>CM046658.1:119112490-120349156 GCA_025594165.1 Tamias sibiricus | reverse complement strand
TTTACCTCTAAGTATTTTTTAATTTCATTTCTAATTTTTTCTGCTATCCATGCATCATTCAATAGTGAATTATTTAGTATAATTTATATCTTTTGTCTTATCATTAATTTCTAATTTTATTCCATTATGACCTAATAAAATGCAGGATACTATCTATTATTTTTGTATTTGCTAAGAGTTTCTTTGTGTCCTAAAATATGGTCTGTTTTAGAAAATATTCCATGTGCTGCTGAGAAGAAAGTATTTTCAGTCACTGATGGAAGATATATTCTATGTATATTAAGTCTAAATTATTAATTGTATTTTTAAATTCTGTAGCTTCTTTATTTAGTTTTTGTTTGGGTGATCTGTCTAGTGATGAAAGAGGCATGTTAAAGTCATCCAATATTATTGTGTTGTGGTCTATTTGATTCTTCATATGGAGAAAGGTTTCTTTGATGTACATAGATGCTCCATTGTTTGGGGCATTGGTATTTCCCAAGGACCTCACCAATCAAAGAAGCCATTAAAGATGAGAGCAGTGTCATGCCGAGGTGGAGGCCACTCCCTCCTTCTTGGGGACTGGTTGAAGAGCTTCTCTGTTCTGGCATGACTGTCACTAGAGATCACCATCTCCATCAGGCAGTGACTGCTTCTCCACCCCTGGACTTCAGAGCCCACAATGGACCTTGCCATCTATTGTCAAAGCCATCAAACCCCCATCACCTCCCAAGCCCAATCGCCTTCCCTGAGGTAGCTCTCCCTGAGCTGGACCCTTGTTTATGTTGAGATCAGCCTTGGGGCTCGTCAGGACCTGGAATGACAGCTGGCCTCAGCCCATTTCCTCACCATAACAATCCTGCTCTTGGTCCACCCTTTCCTCCACTGGGCCTTCTACTGAGGGAAAGTGTGGAAGAGGGGACAAGTCACTGTCCTCATTCTCTGTGTGGTGGGCAGATCTAGGAGAGCCCTTCTACCAGAATCTAAGCACAAGTGAATCCCCCTGTCTACTGCACTGGGAATAAAATATGTACCCCTAATTGCTCTGCCTGGGTGTCACTATGTTTTGGCCTTAAAATACATCATGAAGTTTGTGTTAGCTTTGGGTTACTGACCAAAATGTCTGACAAGAACAACTTAGAGGAGGAAAAGTTTATTTTGGTCTCATGGTATTAGAGGTTTATTCTGTAACTGTCCACTCTGGACCTGAGAGGAGAGGCAGAACAGCATGGCAGAGGGCCTGATGGAGGAAAGTGACTTAGTTTATAGCAACTAGGAAACAGAGAGGGAAAGGGAGAAGGAGGGAGGCAGGGCGGGGGAGAGGGAGAGAGAAAGTACATCAGGGACAAAATAGAGTTCAGGCCACCCCCCCAGTGTCCTCCTTCCTCCAGCCACTTCCCACTGGCCTGTAGTTATGACCCAGTAGTTCATTCAAATTATTAATCCAACAAATGGATTAATCCACCAATGAGGTTACAACTCTCATCATCTCATCACTGCATAAGAGCCTCACTTCCAAACCTTGCTGTACTGGGCACCAAGCTTTCACACATGAGATTTCTGTGGGGGACATTAAAGGACCCCCCAAACACCCATAACAACTTCCTTTCATAATTATCAACTTTTTCCTTTTTCTGGAAACAAAGGACATACCTTTTAGTGGTTTTTATTTTAATTACTATCACATCTAAAGATGTTGATGACAATTTTCTAATCCCTTTGTGCCCTTCCAGTCATGTCCCAAAATCAGGCCACAGAATCAGGCCCATGAACTTGGGTCTCACTTTCAATTCCTACTCTTGAGCAAAGAGAAAAAGTAGTATTTAGATTATATTCTAAAATACAAAAAAATTATTGAACTCATTGATATAAATTAATGACTAAATAGATGAATGAGGAGTAAAAAGTCTTCCATGAAGAAGAATTAAAAAATATGTATGTAGATGTTCCATTCTTAAGGAGGTGAAGCATACCTTCTTTTCCTTAAGTGTGTGCTGCCTGCAAGATCCTTCCAAAGAGTACTGTGTGGGAAGAGAGAAGAAGGACGAGTATACAGTGGAGCCATTTGACAAGCACCACCTCAATTAGGTAATAGAGACTGGGATTATTATGGATTTGGAGAAGACCACAGAAGTAGAGTACCATTGTCCCCACATTGCATCAAAGACACAAACTATCTACCTGGGGTTTTGCCTTTGAAGACTTTTTGTTCCTGCTTTTAATGCCTACCACTACTTCTAAGAGAACTTTCTCATTTTCAGGTAGTTTGATTTTTGAATTGCTGTTTAGGTGTATGCATGTTTGGTAGGAAGGGGTTCCTAGCTTTTATCAGATCTCAGAAGGGGTCATGATTCAAAATGGAAGTGTCATAACCATAACAAGACCATCGAGGAGACTTTTTGTTCAAACCCAGCTCAGTCAGTACTCAGCAAACATGGACTGAGCCCTCACGGGGGGGTGTGATTCAGAATGCGGCACCCCAAGTACAGCATCTTAACATCCTGATTAATTAAGCACATCTGGGTACCAGAAAATGCTAAAAGAGGCTTTTCTTTAAAATTCACTTATCTACTTACAGACCATGCCACTGTGTCAGTAAACTTCATTGCTGTGACCAAAATACCTGAGAAGAACAACTTAGAGGAGAAAAACTTATTTGGGGCTCACGGTTGCAGGGATTTGAGTCCATGGCCATCTGAATCCACAGCTCTGGCTCTGAGGTGAGAAAGAATATCATGGTGGAAACGCGTGGTGGAGGAGAGCTGTCAGCTCCTGGCAGCAGGGCAGCAGGGAGGAAAAGAGCAAAGCCAGGGATAAGAAATAATCCCCATGGACAGTCCCCCCAGTGAACTGCTTCCTCCAGCCATGGCACCCAGTCATCCATTGATATCATTAATGATGGATTAATCCACTGATGAGGTCACAGCTCTCATAATCCAATCTGAGCATTGGTACCTTACCTAACACATAAGCTCTTTGGGACACTTTTAAGTCAAACCATTATACCCACCAAAGGGGAAGGGTGGGTGTTATGGTCTTCAGTCTTCTTACTTAAATGTTAACCAAGGAATGTCATTAAATTTGTATCAGAAAAGAAGAGATTGAAAATCGAATGGCACACCCAGGTCCCAGAGAACTTGGTCCCTGATCCTTTGTGTTCTTCAGGGCCATTCATCTCCCCTAAAAGTCACTTACTTACCCTCTAAGTTGCCTACATCCCCTATGTCTCTCTCTGCTGTGAAGAGGGGTACCTGAGTTTCTGAATCTCATGTGTTATTAGGGTGGAAGGTGAGTACCTTCCCTTGATGTGATGCCCCTTGGAGATAAATAAATCTCTATGAATTTTTTTTCCCTGTTTGTCTATTGCAGCAGATTCAAATACTCAAAGATTCAGGGGCTGGGGAAGGAGAACTCCCTTTATCCTTATGGGTAACAAGTGAAGGAAATATGAGTTGACTCCTCAGGAGTTGACTTCCAGTGGGGTGATACTGAGCATAGAACTCACATCAGATGACTGGTTAAACCTAACTGTGGGAACAGGAAGGGCTCAAGGGAAGAGCCCGAGGAAATCTCACAAGCAAGTGAGCACCGACTCAGGCCTTAAGGGTCAGGATTCCACAAGGGCCACTGTGGAATCAGCTATTTGTTGCTGTTACAAAATACCTGACATGGGCTATATTTAAAGGTTTGTTTAACTCCCAGTTTGGGGAAGTTCAAGGGCAGGGCACTGGCACTGGCTCAGTTCTGGTGAGACCCCTCTCAGCTGAGCACCTCATGTCATAGGAAATGATGGGCACACATGTGGGAGCAAGTGATCACATGATCACCCCTCACAGGAAGCCAGAGAGAGCAACTCAGGTCAGGCACAGGACTTTATAGCACCTTATCTGAGGAGATCTCACTCCAGGAGGCCAGTGTTCCCTTCTGAGGGCAGCACCCCAATGTCCTAAGGACCTCCCACTCTTAACAGTCGACATCTCAACACTACCACCTTAAGACCAATCTCTGATACATGGACCCTGGGGACAAACCACATACCACCCACTTAGGAGAGATGGGAGAAAGGACACTACAGGGAGGACAGAGGGTTAAGGAGTGTCAGAGGCTGGGTTCTGAAGGAGGGCGTGGATTAATGGCTACTGCACAGGTTCTCTGGCAATCATGCACCTAAGTCATGTCAGACTGGAGCTTGATTCTGGGCCAAGGAAATCTCTTACACACACACATACACACACACACACACACACACACACACACACACACACACAAGCCAGGAACCTAAGGACATCCTGGCTACACCCATCATGTCCTCTATAGGGGCCAGTTCCTGCCAGTGAAATGCAGGAGGAAGCCCAGGATCGAATGGGAGAGGGGGAGAAATCTGGACCCAGATTTCTGCCTCTTTCCATTTCCTCCTCCTCCTCCTCCTTCTTGTCCTTCTTCTTCTTCCCTCCTCCTCCTCCTCCTCCTCCTCCTCCTCCTTCTTCTTCTTCTTCTCCTTCTCCTCCTCTCCTCCTTCTCTTCCTTCTCCTTCTCCTCCTTCTCTTCCTTCTCCTCCTCCTCCTTCTCCTCCTTCTTCTTCTTCTTCTCTCATAGGTTCCAAAGGAAGACTTCAACTCTCAGGATGAAAAACACAGCCAAGAAGGCCCCTACAAGGCCTCTCATGCTGCTATCTGTGAGCTCTCCATTTGAGAGAATTAAGAAAATAAGAGAGTTAAGAAAGGATGAGGTGGAAGAGAAGTGATATACCGATTGCCAAGGGGAGATAGAGGGAGGAGGTGCAGATGTCAGAGTGGCCTGGTTCAGAAGCTGAACAGAGATGAGCATGAGAGGTCCATTCATTCAACCATGGCCCAGGTCCTTCATGGTGCTGGAGAGTCTGTGATGAACAAGGGGGTGGGGGGTTCTGTGAACAAGGTCATCACCCAAGGAGAAGGAGGAAACTCTCAACCACCAGGTAAAGGATGTCACTGCAATAGGGGCTTAAACCTGTACAGAGTCTTCAGTGACAACCTCCCCCGGACAGGCTCAGTCACCTGTGCATGGGGGAGCAGCAGGAGTTTCACAGACACTCGGTGTGGAGGAGCACTCCAGCAGGGGAGGGGCAGCACAGGAGGCAGCTGTGGGTGAGCAAGGCCAGGGGGAGGCAGCCACTGAGTCCAGCTAGTGTTTGGGGTCGTGTTGTTCTCAACGTTATCTGAGAACCAGGATGGGAGGTGGGTGGGCACATGACAAGGGACGGTGATGGACACTGACAAGTCAGAGTCCTCCAGCAGCTCCTGCAGGAAGATTTAGAAAGGACAGTGAAGCACACAGGTCCAAGGCATTCACATTCAATGAAACACCTCCTGGGAGCAAACTGTGCCCAGACTGTGCTTGACACATGATTAAAGGGAGAAAAGGATGTGTCCCCTGCCCTCGTGGTGTTCCACTCATGGTGGATTCAAATACACAAATGAATCTTTACTACTCAGGAGGGATGGCCATGGACAGCTCCTTAAAAGAGGCTGAGCCTTAAAAGCTGACAATGGCTTCACACCTTAGCTAACTTCAGAGAGCAGTGTGTGTGCAGTGTGTGAATGAGGCCAACATCAGGGGCACAGGATCTACTGAGTCCTCAATCCTACAGGGACTAACTGGAGGTCGGATCCCAGAGACGACACAGACAAAGGCCACAATCTGATCTGATTTCCCAACGACTACTCTGGACACAGGGGATGGTGAATGGGGTGGCACAGGTACTGGAAGGCTGCTCCCTGGACTGTGGGAAGGGCATGGAAGTGAGGGATATTTAAAGGCAGATGAGAGCTGGATGTGACTCCACACTTCTGGATTGGAGTGACCAAGTGAGGGCAGTGCTGTTAATAAACACAGCAGGGAAAAAGCCAGGAACCCTCACACTCCAGGACCACCTGAGCCCAGATGCCCCTCACCTCTGGCAGGTGCACTCACCTTAGCTACAGAGGTCAACAAGGTGTAAGGTGGCATTTTTCTGGTCCACTTGGTGCTGAGTGTCCCTGCCTACAACAATTGCCACTTGCAGCAACGATACCACGGGAGAAAACTCAGAGGCAGACTGGAAATGAAAAAGTTCTTTTATTCTTCTTTCTTCTAACTTCTCTCTCCAGCTCCAACAACCTCTCCAACTCCAAATCCAACCAACCTCTAACTAACCTCACCCGGTTAAATACATTTTGCCTTAACAAGGAAAAGTGCTAACAGCTCAAGCTTACAGGTGCATCACACAGTGTTCACGGGCATAAAAAGATTCTTAGATAAATGCATGAATATCAGGTGAAAATACTTGAACACCTTTTATGGCTCTCAGCTAACCTCCATCTTAGCTATCCTCAATTAGGGCTCTTACAGCTGAGGACACAGGTGAGGCTGACATTGGGCTGGCTCAGAGGCAGGTTCATGGCCAGGGTCCAGGGATTGGGGGGTCCTGGTGTCCCTCTCTGCTCCAGCTCCCTGGGCAGGCCCTTGCTCTCCCAGGTTGCATTCAGGACCTCTAAAGCCCCTATAGCGCCACACTCCAGATTGACATTGCACCAGCTGGGTGTAATAGATGCTGACGAGGTCCAGATTTGGGCAACAGGCACAGGATCTGAGGAAGGAGGGGACAAAAGAATGGAGCCTCACACATGCCACATATTCTCATCCATTATCTCACTGAATCATAGGCAACTGCCCTAGGAGGAAGTGGGGAGCACATTACAAATAAAACACAGTTTCCCCAAAGCTAAGTAGTTAGCAAGTGACAGCAGGCACTTTTTAAGTTACTTGCAATTTCACTAGATAAAGCAAGTTTGAAGCTTCTTTTTTCCCCACAAGAAAATGATGGCTGAATCCCACTTTCCTGGGACCATTATTTCTAGAAAATAAGGGTCTTCTGAAAGGGGAAGAAGTGTGAGACAGAAGAGCTTGTCTGGGGCCATGGTCCTTTGTCCTGGGACTTCAGCTGAGACAATGCCTGGGACTGCACAGCCCTACTGGGGCAGGACACCAGGCCAGCCGTGGGAGGACAGAGAAAAGCTCAGTGCCCAAAAGAAGAGACATTGTGGGAGACACAGTAGCTTCAACAGAGATGACAGCTCTGCAAGCAGTTAGAATGTGACACTGAATGTCTGCCCAGACTGGAAGAGAAGCGTCAGATTCACAGGCTAGTCTTGGAAACCACACAGAGACCTACAACTGCAAATCCACTCTCTGCAGCAGGGTGCTTCCCTATGCAGAGAGGGACTGTAATGAATCCAGAAGTTGGCAGAATGGATTTCCTGAGATGTACAGCATCATAAACTTTCTCCTACCCTATCAAGGCTTGCAGAGCAGAATATGTGGAGTCCTATGTAAGAGGCTGGCCTCTCACTGGCCACTTACTGCAAGGAGTGCAGGTGGGGAACTAGATACATGTGGATTCCAAAGGTGGTACAACAGTCATGTCCCCACAGATGTCCACACCTTCATCCTTGCAACCTGTGAATATGCTAGGTAATGAGGAAAAGAACTGAGCTTTAAATGAAATTATCTGGGTAGTCCCAGAGTAATCACAAGGATCCTTTAAAAGTGGAAGAAGAAGCCAGGCACAGTGGTGCACACCCCCAATCCCAGCTGCTCAGGAGGCTAAGATAGGACAATACCAACTTCAAAGCCAGCCTCAGCAACTTAGTGTGGCCCTATGCAACTTAGTGAGACCCTGTCTCAAGAATATAAAAAAAAAATACAAAAGTGCTTGGGATGTGGCTCAGTAGTTAAGTGCTGTGGGGTTCAATTCTTGAAACAAAAAATAAATTCATGAATGAATAAATAAATAAATGTGGAAGAAGGAAGGAAAGGATCAGGTGTGAGGGATGCAATGCAAGATAGACTCCTTAACTTCCTAGTTTAGGTAGAGGAAGGGTCCACAAGTCAAGGGATGCTGGCAGCCTCTGGAAAGTAGGAAAAGCAAGAAAATGGATTTCCCCTGGATCCTGCAGAACAAAATGCAGCCCTACCTACACTTGGACTTTAGCCCAGTACAACCATGTCTGACTTTGACCTGTAGCATATTATGAATACATTTTTGTGTCGGTTTAAACCACGACTGTGCATTGTTAAAAGACCAAAGGAAAACTAATATACAAAAGCAGTTAAGTTTAGTCTTATAAAGAGGAGGAAATGGGTTTGTAGTTCAGTTATAGAGTGATTGTCTCACATCTGTGCACTGGCTTCAATTCTCAGCACCACATATAAATAAATGAATAAAATAAAGGTCCAACAACAACTAAAAACAAAAAACAGGAGTAAATGTTACTGTAAAAGTTGTCACATTTCCATTTTGTCTCCCAAGCACAGATGTGATAATAATTCTCCCTGGTATAAAATCTCAGCTCTATTGTTTGTCATGAATATCTGATGGGTTGGTACCTGAAGAGAATCCTGCAAACTATATGGTCTCAGAGACTCCTAGCCTCAAAAGAAGAATGCAGGCCATGGGATGAGGGTGAGGGTGTCACTTACCATAAACAGTGAGGTGGAAAAACTGGTTTAATTTGTCTTCCTGTATGAAACCTGACCTGGGCCCAGTACTGCCCACTGTCCTGTGAGGTTAAATTGTTGATCCTCAGGGATGTCATATTGGGCACCTGGACCCTCTGCTTGTACTTGTCCTCAGGGCTGAACCTTCTTTCCCATTCTCGATTCTCAGCATGTAAGTGGCCTTTGAACCAGAGCCAACCCCCCAGATGATATCCACTATCTTGTGATCTTCTGGCTCCAGGATCACATGCAACCAGACAGAACCTCCTTGGATTGCCTTCAGATAAGTGTGGGTTTCTTGAGCTCCACTCTTATCTTGGCTAAAGTGCTGCAGGCACCTAGGGCATTGGGAAAGAGAACATGGATATTTCCTTAAGGAGAACAAAGGAAACAAACATTTTCTTCTTCTGTTTGGTTCTTTTGCTCATTAGTTGATTAGTGTGTGTGTGTGCATGTTAAGATTTTTGAGTTCTTTTTATATTCTGGGTATTAGTCCCCTATCAGAGGAGCAGCTGGCCAAGATTTTCTCCCATTCTGTAGGCTCTCTCTTTATTCTCTTAATTGTTTAATTAGTTGTGCAGAAACTTGGGGGTCTTGTTACATATTGGTGCCAGCGTGTACATGATGGAGTGTAGATGCTGTGTTTCCTCCCAACAGCCGTAAAGGTTCTGGTCTCATTCCTAAGACTTTGAGCTATTTCAATTTGAGTTTTGTGCAGGATAAGGACAGGGGTCTAGTTTCAGTTTTCTACATAAAGCTATCCAGTTTTCCCTGCACCATTTGTTTAAAAGGCTGTCTTTTCTCCAAGATATACTTTTGGCACCTTGGTCAAATATCAGACAGCTCTACGGGTATACAGGTATACGGTGTACGGGTCTGTCTCTGTGTCTTCTATTCCATTCCATTGGTCTTCATGTCTACTTTGATGCCAATACCACACTGTGTTTGTTGCTTCAGCTCTGTAGTATAATTTCAGATCAGGTATTGCCACAGCCCCTCATCATCTCATTTTAATTCTCACCTTAGGGAACTTGTGCCCTGGCTCCATGATCATTCTCATCCTGCCAATGCCCAGCTCTGCATCTCCACCCACTCCCCCCGCTTGGCCTCAGCCCCTGGGCTCCACTCTACCAGAGTCTCCACTGGTGCCCACACCCATGTGCCAGGGCTGCACTTGTCACCCCATCTTCTCACTTACTGCTGTTCCCAGTCTCAGTCAATAGTCCCATCAAGACCCTGGCCTTGCCCTTGGCTCCTTCCTCTGCCTGACCCCAGGGCAGTTGATCAAGTACCTACACCAGTCAGATCCATCACTCAGCACCTCAGTTGCAGTGATTCTATTTTATTGTCAAAATACTAAGAGGATGGAAAGGCAGAGTACATAATGTATTAGCTGTTCCGGCACTCACTGGTGAGGTTATGGAAGCAGAGCTCCCTAAGCCATTGTTTTCTCTCAGCTTTCTGCCCATTTTGTGGAACTGACTGCCCATCCTCACCCGCTCCCTGGCCCCAGCCCAGGATGTGCCCCTGGATGTTTTCACGTTGCCCACTCCTCCCCAAACTCTCTACTGCAGAGTGCCAGCTTCCTTTTTGTGGAACATGGAACTTGGGGAGGAAGGTGAATTCTGCTCCCACCTGAAGGCATGATCCATTCTTAGGGCAGGATCTGGCACTGATGTGCTCTTTGTTATTGGGCAAGGTTGCAATAGGACCAGCTGGTTCACCTCAACCTTCACAAGGTTTACTTCAACCTTCACAATCCCACTTTTTCCCTGGTAATTGTCGACTCTGAAGTTGACTTTCTCTGATATCAGTCATCCCTTCCTCCTTTGAGTGTCTGTTTGTGTGGCACATCTTGTTCTCTCCTCTATTAACCTACTAATATTGTATTAAAGTCAAACCAGACGGAGAACCATTGCTGAGTGAGGACCTCCCTTTAGCCCCTTGTCCAGTTGCCCATCTGCTCCCCGAGCTGAGATGCCTCTTGGCCATCTTCTGCCCACTTTTGTTCCTCTCTCACCTCAGAATCCATGTGAAAAGGTTTTGTATGTTGCCTCACTCCACTGTGTATACAAAGCCTTTGATTTTCCTGTTGGTTTTATGGGATCTCTCACCCAATTCTGTTTTATTCTCAGCCTGTCTCCCATTCTTACTGTCATTGTGAATGGTATGTGCTTAACAGAGATATTGAATTAGAATTTTTTTTATTGTTGTGTCTTTTCCTGGCCTTGGTATTAGTGGAACACTGGCCTTGTAAACTGAGTTGGGAAGTATTTCCCCTTCTTCAATCTTTGGGAAGAGTTTGAGAAATATGGTGTTATTTCTTCTCTAATAGTTCATAGTCTTACCAGTGAAATCATCTGGTCCTGAGCTTTTTGTTGGTGGGAGACTTTTTTTTTTTTTTTTTTTTTTTTTTTTTTTTTTTTTTTTTTTTTTTTTTTTGTGGTACCAGGGGTTGAACTCAGGGGAACTAGACCACTGGGACATATCCCCAGCCCTTTTTTGTATTTTATTTGGAGACAGGGTCTCACTGTGTTGCTAAGTGCTTCACAATTGCTGAGGTTGGCTTTGAACTCGCGATCCTCCTGCCTCAGCCTCCCAAAGCGCTGGGATTAAGGCGTGCACCACCGCACCTGGCTCCAGATTTTTTTTATTACTGATTCATTCTCCTTATTCATTATTGGTCGATTCAGACTTCCTATCTCTTTGTGATTCAGTTTCAGTAGTTTGTATGTTTCTAGAATTTATCCATTTCTTCTAGGTTATCAGATCATTTTTCATAGTAATATTTTATGATCCTTTGAGTTTCTGAAGTAACAACTGTAATTTCTCCTCTTTCATTCTGATCTTATTTGAGTCTCTGTCTTCTTGGTCTGGTTAAAAATTCATCAATTTTCCAAAAGCCAACTCTTAGTTTTGTTGATCTTTTCTATGGTTTTTCTAATTTTCACTTTTTTTTTTTTAGTACTGAAATTGAACCCACAGCTTCACACATGATAGGCTAGTATCCTATCACTGAGCTACAACCCCAGCTGTTGTTGTTGTTGTTATTGTTTTTGAATATTGTTTTAATTGTATTTTATTTTAATATAGTCTCTCACTAATTTACTCAGGCTAGCCTTGAATCTGTGATTCTCCTGCCTTAGCCTTCCGAGTAATTTGGATTGTGGGCCACACGACCAGGCCTGGCTCTTTGGGATTCCATTCACATGGGAGATCCTTTGCCTCCTCTTCACTTGCAGACTGCATGTGTTCTCACAGGTTACATGAGCCTCCTGTGATCATCACATAGTGGGCTCTTGTTTGTTTATTCATTCAGCCTCTCTATTTCTTTTATTGGAGAATTTAATCCATTTACATTCAAGGTTATTACTGAGAGGCAAGGACTACCATTTTGTTACTCATTTTGTGGGCTTTCTTGTAAATCTTTGTTCCTTTCTTCCTCTTCTGCTGTTTTCCTTTCTGATCAGGTGAGATACTCTAGTGGTATATTTTCATTCCTTACCTTTTAATTTTTACATTCCTACCATAGGTTTTTGCTTTGTGGTAGCCATGAAGCTAACAGAAAACAACTTATGGTTATAATAGGCTGTCTTAAGCTGGCAACAATTAAAAAAGAAGATGAAGAATTGTGGTTATGGGTGCCTACAGCCCTCTGGTCCCAGGTTCCTTTGCCTGTCTGCTCCCTAGCTGAAGTCCCCCTTTGCCCTGTCATTCTCCCCACACAGGCCCACACTGAAAGGCTCCACGTACATTGTCTCACTCCATTATCTGCACAGGGCCTTTGGTTTCCTAACTACTGATTTCTCTGAGATCCTCCCTCTGAAAATATTTTTCCTCCTACTTTCTTTTCCATTCTCACTATCTCAGTGAATATGTGCTTGCTATCTTAACTCAGCCTGGAGCTAGCAAATGAGGACAGCATTGCTATGTCTTGAATAATGTCCCCTCCAAAATTCAGGTGTTGCCAATGTGACAGTGTCAAGAGGTGGGACCTTTAAGAGGGGATTAGGCCATGAGGGCTCCTCCCTGGGGAATGGGACAAAGACCCTTATAAAAGATGCTTCATACACTGTTCTGTCTCTTGCTCTAGTGGGGGATTCAGCATCCTTCCATGTAAGGACACAGCATCCCCTCCAGGTGAGAGAGTCCTAAAAACCAAATCTGCCGGCACCTTGATCCTGACTCCTCAGTTCCCATGAATGTTCAATGTAAAATAAAAACAGTTGGGGCTGGGATTCGTGGCTCAGCAGTAGAGCGCTCGCCTAGCACGTGGGCGACCCGGGTTCGATCCTCAGCACCACGCACAAATAAAACGCATTGAATAAAACGCATTGTGTACAACTAAAAGCAAATAAATAAAAATATTTAAAAAAAAAAAAAAAACAGTTGGGCATTCCATGAGCAGCATTTGGGAAGTAGCTTTATTCTGAGAGGCTGGACCACTCAACAGTAACCATTCTTGGGACAAGGAGCCCCTAAGTGTAAGTGATACAAGGTCCTGTGTGAAGGTCACTGATGGGCCCCTGCGCCCATGGCAATGAGAAAGGAGCCTGCCCTGGGCTGAGTCCCACAAGGTGAAGGATGGGAGCAGTCTGACCCATGGACACGTGGGGGCACGTTCAACCTGGTCCTGCTGAATCTGCACAGCAGAAGCTTCCCAGACAGCTACACCATCTTCACCACCCCACGCCAGTCTACAAAGCACTTCTTCACCTGTGAGAGGCCTTGGGTACCATGATTACCTTTCCATTTTACAGATGACTAAACTGAATTTTCAAAGCATGAGGTTGGGAAACACAAGGTCAGGAAAGTCCTGAAGTGTTAGAGCCAGAACTAGGACCAAGTCTCCAGTCTCCCTGTCCAGTGGTTTTTCCTGATCCAAGCTCCCCTCTCAGTGAAGTGAATCTCCCACATTAACATGGCATATGCAACACCTGCTTCAAGCCCTAGATTGGCCAAAACTATTAGGTGCTTGACCTAAGGCAACTGATGTGACTTCTCTAAACTCTGTTTCCTCATCTGTAAAGTGGGGACAATTTTTTTCTATTTTATTAGAAAATATTCACAAAGTGTCTATTCCCTTCGCATTGCTCTTACCCCTCTTCTAGTCCCCTGTCCCAGATCACCTTCTTGCCTCCTGTGCCACTCAGTAGTCCCTGCACAGCCACGTCTTCTTAATCCTATTTACAGGGCACTGTTTTCCTCCAAGACCCTTTACTTCTCACATTTTGAAAAGCCATGCTGAGCCACAGAAAAGTCAGGTCAGCCCCAGGCAGCACCTCCCCTCCTCCACACCACCCCCAGCGAAAGGACTTGAGGCCTGTGGCTGGATCTCAGCATGCAAAAACTGCTGCCTTGACTGACGGGTCTTCTGGCTGGTCAGGAGACCTTCACCAGCTATGAGCCATGGCCTCCTCCCTGGGACAGTGAACACTGTCCTCCACAGGAGTCTCACACTCTTTCACAAGGTCTTTTCATCTCAGTCTTAACCATCCTGTCCACTGTCCCAACTACAGTTAAACCTGCAGAAGCCCCCACTGGTGGAGAGAATGCTCCGCTTTATGCTTGTGCCCCACTCCCACCCAGGGTTCCTGGCCACCCTCAGTGTGTCGGTGACAATCACACCCCAGCCACATCAGAGAGACCTTTCTACTGGGCTCCCTTGAGTTCTGGAGCGTTTCATTTGTAGAGAAGTGAGAGACCAGCCACGGATGTCCAGAGTGGTTATTTTCTTACACTTCTCAGTATCTCTCACTATGCCGTGTGGGTGGAAAGACCTCACACCAGTTAAACCTCTTTTCACCTCAAGGCCTCGGGCCACAGCCACTCTACCCAGGAAACAGTGTGGCCCTGCAGACTTCAATCTACAGCCCCCAGAATGTGCCCACAGACTACTGGGGATCTTCCTGATTGGGCCCCTCCTAACAGATCACATAAGCTCCAGAACAGGACCAGCAGCTTTCAGCTCAACTACCTATGCCACCTGGACAGGTTTCCGTTTAGCAGATATTCACTGAGCCCCCGGTGCCTTCAACAGCCCCACCAGGAGCTGTTCACTGGAGCGGGGTGGGGGGGGACCCATTTGTGAGAGTCCATCCCATCCCCTATAGACCTCAGAAGAACCCCCGTCATCCTCCATCCTGCTACCTGCTCCCCCTCCCTGAAGTAAGGTCCTTCCTGCCAGCCCTGTCAGATGTCTGCTGACTCTTCCAGATGAAGCTCAGATGGCCCAGGAAGCTGGCCCAAACTTCTCACAGATTTAGTTGCTCAGGGCTCTGAGCTCTCACAGCACAATAAGTGTGGTGTTGGTCACCTGTGGCAGAACCAGATGCACTGGACTCTGACCCTCTTCTCTGATGCAGGACCAGCTCTGTGACCTGGTGAGTCCAGGAGGCCCTCAAAGTAGGCTGATGCAAATGCAGGGTCTGTTACTCACCCCAGTCTCCACTTTGCCTCTGAAGACGTGGGAGTGTAACATGTGCTCAAGCACAAGACAGCAGTTAAGTAAAAATACAGGGTGGAGAGGTTTCTCTTCAGCAAATATTTACTAAGCACATCTGTGCCTAAATACTAGCTGGGGCATTCTTCTGGTCTGCATCAAAATCTGCTGCAGTCTGAGGCAGTCTGTGTGGCAACACAAACTTACTATCACCTCCTCTGACATACACCTAACCCACCTCCATAATGTGAGGGTGCCTCTAGAGCAGGCCCAAGATGGCTATAGTTAGGCTCCTTCACTCAGACTTCTGGCCAGCCATTTTCAGTATAGAGCCAAGGTCATAAGCACCTTCATTCAGCATATGTACTCAAGGTCATAATCATCTGCTTGCAAGCAGGCGCTCTTATGTAACCTATTGACAATGTGCCTACTTTGGCCTGAACATTTTAAAAGGCCTATGAAAAGACAGGGAGCTAGACTCCCCCTCCTTCCTCTACCCTTCCTTCTCCCTCCTTCTCTCTCCTCTCCTCCCGCGGGACTGGCCAGAGCTGGTTCTTTCTCAGCACTAGACCTGGACTGACCTAGCGCCAGAGTACAGTCACTTTGAATCGAAGATACACACCTTGCGAGAACAAATGATGAACAGCAGCATGAGTTCTGGGTCAGGGTCCCTCCAAACAAGTGAGAAGAGGTCTTCGTATGTCAGGGCCCTGTTTGATTATGATCGAACTTGGGACAGCTGCCTGCCAAGCCAGGGGCTTAGTTTTTCTTATGGTGATATTCTACATGTCATTAATACCTCTGATGATGAGTGGTGGCAAGCAAGGCTGGTATCCCCACATGGAGAGAGCAAGCAGATTGGCATAATCCCCAGTAAGAAGAGAGTGGAAAAGAAAGAGAGAGCTCAATTGAAAACTGTGAAGTTCCATGTCAGGATGGGGATGATTGAGTCTAATAGGTCGATCAAAACGAAACGTAAAAAGAGTTTCCACCTCTCACGAAAGTTTCCATTTTACAAGAGCAAAGAAAACATGGTCCAGGAGAGCAGCATACAGGAACAGGGAGTGACATGCAACACCAGTGATAGTGAAAGCGGTTCCAAAGGACAAGAGGATGCTATTTTGTCATATGAGCCAGTGACAAGGCAAGAAATTCACTACACAAGGCCTGTGATCATCTTGGGTCCAATGAAGGACTGAGTCAACGATGAAGTTTCCACATACATTTGGATCCTATGTGCCACATACCACCCGGCCTCGGCATAATAATGAGGTGGATGGACAGGACTACCACTTTGTGGTGTCCCGAGAACAAATGGAGAAGGATATTCAGGACAAGTTCATTGAGGCAGGCCAGTTCAATGATAATCTCTATGGAACCAGCATCCAGTCAGTGCGGGCAGTTGCAGAGAAGGGCAAGCACTGCATCTTAGATGTTTCCGGCAATGCAATCAAGAGACTGCAGCAAACACAACTTTACCCCATTGCCATTTTCATCAAGCCCAAGTCCATTGAAGCACTTATGGAAATGAATGGATGGCAGACACATGAGCAAGCAAATAAGATCTATGACAAAGCCATGAAACTGGAGCAGGAGTTTGGAGAATACTTTACAGCCATTGTACAGGGTGAGTCACTGGAAGAGATTTATAACAAGATCAAACAAATCATTGAGGACCAGTCTGGGCACTACATTTGGGTCCCATCCCCTGAAAAACTCTGAAGAATCCCCTTCAACCATTCTCTTGTGAACAGAAGAAATCAAGTCCCTCTTCCCTCCTCCCTCTTCATTCCTGTCCCCATGGGGAAGCAAATGACTATTGTTCTTGTCCCTTTGTTTAAAATATTTATTTATTTGCTTTAGTTGTACACAATGCATTTATTTGTACATGGTGCTGAGGATCGAAGCCCGGGCCGCACACGTGCTAGGCAAGTACTCTACCACTGAGCCACAACCCCAGCCCCCTTTTTTAGATATGTCAAAAAAATTGAGCCGGGCACAGTGGTGCACGCCTGTAATCCCAGCACTTTGGGAGGCTGAGGTAGGAGGATCACGAGTTCAAAGGCAGCCTCAGCAATGGCGAGGCACTTAGCAACTCAGTGAGACCCTGTCTCTAAATAAAAATACAAAAAAGGACTGGGGATGTGACCCAGTGGTCGAGTGTTCCTGAGTTCAGTCCCTGGTACCACAAAAAAAAAAAAAAAAAAAAAATTGAATTTTCTAGTCCTGTTTTTTTGTTTTGTTTTGTTTTCATTTATGTTTTGGGATGATATCATCCCACTCGTCATGTGACTGTGCCCACTCCTGCATGGACCTTTCCCAAGCACTATCACAGGTGCAAATCCATCAGAGCCATTGTTTTCATAAAAACCAAGCAGAAGTGAAGAGAAGAGAGGAGGACTGATGGAAAGACAGACTCTGGACAGCTGCACGGCTTGCGAAGTGAGCTAAATGCAGCACATGAGGAGGTGCTCCTGGGCACTTCTCCCCATCTGTACTGCTGTCTTGCAGCTCTGAACGGTGCAACCTAATGGCAACAGGAAGTATCTTATTTATATATAGATAGATATGTAATTTATATAAAATACATAGAAATTATTATATATATTATTACACTTTCCTATTATATATATATATATATATGTATATTCACACACTTGGGACTAGAAAATCTATGGAGACTTTGCCAATGGTACTATGTTATTAGAGAAACACTTTATTTTTCATATTCCGATCAGATGGCATCTTATATCCCTCCTGGCTGAGAAGGGATTGAGAATGGTAGAAAGTGCTGTACGGAGGGCACGCACACTTGGTCATTCTCTTGAGAGCTATGGCTTGCTCTTGGCAGGATCAGCCTGAGGCCTGAGAGAAAGGGCTTTGGCCTGGGAGCGTGAGGTTTGGAGACTTGACCTGAGAGCAGCTGCTGCCCTGAGGTGCAGTCAGTCCTGTGTGCAGAGAGAGAGAGAATGGCTAATGATGCTCCATATAAAATTGCCTATTGTTTATGCCACCTGATGTGTCTGCATGAGAGGCTTCCTTTTTGTTCATTTTTAAGCTGCTGTTAAACCAAAATCATGTTGTGCTACTGTGTCAGCCTTTTCATTATTCCAAATTTTACTTTTACTATTTAAGTGAATGCGTAGAATCCAATTTTCCAATGTTCTAAAGGCTTCCAAGCTTCTGAAGGAGCCAGGCCATGGCCGTCCAGTCAGCAGAAGGAAAGCGGGGCCCAGTGGGCTGGGGAGGAACTGGGACCCCACACTGCCAAGGACGGGGCCTTCACATGCCTGCCAAGGACATGCTGGACTCTAGCTGAGGTTCCTTCATGGGGCCACTGACAGGGACAGGCAGGTGCTTGCCTTCCAGTTCTCTGCTGGGATAGTGGAACAGCATTTGGCTTGGCCAGCCATGTAGTGAGTTTGATTTGGGTATTTTTTGCAGCTGCTTCATATGCCCTACCCCAGCTCCCTCACCGACAGCTGGTAGCTTATTGTTTCTTCAAGAAGAAAGTAGGCTTCAATGCTGTAAATTTGAGCTATAGAGCTAAGATTCGCTTACTGGTGAGATGTGAGACCTTGTTGCTTTCTTCCAGAGTCTGATGGCAGTAACTGCAGTCCAGGGAGTTCTCTGCCTACCACCAGTGCAGGCAGCAGGTGTAACCCAGCCTTCCCCCCTCCCCACCATGCTCCTTTGAAGCCAAAGTGCCTCCCTCACCTCCATGCTGGAGGGAAGACGCAGGGGAGAATATAGAAATGCTTGGCCCTACAGTTGAACCCACCGGATTAGGACCAATACAAATGACACAGTGTTGAAGATGCTGTAAGCACTACCAGCCAAATTCAGGAAATCTATTCACAGTTATCCTACCAGCGCACTGAGGCTAACTGTAAAGTGTGGAGCCCAGAATGAGGGTAATGAAAGGGCAGCAGCTTTCCCTTGGGCAGTACACTGGATTGAAGGCAAAGAGGGATGAAGTGATGGCCATTGTGACTCTGATGTGGGGGTGAGCAGGGAGTGTTGATTCTCTGATGGTAACTGAAATGTCTGAATGATGCTCGATCCTCCCTCCCTCCCTACTGGGAAGAAAAGCAAAGATTCAAAGTAAGCATAACACTAGTTGGTTTACCAGTGTTCCTTCCAAGGAGACATATATTTTTTAATAAACAATAATTACAATGAAAAAAAAAAAAAAAGACAAGGAGCTAGGGGCCACTGCTACCTCCAAATAAAGCATATCTACTGTGCCAACTGTGCCTCACATCTGCTTTCCCCTGCTGGCATCCTGAGTCTGTTTCCCAGGGTCCAAGCCTCAGTCGGAGAGGGCTTCACCTGCTGAAGAGCCAGGCAAGACTCCCTCATAGGACTGGGCCCAAAGACACAGTCCAGTGTCTGTCATCTTGATTTCCAGTGTGGAGTCACCAGACATGTGGCTTACTTCTCAAATTCATTCATTTGCCATCAACCACAAAAGATGAGACAGAGGAAAGAAATAACAACTCAAACTGTGAAATAATTCCACTACTTCCCCTTCTTCCATTCCCCCAGGGACAGACAGGGATTGAGCCAAAGTCAGGCAGTTTTGCCACCTAGTGGCTACACTCAGAATTGCCCAAAAGGATAGCCAGATGAGACCCTATTTTAAAAATAAAAAATAAAAAGAGTTGGGGGATGTTGCTCAGCAGTAAAGTGCTCCTCAGTTAAATCCTCAATACTCTAAAGAAGAAAGACATCATGAAGTATCTATTGCCTTTCACCTTGTTCTTGACCCTTCAGTCGCCCTTTCCCAGATTCTGATAAATGGCACCTTTCTGCACCAATATACACATGAAGAACAAAGGAATAAAATAAAAGACACAGAGACAAACCCATAAACCTATAGCCATCTGATATTTGACAAAGGTGCCAAAAATATATTTTGCAGAAAAGACAGCCTTTTTAACAAATAATGCTGGGAAAACCATATAGCTATATGTAGAGAAATGAAATTAGACCCGTCTTTCACCCCACACAACATTCAAACTGAAATGGCTCAAAGTCTTAGGAATTAGACCAGAACCCTTACAACTGCTTGAAGAAAATATAGGGTAGCCTGGCACAGTGTCACACACTGGTAATCCCAGCTGCACAGGAGGCTGAGAAGGAGGATCACTTGTTCAAAGCCAGCCTCAGCAAAAGCAAGGTACTAAACACCTCAGTGAGACCCTGTTTCTAAATAAAATACAAAATAGGGCTGGGAATGTGGCTCAGTGGTCAAGTGCCCCTGAGTTCAACCCCCAGTACTCCCAAAAAAAAACTAGAAAGAAAACATAGGGTCAACACTCCATCATATACATACCGGCACCAAATTCCTTAAGAAGACCCCTAAAGCACAAGAAATAAAACCAACAATCAATAAGTGGGATGACATTAACTAAAAACTTCTGCACAGCTAAGGAAATAAAGAGTATGAAGAGAGAGCCTACGGAATGGGAGAAAATCTTGGCCAGCAACTCCAATAGGGGATTAATATCCAGAATATACCAAGAAACTGGGCATGGTGGCGCACGCCTGTAATCCCAGCACTTGGGAGTCTAAGGCAGGAGGATCTCGAGTTCAAAGCCAGCCTCAGCAATGGCAAGGCACTTAGCAACTGAGACCCTGTCTCAGAAAAGGGCTGAGGATGTGGTCCAGTGGTCAAGAGCCCCTGAGTTCAATCCCTGGTAAAAATAAATATATAAATAAATAAATAAATAAATAAATAAATAAATAAATAAACAAATAAATTCCTAGAAGCTGGCCTTGAACTTGCAATCTTCCTGCCTCAGCCTCTCAAGCCACTGGGATTACAGGAGTTCACCACCTCACCCGGCCTCTCTCTCTTTAAAGACAGGGTCTCACTATGTTGCCAGGCTGGTCTTAAATTCCTGGGCTCAAGAAATTCTCCCATCTCAGCCTCCTGAGTGTTGAGACTACAGGCATGTGCCACACACCTGGATCATTTAGTTTTTATAATAGTTGGACAAGGCCTGTGCCGGTACTTGCAGGAGCCCTGTTTGGGGATTGACTTGAATTGCAGTTGACTATGAGCCGTGGAGATTTGGCCATTGTCGCCACCCGTAGTCTCACGGGATTTGTTGCGGGATCTCGAGTGACTTGGCCGAAATTGCTGATCGGGTCAGCGCCATTTTAGTGGAGTGTTTGGCGTGTGTTAGTTGTTGTTAGAACCAGAGAGAAAAGTTATCAGAATAAAAAGCTGTTTGTCTCCAGTTTGCTTCTGAAGTTCTTCCCGTGGCTCCGTTGCTCCAAGCGCTTCAGGCGGCTACAGGTAATATCCTCTTTGGAGACACAGAGCAGGGGTGATTTGCCCAAGGTCACACAGAAGGGTGGGGAAACCAAGCTTCCACCCCAAGAGGCAGGTCCCCAGCTGTGAATGCTGGAGATGAGACCAGTTGGGAGGTGACCTCCAGGTCCCAAAGCACTGCTGGTCCATCAGCTCAGGCCATCTCTGATCTGACCTGAGAGGGACGGATGAGCACCCCACTTTACAGAAGAGTAGGCCAGCTCAGAAGGCTAAAGATGTGAAGGTGCAAGGGGAGAAACAGAGCTGGGGGTTGCTGAGACCCTCCTCAGTGCTCCAAAGCAGGCTCCACTTCCAGGGCCTGAAAATCCTCTCCAGGGCTGAATGTTCCCCACCTGAAGAGCCTCCAGCCCCAGGACAGGACCTGACTCCCATCTCCCTCCCCCAGGCCATCCACCTCCACTTCTCAGAGTCTATCTCAAGGGGGCTGGGGAGGAGCCCCCTGACTCTCCTGTCCTTGAGGCAGTTTCAGTTCAGAAGGCTCTTACCTGGATCAAGAGCCAAGATCAGAGACACTGGATTCTCAGGGATCCCCAGTGGGAATCAACCCCCTCCCAGTCCAAGTAATGCTCTCCCAAACAGAGACTTGAAATTAAAGAACCAAGCCTTGACCCCTCCCACTGCAGGACAGCCCCTGAGTCCTCACCTGGGCATATATTGCCCTGGGACCAGGCTCCCAATCACTGGCTCACACTTTCTTGCATTTGAACCTCGGTCCCACCTATCGATCTGCCATCCCTCCGGGTTTCTCTGGCTCTAACATCTCCTACCTGCCCTGCGGATGCTCTGGGAGAGAAACCAAGAGACTACTCCACAAATTCCTCCAGAATCACCTGCAACTTCTGCCCAAGTCTTGCTCAAAGCTGCCTTCCGCGCCACCTCGTGGCTGACTGCCAAATTGCAGGTGGGAATTTCCTGACAGGAGGCCATCCACCCTCAGGTCACCACTATGGAACAAACCTGTGATGAGTGCCTACTGTGTGCCAGCACCTCTGCAGCACAAAGACAGAAGCAAACTCATTGTCCTCTAGGAGCCCATAGCTAGTGGGAAAGAAGCAGAAATCCCGTCCAAGCAGGTGTGAGGGCTGCTCTGCAGGAAGCCGGAAGTGGTTATCTTGGGTCCAGGAAGCTCTTGTTTGCCAGGGAGGCACAGAGTCCTGGGGATGGCAGTGTTCTGTTTTGTGACACGGTGGTAATTTTGGATGGCTGGGTTTGCATTATAACAATTCATGAAGCTGGAGCTGGGGATGCTGGCCTAGTGTGCATAAGGCTCTGGGTTTGATGCCAGCACCATCACAAAAATGCATTAATCTGTACATCCATTTTCATGTATTTTACTGTGTGTTCTTTTTCACAAGTAAAAATTCCTTCAAAAATACTGTGGAGGGGCTGGGGTTGTGGCTCAGCGGCAGAGCGCTCGCCTCGCACGTGTGCGGCCCTGGTTCGATTCTCAGCACCACGTAAACATAGATGCATTGCATTGTGTACAACTAAAGTGAATAAATAAATATTTTAAAAAAATACTGTGGATAACTTTTGAGTGTGTTTCCAAGATTTTTATTTTCGTCATTAAGCTTTATTCATAGATTTAAGCGTATAATAAGAATGTTTTTACACTTCTTGATACATATTATAAACACTGATTTTTTGTTATTTTTAGATATATATGACAATAAAGTATATTTTGACATATTATACATACATGGAGTATAATTTCCCATTCTCATGGTTGTACATGATGTGGACTTACACTGATCGTATACTCATATATAAACATAGGAAAGTTATGTCCAATTCATTCTACTCTCTTACCTATCCCATCCTTCCCTCCCTTCCCTCATTCTCCTTTGTCTACTCCAATGAACTTCTATTCTTCCCTCCCCCCCACCTTATTGTGTGTTAGTATCTGCATATAAAAGAGAACATACAGTCTTTGATTTGGGGGGATTGGCTTATTTCAATTAGCATGATAGTCTCCAGTTCCATCTATTTACTGGCAAATGCCGTCATTTCATTCTTCTTTAAGGCTGAGTAATATTTCATTGTGTATATATACCACATTTTCTTTATCCATTCATCTGTTGAAAGGCACCTAGGTTAGTTCCATGGCTTAGTTATTGTGAATTTAGTTGCAATAAACTTTGATGTGGCTGCATCACTGTAGTATGCTGATTTTAAATCCTTGGGCTATATGCCAAGGAGTTAGATGACTGGGTCAATTGGTAGTTCCATTCCAAGTTTTCTGAGGAATTTCCATACTGCTTTCCAGAGCAGTTGCACAAATTTGCAGTCCCACCACCAATGTATGAGTGTACCTTTTCCCCCATATCCCGTCCAAATTTTATTATTGCTTATATTCTTGATAATTGCCATCCTGAGTGGAGTAAGATGGAATCTCAGTGTAGTTTTAATTTGCATTTCTCGAAGTGCTAGAGATGTTCAACATTTTTTCATGTATTTGTTGACCATTGATATTTCTTCTGCGAAGTGTCTGTTCAGTTCCTTGGCCTGTTTATTGATTGGGTTATTTGGTTTTTGGTGTTATGTTTTTTAGTTCTTCATGTATCCTGGAGATGAATGTTCTGTCTGAGGTGCATGTAGCAAAAGATTTTCTCCCATTCTGTAGGCTCTCTCTTCATATACTTGATTTTTACACAGAATGTTTTCTGTATAACAAAAACATTCTCACACTTCTGGAAGCTGGGAGTTCAATATCAAAGTAGACTCAGTGTCTCAAGAGGACTCTCTTTTAGGTTCACGGGGCACCCCTTTCACAGTGTCTTCACATGGCTGAAGGGGCCAAGGAGCTGTCTGGGGCCTCTCTTATAAGGACCTAATTTCATTCATAGAGCCTCCACCTAATCATGACAATCACCTCCTAAAGGATGCGTCTTCAAATAACCACTGGATGGGACACTAGATTTCAACATATGAACATTGGGAGAAAATAAATGATTTATAGCAATTATCAAATGTTCTAATTCTTCCAATTATTAAATAGCCATTTATATTCTTTCTCTTCAATCTTCATTGTCTTTCCCCATTTTTCTATCACAATGTCAATCTTTTCTTATTTATTTGTGAGAGCTCTTGGTATATTATGGAAATCAGCTATCTGTCTGCCCTGTATGTCAGGAACACATTTCTCCAATATGACCTTTTACTGTGTTTAGCCTCTCCCCATCTCCATAGGGGCTTTGAATGGCCCTAGGGAGCCAGCCACCTTTGAGTAGATGGCAGAAACAGGTGACAGAATTTAGGGGAACTATACTCATCAGGAGGAAAAGCATCCCAGTCTTAAGCACCTGCTGCTCCCCAGGAACTAGCAGATCCCTATAGTTTCCCTGGTGCTCAGTTACATGGAGAAATGAGAGCGAAACCATGGTGGTGGTGAGATACCACGTTCTGCCTGAGGAAGGCAATGCGTGGTGGATTGGGGAATCTGCAAAGCTGAGGCAGGGAGTCTGCTGACTGACACAGGGAGGGATCTGTCACTGCTTGGAGAAGAAGATGGTCCTTTGCAGCACTTCAACCTGGTATCCACAGCACTTACTGCACAGTGGATGGGAGCCTCCGACTCCTGTGCAGCAGAGACCAGCATCAGGCCTCCCCAGATGGAGGTCTCCCTGTAGGCTGAACCCACAGGTAGTCCCTGACCCAGGGACTATGCAGCCCAAAGTGTTAGAATGGCCTGTAGGGGAGGAAGCTTTATCAGAAAGAAACCAGGGCTCTCTAGAAAGAACTGGGACTTTTCCCAAGACAGAACAGAGTCACTAGGAGGACAATAAGTATGGAGGAGGCCATGGGTCCCCACTGACCCCAGAAACAGAAGAAACTCTGGTGAGTCCTTCTGGGATCCAAGCCCACAGAAGTCACAGTGGAGGACAGGTACCACAGCAGAGGTGGGGAGAGTCCTGTTGCGGCACTTTTTTTTAATCTCAAAAAAAGACTAGGCCTGTTCCATGTGCTCTCTGAGGAACACCCCAAGCCATAGCTAAGCTCCTGGGGCACTGAGCTAACCCCACACCCTGGGGCTCCAGGAAGAGCCCATCTCCAACTGTGGCTCTTGCCTTCTTAGTTTCTGGAGACAATTCTTTCAGGTTATCTCTTAGGGAATTTGAATAGTTGTTGCCAAGGGTGTTTCAGTGAGACTAATCAATTTTCAGGCTAACTCCTCCAGGCCACTGTCTGGTGGCATCATGCCAAAGACAGGAGCCTTGACTCTAATGACTTGGAAAATATGGTCGCCATCTTGGAGAAGTTGATGAGTAAAAATGAAATCCAGACAACATCAGAGGCCTTCAAATAGCAAACCTTGGAGTCCCCTAATGCTAACTCCAGACCAGTCTGCTAGTGTTTCCCATGAGGCTGGATGTATCCCAGGCCCTGTGGGGGGCTTATAATTCTGCCTCTGGGAGACTCGCTTCAAAGGTAATTTCCCAAGGTCATAGAGATGATGCTCCTTGCCTTCCCACCTACTCACCCCTGTGACATTCCAATATCCCCAAAGAACAAGAGTAAAAGCTCTGGAATGAAACCAGCCTATGAAGGCCATCCTCATGAGCCACTTCAAAGGGATCTGCCACTTTTCCTGGGGATAGAACTATTTCTGGCCTGTGGAGGCATGGATTCCCTCATCACTCAGTTATCAGTGGCCTCTTGGGGCTTCCCTGGATCCAGGCAGGACAAATATTGTGACAACCTGAGTCTTCAACTAGTATTTTAAAGCCTGCCACTTACAAGAAATAGTATGGTAGGAGACTCTGGCTGGGTGGGGGAAGGAGAGGTGAGGGAACTAGAAGGGAGACCTGAAGGAAGTTGTTTTCACTATGCAAATATCTCCCCTGGTTTTCTTTAAACCCCACCCAGGCTGCATATACCTGGGGACTGTGTGAAGGTCCGTCCCGCAGGCCAGCTCCTTCCAGCACTGCCTGTGCCCAGCCTGGACAAGCCAAAGACCAGGAAGCCCAGCATCTCACTCACAGGCCTCTGGATCCAGGTTCTTTTTCATTATACCAAATCTTCTTTTTTCTTTTTTTTTTTTTTTTTTTTTTAATACTAGGGACTGAGCCCAGGCGTGCTTTACCACTGAGCTACATCCCCAACCCTATTTCTTTTGAGACAGGGTCTCACTACGTTACCCAGGCTGGCCTTGAACTTGCCATTCTCCTGCCTCAGCCTCCCAAGTCACTGAGATTATAGGTTGTGAAGCATTTTTTAACTTTATGTCTTAAACCTTTCAAGAATTTCTAGTATACTTTATTTTCCAAGATAGTTTTAGATTTATAGGGAAAAAGGTGTTTTCTCAATTAGCATCATCTTACATTATAATTAGGGTATATTTGCTATAATTTTTAGCCCAATGTTGATGAATCATTGGGATTATAGGTGTGTACCACTGTACATGGCTTAAGTGCCATTTTTTTATTTGTTCTAATTAGTTATACATGACAGCAGACTGCATTTCATTTAATTGTACACAAATGGAGCACAACTTTTCATTTTTCTGGTAGAATACAATGTAGAGTTGCACCATATGTGCAGTCATACATGTACCTAGGGTAATGATGTCTGTCTCATTCCACCATCTCTCCTACCCCCATGTCCCCTCCCCTCCACTCCCCTCCCTTGCCTTAAGTGCGATTTTTATCCCATCATATCAATGATATGCACTAGATTTTAAAACTTGCAATGGTTAGCATTGATTATAAGATAATAAGAGAGAAAAGGGCAATGGGAGACAAGGGTGAAGAGAAGCTTTTTTTTATATTACAGTGAACATTTGCTTCAATTTTTATTTTTTATTTTTTATTTATTTTTTAGTTGTCAATGGACTTTTATTTTATTTATTTATATGCAGCGCTGAGAATTGAATCCAGTGCCCTCACACACGCTAGGCAAGTACTCTACCACTGAATCACAACCGCAGCCCTCTTTTTTTTTTATTATTAATTTTTTGTGTGTGTGTGTGGTGCTGGGGATTGAACCCAGGACCTTGTACATGTGAGGCAAGCACTCTACCAACTGAGCTACATCCCCAGCCCCCTCCATTTTTAAATCATATGTCTTTTACCTGATTTTTTTCATCAGAAATCATCAGCCAAAGAGCACATGAAACACTTTGTTTTCTTTGTCATGAATATTTTGGAAATCAAAGTAACAAATGTAGATTTTTTTAAATGGGCATTATTTAAGTATTCCTGCTAGACAATGAGGCATGGTTCATTCCATTTCTCTTTCTCCAGCACCACCCCAACCCCTGTTTTGTTTTGTTTTTTACCAGGGAATGAACCCAGGGATGTTTAAATACTGAGCCACATCCCCAACCCCCTTTTTATATTTTATTTAGAGACAGGGTCTCACTGAGTTGCTTAGGACCTCACTAAGTTGCTGAAGCTGGCTTTGAACTTGCAATCCTCCTGCCTCAGCCTCTCAAGCTGCTGGGATTACAGGTGTGTGCCACCACACCCGGCTGCTCTCTCTGTCTTCTCTTTTCTCTCTCTCTCTCTCTCTCTCTCTCTCTCTCTCTCATATATTTTTAGTTACACATGGACATATTATCTTTATTTTGTTTATTTATTTTTATATTGTGCTGAGACTCAAACCCAGTGCCTCACATGTGTGAAGTAAATGTTCTGCCACTGACAGGGTCTCAGTATGTTACCAGGCTGGTCTCAAACTCCTGGGCTCTAGAAATCCTCCCATCTCAGCCTCCTGAGTGGTAAGACTATAGGCATGTGCCACACACCTGGATCATTTAGTTTTTATAATAGTTGGACAAGGCCTGTGCCGGTAATATCCTCTTTGGAGACACAGAGCAGGGGTGATTTGCCCAAGGTCACACAGAAGGGTGGGGAAACCAAGCTTCCATTCCCAGAGGCAGGTCCCCAGCTGTGAATGCTGGAGATGAGACCAGTTGGGAGGTGACCTCCAGGTCCCAAAGCACTGCTGGTCCATCAGCTCAGGCCATCTCTGATCTGATCTGAGAGGGACGGATGAGCACCCCACTTTACAGAAGAGTAGGCCAGCTCAGAAGGCTAAGGATGTGAAGGTGCAAAGGGAGAAACAGACAGAGCTGGGGGTTGCTGAGACCCTTCTCAGTCCTTCAAAGCAGGCTCCACTTCCAGGGCCTGAAAATCCTCTCCAGGGCTGAATGTTCCCCACCTGAAGAGCCTCCAGCCCCAGGACAGGACCTGACTCCCATCTCCCTCCCCCAGGCCATCCACCTCTACTTCTCAGAGTCTGTCTCAAGGGGGCTGGGGAGGAGCCCCCTGACTCTCCTGTCCTTGAGGCAGTTTCAGTTCAGAAGGTTCTTACCTGGATCAAGAGCCAAGATCAGAGACACTGGATTCTCAGGGATCCCCAGTGGGAATTGATCCCCTCCCAGTCCAAGTAATGCTCTCAGCCCAATCAGAGACTTGAAATTAAGGAACCAAGCCTTGACCCCTCCCACTGCAGGACTGCCCCTGAGTCCTCACCTGGGCATATATTGCCCTGGGACCAGGCTCCCAATCACTGGCTTACACTTTCTTGCATTTGAACCTCAGCCCCACCTATCGATCTGCCATCCCCTCCTGGACATAAAATTGTTCCCCAAATGTTTGTTGCCTAGTTGTATTTTCTTTTTCCTTTTTTTTTTTTTTTTTTTTTGTACTGGGGATTGAACTCAGGGGCACTCGACCACTGAGCCACATCCCCAGCCCTTTTTTGTATTTTATTAGAGACAAGGTCTCACTGAGTTGCTAAGTGCCTCACCATTGCTGAGGCTGGCTTTGAACTCATGATCCTCCTGCCTCAACCTCCCAAGTGCTGGGATTACAGGTGTGCACCACCGTGTCTGGCTAAAATGGCTGTAGATGTAGTCTTTTTTTTTTTTTTTTTTTTTTTGGTGGTGGTGCTGGGGATTGAACCCAGGGCCTTATGCATGCAAGTCAAGCACTCTACCAACTGAGCTATATCCCCAGCCCCACCTGGTTGTATTTTCTATTTTGTTAATTATCTATACATATTGGATATCCACTGGGGATATCCCAGGACATCTCACCTGGGCACCACTTTCCAGATTTCCAATCTCTTACCTCGGGTTTCTCTGGCTCTAATCTGGCCTATCTGGCCAATGCCAGGATCTCCAGCAACCTCTGCCCAAGTCTTGCTCAAAGGCGCCTGAGTGCCACCTCGTGGCTGACGGCCAAACTGCAGGTGTGAATTTCCTGACAGGAGGCCATCCACCCTCAGGTCACCACCATGGAACAAACCTGTAATGAGTGCCTACTGTGTGCCAGCACCTCTGCAGCACAAAGACAAAAGCAAACTCATTGTCCTGGAAGAGCCCATAGCTAGTGGGAAAGAAGCAGAAATCCTGTCAGAGCAGGTGTGAGGGCTGCTCTGCAGGAAGCATTTGCCTTCACGAGGAGAGCAGCCCACGGGAACCTAAATAAAGCAGGAGGGAGTCCTGGAGGAGGAGGAGGCAGGGGGCCTGCAGAGGACAGGCCAAGTCACAGACCACCAGGAGGTGAGGGGGCTGCAGGGAAGGGAAAGGATGTAGCTGGGACCCCTGAGGCCAGGTCTCTGTGATGGAGACTGTACCAGAGCAGACTGGAGGAGGCTGAGCCTGCCCCTGAACCTGAGTGTCCTGAGGGAGATGGGAGGCTGGCCAGGACAATGACCTTGAAATTGATAAAGAGAAAAAAAGCAAATATGTGCTCCTCTTTGCTTAAAAAACTTGCATGACCATCTGATGGGGAGGACATAGAGGAAATCACGAGGCCCATCTTCACAGGATGTCACAGGTCCATCTTCATACAACTGCAGAGGGTCACACAAGGTTGAGATCTCAGCACAGGGGATAGAAACAAATGGGGCTAGGGAAGGGACACCTGACTCCCCCCAGAGCCCATCCCACTGTGGGATTCAGCATCCACAGGGCTGATGGGAGCTGGGCAGGGACAGTGGGCCTCACCACCTGGTGCTAAGTGTTGGGGTTTGGCAGCAAGGCCTGATGGAAGCAGCAGTGTCCACCCAGAGCAGACACACGGCTAGGAGCAGGTGGGCAACAGGGAGGAGAACCCAGGCCTCAGGGCACTGAGCTACAGCCAAGCAGCCTGGAGTGAAGGCCAGAGGATGCAGGATGGAACAGAAGCCCAGTGTCACAGGCCAGGTCAGCACAATGAAAACAGAAGAGCCAAGATGAGCCCCTTCCCCCTCCCCCTCAAGGACTCAGGGTCCAGGCCAGGCTGGAGGGGTCTGTGGCCTGTCCGGGAAATGGAACCCTAGGCCAAGGCTTCCCACAGGCCCTTCAGGTGGTGGGTGCCAGATACACTTGTGCAGGATGTGGGGATGATTCAGCCCCTGAAAGCCTTTGAGGCGAAGATGTGAACTGAGAGGAATGTCCTCTAGAGAACAGCCCCTGAGACAGGCAGGGAATTCCTGCAGCAGGGCGTCACTGCAGGTGGAGGGTCCCAGGCTCTGAGGTAACTCCTCTGAAAAGATTCCATGCTCCAGTCCAAGCTCAGAGGCTCCTGCCTACTTAGAACATTTGCTCCTCTGTCTTGCAGCCACCTGGCTCACAAAGGCCCCAACTTCTGCTCAGCCTGAGCCTTACAAAGGAGGCTCCTCCCACCGGCCCAGCCCAATCCCTCAGCACCTGCTCTGACCCCTGCCCCAACACACTAAGACCAAGACAGGAGTCAGGCTCAGGACTGGACAGGGGCCATGGGCCAACGTGCCATGGAGTCTCTCTCAAACCTGAGGCCACAGACTCACCCAAAACTCAGTGAACATGCTCCACCATCTCCCAGGCCTGCCCGGGAGCCAGGAGCAGAACTGGGCATAAACAGTTCTGGAACTCAGTCTAGGTTCCCTGGACATACCCCAATTGATATGAGGGGTCTGTCCTGCTGCGGCCCACTCCATGTGTCCACTAAATCACACAAGCCCAGCCCTGCCTATCCATGAGGTGATAAAAGGACTGGGTCACAATCTTCTCTTCTTGCCAAAATCTCCTGGTAAGTTTCCCCCACTAAAGACTGCTCCTAAACCCATATGAACTTTTAGGACTTATTTTTGGGACACCATGGTTGAGGTCTCAGCACAGGCTATAGAAACAAATGGGGCTAGGAAAGGGACATCACAAAAGACCCTCCTTCCAAAATGGTACAAAACACTGGAACTGAGTACTGGGAACACAAAGGTGATTTTTGCAAGGAAGAGAAGCAGGATGAAGTCAGCCAGGCTGTTTCTCCAGGCCCCACCCTGTCCACCTCTGCCTTTGTCCCAGCCCCTCCCCCAACACTTCCTGGTCCTGAACATCTCAGCTGGCTCCATTATCCAGATTTCATTCACTTACTTCAACTTCTTTGAAGAAATGCCCAGGAAAAAATCTGAGTGTTCCTTTTTTCTCTGAACTACTGATTAAATACAGGCTTGATATTTTAATGCAGATTAAAGAGGCACCCACGGAATGCACTTTGCAGTGAGGAGCTCTTGAAGGCTGGGGAGGTGGAGTGGGTGTCCGAGGGGGCTCAGCCTGGGCCAGCTTTTTACTGTTCCTGGAGGAAAACCTCAGGGACCCCCCAGGAGCAGGGCCAGCTGTGTGGGCAGGAGAGAGGAGGAAATGCTGAGCCCACACTCTGTCCTCAGTGGCCCAGGGCGTGGAGCATCCCGCATCCATGCTGGTGGCAGGAAGCACTGGGAGCAGGAAGGGAAGCTGGTCAGGGCTGGGAAGGGAGTGGGGAGAATCCTGCTCCAGGACTGGAGCTGGGTCCGCAGCCACAGAGGGAGGGAAGGGATGAAACCTGAGTAATGCCCACCTCGGGCTGCGCCAGCGCTAGGTGCTTACCCTCTGTGTCTAATGCGATCCCTGCGACTCAGCCACAGAGATGCACCTGCGCAGTGCACCCCTGGGAAAGACTGCTGTAATGTTGAATGAAAGAATTTAGAAACAGGGGCTGTGTCTGTAGCCCAGCAGCAGAGCACTTGCCTAGCCTGTGTGAGGCACTGGGCTTGATTCTCAACACCGCATAAAAATAAAATAAAGGTCCATCAACAACTAAAAAGAAGAAGAAGAAGAAGCCAGAGACAAGGACACAAATCTGGGACTAGGGATGCCACTCAATGGGAGAGCATTTGACCCGCAAACTCAAGGCCCTGGGTTCAATCCCCAGCACCACAAAAAATAATAAAATAACACACACACAAATCTGTGATCACACACATGTGAATCCCAAACTCAGACAAACCTAAGCCTTCATGCTCATGGATGCCTGCTGAGGGGTCAAACTCTGGAAAAAATGAGGAAGTGGTTATCTCAGTGGGTAGGGGGGGGGACTCTTGTTTTCTAGGGACACAGAGTCCTGGGGAGATGGCAGTGTTGTGTTTTGTGACATGGTGGTGATTTTGGATGGCTGGGTTTGCTTTATAATAATTCATGAAGCTGGAGCCAGGGATGAAGAAGTTCAAGGGTAATGTGCTGTCCTAGTGTGCTTAAGACTCTGGGTTTGATCCCCAGCACCATTATAAAAAAAATGCATTAATCTGTACATGCATTTTTATGTGCTTTACTATGTGTTCTTTTTCACAATTAAAACGTCCTCAAAAAATACTGTGGATAACTCTTGAGTGTGTTTCCAACATTTTTATTTTCATCCTCCAGATTTATTCATAGATTTAAACATATAATAAGAATAATTTAGCCGGGCGTGGTGACACATGCCTGTAATCCCAGCACTTTGGGAGGCTGAGGCAGGAGGATCGCGAGTTCAAAGCCAGCCTCAGCAATGGTGAGGCACTTAGCAACTCAGTGAGACCCTGTCTCTAAATAAAACACAAAAAAGGGCTGGGGATGTGACCCAGTGGTCGAGCGCCCCTGAGTTCAATCCCTAGTACCAAAAAAAAAAAAAAAGAATAATAATTTTATGGCTGGGGTTGTGGCTCAGCGGCAGAGCGCTCGCCTTGCACGTGTGCAACCTGGGTTTGATCCTCAGCACCACGTAAACATAAATGCATTTCATTGTGTACAACTAAAGCAAATAAATAAATATTTAAAAAAAGAATAATTTTACAGTTCTTGATACACTTTATAAGCACTGTTTAATTTGTATTTCAATAACTACTAGTAAGTTAGAATAGTTCCCCAAATGTTTGTTAGCTGGTTGTATTTTCCATTTTGTTAATTATCTATACATATTAGATATCCACTGGGGGAACCCAGTCATGTTAGTAAGGTGCCTCCTCAATGTTTTGAGGGAGCAGAAAGATCCATGGAAAGAAAGATTTGAAAGATACCAAGGAGGGCCAGGTGTATGGGGTGCATGCCTGTAATCCCAGAGACCAGGGAGGCTGAGGCAGGAGGATTGCAATTTCGAGGTCAGCCTCAGCAACTTAGCAAGGCCCTAAGCAACTTAATGAGACCCTATCTGTAAATAAAATATAAAAAGGGCTGGGGATGTGGCTCAGTGTCTGAATCCCTGGTACCAAAAAACAAACAAACAAACAAACCCAACAAGAGCCAGGGGTAAGCGAAGGAAGCAGCCAAGCCCCTCCTCTGGACACTGTGATTTGATCACCTAATATCCCTTCCCTCTCTGCAGCCACAGGGCTGTGCCAGTCTTTTCTGCTTGCCTCCCTTCATCCAGTGTCTGTTGGAGCATCAGGAGGGGCAAGCCCTGTAGAGGCGGAGTGAGCTGACTGCACCCCTGCTGTTGGGAGCTGGTCCAGGATGCTGCAGACACAGGGTGGGTATGAGAAGCACAGCGGTGCTGGGGAAAGGGGGCACTTCAGCTGGAGCCGGAAGGAGGTTTGGAGGAGGGGGTGAGGCGTGCAGAGCTGAAGGAAACATGAGCAGATGGGAATTGCACAGGATGGATGAAACACTGGGCAGGTCTGAGACTAGCCTGGAGGGACTGGAAGAGACCAGAAAGGCCTGGAACAGCCAGAGTTAAGCCTTATCTTCAAAGTCAGCATTTCCCAAATCTGTGCTGATTCAAAACACTAGTTTAGCAGGACCTCAGTGGAGTTTTTGGGTAAAAAGGGAAAAGGGACATGGGATCTCGTGGTCATGTGTTGTGAAACACCAGAGTGCAGAATTCAAGCTGGTGTTCCTGCTGGACGAGGGACTCTGGATAGCTCAGAAGGAATCTGGTAAGAAGCATTTCCCAGATGTATCTGACCTTTCCCCTGTCCTCCTTTTTTCAAGAAGTCTGTCTCAGAATTGATGTTCCTTGAACCATGCCAAGAGTTTCTGATGTAGGTTCTGATTAGGTGTTTGTTAATACAGTGAGTGACAAAAGCTAAGCTACGACTGTTCTATGTGCCCTCCACTTCCTCGAATCTGCCCACCTGTGATAGGTCATCTGCAGAAATGCCACTCAGTGAAGCCCTATTCCAGTCACAGAGGCTCAGCCACATCTCAGTAAATATGAGCTACTAGCATGAACCTGTTTGACCCCAACCCAGACCCTGATCAATCATCCACAAATAGTTAATGAACTCCTTCTAGATGCCAGCCCCTGTTCCAGGCGCCCGGAACACACCCACAAAGGAAGTCTGCAAATCCCTCTTCATTCTATTAGATGGAGAAAGGGACATCAGAGTCATCCATAGCTAAGTAGGAATGGTATGGCATATTAAAGGTGACAAGGGAAAGAAGCAGGAAGGGAGAATCAGGACCCAGGGCAAGATGGGCTCCAGTTTTACAACAGGGTTGTACAACAGGCTCCATCAAGAATGAAGCCTTAGCCGGGCGTGGTGGCGCACGCCTGTAATCCCAGCACTTGGGAGGCTGAGGCAGGAGGATCACGAGTTCAAAGCCAGCCTCAGGAATGGCAAGGCACTTAGCAACTCAGTGAGACCCTGTCTCTAATAAAATGCAAAAAAGAGCTGGGGATGTGGCCCAGTGGTCGAGTGGCCCTGAGTTCAATCCCCGGTACCAAAAAAAAAAAAAAAAAAAAAAAGAATGAAGAAGCCTTGCAGAAAACAGAGAAGGAGGTGAGCAAGTGGCCGAGCAGACGTCTGAGGAATAGCTTTTCAGACCCCTCAGTCATGACACGCCAGGTGAGTTCCAGGAACACAGGCCAGTGTGGATGGAGCAAATGTGGCACAGAAAGAGAGGAGAAAATTCTGAGATCAGAGAGGAAATAGGAACCATCAGCTCCATCCCGGTCTAGGCCCTCATATGTCAGAGCCAGGAGAGGCTTTGGAGAGAGGGTGATGACCCTCCGCCTGCTGGACAGACAAGCAGACTAGGTGGGCAGGGTGACGGCACTTCACCAAGGGATACTAGAATAAAGCTGGCATCCTGGACAGTCCTTCTCAATGCCACTTATGCTAGAGAGGACCTGCCTGAGCGCAGGGCAGGACTGTGCTCTTTCTTCTCCTTCGGAACTCCACTCCCATGTCTATCACTGTCACCTCCACTACCTCCACCACTACCTCTACCAACATCATCACCTCCACCACAGTTACAACCAACACCTCCACCACTTCCACCACTTCCACCACCTCCTCCTACTCCTCCTCCTCCACCACCACCACCACCACAGGAGTGTCCAAGAGAGGTGGGCAGCATGAGTGTAACAGCAGGGCCAGGGACCCAGCTCCTGTGGCTGATGCTGCAATACATCCACCAGGGGGCGCTGGTGCCCCACATGCCTTCATCCCAGATGCTTCCTGCTCCTGGTTCTGGAGATGCCCCCTTTACCCCATCTCTGACCCTGACCCCAGCCCACCCAGGTTCACCATCTCACCCATACTTGCCCCCTTTGCCTCGGTTTCTTTTTCCCTCTGCCATGGACTAAGCGGGACAAGGGAGCCAATCCCCAAGAAAAGCCTGAAAGAAAGGGACCCCGGGCTGAGTTTTGAGGGACAGGGGAGGAGAGTAAGGGGAAAGGATAGCCTGGAATGTGCACAGTCACCGGTGTTGTCTGCCCTGTCCTCCCCAGGGCTGGCTTTTGCTCTTTCCCTGTTGTGTTTACTGCTGAGGGTCCCCAGGGGCTCATTTGGAGCCAGGGAACTGGGCAAGCTGGGTAAGGGCAGAGGAGAGACTAAAAAGAGAGCGAAGAGCTGGTGTTAACTGGGAGGACTTTATCTCCCAGAAAAGGAGCCTTGGAAAAGAAGGCCGTTCTTCCACCACCCTCTCACAGGTTCATCCCTTCCAACAGCAACAAAACTCCAGGGAAGGGGAAACTGAGGCACCAGGGAAAAGCACCAGCCTGCAGGTGCCCTCCTTCCTGTCTGATATCTCAGAACGTGACCATGTGTGAACTGTACCCACAAAACTGCTCTCCTCTAGGGCCACAATTAGGGATCCCATGAGGCTGGGAGGGCGGGGCCGCTGCAGTACCCTTATCAGCCCCCAGGATACAGACACTGTGTGCCCAACCCACACCCTCCTAGCACACATGCCAAGCTCAGGAGGACAGAGACAGTTCAGGAGCTTTGGGACAGCAATACCCAGGCCTGGTGATGCAGGCAGGGGTATCAGCCTACTGTCTCTCACCCCCACTGCCCTCTAGCTCCCACGCTTCTCCCCCTCATTCCCCTGAACTTGACCTTGCTCTCCAGGCTCAGAGACTCAAACCCCCAAATCCTGATGAAGCAAGGTCAACAGGAGTCCCCAGCTGACCGGGGAAACAGGCTCCTCCTCTGAACTTTGGTCTTGCTTTAGCAGCTGGACAGCAGCCAAGAATAAGGTTTCCCCTCTCCAAGTCCGACTTCCTGCTGGCTGAAGACTGGGGAAATCCCAGAAGCTGAACTGCCCCTGCCCCCAGAGACTCACAGCAGCCCAGGCCAGGGCAGGGCATGCAGCTGTGTCCTCCTGAAGTCAGTGGGGACTAAGGGCAGAGGGCAGAGCTAAGAGGCTCTCAGAGGAAGGACTGGAGCTGTGGCATCCTGGGAGCAGGCACTGGGAGGTGTGGGAGGGTCTGAGAGGATCCCAGGGGACAGGGCAGGGAATCCCAAGAGGGAGAGGGAAAGGTGGCCTTGTTCACCTCTTCACTTCTTTCTGAATGTCAGGGTTTCAGCACTGTCAATCAGTTCAGGGGAGCCATGTTGTAGGTGGGAGTGGAGGGAGGAAGGTGGGCAGAAGACAAGGAGGGGTGCTGAGGTGTCTGGCAGGAGCAGAGTGAGGGCCCTGCCCACCCCAGAAGGGATCGTGATGGGGCTGAGGCGAGGGAGGAGACAGGTGGCCAGGCCCACTCTCCCCTCACTCAGTGAGGTGGTGGTCCTCTCCTCCCCACTGCCTGCTGGGGAATGGAAGAACGAGGAGGGGAGTGAGGGGCGACCACGTGGCAGAAAAGCAAAGCCCCCACAGGCAGAGAGGAAGACAGCTGAGCTACTGAACAGTCCTGGGCATTAGAATGGTTATTCTTGTCCTCGTTGCCCTAGAGATCTCATTCTGGTCCCTCACAACAGCTGTGATCAGCTCTTCCTCCCGCGCTCCCGCGGATTATTGCTGGATGCCCAGAATCCTAGGCAGTGCACAGCCCCCACTCCATTCTCTTCCCTCCTTTGCAGCTAGCTGCTCCCTCTTGGCCAAAGTCGGGTGTTGTTGTGGTCCTCCTCCTCCTCCAAAAAGTTGTTCCAGCCTGACCCCTCCCCAGGCCACACACCCCAGGGCTCCTCATCCTCTCCTCCACCTCTCATTGCTGGGCATTCATAGGTGCCTGTGCAAATGTACTAAACACTGTGGTTTCTGGGTGTGTCTCAGGTCTCTCCCATTAGGAGCTAGTTCAGGGCAGGGACCTCAATGTCAGATCACAAGTCAGTTCCCTGGGAGAAAGAGAGGGCTGATGGGTGGACATTGCCAGATGGATTTTCTTTCTTTTCTTTTCTTTTCTTTTTGGTACCAGGGATTGAACCCAAGGGTGCTTAACCACTGAGCCACATCCCAGCCCTTTTTATTTTTTATTTTGAGACAGGGTCTTGCTGAGTTGCTTAGGTCCTCACTAAGTTGCTAACACTGGCTTTGAATTTATGATCCTCCTACCTCAGCCTATCAAGCTGCTGGGATTACAGGTGTGTACCACCGTACTGGGCCAGATGAATTTTCATAGTGCAGATTTTTTTCCCCCGGACAGGGGAGTGAACCCAGAGCCCTGTGCATGCTAGGCAACTGCTCTACCACTGAGTTATACCCCCAGCCATATTCACAACATGGAATTCTAATTAAATGGCCCCATCTCTGCAGTGAAACCTGTCTGAACCTGATCTTCACATCCTCCCTTCCCCCCACTGTCTTCTCAAACCCCAACCTCTTCCAACCTCATGTCCTGTGCCTACAGTTCCACCATTCTCTTGGGCACCCAGACCTGAGACCCCAGAGACATCTGTAGAGGCTCACAGCAAGCCTGTCTTTGTTGTCTCTGACCCCAACATGTTACAAGTCAACAAACATTCCCAAGCCCCTTCTAGGGACTGTCCAATGTCAGGTGCTGGTTAACACAAGATGAGTAAGTCACCAGCCTTGCCCTGAGGGAGCCACCATAGCGTAGTCAGACTGTAATAAGTACTGTACTGGAAGCACAGAGGGCTTTGGAAACCAGAGGGATGGACTCCTGCTTGGGGGCTGGGGAAGGCCAGCTGGGCTGTTTCTCCTGGGCTGTTTATCCTGTCTCTCCTTCAGGGAAGGAATGAAGCTCTGGCTCTTGGTTACCTGCTGGGTGGCTTCAGAAAAGTTCCTCAACCCATGAGCCTTTGTTTCCTCAACAACAATATGAGGATGATAAAAAACCCTTGCAGGGTTTGGGAAGATTAGCTGTAATAATAGCTAACATTTATTAGCTCTCATTATGTACCAAACCCTGTCCTAAGTGTTTTATATGTACTGTGTCATTTAATCCTTGCAAACCCCCTACAAGGGAGTTGACCTCCTCATTCCTATTTTCAGATGAAGAAATTGAGGTTCAACTGGGTGCGGTGGCACACGCCTATAATCCCAGCTGCTGGGGAGGCTGAGGCAGGAGGATTGCAAGTTCAAAGCCAGCCTCAGCAACTTAGTGAGACTCTGTCTCTAAATAAAATATAAAAAAGGGCTGGGGATGTGGGTCAGTGGTTAAGTGTCCCTGAGCTCAATCCCTGGTACCACAAAAAAAAAAAAAAAAAAAAAAAAACAGAAACTGAGGATCCGGCAGGTTAAGCATATTGTCCAAACTGGCCCAATGAATAAGGGTTGAAGCCAGGATTTGATGCAAGACCATCTTTCATAACTTGATCCTACTCATTCAACTTTACCTTCAAAATAATGTAACAACAGCTAATTTTTTTGTTTTGTTTTTTGTTTGTTTGTTTGAGAGCATTACTGCCTGCCAGATCCTCTATGTTAATGTTACTTTACTTGCATTTAAGCCTTAGAACCACCCTGAACGGCAATTACTACTATATTAGCTTGAAATGGAAGCTCTGAAAGTTTCTGCAAAGCCCAAGATCAGACAGCTAGTTCCCTGCAGAGCCAGACTTAAACCTGATTCTGTCTGACACCAGAGTCCTCTCTTCTGCCTCCCACGGCTCAGGCTTTCTGGTCACCTCCCAGGCTCACACAATCACCATGCTTGTTCTCCCTCCTTGCTTTGTTAAAATCTCCACCCACCCTAAACACCCCTCTGGATTGCCCCCTCCTCTTTTCTGATTTCCACCCACCTTTTGGTGCCCCACTGAAGTGCCACTTCTCACAAAGCCCTGCGTGTCAACTCCAGTCAACTCTGGCTTCCTCTCCTGACAGCACCTAGCAGGTGACATGGATGCCATCTATTTTGACACTTGATCATATTTAATTGGCAAAAATAATTCTGTATGGCTTTGTCTTCTGATGACTTAATATTTAGAAATCTTATATCCCCCAACCAGGGTGCAAAATTCCTCAAGGGTAGGAATCTTGACTTTCCCTCTGCTTACTCTGCCCCCTCCCCGCATCACTTAGCAGATTGCTAGCACACAGTAAATGCTCATTAATTGAATAGAGCTTTTTTAAAAAATATTTATTTATTTGCTTTAGTTGTACACAATGCAATGCATTTATGTTTACGTGGTGCTGAGGATCGAACCCGGGCTGCGCACGTGCGAGGCGAACGCTCTGCCGCTGAGCCACAACCCCAGCCCCTTGAATAGAGCTTTGATGAGCCAGGAAGTCCCAGGTTATTAATGCCTGTTCATATCTTATCGCGTGGATGCATATCTGTACAATACGTTACTCTGAATACTGTATAAACCTCATCTGAAGGCGGCTCTTGCCTGGACTTCTGGGAACTGGATCTTCAAGGACAGATCAGCCAAGGCCAGCTTTACTGTCCCCTCCACACTGGCAGTGTCAACTCCATGGCTTTCCCCCCACCCCCCTCCTCATCCCCTCTCAATGAGAATGCTGAGGGATCTACTGAGAAAGAGGAGAGGGTCAGACATGGCACCCAGGGGCTGCTGACAGTACTTAAGCCTACTGTCTCTGACCTTCCTGTGTGTCAGCAGCAGCCCGCACAACCAGGCCAGCAATCCATCTATTTGTGCACTCAGACCTCACATTTGGCTGTCACCATATTGAACAAAGGACCCATGTTTTCATTTTGCCTGGGCTCCACAAATTATATAGCTGGCCCTGCATGTGATCCTTCTACAACCCCAGATCCCCTACAGAAGATGGTGAAAAGTTAGCCTGGTGTCCAACTGCCTGGGATCCTTCCTGGCTCTACCATCGGTGAGTGATAAGGGACTCATGGGGCAAGTTATCAAAATCTCTCTCAGCACACTCCTGGGTCTGTCTCACGGTTTCACAATTCTCCCATCTCTGAAGTTCAGACTCTGTCTTAGTGTTTCCAGTGGAGATCAAAAGAGAAAATGCATGTAAAGAGTTTCAAGCAGCCCGCGCCGTGGCACATGCCTGTAATCCCAGCAGCTCAGGAGGCTGAGGCAGGAGGATCACAAATTCAAAGCCAGCCTCAGTAACTTAGCAAGACCCTGAGCAACTCAGCCAAACCCTGTCTCTAAATAAAATAAAATAAAATAATTTAAAAAGGCGGGGAAGCCGGGCGCGGTGGCGCACGCCTGTAATCCCAGCACTTGGGAGGCTGAGGCAGGAGGATCACGAGTTCAAAGCCAGCCTCAGGAATGGCGAGGCACTTAGCAACTCAGTGAGACCCTGTCTCTAATAAAATGCAAAAAAGAGCTGGGGATGTGGCCCAGTGGTCGAGTGCCCCTGAGTTCAATCCCCGGTACCAAAAAAAAAAAAAAAAAAAAAAAAAAAGGCGGGGAATGTGGCTCAGTTGTTAAGCGCCCCTGGATTCAATCCCCAGTACCAAAAAACAAAAAAAAGTGTTTCATGCAGTATTTGGCACATTGTAAGCACTCAACAAATACTGGCTATTGTGATTATTGCAGAGGCAAGATATAGAGATGAGAATTGTCAATGTAGATGGAACTGGAGGATGCCAGAGACCAGAGGACAAGTTTGTCCACAGGAAGGGGAAAGTCCAGAGATTCAGAGAGGGAAACGCCCTAAGAGTGCAGTCTCCCTCCATTATTAATTGCCCTGTCTTTCCCTCCACGGTCCTAATCACACCTCCCCTGCCTCCTCAGGGAGAGACTGTGCTCTATCTCAGGCAAGTTTCTTATCATGTCTTGAACATGTACATTGCTTGTCCCTGCTTCTGAAACTTCTCACAAAACATTTCCTCCTAGAATGTTTGCTTTCACTTCTCTTTCCCGGTTCATGCCTATCACCTCCCCTAACTAAGAGGCCTTTTTGACTAGAGCCTTCTCTATTCCATCTCTCCTTGATGCTGAAGCAGCCTTATGTTGTAAATGCTCACACTTTGCTTAGTCATGGCTTTTTGACTTCCCCCACCCACTTAGAGGAAGCAGATGCCATATCCCTATCTTGAATGTAAATGCCTCAGGTCAGACACCTGACCCCTTTGAAATTCTCTCCAGCACATCAAAATGCCTCTTTCTCAGCTGTGAGCTGTTTGCAAACTCACTTCTCTGTGCTCAGTTTCCATCTTTGTGAAAGAACATGCCTGCCCCTTCTCACCTTGTTGGAGTGATGGATAGCAACCACTCAGAAAAGAGGCTGAACCTCCAGAAATGGGGGTTCAAGAGAATTACAAGATAATTATTACTGAAATGTGCTCCACACTATGCACCATGTGTAAAGGAAACATCACTGTGCTGTAGAAAAATCTCTGTGACAAACAGCCAGGAAAGTCAGCAGCTGAATTCCAACCCCCTACTGACATAGTAGGTGAACTGAGCAAGGAACTGCTCCAAGACTCTATCTCTGATTTGGGTTCTGAGCATTGAAGATAGTGTCAATGCATCCTGGGCTGGGTATATGACTGTCCCACTAAGATACCTCGGGCAGAGCTTATTATTTTTCTATGTATGATTAAGGAAAATGGAGCTGGCTCTAAACAAAACTGTAAAGTTCTAGAAAATATTTTGCAGTCCTCTTTCCAGTACTTTCAACTCAACTTTCTTCCACCCTCTTCCAATATTCTGCAAAAGAAGAGGGGAGGATCTCCCCTCCCAAATATTTTCCTACATTTTTTTCATATACACATAAAATAATTTGAATAATAGAGTCCACTCCCACAGGAATAAGGTGAGTTTTAGTCAATGAATTGCCTTTCCCAGGTCAGTTGAACTTTAGGCCTTTAATCAGTAGCAATGATGTGATTGACTATATTCCTTATTCTAATAACTATGTCTGAAAGGTTTTTGTGGGTTTTTTTTTTTTTGGGGCGGGGGGTTGTGTTTTGTTTTGTTTGTTTTTTCGGTGCCAGGGATTGAACTCAGGGGCACTCGACCACTGGGCCACATCCCCAGCCCTTTTTTGTATTTTATTAGAGACAGGGTCTCACTGAGTTGCTAAGTGCCTCACCATTGCTGAGGCTGGCTTTGAACTCACGATCCTCCTGCCTCAGCCTCCCAAGTGCTGGGATTACAGGCATGCGCCACCAAGCCCGGCTTGTTTTGTTTTATTTTGTACCAGGGATTGAACAACTGAGCCACATCCCCAGCTCTTTTTTATATTTTATTTAGAGACAGGGTCTCGCTGAGTTTCTTGGGGCCTCGCTAAGTTGCTGAGGCTGGCTCTGAATTCATGATCCTCCTGCCTCAGTCTCCTGAGCCACTGGGCTGGTCTGTTCCACAGTGCCTGGCCTGTCTGAGGGTATTTTAATAGAGATTATGAGCCACCCTCTTTATCCCTGAAGCTCTCTTGTGCCCATCCAAAATTACTGTAAATAAATTTTATTTTGTCCTTATTTTGTTATGATTTTGTTCTGTTACCTGTTGCTTTAATAGACACCCCCAAATGTAGCTGCCTAGAACAAGAGACAGCTTGTTTTAACTCATTATTTTGTAGGTCAGGAATTTGGAATGGAATAATAATGTAGCTCAAGTGGCAGAGCACTGACCTGGTGTGTGCAAGGTTCTGGCTTCAATCCCCAGCACTGAAGAAAAAGAAGGAGGAGGAGGAAAAGGAGAGAAAGGAGGAGGACAGGGAAGAGAAGGAGGAAGAGCAGAAAAGAAAAAAGCTAGGATGGGCTGGGGTTGTGGCTTAGCGGTAGAGTGCTTGCCCAGCATGTGAGAGGCCCTGGGTTCAATCCTCAGCACCACATAAAAATAAATAAGTAAAATAAAGATATTGTGTCCAACTACAACTAAAAAATAATTTAAAAAAAAAAAAGAAAAAGCTAGGAGATTGAATTGGGCTTGAAATTTGGATTGGGCTCAGCTGGATCATTCTTCTGCTCCACAGAGCATTGACTGGAGCTTTGGCTGATGGCTCAGCTGGGCTGGACAGCCTGAGATGACTTCATTCACATGTTTGCCCCTCGTCTGAATCAGCAGAAAATCTGAACTCAGCTTGGTACCTTTCCCTTCCCATGAAGTTTCAGAGTCTTTGCATGTACTTTTATCTAGTAGGGAAACTGAACTTCTTAGATGTCAGCTCAGCATTACAAGAAAGCAAGATGGAAGCTGCAAAACCTCTTAAAACCTGGCCCAGGCCTCACAGTGTCACTTCTGCTGGACTTTCTTGGTCAAACAGCCAAAGGCTAGCCAAAGTTAAAAGGAGAAGTAGATCCCACATTTTAAGGGAGGCATATCAAAGAATTCATGGCCATCATTGATCCATCACACAGGGTAACCTGATGCTGACTCAGAAGGAAAGATGTTTGAGAGAGGAGGGGGGGTTCTTCAGATGAAGAAATCTCAATATGAAGACTGAAGCTTCAGACATAGCTGATGTTTCTGAAGGTATTAAACACCTAAGCCCCCCCAGATATCTCCCTACTCTACACCCTAAACCTAGTTCAGCCTGGTTAGATCCCAGGAGTTGCTTTCACTAGATAATTCAAAATCCAGCCTGTGGATTGAACCCACTCCACCCAACACCTAACCCTCTTCCAGTATTCTCTACTACCCTTCTAACAATTCCTGTCTTCTCTGGTCCTGAGGAATCCAGACCCTTCTCCCTCTGGCCCTATTATCTCCCAGGACTGGTTTCTCTAACAACATGGTCACCTTCCACTTAATGGGCACTTACTTTGTACCAGGGTCTGTGCTACATGCCTTATATGCATTATTACATTGACTCCTTGTAAGGAATTATTCTTATCTTACAGATGAGGAAACGGAGACCCTGGGGAAATAAACAACACACCCAAGCTCAAGTGGTCCAACTCAAAAGTCCAGGTCCTACACCCTATGCTATACAACTCATGTAATTTTCTACTACTACTTAAATGGGTTACTCTTAGCCTTATGCCTGAGTCTAGGATCCCACAGTCTGTGTGGGGAACAACATGCTGTCGAGGACCTCTTTAGAGGGTAAGCAAGAGCAGGAGGAAACTAGGTCCCTAAATCCCTAGAAGGGAATGCAAGAAATCTCCTCTGTTGGAAAGTTACAGGCAAGGTTTCTGTCTTAATTTATGTCACAGTGTTGGTAGTGAGGATCAATCAGTACATGATATCATTGAAGACTGGTTACAAAGAGATAAAAAAGAGAACTAAGCAGGAAGCATGAACACTGAATAGCTTGTATGACAGTATAAAAGCACTGTAATGACACCCCATTTAACTGGAAATTAGGTTCTTGACAGCCTCAATTCTGTGGAATGCAACACCAAATCCGGAAGTGAAAATGGCCTTTAAGCACCAAAAATAGCTGACACAAATTGAACTAAAGCCAGGTCCTTGGTTTCCACAAAGAGCCTTACTGGGTTACACTGGACAAAATATTTAAGAGGTTTGACCTCTGGCTTCCCAGTCCATGGCCCTCAAAGAGCAAGGTGAGGTGTGGGTGAAAGTCCTCCTCAAGAGGGAAGCACTGGGGAACAGAGGGACCGCCAACAACCTAGCAGCAAGGATAATGTGACTCAAAAGTAGACAGGCAATGTGTTGTATGTCACTTGACTCTAGAAAAAGGATTATAATGTGTTATCGTCTGGTACCTAATGCTTTATCAGACCCTCACCAGCACATTATTTCACAGGAAGCCAGGGAAATGGGCAGCCAAGAAGAAATCGAAGATTCAGAGAGGCTTCTTGACTCTTCCATGACCATACGGATTAGTGAGTGGTGGAGCTGGGAATAAGCCTGACCTTTGACATCCAACACAGGACACTTTCCTGCATACCATGACTTGGCCCTTTCCTCTATAACGTGACATCTCCCTATCTCATAATGGTGACCATGAGTCATCAAGAAAAGGTTAGGAAAAAAAAAAAGAAGAAAGAAAAGGTTAGTTTATGTCTAGTAAACTCTGTTGAAGAAAACAGGGAAGTAGGTAGTACTTAAAATTTTTTTTTTCATAAAAAATGTAAAAATAGACAAAGTTTGGTTTCAGTGTAAAGTTCAGCTGTCCAGTGTAAGCCAATTTATAAATTATAAACATTTACCTTTTATGTCTAATTGCAACAAGGAACGGTAATATTGATGTGCAGCACCATCCAAGTGGACCTCTTGAATTTTCTGGCACAGTCATTCCTCTCCATCTTTATTCTTTTTTTAATATTTATTTATTTGCTTTAGTTGTACACAATGTGTTTATTTTTATGTGGTGTTGAGGATCGAACCTGGGCTGCACACGTGCTAAGCGAGTGCTCTACTGCTGAGCCACAATCCCAGCCCTCCATCTTTATTCTATTGCCTTAATTCTGTTCCCTCCCCTCTCTCTCCTGAATGCTCATAAAATTCCTAATTGGGATCTCTACCTCCAGTTTTGACCCCATAAATTTATCCTCCACTCACATTATTCTGGCCAAGCCAACAGGAAAAATGTCACAGCTCCTTAGCAGCAATCAAGGTCTCACTCCAACTGGGTGTGGTGGTGCAGCAACCTGGGAGGCTAAGGCAGGAGGGATCACAAGTTGGAGGCCAGCCTCAGCAACTTAGTGAGGCCCTGTCTCAAAAGAAAAAAATAAAAGGGCTGGGGATATGGCTCAGTGGTTAAGCAGCCCTGGATTCAATCCTTGGCACCAAAAAAAAAAAGAGGTCTCACTCCACTACCTAGCTCCCGCCACCCCTGTCAAAAGTCTTGACACTTCAGGCTCCGTGCTAGATTCCTACAACGCCAAAGCCTTCTAACTACTAAGTTTCTCCCACATATCTGAAGCATCTGCTCTTATTATTCTCTCTGCCTGAAACACCCTTTGTTCAGTCCTTTATTTGATTAATTTCTGCACCTCTTTAAAGACCCAAGCTTAGTTGTCATCTTGTCACCTCTTCTTGGTGCCCCTGTGGTCTCACAATGCCTCTATCCTTGCATGTATCAATTAAGATGTCTATGGTTGTAACAGAACTCCCACACCTAAAGCATCTGAAACAATAAGGGTTTATTGTCCCTTCTCAAGAAGTCTGGAGGTAGATGGTTCCAGGGTTGGCTTAGTGATGTCAGGGTTCTAAGTTAGCATTGCCAGGATTCTCTTGGCCTTCCGCAAGATGGTTGCAGCAACTCCAAACTCACATGACAACATTCAAAAGCAGGGAAGGTAGACTAAAGATAGACTAAGCTTGCTATGGCCACCATAATGAAATAGTGAAGACTGGGTTGCTTAAACAATAGGAATTTTATCTTCTCACAGTTCTGGAGGTTAGAAGTTCAATATCAAGGTGTTTGCAGGGTTGGTTCTGAGGCATCTTTCCTTGACTTGTAGATGACCATATGACCATCCTCTCCCTATGTCTTCACATTTCCTTTCCTCTGCATGTGTTGTGTCTAAATGTCCTTTTCTTCTTCCTGTGTGTGTGACAGGGAACAGGGGGTGGGGGCTGCTAGGAATTGAACCACTCTACCACTAACTATATCCCCAGACCTTTATATTTTGAGACAGGATCTCATTAAGTTGCTTAGGGCCTTGCTAAATGGCTAAGCCTGGCCTCCAACTTGCAATCCTTCTGCCTCAGTCTCCCAAATCACTGGGATTACAAGCATGTGCCACCATGTAAATATCCTCTTTTTATAAAAACACCAATCATATTGGATTAGGGACCACCCTCATAGCTTCATTTTAACTAATTACCTCTTTAGAGATCCTATCTCCAAATACTCACATTCTGAAGTCCTTGGAGTTAGGACTTGAACATAGAAAGAGATTCTAGTGTAGGAGAACCCCCCCCCCCTTGGGAATCACTCTTTTCAGGTAAGAAATCATTTCTGGAATCCTTCCAGTAAGACCTACAGACCAGGATTTGCTAACCTTCCTCTATCCTAGTTATAATGGAGGTTGGGAAAACATTTTTACTTTTATAATGGAAAAAGGGGGTGAGAATAACTACTGGGTAAGTTACCAAACCATCTGTCAGACTTGCTACTTCTTCATTGTATTATAGCTATCTGTTTATATACACCTCTCCCATTAACTCCTTTTTTTTTGGGGGGGGGGGGGTGCAGTACCAGGGATTGAACTCAGGGTCATTCAACCACTGAGCCACATCCCCAACCCTTTTTTTACTTTATTTAGAGACAGGGTCTCACTGAGTTGCTTAGCACCTAGCTTTTGCTGAGGCTGGCTTTGAATTCACGATCCTCCTGCCTCAGCCTCCCGAACTGCTGGGATTACAGGCATGTGCCACTGCACCCAGTCCCATTAACTCTTCGAAGCAAATATCAGTGTGTCAGTCATCTGTGTACCCCTAGTACCTGACTGATACTAGATGTTCAACCACAATCTATGGAAGAAATAGACGAATACAATTTAATGAACTAGATGAACCTGTTGGTGTTATAGTTGATTACAACATTTAAACTTTGTTCATAATGTTTGGCTTGCAGTGTCTATGGTTCACACCTGTAAATAATTGTAGGGAATATTGCTAATGGAACTGTTATTACAATCAGAGGAGACCAAGCTCTGTGAGTTTTGTCTCCCCCAAGTCTGGCAGAATGCATATAATAGCTACTACATGAATTTTTGTGGAATGAATAATGGAAGAATGAATCATTAAAATGTCAAAAATATGTGTATGTTGAATAATATGTTTACAAAAATCCAAGGAGTTATTATGTTTTCTAGAAAAATGTCTTCCAAAACTGAACATGCATTCTGTTTTGTTAGTACCTGCAAAGATGGTATATCAGCAAGTATTACTCAAACCATTCCTTTTCTGATAAAGAATGATCCTAGCCAAGTGCAATGGCACATGCCTGTAATCCTAGCTACTTGAGAGGCTGAAGCAGGAAGATCACAAGTTCAAGACCAGCCTGGGCGAGAACCTATCTCAAAATAAAAATAAAAATAATGAGGGCTGGGTATCTAGTTCAATTGTTGAAGGCACCTGTTCTCCATACCCAGTACCAAAAAAAAAAATTATTTTTTCAGATGAATTTGGCCAATAGGTCCATAATGATCTGTTATGCTAACAGCAATTTCAACCAAGAAATAAAGATAAAACTAGTAACTATAAAGATTGAGCTATTTGAAGTGGTATTTGATTTTGGTTCTGTGGAGTTGCAGGATGCATGTCACAAATCCACACAAAGCACTGCTGGATTCTAGCATGTATCACTTTTACACCACAAAAACCCCACACATCTGACCCTCCATGTTCTACAGAATAGGGAAGAACCAAGTGGCCTAAACAATGAGCAGCATTAGTTGTGGCAGTAAGTGACTGATTTAGTGGTGAGTCCCTGAATTCAGGCCACCCTCCCCCATGATTTCCATCAAATTCCTACCTCTCCCTCTGAATCAAGGTGAGAGGACTCAGGTAGGTGAGGTACAAATTACATGAAGTAAATGAGGAGCAGTGGAAGCACAAAATCAAAGTTGCCACAAGTAACTGGGTTCCCAGAGGCAGTGTATTTTGGCACCATGAGACAAACTGTGTAACTGAGAGTTTAGTCTCCTCTCGCCCTATTTCAGACCCAAGGGACTTCTGCCTCCCTCACATGGTTCAAGTAATGAGGTTCAATTAAAACGTTCAGGTTCAATTAGTGTTTCAGGCTTCAGGGGCAGTTTCAGGGCAAAATATTTTCTACAAGAAACCTAAGAGAAACTAGCACTGTTCTGGACCAGAGTGGCATGCAGGGGCAGGAGAGGACTTGGTCTGCAACCAACATCTGCATAATAGAGAAGCTGGACAAGATGGCACTTGTGAGTGTTTGTGCATCTGCAGTGCCTGCTCTCTGTGCCTCGGGTGCTTTCCCTAACAGCCAGGAGAAAGAGTTGCATGCTAGGCTGTTTTCCTTGCAATTCATGAGTTTTTCTTCTTTCTTTAAAGTATTGGCAGCCCAGATTTTTACTGCAAAATCAAGACCTGTTACTAATGATGGTGTTTTTTTTTTAATTGTGCCAATGAACCTGGTTTCAACGCATTATTGCAAGCACATCAGCCAAGCCCATTACAATAATCTATTGTCAAGAGAAATATTCTGGCAACACATGTACCTAGAAGTTCCACCTTCTGAATTGATGCCAAAGTACAAAAGATTCCTAGTTCCTTATGATGTCCAACTAACTGTACATGAACCCCCCTCCCTCTGCTGCCAACATAATGACTAGTTTTGCTTTGATGTTCTCTGCTTTCTACAGTAGCTTTAACTCTTTGGCAGAGTCTCATACACTAAGCACTTTGCTATTTGGAATCCCATTACCTGCAGTGCTACTAACTGGCATTCCACAGATCAAAGGTAGAGTGACTGATGAGACACTGCAGGATCCTGCAGCAATGTCTGAGCCATGTAGCAAATATGTGCTGGTGTTTAGAATAGTTTAACATTTAACAATGTGTTCTGTAGAAGTTGTTTCCATGTTTGCCCCAAGTAGAGTCTATCTATCAATAAATTAAACAATAATATATTCTAATAAATAAAGATGATGCAGATAAGCAGGAATAAATAAGACTAAAATCAAGAAAATAAAATTGACAGGAATTAAGGTATTTAACATAAAGTCTAGCACTTAGGTTTAAAAAGTACTTAACAGAAAAGATCTGGATTAACAGCCCCTATAAGAAAGTCACAGGGATTTTGACTATCAACTCAACAATGTGCAACAACCTCTGAAACTGTCCATCTTATCTAGGGTCATCTTTTAAGAAAAGATAGCGCTTTCCTGTAATCCTGATGACTGGGGAGACTAAGGCAGAAGGATTGCAAGTTCAAGGCCAGCCTGGGCAACTTAGTAAGAACCTATCTCAAAAAAAAAAAATAATAATAATAATAATAAGGGCTGGGGATAGGGCTGAGTTTGTGGCTCAGCTGTACAGTGCTCACCTAGCACATGCGAGGCCCTGGGTACAATCCTCAGCACTACATAAAAATAAATAAATAAAATAAAGGTATTGTGTCCAACTACAACTAAAAAAACAAATATTTAAAAAAGGGGCTGGGGATATAGTTCAGTGGTAATGCATCTCTGGATTCAATCCCTAGTACAAAAAAGAAAAGAAAAGAAAAAAGAAAGAAAGAAGCAAATAAAGAGTGTCCCAATTAAGGAAGGAAGAGTTTCACTCTATATGTAATTCATCAAGCCAGGTCTGTATAGGACCATGTTTGGTTATGGAGGCCACATTTGAAAAGGAAAGGAAATAAAGATGTTTCTTTTGGCAACTCTAATATAATTTCTGCCTTCCAATAACTGATGGATGTCATATGGAAGAAACATTAATCTCACAGCCTCAGCATCCAGAACTAGGAGTCATGGCTAGCAGTATCCACAGAACTCATTTCAGCTCTACATAAGGAAGAATTTTCTACAATTGGGGTGATCTGAACATTGAACTTGAATGGACTCCAGGAGAGGCAAAAGAAGACCTCTGGGGTATGGTAATTTCTATTTCTTGCCTGGTGGTAGGTACTTGAGTGTTTTATTAGTGTTCTTCAACTGACCCACAAACATTTTCATGTGTAATTATGATATATTTTACTAGGAAAAAAGCATTGTGTTGTCAGGCAAAATTGTGAACTCCTCATCATTGTGGGGGCTCAAGAAGAGCACTAAATGAGAAAATGGATAGATGACCTCTGGTGTTCATTCCATCTCTAAGATTCCACAAGTTTGAAAAATATGGCAGTGAATACAGCAAAGCTCTTCCAAAGTATTCTTAAGGTGATGTCCTTTCAATTAACTTGATGTGTGTCCTCGCTCCATTCCTCACCACAACCATTACTGGCATTTGTTAGACTATGATCCCCACATCTCTATTATAGTGATTATCACTTTTATTGGCCATTATATAATGAGAAGTAGATAGACACAGTCACTGCCCTCTTAGGATGACAAATGATATGGACAGTCATAAAGAGAATACAGTGAGAGCCGGATATGAACAGTGAATAAATACAAAAGAAAGTAAAAAGGTTTATGTGGTAAGCAGGTCAAGGTTTCAGGTATTATAAGAGTGCGGAACAAATGCCAGGCCTTGGAAAATAAATCATAAATAGATTAAGACCAGAAGCTAACCCTCTCCTCCAATTAATTTCAGCAGGCTTCCTGGAAGAAATGAGCCTCCAAAAATATATAGATTCTGGCAATCAAACATTTGGTTAAGGGAATCTTTCTCCTGGGCTGCCAGGAAAAAAAGCCAGAATAGCTGAAGTGGTCATTTCCTCCTGTTAATCCTGTTTTTCCATTCTGTTCCTTCATGATCTTTACCCTCTCCACTGTACTGATCTGAGAGGGGGGAACCAAGACCCAAAAAAGGGAAATGAGAGGAAGGGGTATTTGTGGACTGTGATGGATGTGGAATCCGGGAGAGTCCTTGAGTCCCCAAGTCACTGCTAAATAACAGCTCTACTCTCTGCTTCTTCTGGCTGAGCTGTAACTTTGGGCAAAGTTACTTCTGCTTTGGACACACTTAACCTTTAATCCGGGGATCCCCAATCATGTTACCGACATTAATTCCTCTATCTTCACAACAACTTAGGTTGATGGGAAAAATAAACCCAAACACAAGATTTTATGAGCTACTCAAGTCCAGCGTGGTAATATCCAAAAAATATTTAGTCAAAGTTTATTATTTTGTAATTCCATCTTTACTGAAGGGGAAACCAAAAAGGGTATAAATAAGCCAATTTTATGTATACCCTTCAGTCTTTGATTTCATTAAAATCAATAATGTTTTAATGTTATAGCACCTTCTTTCTGGAAATTCTTATCATGGTCAATTTATTCACGTCAATGTACACCTAATAAAACAGTGCCTAGGTGAGAAATCAAAGAGTCCTGATTCTCAGGACAAAATTCTTTTCTCATTAGATTCCTACCCAGGTTTGAAACATTGAATCCACTCAGTTTCTGAAATTATGCAGTAACAACAGTCAAATTTGAGTTCTTGATACCAAGAACAGAGTGGAGTCTGGAATGGTAGGAAGAGTAATCATGATCCTTGACCTTTGTAAAGGGTTTCATAGTTTACAAGCGTTCCATGGCCACTATTACACTCTGTCCTCATCAAGGACATCAATAGTGTCCCCTTGTAGATAGGAGGACACTGCAACTCAGTGAAGGTTAGTGGCTTGTCGGAAAACAGAGTTAGCAAAGCATAGAATGGGGGATGAAACTCAGGTCTTCTGAGCCCTGCTTCAATGAGAACAAATTTGGGAGGGAAAGGGCTACCTACCTTTTACTGGGATCTTTAAAGGAGACTGAGGGAGGGGAGGATAAAGACACTGTCAGCACCTCAGCACACATGATAGCCGAGAAGGAAATTATCATCATTAGGCATTTCAAAAGGTGGCACAGAACTGCTCTGGGCACTGTGGGAACTGTGGCACTAGCCTCCAGGGGCCTGCAATTTAAGACAAACACACTGGGAGGAACAAATATGTACATGACATACAGATGATAGAAGAAGAACAGTAAACTACTACAAGAGTAGACAGGAAAGCATTTATAACATATAACATGTCCAGGTAGGTTTGGGGTGTGGAGAACATAAGCACATAAATAAAAATGGGAACAATAAAGAAGCACAAGCCAGGGAAGAGTAAGAGAAGAAGGGAGGGACACACACACACCAATTCAGGAAGGAATTTTTGGAAAGTCAGTTTTAGGAGTTTATTTTGTTTTTGTTTTTGAGACAGGGACTCGCTAAATTACTGAGGTTGGCCTTGAACTAGCGATCCTCCTACCTCAGCCTCCTGAGTTACTGAATTATAGGAATGAACCACTGAACATGGCTTTTTTTTTTTTTTTTTTTTTTTTTTTTTTTTTTCAGTTTCAGAAGCAGTTGGGTAGATGTTGTAGTGAGAGTGGGGTTGAGGGTATAAGCTTTAGAACAAAAACTTACCCTAGGTATATGGAACAATTATAAAGTTGGGTGGGAAGGGATAGGAGACAGGGTCAGTGGACAAAGAGGGCTTTGAGCAAGTAGAAATTCAAGAGAGATTACAACCTGTCTTGACTCCTAGGCTGTCTTTTTCCACCCCCATGCTTTCAGAAGGCACATGCTCTTCCCAGTTCAGGAACACAAAGACTCTCCAAGTTGTGAAAGCCTGTTTGCAGCAGATGGAGATGGCAACAACCTGCGGTGAAGGAGACAGTGGATAGGGACCTTGTGTATGCTAGGCAAGAAGTCCCCAGCCATCCCAATCTCCCCAGATTCCGCCACCACAGGAGAGCTTCCCAGCACACAGCTCATTTACCCAGACCTACTCATTGTTAGGAAAGTTCCAGTTTGCTTTACCAAACCCAAATTCACCTGTTCCAGTTTCGGGCCAGTGATTAGATTCTTAGTGTAAAAACGGTTGAGTTCTGCTGGGATCTAAACATTTCTCAACATCTCAATTCAGACTCCAGCCAAATAGAGAGAGACCTGCTTCTCTCTGTTAATTGTGTTTACTCAAGTCATCCTTTGTGACCCTAATTAGCCAGAGAAACAGCAGCAGAGAACCACTGGAGTCTAGGGTGAGTCAAAACATAAGCAGAAAGAGTTCTTATACTCCAGTCCCAGGGCCTTAGCAGAACACAGTCTATGCTGTTGACAGTACTGGCTTTAACCATGACCATTTGAGCTATGAACTAAAAGGTTAGAAATTTTAGACTTTCCAAAGAAGAAGCTGTTCATGACCACGATTGACATGATTACTGAGATTTGAGTGGGCAGTGTGAGAATTTGATTCTTGTAATAATGATTACGATTATTTTTGCCAACATTTATTTATTGGCCAAACAAGGTACCATTCTCTATCCTGAACATGCTGCATGTATTAACACACCTAATACAATGCAATACTTGTAATATTTACTATACTACAATGAGATACCTATAGACACTTACAGGTATCCACATAAGTAGACTTCATAGGTATTACGTTCATACAAATGAGAAACTGACACAGAGAAGTACCCTGAGGCAACAAAGCTAGTAGTTGGAGGCATGAGGACCTAAATATAATCTCCTCATTTAGCTAAACCCCAATGTTTTGGTCTGTTTGACCAACATCTGGCATTTACATGTAAGACACTGTTCCAGGTAATATGCAGAAGATAAAGGATAGACTATTTCTACAGTCACTTGGAGGCTACTTTCAGATATTGGTAATTATCTCTGTGGCACTTAAATTTTGTTCCTTTTATTCACCTATGTAGAATTTCCTAACTAGAAATGCTATTATCCCTTCTGTTTTATGGCAACTTTAGGCCAGTGGGAACCAACTTTCTAATCAATTTAGCCACACCTACAGAATGGCTGGTAACATGTCAAAACGCGGAACCAACTTTTAAAACAACTAATGTTGATATTGCCACGGTCCATGTACAGACAGGTTGGAAAAAGCCTGTTAGGTCAATGCTACAAAAACAAAGTTTTGATACATTTGATCAAAATTGATCTTCAGTCCTATCTCTCATCTTCACCTCCCCCACATTCTAATTTTTCATTCTAAATGTATTCAACCTTCACTGATCCTCTCTGCCCCTGGAGTGAAATTAGGGCTGGACACCACTTGAATTTATGAGGGTAAGGGTTGGACATAAAATTGAACTGCTGGAGATCTTTTCCCATTAAGCTTCTTAAAGAAAAAATATATATATATGCTTTGGACGAAATATTTGTAATTTCCCGAGCCGGAACAAAAAGTAAAGGTAAAGAAATGGGATGTGTCTGAATGACAGGGCAAGACCTGCAAGCTACTTGGCTGGGACAAATTAAGACTAAATGCAGAGTGATGGGAAAAAAGCAGGGAAGCGGTTACTCCCCCGTCTTCATAGGGAAGAAATGCAAAAGCCATGTGCTTCAGAGGTTTCGTGGCTTCATTTTATACGTGCCGTAAAAGGGCCCTTTTGCGGGGGTGGGGGGGGGCCTGAGTCTGCGGATCCTACTTCCCATCTCGAGGGCGCTCCTCTCTGGGAGGTCGCAGAGCCCTTTTCTGGGGAAACGTGGGCCTCTCTTCGGTGTGCCAGACGCCCCACGCCGGGGCCCGAGCCCTTCCTGTGGGGTCGTGAGGTGCCCGCCCGCGGCAGGTGGCCCCGGGACGCAGCGCCCAGCCACACGGCGTCGTGGTCGCCCGCACGGCCCCTTGTCGCGCAGCGGACTCCCGCCATCTGGCTCCCGCGGCCAGGATCGGCCGGACCGGGCAGGGCCGGGCAGGGCCGGGGTGCCAGCCGCGAGCGTGCGTAACGTGCCCCCCATAACGTGACGCACGCGCCGCACCGAGCGGAGGCGCGGGACGCGCGGCGGGAGAGGCACGCAGGGGCGGAGTGCGGGCGGAAGTCGGAGTCTGCAGAAAGGAGAAAGGAAAGGGAGACGCGGCTGGGTGCGGCGCGGCGAAGCCGGGAGCCGGCGGGAGGGCACCGCCTCCTCCCCCGCCCCCGCTCCGAAGATGGAAGTGACGAAAGCATCCGAGGAGGTCACTTCCTGCTGGGGTGGATGAGGAGGAGCTGGAGACGCCGCGGAGGAGACCGGACCGAAGACGGACGGTGCTGGAGAGAGGTGAGTCCCCGTCTCACCGCGGCCGCCGGGCCCCTCGGGGCCAGCACCCCGGGACCCCGACAGGGACAGCGTCCCTGGCGTCCGGGGCGCCCGCCGGGCCGTACCACCCTAGCCGGGCCTCACCCAGCGCGGGGGGCGGGGGAAGAAGGGGGGCCCGTGTCTGCGAGGCGACCGGGATCCCGGGCAGCGTTCGCGAACACCCGGCCGGGGAGATGAGGGACAACGAGGCTCTGGGGACTGTGGGAGCTGGGACCAGGAGCTGCCGCGGGGGTCCGCAGCGCCGGACTGTGAATGTCTCACTTCGGGGGGCCGAGGTTCAGAGTTGAGTCTACTGGTCCTACTTGGACAGTCTCCGAGTGAATTTGTGAAAAGCTTGCAGAGGCGCCTCCAGGCTGTTGGAAGAGGGCCTTTATGGGCAGAATCGGAGAGCTGGAGTATCAAGAAGGGGCTTCCAGATCAGGTCGTCTTTGCAACGAGATTTGGACCCCACAGTCGTGCTGGATCAAGGGTATTATTCCTGTGGACAGGGTAAAGGCCCCGCCATCCGACAGAGCAATCCAGTAGTTAAAAGTCCAGGGCAGCTTCCTTGGAACCTTGGGGAAATTACTGTTTTTCCTCCCTCATTGTCACGGAAATGGGAGAGGAAACTCCTGCCTCAGCCCTAGTGCCTTGTTATTGTGTATCATGTGTGTCTGTATGCCTGTGTGTCTGTTTTCCTCCTTCCTTCGGGCTATTTATCTCCTCCTTGGCCCCTGGTAGTTTCATGGGCTGATACTGGTCTCCTTCATATGTATGGCGAGAAAGAAAATTAAAAGGATCTAGAGGAATCCTAGGTTAGATGAAATTTCCAAGATTAGGAATTTGTCCCCACCCCACCCTGGGGCCAATGAGGCACCTGCATTCCCTCTAGACTCCTGTAATATGGGTGCTGAGGGCCTGTCATCCACCCTGGGGAACAATGAGGGTAAATCTGCCCTCTCCTGCCCCTATCTCCCTCTGGCAGTTTCACCCCTCCCTCTTTTTTGCTGAAGGGACTGACTGACACAAAGCTGCTTGCTGCTTGGAACAGGAAATTTATTGAGGAACTGTAAATCTGGATGGAATGAATTCAGATCTTCGTAGCAGGACTCCCTCCACTCATTGGTCAGAAAGGACCCCAGAAATATCTGCTGCTTTTTTTCCCCTCTTCCTTCCTTCCTGTTAAAGGATAACATAAAATTTTTCTCAGAAAACTTGAGGAGTGTGTGTATGTTTCTCATATGCAATGACTCTACATATGGTGTGTTTACTTCCTATCCAGAGTATTTTTCAAGGGGAAGGGGACAGTTTCTGATGGGGAGGAGTTTTCCTTCTTCCATCTCACATAATTCAGTAAAATAAATCAAAATCAGATGTTCATTCTTGAGGGAATCAGATGGATTTGGATTTTTTTTTTTTTTTTTCATCCTTTTTTAAACTGGTACATCTGGGTGAACTCAGGCTTGTGTATCTTGGCATCTAAGCCCGTCTAGTAATAGAAGACAAACTGTTTGACTTATTTTGGCTGCCTTTTTGGACCCATTTCACTGTACCCTTCCTTTTTCTTTCTTTCTTTCTTTTCTTTTTTTTTTTTTTTTAAACGTTTGAAGGGTTGTTCAGGAGGAAGAAAGCAAATATTACGGACAGTGTTTACACTTTGTGGTTTAAAGTCAGGTGAGAGATAATTATGGCTTTTGAAGCTGATGACCTGAGGACCATCATTTGATGACTTGCGGATTAGCAGTTTGGAGGTGACATGTTTGAAAGACAGAGGGTTGCATAAGGAAGGAAAGACGGGGAAAAGGAAGTTTGGGGAAAGACTGTGCCAGAAAAACTTAGGAGGATAATAAATAAGTAGCCTCTTAAAGTAATCCTGTGGCTTGTGTCTCTCAGCAGGAGGGCGAAAATGAAAGCAGGCTGTAGCATCGTGGAAAAGCCAGAAGGAGGTGGAGGTGAGCAGAAGTTAATCATCTCTGATGCACCTGGAATGCCCCTCAGTGGTTCCTGTTCTGTGCACTTGGATTTTGTTCACAAATGCAACTCCGTGACTGACAGCCTCCTGACTGGGTGGATCTTGCTAGGACGGTTATAGGCCTATTTCCTATGAATGTGTATTTAACACATCTGGTCAGCACACCTTTATCTGAAGTTTTAGAGTCTCTTTCCTGTTAGAAACATAATTCCAACCTTGGGGATAAAAGGAGTTTTCAGCTGTATTTTCCTAAAATGTTAGTTTATCTTTCCCGTTTGTTCCCTTTGGAACTTTCATGCCCTCATGGAAAGTAGGTGTGATATTTAATAATGTATGGAAAGGTAAATGATTAGGGCACCTGGGTTCTGCTGCCAGACTATCAGATTCAGTGATTGCCACAAGAATAAATAATTTCTCTGTCCTTTTCTCTCCTCTGTTGTGGTTAGCCCCAGATGACTAAAAGAGTGTTTGTGGCATGTTTGCAAAGCACTCTAGAGATTCTGAGCAGTGGAATGTGAAGTTGGGGGTGCTGGTATGTATACACCTAGCTCCTGACTACTTTGATCTTGCTGTTTTCACACTAAAGGGTATCAGTTTCCTGACTGGGCCTACAAAACAGAGTCATCCCCCGGCTCCCGGCAGATCCAGCTGTGGCACTTCATCCTGGAGCTACTGCAGAAGGAAGAGTTCCGCCATGTCATCGCCTGGCAGCAGGGAGAATATGGGGAGTTTGTCATCAAGGATCCAGATGAAGTGGCCCGCCTCTGGGGCCGCAGGAAATGCAAACCACAGATGAATTATGACAAGTTGAGCCGGGCCCTCAGGTAAAAGAAAGGACTCTCAAATCTGTAGTGTTAACAGATTGGAAGGAGCCTAGGCAGTTTGGTGAATGTTAGATAAAAAGGGTATCAGGTGATAAGAGACAGCACTCTCTCAGTGAATAATGTGTAGCTTTTTTAAAGTGGGAGTCGAAAAGCTGTTGAATCCTAGTAGCACAGGCACAGGAGGAGAAAAGACATATCTTTGGTTATATGTAGGAGGGAATTCCAATGTGGCTGGCACTGGATCCTGATAGACAGCCGCTTCTGCTCTATAGTGGGCGAGAGTGTATGGTGAAACATGGTTTGGAGCTCATTTATAATCCTTTAGACTTCCCTGTTGGGAGTTGATTAGAATTTCTCTTATTTAAGCTCCCCTGGGAGAAGCTAGGAAGGGGTGGGTGAAGCTAGCATAGGAGGAAGGCTCACCAAATAGCACTGACCCAGCTACTCAGGAACTGAATCTGTGTGCTCAATTGTCAGTGCATAGGTTGCTCTAACATGTCTAAAAATTGATCACTATAAGTTCTCTCAGGCTCTCTTTTCCCCTTGTCAGTCTTAAAATTTCATAACCCTTTAGCCCTCAAGGGGCCAGAAGGCAATTTATGACCTGTGCTATTAAGTAGAAGCCAGGCTAAAGGTTCCATGTACGTCAAAGTTCCCCTGCCTTTCTTCATTCTTAGTGACCCTGAACGTAAAATCTGTGCAGCACTCTTCTGGAGCCTCCCCCATCGCTTTGAGTCTTTGAAGGTGAAGCAGGCCAAGCTGGCTGCTATTTTCCAGATCAGGGTATGCCATTGTCTCACTGGCCACCATAAAACAGTTCTACATTCCTTTGTGCCTTGAGCATCAAATCTCCTAGGAGACAAGTCTGCTCCCACCTGAGCCAGACAGAACCTAGGCAGTTAGTGACATAGAATGGAACTGGGAGGAAGTAGACTATAGAAATGAAATTGTAGAGAGATGGAGGAGAAAGGTGATAAGAGCTAGGATTGGTGTTTATGATCTTAAAGTGAGGATGTCTATGTAAAGCTATAGCCAAAGACTAGAGCTAATTGAAAATTGAATGAGAAAAGTAAGCTCTTAGGTTTCCCAACTCTAACCTGATGACCAGGCTGCAAAAGAATGAAGAAGATGTTTGCAGGTAATACTTACAGCAAGAATTGTTAGTCTTAGTGATTATTTAAAGTATATCAAAATCTGTCAATAGCCAGAAAATAAATTGACATGTATTCCCATTTTTGCAGATACTATTACAACAAGAGGATCCTTCATAAAACAAAAGGGAAAAGGTTTACTTACAAATTTAACTTCAACAAACTGGTGATGCCCAACTACCCATTCATCAACATTCGATCAAGTGGTAAGATGCAGACTCCTTTGGTTGGGAGTGAATTTTGAGTTAAAAAAAATTTTTAGGAAATCAGTTCTAATTTGGGCATGATGGCACACTGCCTATAATCCCAGCTGCTTGGAAGGCTGAGGCAGAAGGATCACAAAGTCAAAGTCAGCCTCAGCAACTTAACAAGGACCTAAGCAATTCAGTAAGACCCTGTCTCTAAAAAAATATATATCTAAAAAAAGGACTGGGGATGTAGCTCAGTGGTTTCCCTGGGTTCAATTCCCAATACCAAAAAGAAAACCAGTTCTGAGACATGACACATTCAAGAGGATTTTAGAAGCACTAAAGTAATGTGAACCCTTGAATTGCCTCTGTGTTCTTCCTCAAGTCTCTCTCCATTCCCCCTTCCTCTCTCCCTCTCTTTCTCTCTCTCTCTCTCTTTTTTTTTTTTGTTTTGGTGCTGCTGGGATGAAACCCAGGACCTTGTGGCAACTCCCCACCACCACTAATTCATCTCTTAGAGGGAATAATAGGCTATGCAATACCAAGATAAATTTGTTTGGCTTGTTTACTTAGTTACCTTTTATGCATATTACTTGTAATCTCCTAGATATTATTAAACTATCCTGTTTGGGAATGATGCTTCATAGGTTTGCATTGATTTTTTTTTTTTTTTTTTTTTAAGGTACACACTCAGTTTTAACACCCTGCCCAGTGGCTCTTTCATAGATGAGAACTTGTTTCTACAAACACTTCCGATTTTCTATGAACTACCAAGTGCTCCCTTATCATGTGAATAATCGTCAAAACCACAGCATCCTTGATCAGAGAAGGAGAGGTTCACATGTTTGCAGTGAAAAGCAGTGTCTTTGATCTGCACCAGCAACTCCTCAGACAATAAGACTCTGGGGTTACTTAGCCTTCTTTCCTTTTGTAAGTGCAGCAGGGCTTCCCTCAGTCTCTCCAGGTTAACAGCTTTCCACCACAGCTTCTCACAGAGGCTTTAGATCTGCCTCTCTTGATGCAGAGGCAGTCACTTATCACTTATAAAGTGTTGTTGTTTATTGTTGGTTGTTGTTTTGTTTTGTTTTGTTTTTTGGTACCAGGGAATGAACTCAGGGGCACTCAACCACTGGGCCACATCCCCAGCCCTTTTTTGTATTTTATTAGAGACAGGGTCTCACTGAGTTGCTAAGTGCCTCGCCATTGCTGAGGCTGGCTTTGAACTCACAATCCTCCTGCCTCAGCCTCCCAATGGTTGTTGGGTTTTATAAAGATAGTAGTTATTCCCCTACTTAGGAAAATAAATTGTGTTTATTTTCATCATTGCTCTGTCTTTGTGGCCCTCTGTGTCAAGGCAAAGAAAGTTGATCTTGATTCTGTAGTAATACAGAATACAACTTTTCTCAGAGAAAAGTTGGAAGAAACCTGAAAAATTAGAGCGGGGGTGTGGCTGAGAATATAATGCTAAAATTCATTGCAGATATGTAATTACTACACACAACAAGTTAGGGCAGTTTTAGCTTCACTCTGCTATCATTACAGTTTCATCTCTCTTTCTGTAACCACTCCCTCCTGTCCCTGGGGCATGCATTTAAAAAAAAAAAAAAGTGGTATTGGAATGCATCTCTCTAATTACAACCTGTTTTCTTTCCTTGTGCCTGAGGGAGCGGCATTAGGAAATCAAACCTGTTCTAGCCACTGGAATCTTGTTTCCTCTATTTCTCATTCTTGCCCCTTCCCTGTGTACCTAGAGGTACTGGCACTTTAGATGCGAGTACCAGTCTTTTTATTTATTTATTTATTTATTTATTTATTTTATTTTTTTTTAGATGTTGATGGATTTTATTCATTTTATTCATTTTTTTATAGGTAGTGATGAGAATTGAACCCAGAGCCTCACACATGCTAGGCAAGTGCTCTTACCACTGAGCCACAACTCCATCCCCAGTACCAGTCATTTTGAAGAATGTGTTGGTGTTGATACCCATCTATCCCAATCCCCCCCCCCCAAAAAAAAGAATGCTTTGTTGGTATTTTTCTTCTGTCCTTGATTTTTTTTTTTTTTTTTTTTTTTTATTGAAAACCCAGAAGGCCAGCTACTTGGACAAATTGAAATGGGATGTCTGTCCATCAGCCCCTGGGATAAATATGGGGTTTTTTTTTACAGGGCAAGGAAATCTAAACTGTTACTCTGTGAAGACTGGTCTGGAAATCTAACAAGTAGTGGCCCGACACATGGTCTGCCTGAAAGCAATTGAATCAAAGTTGTTGATCTGTAACAGCCTCAAAAACCTAATCAGAAATTTATGGGGAAAGCAAAACAGCATACATTTCTTTTAGGAATATTATTATTACTACACCCTTGGATATGGACAATTCCAAAGAACTAGAGCTATTGTTTTTTGTTTTTTGGGTTTTTTTTTTTTGCATGGGGGTTGAATTCAGGGGCACTTAACCTCTGAGCCACGTGCCTTTTTCAGGGGTAGAGGGGTCAAGGTCTTGCTAAGTTGCTGAGGCTGTCTTTGAACTTGTGATCCTTCTGCCTCAGCCTGCTGAGTCACTGGGATTATAGGTATGCACCACAGTGCCTAGCTTTGGAATTGTTCTTTTAAATAGAAACTTTTGCCCACATAGGCCAAGTATTAAGTAATGTTAGTATGATTACAAAGGAATGTAACATTTATTGAACATCTACTTAATTGAGGTACTTTCGCTTGGTGTTTTGGCAAATTATCTCATTCAACCCTTCTAGTCCGTTAAAGTATATGTCTCAGTATTCACATTTTATAAATGATAAAATTGAGAATGAGGGCAGCAAAGTCAATGACTGATCAGAGTAGATTGAATAGTTTATCTGTTGAACAGTTTCTCAGGAAACAGTTCCTAAGAGATTGAACTGTTGAAATCTAGCTCTTATTTAATAAATTATACATTCCTAACTCTGAATTGGGTTTTATTCATTTGTTCAACAGATAATGCGTTAAGCCCTAAAGATTTTAAAAAAAAAAAAAAAGGTGGGGGGCAGTTCTTTCCTTCAAGAACTTCAGAATTTAGCAGGAAAAAATGGTATATACTAGGTTTAATATGATGTGAAATGCAAGTGCTTTAAGGAGAGCTGTGTGAATTTAGATCCTAGAGACTTTAAAGGAGTATACAAGGTGGATTGATACTTTCTTCTGTGTGTTTTAAAAAGAAAGGCAATACATGGCTGATTATAACATAACCAAATAATATAGAAGTTTATAGAGTAAGAGGGTAAATATTCTTTTTCCCCCCCCCCATAATCTTCACTTTTAACATTTTATTGTGGTGTAGTTCATGTGTGGATAGTGTTGAAAGTACTTCTACATGTAGTAGCTCTTTTTTATCATTAGAAGCATCCTATAAAAAACATCCTATAGGGCTGGGATTGTGGCTCAGTGGCAGAGCACTTGCCTCACATGTATGAGGCACTGGGTTCAATCCTCAGTACCATATAAAAATAAATAAATAAAATAAAGGAATTGTGTCCATCTACAACTAAAAAAAATATATATATTTTTAAATCATCTGCAAGGAATGACAGTTTTGTGGGGGTTTTTTTTGTTTTGTTTTTTGTTTTAATATTTATTTATTTACTTGAGTTGTACACAATGCAATGCATTTTATGTTTACGTGGTGCTGAGGATCGAACCCGGGCCGCACACGTGCGAGGCGAGCACTCTGCCACTAAGCCACAACCCCAGCCCTAAAAAAAAATTTTTTTTAAATACATTTGATAATGTATTTTAATATCTATTTGTATATGCATAAGAAACATTGAAGCTGGGCACAGTGGCACATGCCTGTAATCCCAGCAGCTCAGGAGGCTGAGGCAGGAGGATCACAAATTCAAAGCCAGCCTCAGCAACTTAGCAAGGCCCTGAGCAACTTAGTGAGACCCTGTCTCAAAAAAAAATACAAGGGCCGGGGATGTGGCTTAGTGGTTAAGCACCCCTGGGTTCGATCATTGGTACTAAAAAATAAAAATTAAAAAAAATTGAAAAGATACTAGTAAAAATAGTTACCTCTTAGAGGATAAAAGGCAGGACACACTGGTTCAGGGATGGACTTGAGATCTCTCAGGCTGTCCTCCCTATTCCCACCCCCACCCCAGTTTTTTGTTTGTTTGTTTGTTTGCAAAACTTCAAATCTCAAAAAAATTGTATTAATAACAGTGAACACCCACATGTCCTTTATCTAGATTCACTAATGGTTAACATTGTTGCCACATTTGCTTTATCTCTTTCTATTTATATATACTTTTTAAATCTTTTGAGATTAAGTTGCAGACATCATGGCACTTTACCCCATGTACTTCAGCATGTATCTCCCAGGAACAAGGACATTCTTTTCCATAACCACAATAACATTACCACACCCAGGAAGTTTAACAGTGCTCTAATACTGTTACCTAACATATGGTTCATGGTTGAATGATACATTTCGAAGTTTTGATTTTTGAGTCGTGATTAGTATCTAAACCACATGCAATTTGCTATGTGCTAGTACTATTCCCCAGGGCTTTACAAATATTAACTTTTTTATTTCTCATAACACTAGGATTGGTCCTTTTGCTACCTGTTTTACAGTAAGGAAACTGAGGCACAGTGAGGTGAATTGTCCAGCTAGAACCAGGGTTTGAACATAGGCAAAGACCTTGTTATTTCCACAGTTGACAGAGGGCAGTCAAAAACTCCAGTTTAGCCGGGTGCCGTGGCGCACACTTGTAATCCTAGCACTTGGGAGGCTGAGGCACGAGAATCGCGAGTTCAAAGCCAGCCTCAGCAATGGCGAGGCACTTAGCAACTCAGTGAGACCCTGTCTTTAATAAAATACAAAAAAGGGCTGGGGATGTGGCCCAGTGGTCAAGTGCCCCTGAGTTCAATCTCCGGTAACAAAAACAAAACAAAAAACCTCCACTTTGTTATTTCTACTAGCCGCAAGGTAGAAGGTACCAGAAGTGAGATTCAGACCTCAGTTTTCCAACCCTACTACTCGAATCTTGTGGTGGCTTTACTAAAGCAGTATTCTTTCAGAGCAATAGTATTCAGACTACTTTTTTTTTTTTTTTTAAGCAACAAGTTCTTTTCCCTAGCAAAATCAACTCCACTTAATCAAAGGGAAGGGACCAGATTTCTAGCTTCCCAACATGGCTCTGTTTCACCATCCTTCCCCTTCCCTGTCCCGACCCAGAGCATTTGGAAAATGCTATGTATTATTTCTCCTTACAGATTTACAGCATGTCTTAGTATGTGTAAAGATAGAGATAATTGTCCATTAAAAAAAACTAGACAAGCCGGGCGCGGTGGCGCACGCCTGTAATCCCAGCACTTTGGGAGGCTGAGTCAGGAGGATCGCGAGTTCAAAGCCAGCCTCAGCAATGGCGAGGCACTTAGCAACTCAGTGAGACCCTGTCTCTAATAAAATACAAAAAATGGGCTGGGGATGTGGCCCAGCGGTCTAGTGCCGCTGAGTTCAATCCCCGGTACCAAAAAAAAAAAAAAAACTAGACAAGCACCCTACCACTGAGCTATATTCTCAGCCCTGATTTAACCAATTTTCTCAATTGCTTAGGAGACAGAACTTTCCCTTCCCTTCCACGTTATACTTATAACTTGTTTTGTCCTTCAAAGTATGTACAAGTGAGGGTTTTGCTTTTGACTGAATGTACTCTTTATAAAAGCCAAGGATCAAAAGAATCAAAAAGGTTAGGATTTTAGTCACTGTAATAGACTGAGAGAGAGACTTATGTCCTGAGACTCTCTTGGCTCTGCTCAAATCATATTCAGGGCCATCTCTCTATTTTGCCTAAATTAAGATTAAGTAAGGGGACTTTAAAAAAAAAAAAAAGTCCTACAGACAGTTTTGTATGAAACATCACTTTGGGAAATGCTTTGGCAGTGTTAGTCACCTAGAAAGCTAGTCTTACACATACCAGCCTACTCTATAGAGTCATATCTGAGGATGATTTTCTAATAGCAAGAATAGAAGACTTGAGCTAATTGGGACTAATTCCTAACCACACTGTATTATGCCTCTTTTTGTTTTCTTTCCTAGACCACCGGACTTTTACTGGTCTTCATTTTTCTTATTTTTTTTTTTCCTTCTTTTTTTTTTTTTTTTTTTTTTTCTTTCTTATGCCTGCCTCAGAGTATTAAGAACCCTTATTACATCATCATGATGGAAGCCACTGGCACCTCCCAGGAACCTTCAGGGTCTCTGCAGCCTCAGGTGGCATTCCTTTCTCAGGCCTTATAGGAACTTTTGAGGAGAAGTTGAGAACTTTATGTGCCTCTCAAGTTGAGATGGTTAATAGTGTTAGCTTCCACTTAAGAGTTTCGCTTTTTTTTTTTTTTTGGGGGGGGGGGTACTGGAGATTGAACTCAGGGGCCCTTGACCACTGGGCTACTCCCCAGACCTTTTTTTTGTATTTTATTAGAGACAGGGTCTCACCGAGTTGCTAAGTGCCTCGCCATTGCTGAGGCTGGCTTTGAACTCGCGATCCTCCTGTCTCAGCCTCCCAAAGTGCTGGGATTACAGGCGTGCACCACCGCGCCCGGCTTAAGAGTTTCTCATTTTAACAGTTGAACTTAGGAAAGGAAATAGTAGGTCCTAGGTTTTCTTCCAGCTTCCTCAGTGCTTGAAAGCAGAATAGGAATGAAGGAAGGTATTGAGGGATACCTGCAGGTTCTGAAAGCCCAACATTAAGGTGAAGCACAGACAACCTGTACAGATATTACAAGAATATAGGGTGGAAACTGTAATATCTCAGATCTACGCTGCAAGAAAGGAAGGCAAATAGAAACATGAAAAAACAAGGGAGGGAAGTACCCTAAACTGATCTTTATAAAATGATCAGAGGTATAAATTTGTAGAGATTGGAAAATATTTGAATCTCTGAGGTAGTGATAATATATCAAAAGTTCCAAATATATACCTTAAGAAACAGATTTCTTTTTTTATTAATTTATTTTCATTAAAATATGGTCTTGTTCATGTCCCTACATGGGAGGTCTTGCATTGCTTTACATATGTATATATTCCAGTTTTGTTTGTTTAGGTTTGCTTTTCTTTATACATATAGTATAATTATGAAAACAAGAAAAGGTTATTTGCAAAGCTGCAAATTGAGACAGGTAACATATATACAATATTTAGAGTTGCAGAGAAGGTGGCTATTGTACCCCATTCATTCATTCACCTAATATGTATTGAACACATACTAATTGTTAAGCCTTGAATTGCTGGGAATACAGTTGTGAACTATTATAAGTCCCTGCTTGGTGAATTTATGTTTTAAAATATTAATATCAAGCCGGGCGCGGTGGCGCACGCCTGTAATCTCAGCACTTGGGAGGCTGAGGCAAGAGGATCACGAGTTCAAAGCCAGCCTCAGCTATAGCGAGGCACTTTAGCAACTCAGTGAGACTCTGTCTCTAATAAAATACAAAAAAAGGGCTGGGGATGTGGCGCAGTGGTTGAGTGCCCCTGAGTCCAATTCCCGGTACCAAAAAAATATATATATATTAATATCAATGAATAAATGATATTGCAGATAAGAAGGCGTAGTGTAAAGACAGCATAAGGAGCTGGATAGAGATGACAACTAAATTGAATGGAAGAAGCTGAGTAGTTGTTACTAGAAAGATAGGGAACTGTGGGATTTGGTCCATTTGAATTGTTTGTTTCATGTTGCTGTAACACAAGTAAAAATGATAGCAGCAGTGAGCAACCAGACCTCCAATGGACCCTTTTGTCTTTTCCATCTCCACAGGTGTGGTTCCCCAGAGTGCGCCTCCAGTGCCAACAGCCTCTTCCCGCTTCCATTTCTCACCTCTGGACACCCATTCTCCAACTGGTGACATGCAGCCAGGACGGTTCTCTGCCAGCTCCCTAACTGCTTCTGGTCAGGAGTCAAGTAATGGCGCTGATAGAAAGGTGGAGCTTTCAGAGCTAGAGGATGGCTCAGCTGCTGACTGGCGCCGGGGCGTGGATCTCATGTCTTCCCGGAATGCTGTCAGTGGAGGAGGGATTGGCCATCAGAAACGCAAGCCTGACATAATGCTTCCTCTGTTCACTAGGCCAGGGATGTACCCTGACCCCCACAGTCCCTTCGCTGTCTCTCCAATCCCTGGCCGTGGAGGTGTCCTCAATGTCCCCATTTCACCAGCCCTCTCCCTGACTCCCACCATCTTTTCCTATAGCCCCTCCCCGGGTCTGAGCCCCTTCACCAGCAGTAGTTGCTTCTCTTTCAACCCAGAAGAAATGAAACACTACCTTCATTCTCAAGCCTGTTCCGTGTTCAACTACCATCTGAGCCCTCGGACTTTTCCCCGTTACCCTGGGCTCATGGTTCCGCCACTGCAATGCCAAATGCATCCTGAGGAGTCCACTCCATTTTCTATCAAGTTGCAGCCCCCACCAGCTGGGCGGAAGAACCGGGAGAGGGTCGAGAGCAGCGAGGAGTCAGCACCTGTTGCTGCACCCACCATGGCTCCTGTTCCTCCACGAATTAAGGTGGAGCCCACAGCTGAGAAGGATCCTGAGAGCCTCAGGCAGTTAGCCCGGGAGAAGGAGGAGCACCCTCAAGAAGAGGGCATTGTGCCGAGCAGGACCACGGAAGAAGGGAAAGGCACCGTCTTTGCACGCCCTACTGCCCCACCCACCTGGTCCCCAGGCCCCACTAGCACCATGAGTGAAGAATCCCTCGAGGTGACTGAAGACAGTGAGGACAGATCTGGCAAAGAGCCCAGTGCACCTGAGAAGAAAGAAGACGCTTTGATGCCCCCCAAGCTTCGGTTGAAGAGGCGCTGGAATGATGACCCTGAAGCCCGGGAGCTGAGTAAGAAGGGCAAGTTCCTCTGGAATGGGTCAGGACCCCGGGGTTTGGCAACAGCAGCTGCAGATGCATAGAACTGCAAGTGGGCCGGGAGCTGTTTATATTATAATCAACTACATACATGTATTTATGTAGCAAGATCTTGGGGGGAGGGGGGCGGGAGTTAGGCTGGTTTGATCATTCTGGGGCATAGACTCATACTTTTCTGTTGGGGATGGGATGGGTGTCTTCTGTTGTAAATTAGGTCGGATGTGAACACACTTTTTTTTCCTGGTGAGTAGCAGGACACAGAGAGGGTATGTGAACTGAAAGGGGAAGGAGCCTGTTTTCCGTTTGAGGCTTATACTTCCTGACAAGGAAACTCCTGAAGGGCCCAGGTACTTTTTGGTCCCGCGGTAGTTTGGGTTCCTGGCTTCTTTCTTTTCTATTGTATTTATGTATGAAAAGCCATTAATGAGTTTATTTTGCTCTGAGAGAGATACTTAAAAGGGAAAGTTCGTGGCTGGGAGGTTGTGCAGTGAGAGACCATTAATACTAAGTATTTTGCCTGAAATGTTACTTTATAATTATTTCAAGGGAGGAATAGGTAATTTCAGTCTTACGGGTGGGGAGGGATGTTCAGATGTCAGTCTTGTCTTTTTTCCTTTTTCTCTCTCTTCTCTAGTTGTTGTTTGCCATTTCTCTTTTCCTTTTCAAAAAACTGTTTTCAGGACACATGAGTGTACTGCCAGTTAGAGTGGGGCTGAAGCACAGGAGCTGGCCACCTCTCAGGGGCAGGGTTGAGGCAGGAAACCTTGCTGCAAGCTCCTTGGACTTTTTACCTACTTCACCTATTAGAAGCCATGAGGAGTTGCAAACTCTTGTTCAGGGAAGAAAGAAGAGGGCAGGAGGAAGTAACCCAATGCCTTTAAAAACAAAAAAAAAATGAAAAACATGATCCTCATTGTTCTTTTCCATTGTGGGTTTGGGAAGCCAAACCAAAGTGTGACTGTGAGCAAGTTCACTGAGAAGGCGTGACAACATTGCTGAAGATGTCTTTCCATTGTGTCTGGTCCTCTTATCATTTTCTGAAGTTGAGCCTTAACTATGAACATACTTCAAGAGATACGGGTCTGTCAACATAAACCTGTAAAGGGCATGGACAGCTTTTCAGATAATCCAGGAATGTTGAGACATGCTTAAATTCCTAGCTGATATTTAGTCATTCCCTCTTGATGTTGTTGGAATGGGTAGCAGAAAGGCAGGATTGTGGGAGCTAAGGGCAGATGGTACCTGGAAACACAGAAAGTAGCTGGGGGAACAAGTGGATGTTTGTCATGAGCAAAGGAAGAGGTGGAAAGAGAAACAGAAGGCAGCCAGAGGCCACAAGGCCTGGTGTGAGTGAAAGTTGATGTCTGTCCTGTGATGGTGCCATTGTTGCCGTCCCATTTGCCCAGCTTGTTCTGAGTCTCCTGATCGACTGTCTTGCTTGAGACTCCAGTTTACAGACAGGAATTGTCTCTTTGTGTGAAATTCTCTTCCAACAACTTCAAAGGATTGGGAAAGTATTGATCTTATGTGAAGCAAAAGACTGGGGCTGGGGTGTGGCTCTCTAGTACAGCACTTACCTAGCATGCACAGGGCCCTGGGTTTGATCCCCAGCACCAAAATAAGAAGAAAAGAAAAAACTAGGGGCAGAGAGAAAATAACAGCAGCCAACCTTCTGTGTGTGTGCACATGTACCTCCTTAGTGTACATAAACATAAACTCCTGGCTGTGGCTCAGATCCACCTAGCAACCAAGCAGAGGGAGAGAAATAATACAACCTCTGTTGAGGGTAAGGGGTGGTGTCTAGGTATTGGAGAAAATCCTGACCCCACCTTGGCCTGAGAAACACAACTAGGGAACCTTTAAGAGTTGTCTTTTAATAGTGGGGTGTTTTTTCTTTTTAAAACTGGAGTGCGTGCACAAGACAGGGATTCAGGAAAGGTTAGAGCAGGTGAGAGAGACATGAGATGGCCTGGGATGACTTGAGTCCAGCATGCTATTTCTTGGCATGCAACTGAACTTGATCCAGATTCCATGAGTGACTCATCTTTGCCCAGGAAAGGAATTGAGAGTGGTCCCTAACGACTCAGGCTTTGGTCAGGCTGCCTTTGGTGGTTGTGTTTTTGTCAGTTTCCTTCTCTGCACCTCAATTTACCTCTGAATCAGAAAGCAGGCCCGACAGGTGGATGAGGGCTCTCTGCTTGGCATTACCTGATCTAACCAGGGAGGCCAGCTGGCCATCCACTGTCCACTACAGGGGAGGGCCAGCAGGTGTCGGTATGAACTCAGGAATAGAAACACAAGGCCTTTAAAATAAGAGAAGGAAAAAAATCAATGATGCATACCTGTAACCCCCTAGAACCCAAGTGCCAGAATTAATTCCTAGATGCTGCTTCTGTTTGAACAAAAAGTCATTGCTTTTACACTTGAAAAATCATACTCACAATGTTCAACTCCATGAAAAATGTTTTTTGGCTTTAAGAAGTTGTTTGGTGTTTAATTGTTTTCTTTGATTGCCATTCCACCAGTAACTGTTGATTGATTTGCACTGCACACTGGGGTTGGGGGTTGGGGGGAGGGTCCTTCTATAGAGCCGAACTTGGGCTTGCTCAGGAAGTGGACCAGGGAATGTGGAGATTGTTGATATTTCCTGGGGCAAAGGAGTGAGAGTTTTTCTCCTCCCCAGCCCACTCCTAGCAGCACCTGTCACCAGCCTGGTACAAAGCCAGGCCTTTCTCTTCCATGAGCATCTCATCACTGTCCAACAGCAGGTGGAAGAAGTGGGGACAAAAACCAGACCTATGTCGTGTCTCCCATTTTTTCCAAGTTTTGCTGTGCCAAATGTTTAAAATTTTGTAAACATAAATCTATTGAAATTTCATTAATCAAGAACTTATTCACATAGACAGATTGCTTTTGTAGCTATAGAAAACAGTAGAGATCTCTTAAGAGCATCCAGCCTTGCTGAGCTCACCTTTTTTCCTGAAGAAGGGTAGGGGTGAAATATAAACCATTCACCAAGTCCCTCCACCCTAATTAAACCTGCATTAAACCCAGCTCACTAATATAGGGAATTACTGCACCCTAGTGACCCATGGGCCAAGAAACTTTTAGAAGCATTAAAAAAATAGTTGAAGTATATCACATCTAACCAAGCGGTTAGAGTCAGTTGGCTGTTTATCCCTTGTCATTTATTTATTCCATAATTATGTTGTGCTTTTTGTTTTGTAAACAGTAATGGAACATACATATTTATGTGTTTTGAAAGAAAACTTTGGGTCTTTCAAGAACTGTTCCATTTTTAGTTTCTTCTTGGGGTAGGGGAGAAGTTACCAGTTAGTTTGTTCTGAAATATTTAGGCATTCTTTGAGTTATAAAATTGTGATGCAGGGATTTGTGGATGAGACATTCACGTGTGAAAGATGACTTCACTAGTTATCCGCTTAAGCAGAATAAAGTGTGTATATGTACATAAAATGTAAGTAATCTTAACTCCATTGTGCAGTGCCTTTTAGATGTTCTGCTTTCTATAAAGTCTTCAAATTTTTGCATATATATTATATATATATGATGTAATGTTATAGAAATATATGTATAATATACATATTTTTTTCCAGGGGTATCTGATAGCTCTGTATTTTGTTATGGAAGTTGAAAGAAAAAAGTATTTTACCTCAGAAATTAAAGTTAAATAAAAAAAAAAGTACTTTTAAGTAATGTTTGTAGAGTGCTGATTTTGTTGTTCATTATACTCTGTGGCCAGAGGATTTGCAAAGTCTGCGCCAGCTCACCCAGTCCGCACTTTTTTATTCTATTGCATGGGAACCAACATGGTGAGGAGTAGACCTCTTCACTATTGTGAAGCTTGTCGTTTTCCTTGAGTGAGTGGCTGCTGCCTGTAAAGGAAACTGAAGCCAGGGACACAGAGAGAAATTTCTGTCTCAAGATTGTTTTCAGGATTCATTCAGAGTACATGGCAAAGGCCACATGCTGCATGATGCCTTATACATGAAATTTCCAGGAGAGGCAAATCCAGAGGAACCAAACAGAGATTAGTGGTGCCCAGGTAATTCATTTGGAGTAATGAAAACATTCTGGACTTAAATAGAAATGGTAGTTGTATAATTTGAATATAACAGAAACCACTGAACTAAAATCACTCTGAAAGGGTGTTATGGTGTGTGGATCTCAATAAAGATGGTTTCATGGTTGGGTTTTCTTGTCTTTAAATACATGACATGCCTGTACCAGGGAAACTTAGTATTTCCCAGTAGAGGACAAGAGTCCAGAGGGGAAGAAGGGAATCTTAGTGGGTTTTGAATATCATATAACACACTTCAAGGGAAAAGGTGCCAATAGTAATCCCATTTTACCCATGGGAGATAAGCAAAATGACTTTTTGTGGGCCCCAACAATCCAGGTGTTAGATATGGCTTCTACTAAAGGGTAGGCATTCAGGGAAGGGTGTGATTGAGTGGTAAGGATGTAGGGTGAAGAGGCAAACGGATTAGGAAGGATCTTTTGTGTGTGTGTGTGTGTGTGTGTGTGTGTGTGGTACCAGGGATTGAAGTCAGGGGCACTCAACCACTGGGCCATATCCCCAGCCCTTTTTGTATTTTTATTAGAGACAGGGTCTCACAGAGTTGCTAAGTGCATTGCCATTGCTGAGGCTAGCTTGGAACTCGCGATCCTCCTGCCTCAGCCTCCCAAAGTGCTGGGATTACAGGCGTGCACCACTGTAGGAGCCCTGTTTTGGGATTGGCTTGAATTGCGGTTGACTATGAGCCGTGGAGATTTGGGCATTGTCGCCTCCCGTAGTCTCACGGGACTTGTTGCGGGATCTCAAGGTACTTGGCCGAAATTGCTGATCGGGTCAGTGCGATTTTTTGGTGTGTGTGGCGTGTGTTAGTCGTTGTTAGAACCAGAGAGAAAAGTTATCAGAATAAAAAGCTGTTTGTCTCCAGTTTGCCTCTGAAGTTCTTCCCGCGGCTCCGTTGCTCCAAGCGCTTCAGGCGGCAACACACCACCACCCCTGGCAGGAAGGATCTTAAAAGACCCCACAGTTTGCGTTTTTTTCTGCAGGTAGTTTACAAGAGTTTGGGTCTGGCCAATGAGGGACATGCATGGAAGGCCATCAGAGAAACTACCCTTCAGAGCAATATCTGTTCAGGAAGACTCAACCCATTGGAGATGGGGAGTAGGAGGGGAACAAAATGACAGGCTCCCTGGTGAACTGCCTTGAGTAACTCAGGTCAGGAAGCTGGAATGGGTTCAGATAAGTCCCTCTAGCTTCTCTCTGTCATTTTCTAAAAGGAAAGAAAGGCTTGTTTTAGGAACATACTTGAACACAGTTTTGAGATGCAGATTCCAAGCAACAGGCTCTGACAGCCTAAGTCAACCATTCAGTGCTCAGAACTGGATGGTAAGTACTGGAATTTTTAACAAAAAAGGAGGGAGTGAACCGGGCACACTTGGGAGTCTGAGGCAGGAGGATTGTGAGTTCAAAACCAGCCTCAGCAATGGTGAGGCACTTAGCAACTCAGTGAGACCCTGTCTCTAATAAAATACAAAAAAGGGCTGGGGATGTGGCCCAGTGGTCGAGTGCCCCTGAGTTCAACCCTGGTACCAAAAAAATAAAAAGGAGGGAGTGAGGAAAGAGGGCCTGGGAGGTGAGAACACTGTGGGGTCTGGAGACAAGGGTGAGAGGGACTGAGGAGAAATGGGGAAAATGAAGCCTCCCAGCCTTTAATAGTGAGTGAGTGGGGAATAAAGCCTTCAGTGGCTCCCCGTTGTTTTCTGTGATGCAGTCTTGATTAGAAGGTCTTTAATCATCTGGCCCTTGCAGCCTCATCCTTCACCCCTTCACCACAGAGGCCTGCCCACACTCCTGGGCCCTACCTAAGCTGCAGCCATAGCAGCCAGGGCATTCAGAGCACTTACACTGTGCCAGTGTTTCTAAGGTCTGCTTAGTTGTATGAACTCAATCCTCATGACAACCCTCTGAGGTAGGTGCTGATCATCCCTACTCTATTGAGGGGAACACTGAGTCTCAAAAAAGTGAACTAACGTGACCCAGGTGCCTAGTACCTGTGCTTTTAACCACAGAGCTACAGGGCCTCTGAACCACTGATGGCGTCTGTCCCACCCTACCAGAACACTGCTCTACTTTTGATCAATTGTACCTTCTCCAGAATTCAACTCTTATGTCACTGCCTTCAGGGTCCTTTCCTGGTAGGACAGGGACACTGTCCTAATGTCACCCTTTCCACACTTCTTGTCATTGCCTACTGGTCTGGCTTCTTACCCAACAGTCACGAAGCCAAGGGCCAGCACTGGGCTCAGTTCATCTCCCTTTCTCCACTGCCTATCACACTGCCTAGAATCGAAGGATGCTTGATAAATGTTGATTAAATGAATAACAAGAAACATGAAGGATGTCTGACTACCAGGACAGAAAATGCAGGTTTGGAACAGGAGGACAGGCAAAGGGATAAGGGGAGAGTGATATGTGGATGGTCTAACTTATAAGCCCCAGAGTAAGGCCGGCCAAAGAGGCTAAGCCTTGTTGTGGGGGAAGGGGCCTCTCCTAGCACAGCCCTCTCCCACCTCCGCTTTTACTTCTCCCCATCTCCAGGCTCTCTCCTTCCCCTCTGCAACCGAACTTCCCACCTCCCTCAAACTTGCCTCTTCTCAAGTGACATACAGGACACGTTTTTATTTGCTCAAGTAGAATGTGGACAAGAAAAATAGGAACTGAAAGCACAAAGAGCCCTGGCTCTGAAGGTCTCCCTGCCTCCCAGTTTCCAAAACACTTCTAGTTCTGAACAGCCCCACCTAGGCTTTACCCTTCCCGTGCCCACTCTAGGATTCAGACTCAGTTCCAGCTTCACACTTCTACCCCTTCTGCTAAGAAAGAAAAAAGAGGGTAGGAGTCCCCAGGAAAGCCTATGGTCTCGGACAAGCCCCTCCTGTTGGGTTCTGGTTTCCCTCCCCTTCTGAGGGTCACGTTGACTCCCTGAGGGAGATCAGGAGATAATCTGCAACCAGCTCTACTCCCAGGTTCTACCCCTGCCAGTTACAGACTCCAAGACCTTGGACAGTTAAAGGAACTTCTCTGCGCTTCAATTTCCCTATTTGTAAGGATTAAATGCTTGCACATAAAGCAGTATTCAAAATTTTTCTTTAATGAATGGCCAAGATGCTTATGTGAGATCTCACCTATCATCATGGTTCCTATCCTCTTCGTGACTTTGTGCTTCGCACAATTTTTTACTGCCCTCTCAAAGAGCAGGTAGATACTACTAGAGCTGTGCTGTTTCACAAAAGTGAAGCCCAGAGAGGGTGGCAACCTCTAGATTCAAACCAAAGCCTCCTGACTCCAGATGGCAAATTTTTCTCACTGAAGACACACTTTCCTCTCAGCATCCATGAATCAGACATGCAAGATGGGGGTTGATGGGAGGCCAACCTGAAGTGTTTTTCCAGGTGTCATGCCACAAGCGTGGAGACCTTGGCAAGAACCAAGCACCTGTAGGGGAGCCCTTAGCTCTGGCCAAACAGGCTCCAGAGACTAGGCTGCCTGAGGAAGAAAGACCAAAGATCAAAGCATTCCCAGAATGCAGATGAGCTTCCCTCAGGCCAGCCACCACCACCCATGCTGGGGGGAGAGAGGGGGACAGGATCGAAGGGAGGGGGAGGGGAGCCCTACCCTATTATCTGTTATTTCCCTCCCAGATCGGGATCTGGGTATCAGGTTAGATAGACAATGGAGAGGGAGCCCTAGCTCCAGAGGATGCAGCCCCAGAAAGAGGAAGTGAAGGTCTGAGGCTAAGCAGTAACAGGCCTCTGTCCCTCCTAGTTCTGTCAGATCACTGACATCAGTCCACCTTCAGCCCCAAAGATTAGTCTAGAAGAGCTAAGGGTCTGTGAAGGAGGAAGTCTCCAGTCTCTCACCTGGAGTCCTGCAGGGCTTCACTAGGAGAGGGAGGATGAGAGGACCCTCTGCAGGGGCAGAGGTCAGCCTTGGCCAGATTCTAGCTGCAGGAGAGGGACGGACCCTGTGTTCCAGTGTGTCATCAAGACTTCTAACCAGTATTGTTGGATTCCGGGCAGGGAGACTGCACCTCCCAGGTAGAAGGCCACACCTCCCCAGGTACTTTGTGAAAAGACTACATTTCCCAGGTACCTCAGCCTGGTCAGCGAACCTGGCCAGCAGGTGCCCTTGCCACTGCCTCCTGACCTCCGGCAGCCTATGGAGACACTCGCTCCAGGGGTCTCTCTGACCACCAGTTCACTATTTAAGCCTGCTCCAGACTGAAACCCTCTTTGTTCGCCCTTGTTCTCCCTTGTTCGGTGCTCTTCTTGTCCTGCCCCTTTCCCATTCCCTACCCCTCTTCCCTTCCCTTCTTCTCCCTATCCCTCCCCATGTGGTACCCCAATAAACCCTTTTATTTCACTAACACAGCATTCCCAGCTAAGTTAACTTTGTTCAGCATTTTCCAACAAGTATGGTGGTGCACGCCTGTAATCCCAGTGACTTGGGAAGCTGAGGCAGGAGTACTGCAAATAAGCAACTTAGAACTTGTCTCAAAAAAATAAGAAGCTCTGGGGGTGTAGCTCAGTGGTACAGTGCCCCTTGGTTTGATCCCTGGTACCCCACCTGCAAAGAAAAGACCATCTTCTGTTTTTCCCTGGATTCCTCAAGAGAAGCATAAGCAGGTGAGGGGATAGGAGGCCCAGTCACAATCCCCAGAGTGGTTTGAGATTTAAGTGTCTTCTTTGTTTTACTTTTGCCTCCTCAGTAACCAATGTGGCAAGGAAGGGGAGGAGAAAGAGGTATGGAGTTGTCCGTCTATTTCCAGAACATCACAGATTGAGGAAGTTTGTTCTTGTTCTCCCACTCATAGCCCAGCTGAAAGAAATCTTCACCTGCCCCTCTGTTGGCCAGTCTCTCCTACTCCCATGCTAAAAAGAAAATGAACATTTCTAGCTTCTTCTCACATAACTTGCATTAATTTTCTCAATTCACAAAATTATCTTCTGCAGAAGGTGCTATTATTACCCCCATTTTGCAGATGAAGAAAACAGAGGTCAATGAAGTTAAGTGAACTGCCCAAGGTCAACACAGTGAGTAACCCAGTCAGGACTCGCCCTGAGCTTCTGATTCCAAAGTTCATGTTTTTCCTCAAATACCTCCCTTCTGGTGACGCATAGGGCCTGGAAAGGGAGGGTGGAGATTGAGTTGCTTTTAAAGAGAACCCAGATTTCTCTAAGAGAAACTTGTGGGTTTGTTGCCAGTTTGAGCTCCTCTAGAACAACCTCAGGGCCAGAGAAGAACAGTCATCCATTGAGTCGGTCGGTCATGAAATAGCCATTGGCTGATGTTGGCAATGTGCTGGGAGACACGGGAGTCCCTGTTCTTCAAGGGCTCACAGCTTGTTTGGTGGGGAACAAACCAACATAGTGAACTGAAATACAAGGTGACAATAGTCACACATTTATTCAACCAGGCCCTGCCCTGTAATTACAAAGTCAAATGAACAGTCTTGACTAGTCAGGCACTTCCAGTCCAGCAGATAGGGCGAATCAGGAGGCTCTGACTCCCAGCCCAGTGCTTTTATTTTCTTTTTCTTCTTTTTTTTTTTTTTGGGGGGGGGGCACTGGGGATTAAACCCATGGACACTTAACCACTGAGCCACATCCCCAGCCCTTTCTTATACTTTAAAGAAAGGATCTCACTGAATTGCTTAGGGCCCTGCTATCTTGCTGAGGCTGGCTTTGAACTCGTGATCCTCCTGCCTCAGCCTCTCAAGCCACTGGGATTATAAACATACACTACCGCACCCAGCCCAGTTCTCTTACCACAGTGCCATTCCTTCTTTCTATCCTCTGGGAGGCTGTAACTTTTCAGGTTGCCATAGAATTTTCAGTGTTAGCCAGGTGGTGGCACACATCTGTAATCCCAACAATTAGGGAGGTTGAGGCAGGAAGATGGCAAGTTTGAGGCCAGTGTGGGTAATTTAGCAAGTACCAACCCAAAATAAAAGCAGGGTTGAGGATGTAGCTTAATGGTAGAGTGCCCTTGTGCTCAATCTCCAGTACAGACAAGAATTGTCAATGCTGATTTGGGCCTGGGGCCTGCAGGAACTCAAGTTTTCCCACACTCCTGGGGAAGTTCTCCTCAGCTGTTCTCTTCTAAAAAAATAAAATAAAATAAAAACACAACCCTCAGGTCATCTCTAACATGCACACAGTCCCTAGATGGACTAGTGCCCTTCACCCTTGGCACCAGCACCTCATGGCCTCCTTTGGATCAGCAAGAATCAGGAGCCTCCGCCCAGTTCCTCGTCCTTAGCCCCCAGGTAAGCCAGTGCTTGCATATAACCAGTGCACCATAAACAGAATAATTGTTGTATTACCAATTAGAGGGTGAAATACGGGGTGCAGCTCCCGCTCCAGTCAGTCCTGGCTGTGGGGGAGGACTGGATCCCTGCAAACCTAGTTCTTGTTACCCAGCTGGGTTGAACTTACCCCCAGTATGATAGGCACTGGGGACACAGGGATGGGGAGGCATCAACCCAGAAGGGTAGTTGATAGTGGGATCAGTTTGTGAAGGAAGGAGAGAGTGTGTGGGGGATGGGAGGTGGCGAGGAAATCTGGGTGGGGTGGCCACCTAAGCACAGGTTGGGGGCTTATCAGGGGCAGCTGTGATACTTTTGGGGGCCAGAGTGCAGAGGCTGAGGTGGGAGGCAGACTCCGAGATGAATCCCCAAGGGAGGGGTGTGAGCAGCTGGAGGGGGGAGCTGGGGGAGCAGGGCTGAGCAGGAGGCACCCCCAGCCTCCTGCCCATGGTATTGATCTGCTAGATTACTCAATTTCACCCGTATTGATCAGGTAATTGCTTTATCTCGGTTCTCATTTGAGCTCTGCATTCTCCTGGCTTCCCCTTCTCTCTCCCTCTTGTTTTTTCCTATCAACCTGACACAGGGCTCCTTAACACAGAATCTATATATAAAGTTTGGTTAGGCTGCCCTGGGTGTTTGGGGCTGAGGAAGGGGCAGAATACAGGGAGAGGGACACTAGCCTTAACTTGGAGCCTCTGAATTCTCCTTTTTTCTGAGAAATCCTTCCTGACTCCAGGTGGTGGAAACACCCACCCATCCCAGATCCTCACAGGTCAAAAAAATAAATAAATAAAAGGAGGGGAACTAGAGCCCCTGGGTGACCCCAAACTTCAGAGTACTGGCACCTCAGTCCGCCTCTGCTGTCCATCTCACCCATCTGCAAGCCTTGGCCTTGGGCACCCCCCCACCCCACCCAATTCCTACACCAGGCTCTGGATGTATCCTTTATTTTTTTTTTTTTTTTTCCTTTCTCTTTTGATACCAAGGATGGAATCCAGGAGCACTTAACCACTGAGCCACATCCCTAGCCCTTTTTAATATATATATATTATTTTGAGACAGGGTCTCACTGAGTTGCTTAGGACCTCACTAAGTTTCCAAGACTGGCTTTGAACTTGAGATCCTCTTGCCTCAGCCTCCCGAATGGCTGGGATTACAGGCATGTGCCACCATGCCTGGCCTGGGCATCCCTCCTTTAGGCCTTCAGAGTCTTGCATTTGTTTGTCCCTCTTACTGCTCTTTCAGTGCCTTTTAAATTATGGGTAAGGCCAGTTGGCCCCCTCTAGCCCCATTTGTCCTTCCTGCCCACCTTTCTCACACTCCCCCTTCCCTGCCACTCCCAACAAGTCCTAGTGGCCTAATCCCCACCCTCTAGTGCTGGGCAGCACATCTGGGCTCCAGGTAGAGAAATGGGAATGCTATACCCTGAGCCCCCAGTTCAAAGGAATCCCTAATCTGAGAAGCAACAGCTCTTGGCTCCTGAAGACCCCAGTGTGAGGGAAAAGACCCACCTGAGGATCAGGCAAGAACCACACACACACAAAAAAAAAAAAAAAAGAAAAAAGAAAAAAAAAGATGCCAGTCACAGTGGCATATGCCTGTAGTCCCAGTGACTTGGGAGGCTGAGGCAGGAAGATGGCAAATTTGAGGCGAGCCTCAGCAACTTAATCAGACCATGTCTCAATATATATATATATATATATAATTTTTTTTTTTTGTACTGGGGATTGAATTCAGGGGCACTTGACCACTGGGCCACATCCCCAGCCCTTTTTTGTATTTTATTAGAGTTAGGGTCTCACTGAGTTGCTAAGTGCCATGCTATTGCTGAGGCTGGCTTTGAACTTGCGATCCTCCTGCCTCAGCCTCCCAAGTGCTGGGATTACAGGCGTGCGCCACCGCGCCCGGCTTCAAAATATTTTGAAAAATAAAAAGGGGGGCTGGGGTTGTGGCTCAGCAGTAGAGCGCTCGCCTAGCATGTGCGCGGCCCGGGTTCGATCCTCAGCACCACATACAAATAAACGCATTGTGTACAACTAAAGCAAATAAATAAATATTTTAAAAATAAATAAATAAATAAAAAAGGCTTAGGGTGTAGCATCAGGGTAAAGCACCTCCAAGTTCAATCTGCAGTACCAAAATAAACAAAAGACAAACAGACTAAGCCCAAAGGGAAAGTGAGCAGCATAGGATCCTGGACAAAAGTCCGTTTCTCTCCATCTTCAAGAGCTTAGCCCTGGGAGAGCTCACCAAAAGATATATTCTGAAATGGTAATTCTCAGACAGAACCACCCTGACACCATGCTAACCAGGGCCCCAGCCCAGGTGCGGTGAAGAGCACATACCCACCAGGAGCCATGTCCTTCCTTCTAGCCCACACTCTGGGTCCCTGGTATCCTACCATTCCTTGCCCAAACAAAGGAGTCCCTGCCAAGCTGGGCCACAGAGTAGCTGTCAATCTGTACTCTTGCATGGACATATGCAAATGTCAAGAGTAGGCCAGGAAGCAAAGATTTTTAGCATTAGAGCTCTGTTTTCTGTTCTTTTTCCCTCCATCCTCCTGTACTGGGGATTGAACCCAGGGAAGTTTTACCATTGAGCTATATTCCCCAAACCTTTTTATTTTTTGAGACAGACTCTCACTAAGTTGCCCAGGCTGGCCTTGAACTTGCGATCCTCCCGCCTCAGCCTCCCACGTAGCTGGGATTACAAATGCAGGCCACTGAGAGCTTTGAGACTTCAGGAGATTATAACCAGCTCTCCCTCCCCACAGCCTCCTGACCTGCACCCCCCATCCATGCTCATTACCCTGCCCTGTCCCCTTTAAGGAATGGAGTCTACAGGTGAGAAAGGGAAGAACTTAAAGCTAGCATCGCACACTTGGCGCTAAAGGAGTCCCCATCCTGAAAGGAGGCAGAGAGCACAGCATAGGATGGACAGGAGAGAGGGCGCCCCCTCTGGTTCCTCTGTGTGTGCACCTATCAGCCATGAGCAAGCAGCCACCTACTCTCTCTGCCTTTGTTCCCCACAGGACCCAGCAGAAGTCTCTAGGGTTTTCCAGAGCTGGGAACAACCCATCCCTTTTTCTTTATTTATTAGTTTCCAGAGTCCTCCCTCTGTGCTCTAGGAAAGTTCCTCTTTTAATCTAACTAGCATTCCTCCTACTGCTCCCAAGGTCTCACCCCTCCCCAGGTTCTCTTCCATTTAAATGACTTGACATTTCCATCTTCTTCTTTGATGCTCCCCTCCCCAACTTTCTCCATCCTTTCTTCCCTCTTACACTGCCTATTCACCTTAGCCCTTGTGTCCAGGCCAGGAAGTAGCATGCCCAATTGTCCCATTTTCCTGGGACTGTCCCAATTTTAGCACTGAAAATCCTGCATCTGAGGAACCTCTCAGTTTCACCCAAGCAGGACTATTGAGCAACTACCTGTGAGGTAGGACGCTGCCTGAAGTGCAGCCCAGGGGCCAGGGGCAGGGCAGGGTTTGGGTGCAAGTCTTCAGAAGCCAGTAGCACTCTCTTACATGAAGAGGGAGACAAAGCCGGCACAGTTGTGCACACACAGAGACACCCACAAGCAGTCCCCCAAAGAAAGCGCAGCCCACACACCCAGAGCGGACACCCACAGAAACGGACGCTCACACTCACGTTCACACCTAAGCTCACACACCCACGTCACCAGATATATGTCCACATGGACAGACAGGCACATGCAGTTCGCTAACATCACGCACTGGAAACACAAAAACTGACACAAACTCCTACACAGGAAAACACAGTCACAGACAGGCATAGAAAAATGTGCACTGGCTTCACGAATCCTCAGAGATGCTCACATGCACACCTACGAGCAGGGACAGACACACATTCAGACACCCACGCAGAGACACAAACACAGCAATATTATCCTAGAGACCGGGAGTACAAAGATGCTTTCTCCCCGGACCCAGGTGCGAGCTGATCAAAACTCCAGGGCTTTTCCCTGTTCCGACTTGGGACTTGGAAATACCCTTAGGGTTTGGGGAGAGGACAAAGGGCTGAAGATCTCAGGCCACAGGCGGCACACTCGGCCCCTGCTTTCAGACAGGGAGACCCTCCACCCACCCTGCCGTCAGCTCCTCCCGTACGCGGGGTCCCTACCCAGGTCCCGGTGCCTGGGACTGTCCTGAGAGCGGCCTCCTCGAGAGGCGGTCGGGGCGGGAGGCCCGCGCTCCCTTTCGTGGGTCGGGTGGGAGGGGGTGGAGAAGTGTGAGCGAAATGGGTTTATTACTAGGAGTCTGTTGCCTCGATTGGTATCGATCCCCGCATGTCACCTTCCATTGCCGCTAATGGGACATGAAGAGTCTCCAGCGACACCACAGCCATGGGCTCCACAGCACGTAGCCTCCCCTCCCCCAGCCACCCCCACCTGCTTCCGGAGGCGGCATTCCAGGGCGGCCTTGGCCATGGCTGCGCATCCTCCCCATCCTCCTCTCCCGGTGGCCTCCTCAACTCCTTCTCCCTGTTCTTTGTCTCGAGTTAGATTTCCTCTTCCTCCCAATGTTTGCCTGGCACCTCCTTTCTGTTTCCCCTCTTTGGCCACCTAAAGACGTCATCCCTCTGTTCAGGAGCACCCCTTTTGCCCCTCCTCTCTGAATCCAGTGGGGCCACCTCCACTCCCCTCCTCACTCTGAAGGGGGAGCATTGCATCAAGTCCCATCCTGTATTGGATACAAGGGTCCCTTTTTGTCCAGCAGCTGGTAAGGACTGGTTATAAATGGGTCTTTTGGTCAGGCTCTGGGATTACCTGTGTTTGGGGAGAGGACAAAGGGATTACCTGTGTAATCCCAGTAATTCAGAAGGCTGAGGCAGGAGGATCACAAGTTTGAGGCCAGACTCAGCAACTTAGTGAGGCCCTGTCTCAAAATTAAAAATAAAAAGGGCTGGGGATATAACTCAGTGGCAAGATGCCCCTGGTTCAATCCCCAGTACCGCAAAAATAATTAGATAAACAAACAGATCTTCTGTCACAACTGGACTGGTCAGACAGGCCTTCCTGGAACCAGTCAGGTCCCCAAACTTCACACCACTGGTTGCCATGACCCCTGGCCAGCTAGAGAGGGAGAGATGAGCCTAGTTTTCCTGGCTTCTTCTTATTCTAGAATATCAGGGGGAAAGATGGCATCACACTTCACCTCTATCTATCCCACCCCCTGTGCAGCCCTCCCCAAGATCTGAGCCAACCCTAGACTTCAGGTCCTACTGTGTGTGTGTGAACACTGAGGATTGAATCTCCAGTTTTGTTTTTTAATTGCATGGCAGGCAGGCAGGGTATCACTAAGTTGCTGAGGCTGGCCTTGAACTTGCAATCTTCCTGCCTCAGCCTCCAGAGTCTCTGGGATTACAGGCATGAGCCACTATACCCTTCAGGTCCTGCCTATTTTAATGTCAGCCACTATAATTGAATCTCAGAGGACCCATCCAGGGTGGTGAGGCCTTGATGCAAAGCCAATAGGCTCTGACTGTAGCTTCTCGTGCTCTTCCCTGGAGCATGGGAAAAGTCACTAGCTGGATAATAGCAAGGCTCAAATATAGCATCCTTTGGTTTCTCCTGTGAGAACCCTTCTGCTTGCCTGGACCTCTTATTTTCTAAGCGCTGGAGGCCACAGCAGAGCTGATGAGAAGGGACTGTTCCCAATATTCTGGTCCCTTCTTGACCCAAGTGGGTGCTGGAAGACATCCCCAACGTGGTGAAGGCTGATTCCTGCCCCAAAGATGGGTTCTTCATGGTCATAGAGTCAAGTCAAATTTGTTTGTTTTGTTCTGCTTTTGCAGTACCAAGGATTGAACCCCAGGCCTTACATGTACTCTACCACCAAACTACATCCCTAATCCTACTTCTTTTTTAGAGACAAGGACTCACTAAATTGCCTCCCCATCCTCCTCCTCTCCTCCTGTCTCTGCCTCCCACACTGCTGGGATTATAGCATGAATCAATACTCCTGGCTACATTGGGGTTTTGAAGGCAATTTGAGTCTGCCCATGGTGAGCTGGATTGGCTGGGGCATAGGAGTTGTCTGAGGCTGGGGTAACTTTAGGTCTCCTTACCTCCAGACACTGGTGGACACCACGCAAGCGGGGATGCACACAGAGCTGCTGTCATTTAGAAGGGATCTGCAGATTCCAACCTCCACCACCCCATAGGTGCTAGGGCATTTGCTTTTTTTTGGAGTGGTGGTACCGGGGATTGAACTCAGGGGCACTCAACCACTGAGCCACATCCCAACCCTTTTTTTTTTTTTTTTTTTTTTTTTTTTTTTTTGTGGTGCTGGGGATTGAACTCAGGGCCTTGTGCATGCAAGGCAAGTACTCTACCACTGAGCTATATCCCCAGCCCTCCAGCCCTATTTTGTATTTTATTTAGAGACAGGGTCTCACTGAGTTGCTTAGCGTCTCGCTTTTACTGAGGCTGGCTTTGAATTCATGATCCTCCTGCTTCAGCCTCCTTAGCCGCTGGGATTACAGGTCTGCGCCACTGGGCATTTGCCTTTTTTTTTTTTTTTTTTTGGTCTTTTGCAGTGCTGGGGATCAAACCCAGGGCTTTGCCCATGATAGGTAAGTGCTCTGCCACTGAGCCACATCCACAGCAATTTGCTATTATTATTTCTTTTTTCTTTTTTCTTTTTTTTTTTGTACCAGGGATTGAATTCAGGCACTCGACCACTGAACTACATCTCCAGTCCTATTATTTCATTTAGAGACAGGATCTCACTGAGTTGCTTAGTGCCTCGCTTTGAACTCAGCCTCCCGATTTATTTTGTTTTGTTTTTGGTACCCAGGATTGAACCCAGAGAATTTTTTTTTTTTTTTTTTTTTTTTTTTTTTTTTTTGGTACTGGGGATTGAACTCAGGGGCACCCCACCACTGGGTCACATCCCCAGCCCTTTTTTGTATTTTATTTAGAGACAGGGTCTCACTGAGTTACTAAGTGCCTTGCCATTGCTGAGGCTGGCTTTGAACTCGCGATCCTCCTGCCTCAGCCTCCCAAAGTGCTGGGATTACAGGCGTGCGCCACCGCGCCCGGCTTAGCTCTTTTTTTTTTTAAATATTTATTTACTTTAGTTGTACACAATGCAACACATTTATGTTTACGTGGTGCTGAGGATCAAACCCGGGCCGCGCACGTGCGAGGTGAGCGCTCTGCCGCTGAGCCACAACCCCAGCCCCTCCGTAGCTCTTTTTATTTTTTATTTTGAGACAGGGTCTGGCTAAGTTGCTTAGGGCCTTGCTTAGTTGGTGAGGCTGGTTTTGAACTTGCAGTCCGCCTGCCTCAGCCTCCAGAGCTGCCGGGATTACAGACATGAGCTACCAGGCCTGGCAATTTGGCTTTACCTTAGAGAAGAAACAGGAGGCTCAGGTGGCCATCCCAATGTCTGAGCCAAGTGTCTGACTTTCTAATCTCGCACCCAGCACAGTCAACAAGTGCCAGTGACTGAAGGGTGCATCGGGCGACTGACAGCTTTTGTCAGTTTTCCCTGAAAGATAAGAGGAAGTAGGTGGGGACAGTGTGTGGAGCAGCAGAAGGGAAGGTGGAAATCCTAGCTAGAAGTAGTGCCTTCCTCTTGCTGGGACTCAGAGAGAACCACATGAGGGACTCCATGGAGCCAGGAGGGTGGCAGGTGGTGGGACAGCCCAGAACCTCCTTGTCTGGAGGTCTTCTGAATTTGGTGCTCCCAAGAAAGCAGGGAGGTAGGAGGTGGGTCTGGAGGACCCCAGGGAGACCAGGCCCTGTCCTCTCACTGCAGACTCCCTACCCCAATAGACCCCCTTCAGGGGCCCTTCATGAAGAAGAGGGAGGGAACAATTCTTCCTGAGTCTTCCTTGATTCTGACACCCTCCTGCTCCTAACCCAATGGTCCTGAACGTCTTTTTTTTTTTTTTTTTTTGGTATTAGGGTTTGAACCCAGGGGTGCTTAACCACTGAGCCACATCCCCAGCCCTTTTTATTTTTTATTTAGAGACAGGTCTCACTAGGTTGCTTATAGCCTCGCTAAATTGCCGAGGCTGGCTTTGAACCTGCAATCCTCCTGCCTCAGCCTCCCAAGCAGCTGGGATTACAGGCATGTGCCATTGTGCCCAGCTCTGAAACTCTTAAGTGAACAAGATAGGATAGGGTGACAGTGAGCAAGGGGAAGGACAAGCTTTCCAGACAAGGAAATACCAAGGCACCCAAGAGAAGCACCCAAGATACTGCAATCTGGCCTCTAATTTGGTGCTGTCTTGCTGTAGATGGCTTTCTTCAGGGGAAACCAAGTCTGCCTTGTCCTTACTAATATCCCCCTCTCCCCCTCCATCCAGCTCCCTGGCACCATGTTCTGTGCCAACCCTCCATTTGCAGCCCCTTTCCTCTTTGCCCACAGAGCCCCAGCCCCCTGCCCCCGCTGCCGCGAGGCCCCTCTCCATGGTCCCCAGCTTCTGTCTCTTCCATCAATCTGCCTCTCTCTCACCTTTCCATCATGTTAGCTTCGGTTGATTTAACCAGAAAACAACCCCCAGAATTTAATTCCATGGCCCTCCATTCCCATCTCGATCAGCTCAGGGCTGGGAGGGGCTGTGTAATGAGTGGGGAGGGGGGAGCGGTGGGAAACTTGGCCTCTCAGAGTCAGGGGGGAAAAAAAAGAAAATCATATTGATTCCCCCAATGACATCCATCAATCTTCTCCTCCCTGCTAGTGGTTGGAAGATTGCACACAGGTCTGGCAGGCTCCAGGGTGACTTGGTCCCCAGGACTTTAAAGAGAGAGGCTCTGTCTTTGGCATCCACCCTCCTCCAGTTTCTCCTGAAAAACCTGTCCTGAGTTCAGTTACCTAAGTCCTTCATTCCCTCTCCAGGATATCCTGGAATCCTACCCCTTATCTTGTTCTTTAGCAGGCTATCTGATGCCCCTGTAGCCACATTCTCCTAGCTGGCTCATTCCTTAGTTGGAAGTTCTTCCTGCTGTCTAACTTCAAGTTGAATTAATAAGAAAAAGGAAAAGACATCAGGCATGGCGGCACACACCTGTAATCCCAGCAACTCAACAGGCAGGAGGATGGCAAGTTTGAGGCCAGCCAGCCTCAGTGATTTAGCAAGATCCTGTCTCAAAATAGAAATTTTAAAAGGGTTGGGGTGTAGCTCAGTGGAGCACTTGCCTAATATGTGCAAGACCCAGGATTCAATTCCCAGTACTGCTAAAGAAAAAGAAAGAAAGAAAGTAAAAAGAAAATTATTTCCTAAAACTCTAAGAGAATAGACACAATAAGTGCATAAAAATCCTTAGGAAACGAGATCGAGCCAACTGTTAGTATCATTTTGTTTGAGACCAAGAAGAAAAGTAATAAATTGTAAAGGTCCAGAACCAGTATGTGAGCAGAGCAGGGGGTCTAGGACTCAGAGGGAGAAGCAGGAATGTGGTGGGGTGAAGTCAGAGGTTGTAAAGGCTGACTGTTTTCCAGGTCTGGTCTGTATCTCCACAGAATGCTCCATGAGAGAAGGGCTGAAAGAGAGCAAAAGGTAGACAGCTGGAAGGACTTCCCCCTAGCTCTGCATCACTTCCAAGAGTTGAAGAAGAGGTGGCTCCCTCACCAGTCTTCCTCTTGGTCAAACATTTTAGGAGCCATCTGCTCTAGAGGGGGCTTTGGATGCAAAGGATCCGGAGAAGGACACTCCCCCCACCCCACCCCCACAGAGGTGGGGGCGCCACGGGAGGGGGCGCGGGACGGTGGTGCAGCTGGCCCCCGAAGGGTTAATGCTATTGTCTGAAAACCACAGCAGCTCCCCTGGGAGCTTGGAGATCCCGCTCTCATTTTAAGTAACCCTAACACTGGTGATGAGCGAAGGGTCGCCGCTGGGCGAGGAGTGCGCCAGAAGAGCTGCGCTGAGCGCGGGACTTGGCTGCTGCTGCACCTCGGTAAGGGACTCTGTTAGGTCTGTGGCAAGGGACTGGCACAGAGGGAACGGCTCTCCTCTGCTCCCACCTCCACTGGCTCTGTGGAGCCAGTTGTGGGGCAATTGGGAAAGGGAAGCGTCAGGAGATCTAGAGACACATTGAAGCCTCCAGAGAGGTCGCAGGGATTTTCCCATCCAGGTGCGAGACAGCGGCAGTGCCAGGTAGCACCTTGGCACCTGCAGGAGAGTGTCTTTAGGGTAGCAGATCCAGCAGACTCTTCTTCCCAGGTGGGGCACAGCTCTCTGGGACAGCTCCAACTCCTGGTCTGAATGGGTGGAGTTGGATTCTGGGGGCTGAATGAATGATGGTCCTAGCCATCTCCCTGACCTGCTGTCTGTGCACACAGGGGCTCTGTGCCACTGCCCTCAGCGCTGCCACCCCAGTGGCTGAGTCTGAAGAACAGGGCTGACAATCAGTTGGTGGTTTCCACTGGGCAGAGGGAGGCAGGTGAAGATGTGGGCATCTCAACATGGGGACTTACGCATAGGGGTATTAGGGTCCTGTTCCCTCCTGAGCCAGGCAGGGGTGACTCAAATGAAAGCCTCTGATGGGGTGAGGGGGTGCTGTCCCATCCACCTGCCTCCCTCCCTTCTCCAGACTCCTAGATTCTTCCCAAAGAACTAGAACCAAGAAGCCTGAAGTCTGAGAGCGTGAGTCCTCCCTTGTCGCAAGAGCCCCTGTGATGGCAAGCACAGAGGCAGGCTGGGGAGGTCCTGGGAGAGGATGCTTTGATGGCAAAGGGAAGTCCTGCCTTCTCCCCACCCCCTTCCAAACAGAAATGAGACAGCAATAGCTGGAAAGACTGTGGGTGCCACTGCCTCTCCCTTTTCTGGCCCTGCCCAAGGGTAGTGGGGCCCCAGAGGGCACAGGGACCAGGACCTGTGGATGGTGCCTGTGGTTAGGCCTGGCATTTGGGGGAAGTGTGGGGGCTGAGGATTGGGGATTGAGTCAGAGGTGGCAGAGGCTCCCAGCTAGCGAGGCCACCTCTGATGCCCACTGCTGACGTTGCTGCCCCATTTTCCTGGTCCCTGTCATTTAGCCCCAGGCCAGTAGACCTACTCACCCAGCCCAACTACTTGCTAGGCACTTTCACTTCCTCTCCTTCTGGCCTGGTTCCTTGCCACCTCAACCCCTGGTGCAGGGGATTTTTTGTCCTTGGGTGGGGAGACTAAAGAGAGGGTTTATCCAGGGGCTCCCCAGGCAGGCTGACGGGAAAGGTATGAAGGGAAACCATGCCTGAGTGCCCCTGGGGAAGGAAAGGGGGCGCTGGAGGGATTTGGGGAGTGGGGACATGAGGCTGTAAAAGTCAAGGACCCACAAGTTGGGGGCCTACATTCAGCCTCCAGTTCTGAAGCAGGGTGAGAGTCGGGGAGCAGGAGAGGAAAGACAGAGAGGCAAGAAAACAGAAAGTGACAATGAGAAGCCATGACAGAGACAGAGAAACAGGGCTGAGTGAGACATGGTCAGACAGAGATCACTGGAGAAGAGGGAAACAGGCCCTCCCAGGGGTGGTCAGACAGAGACAGCAACCAGAGAGAGACAGAAAAAGCCACAACAGGGAAGAGAGAAAAGAAGGGGGGAAAGGTACAGCATGCCAGTTATAGTGGTACACACCTCCAATCCTAGTGATTTGGAAGGCTGAGGCAGGAGGATCACAAGTTCAAGGCCAGCCTCAGCAACTTAGCAAGACCCTGTCTCAAAATTAAAAAAAAAAAATAAAAAGGGTTTGGGCTGTGGCTCAGTGGTAAAGTACCCCTGGTTCAATCATGGGTACTGGGAGGAGAGGGAACATGCCAAAAATGAAAGGTGATAGAGGAGGAAGCCTGGAGGATGAGAAGTAGAAAGAAGGAAGAGCAGAGAGGCATCATGGAGGAGCGGATGAATAGAAGACAAAAGTCCAGAGCGAAACAGAGACCAGAAGGGATCAGACAGAGGGACCAGTCCCAACCTGGAAGCCTGTTGCTGGATACCCACGTCCCATTCCCTTAAATCTGAGGTCCTTTGCGGTGTGTGTGTGAGGTCAGTGACTTTCCCCCTGACCTTCAACTGCCCGTGTGACTGCTCCAGAGGTTGGGCTCGAGGAGTCTGGGTTTGAATTTCTGTTCCAAACCTTTTAAATCCCATGGCCCCTAGGGACACAGGGACAAGAGCAGCAAGGGGCAGGTTGGGAGGAGGGACTGCACAAAGATCTGGGTCTCCGTGGTGGTGGTGGCGAGGGGACTGGAGAGGGAGCCTGGAGGTGGCTCGGGGCTAGGAAGGGAAAGGAAGAGCTGAAGCTGCAGGAGGGAGCTGGGTTCCTGGCACCAGCATCCAGAGTCGCTTTGGCAGAGAGATTCAAGGTGTCCCTGAGGTCTCTGCCAGCATATCCCCTGGTCAGGGGAAAAGGGAAAGGAGATTAAGGGGAGGCAAAAAGAAAGGCGTCTACCCTGCCCCTTCCCTAAACTCCCCAAGGTAAGGTGGCTGGCTTTGCGCTTCCCCAGCCCCCAGTTCTTCTTGCCCCTACCTAAGCAGCTTTACTTAATAGCATTAAGCAGGTCTCAGGACTAACCACCCTCCACTTGGGGCCGAGATCAAGGGGAGAGACCAGAGGCTCCTAATCAGATTGGGGATTTGGTGGACGGGAGGGGGTTGTGCAGTTTGTTCAAAGCTAACAAGCATAAAATATCCCCTGGAGACTGCCATCACTGTCTCTGAGGGGTTTCTCTCCCACTGTTGCTCCCCCGGGCTGGTTTCTCCACTCTGATCTTTCACCCAGCCCCCACCATCCGGGCCATACTCATCTGCACCGGGACTTTGATTTCTGTATCACTATTTCTGACTCCTCTCTGATTCACTCTCCTTCTCGCTGATTCTCATGGCCTGCCTTTGTATTTATAAACAGTTCCATTTTCCCACTGAATCAATCAAGCAGTCCCTGGGAAGACTTGGTTTTGTCCAATCGATCAGATTATATAGTCGATTCATTCTAGCTGCTTAGAAGGCCCCTAACCACAAAATGACTTTCCATACAAGGTATTTCTGTTTTGTTTTGTTTTTTGCATATATGTAGCATTGGGCTTAAACATATACATGTAGCATTGGGCTTTTTAATTATATGTATTTGTGTATGTTCCTGTCTTTCTTGTCCTCTCTGTCCATCTGGTTGGCTCTTCTCTGACTTCCTGGGATCTCTGTGAAATAGTTTTCTCTCAAGGAAAAAAATCGACATTGAGGAAACTGGGAGATTCCACTTCACCTACTCACACCACTTTGATTTTGTAAACTAGGGTTAGAGTGGAGTACCTCCTTAGGGGCCCAGGGCTTCCTGCCAGCCTCACCTCTCTGCTCCCCAAGTTTCATTCTCAACTTTTCTACCTTGATTGACTGATTGCAGCTCAGCTCAGAGTCAGACAGACCTGTTCCCATCCGGCTCCACCACTTAGCCAGGATCTTATGCAAGTCTTTTAATCTTTTTGAGCCTTAATTTCCTTGGCTTGCAAAATGTAGCTAATATCCACCTCTGAGGGTTATTGCAAAGAATCAATGAAGTTACATGTGAAAAAAAAGAGTCAGGCCCAATGTTAAGTGCATGACAGAGGCCCAATTCATATTAATGACAATCTTTTTTTTTAATATTTATTTATTTACTTTAGTTGTACACAATGCAGTGCATTTATGTTCACGTGGTGCTGAGGATCGAACCCGGGCCGCGCACATGCGAGGCGAGCGCTCTGCTGCTGAGCCACAACCCCAGCCCGCAATGACAATCTTGAAAAGGAAAATTTTGCTTTCTACATGTCCTTTGACTCTTAACCCTAACTTAAGACTTAGTCTCCAATGTTAGCATCATTATTTATATTGCTTTTATTAAACAATGACCTAAAACCTACATGTGTTGTAATGAACATTTATATTAGCCAAGAAGATTAACCTTATTTTTAGTAATCAGAATGATGATGATGATGATGATAATGACAATAATTGCTTGCTGCTATAACCCTTCTAGGAACACAAAGTGCTTTAGACAAACCACCTGGTCATTCAGGATTGGGTTAGGTTCTTTTTGATTTATAGTTCTTAATACTCATCCTCCTCTCAGGCCGCTGCACTGGTGTTGCTGTGGGGGTTGCAGGGGCTGAAGAAGCTGTGCAGTCAGTGGTCAGAGGGTCACCAAGCTTTGTGTGATTAACCCACAGCACAGGGGGAAGGAGCCCCAGGGCCTAGAGGACCGGGAGGAGGGGACAGAGTGGGACCGCCTCCCCAGCCTTTGGGAGTGAATTAAAGGACTGGGAGCAGTAGCACACTTTTGTAATCCCAGAGACTAAGGAGGTTGATTCAGGAGGATCATAAGCTTGAGGCCAGCCTCAGCAATTTAGGGAGACCCTGTCTCAAAAATAAAATAAAATAAAAGGGCTGGGGATGTAGCTCAGTGTTAGAGCTCCCCTGGGTTCAATCCCCAGTACTGCAAAAAATAAAAAAGTGAGGCTTTCCACACACAGAACTGGCAGGCTTCTGGAGGGCTGAGGATCCACAAGTGAGTCTCACAACACAGTAGAGGCTGGGAAGGATACCACTTGGTTTTTTGTTTGTTTGGTTGGTTTGGGGTTATTGTTGTTGTTTTGTTTTTGTTTTGTACCAGGAATTGAACCCAGCAGCGCTTAAGCACTGAGCCACATCCCCCCAGAGCCCCTGGCATACGTGTGTGTGTGTGTGTGTGTGTGTGTGTGTGTGTGTGTGTGTTGTTTTTTTTTTTTTTTTGTTTTTTGGGTTTTTTTGTTTGTTTGTTTGTTACTGGGGATTGAACTCAGGGGCACTCAAACACTAGGTCACATCCCCAACCCTTTTTTGTATTTTATTAGAGACAGGGTCTCACTGAGTTGCTAAGTGCCTCGCCATTGCTGAGACTGGCTTTGAAATCATGATCCTCCTGCCTCAGCCTCCTGAGCAGCTGGGATTACAGGCCTGCGCCACCGTGCCCGGCTACAATCTTGATTCAGTATTGCTTCCCACTCTTTCATTTATCTGCATGGCTCTAGGAAATGTGCCCCCTGAGCCTATACCTTGTGTGAGGTTAAGCCTATGTCAATTTCAATCCCTTATGCAGGGCACAGTGAGGGTCTGTAGTGGTGGGCTTAATCGTACTCTTCTTGCCAAATCCCAAATCTACCCTGAGGTCTCAGATCCTCCAGACCTGGAAACACCACCAGATCCAATAGACACCAGAGCAAGGTATAGGAATTCCATCTGCTTCCTCCAGGGACGGTCTTCCCTTGAAACCTCTCACCTTTGCGCAAACACACTCCATTTCCAGCCACAGAAGCACTCCCAATTTGATTGAGGTTAGACAAAAGAGGAATCCCCCACCCCCAGTACCAGGGATTTAACCCTGAGGCTCTCTTCCACTGAGCTACATCCCCAGCCCTTTTATTTTATTATTATTACTTTTTATTTTGAGCTGGGGTCTCACTCAGTTGCCCAGGTCTTGAATTTACCATCCCCCTGCTTCAGCCTCCAGCGTATCTGGGATTACAGGTATGCAACACCACGCCCAGCTTCTTTACAGTCTTAAGGCAACTTAGTATATTAGTGCTATGGAGTGGCAACTAATTCGCCATGTGTCTTTGGTCAACTCACTTTCCCTCACTAAGCCTCCTCTGGAATGTGAGGAGGTTGCCCCAGACAAACCATCACATGTCCTCCAGACCTGAGAGCCTAACAAATTCTAGTTGAGAATAATGCTTCCCCTGTACTAACATCATCGGAGAGGAAGTCCCAGAGTCCAGGTTGTGTAATCTTGTTTGCACGCAGTTCTAAACACCCAGGAATCTCCCCTGCCCAGACCCACCCCCAGAAGCAGTCCCCACATCCTCGTGGCAGCCTCTCCCATTTCCTTCCCAGTCCTCTTGCACATTGTTTCAAGTTTCATTTGTGACAGAAGAAACCAGTCTTTTGAACTGACATCCTCTGTTCCATGTGGAAGGCTTTGCTTCAACATTTTCTTTTATTATTATTATTAGGTTCTGGGGATTGAGCCCAGAGCACTCTCCCACTGAGCTATATCCCCAGTCCTTTTAATTAATTAATTTATTTATTTTAAGATAAGGTCTTGCTAAGTTGCCCAGGATGGCCTCGAACTTGTGGTCCTCCTGCCTCCTGAGTCACTGGGATTATAGGCTTCAACATTTACTCTCCTCCCTACACCTACAAGTCTGTCTCACTGGGGCTCATTCCAAAATCCCCTCCTTACCCTACCCCATTAGTTGAGAACCAGGAATCAATATCCCCTCTTTTGTGCCCCTGGTTATTTATTTATTTATTTAGTCATTCATTCATTCATTTTTGGTACTGGGGAATGAACCCAGAGGTGCTCTACCACTGAGCTACAAACCCAGTCCTTTTTATTTTTAATTTTGAGATAGGATCTCACTAAGTTGCCTAAGCTGGCCTTGAATTTGCAATCCTCCTTCCTCAGCCTCCCAAGTTGCTGGAATTACAGGCATGCACCATTGCAGCCAGCTCTTTCATGGTTCATTGATTCAATAAATATTCTCAAAGCACTGGTACAAGGCCCAGTGCCGGGATGGGATGGACCTAGGGTGCCAGCAGTGAGCAAGACAGACAAGGTTCCGACTTTTGTAATTGACATTCTGAGGGAAAGCACAAACATTAAAAAATGATGCTGTTCATTTATTCTATTGGTGATCATTTGTTGTACATCTATTGTGTGCCAGGCCCCTGGGACTCATTGGTGAAAATAACAAGCTAAAATCTTTGTTCATGTCAAATGTAAAATTGTTCCAAGTACTATAAAGGTACAGACAGATATGTGTATATGCTGCCTCCTCCCCATTTAAGGTTTAGAAAGAGGCAGCAATTAATTGCATTTTCTCTTGTCTTCTCTTGGAGAAAACTCCAATCCTGTTAAGCCCTAAGAAGAGATCTCATTCTTTGTCTAAATCCCCCAGCAGGGTCAGGACATAGAAACCTTTGCATTCCTCTCGCTCTGTGTAAGTGGTTCAGCCCCTAGCCCCAGTCCTGGGTCAGCCTCTGGGCAGTGAGGAGGTGCCAAGAGGAGGCTGGGCCCTGCCCCAAGCATGGGGGCGTTTCCTTCCTCAGCCTCCCTTTTATCTCCTAGACTCTTCTTTCTTTTCTTCCTGACCTTCTCCATTCTTTCCTTTTTCTCCCCTCCTCTTTAAGTGGTGACCATTTCCCCCAAGGTCCAGACTCAGTCCTCCCACATCTGGAGTGGACCATGCACTGTGGCTGCTTGGCTGAGGGCATTCCAGCCACCCCTGGCAACTACTGGATCTCAGGTGAGCCTCTTTGAAGACCTCCCCCATGCTCTTGCAGCGGCTTTGGGTGGGGCCTCTGGAGAAGCAAGGTGGCCCTCACTCTCACTTCCCCACCCCAGGCGTGGCCTTCCCTGACTGGGCCTACAAAGCTGAGTCGTCCCCCGGCTCCCGGCAGATCCAGCTGTGGCACTTCATCCTGGAGCTACTGCAGAAGGAAGAGTTCCGCCATGTCATCGCCTGGCAGCAGGGAGAATATGGGGAGTTTGTCATCAAGGATCCAGATGAAGTGGCCCGCCTCTGGGGCCGCAGGAAATGCAAACCACAGATGAATTATGACAAGCTGAGCCGGGCCCTCAGGTGAGAGGAGCTGGCCGGTGCAACAGGAGTGTACAGAGCTCAAAAAAAAAAAAGGGCTGTGATTCCTGACACCCCTGTCCTATTCCCACTCCTCCCAGGCTTAGGAAATGTCCTTGGCATGTGGGAAGAGGCCTAGTGTCCTCAAACAGCTTGGTCAACTTTGCTGGCCCAGGGAGGGAGACTCTGTACCCTTCCCACTGAGCCAACTCTCATTCTAACCTCCCTTTTCCAGGTATTACTACAATAAGAGGATCCTGCACAAGACCAAAGGAAAAAGGTTCACTTACAAGTTCAACTTCAGCAAGCTCATCATAGTCAACTATCCTTTGTGGGAAGTGCGGGCACCATCATCCCCACACCTGCTGCTGGGGGCTCCTCCCCTGGGTCGGCCAGCCCTAGTGCCCATGAGTGTGCAGAGTGAGGTAGGCATGAAGGTGGCTCTACCCAGAGCCCTACCAGGACCTGCTCTCTGCCCAGGAAGCCCCCATCCCTGCTCTCTTCCTTTGGGATCTCATTGGCCTCTGATGCCCTTCTTGTCCTGCATCCTAGTCCCTGAGGACCCCCAGAAGCAGGGGTATTTAACAATCCATATGATATAGCCCCACCTGTGAGAAAGGGTGACTTCTGTGATAGGCATCACTCATTTAGTTGTGGATCAGAGAGAAGCGAGTGGTTGTTTAACAACAAGTATGAGAATATTTCATTTTTTTGAACAACTGGGTAATGAAGCACAGGTATGTACCGGAGGAATAAATGCCAAGGTGAGTCCATCCCACCCCTCCCCTCCTTCTCCTCACTCCTCAGCTCCTGCACCACATGCTGTTTACCCATCGGGCCATGGCAGAGCAACTGGCTGGACAGCAGACCCCCCAGGGGCCACCAGAGGCTACTGGGGAGAAGAAGGGGAGCAGTAGCAGCATCCACCGTGAGTGTAGAGAATGGGTAGGGGCGGGAAATCTTTGGTTACCAGAGAAGGTGAGGGCCCTCCTGGCTGAGTACATGGCTAAGCAGGCATGAGACCAGGAATAGTATGTAAGCCATTCATTCATGCAACCAACATTGGCAAGCACAGCTATTTACTAGGTGTGGGGATTCAGATATGAAAGATGACCCTCAAGAAACTCAGACCTGCCAGGCACAGTGGCACACACCTATAATCCCAGTGGCTCGGGAGGCTGAGGCAGGAGGATCATGAGTTGAAAGCTAGACTTAGCATCTTAGCGAGGTGCTAAGCAACTAAATGAGACCCTTTCTCTAAATAAAATACAAAAACAATAGGGCTGAGGATGTGGCTCAGTGGTTAAGCACCCCTGGGCTCAATCCTTGGGGAAGGAAGGAAGAAAGGAAGGGAGAGAGGGAGGAAGGAAGAGAGGGAGAAACTGAGAGCCTAATGGGGAGCAGAAATTGTCAGGGACCAGTGCTGAGATTCAGGCAAGCACAAGGTATTGGGAAGATGCAGAGGAGGAGATAGGGTTTCCTGGACAAGGCCACACCTAAGCAGGTGAAGAAAGATTCCCTGATAGAGGAAATAGAATTTGCAAAGTAAAAAGCAGTTGGCAGGGGCTGGGGTTGTGGCTCAGTGGTAGAGCGCTCGCCTAGCACGTGCGCGGCCCAGGTTCAATCCTCAGCACCACGTAAAAATAAAGGCATTGTGTACAACTAGAACAAATAAATAAATATTTAATAATTTTTAAAAAAGCAGTTGGCAAGGGCTGGGATTGTGGCTTAGTGGTAGAGCGCTTGTCTAGCATGCATGAAGCACTGGGTTCAATCCCTAGCACTACATTGAAAAAACAACCAAACTCAATAAACAAAATAAAGGTATTGTGTACATCTGCAACTAAAAATATTTTTTTAAAAAAAGCAGTTGGAGCCGGGCGCTGTGGCGCACGCCTGTAATCCCAGCACTTTGGGAGGCTGAGACAGGAGGATCGCGAGTTCAAAGCCAGCCTCAGCAATGGCGAGGCACTTAGCAACTCAGTGAGACCCTGTCTCTAAATAAAATACAAAAAGGGCTGGGGATGTGGCCCAGTGGTCGAGTGCCCCTGAGTTCAATCCCCGGTACCACAAAAAAAAAAAAAAAAAAAAAAAAAAAGCAGTTGGCAAGCATAGCAAATGTGGCATACTGCTAGTAGCTTGCTATGGTCAGAGAGTAAGTTATGTGATGGGGTAGCAACAAGCAGGAGCAGCAAAAGATGGATTTGGCAAGGCAAACTGGTGTCCAGCAAGTCCCAGAAGGCCTCAGAAACTATTCTAATGCAGTTGAACTTTATCCTATGGGCAGGAGGGACCTAGGAGGGAGAGGCATGTTCAGATACTGGTGAAGGGTACTGAGGATTGAACCCAGGGGGTACTCTACCAATGAACTACATCTCTAGTTCCTTTTATTTATTTATTTGTTTTTTTTTGAGACAGGATCTCTCTAAGTTTCTGAGGCTGGCCTCAGACTTGCAATCCTCCTGCCTCATCCCAGAATTGCTGGATTACAGGCATGTACCACCAGGGCCCAGCTCAGATTTTCATTTGATAAGAATTACAAAAGTTTCCCAACTTATAATGGGTGTGACTTCAAACAGTGCAAAAAGCCATATGCTATTCAGTATAAACCATAATTGGAACTTAGGGTTTTGATCTTTGCCTGGGATAGTAATACAGGATACCCTGGGATCCATAGCTGCGGATCATCTACATGTCATGAGGGAAAACAACCAATACTCTACAGTGCTCTGTAGTTGCTAAGCTATGATAGTCTGTAGGTATATTAAAGCTTTTTTTTTTTTTTTTTTTTTTTTTTTTTGGTGGTGTTGGGGATTGAACCTAGGGCCTTGTGCATGTGAGGCAAGCACTCTAGCAACTGAGCTATATCCCCAGCCCACTATTAAATGCTCTTTTGACTTAGGATATTTTCAACTTACAATGGGTTTATCCAGCACTTAACCCTCTTGTAAGTGAAGGGATATCTCTGCTCTGTGTGTAGCTGGGATTGGAGGCGGCACAAGACTGGCATTGGGAGGCTTTTGAAGATAATCTAGGCAGGAGACAATGAGACCAGGACAAGGGCCAGGGTGAAGGCAGATGGAGAAGACACAGTTCACTCATTCACTCACTCATTCACTCACTTCTTTCATCAGATGTTTAATAACTTTCTGTTTAATGTGCCAGACACTGTCTTAGGACTGGGGTTGCCAATGTGAGCAATTCTGCCTTTATAGGGCTTGTAAGCAAGAGGGGGTGCAGACATTCGATCACTAAGAGATATGCAATTATAACTGCTACATGCTACAGAAGAGAGATTGAGGGTGCCAAGGGCATCACTGAAGACTTCCCCAACAAAGTGACATTTGAGCTGAAACCCAAAATGTGCCTAGATGTCAGCTGAGCTCAGAGGGAACAGGGAGAAAATGGCAAGCAGAGTGTGCAAAGGCCCTGGAATGGAAAGAGGAGCTGGGAGAAAGTTAGTGTCATGGCACTTGGGATGGAGTGAAATATAGGTGAAAATATAGACAGATGCCAGTTAGCTTTTTTTTTTTTTTTTTTTTTTTTTTTGGTACTGGGATTCAATCCAGGGGTGCTCTACCCTGAGCTACATTCCCAGTCCTTTTTTATTTTTTACTTTGAGAAAGGATCTCGGTAAGTTGCTAAGGCTGGCCTCAAACTTGCAATTTTCTTGCCTCAGCCTCCCAGACCAATTAGCTCTTAGAGCAACAAAATTAGGTTTTCTGTGGAAAAGATCACAGAGACATTCAACCAATCTAATGCTCTTGTGCAGAGACCAGAGAACTATCCCTCTGCTCCAGCCAGTTTCATGGAATAAGGACCCTCAGTCTTTGCCCAACTCCATGTGCAGCTGGGGACCCAGACTTTGTGCCCCTGGGAGTACAGCTGAGGCTGCGGGTGTAGGGCAGCCCTGGGCAGGCTGGGACTTGCTAGGCCACCAGTCTGGCAGCCTGGAACTGAACAGCACCTGAAGAGTCCTCCCTGTCTCTCCACCCCCACCCGCCCTTCCCAGCTCTGAAAGTGCCCTAGGCGAAGAGTGTCCCTCTCTGGAGAACAATGAGGGAAATAAACCCCAGCTTGGAGGGATTCTGTCACATCTTTGTCCTCCTGGAGCACACATGTCCTGCTCACACTTGACCCTGAAGGACACAACAGTTTAGATCACCAGAAGGTTATTAGCAGAAGCATGCTCTGGTTCTGAATTGGGATTCCCAAACCTGTGCCAGCCAGGCACACAGGCACATATCTGTAGTCCCAGTGACTTAAGAGACTGAGGCAGGAAGATGGCAAGTTGCCAGGCCAGCCTAGGCAATTTAGCAAGACCCTGTCTCAAAATAAAATACAAAGGGGCCGGGGATGTGGCTCAGTGTTATAGCACTTGCCTAGAGTGTCCAAAGCCCTGGGTTTGATCCCCAGCATCATAAAACAACCCAAAACCCTGTGCCAGTCTCACCTTCACCCTCACTCAAAGCATATGATGCCAAGAGAGGAAGCTGCTTCTGGACAGAAGAGCGTGGGGACTCAAGCTAGAGCCAGAAAGCTACAGGGCCGGGTGGGGAAGGGGTGGGAGAGATATGGGAGGACCCTTAGAAATATCTCCCCTGGAGCCAGGTGTGGTGGCTCAGGAGGCTGAGGCAGGAAGATCAAAATCAACCTAAGCAACCTAGCAAGACCCTGCCTCAATAAATAAATAAATAAAAAGACTGGGGATATAGCTCAGTGGTAAAACTTCCCTGGGTTTAATCCCAATACCAAAAACAAAGAAATCTCTCCTCTGCTTGATTGGCTGGAGCACCCAGAGGACACAGCCTTCCTGGGAAACAAGTCCCCACACCATCTAAGAACCCAAGACAAAGAACACTGACCTACAAAGAGGGTATACTCCGACAGGGGTCCCATATATTTTCTCATGGAGGATCATTGATGCTTCATTGATCGGACTTGAGAAGTATTGCTCCTGGCCAATAAATTGGATGTATTAAGTAATAATGACTTTGTTTTCCCTGTTTTTATTCATTATGCCTCCCCTGCCAATGTGGCTACCTTGTTCCTACCTTTTTAGGCTAATAATGAGAATTGCAGTCAGGCTCCTTGAAATGCAGAAAGTGGTTTGGAGGTCTAGCTAATCAGCTCCAAGCTGGGCATCCCTACTGTAGGATCCTGGCGGGTGTCAAGGGAAAAGAGAGCAGGTTTGGAAGGAATGGGGAGAGGGCAGGGTTCTTGGAGGAGGAGAACTTATGGAGCCCAGAGTCAGACAGAGAAGAGGAAGGCTGGGATTCACCCCTCATCGGTCCTGGGCTCACAGCCATGAACTCTGCAGTTCCTTATTACCAGTGATGCTGCCTGATCTTAGCCAGGATAGGAGACTTTGCAGATGAAGAAAGAGGCTTTCAAATTTAATCAACAAGCCCAAGACCACACAACAGATTCTTTGCCCAGCTAGAACTTGAAATCTTCACTGCAGGGACAGAGAGAGCAAAGAATGGATTCACTAAGTTATGGCAAAAAAGCATCCTTTGCTTCTCTCAATGTGTTTTGTTTTGTTTCTGTGATACTGGGGATGAAACCCAGGGTGTCCTACCAGTGACCTACCACCCCAGCCCTTCATATATTTCATTTTTAAACAGGGTCTTGTTAAATTTGCCAGGCTGGTCTCCCAAGTAGCTGGGATTACAGGCCTGCGCCACCACACCTGGCTCTCAACATGGTTTTACTGAGCACTTGAGGTGTGCTAGTCTGGGCTGGATTCAGGAAAGAAAAAAATAAATATGCTTCTTGCCCACACCAAGCTGGGGCATAGACATTAGATAAATAAGTACACAAACGACAGCATGATTCTAACTGGGCTGGTGCCCCAAGGAGAGGTACAGAGAGTGAGGACAGTGGGCAGCAAGTGTTCCCACCTAGGCTGGGAGTCTTGGGAAGCTTCCCCTGAGGGAAGCCTTTTATGATGAACCTGAAGAAAAGCAAACAGTGCAGGAAAGGGGTGGGGACAGGGAGAGACTGTCAAGCAAGAGGTAGAAAGGAATGGGAAATGGGGGGAGTAAGTGGCATCTCTGAGAGGAAGGCACCATTTTGACCCTCTCTCTTTCTTTCTCTAGGACTTGGTTCTGCCTTGGGCCCTTACAGGCTTGGACCTTGCTGCCACTTTGGGAACCCCCAAGGCGAGCTGCCCAGCTTTGCCACCTTCACCCCTGCTCTACCACCTCCTCTCCCTTCCAACTGGACTGGCCTCTCAAGGCCCTTCTTGCCTCCTCTCTCCTCAGAGCAGCCCCTCCCAGGGACCCCCAAGCCAGACGCCCTGCTCCCAGGACCTGCGTTCTCCCCAGGGTCCTGGCATTTCCCAGGGCTCCCCCTGTTGGCCGGGTTGGGACAGGGCCCAGGTGAGAGGCTTCGACTCCTGTCGATCAGGCCTGAGGGGCTGGGGGTAAAACCTGACCCTATAGCAGGGGCCAAGGGCTGCCTGGATCCCAGAGAGGGCTTCTCCTCAGAGACCCACAGACTCAAACCTGGGGAGGAAAACTCTGAGTCCCCCAGTTTGGAAAACATCAAAGTAGTGTGGGCCTTGGATCCTCCTTAATTGGAAAGGAAGATGTGAAGGGGAGCAGTCTGCAAATGCCATCTCTCCTCTTGCCCACCTTCCTCCTGGCTGGACACTAGCCAAAATTGCAGAAGGATTTGAAATTGGACCAAGATAGGGGGCATGGCAGGAAGACACCTATGTGGGGGTGGGAAAACAAGGCAGGGGCCCCTCTTCTCCCACCACTTGCTCATCGGACTAAGGAAACATTCTTAATCTCAATTTTCTTTGAGAGAAATGAGATCAAGGTTTCCATCATTTCAATCACCCCATACCTGCCAATGTGAAGGAGGAAATTAAGTATCTATGCTGGGGAGGGGCCAGAGGTTATTTTGTTCCCTGAGTCTCAAGTGACTCCTTTCTTCTCTGGGCTCTTCTCCCTATCTAGGCTAAGGTCTCCAGTCCTTCTCCCACCCCTCCATGCCCTCCTCTTCCATCCCTCTGATTTCTGAGCCCTGGTGGCTCCTGTCCCCTGTAGGCACTTTCTTTTGTCTCCATTGCCCCAAACCCCAGGCAGGTGGGTAGGGCAGGGCTGGCTTTCTCACCTCTGTAATATTTGAATAAAATACCCTTGGCAAACTGCCCTTTCCCCACTCCATTCCTCCTGCTTTCTGTTCCCATGAGGAGCTAAATGCTACTGAAGAGTCCTCACAGGAAGTAGGGAAGTGCAGTTGGGGAGGGTCTAAGACCTGGAGCAAGAGTAGAAAGCAACTCAGTGACTTGCGGTCAACTCAGAAAGAGAAAGGCTGAAGGAAGCCATAGCCCCAGGAGCTTCTGAGCAATGAGGAAAACCAACTTCAAGGAAAGAACTTCAGGAAGAGCAGCGATCTTTACAGAATGACCCTCATATCCCTGTGGAGGCCCTCTGGGCAGAATTCTAAGGAATGGGTGAGAAAGGAAGCCCTTGCCAGGGGTCCTTCTTTCTCTGCCCATCCTCCTCCCCCAGGTAAACAGAGCAGAGTTGAAGCACTGGGTGTCTGGGGGAATGGGAGAGGCACATGAGAGCGAGCATCTTTTGCTTAAACCTGGACATGCCAACAGAGGAGGGTGCTATAAGGGCCAAGGCCATTAAACACATTGCCCATCTCTAGGTCTCCAGTTACACTGCTAGGATTTGTCTAGCTGTGTCTCCAGTCCTTTCTCTCACATGGAGCATGAACTAGGGAGGCACAGAGGGTCCAGAGTGCTGCCCAATGTGCTTGTCCTGTTCCTCCAATCCCCTTGCAGAGGCTCCCTCACCTTGCCTTTCTGCAGCCTCTCAGTCCTTCATGTGGTGGATGCATTGCCAGATGGTTGGAATAGAGTGTGGCAGGGGTAGGTCCTCACCCAATGGAAAGGTCAAGACAGCAAAGAACCCAGGCCCTGGTTTCTAAGTGGGCCTCTGCCAGGAGAAAGGGTTTTTGAGAGTTCATCTCAGTCTCTTTCACTCAGCCCAGATGCCAAAAAGAGGGACCTCAGATTTTCTTTCCAGGCAATTCCTGCTTTCCACTTGCCCCCAAAGCCACAGGCCCATTCCCAGCCCTACAGGAAGGACCAACACCAGGGGCTTTCCCATCAACACACTCAGTCTGGGAAGACATAGAGCTACTGTAGCCTGCTCCAGCACAAGGAAGAAGATGATGCTGTCATGGGGCTGCGTCCTGTTCAGAGGCCAGCCCCAAGGACAGGGTTTTCTCCATAATGGGGACCCTCATGTGTCCTGGGCCTGACCTTTCAGTGGTTTGTGGTGGCTGTAACCCCCACATTTCAGGCAATGAAGAATGCTTTGAGGTCACTAGTCTAAGAATTCCCCTCAGGGTAGGTGAAACCAGGACACTAAAAGCTCAGCCCAGAGGACTTGCTTCCAGGTGGGTGGCACTATTAACATTTTTGGCTGCACAATTTTATCATTGTGGGGAGCTGTGCTGTGTATTCCTGAATGTTTAGCAGCAACAGAACTTCTAACTAGTAGATACCAGTAGCACCTTCCCCTATTTGGATGTGACAACACAAAATGTCTCCAGATGTTGTTAACTGTCCCCTGAGGAAGGGAGGTAAATCACCGCTATTGAGAACCATTTAAATAGGGAATGGCTTCAGCAAATCCAGATGTTCTGGCAAAGATGGGACCCTACTGCCAGAGAACTTTTGGTCTCCACATTGCAAGAGTGCCCTCTGGTGGTCAGAGTCAGGACTGGCACTCAGAAGCACTCAGAGCTCTGGACTGGGCAGAACCCATAGAGCCCATGAAGCAATCAATGACTGTGGTGAAGGGTGAAGTCACTTTAGAGTCCTCTTAGGGGAAGAAGAATAGTTGCAGAGGGCTGGGGATGTGGCTCAGCGGTAGAGCGCTCGCCTAGCACGTGTGCGGCCCGGGTTCAATCCTCAGCACCACATAAAAATAAACGCATTGTGTACAACTAAAAGCAAATAAATATTATTAAAAAAAAAAAAAAAGAATAGTCGCAGCATGAAAAAATGTTATGAGAGTCCTCCCACTTTAAACCCCCTGAACAAATCATGGATAACTCATCAAAGGATCAACTGGTCTGATGTGACAGAATCTGCAGGTTGTCAGTTTCCAGTACAATCAGGTACAACCATCAAGCCCAGACATCACACCTGGCCATTTGTGACTGCCAGTCTCACCTGGGAATAGCACATCATGGTTGCTAAGCTTTCTGCCAGAAGCAGTGGAGAGAGTAGGACAAGGCACAGCAAAGTCAGCTCACCAACTGTCCCTGCTCTAGGCCTTCAGCTCTGTCATACCAGAGACATGGACACTCACAAGCTTCAAGAATTTTAGGGAGTCAGGCCAGGTGTGACGATACACACCTATAATCCCAGTGACTCAGGAGGCTGAAGCAGGAGAATCATAAATTCAAGGCCAGCCTGGGCAACTTAGTGAGAACTTGTCTCAAAATAAAAAATAAAATGAGCCGGGCGCGGTGGTGCACGCCTGTAATCCCAGCACTTTGGGAGGCTGAGGCAGGAGGATCGCGAGTTCAAAGCCAGCCTCAGCAATGGCGAGGCACTTAGTAACTCAGTGAGACCCTGTCTCTAAATAAAATACAAAAAAAAGGGCTGGGGATGTGACCCAGTGGTCGAGTGCCCCTGAGTTCAATCCCCAGTACCAAAAAAATAAATAAATAAATAATTAAAATGGGTTGGGCTCACTGGTATAGCACCCCTGCATTCAATCCCCAACACTGAAACAAAGAGGGCGGTGGATTTTAGGGAATCAGACTCCCAGGTTGCATGTATCTTAGACTCTCAAGAGTCAGAAAGAACTTTTGAGATCATTGAGTTCAGCCCCCCTAATTTTACAGACCCAGAAAGAAGAAGGGACTTGTTCCAAATCATCCATACAGAAAAGCCAAGTTTAGCATATGTATTTCCTAATTATAAGTTAATGTTCTTTCCATCTCACCATAATCACTTGGCTAGAAAGTTTTAAGAATTTTAAGAGGTACTTAAAATTCCTCAGAAATAAGAGTATATCATATGTGGAGAGGGAAATTCTACAAGTCAGTCCTCTGTATTACTTTTCATAATACTGTAGTAGCAAGCATTTTCCTTTTTGTGTGCATTTTGGCACTTGATTACTTACTGTCTGGTGCTGGCCTTTGATTGTCTCACGTGCATCAGTATTGTGTCCAATAAAGCTGGCATTCTTGGGGTACTGTCAGACACTCTTATGAAATGGAAGGTGTTTGGTCACTAGAAGACTAGATTAGCAAGTGAAAGAGGCCTTGGAGATTAAAAAATAAGAGCAAAATATTTGCTCTGCTGAATTGTGGGTGGTAGTGAGGATAACCGGCTCCCTTTCATTCTCTAATGAGAACCCTGACCCACAGGGAGGAAAATTCAAGCATCTACACGTTTTATATGTTCAGTTGTGCAGCACTGAAAGCCAGGATGCCTTCTGCACTGTTATGTGATTCTTTTACCATATGATCACAGAGTGTACTTAGGTCAATCACTGCACACAGCCATTTTTTTGTTTTTAAGTATGGGAAATGAACCCAAGGGTACTCTACCACTGAGCTATGTGCCCAGCCCTTTTTATTTTGCCCAGGCTGGCCTTCAACTTGCAATCCTTCTGCCTTGGCCTCCTGAGCTGGGATTACAGGTGTGAGCCACCTCGCCCAGGTGAAACCAAACATTTTTACAGTCATTTACTACTTATTATTTGGTTCTCTTGTTTTAAAATTAGAAACACAGGTGCTTCATTAATGATATTCAAAAGATATCTTAAATTTACATATTATGGCCAGGTAAGAATAGAGAGAGGAAATAGGCATGGGTGGAGAAAGGAAGTGGAAGGGGAGAGAACTCTTCAGAAGGTTTTGAAGAAAACATTCCAGCCATAAGAACAGACAGCACTTACTTCATTTAGTGTTAAAAGGATAAATGACATTTCTAAGATTCCCCTTCAGCCACTTGGGCTGAAAGCTATAATTTCATTGGAATGTTAGTACCATAGTTAATTAATCACTGTGGTAATTCTTTGATTGTTTTCTCCTAAACATTTCTGAGGCTCATCCCGGACAGGGCAACCCACCAGGGCAAAATTGAGCACAGCAATAATTACCTTCAGGATTCAGTCAGAGAAAAGAAAGCAGTGGGCAAGAATGAGTCCATGGGCATCCTAATGGATAAAGCCCACACAGCACCACTATCGTGGGCCACTGCAAGGAGTGTAGAAGTAGAGGCAAAAATATCATCCAGTCCAACCCATTTATTTTTCAGTTGCAAGTTCAAAGGCCCCTAAGAAGGATAAGTTGTTCTGTCTCCACAGAGACCCAGAACAACTTTTGAACCAATCAAAGCACAACCTTTGAATCAATCCCCATGTGTCAAACACACCTACTTGTCCCAATCTCAATTTGCAGTGGAACAACACAGAAAATCCCACAATTTCAGGACTTGTGACTGCTGAACAGCAACGTCTCTCCAACCTCATCTGGGATCTCACATGCTTCTTACTAGTCCCAGTCCAGCTCCAGCAATCTATTCAAATCTTCTCTCTTCCCCGTTTCCCACTCCCCTCCTCTGGGTCTGTCTGGGTATTCTACTGCACTTTCCACTAAGTCTCCTCTTCTGCTCCAATCTTTTCATCCAGTCCCAGGAATGGTTTGTTTCCTACCCTATGATGTAATTTCTCTCACCTGTACCAAACACAGAAGGTCAGGCAGGTGGCATCTTTATGCCAACATCAATTAATTGACTGGGACCACTACTAAGAAGCATATAGTTGAGAAGGATTCCAAGTCATGCTGGGAGTTTAGGAAGAAAAGTGGTCCCATGGATTTTCCATGACTTCCGTATTAAATCCAGTGAGGCATACTTTGGTCTTTATCTTATTGAACCTCTCCTTTACATATGACATCATTGATAACCCTTTGTTCCATTAGTCACCAAGATCCATCCCTTGCCACCTCTCCCATTCCTAAGGCTGTTCCTTTTCAAACTTATTTCTGGGTGTAGTGGTGCATACCTATAGCCCAGTTTCTGGGGAGTCTGAGGCAGGAGGATCACAAGTTTGGGGCCAGCCTAGGCAACTTAGTGAGACCATCAGCAACTTAGTTGAGATCCTGTCTCAAAATAAAAAAATAAAAAGGACTAGGGATGTGGCTCCGTGGTAAAGTGCCCCTGAGTTCAATTTCCAGTACCAAAGAAATAGAAAGGCTGGGGATATAGCTCAGTGGTAGAGTGCCCCTGGGTTCAATCCCCAGTCCTGCAAATAAAGGACACCTAATCTGAACACATAACTTAAATGATCCAGTGGCTCCCCTGAAAAAGAAAAAAACATTCTCTGTACCCCCAGTGATGATCATTTATTTGTAGTAGAATGTCATTTAATTAGATATTAGGCATTAAAACTAGGCATATATATTTATGGCACATAAAACTATTAAAGCAATGGCAATTTATTAATTAAATAGAAACATAACTATAAAGCCATACATGTTAAGATAAAAATACTAATATATTGCAAAAGATGATGTTTTTCTGCAGCTAAGTGCTGCACAAAATGTGATCGCAGAACGCTGGCTGCAGTGTGGGGTCTCTGGAGCTGGCATGCTGTGCGATGATTCACTTCTCCCACTTCTCACTACTGTAACTTCTTCTAACCCTTTGTTCATTCAGCCTACTGTGAGGACATTTGGCCTCCTCTGAGCCAAACGCATCATTTACATATTAAATCCTCCTCTGTTCTCATTAGAGGAGACAATTAAAGCAGGGCTACTTGGTGCCAACTCATGATAAACACAAAGGCAAATGCAGACACTGAAATCATTTAGTGAGATGAGTTATTAAGTACCACCCAGATGATGCAAAATGTGATTTTTTCTCATTTGCTTTTTTATATTATCATCACAAGTAAGACACAAAATTTAACCTCTTCAGAAATTCCATGGACTCAAGGTTTGGAATTCCAAATCCAAACTAAGTTCATTTAGCATGGGATCACTGTGTTCCCACAACCCCCAAACCACACAGGCTTCTAAGTCACTTCCCAACACCCACTTTATACTCTGATAGCACCTAATTGCTCAGGCCTTTGTGCTTCGGTGCCTGCTCATCTTTCTGACGGACAGGCCCTGCCCAACCCTCTTCTAAGACTGACTCCTCCACATCATTTAAGATTTTGCTCAGAAGCTCATCCTAACCCACTAGGATTACCTTTCCTCTGTATTTAGGTTTGTGTATGTGTGTGCTGGGGACTGAACCCAGAAGCTTTACAACTAAGCCACATCCCCAGCACTTTTAATTTTTTAAATTTTGAAACAGGGTCTCACTAAATTGCTTAGGGCCTCACTAAGTTGCTGAAGCTGGCCTGGAACTTGCGATCCTCCTGTCTCGGTTTCCTGAGTCACTGAGAGTACAAGTGTGTGCCACCATACTTGGCTGTGCCTTGCTTTCTTTGAGCACTGACTCCTGCATCCTGCAGCACGATTTTAAAAGCAAAATCTTAGAAGCAAACTAAGTGTCCATCTGTAGTGCACTGGTTAAAGAAATTATAGTACATCTACACAATGTCAAAAAGTGGGGAAGTTCTGTGTACAGTGTTGAATTACCTCTAAGATTTGTTTTAGGAAAAAAGTAGGGGGCTGGGGTGTAGCTCAATAGTAGAGGACTTGCTTAGCCTGCATGAGGCCCTGGATCCAATCCCTAGTATTGCAAAACAAAAAAAGTAAATAAAAAAAAAAAAAAAGAAAGGATTTTCCTTAATGCATGATTGAAGACCTGAATTGTACGAATATACTTTGTATACAAACAGTTGTATGTAAAAAGATACTAAATATATGCACTATGAGTTGTACATATTAAAAATTATAAAAATAAAATTAAAAAAAAAAAGAAAGGGTAGGGGCTGGGGTTGTGGCTCAGTGGTACAGTGCTCACCTAGCACATATGAGGTGCTGGGTTCGATCCTCAGCACCACATAAAAATAAAATAAAGATATTATGTCCACCTATAACTAAAAAATAAATTTAAAAAGAAAGAAAGGTCAGGGGGAGAAAGAAAGAAAAAAGAAGAAAAAACAAAAATAGGGGCAGAACAGGGTGAAGGGTGTTACCATTTGTCTAAAAGGGAAAGTCTGTAAAAATAAAAAGCTAATGACAGAGTTTTACCTGTTGGGGTAGAAGAAACTAGAAGGACAGAGGACAGATGTGAGAACTAAATTTTTCACTGCATAGATTTTATATAGTAAATATGATTTTTAAACTGTAAGACTGCATTACTTTAATAGAAATTAAATAAAAAGTAAATGGCAATGTTACCTGCTGTGTTAGTCAGCTTTCTGACACTGTGACAAAATACCTGAGAAAATCAATTTAAAGGAGGAAAAATTTATTTTGGCTTATTGTTTCACAGGTTTAAATTCATAGTCAGTCCCATGGCTCTGAGCCTGTGGTGAAGCTGGACATCATAGTGGAAGGTTTTGGTGGAGTAAAGCTGCTCACCTAATGGTCACTGGGAAGTAAAAAATAGAGAGGGAAGAGGGGGCAGGAACATGACATACTCTTCAAGGACACACCCCCAGTGACCTACTCTTCCTATTAGGGCCTACCATTTAAAGTTTCCACCATCTCCCAATAATGCTATCAAATTATGAATCCATCAGTGGAGTAATCCACGGATGAAGTCAGAGTTCTCACAAACCAATCACTTCCCAAAAGCCCACTTCTGAATATGGCTGTACTGGGGACCAAGCCTGCAACATAGGAGCCTTTGGGGGACATTCCAGATCCAAACTATACCAGATGCCATTAATATATCACAGGATCAAGTGGGAAGATCAAATAAATATTTCAAAAGCAAGTGCTGTTTTCATAAGGAGAAGCAATAATGGTGCTTTGTGGTGCTGTTGCTGTCCCATAATAGTATCAATACTCATAATGACAAATATGTCACAAAGCTACCCTTCTCCATCCCCACATCCCTCCAACACATACCTACTAGGAGACAGTTAAGTTTTGCTATCATTTTACAAGAGACTGCAAGAAGGGAAGTGACAACAGATTGACACGTGATCTCACACTTGCTTCTAACACATAGGGTCCCAAACCTGAACCCTCCAGTTTTATATCAGCACCCTGTTCAAATAAAGCCTGTATTCTCACTATCCTTTTCCATGTCCAGTTTCACCCCACACTTTCTCATACACCCTCACACAACTAGGAGCTCTTCTACAAAAGGTATTAACCATATACCATCAATTTCACACGTATTTTCTAATTAATCACGTATGCACACCAGATCTGGTGACTTTCCCTCACCTACCCTGACATTCTCACAGAAACCTCGAGGCCATAAAATCCAAATAGCAGCTTAATGGAAGACTCCTCACAAATACTGGATGCTGACCCTAGAGAATGTAAGATAACCCCAGTCATCAGGATGAGTCACCTCTGATATACTTCTTGCTTTCCTTACCACTTCCCACTTGTCAAATGTTTCCAGGAAACCAGAACTAGAAGGGAGGAATGTCAAGGTTTGCTTTAGGAAAGTAACTAGGAAGTTTGCAAGAACAATACTCCAGTATTATCCACAGCAAGAGTCTCCTATGATAGGAAATTCTGAAATGAGTCCTGATCCATTCAAGGTGCAGCTGAAAACACCTTAAGGAAATGGATAAACATGTGGTCTTTGGTGTCACATGTTTACTCATTTAACAAATATTACTGAGTGCCTACTCAGTTCCAGGCACTTTGCTAGATAATAGCATGCCAGACCCTACTCAACAAAAAGAATAACAATTAAGTCCTGACTTTGAGCATTTGCCAATTACCATGGTGTAAATACTCCCAATACAGTCAATACCAAGCTATGTGACCACAATAAATGTGGAACTAGGAAGAGAGATGCACAATTGCCTGTCATGAGTCAATGCAAGCTGGCTCCAGCACACCACTGCACAATGAACAAAATGCACAGGTTCTTGACTCTGTCTTAAAAAATAAAAGGGCTGGGGATGTAGCTCAGTGCCCCTGGGTTCAATCTCTAGTACCACCCCCGCTGCCACCACCAAAAGTAGAATATTATCTGGCATGTAGTAAGCATTCATTAAAAGTTATTATACTCTAAGCTTATGAACCTAGTATTATTGATCCATTTTATAATATGGTCTCACTTGAGTTGCTTAGGATCTCACTAAGCTGCTGAGGTGGCTTTGAACTTGCGATCCTCCTGCCTCAGCCTCCCAAATTGTTGGGATTACAGGTGGACATCACTGTGCCTGGCTCTCTGGTTTATTAATTTTTTTAATACTTATGTTTTGGTCATAGTTGGACATAATACGTTTATTTTATTTATTTATTTTTACATTGTGCTGAGGATCGAACCCAGGGCCATACACATGCCAGGTGAGCGCTCTACTGCTGAGCCACAACCCCAGCCCTCTGTGGTTTTTTACAAATTTTTTACCCTCTGCTCTTTTGGAAATTATACACATTTGGAGATTGAACCCAGGAACATTTTATCTCTGAGCTACATCCCCAGCCCATTTTTATTTTATTTTGAGACAGGGTCTGGCTAAGTAGCTGATGCTGGCCTCAAACTTGGCAATCCTCCTGCCTCCCAAGTAGCTGGGATTATAGGAGTGTGCCAGCACACCTAGTTCACAAATCTCTTTTTATTTATAGTTTCCCCCTCGCTCCTTCTCTCTCTCTCCCCCTCATAAATATATACACATATATGGGTACATATCTACATAAGTACACACACACACACACACACACACACATACACTTTTTTCTGGCAGTTTGTTTGTTGAAGAAAATTGACTGTCTTGCAGTTATCCACAGTCTACATTAGGGTGATTACAGTCCAGTGGTATTCTTTTGGTAAGATTACTTAAAAGTTAGCAGTGTTCTTCTATAAGGAGAATATGTCTAATAGTCTCTCTTTTTTTTGTGTGTGGTACCAGGGATTGAACTCAGGGGCACTCGACCACTGGACCACATCCCCAGCCCTTTTTGTATTTTATTAGAGACAGGGTCTCACTGAGTTGCTAACTGCTTTGCCATGGCTGAGGCTGGCTTTGAACTCGCGATCCTCCTGCCTCAGCCTCCCAAGTGCTGGGATTACAGGCGTGCGCCACCGCGCCCGGCTCTAATAGTCTCTTTATGCTGAGTTGTGCTCAGTGTCTAGATCCATTAGCTCACTGAGCATTATATAGAATTGATATTCTAATTCTATCATTTCCTGATTCATTAGACAAAATGCTTCTTTAGGGGGCAAAATCCCTTTCATCTACTGTTAGTTACTCAGTGAATTCTGAGCATGTAACTGTACCTGGTTACATTACACTATTATTATAACCTTAATATAAGGTTCTCTTGACCAACCTGATGGAATAAAAGACTGGTTCACTTTCACAAATGATATGCCCTTTGGGATCTTAGTTTTAACCGGAGGTGGCTTATAAGAGCCTCACCTCTAGCAGATCTTGGGCTTTGACTGTTGTTCACTCAGCCTCATGTGGTCAGGTTAGTCTATGCCTACTGGTATAACAGAAATACATTTTTTTTTTTTTTTTTTTGTACCGGGGATTGAACTCAGGGGCACTGGACCACTGGGTCACATCCCCAGCCCTTTTTTGTATTTTATTTAGAGACAGGGTCTCGCTGAGTTGCTAAGTGCCTCGCCATTGCTGAGGCTGGCTTTGAACTCGCGATCCTCCTGCCTCAGCCTCCCAAGTGCTGGGATTACAGGCGTGCGCCACCGCCTAACAGAAACACATTTTTAAAAAATATTTATTAGCCGGGCGCGGTGGCGCACGCCTGTAATCCCAGCACTTTGGGAGGCTGAGGCAGGAGGATCGCAAGTTCAAAGCCAGCCTCAGCAATGGCGAGGCACTTAGTAACTCAGCGAGACCCTGTCTCTAATAAAATACAAAAAAGGGCTGGGGATGTGGCCCAGTGGTCGAGTGCCCCTGAGTTCAATCCCGGGTACCAAAAAAAAAAAAAAAAAAAAAATATTTAAATTATTTATTTGCTTTAGTTGTATACAATGTGGTTTTAGTTTTACATGGTGCTGAGAATCGAACCCAGGCCGTGCACGTGCTAGGCGAGCGCTCTACCGCTGAGCCACAATCCCAGCCCACAGAAATACATTTTAACTCAACTATAGATCTAACCCTTGGTTAAAAATAAAAGGATAAAAATGTTTCTCTTTTCATTGTGTTTGTCTATTTGCACTACTGGGGATAGAACCCAGGGCCTCATGCATGTTTGGCAAGTGCTCAATCACTTGAGTTATAGCTCCAGCCCAAGAAAACACTTAATGCCTGATTCGATTATAAACTATTAATCTATTAAACTTGTGCACTATTGCTTAAACATAATTTACAGAATTATGTCCCCTTATATTTATTCTCAAGAGTAAATTATAAAAATATATTCTAGAGATTGACTTCAATCTAGAATGATCTACTGATAAACAATGTATTTATAACTTTTAGTACATTTCCTTCAGGTTGTATATTTGCTGGAACATTCTACACAAATTGTTTAGTATCAAGTTCTTCCTATTACTTATATTTATAGGATTCTACTACATGAGAAAATTTCACAGGACTTTGAAACTATTTGTTACAACAGACAATTTTCTCATATTTTTCACATTTAGAAGGTATGGATCCAATGTGCATTTTTCTTTTATTTTGTACCGGGGATTGAACCCAGGGCTGCTCAACCACTGAGTCACATCCCAAGTTCTTTTTATATTTTATTGTGATACAGGGTCTCACTAAGTTGCTGAAGCTGGCCTTGAACTTGTGATTCTCCGACCTCAGCCTCCTGAGTCCTGGGATTATAGGCATGTGCCACAGTGTCCAGCTCAGTGTACATTCTTATATGTGGGCCAACTGAAGACTTCTAGCATTAATCTGTTTATGTATACAAAGGGAACTAAACAAGTGAAGGTTTTCCCACATTGCTTACATTAATAGGGCTAAACCCTAATTATTTTTCAAGATTCAACTTGATTATCAATTTCCCCTTACTCCCAAGTGGTATATCAATTCCTCCATTTTAGAAATACATTGTTATGTCACAAAAGCCCAGACAGAGTTTAAAAACTGATGAATAGTGTCAAGAGTCTCAAAGGAGTCCGTTGGTCACCAAAACGTATCCACTGGATCTGGCAGGATGGAGGCCCCTGGGGCCCTCTGCTTGAACAGTTCAGAAGTATAACAAGGTACAATCCAAGCTGGAACATCATGAAGAATACATTATAAAGAAGTAGTGGAGGTAAGGAACATAGAATATTCTTTCAAGATGCTTGGCTGGGAAGGGATGCCAAAGGTTAGGAAATTTTGTGTTTTGTAAATGGAAGATGTTCCTGAATGTTTGAGAAGAAAGAGAGAGTAAAGAGGGGAAAGGTTGAAGATATAGCATATAAATTGATAATTTATGACAAGAGTAAGTCCTCACCGAGATTTGAGGACAAAATGTAACGTGGAGAAGTGTAGATATACAGAGTAACCTTAGGGATGGAAGTGGGCATTAAGTGTGAGTTATAACTTCATCTTTATCTTCAAAAAACTAGAATGAGATGGGATATGGAGGGAACACTTGAGGCAGGTTGTAAAAGTTTACAATCGTTGCTTTGAGAAAAAATGGAGGTGTTGGTATCTCTTGGAAATACACAGCATCACAAGAAATCAAGCAGAGGTAAGAGACCATTAATTTGTACTGATATAAATTCCATGGTTGAGTGACTCTTCAGTGTAGGGTCAGAAAAGGCAAACAGATGAACTCGAGGTTTGACGTTCACAAGGGAGCAATGGTATTGATAAATGAGGCTTTGTTTTATGATGCAAGGGCTAGAACCCAATGTCACACATGCTAGGCAAGCATTCTACCACTGAGCTATACCTCCAGCCCAATAACACAGTTGTTGAAGTGATGGATCATAGATCAAGGCTGATAGACTGGAGAAATAAAGGAGTAAAGAGAATGTTGTTTTAGTGAAAGAATAGGTACAGGGGCTGGGGTTGTGGCTTAGCGGTGGAATGCTCACCTAGCACGTACGTGGCCTGGGTTCGATCCTCGGCACCACATAAAAATAAACGTATTGTGTACAACTAAAGCAAATAAATAAATATTTCAAAAAGAAAAAGAAGAGGTACAACAAGGGGTAAGAGCTGATAGTGAAGGAAGTTATAGTCAGGGATATTAGACTGAAAATGAAAAGTCAGGTGATGACAAAGTCTATGATATATGTGGCCATTAGAGTAAGTGAATGTTGTAAAGTAAAAGGGTACCTAAAATGGTCAAAGAACTAGAAAAGCTTGAACCTTAGATAGTCATTGACATTGACCTGAAGCTGTCCAAGATGATGACAGGACCCACAAGATGTAGGAAAATAATCATAAATCAGGTGCCAGACTCTTAGATATGATCCACCCCCTAAATGCCAATTCCCTATATGACAAATAGGAGTAGATGGTCATGTAGCTAGATGCTAAGAGTTTCAAAGAGGATGGAAGGGTTACAGTTACCACTTTGAGTAAATAGTATCTTCTGGAGGGGGGGAAGCAGGGGGATTGAATTAGGTCATCTCTGAGCAATCTCAGCAATCTAGACTCTACAAGCTACTATTTAGATGATGAGGACCTAGAGGTTTGTCCCCAATCTATGGTACTTCCCTACCTTTGCTGCCTTCACTGCTAGGATACACACACACACACACACACACACCAATGCTCAGCTTTTCTGCACTCCTCAGCCATGCTCATGGGTTCCTCTGGATCATGGACTCTAAATCCCATTCTGATCTGTGTAATCCTTACTGTTGGTGCTAATGTAGTCTACCAACAATGTGGTACTAATGTGGGCCGTTTTCTCAGCAAACTGAAGGCTCTTATTAACTGTCAATCTACTTATCTAGTGACTCAATGTCTGCCCATCACTCAGTTCTGCTCAAGATACCTGGTTCTTGGAAAAATCTCTTTCTGTTTAGTCCTATCAACACATCATGAAAACTTGTAGTTAACACTTGCAGGGAAAACAATGCTGCCAAGGGTCTCTCCCTCTTCTATATGGGAAACCCAGGGCTGCCTATAGATGGATTAGAGATTCCCCTTTCTTCCAGTGCCTTTGTCATTCTATTTCATTCATTCCACTTCACTTGCTCTTCCATCTGCGCGCGCGCGCGGCGCGCGCGCGTGTGTGTGTGTGTGTGTGTGTGTGTGTGTATGGCATTGGGGATTGCATACAGAGGCACTTTACCACTGATCTACATTCCCAGTAGTCCTTTGAATTTTTTATTTTGAGTCAGGGTCTCACTAAGCTACCCAGGCTGGCCCCAAACTTACTACCCTCCCACTCAGCCTCCAGAGTCTCCAGTATTGTAGGCACACCAACACTTCCAGCTTGCTCCTCCGTCTTTACTACCCCCACCACACACATTGATTTGGAAGTACCAATTCTATCCTCAGCCTTCAGCCGATCTCACAACATAACCCTCTAGCCTCCCACATCCATCTTTAATGCCAATCTATTTTTCAGAAAAGGCAAGACTTTCTTCCTCTTGAGTCATTAGGATCTTGACTGAGAGTCTTTACAGTCTGACTGCTGTGTGCTTGCCAGCTGTGAGAATTAGTGGAGCATCAGAATAGGCTGGCAGCCATGCTGGCTTTTCCCTGCAGCTGCTACACACAGCATCTCAGTTACTACCAAGCAGGGAGCCCAGACTGCCAGCAAAGAACTGCAGGCTACAGTGCTGTGACTTCCCTTTCAAAATGAGGGGGGAAAGCCAGGATGTGTGCAAGTCCTTGTGCAGGACTCCCTAAATGCCTGCAGTGAAACTCACACAAGTAAATGCAGAAGTGGTAATCACAATATCATGGCCCTTTTCCATCCCACTTTACCTGTTGCTGCTAAAAATTTTTTTAATATTTATTTATTTACTTTAGTTGTACACAATGCAATGCATTTATGTTTACGTGGTGCTGAGGATTGAACCTGGGCCACGCACGTGCGAGGCGAGTGCTCTGCAGCTGAGCCACAACCCCAGCCCGCTGCTAAAATTAAATACAGTGCTTACCCTTTCCCTTCTCCAACAGATAATATTGCTGGCTCCCTACTGTCCTACATACCTTTCAATTAGAATAATTTTTAAAATTAGATTTGTTATTCTTAAGATGAGTCACTGAAGAAAACTTGGGAGAAAAAAAAAAGAGGTAAAAAGATATAAATTACCTGTCATTCCATCACCCAGAAATAATATTGCTAATATTTTTGGAGTGTTGCCCAATAATCTGATGTGTGTGTGTGTGTGTGTGTGTGTGTGTGTGTGTGTGTGTGCATGCAAGAATACTTTTGTGTTTCTCATTTTGCTTTATTTTATAAAACTGTTATACATGATAATATTCCAGGACATAGTTAAGACTGTAATTAATTATTTCATGTTTGTCAGGAGTTTTCCCAATTGTTCATTAGTATAATGATGCTACAATGAATATCCTTATAGAATTACTAAGTCAAAAGATATGTCCACTATAAGGCTTTTTTAAAAATATTTATTTATTTGCTTTAGTTGTACACAATGCAATGCATTTATGTTTACGTGGTGCTGAGGATCGAACCCGGGCCGCGCACGTGCTAGGCGAGCACTCTACCGCTGAGCCACAACCCCAGCCCGCTATAAGGCTTTTAATTCATACTGCCAAATCATCCTCCCAAAAGTAAAAAATCAATTTTTACTTCATTCATTCAAGGATAATAGTGCCAACACTAGATAATTTCATTTTTCAAATGCTTTGCCAAACCGATATTGATAGATTCAGTGTTTATCTTATTTTAATTCAAAACTGTACAAGAGCAGTTAAAACTTTTTCATATGCTTATTGGTCCATCCTATCCCAACCAAACTCATTAGTCCAGTTTTCACAGCCTTATTTCACTGAGCCCACCCACCTTACCATCCTCATTTTCCATGACTTCCCACCAATCTGCACCCCACACTAGTTAAACTCTTCTTATTGCACAATACTTAACTCTTCATACACAGGAATAGTAATGTTTAATAGTCACCTACTATGTGTTAGGCATTGTACAAATGCTTTACATGTATTAACTCATTTAATCCTTACGACCAACCCTAGAAGGAAAGTATTATTTTATTCACCTTTAAAATGTGGCTGTAGAGGAGCTGGGGTGGTGGCTCAGCGGCAGAGCGCTCGCCTCGCACGTGCGTGGCCTAGGTTCAATCCTCAGCACCACGTAAACATAAATGCATTCCATTGTGTACAACTAAAGTAAATAAATAAATATTTTTTAAAAAGTTAAAAAAAAAAACGTGGCTGTAGAGCTAGCACAGTAGTACATGCCTGTAATCCCAGAGATGTGGGAGGTTGAAGCAAGAAGGATCACAGGTTCGAGGTCAGCCTGGATAACTTAGTAAGATCCTGTCTCAACAAATACAAAGGCTGGGGTATAACTCAGTGGTAGAGCACCCCTGGGTTTAACCCCCAGTAACCAAAAAAATTTTTTTTTATGTCTTAAAGTAGCGATAGGTATAAATAAATTAATTAACTTTCTTGAGGTCACACAGCATAAATCTTGAATCCCACTGACTGAAGATTCAAATTCAGAGAGTTGACTGAAGAGCTACAATTAGACTGAAAATATCCCTTCTGAAATAATAACATAACAAGTCTTCCTTTAAATTTAATTCTACCATTGGGATTTTTTTTTTTTTTTTTTTTTTGGTACTGGGGACTGAACCCAGGGGTGCTCAACCACTGAGCCACATCTTCAGCCCTTTATTATATTTTATTTAGAGACAGGGTCTTGCTGAGTTGCTTAGGGCCTCACTAAGTTACTGAGGCTGGCTTTGAACTCATGAATCTCCTGCCTCAGTCTCTCAAGCAGCTGGGAGTACAGGGTATACCACTGCACCCAGCAATGTTTTAAATTTTTAAGTGTAAGGGTAGGGCTTGAATTTGAAAATAAAAGATAAGACAGATTTTCTGCTTTTGGCCAAAATGGAATTGGAGGGCTGGATTGAGTTATTTCAACTGAAGCAAACAACAACAACAACAACAAAAACAGACAAACTATATGAAAACAACAATTCTCAAAATGTTGGATGCAGGCAATGAAGGGCAGTGATTTCTAAGAGGTAAAAACAAATGAGGAGAGCCCTATAGTTGCTCCAGCTTACTTCCTGGACAGTTTCCAGGCCAAGGTATAGGGAGGAGGAAGCCATGCAGAGTTCAGTGGTAACCCTGAGTTGAAGAGACAAAGCTGCGAGTCCAGGAGAGTAAGGTGGACAGACTTCACAGGCCAGAGCATCAGAAAGGAGGCTGCTGCAGAGACAGGACTCGAGATATCTGCAGAGGGCCCCTCTTGAGTATCCAGCTGAGTTTAGATCTGTACTGCTCAAGAGGATTAGAAAGAATAATCTTTGAAGCCAAGTGCAGTGATACATGCCTGTGATCCCAGAGACTTGGGCAGCTGAGGCAAGAGGATCACAAGTTTGAGACCAGCCTTGGCAACTTAGGGACATCCTATCTCAAAATAAAAAGGTCTGGGATATAGCTCAGTGGTAAAGCACCCCTAGGTTCAATCCCTAGTACTACAAATAGAAAATAACACCAGGCAGAGTGAAAGATCTCATATATCATGGGCTGAGGTAGAAAACACAAAGGGACTAGTCTCAGTAACAACAGAAGAATCCTAGACTAAATACTGTTCTGGTCCTACCTAACAAAGTTTAAAAGAACATCTAAAAGGGTCAAATTGCTTCCCAGAAACTTAACTACATACTATAGCAAAATGCAATAAACACACACACACACACACACACACACACACACACACACACAGAGTTATATGCATACATAAAAATATCTAACACCCAAAAAGGCAACATTCACAATGTCTGGTATCCAGTGAAAATTTTGCCAGGCATGCAAAGAAACAGGAAATTATGGCCCATAATGAAGAGAATGTCAATCAATTGAAACTGACCCAGAAATGATACACATGATAGAATTAGTACACAAAAAGTTTGTAACTATATTCCACATGGTCACGAAGATAGAGGAAAGACTAAGCATATTAAGCACAGACATTTAAGAGATTAAAAAAGAAACCTAATTGAACTTGGGATGACAATTACAATATCTAAGATGGAAAATTCATTGTATATCAAAACAGAAGAAAAGATTAGTGGTTTTATAGAATAGCAATAAAACTATCCAAAATGAAAATTAAGCACTGTATACAAGTGGCTTAATATACATGAATTAATCTCCAAAAGACAGCAAAGAGATGAGGGAACAGACAAAAATATCTGAGAGTCTCTAAATAAAATACAAAAAATTTTTTAAAAATATTTCAAATTTGAGTAAAACTATAACCTACAGATCCAAGAAGCTCAATGAGCCTAGAACTCAAGAAACTAGAAGAAAACTACACAAAGCACATCATAATGCAACTGCTTAAAACAAGTGACAAAGTAAATCTTTGAAGAAGGCAGAATTTTAAAAGACACATTATATACAAAGGAATGAAGGTGGAACAACAGCAGATTTCTCATAATAAAAAATGCAAGTTAGAAAACAATGGAGCAAGCCTGATGCAGTGGTGCACACCTGTAATCCCAGCACTTGGGAGGCTGAGGCAGGAGGATCGCGAGTTCAAAGCCAGCCTCAGCAATGGCGAGGCACTTAGCAACTCAGTGAGACCCTGTCTCTAACAAAAATACAAAAAAGGGCTGGGGATGTGGCCCAGTGGTCAAGTGCCCCTGAGTTCAATCCCTGGTACAGAAAGAAAGAGAGAGAGAGAGAGAGAGAGAGAGAGAGAGAGAGAGAGAGAGAGAGAGAGAGAGAAGAGAAAGAAAAGGAAAGAGAGAGAGAAAAAAGAAAGAAAGGAAGGAAGGAAGGAAGGAAGAAAGAGAGAGAAAGAAAATAAAACAATGGAGCAGAGCTGGGCACCGAGGTGCAAGCCTGTAATCCCAGGTACTCAGAAGGCTGAGGCAGGAGGATCGCTAGTGTAAGGCCAGTCTCAGCAACTTATTGAGACCCTATCTCAAAATAACATGGGCTGGAGATATAGCCCAGTGATACAGTGCCCCTGATTTCAATCCCTGGTAGTCCTTTTAGAAGGAAAATGTATGTTAATAAATCACAGAAGCTAGGAGGGAGAAATGGAAGGGAACTGTAGTAAGGTTATTATGTGTGAAGTGATGTATCACTTGAAGGTAGGTAATGATAAATTAAAGATGCTTACTATAACAGTACAACATAAAGATATAGCTAATAAATCAATAAGAGATTAAAATATTAAAGTATATACTTGTACATCTCAAGGAACTAGATAAAGAAGAAAAACCTAAGCCCATTGCTAGAAAGAAAGAAATAAGAAAGATGAGGGTAGAGATAAATTAAAAAAAAAGAACATCCCAAACCCACAAGAAACAGGCAGTCAATGGAACCAAAAGTTGGTCCTTTGAAAAGATCAATAAATTTACTAGATTGACTATGAAAAAAAAGAGAGAGAAAAGACTCAAAATACTAAAATCAGAAATAAAAAGTGGAGACATTACTATCAATTTTACAGAAATAAAAAGTATTTTAAGAGAATACTATGAATAATTATATTACAACAACTTGTATAATCTAGATGAAATGGAAACATATAATTATCAAAATGGACTCAAAAGAAAATCTGAATAGACTAATAACTAGTATGGAGGTTGAATAAATCATAAAAAATATCCTGGTACAAGCTGGGCATGGGGGTGCACACCTGTAATCCCAGTGATTGGGAGGCAGAGGCAGGAGGATCACAAGTTCATGGCCAGCTTCAGCATAACTTCGCAAGATCTTAAGCAACTTAGCAAGACCCATATCTCAAAATAAAAAATAAGGGGCTGGGGTTGTGGCTCAGCGGTAGGGCGCTCGCCTAGCAAGTGCGCGGCCTGGGTTCGATCCTCAGCACCACATAAGAATAAAGGCATTGTATACAACTAAAACAAATAAATAAATATTTTAAAAAAATTAAAAATAAGAAAAAGGGCTGGCGATGTGGCTCAGTGGTTAAGTGCCTGTTGGTTCAGTCCCCAGTACCTCCCTGCAAAATATCCCAGTACAGACTAAATTGTAGCCCCCTCCCTATATTCATATTTGAGGTCCTAACTCTAATATGAGTATTTGGAGATGGGGTCTTTGGGTGGTAGTTAGGTTTAGAGGGCAAGACTCTCACGATAGAATTAATACCTATAATAATTTATTGGCCTTGGGGATTGAACTCAGGGGCACTCAACCACTGAGCCACATCTCCAGCTCTATTTTGTATTTTCTTTAAGGACAGGGTCTCACTGAGTTGCTTAGTGCCTCCCCATTGCTGAGGCTGGCTTTGAACTCTCCATCCTCCTGACTCAGCCTCCAGAGCTAGTGGGATTATATGCGTGCACCACTGAGCCCAGAATTATTTTTATATTTTATTTTGAAACAATGTCTCTCTAAGTTGCTAAGGCTGACCTGGAATTTGTGATCCTCCTGCCTCAGCCTCCTAAGTTGCTGGAATACAAGTGCACATTACCATACCCATCTTGGCAATAGTTTCTTCAGTATGAAAGTAAAAGCACAGGCATCAAAATACACATAAACAGGACTTAATTAAAATTAAATACTTTTGTGCCTCAAAGGGAACTATCATGCAAATGAAAACATACAGAATGAAAGACATCTGCAAATCATGAGTCTAACTAAAGAGCTATATCCAGAATATATAAAGAATTCTTATAACTCACTAACAACAACAACAAAAAAAACATGATTCAAAAATGGATAAAAGAAGCCGGGCGCGGTGGCGCACGCCTGTAATCTCAGCACTTTGGGAGGCTGAGGCAGGAGGATCGCGAGTTCAAAGCCAGCCTCAGCAATGGTGAGGCACTTAACAACTCAGTGAGACCCTGTCTCTAAATAAAATACAAAAAAGTTCTGGGGATGTGACCCAGTGGTCGAGTGCCCCTGAGTTCAATCCCTGGTACCAAAAAAAAAAAAAAAAAAAAAAAAAAAAAGGATAAAAGAGCCGGATGTGGTGGCACACACCTGTAATCCAGCAATTCGGGAGGCTGAGACAGCCAGCCTCAGCAACGGTGAGGCACTAAGCAACGCAGTGAGACCCTGTCTCTAAATAAAATACAAAAGAGCGCTGGGGTGACTCAGTGGTCAAGTGCCCCTGAGTTCAATCCTTAGTACTCCCCCCCAAAAAATATATATATATGGATAAAAGAATAGATATTTCTCAAAAGAAGGGCATACAAATGAAAAATAAACACATAAAAGATGTCCAACCTCATTAATCATTAAGAAAATACAAATTAAAATTGCATCCTGGTGCAGTGGTGCACACCTTTAATCCCAGCAACTCAGGAGGTTGAGGTAGGAGGATTACAAGTTCAAGGCCAGTCTCAGCAATTTAGCAAGACCCTGCCTCAAAAGAATAGAAAGGGTTGGGGATATAGCTCAGTGATAAACACCCCTGGGTTCAATCCTCAGTAGCAAAAAAAAAAAAAAAAAAAATCAAAATCATAATAGATATCACTTTATATCCACTAACATAGCAGTTAATGAAACAACAGAAAAGAAGTATTATCAGGATGTGGAGAAATTTAAAATTTTTGTGCAGTGATGATGTGGAGCCACTGTTTAGTGCAGAGTGCAGAGTTAAGTCGTTCCTCAAAAAGTTAACCATAAAGCTGGGGTGTAGCTTGGTGTTAGAGTAGTTGCTTAGCATGTGTGAGGCAAGCAAAAAATAAATAGTTAAATACAGACCAACAGTATAACCCAATAATCCTCTTCTGTGTAGGTACCCCAAAATAATTGAAAACAGGGACTCAAACGTATATACTAATGTTAAGAGCAGCATTATTCATAATAGCAAAAATGCATACAACTATCCATCAACAGATAAAGGGATAAACAAAATGTGGTTTATATATATATATATATATATATATATATATATATATATATATATATATATATATATATACAGCAGAATATTATTTATCCATGATAAAGAATGGAATTCTGATACATGTGACAACATGAATGAAACTTGAAAAAAATGCTAACTGAAATAAGCTAGTCACAAGAGAACAAATATTGTATGATTTCACTCTCATGAGGTGTGTAGGCAAATTAATTGAGACAGAAAGTATAAATTAGAGGTATTAGGGGCTAGACAAAGGGAGAAATGAGGACTTATTGCTTAATGGGTATAAGACTTTGTGTTTGCCATGATGAAAAACTTTCTGGAAATAAGTAGTAGTGATGGTTACATAATATTGTGAATGTACTTAATGCCACTGAGTTGTACATTTAAAATGACTACATCTGTACATTTTTTGCTACACATATGATGTATATTTTATCATAATTAAAAAGTAGTCCAAAAGGAAGAAAAAGAGGAAAAAGAGAAAAAGGAATAGGGAGAAAAAACAGCAAAATGGTAGATTTAAATCTAAGCATACCAATGATCCTATTCATTGTAAATGTGCTCAGTAACCCAATTAAAAGGCAGAGATTGTCAGATGGGGCAGTGGGGAAGGAATAATAGCTACATGCTTCCTGGGCTGGGGATGTAGCTCAGTGGCAGGGCACTTGCCTAGCGTCTGAGAGGGCCTGACTTCAATCCCTAGTACTGCAAAACAACAACAAAACCTATATGTTTCCTACCAGAAACCTGCTTTAAATATAAAGACACAAATAATTCGGGCACCATGGTGCATGCTATAATCTCAGTGACTCAGGAGACTGAGGCAGGAGTGTCACAAATTCGAGGCCAGCCTCAGCAACTTAGCAAGACCTGTCTCAAAATAAAAAATCAAAAGGGGATGCAGCACAATGGGAAAGCACCCCTGGGTTCATTCCCTGATATAAAAAAAAATGAAAAATAAAGACATGAATTATCTAAAAGTAAAAGATTGTGAAAAGATGTACTATGTTCAACCTAATTTATGGAAAGCTGGAGTGGCAATACTAATATCATACAAAGCATATTTCAAAACAAAGAATATTATCAGGGCTAAAGATAGTCTTTTCAAAATGATATGAGTCAATTCACTGAGAGAATATAAAAATCTTAACCACTGAGGTATTTATTGACAAACCTTAAAAATATAAGAAACAAAACAGAACTGAAAGAAGGAATGGAGCCGGGCGCGGTGGCGCACGCCTGTAATCCCAGCACTTTGGGAGGCTGAGGCAGGAGGATCGCGAGTTCAAAGCCAGCCTCAGCAGTGGTGAGGCACTTAACAACTCAGTGAGACCCTGTCTCTAATAAAATACAAAAAAGGGCTGGGGATGTGGCCCAGTGGTCGAGTGCCCCTGAGTTCAATCCCTGGTACCACAAAAAAAAAAAAAAAAAAAAAAAAAAAGGAATGGACAAATCCATAATTATAGCTTAAAAGTTCAAACTTCCCCCCACTCCATCTCTGATAGAACAGGTATGAGAAATTCAATAAGGACTATAAAATCTTTGAATCATACTATCAAACACAATGACCTAATTGATATTTATAGGACATGTCACCCAAAAGCGGAACATATGGAACATTTACTAAGATAGACCATATTCAGCGCCATAAAATAAGTGTCAATAAATTTGCAAGATTCAAGCCATACAAAGTATATTTTCTAACCACAATGTAATTAACCTAGAAATTAATAAGAGAAAGACCTCTCAAAATTCTCCAAATATTTAAAAATGTAGTCACTTCTAAAAAACCCATGACTTTAAAATGAATGAAAATGAAATCAAAATTTGTGGGATGAAGGTAAAAACGATAATGTGAAAATGCCTATTTAGAAAAGAAGAGGAGGGAGGGAGGAGTGGAGGTTCATGGGATTGGACAGGGGAGAGTAGAGGGAAAGGAAGAGGGACAAGAATGGGAAAAACAGTAGAATGAATCAGACATAGCTTTCCTATGTTCATATATGAATACACGACCAGTGTAACTTCACATCATGTATATCCACAAAAAAAGGAAGTTATATATGTAAGATATGTCAATGGGGCTGGGGCTGGGGCTGGGTCTCAGTGGTAGAGCGCTCGCTTCGCATGCGTGAGGCCCTGGGTTCAATCATCAGCACCACAATAAAAATAAACAAACAAATAAAATAAAGTCATTCTGTCCATCTACAAACTACAAAAAATTTTTTTAATTTAAAAAAATAAAAAGATACGTCAAAAAACATTCTACTGTCACATATAATTAAAAAGAACAATTTTTTTAAAAAAAGATGAATGACTTCAGCTTCACTCATAAGAAACTTGGAAAATAAAAGCAAATGAAATCTAAAGTAAACAGAAGAAAGGAAACAATAAAAATTGGTTCAAAATCAATGAAAAAGAAAAATAACAGAAAAATCAAACCAAAAAGTTTTATTTATTTATTTATTTTTTGTACCAGGGACTGAACTGAGGGGCACTTGACCATTGAGTCACATCCCCATATAAAAAATAAATATAAAATTTGTATTTTATTTAGAGACAGGGTCTCACTGATTTGCTTAGCACCTCGCTTTTGAGGAGACTGGCTTTGAACTCATGATTCTCCTGCCTCAGCCTCCTGAGCTGCTGGGATTACAGGCATGCGCCACCGTGACTGGCAAAAAGTTAGTTATTTGAGAAGATCAATGAAATTTATAAACCTTCAGTCAGATTGGGAGAAAAAATTATAAATATCAAAAATGAAAGGGGAGGGCTGGGGTTGTGGCTCAGCGGCAGAGCGCTTGCCTTGCACGTGCGCGGCCTGGGTTCGATCCTCAGCACCATGTAAACATAAATGCATTGCATTGTGTACAACTAAAGTAAATAAATAAATATTTAAAAAAAAAAAATTAAAGGGGAGATGCCAGATTTTATGCACATTAAAAAGATAAAGAGGGACTATTATAAACAACTTTCTGATGTTATATTCAATAACTTAGGTGAATGAATAAGTTCTTTGAAAACCTGAAGCTATCAAAGCTTACTCAAGAAAAATATAAATAACATAATAGACTTATATGTATGAAAAAAGATCAAATTTATAGTTTAAAACTTTCCCATGAAGCCAGGCATGGTGGTGTACTCCTTAATCCCAGAAATTCAGGAGACTTGAGGCAGGAGGATCAAAAATTCAAGGCAGCCTCAGCAATTTCGTGAGGCCCTCAGTAATTTAGCAAGACCTATCTCAAAATAAAAAAAAAAATAATAAAAGGATTGGGGATGTAGATCAGTGGTAAAACACTCCTGGTTTCAATCTCCAGTACAAAACAAAACAAAAAACTTTCCTATGAAGAAAACTCCAAGTCCAAATGGCTTCACTGGAGTACCACTGGAGTATATCCCCAAACCTTTTACTAGAGTATTCTATGAAATATTAAAAGAAGAAATAAATGCCAATTCCACACAAATTATTCCAGAAAATTTAAGAAGAGGTAAACTTTCCAACTCATTTACAAGGCCAGCATGATTCAAAACCAAAGACATTATAAGAAAAGCCATAGACTCATATCCCTCAAATATACAAATGCAAGAATTCTTCACAAAATTTAATAAATCAAATCTAAAAACAACATACAAGGTAAATTTACATATACTTACATCTATATCATGACCAAGTAGAGTTTATTCAAGAAATTCAAGCCTTTTCAACATTGAAAATTCACCTTATCAAAAAGACTAGAGAAGAAAAAATAATCATCTCAATTAATGAAAAAAAAAGAATTTGATAAGATACATCTGTTCTTCAGAGCCTTTTCCCCCCCTAGGGCTCGTGATCAAACTCAGGACTTCATGCATGGTAGGCAAATGCTTTACCACTGAACTACACCCCCAATACTACACCTATTCTTGAAAAAACTCTCAGCACACTGGAAATAGAATAGCATCTATGAAAAACCTACACATCACATTATATTTAATTGATGAAAAAACAAATGCTTTCCCCCTAAGATCAGAACAAAGACAGATGTCTATTTTTCCTAGTTCTATCAACATTGCACTGGAGGTTCTAGCTGGTGCAATAAGACAAGTAAAATAAATAAAAGGAATGCATATTAGAAAGGAAGGAATAAAATTCTCTTTAATCTTGGATAACTCAATCATTTACATAGAAAATCTGATGGAATCTACAAAATACACCCTCTAAGAACTGGGTTTATAAGATTCCAAGATTCAAAATCAACATACAAAAATAATTGTCATTCCATGTACTTGCAGTAAGCAATCAGAAATGGAAATATTTAAAATGCCATCCAGCAACAAAGTAAATATACTCAATGATATAGGTGAATCTGAAAATATTTATGCTGAGTAATAGAAGTCATACAAAAAAGTATGAACAGTTATTGCCTGGGGACCGAGAGTGGGGAAGGAGTCTAGGGGGAAGGATTCGGAGAAGATATGAGAAAGAAGCAAAAGTAAATTTTTCAAGGTAATAAATATGTTTATTATCTTGATTATATTTAAGTTTCATGTGTGCATAAGTTTCAAAATTTATCAAACTGCACGTTTTAAATATTGTAATTTGTAGTATGTCAATAGTTCTTTTTTCCAAAAAGTTAAAAGGACTTTATTTTTAGTTCATAACATAGATTCAAGCATTTTTAATTATTATTTAATAATCTCACCCTTTTTTGTTTGTTTGTTTCTCATATTTGATGCTTGGAAATTTTCCTTATTGGGAAGGAAACACACACACACACACACACACACACACACACACAAACACACATTCCCAAAATATTAGCTTTCAATCTAAAACTGTTTTCCTTTCACACATTTTCCTTTACAATTTATCTTGCCACCTTCTTTGCTATTCAGTTTGTCTCAGCTACTAGGGGTGTGATGGCAGAGAGTTGGTTTCTAAGGTAACCACAGACATGAAGGTACCAAGTTTAGGAGGCTGAAGTGCATACCTGGGAGGTGACCCTGCAAACCATGCAGACTTCTTCTGGGTGAGACCCTGTCTCAAACAAACAAGATCTCCAAAATGCAGTAACACTCTTTAGTGGTACTTTTTTCTATTTGTGGTTCTGAGGATCAAACCCAGGGGTGCTCTGCCACTAAGCTACATCCCCAGCCACCTCCCCTGCCCTTTTAAAATTTTATTTTGAGACAGAGTCTCATTAAGTTGGCCAGATTGGCCTTGAATTATGATCCTGCTGCCTCAGCCTCCAGAAGCATTGGGATTACAGGTGTGCGTCACCATGTTGGATTGCCTAAGCCTCCAGACACCTTGGGATTACAGGTGTGTGCCACCATGTTGGACTCCCAGTGGTGATTTTATTTCACCAGGTCTGTCTCATAAAAGCACCCCAGAAGGAGAATCTTTATGGGGAGTCCATCTTTCTAAAATAAACATCCAGTTTGGTCCCAGGATATCTACCCATCAATGAGAAGTTGCTTTTTGAAAGAATTCTGTCTCAAAATAAAATTTTAATAGCTGAGGGAGGTCATTGATGCAGAACCTTGAAAAGTTGCTTTTTGAAAGAATTCTCAACTTTTCAAGGTTCTGCATCAATGACCTCCCTCAGCTATTCAATTAAGTGTGTTAAGTTTCTAGAATTCCTCCCAGCAAATAAAAGTTGACCATATCTGCCTTTTCCTTTGCTTCTTGTTGCTTAAAGATGAGCAGGATAAACTCTAGCCTCAAACTATCAATTAACGGGGTTTTATGCAAATTGCCTAAAATTTCTCTGGGCTGTAATTGTAACCAGTGCCCTACCCATTTCATAGCATGTTAGGCAGAGGAAAGGATTCATCTATTAATAGAATTCTGTAGGAAAAGAGTTAAAGTATCACGTAGATTCAAGGTATTCCTTTATTAACATTAATCATGAATTCCCTGCCCAGAACCTATAGTTTACAGAATCCATGCTTGATCTCCCCCCCACCCCCTTGGTACCAGGGATTGAACTCAAGGGCACTCAACCACTAAACCACATCTCCAGCCCTATTTTGCACTTTATTTAGAGACAGGTTCTCACTGAGTTGTTTAGTACCTCCCCATTGCTGAGGCTGGCTTTGAACTCACGATCCTCCTGCCTTAGCCTCCCAAGCCGCTGGGATTATAGGTGTGCAACACAGAGCCTGGCCCATGCTTGATCTTATTGAATCCTCATAACTTGCAGACAGCCCCTCACAAAGCTAGAAAGGGATACAGTCCAGAATAAACTTGTTCTTTGAACTCCAAATCTAATGCTCTTTCCGATAATCAACAGCTACCTCTAGATTCCTACAATCTAGTCTGTCTTGGCTACAATCTACTTTTAACTTTGTTTTTTTAAAATATTTATTTATTTGCTTTAGTTGTACACAATGCATTTGTCTTTACGTGGTGCTGAGGATCGAACCCGGGTCGTGCACATGCTAGTCGAGCGCTCTACCGCTGAGCCACAACCCCAGCCCTTTAACTTTGTTTTCTAAATGGAGGCCTGAAGTTCACTCACATGGCCAGCTAACTTCCAGGAACTCATCCTGGGAAAGCTACCCCCATAGTCTTCAGAGTAGAGCGTGGAAGGAGATGCATTGATGAACATGGGAAAAATATTTAAGAATGAATGCTGAACAGGATTTAACTACAGCAAAAGTAACTATTTAATAAAGCTTTCCTAATACTAATGACCTAGCACACTCACTCTGTCACTGTGTCAGAAGTCATCTGTCACACCCAGAGAGTGAGGAGTTTCCAGGAACCATAAGTAACATCATAGGTGATATTGGTCTTCTTCATAATGCATGCCATCCACTGGGCAAAAACAAGACTGTTAATTGCTACAAACTTTATGTAATTCTTTGTAATAACATGGGAAATGGTCACAAAAATCTTTGCTTTGCAGATTGGCAGTCTTCTAGGAAATGCCTATAATGATATAGTGAACAGAGAGAAGATACACATTTTATTTTCAGCGTTCTATGAGAAATGGCTGTCAACAATAAGCCACCTAGCTGGGCAAGGCCCTAAACAACTCAGTGAGACCCTGTCCCTAAAATATAAAAAAGGGCTGGGGATGTGGCTCAGTGGCTAAGCGCCCCTGGATTCAATCCATGGTACCAAGAAAAAGAAAAAGAAAAAAAAAAAAAAAAAAGCCACCTAGCCTTTATTTTCAAAACCAAAACAAACCACAAAAACGAACCCACTTAATTTGTCCCTTCAAAGGGTAAACAACAGTCAATGAATGAGTGAGAAAGTCACAATTTTTCTAAACACAGAGAAAAAGCATTTTGAAAATTAATTACTGAAAATGGCTCCAATATTGTAATATTTTTGGTATTAGGGATTGAACCCAAGGGTTTACTACCACGGAGCTACCCCAGATCTCTTTCTATTTTTTATTTTGAGACAGAGACTTGACTAAGTTGCTGAGGCTTGAACTTGCGATCCTCCTGACTCAGCTTCCCAAGTAGCCGATATTTACCACTGCTCTGAACGTTCCAATATTGTGATTTTTTTAAATTACCAAAATAGTATTTAACTTACAGAAATTTTTGTCTGCACACTTGAAAAACTAAACAAAGTTTCTTAGTGGATTTTAACCACTTTGTTAAAAATATAAAAACATTCAAAACATTAAAAAAGGACTGATTGACTTCAGAAGTAAATTCACTAGTTGAATTTTGATTAAAAGCCTTTGCATCATTGATGAATGAAATTAGAAAATGAATAACATAATTTAATGAATGCAATCAAGGATGCACTTCTGTTCAAATCTACCTATCATTGACAAGTATCTTTTTCAGTTAAGACAGCCATTAATTTTCACTAAAACTTGTGATTTTTTTTTTTTTTTTTTTTTTTTTTTTTTGTACCAGGGATTGAACTCAGGGGCACTCCACCACTGGGCCACATCCCCAGTTGTTTTTTGTAATTTATTAGAGACAGGGTCTCACTGAGTTGCCAAGTGCCTTGCCATGGCCGAGGCTGGCTTTGAACTCTGGATCCTCCTGCCTCAGCCTCCCAAGTACTGGGATTACAGGCGCGCGCCACCGCACCGGGCTAAAACTTATGATTTAAAAAATGTACTTCATTTTATTTCAACCTTTTAATATTTCTGCATGTTATATGGTATGTAATAAAATACATGTAAATAACTGTTTAAAAAGAAAAACATTAGTTTAAACAGTTAAAAGATGACTACTTGTGTATCACCATAGAGAAAGAGTCCACGTTTGGGAGCATCATTTTTGCAGGGAGTATGGGAGGGGAAGACAAAATAAAATCAGTAGCAATTAAGACTGTCATGTTTCAGATGGGGGCAGAACCTGTCTTTCAGAGTTTGGGCCTCAGGGTTGGTAGAGATGGGTGAAGGCAGGAGGTTTGTATGAGTTTTCTGTCACTCTAATAAATACTTGAGATAATCAAGTTATAAAAAGAGAAAAGGTTTGTTTTAGCTCACAGTTTTGGAGGCTTCAGTCCATGATCAATTAATTGGCCTCATTGCTTCTAACCTGTGGCAAGGCAGCACATCATGGCAGAAGCACATAGCAGAGCAAAACTACTTACCTCACGGCTAGGGAGCAAAAGAGAGAAGAAAGACGAGTATCTCACAGTTTTTTGACAGCACAACCCTGATGACCTAAAGATCTTCCATTAGTTTCCACTGCCTCCCAATAACCCCATCTAGGGGTTCAAGCCTGTAACCCATTGCCTTTGAGGGACATTTAAGATGCAAACTATAGCAAAGTTCTTCTATTAGCCAACCTGATATAATTTAAGGAAAGCTCCTAGTTCCAGCAGATCCTCAATTGATGTTCATTGGTTTCTTTGCCCCTTGGTATTTGCATACTCACCACATCTAACATGGGCTGGGCACTTGAAGCTTATGAATACGAGTAGGTAAATTTACATATACATATATTCCTAAGAACAATCAGGTAGTGTGGAAGAGAACATATGCAAACACATCAGTGACTGCAAAGTATTTTATCTAGACAAAAAGACAAAGTTCACTCCACAGTCCTAATGAAAAAGTTCCTTTTTTTATTTTTAAACATAATGCTGCAGACCTTCTAACGTCACGTTACTTGTGACAATTCAGAAACTGTGATTCTACGAGAAGGGGTTATGAAAATAGAATTGTCCAGGAAAAGCTTCTTCCACCGAGTTCAAAAACACTTCACACAACCCAAACTAATCCGAGGGGCAACAGGGAGGGTCTTCCCTTCAAGTCGGAGGGTGGGGTGGGTATTAGAACGGAAAGGGCCACAGAAACGGGGGCAAACAGTTAAAAGGTGCTTCTGAGAACCAGGAAAGGGGCCCGCGACAAATTCTTTAAAAATATTAGAAGAGAGGTGGTGAGAAGGCGAGCAGAGGCGGTGAGACTAGAGGTGATGCTGGGGGCCGCAGGGCAAAGCCAGTGACTGTGGGGAGGGCCACCCAGCGCGGGCACCGAGGCGGGGAGCGACGGATAAGAAACAAAGGTCGGGTTCCCCGGGCTTAAGTCGGGGAAAGGGGACGCAGAACCTGAAGGGCGGCGCCACGCGGGGCGGGGTCGGACCGGGGTCGCTGGCCGGCCGCGCGGGGCCAAGCCGCGGATCTGGCCGCGCCGGGCGCAGCTAGGCCGCACCGAGGGGCAGGGCCAGCGACTGTGGGGCGGAGGAGGGGACCAGCGGAGGAGCGGCGGCGAGTGGTCGCGGGCTGCGGGACGCACAGCCAGGCCCGGGCTGAGGCGGGGGCGGCGTCCGCGGACTCGAGAACGCGTAGTGCGGTCAGCTCCCCGCCCCCGCCTCGGCCGCAGCGGCGTGAGGGAAAGGACGGCGGGCGACCGGCAGCGCGGCGAGGAGGAGGAGCCTGCGGCCCCGCCCCCGCCGGAGCGAGGGAAGGAGAAAGGCTCGCCGCGGAGGAGGAGGGAGTGGAGCGCGGGGAGGGGGCGGCCGGCCGGGCCTGCGCCCGAGCAAGCGGCGAGCCGAGGGGGAAGGGGCCCGGAAGGAGGCGAGCGCGGCCGCGACGCCGGGAGCCGGACGCCCGCTCTCGCCGGCCTGCCGCCGCCGCCGCCGCCTTCCCAGCCCGCGCCCGAGCTTGAGTCCCGAGCGGCAGCGGAGGCCGGAGCGCGGCGCCCGGCGTGGGGCGAGCGGGACCGGGAACCCAGGCCGGGCCGGCGGTCCTGCGCGGGACGCGGTGGGCTACTGTCCGCGGGAGCCGGCGAGGGGCGAGAGGGAGGAAAGAGAGGCCGAGAGGACGAGGAGACCGGATTTTCCAGAGCTGGTGTGAAGGAGAGACCCATCCGAACTCAAATCCACAATAATAGGTCCAAACGAATAATAGTAAGGGAGCAGTTTTTCTGACCTGGCGAGAGAGGAGAGAGAAGGGGGAACGCGAGGAAGCGAAAATCTGTTTCATGAAGGCTGAGGCAAGAGAAATTTTCGGAGCTTGGATGTGGAGGAGCAAAACAGCAGAACTAACTCAGGAAATTGTCTCTCAGAAAAAGGCCGACCTTAGGCTGGGTCTGAGAAGCAGGCTGGGTAGGTGGAGGAACCTGCAAGTTTAAAGGAAAAAAGGAGAGAATATTTCCAGGAATTCTCTCCGGTTTGTGGTTAATGCTACCATTTTTAAGGTAAAAACCATTGCATTTCAGGTGTTCTGTGATTTTTTTTTTTTTTTTTTTTTTTTTTTGGTGCGATTGGTTCCTTTCAGAATTCCAAAACCATTGATGTAAAAGCTTTTTTCTTCTTCTTCTTCTTCTTTTTTAAAGAAAATCCACAGATTTTGGTTCCCAGGGTTGCACTGGATGTGGAAGGAGTGCTGTTGTGTACATACTATTGTATGGTTTTATTTATTTATTTTTTTTTACTGTGCAAATCAGCTGGAAGATTTTTTTTTCAAGTGCCATTTCGGATTTATTCATTTTTTTCCTCCCTCGAATATATCTGCTGTTGTCATTTTAAGCATTGAAGACCAGAGAATTATTTTTCCCCCTTTGGAGCTTGAGGCTTCCTTGCCAACGGAAGGACAGCTGGGAAAACTGGATTAAAAGGATGGTTTTATCTGTTTTGCAGTTCAGACTGATATTTTGAAGGCATATTCTTTCTGTGATTCATTTTTTTAGCCCAAAGTGCTAACCTTGAAGAGATTTGTGGTTGGGATTTTGATTTCTAAGAAGGTCATAGTTTTTCTTTCTTTCTTTCTTTCTTTTTTTTTTTTTTTTTAAGAGGGGGGAGGGGAAAAGGGACTAAGAAAGGAGACCATGTTCCCCGGTAGAAGTAGAATGGAGCTTCAGTTACCAGGGTCCTGAGAACTGGAAGAAAAAGGATTCAATCTTCAAGTTGGGAGACCCTTTTACCTTTCTCAGAAATTGCAAGGGTTTCAGTCTTGATCAAGACACTGAAGCTACAGGATTCTGAAACCAAACCGTGGAGATACCAAGAAACCATGAGTGTAAGGTTGCCCCAGAGTATAGACAGGTAGGTTTGGATTTTTAAACACTTATTAAAGGAAAGATTGGGAGGGAGGGTGTTGCATTTTGATAAAGGATAACCAAAAAAAAAAAAAAAAAAAAAAAAAAGATTTGGGTGTTCTGTAGGAATTGATGAGGTAGGAGCATTAGTCTTGGGGACCGTCAGCATTTATGATTATGTTCCCTGTGTGTGTCTGTTCAAAACATACCTCCTGATTTGGTGTCTTTCTAATATAAGCAAGCAATAAGCAGTGAAGTTAAGAGAAGAAAAGAAGGAGAACATGTTTTCAGTGGGGTTTGATTTTTGCCAGGTTGGAGGCTGCATTTGGGTCCTCAGCTTGCCACCCTCTTGGGGCAGGAGGAAGGAGCAAGCCTGGTCATATGAGGGGTGGATGGGGACTGGTGTTAGGTGTTGGAGTTGCTGGGGGAGGGGCTTTGGCAGGGGCGTGGGCCTCCCCCAGGCTGGTTGGTATGGAATGGTGGGGCTTGGTGATGGGTTGGATCCCATTTCTAGAATTAGGAGGATGTCCTTGGCCCAAATGATGGGGTAGAAACACCATTTACAAAAACCATACAGGTCTGGATTTTTACCAGCGGCTGATATGGCCCCCAGTTGCTTAGGTCACATTAGAATTTTCTGTCCTACAAGCTTAGAGTTTAAATTGAGACATTCCAATAGCTGATGCTCTAAGTTTAATCTTCCAAGCTGTTCTTAATAAACTTGACTGCAAAATGGGCCTTCCCTCTGCTTAGAACCAGAATGAGTTGTTTTGGGGCTCTTAGACCTGATGGCCAGAGGCTCTGGCCCTCAGATTTTAGAGCACATGATACACCTCCCCCTCAAGAGTCAGCCCAGCCTCCACTATTAACATTACACTGGGGTTGTAATTCCTTCTTCCAAAGATTTGGTACAACTTTGTAAGGTGTCTGCCTTTTCCCTCCACCCACCTCTGATTTTTCCCTTCTTGAGAATCTTGTGTCTTTTGTGTATGTATGTGTGTGTGTGTGAGAGAGAGAGATGTTCTTAGGGGTGTTACGTACATACTAACCAAATAGATGGGTGGTTGGAGGACTAAACAAGCAAATGAAAGGACTGGACCTGGAAAAAATATTAACAGAGAGATAGGGAAGAATATTTGCGAGAGAGCAATTGTTCTGTCCATGTTCAGTTAACCTTTGGTTATCCATGCTAATAATAATTTCCTTTTGACTGTGGAATGTGGCCTAGAATGCATATAATCTCTCTCTCCCAAACACTAATCTGTGTTGCTTTAGAGTCGGGTTTAGAATCATTCAGCAGCCCCCAGACAGGGAACTGACTTCGCAGTGGTGAAGAGGAGGCAAACAACCACAAAGCATTTATGGCTGGTTCAGACCTCCTTCCCCTTTCTGTTGGTCTCTTTGTAGTTTGACCCAGGGAAATGGATAACTGAGGCTTGGCAAGGCAAGGAGTGGAAATGGTTTGCAAGGCTACCCCTTCCCTTTTCATCCTCTTGGAGTTTGGAAATCAGTGCACTTGTCTTTTTTAAGATTTGAATGGTAATCTATTTCTGTAAATTCAGGGATGTGAGAAGAAGGCAATCCAGGTGTTCAGGAGTGTAAGGAGAGGCAGTAAGATTCCTGGGTTAATAGGAGCTGCTTCCTCTGGGAGTTTGTAAATCTTCACAGGTGCAGCTCTCAGGCTCCGTTTAGTGTGTTACCGTTTCCTGAATGCTTTCATAGAATGCCTCATTTGAGCCTCACAATGTTCTGTGACAGATAAATCAGAAGGTATTATTCCAGTTTTGCAGAAGGGGAAACTGAGGCCCAAAGAGGATTCCTGGCTTGCCCTGTATCATTTTGCCTGACTTGTGTGGCAGAATCTGAACTCTAAACCTACATCTTGTGATTCTGAATCCCTGGTTCTTTTCATTGCCCCATCCTGTCTAACTAGGTTTGTAGATACCCTGTAGAATGTGTGAGGCACCGTTTTGCCATCTAGAGCAATAGAGTAAGGTGCTCTTTAACAGTTAAGGTATGTCCTTGCTCTTTATACCTGTAATTTCTATAGTTAAAGTACCATTTTATCCCATGGGCCAGGGCTTTCCTTGTCTCCACTCCTGCCTGATTGTCTTCCCTGCTAAACAAATCGGTTCTGGGATTCAGGTCCCCTTCTTGTTATCTCCAGCTGGCTAAATTGGATCTTGCTCCATTATAGTTTTGTTTTATTGGACCTTTTGACATCCCAGGCCCTAGACACTATGAATTTTAAATAATTCAATCTATACCACTCTGGAGGAGCTGATTGGAAGGAAGTGCTGCAGATTATGGAGTTGGGTTCTGTTCTCTTCTTAGTTTTATCAGTTTGTTGTGTAGAGAGTCTTGTGTAAGATGCTGTTGTTGTGTTCTAGAAAATGAAAATATACAGTTCTTGCTCACAGAGAGCATGCAGTCTAACTGAGGAACTGGGAAACCCAAGACTCCCAAAGACCACCTAAAAGCAACACTAGTCTGCAAACTCCAGAAACCAGGATTGTGTTTGGTTTGCTTGTTTTATGTGCTGCATGCTCAGCTTAGTGCCTTGTATGTAGTAACTGCTTCAGAAATATTTGACAAATGAATGTTGGAATGAATGAGCATATCAGCAAGTGTGAATTTTTCCATTTCAGGTTGTTTGCAACATTTCTTGTGTTAATTTCAGATGTAGTCAAAAGGTCAATTGGAGAAGGTTTCCTAGGTGATGTGTATTTTCTAGAAGATAAGCCACAAGCTGGAGGACCGTGTATTTGGAGAGAGATTGTGACTTACAGTAACAAAGACTGGAATATCTATTTAGCAGTCTTTTATCCTCTTTCTTTTTGTTGGCTTTCTCCTGGCTCCATAGCAAAAAGAAAGTATGTACAACTAATCTTTATCTTTTAGTGTTAATCAGTTGTTACTGAAAGATGAGCTATAGTGTAATTGTTTGTGTCCTTTTCAGTTATTGCCCCTTACTATATGTTCTTTTCGGGAGTTTCTAAAAATATGTTTGATAGTACAAACAGCTTATGATACTGAATTATTTTTATAGGAATGATGATGAGTTTTGCTTAGCCTCTGTATCTGTTTGCCTTATTCTCCTTGGCAAATGTTTTTGAGATGGCCAGATGAGTTAGGAGTTTGCTTCCATGAAACAGCTTTTCTCTGCAAAAAGTTAGTTCATGTGAGGACCAAACCAGAGAGCATTAAACCAAAAGTTGGCTCTTGGTTTGAGCCCTGGCTTTCCCCTTAAACTATGTGATCTTGGGAAGTCATGACGTCTTCTGTCTTCCTCCTTTGTAAAGCCATAGTAGCTCATTTATGGCTATAAAGTATTTTAGAGTTCCGCAAACATTTTTTTTTTCCCTATGGTGCTGGGTACTGAACACAAGACCTTGGGTTCTACTAGGCAAATGTACTACCACTGAGTTACATCCCCAGCCCTTTTTATTTATTTTGAGACAGAGTCTTGCAAACTTGCCCAGCCTGGCCTCAAACTTGCCTCCCAAGCAGTTGATATTACAGACCTGCTCCACTGCACCCGGCTCACACTTTTATACAGTACGCATTTGAGGATTATAATGTTTATTGCATCTTTCTCACAGGACTGTTGAAGGGAACTGGTCCAGTGAGATAATATATTTCCAATTTATTTCTAAACTGTAAATTTTCTATTTAAATCTTTTAGATGGTGAACTCATGGATTTGATTTAGCTTCATGCACTACTTCCTGAGCTAAGTAGCCCCAAACAAATTAAGGGTGATGAAGAGATCTCTGCATTTGAAGAATTTAAGCAGAGTGAATAGGCTTTATTATTGCAAAAGTGCACAGGGTTAGAACAAGGAACCAGTGGTCATGGTTGTGTGATGATAGTAGAAGATGTGAGAAAAGGAAGGTTATTGAATTCTTCCCAGGAATTTTGATGAATGGGCAAGACTTTCTCTACCTTGACTCACTTAGATGTCTGTTCAGTGATGAGGGTAGAAGGTTTTTTTTTTGTTTACTTTATTTTTTTCTTTCTGTGGTGCTGGTGAACCCAGGACTTCACACATGCTAGGCAAGTGATGTATATCACTAAGCAATACCCCCAACCCCAGAAAGGATTTGTTTTATTATCTCTGGCCATTTTTTGTTATAGAATCATATGATTTTCCAAATTCAAAGTAAATCCAGACCCACCAATTGTGCCCTGTCAGAAATCTCTTCCCGCCTGGGATTTTGGTCTTTATTGAGCTCTGGAACCAATAAATCCCCAGGCATTTAGCTGAACTTCTACCTAGTTTGGAAGATTGGCCTCCCAGAAGAGTGATAGGGATCTAGATCTACAAGTAGTAAGTCCCGTGAAGGAGCAGGCTAAGCGTAATTTCAGATACTCAAAAACATTGTGCATACAGCACTCTTTGATTAATGCATTTGTAAAGCTTTCTCATAAAGTACTGTCAGGCAGAGACCCTTTCCCCCTGTTTAGAAATATAGACAAAAAATAAAAATCACTGTAGGTTATCGAAAATAAAAAGATTTCACATAGCTAGTCCCCAAATTAATAGATAGACAAAGGAGTTCTAGAAGCAGCGTAACCTCTGGGAAAGGAGTTTGGAAATGCTGGAGTTTGGATAGTGTTCCTTACTTCTTTAAAGATCTAGGATTCTTTTTTTTTTTTTTTTTTTTTGGTACCGGGGATTGAACTCAGGGGCACTCGACCACTGGGCCACATTCCTAGCCCTTTTTTGTATTTTATTAGAGACAGGGTCTCACTGAGTTGCCAGGTACCTCACTATTGCTGAGGCTGGCTTTGAACTTGCAATCCTTCTGCCTCAGCCTCCTGAGTACTGGGATTACAGATGTGTACCACCGCTCCGGCAAGATCTAGGATTCTGATGTATGTGAAAAGATTTTGTTAACTTTAATTCTGTAAATCATGAGTTATTTTAATCTGTATCGACTGAATCTACTTCACATCTTCATAGAAAAATCCACTTTATTTGTTTATTGTTTTTAAAACTTAATTGGAAGATTTATTACATGGCTTGGAAATTTCCCTGTGAACTATGCATTCTTCCTTCTTTTCTCAGTGACTATCTTGAGAAAGGATCCAAGTGTAGACCTGCAAGTAGCACCCAAGGTCACTTCCTCACCCCTTGGGGGTAAGCAAGACTAAAGAAGTTGCTGATTCTGGTCAAAAAGAAAGACTCCTTAAAAGTCATGTTAGAGTTCCTGTGAAAGGAAGTTTGAGGAAGAATACTGGCATTTGAGTTAACAAATCAGTATGCTGGGGCCAACTACATAAATGACCTTGGAAAGTTGCTTACCTGTTCTGGTCTGCAGTTTTCTTATCCGAAAAAATGAATGAATGGGGCTAGCCAGCCTCTACAGTTTGTTTTTTTTTTTTTTTTTTTTTTTTTTTCTAGCTATTGTGTTTTTTGAGCCTCTGAAAACAGAATGCTGTGTCCTTTCTTTCGGTGAACTAGGATTCTTTTCCTGGAATCATTATCTGGCCTTCCTGAAAACCAGAGAAAATGAAAGTTTGAGAAGACCAGGGAGACAGCTGCCTGATCAAAGGAAGAGGAAACTGGAAGAACAGGGGTGTGGAAACTTGGGGGAAAACTGGGAAGTCTGTGGTTCCTAACAGAATTGGAGCAGGATTTGGAAGGAATTTTTAAGGTCTAGAAGAACACCCAGATTTATAGTACTAAAACAATTGGATAGGTTTGAGAGAGAAAATGGCAGGAATCTGGTAGGACCTCAAGGAATTACCTAGTTGATTTTAAGTAGGGTGTGGTGGTTTATTTTTTAATTGTTGTTTTTTGTTTTTGGTTCTAGGGAGTGAACTCAGGGGTGTTCTACCACTGAGCTACATCCTCAGCCCATTTTATTTTGTTTAACACAGGGTCTCACCAAGTTGCTCAGGCTGGCTCAAACTAGCGATCCTCCTGCCTCAGCCTCCCAAGTAGCTGGAATTAACAGGCAGGTACTGCTGCACCAGGGTGTGTCTTGAGCTAGTAAAGACAGGTTGGAGTCTCTCCCATTTTCAGAGATCTCAGTGGAAGGTAGTTCTATGAGTTCAACAGTTATAAGTCCTCTTGAATACCAGACTTTTCTATTGCTACATTATTTTTTCTTTTTAAACAGTACTGGGGATTACCCAGAGTCTCGTACTCTACCACTGAGCTGCATCCCCCATCCATATATATGTATTTTTAAATATTTATTTATTTGCTTTAGTTGTACACAATGCGTTTATTTGTATGTGGTGCTGAGGATCGAACCCAGGCCATGCACGTGCTAGGCGATCGCCCTACCGCTGAGCCACAGTCCCAGCCCCCCCCCATCCATATATATTTTTTTTTTTAAATATTTTTTAACTGTAGGTGAACACAATGCCTTTATTTTATTTATGTGGTGCTGAGGATCGAACCCAGGGCCTCACATATGCGAGACAAGTGCTCTACTGCTGAGCCATATCCCCAGCCCCATCCATATTTTCTTAAAAAATTATTTTACGATGATGTAAGTTGCAAAAGCTGGCCCTCAACTTGAATTTGTGAGCCTCCTGTCTCAGGTGTCCCCACCTGCTGTATGAATTGAGATTATAGGTGTGTGCTACCACCCCTGGCCCTTTGCTACAATTTAAAATCAGTTTATTGTCTTCTGACTTCAGTGTGGGCCCTAAAGTCATTAGTATTCCCCTATCTTTGTTGACTTCTTTGAGATTTTCCTCCTCATTCTAAAGAACAGCAAACTAACACATGAACATATGAGAAAGGGGCTTTGAAAAATTTGGAATAATGTCATTTCATCTTTTTTTTTTTTTAATATCAGGGATTGAACTCAGGGGCACTCAACCACTCAGCCATACCTCCAGCCCTATTTTGTATTTAATTTAAAGACAGGATCTCATTGAGTTGCTTAGTGCTTCACCATTGCTGAGGCTGGCTTTGAACTCGCAATCCTCCTGTTTCAGCCTCTCGAGCCACTGGGATTACAGGCATGTGCCACTACGCATGGCTCATTTCAGCATCTTGATTCCCAGCCCTTATTCCTTTCTCTTCAGTATTTTTGGAACAGCTCTTAGAAAATGGTATGGTGGGATCTATAGTCAACAGTCATGGCCTGGCCTCAAATCACATAGGGAACCAATCTAGCAGCCTTCCAAGTGGTAACCCAAGATTGGTAGCACTTGGCAGTCACTTGATTGGACTGCAAATATTTATCAAAGGGCTCCAGGCTCAGCTCAGTTCTTGGTGTTCTGGTAGATAAAATTCAAGAATGTGAGCATACATTCTTGGGAAATGTTATTAATGAAACAACACAAAACAGTAAAAAAAAATCTTAATTGCTAAATCTTTATTTATACCAGAAAGGTACCTCTAGAGAAGAGTGGAAGATTGATGCTGATTAAAATAGCCAAGGGAGGGGTAGTTAGAAATTGTTTGGTGGAAGGGGCAGAAGGCCATTTGGATAGGGGGAAATAGGAGGAAAGCTTCTGGGGTAGAACCAAGCGTGGTATGGCCTGCTTATGGTAAGCTTGTTGGTCTTTGCAGAGCAGAGACAAAGTGGGCAGGGTAGAAAATAAAGCTATTCCAACTTTATTTATGTGGTAGAGAAAAGGGAGTCAGTGATAGTTCATGATTATATGGTAATACAAAATACTGTTTAAGGAGAGAATTCTGATGTTGATAGATGGGTTGAAAAAAGCATGAGGTCAGCAAGGTCATCTAGGAGTTTTTGTAGCAATCTTGGCAAAAGATGATGAGTTTCTGGATCAGAGTAGTTATGATGGGAACAAAGAGGAAAGGCAGGATTCAGAAGACATTTTGGTAGGAGAATCAGTGAGATATGTTAGGACCAAATTACATTTGATTCCCAAGTTTTCGAGACTTGTGGACTAAGAGAAGGGTGGTACCGTTGACAGACTAAGACCTTCTTTACAGTCACTTTGTCTCCCACTGATACCCAGCAATTCACTGAATATGGTGTATTGAATGATACTTATCTCATAGAGACTGTTAGGTTAGGACATTTCTACCACAGAATTTTAGAGTTCTTCAGTGCAGAGGGAGAAATGAGAGTCATTCTAGGAGATTTCTTAGGAAATCGGGTCACAGTTTGAGGAGATTAGCATATATTTGATGACTCTTGATTTATCCTACCAAACTCTAGGAAAGTAGAAACCAGTCTAGTAAGCTGGGTGTAGTATTGCATGCCTGTGAGTTGCTCAGGAGGCTAAGGCAGGAGGATCACAATCTTGAGGCCAGCCTGGGCAACTTAGCCAGACACTATCTCAAAATTTAAAAACTAGAAAGCATTGGGGATACAGCTCTGGATTCAATCCCCAATATCACAAAAGGAAAAAAAAAAAAAAAAAAAAACAACTATCCTAGTAGTATAAGATATCATTGTGTGAGCCCCCACTCAGCCACTAACTAGCTGTGTGATCAGGATGATTTATGTAAAAACATTTTGTGAATTCTATAGTGCCAAACATATGGTGAGTGTTGTTAAGGCATTTGGTTTGGCAGGGACCCCAGATTGGCCTGAACTCTCCTCAGCTGTCACTGGAAGACCCATGCTTGGGTTACCTGCAGCCTGTGCTGATTCTCAGCTGAGGACTGACAGCCATGGCTCTGGGAACGTAATGAACAAACACAGGACAGTAGTTAAAAATTAGGTGCCTAAGATCTCAACCCAAGGCACATCCTGTTTTGTTTGAAACCTACAGTGACTTTCCTTTCTAGCCTCAGATCCCCATCTTGGGATTCTTAACTTTCATGATTTCTGATTTTCTTTAGTTCAGCCTACAACCTCCTTCAGGTAGACTAACCTGTTTTCTGAGCCCACGTCACTCTTTCCACACCTTTGTGTCAGTGTTTTCTGTCTCCCCCCAACCCCATCAGTCTCATTTTCCTTCAAGGAAACCTTTTCTGGTTAACACCATCAAACCCTACACATTTTTATTATTCAGCCTTCCTTTTGCACATACCTGTGGCAATTCTATTCTATTATCTTTTACTTATATAACAATTTTATATAAAAATTCCAGAAGAATACCTAGCACATTGTAGACTATTATAAATAAATGGTGGTGCCATTCCATTCTTCACGTGTTTTATGTTGATTATTGTATCTTGTCCTATTACTCAAGGTTCAAGAGTACTACTCTTCACCTTTCTGAGTTGTCCTCTAGTGCCCAATTTAGTTATCTTTAGGCAAGCTCTTCTCTTTATACAAGGTATGCTGTTTCCCAGCTTGAGCTATGCCTTACTTTTTTTTTTTTTTTTTTTTTTTTTTTTGGTACCAGGGATTGAACTCAGGGGCACTCTAACACTGGGCCATTTCCCCAGCTCTTTTTTTTTTTTTTTTTTTTTTTTGTATTTTTTTAGAGACAGGGTCTCACTGAGTTGCTAAGTGCCTCCCCATTGCTGAGGCTGGCTTTGAACTCATGATCCTCCTGCCTTAGCCTCCCAAGTGCTGGGATTACAGGTGTGTGTCACCATGCCCAGCTGTGCCTTACTTTGGACATTAGTGATTCCCTCTATGCCTGGTCAAGGGATTTTAAGAAAGCAACTCTACACACTGCTGCCAGGAACTGAAATCAAGAATTCCTTTTGTTCTTATTGGGTGCTTGGTCTTGGGCACTTGCTATTTCTTCCAGGGACAGAGCAGCCTTGTTGGGGTTGTTGCTTTCAGCTCCTCAGAATTCTGGGGATTTCCCCATTGGCGGCTTGGTTTCCGGGCTGCCTTTTCCTGTGGGGGTCTGAGGGCACAGGGCCCACCCTGCTATTGTCCTGCCTGCCCCAGGCTGGCCCCATTCATTTCCCAGAGTAGGGCCCTCAGAAGCTTCCCTCCAAGAGACTGCTCCCACAGAAAAAGGCCACTGTTGTTCTGCAGGGAGGTGGCTGGAGAGAGTGTAGTGAATAGCTGTGTGAATGGGACCTTGTATGAGGCTAGAACCACAGACCCTCTTCTCAGAACACTAGGAACGGGGAAAAACTACTAGGGTTTCAGTGCCTTTACAGGAGCAAGGTTTCAGGTTTAGGAATATTCTGGCTTTCTCTCAAATAGGAAGGTTGATCCACTTAACAGATCTTCACATGACAGGGTGACACTTGGGAGTCGATGCAAATTTGGTACACACCATGCTCCCAAGGAGCTTCTGGTTCTATTGGGAGACAGAAATAAGCAGGAATTATTAGTTGACAGCACCCAAACTTTACCCTTGTGATATCTGTTGAAAGCACAGCTAAAGATCTCCTGGAGGAAGGAACCTTCAAATTGAGGTAAAAGAATGAGAGCCAGGCAGGAGAGAGGGAAAGTCCAGGCAGAGGGAACAGTATGTGCAGGAAGAAGGCTGAAGACAAGAAAGTTCCTGGTGTTAGGGGAATTCGAAGTAGCCATGATATGTTGTGAGACCATAGAACAATTAATTGAATGAAACTAGAGAATAAGTAGGAGTCAGGGCTTGAAGACCATGTGATCCTCTGTGTTAGAAGTTTTGGACTTGATCCTGAGGGCACTGGAAAACCACCATGAGATTTTTAAGTAGGGGTAACATGATCATATAAACTCTTACAAAAATAAGATCAACCTAGCTGTAATGTAAACAGTGGATTAAAAGAATGAGAGTAGAGAGAGGGAACATAGGAGAGAAGGCAAGAGAAGAGTGTGGCCTTTACTACAGAAGTGACCTAGGAGATGGAGAAACATGAGAAATTAGAGTAAGTGGTTGGTTATATGGGGAGAAAGGAATGAGGGAAGTGTGGGAAAAGGATGACCCTAATTTGTGGCTTTTGGCTACTGGGTAGTAGTATTTAGTGAAAAAGAATTGCAGAGGAGGAACATGAGTGGGGGTGGGGCGACAGGTCAACATCCCTTTTGAACATGTTGATTTGAAGTACCTGTGGGGGATCCAAGCAACTGGACACAGGTCTGGAAGTCAGAAGGGCATTGTGGGATAGAGAATCACATTGGCAGGCCATCAACATCTGGACAGAGCACTCAAAGCGTAAGTCCAGGGCAGGCGTAGAACAAAAAGAGGGTGATGGACAGAACACTGAGGGGCAACACATTTATTGGTGAGGAAGAGGAGCCCACAGAAAGACTGGCAGAGAATGACAGAGAAACAGAAGGAGCCAGGACAGTGTGGAATCTCAAAAATGAAGGGAGGGAGTGTATAGTAGTCCCAGATAACCCCAAGAAGTCAAGTACAAAAAGGACAGAGATGTCTACATTTAGTAAGCAGGTGGATGTTCATGGCCTCAGTGATTTCTGGGCAGTGGTGAGGGCAGGAACCAGTTCGTGGTGGGTCATGGTGGGAAAAGGAGGTGAGGAAGTGATTTTGTTGGGAGACAAAATTAAGCAGGAATTAATGTGGTGGCAGCACTCAAACTTTACCACTGTGATATCAGTCGAAAGCATATGGAAGGGACAACTAAAGAAGATCTCCTGGAGGAAGGAATCTTCAAATTGAGGTTGGGGGGAAAAAATGAGAGCCAGGAAGGAGAGAAGGAAAGTCCAGGCAGAGGGAACAATACATGCGGAAGGCATGGTATGTGATGAATTCTCATTGAATCCCAAGTGTCTAGCACCCTGGCATGTGAAAATCTGTTAAGTGGATCAGCCTTCTTATTTGAGAGACAGCCTGCCTGAATATTTCTAAGCCTGAATAGACAGTCTAGTCAATTCTTTTATGAAGTTTGGTCAGAAGGAAGGAAAAAAAAAAAAAAATACAGCTACTGGTTCCTCTCTTAGGACTTTGAGTTTGTTTTTTTCAAGGTAGATCTGTGTCACCATAGGTCAAGGGTTCTCAATCTTTTTTTTTTTTTTTTGGTACCAGGGATTGAACTTGGGCACTCGACCACTGGGCCACATCCCCAGCCCTTTTTTGTATTTTATTAGAGACAGGGTCTCACTGAGTTGCTAAGTGCCTCACCATTGCTGATTCTGGCTTTGAACTCGAGATCCTCCTGCCTCAGCCTCCCAAGTGCTGGGATTACAGGTGTGCGCCACCACGCCTGGCTGGGTTCTTGTCTTTAGCATATATCAGAATCAACTGGAAAGCTCGTCAAAGTACAAATTGCTGGACCCTACCCCCCTGAAATTCTGACTCAGTAAATTTGGATTGAAGTCTTGGTCCAAGAATTAACAATTTTTTTTTTTTTTTTTTTTTTTTTTGGTACTGGGGATTGAACTCAGGGCACTCAACCACTAAGCCACATCCCCAGCCCTATTTTATATTTTATTTAGAGACAGGATCTCACTGAGTTGTTTAGTGTCTCACTGTTGCTGAGGCCGGCTTTGAACTTGGGATCCTCCTGTCTCAGCCTCTGGAGCTGCTGGGATTATAGGTGAGCTGCTGGGATTACAGGAATGTACCACCACACCTGACCCAAGAATTAACCGTGTGTGTGTGTGTGTGTGTGTGTGTGTGTGTGTGTGTGTGGCGCTGGGGATTGAACCCAGGGCCTTGTGCATGCTAGGCAAGCACTCTACCTGCTGTGCTATATCCCCAGCCTGAGAATTAACATTTTTAACAACTTCCCAAGTGATGCTGATACTCTGCTTTGAGAGCCACTGCCTCATGATAGTTGTGCTCTTAATTAGCTTTTGTGTTCTTGTAACAGAACTTTTGTGGTTAACTGTCTATTCCAACACTTAGTTATCAGTAGTTCCATTCCCTATTGTGAATTTCTTCCATGGATTGTTAAAACTATCCTTAATGCCTTACCTCCTGTCTGCTACACAGTAGACATCGCATAAATTGAACAATGTAAGGTAACTGAAGCATAATTTCTGGGCTTCTTGTCTGTGAAACCTTGCTTAACTCTTTTCATACAATTTTTTGTAATTTCAAAGCTAAGTGCCCAAAAGGTCAGAAAGTATGATCTTAGAGAAACATCAAAGCTTCTAGTTAGTGTCGTAATATACATAATTTCAGTGGTTCAGTTTTGGGTTAAATGAGAGAATAAATTTCCTAAATGATTCCATGAACTGATCCTAGGTTCTGAATTTTGCAGTGGGAAGGGTCTTTAGAATATCATTGATTCCTCTTAGACTGTTGATAAAAGTTCTTAAAAGTGTGGTTCCTGAGGGGGCTGGAGTTGTGGCTCAGCGGTAGAGCGCTCGCCTAGGATGTGTGCAGCCCCGATTCCATTCTCAGCACCATGTAAAAATAAATAAAGGCATTGTGTACAACTACTAAATAAAAAATATTAAAAAAAAAAAAAAGTGTGGTTCCTGCACTGAAAGAGCTTTTCTATAGAGTGTACTTCCACAGAGTGGCCTGTTGTTCTGCCCTTATAGTAGCCCATACCACTGCTGGCAGTAGGAGTCCCAGGCTGCTCTGGGGTTCTTTTTTTTTTTTTTTTTTTTTTTTTTTGGTACTGGGGATTGAACTCAGGAACACTCGACCACTGATCCACATCCCCAGCCCTTTTTTGTATTTTATTTAGAGACAGGGTCTCACTGAGTTGCTAAGTGCCTCGCCATTGCTGAGGCTGGCTTTGAACTCGCGATCCTCCTGTCTCAGCCTCCCAAAGTGCTGGGATTACAGGCGTGCGCCACCGCGCCCGGCTTGCTCTGGGGTTCTTATTCTAGGGTCTTTCTCACTTCCCTTGAAATTGGGCTTAGAGACCACACAACTGGGGTTTTCAAGAGTGCCTGACCTTGAGTCTTTCCCTCTTCTGCTTTTTGCCCTGTGAATCATGAGTTGTTTATCATAATTTCCAGACCCCTTCCCCCTCCAGGTTCTTCAGACTGTGAGTCTGAGCTAGCTGTTGGTATGGGTCAGAGGTAATGGCAGGTACAGGACAAAGCCTGGAGTTCCTGTGTGAGAGAGTTCCTAAAATACCACTTCATGCCTTAAGACCATTTAATTAAGACCCAGAAGAAATCCTAGTTTTCTTAGTTCAGCGCAGCCTAGCACTATTAGTTACACTTCTGCTTGTGCCTGGTGATATATCCTAGTTCTGAACTTGAGATCTAGCAGGTTGGGAAATGACTGGACAAGACGTGGGGAGAGACTACTCCCTTATTAAAATCCTTCCCAAGATCCTGTACTTCCCAAGCCAAGTGCAGTGGCCCATGCCTGTAATCCCAGAACTCGGAATGCTGAATCAGGAGCATCACAAATTCGGGGCCAGTCTGGGCAACTTAGTGAGACCCTGACTCAAAAAATAAAAAGGGCTAGGAATGTAGCTCAGTGGTAGAGCATCCCTGGGTTCAATCCCTAGTACTGTTAAAAAAAAAAAAAAAAAAGAAGAAGAAGAAGAAGAAAAATCCTACTTCTCATTTGTTGGTCTGGTTTATGGGAATTTTAAAAATTTATTCAGCACATTTATTAAATATTAGGCAGTATGCTAGGCACTAGGTATACATTGGAACTTGTGTTCTATCTGGAGCAAGATAAACATGTAAGTATAAAGCCTTGTTATTAGTTACGATCAAAAACATAAGACCTGGTTTACAACTGCTATGGGACAAGCTGGAGGGGAGCATATGACAGGATTCAGGGAAAGAGTAGAGTCGAGAGAACTCATTAAGTCCCAAGTTTTCAATTCTGTGAATATTTCATTGAAATTGACACAGATGAATCAAAATGTGTTGGAATTCATAATCTAGAGTTCATATATCCTTTATTACCATTAAGAATGAAAATATAGATTGTCTTACAAATAGAACACTTAGACAATATCCATTACATATATAAGCCATCCTATAAATAGGACATTGGGCAACTGTGATATCTGGGATGCTGGGACAAAATGGATTAAGTAGGGGAGGACGTGATTGGGAAAGAAGGATAGAAGCTTTAGAACCAAGTAAGAGTATGGTAGTGATGGTGTTCCTTTTATTCCTGCAGTACACTTGGTAAATATTTTTTATTGTTTGTAATCTCACTGGGCAAGGATTTTCAGTCCTGTTTTATAGATTGGGAAACAAGCTTGTAGGAACTTCAGTGACTTGTCTAAGATCTATAAACTAAGAAATGATGGAGTTGGGTTTTGCAAAATATTTGTGCCTACTAAGCCCTAGCCTAGTGTGGTTTCAATCTTCCTGTACCACTGGCAGGGCTTAGTGGCAAAATTGTGTAAGTTGTGAGCTACACCCATTTGTTCATCAGTAGTGAAGGTGACCTCCAGGAAAGAGAGGTAAGCCAGGAATCAAATCTTCTTTGAGTTTTTTTGTCACTTCCTAGTAAAACCGCCTTGTCCAAGGTCTCCTTAGGACCTGAGGTTTGCATTCACTCTCTTAAGAAGAAAATAGCTCTCTGTCTGTCTCCTGGTTGGTTAATGATGGGGAAAGAATAGCACTCTGGGACCTGGTGAGTTTCAGTGAGGTTGGGAAAAATAAAATCTCAGAATTAAAGTGACTTAGCACTTTACCACTGAGCAGTATGGCATCTTGAAGTTGTGCAGCGGCCTTGTCTTTGTGTATAGTACACTGTAGTGCCTGATACTGTGCAGTAAATAGATATTTCATTGAAGAAATGGATACTTTTATTTTGTTTTTTGGTTTTGTACTGGGGATTAAATGCAGGTATACTTTACTCACTGAGCTACAACCCCCTAGCCCTTTTTTTTTTTTTTTTTTTTATTTTGAGACAGGGTCTCCCTAAATTGCTAAGCCTGGTCTGGAATATGCGATCCTCCTGTGTCAGCCTCCCAAATCACTGGGATTACAGGTGTGCACCACCACACCCAGCTGCATACCAGTTTTTAGTTAACAACTTTATCAAGATATAATTCATATATCATAAAATTCACCACTTCAGTATACAGTTCATTTGTTTCTCAGTATATTGCAAGTTGTGTAACCATCACCACCTTTTAATTCTAGAACATTTTAAACACCCCTCCAACAAACTTGGGGCCCACTAACAGTTACTTTATATTGTCCTCTCTCCCAAACCCCTGAAAACCACTAAATCAATCTATATTCTATCTCTATGGCTTACCCTGGGTATTTCATATACATGGAATCATACAGTATGTGTCTTATTATTATATTTGGCTTTCTTAGCGTATTTTAATGATTCAATCATGTATAAGTAACATGTGTAAGTACTTTTATGGTTGAATAATAGTCTATTGTATGGATATACTACCTTTTGTTTATCCATTCATCAGCTGATGGACATTTGGATTGTTCCCACTTTTTGGCTATTGATATGGCTTTGAACATTTGTGTACAAGTATTTGCAAACACAAATGTTCAAAACCATATTAACAACACTTCTTGTTGTCTTTCTTCTGTTCCGTCATTCATTCTGTCATTTTGTCTTTCTCTTGAGTTGGGGTCTGCGTATGTTATTCAGACTGGCTTCAAACTCCTGGCCTCAAATGACCCTTCATCATCCTCCAGAGAAGCTGAGACTACAAGCATGTGTGCCCAACTCTTAACTTTTTTTGATCATAGCCGTCCTAGTGGGTTTGTAGTGGTATCTCTTGTGGTTTTAATTTTGCATTTCCTTAGTAAGACAGAAAATGTTATGCATCTCTTTATGTGTTTACTGGCTATTTGCATATCTTCTTTGGAGAAATGTCTATTCTGGTCCTTTGCCTGTTTTTTTGTGTGAATTAGTTTTTTTTGTTGTTGTTGTTGTTTGTTTGTTTTGTTTTTGGTACCAGGGATTGAACTCAGGGGCATTTGACCACTGGGCCACATCCCCAGCCCTTTTTTGTATTTTATTAGAGACAGGGTCTCACTGAGTTGCTAAGTGCCTCACCATTGCTGAGGCTGGCTTTGAACTTGCGATCCTCCTGCCTCAGCCTCCCAAGTGCTGGGATTACAGGTGTGTGCCACCGCGCCCGGTTTAGTTGTGTTTTTATTGTTGAGGAATAGATGCATTTTTTTTATAGTAGTAGTATGTATTACAATTCATAATGCACATATATAGCATCGTTTTACATACAACTATTTGTATATAAAGTATAGAAGTACCATTCAGATCTTCAATCATGCATTTAGGATAATGATATCAATCTCATTCAACCACCAATTTTTTTTAATTTTTTCCCCCCTCCCTCCCCCTTGCTCCCTCCCTTCCCCTTGCTCCCTCCCTTCCCCTTGCTCCCTCCCTTCCCCTCCCTTTAGATGCAGTTTTAAGGAAGTCATTTAACCTTTATTGGCCTCCAGTTCATCAGGCATAAAGTAGGAAAGTTAGATTTGATCTCTGAGAGCCATCGAACTCTAGGATTACTTAATTTGTGGTATCTTTGTAACTCCTTTTAGGTTATACTCACCATTGTGTGCAGAAGTTGTTAGGAAATATGACTTTTGTATCACATTGACTTAGGTTTCCTTTTATTTAATCCTTCTATGCGTGTTTCTCTCTATAGAAAATGAAAAAAATAGTGTTTCTTTCATTGGGTTCTTCTGAAAATTAAGTAAAAATAATGCATGCAAAATGACATAGTGAAAAATTCAGTAAATGTCATCTATTACTCTGATATCATTACCTCATATCTCATAGTGTCCAGCTGAAACAGCCAGTTCCTCATCCCATGGAAATGACTTACCTGTCCTGATCTCAGAGGCTTTGCACAGATCAGTATTATTAACATTATCATTTGCTGCATGACAAACTGCCCCAAACAAGGACTTAGCATTTAATACTAATCTCCTCCCCCAATTCTGGGGGTTGATTGGGCTGAGCTAAGTAGTTGCTTTCTATTAGGGTCTTTCCTGGAGTTCTTGGTCCAGGGCTGGGCTTCAAACAGTGCTTCACCCTGGCACCTGTGCTGGGAAGAGGTTTGTCAGGGGGCTTGAAACACCTGCAGTTTCTCAGGTACCTCTCTTTCTCCACTCCTTTTTCTGTGAAGTCTTCAGATTACCTTTCTACATGGTGGTCTAGAGTAGCTGGACTTCTTACAAGGTGGCCGCAGACTCCTAGAGCAAGCATTCTAGGACATTTGCAGAGGTGATGAGCTAGCCTCTGAAATCTGTTACTTCATGAAGTCACAGAGGTCTGCCCAGGATCAAAGAGGGGATGTAGATTCCACCTCTTGATGGGGAGTAACAAGGCTCTGGAAGAGTGTTAGGAATGGGAAATGTTACAGTGGTTACATTTGGAAGATTCAGTTTTCCCATCTCTCTCCCACATAGGTCCCTGTTGATTTTTGTATAACATCTGTATCTATTCTTGTGCCTCTCCTCTATAAATACTCATAGTAGCTACATCTGGGTTCTGTACTCTTTAGGTGGTATCAACCAGCTGCTTGAAATGGTTTACTAAAATCTCCAGGCAAGTTTTTTTTTTTTTTTTTTTTTTTTTTTTTTTTTTTTTAAATAACTTTAATCAGCTAGTGTTCAAATGTTGACTGGTTCTTTTTGGGTTAAAAGTTCTTGCAGAGCCGGGCACAGTGGCGCATGCCTGTAATCCCAGCACTTGGGAGGCTGAGGCAGGAGGATCGCAAGTTCAAAGCCAGCCTCAGCAATGGCGAGGCACTTAGCAACTCAGTGAGACCCTGTCTCTAAATAAAATACAAAAAAGGTCTGGGGATGTGACCCAGTGGTCAAGTGCCCCTGAGTTCAATCCCTGGTACCACAAAAAAAAAAAAAAAAAAAAAAAAGTTCTTGCAGATTTTCAAACTGACAAACCCTTAACCCTAGTCTATCCTGCACTTTGGGGAAGCCCAGTACCACCCTTTTGATTTCTTACATGGCATTACATTTAGTCATAAAGATTTAAAGAAAGGCCAGTAAAGAGAGATCCATATTAACAATTAGCATTTGTTACTGATTTTGTAAAGTGCTTTAGTAACCAGTCTGTTAGATGGCTATTGGAATTATTATTTTCACTGGGCTCGGTGGCACAGGCCTGTAATCCCAGTGATTCAGGAGGCTAAGGCAGGAGGATTGCAAGTTGGATTGGAGGCCAACCTCAGCAATTTAGCAAGGCCCTGTCTCAAAAAAGGGTTGGGGATATAGCTCAGTGGTAAAGCACCTCTGGGTTAAATCCCCAGTACTGTCCTTCCTCTCTCCCCAAAAAACCAGCTAGAAGTATTCTCAGTTATAAAATGAGAAAAACATGGGTGTTGAGTCTTTGTACCACCTAGAGTGAAGTTGGTGCTCTATTAATCCCTATTTGAGGAAAGTATCTGATTTGGCCTCTAGATTGGCACCCAGAACTCCAAAGAGCCTCACAATACTAAGCTCAAAAGTCACCTTTTACCTTCCAGTCCTGGTTGAAGGAACTGAACTCTGATGAAATTTTTAGCCCTTTCCTGTCTATAACATCTTCCTGTCTATATCATCTTGGTGATCTGGGACTCTGAGCTGTTTCCTTCCATGGTCTTGCTTTGATTATTTACACCAGAGATTGTGTTGCTTGGGAGCTCTTTGAGCTTGGTTACTTAAAGTACACTCCCAATAAAGGAAAGTGTGTGTTTTTTCATTTCCAGTAGGAGGGTCTGAGAACTAGTGCTTAATAGGTTAGGAAGCACAGCTAGAGAAAAGTATCTCCCTACATGGTAACTTTAAGTTCTCTTTTCTTCAACAGAAGAGTAAAGGCAGATGCAAAGCTGATGCTGTCTTTGCATCTAATGTTGCTGGTGATCTGCCACTGCCTCCAGATTGATACTTATGTCATCAGCAGCTGTTCACTGACCGTCTGTTCCTTTCATTTCCTGTCCTGGTGATCAAACACTCCATGGGTTTTATTGGGATGCTGTTGCCCCAAAACCAGGCAAAGGAGTCAAGTGTGGTGGTACATGCCTATAATGCTAGTTACTCAGGAAGCTGAGGGAGAAGGATTGCAAGTTCAAGGCCAACTTGGGCAATTTAGTAAGGCCCCGTCTCAAAATAAACTTAAAAAGGACTGTACATGTAATTCAGTGTGCTACATTTGCCTAGTATGTGTGAATTCCTTGGTTTAATCACCAATACCACAAAAATAAATAAATAAATAGGAAGGAAGAAAGGAAGGAAAGAAGGAAGGAAGGGAAGGAAAAGAAAACAGGCAAAGGGCTAAGAATTCATTTAATATAATAATTCTTGCAGTACTTAGCATTACACAGTGCTTTTATTCTTCAGCTGTTGTACTTCATCCTCACCACATACTTGTGAGGAAGAGCCTGGGGATGTTGAGCACAGCACTTCTCTCTAAGTAACTTAGTTTTCCTTTACTGCTCTCCTGTGTGTGGGTTCCCCTAGGACACAGTTTTTGTTTTTTTTGTTTTTTTTGTTTTTTTTTAATATTTATTTATTTGCCTTAGTTGTACACAATGCCTTTATTTTTACGTGGTGCTGAGGATCAAACCCAGGCTGCGCACGTGCCAGGCCAGCGCTCTACCGCTGAGCCACAACCCCAGCCCCACAGTTTTTTTTTATAATTGAAAATTTCTTTTTTTTTTTTGCTTTTAGGGATTTTTATTTGCATTTTATTAATTTTTTTTATTAGCGCCTAGGACACAGTTTTGATAGCTCTTTACATCTTTTGGTATTGCCCACCTTCTGATACAACTTAGCTCCTCGCCATCTTCCCTCCAGTGAACAGAATGCCTTCCCTCTTTGGTAGTAATTAGCAGAGAGCCCTTTCGTCTGTGTGACTGCCCAATCTGTCCTCATCAATCTCCTGGAGAGCCTTTTTTATAAAAGCTACAAGATTAGGAAATAAATTGGCTAGGGCAGAAAGATTACCAACTCTGAGGCTAGGAACCCACAGGTTCAGGATGTTCTGGAGGGGTGATGAGAAGGGAAGGATGAGGTAACTAGTTGGCAGCACTGCTGTTCTACTGGAATCTAAGGTCCTTTCTCCCTCCTAGCCAGACTGGTATGCCATCTCATTTCATCAGCCACCCTCTGCTTCAGTATCTACCCTACTTCTCCGTTGTGTGCTCCTTGCTCCTCTGCATTCCTTGAGGGAAGGTAATGGAGACAAGTGTTCCCTGTGTTTAGGTACATGGAGGCTGCTTGGGAAGCTAAAGACCTCAGAACCTTTAGGCAGCATGATGCTTTACTGAAAAGGCAGAGTAAAGGCACTCAGCCCACAGAGTGTTTACTGGCTACACAGTCAGTTTGGTAGAGATAAGGAATGTTCCCTTCTTTCTAATTGTACTTTCAAGTCTTATTTGGCAATTAATTGACTTCAACAAGAAATGTTTATTGATCCCAAGTTGATATGCCAACACTGAGTTAGATGTTGTGAGAACTTAATATCTAAAGCAGTATGGAGATTTCTTGGAAAACTGGGAATGGAACCACCCTATGACCCAGCTATCCCACTCCTGGGTCTATTCCCAAAGGACTTAAAAACAGCATATTACAGTGACACAGCCACTTCAATGTTTTATAGCAGCACAATTCACAATAGGTAGGTTGTGGAACCAACCTAGATGTCCCTCAGTAGATGAGTGATAAAGAAAATGTGGTATATATACAAAATGGAATTTTACTCAGCAATAAAAGAGAATAAAATAATGGCATTTGCAGGTAAATGGATGAAGTTGGAGAATATAATGCTAAATGAAATTAGTCAATCTCAAAAATCCAAATACCGAATGTTTCCTCTGATATAAGGAGGCTAGTTCACAGTGTTGTTGGATGGGGGTACATAGGAGGATTAGAGGAACACTAGAATGGTCAAAGGAAAGGGAGGGGAAGGGAGGGAGCAAGCGGGGAGAGAGGAGGGGAAAAAAATTGGTGGTTGAATGAGATGGATATCATTATCTTAAATGCATGATTGAAGATCTGAATGGTACTTATATACTTTGTATACAAACAGTTGTATGTAAAAAGATGCTATATATGTGCATTATGAATTGTAATACATGCTACTATTATGAATAAAGAAAGAAAAAAAAGAAAAACATTTATAAAAAGCATGTATTTAACCTAAACTGTGTGTTTAAAAAAAAAAAAAATGAAAGGAATAGTCGTGCAAGATGCCAGAGTAATGGTGTATCCGACACACCTTTTGAAAGTTTTCTCCACTATATAGAAATAGACTTGATTCAAGAGAAGAGAAGAGAGTACTATTAAATGATTTCAGTAATGTCGGCAAGAGATGCTGGGCCTAATTACTGAGTTAAAAATCCCTTGCTTCGACTGTGGCACAGAATCAAACTTCCTTCACTATGGAAAAGGATAGGTTTTTGTTTCCTTCCCACATGTATTTTATCTTTTTTTTTTTAATATTTATTTATTTGCTTTAGTTGTACATGATGTGTTTATTTGTATGTGGTGCTGAGGATCGAGCCCTAGCACGTGCCTAGCACGTGCGCAGCCAGGCGAGCGCTCTACTGCTGAGCCACAACCCCAGCCCGTGTTTTATCTTTGATATCTTTATTGGTTGGAGATGCAAAGGAGATTATTACAGATGTACCCAATGGTCAAGAAGTACATTAAATGTAAAATACATAGCAGACTGGGTGCCTCCCATTCCTGCAGACAACTTTTTTGAGGATTAGTGAATTGGCTGATTTAATTACTGCTTCATCTAACCTTCATGACTTCACAATCCACAGCCTTTTATTTTGAATCGTAATAATCCCTTATGCTTGTGCAGCACTTTGCAGTTTTATAGTTTGAATGTTTTCACATATATTCTTTTTTAAAAACAGTTTTTATTGAGATATAACTTATGTGTCATAAAATCTACCCTTAAGGTTATACAATCCTCACCATTATCTAATTCCAGACATTTTCATCACCCCTAAAAGAAACCTCAAACCATTAGCAATCACTTCCTATTCCTCTCTGTCCACAACCTCAGGCAACCACTAATCTACTTTCTGTCTCTATGGATTTTTCTAAGGCATTTCATGTAAGTGGAATCATACAATAATGTGGCCTTTTGTGTCTTACTTCTTTCACTTAGCATGATATATATATATATTTTTAAAATATTTATTTATTTACTTTAGTTGTACACAATGCAATGCATTTATGTTTACGTGGTGCTGAGGATCGAACCCGGGCCGCGCACGTGCGAGGCGAGCGCTCTGCCGCTGAGCCACAACCCCAGCCCCATGATATATTTTTTAAAAATATTTTTTAGTTATACACGGGCACAATATCTTTATTTTGTTTATTTATTTTTATGTGGTGCTGAGGATTGAACCTAATGCCTCATGTGTGCAAGGCAAGCACTCTATCACTGAGCTACAACCCCAGCCCCAATTAGCATGATATTTTGAAGGTACATTGTGTTGTTATCATACTTCATTCTTTTTTATTGCCAGTTATTATTCTGTCATGTAAATATACCCCCTTTTGGTTATACATTCATCAGTTGATAGATATTTGAGATGTTTCCGGTTTTTTGGTTGTTATGAATAATACTTCCATGAACATTTGTGTACAAATGTTGTGTGAATGTCTGTTTTTATTTCTCTTGGGTTCATACCTTGCGGGGGAATTACTGAATCTTATGATACCTCTGTGTTTGAAGAAATACCAAAATGTTTTCCAAAGTGTTTGCGCCAATTTACATTCCTACTAGCAATCTCTGAGAGTTCGGATTTCTCCACATACTCTTCAGCACTCAGTATCTGTCATTTCTATAATACTCATTCCTGTGAATGTTTACTGGTATCCTGTTGTGGTTTTGATTTGCATTTCCTTATTAGTGGTAAGCATCTTTTCATGTGCTTATAGGCACATTGTGTTTCTTTAGAGAAATGTCTGTTCAAATCCTTTGGGGACTGGGATTGTGGCTTGGTGGCAGAGCACTTGCCTCATGAGTATGAGGCACTGGGTTCAATCCTCAGCACCATGTAAAAATAAATAAATAAATAAAATAAAGGTATTGTGTCCATCTACAACTAAAAAATATTTTTTAAAAAAATCCTTTGCCTGCCGGGCGCAGTGGCGCACGCCTGTAATCCCAGCACTTTGGGAGGCTGAGTCAGGAGGATCGCGAGTTCAAAGCCAGCCTCAGCAATGGCGAGGCACTTAGCAACTCAGTGAGACCCTGTCTCTAATAAAATACAAAAAAAAAAAAAAGGGCTGGGGATGTGGCCCAGTGGTCTAGTGCCGCTGAGTTCAATCTCCGGTACCAAAAAAAAAAAAAAATCCTTTGCCTAGGGCTGGGGTTGTGGCTCAGTGGCAGAGCGCTAGCCTCGCATGTGCGCGGCCCGGGTTCGATCCTCAGCACCACGTAAACATAACTGCATTGCACTGTGTACAACTAAAGTAAATAAATAAATATTTTTAAAAAAAATTCTTTACCTATTTTATTTGGGTCATTTTTCCTTTCATTGTTGAGTTCTTAATGTTTTTTTTCAATTTTTCATTACTAATCTGTATAGAGCTAAGTTTTTCTTTATCTTTTCCAATCTGGATGGCTTTTTTTTTTTTTTTTTGGTACCAGGGATTGAAGCCAGAGGTGCTTAACCACTGAGCCACATCTCTAGTTCTTTTTTATATTTTATTTAGAGAGGGCCTCGCTGAGTTGCTTAGGGTCTTACTAAGATGCTGAGGCTAACTTTGAACTTACAATCCTCCTGCCTCAGCCTCCCAAGCCACTGGGATTATAGGTGTGTGCCACCATGCCTGGTCTGGATAGCTTTTATTTCTTTTTCTTGTTTAATTACTCTGGCTTAATGCTCCAGTAAGGTGTTGAATAGAAGTGGTGAGAGTCACCATCCTTATTTTTCCCGTCTTAGGGGGAAAGCATTCAGTTTTTCATCATTAAGTATGATGCTAACTTTAGTTGTTGTTTTTTTTTTATAGATGATCCTCATCAGGAAAAGGAAGTTCTATTCCTAGTTGGTTGAGTGTTTTTGTTTTAGAAGGTTGTCAGATTTTGTCAAAATTTTTTGCATTTTTTGAGATGATCATGTTTTTGTCTTTTATCCTTCTGTGTGTGTGTGTGTGCGTGCGTGTGTGTGTGTGTGTGTGTGTGTGTGTGCTGGGGATTGAACCCAGGGCCTTGTGCATGCAAGGCAAACACTCAACCAACTGAACTATATATCCCCAGCCCTTCCTTTATTCTCTTGATATAGCATTTGATACAAATTAATTTTCATATGTTAAACCAACCTTGCATTCCTGGAATAAATACCATTTGGTCATGGTATATATAATTTTTACATGTTGTTGTATTCCATTTGCTGGCATATTGAGGATTTTTGCATGTATAATCTTATTTGATCCTTACAACAGTCCGATGAGATTAGGGTCCTCATGAAGCAACTGAGGCATAAGTTAGGTAGTTGGCTTTTGACCATGTAGTATAAAGACCGGAACAGAGATGCAGGACTTTTGAATTTAATCTAACTTATTTTTCACTGCTTCATTTTGCTCCTCATTTGGCACAGATAACCCACAGTTGGTTTCATTTATATGGGCTATTTCCTTTTTTTAAAACACCATCATTATCATCTTGGATTGAAAACTCCCATAGGGTAGTCTTGCTAATACTTTTATCGCAGGGCCACGTAACTAGAACTTAATATTGGGTGCATTTTGGATGGTAATGAAATTTATACCCTGGTGTTTATTAGTTCAGTTTTGGGTGTGTCCTTGTCATTATCTTCATTTTTGTTTTTGTGGTACTGGGCATTGAGCCCAGGGCCTCCTGTAGGTTAGGTAAGCACTCTACCACTGAGCTACATTCCCAACCCTTTTTGAGACAGGGTCTTGCTGAGTTGCCAAGGCTGGCCTTGAACTTGGAATCATCCTGCCTCAGCCTCCTGACTAGCTGGGATTACAGATGTGCACAACTGCACCCAGCTCATCATTTCTTTCTTGAATCACAAGCATTTATGGGCCAAAGATGTATTAATGATTCTGCTTTCTTTTTTTGGTGCTCAGTATTTTCATTGTCCAAGTAAATGCTTGATAAATGATTTAAGATTTAGAAGAGTGCATCTCTTTAGTGCCCTCCTGAAAACATTTAAGAACTGTGGTTTCTGCTAACTTGTATTCATTTGGTCTGAAATCCATTATTCTCATCAACAACTCTCTTCTGTTGGGACCATTACCTCATCATCATACTTTTCTCTCTCCCTCCTTCCTACATAGCAATTGGCTTTCAGGGAATTTATTGCTGAGAATCTACTGACAAAATTTCAGTGTGGGAGCTGGGCGCGGTGGCGCACGCCTGTAATCCCAGCACTTGGGAGGCTGAGGCAGGAGGATCGTGAGTTCAAAGCCAGCCTCAGCAATGACGAGGCACTTAGCAACTCAGTGAGACCATGTCTCTAATAAAATACAAAAAAAGGGCTGGGAATGTGGCCCAGTGGTCAAGTGCCCCTGAATTCAATCCCCAGTACCCCCCCCCCAAAAAAAAAAATTCAGTGTGGAATCTTTTGCTTTCTCCACTTTTTCTAATGTGTACACAGGCAGTCTGTTACAGCTTTTACATCTGCTGTAAAACAAAGCCTTGCATTGTACTACAAAGGCAAGAGAAAATTTCCTGGTTTTGCTGACTATTTGTGTTGCCTGTCCACTAAGTACACATGTTTAGAATTTGCCTATGCATTAATTGATTAAATAATCATATGTATATGTGAACATATAGTGATATTCCACTTTAAATTCAAAGGCTGTTGCCTTATTTTTTGATCTAGAAGCCCTCTCACCTGGACAGTAAACAGGTTGTAAGTGCCTACATCCCTGTAATTGAGGAGGGCAATTTTTAGTTTCTAGTTTAGGCCCAGAATACTCTTTTGTCCTTAATCCTGTTTATTTAAATAGCTTTGTTAGGGTATATTTGACATACACAAATGTACTCATTTACAATGTATAAATCGATGCATTTTGATACTTGTGCATCTATGACAAGAATGTTCCCATCAAGATAAAGAACATGGGCTGGAGATGTAGGTCAGTGGCAGAGCTCTTGCCTATCATGTGTGAGGCCCTGGGTTTGATCCCCAGTACAGGGTGGGGAGGAGAGATAAAGAAGATACCCAGCACTCCCAGGAGTTTCCTCGTACCCCTTATATCATACACTATACTTCTTTCTTATTTGACTTCTTTCACTTAGCACAGTTATTTGGAAGTTAATCCATATTGTTGTGTTATCAATAGTGTGTTCCTTTTCATTGCTGTTTAGTATTCCATTTTATAAATAATTTGTATATCCATTCATCTGTTGATGGACATTCGGGCCACTATAAATAAAAGCTATTATAAACATTTCATGTAGAGGCATATGTTTTCATAGGAATAAATCCTAGAAGAATGGCTGGGACATATGGTAGTTGTGGTATGTTCAACATCATAGGAAATTGCCAAATTGTTTTCCAAAGTGGTTTTGTAATATTTTGTTTCCTCTAGCAATCTATGAAAATTGTAGTTGCTGCTGTATATCCTAACCAAGGCTTGGTATGATCAGTTTTAACTCTTGAGTTATAAGATTTCTGGATACAATTTTTTTGTCAGGTGTGATTTTGTTTTGTGATTCTGTGGCTATTTTTTTTTTTTCATTTTTGTAACAATGTCTTTTAAAACCTGTTTTAAATTTGAACACATAAAAAACAGTGTCTTTAAAATTTTTATTTTATTTATTTATTTTTTAAATATTCATTTATTTGCTTTAGTTGTACACAATGCATTTACTTTTACGTGGTGCTGAGGATCGAACCCGGGCCGCGCACGTGCTAGGCAAGTGCTCTACCGCTGAGCCACAACCCCAGCCCCCCAAAATTTTTATTTTTATTAATTTTTTAAAATTTGTTTTAATTATACATGACAGTAGGATGTACTTTGATACATCATATATAATGGAGTATAATTTTTCATTCTTCTGGTTGTATATGTTGTATAGTTATATATGTACGTAGGGTAATAATGTCTGATTCATTTTACTCTCTTTTCTACCCCCATACCCCCTCCCCACCCTTCACTCTCCCCTACTTAATCTAAAGTAACTCTACTCTGTTCTTCCCTAGCCCCCTCCCCATTGTGAATTAGCATCCACACACATCAGAGAAAACATTTGGCTTTTGTTTTTTTGGGATTGGCTTATTTCACTTAGCATAACATTTTCCAGCTAGATCCATTTACCAGCAAATGCCATAATTTCATTCTTCTTTAGGACAGAGAATATTTCATCGTGTGTGTATCAGATTTTTAATCCATTCATTTGTTGAATGGAACCTAGGTTGGTTCCATATTTTAGCTATTGTGAATTGTGGTGCTATAAACATTGATATGGCTGTGTCACTGTAGTATGCTGATTTTAAGTCCTTTGGATATAAACCAAGAAATGAGATAGCTGGGTCAAATGGTGGTTCCATTCCAAGTTTTTTGTTGTTGTTGTTTTAAATATTTTTTTTTTAGTTGTAGATGGACACAATACCTTTATTTTATTTGTTTGTTTATTTATTTATTTATTTATTTTTGTATGTGGTGCCAGTGTTCGAACCCACTGCCTCATGTATGCTAGGCACATGCTCTACCACTGAGCCACAACCCCCCAAGTTTTTTTTTGAGGAATCTCCATACTGCCTTCCATAATGGTTGCACCAATTTGCAGTCCCACCAACAATGTATGCATGTACCCTCTTCCCCACATCCTTGCCAACATTTAATGTTGTTTGTATTTTTTAAAAAATATTTATTTATTTTAGTTGTACACAATGCTTTTATTTTTACATGGTGCTGAGGATCAAACCTGGGCCACACACATGGTAGGTGAGCGCTCTACCGCTGAGCCACAGCCCCAGCCTGTTTGTGTTCTTGATAATTGCCATTCTGACTGGGGTGAGATGAAATCTTGGGTTTTTTTTTTTTTTTTTTTTTTTTTTGGTGCTGGAGATTGAACCCAGAGCCTTGTGCTTGTGCATGCCAGGCAAGCACTCTGCCAACTGAGCTATATTCCCAGCCCTTAGAGTAGTTTTAATTTGCATTTCTCTGATTGCTAAAGATGTTGAACATTTTTTCAAATATTTGTTGATCGATTGTATTTCTTCTTCTGTGAAGTATCTGTTTAGTTTCTTAGCCCACTTACTGGTTGGGTTATTTGTTTTTTTGGTGTTAAGTTTTCTGAGTTCTTTATATATCCTGGAGATTAGTGTCCTATCTGAGGTACATGTGGTAAAGATTATCTCCCATTCAGTAGGCTCTCTCTTCACATTATTGATTGTTTCCTTTGCTGAGAAGAAGCTTTTTAGTTTGAATCCATGCCATTTATTGATTCTTGATTTTACTTCTTGCATTTAGGAGTCTTGTTAAGGAAGTCAGATCCTAAGCTAACAATGATGAAGATTTGGGCCAACTTTTTCTTCTCTTACGCTTGGGGTCTCTGGTCTAGTGCCTAAGTCTGATCCACTTTGAGTTTCATGCAGGGTGAGAGATAGGGATCTAATTTCATTTTGTTACATGTGGAAATAGGCTATCTTTTCTCCCGTGAATGTTTTTGGTGCCTTTGTCTAGTATGAGATAACTGTATTTATGTGGGTTTGTCTCTGTGTTTTTTATTTTGTACCATTGATCTACGTGTCTCTTTTGGTTCCAATACCATGCCGTTTTTGTTATTATGGCTCTGTAGTGTAGTTTAAGGTCTGGTATTGGGATGCCTCCTGTTTCACTCTTCTTGCTAAGGATTGCTTTGACTATTCTGGGTTTTTTATTTTTCCAAGTGAATTTCATGATTGTTTTTTCTAGTAATTCTATCTATATTTGGAAGAGCCAAAAACTTCCACCAGAAAACTTATAAAACTTGTAAATGAATTCAGCAAAATAGCAGGTTATAAAATCAACATCCATAAATCAAACACGTTGCTATACATCAGTGACGAATCTACTGAAAGAGAAAGTAGGAAAACTACCCCATTCACAGTAGCTTAAAAATAATACTTGGGAATCAATCTAACAAAAGAGATAAAAGACCTCTACAATGAAAATTACAGAACACTAAAGAAAGAAATTGAAGAAGACCTTAGAAAATGGAAAGACCTCCCATGTTCCTGGATAGGCAGAATTAATATTGTCAGAACGGCCATACTACCAAATACATTATTCAGTGGAATTCCAATTAAAATCTCAACTACATTGTGTGTGCGTGTGTGTGTGTGTGTTATTTATTTATTTATTTTTGTACTGGGGATAAACTCAGTGGCACTGGACCGGACCACTGGGCCACATTCCCAGCCCTTTTTTCGTATTTTATTAGAGACAGGGTCTCACTGAGTTGCTAAGTGCCTCGCCATTGCTGAGGCTGGCTTTGAACTCGTGATCCTCCTGCCTCAGCCTCCCAAGTGCTGGGATTACAGGCGTGCGCCACCGCGCCCGGCCTAACTACAGTGTATTTTGAAGAACAAAAATTCTAGATTCAGAGAAATTCAGCATATCATTTTATTTTATAGATTGTACTATTTTTAATAGACCTTTGCCAAGTTCAAAGTCAGTAAGATTTTCTCCTATGTTTTCTTCTAGATGTTTTAAGATCCTAACTCTTAACAATGATTTATTTTTAATTACTTGTATGGCGAATGTGGTAAAGGTTAAGGTGTTTTTTATTTTTAATATTTTTTGCAAATGATGTTCAGTTCTATCACCATTTGTTGAAAAGAGTATTCTTTCCTCATTGAATTACCTTGGTACCCTTCCTGAAAAATTGACATTGTATCCTGTAACCTTGCTAAACTCACTTATTATTGTTTCATTTTTTAAAATTGATTTGCTAGGGTTTAAAATCAGCTTTTGAAATAATGAATTGGCTTTGCAAATAATGACATTTTTGCCTCTTCATTTCCAATCATACATTTATGAGTTTGGGAGAAAAATCAGGATTTTAGGACTTTTTGCTAGCATTATAGAGCAGATATTGGATTCATACTAGAATTTTTAAAAAGAAAGGAAACTTCGATCCTTCCATGTTCATTCAGTGAACATTGAGTATTCACTGTGTCATACACTGTATAGTGACTAATGAAAGACAGACATATAAACAAGTAATGATACTTTAATGAGTAAATGTAATAAGTGCCATAGCACTTTGTGATACACAGTGTGCAGGAACATTGAAGCGGGTCTGTTCAGAATCAGAGGAATGAGATAGATGATCTTTACAGGCCCAGTTGCCCTATAAGGATGATTGACAGAGGAATACTTAGAGATCGTTGATAGGAAATATTTAAACTGAATTGCTCAGAAATTCTATGTCCTTCTCATCCTAATTGTCCATATTACTTTATTATTATGAAGAGTCTGAAAAGAATATATCCTTATCTATAGTTCTTTTTCTCCAATTTTCTTCCTTTTAAAAGTCTTACAGGGTAGAGCAGCCTTTGCTTGCATACTTAAATCTCAATGATCTCCAGGCCAGGAGTAGTCAAGCAAGAGCATTTAACATTGTGTTGCTGTCAGTAATGATACTACGTGGTGCAGCTGTACTCATAAGACCCATGAGTTGCTTACTCTTGTCCCATTTTTACAGTGTTTTGTTTGTTTTTTTTAGAGTGCACTTTAGTGGGCTGGGGTTATGGCTCAGCAGTAGAGCACTTGCCTAGTACTAGCATGTGCGTGCGAGGCCCTGGGTTCGATCTTCAGCACCACATAAAAATGAGTAAATAAAATAAAGGTATCGTGTCCAACCACGACTGAAAAATAAATACTTTGGGGAAAAAAAAAAGAATGCACTTTGGCATATATTCATCGTTTTTATTTCCTCATAGCAATCCTTGAGGTATTTAAACACATTTTGAGGAGGAAGCATGCTTTTGATTTTATATCCCCAGCATATTTCCCAAAATCTGCTGAGTGGGAGGTACAAATAGACATTAATGTATGTGTTGGCATAATTTCTCTTTAGCCTAGTTGTTATACTTTGGGTTCCTCCAGATAATGTAGGATCCTTCCTATTTTACAGACAGAGAAAATTTTCCAGGCCATCAGATAGTAAATTGTAGTAGGGTTTTTTTGTTTGTTTGTTTGTTTTTGTAGAGAAGTTAAGGTTTTATTGATTTGTAAAATTATATAATTTTACGAATTTAGAAAACACTTACCTAGACCAGCTCTTAACTATGATTTTTTTTTTTTTAAATTTTTACTTGTAGATAGACAGAATGTCTGTCTTTCCTCCTTTCTTTCTTTCTTCTGTTCTTTCTTGGTGCTAAGAATTCAGCCTGGTGCCTCACACATACTAGGCAATCGTTCTTTCACTGAGCTACAGCCCCAGCCCCTATAATTTACTTTTAGTTACTTTTGTATGGTGTATGGAATAAAGATTGATGTATTTTCTTTTAGATTTTTGTTGTTTCATAAATTATATCCACTTCTAGCACCATTTGTTGCTAAGAGTATTCTTTCCTCATTGAATCCCGTCCTTCAACAAGGTTGTCACTTTTATTTATTTCAACTTAAATTTTTGTTTTGTTTTTGGGGATTGAACCAGAGGCTCTTTACCATTGAGCTACACCCCTGGTCCTTTTTTTTTTTTTTTTTTTTTTTTTTTTTGAGACAGGATCTCACTAAGTTGCTGAAGGTCTTATTTGTGATCCTTCTGCCTCAGCCTCTGGAGTAGCTGGGATTACAGGCGTGCACGCATAATCCATGCCTGGCATCCCCAGTCCTTTTTATTTTTTTTAAATTTTGAGACAGGGTCTTGCTAAATTGCCCAGACTGACCTTGAATTTGTAATCCTCCTGCCATAGCCTCCTGAGTAACTGGGATTACTGGTGTGTACCACCACACTCAGCACACTCTTCACTTTAGAAGTGAGCAAGCTTTCTTGCAATGAGAAAGATAGTTTTAAAAACACTAATGTTAGAGGTAATTACCTTTTATTGATTGCTTACAATGTGTCAGACCTGACATGGGTACTGCAGATGCATTATCTCTTTCAGTCTTCATAACAGGTACCTGGGGCACCTGCTCTTGTTTGTGAGTGGTTGGATGGTTATGGCTCCTGGCAAGCATATTTACTAGTATCCTTCCTTTGTTGTTTCACTAGAGACTGAAAAGTTAAGAGATAGGCAATCTTCAATTTGTTTCTAAGACCTCACTAAGTCTTTACCTCACTTTGCTGTTACCCTTTTGTGGAAAAAAGTCTCCCCTTTCTCACGTGAGAGGAAGGGACTAATATAGCAAAGCAACATGGTTAGGAATTCAGTAAATGCTTTTGACTGAGTGAATGAGTATCCAGCTCCCCATGGGAAACAGTTCCATTGGGCCAGTACACCAGGAGTCCAGTGGCTGATTTTCTATTCCATTTCTTCTTCTTCTTCTGTAGTGGAAGAGGCATTGACTTGCACATGCCAGCTCTGTATTCAATAAGGTCCTCCACAATCTTGTAACCAACCTAACAGTACACACTCTGCATGGGTACCTAGAATACCAGTATGGCCATAGACCATAGACCTTCAGGTTGCAAAGATGAGTAGGACAACCCTTGCCTCAAATAGTTCAAAGATTATGAAATAGATAACAGTGCAAGATGAATGCAGTGATGGGCTGTGTTCTTTGAGTTAGAACTATAGAGTAAAGATAACTAACCTATACAGGATGCTTGCTTGTTTGTTGTTATGAACCAGGCACTGTCGTAAGCAGTTTGCACATAATAATTCTTTTAATCCTCATAACAACCCTGGAAGGTTCTATTAATGTCCCCATTTTATAGCCCAGGGTAATGAGACATAGGGAGTTAAGTACCTTATCCAAGGTCCCATAGCTGGCAAGTGGTAGAGCTGGGCTTCAAATCCAGGCAGTCTAGCCTTAGAGTCTGTGGCTGGGAGATGGGGTGGTACTGGGTATTGAATCCAAAGGCACTTTACAACTGAGCTGCATCCCCACCCCTTTTTAATTTTTAGTTTGAGACAGGGTCTCACTAAGTTGCCTAGGTTGGCCTCAAACCTTACCCTCCATAGATGCTGAGATTATAGTCATGTTCCCCTGTGTTTGACTGGCTATAGTGTCTTTGTTCTTGATAACTATACTGTGCTATCTCTTGGAATTCCTGAAGTTAGAGACAAAAATGAGAAATATAAGCATTTTTGCCAAATCCACAGTATTTATTCTTTAACTGGCTGTGTGACCAAAGGAAAGGAGGAGCCAAGATTGACTGCCAGAGTGTCTACCTTGGGGTTGAGTAAGGGAGTCCCAGAGGAATACAGAGGTGGAGTGTGTGTAGATAAGTTTTTCAGTACATTGAATTTGAGTATTTATAGGTTAAGATTTCCTGGGAAGTTACATATAGAGGTCTGAAACTTGAGAGAGACTAAGAGCTGAAAAGATTGGGCAGTCAACAGTATTATTTACAAGAGTTGGTTAAAACAAGAATAGGCGCTGTCTACTAAGAAGCGAGTGTCAGATAAGAGTACCAAGACTGAAAGTGAGAGGAATCGACATTTCTGGATGCAGAGAGAGAGGTGATTAGATGAGTTCTGGAAAAGGATACCCTTTGAAATTTTCAAGTGACAGACTAGCTATCAACAATCCTATTGAAAACAATCTCATCTGAGTTCTGAAGGCAGAAGCCAGATGGTAGTGGGTTGGGAAGTCAGTGGGAGATGAAAAAGTAGAGACAATAAATGTGGAATACTCTTTCCAGAAGTCTGGGTAAGTAGAGGGGAATGAAATTGGTTGGTACTTACTAGGTCAAGAAAATACCCCACCTGCAGGTTAAGAGAGATTTGGTAAATTTATGGGATGAGTAGGTAGAGCTGATAGAGCGTAATGAGGTCTGGGCTTAGGTGAGATTTGGGCTTTAGGAGAAGCACTAAGATAAATGTAACTGTAGGGTAATGAGCTTGTAGGCAGAAGTAGAAAGTTGAAGTAAAATGCATAAAGGTTCCAGTTATTTTGTTAACTGTCAAGACAATCTAATGCTAAAGAGAGAGGACAGGCTATAAATACAGATGTGGAGGAGAGCCCTGAAGTTTGGAGTACTGATGGAAAGTTTATGGAAGAGAATAGACCAAGGCTGAGAAAGCCCTTACTGGAGTCATGGAAGGCCTGACAAACTGGAGACCTTGAATCTGCCTACTAGATTTCATAGCAATGTGATCGCCCTCTCCCCCAGCTGAGTACAGCCAATTGGAAAGTCAGCAAAGCCCACACAGGGGAGCTTTGCTGGAGTGTTAGTTTTTTGGACAGATTTGATGAGAGAATTGGTTGTGCATAGGAATCAGGACCACTGCAGATTGGCTATGAAATCCAGGCTAAAAAGAAGAGAATCTAAGAGGGGGCTGATGCCTGAGAGGAAAATAGAAGGGTCTGATGAGGTTACCAGAAAGAGCTGATGTGACCAAATTAAATGTGTGACGGAGGAGAAATTGAGTCTGTGTTTTTGAAGCAATTCTGAGCAATGTCAGGATCCAAAATGTAGTTCTGTGAGTAGTGGAGATGGTGTAGAAGTGAACATTATGGGAATTAGAGGAGAAAAAGCATGTTCAAGGAATTCAAAGTGGGTTCTCAGAGACCCATAAACAGATCTGCTATGCAGAATGAGAGGTGTAGGGAGAAAGAAAGTACAAAGTAAAGCCAGGTCCAGAAGGAAGGTATAAGCAGCTGTTCTGGGGAGGAGGCATTGATATATTTGATTTGATGCTTAAGGAATGAACAGAAATTTGCCAGGCATTCAAGAAGCAGGCATAGGAGGCATGGATTTGCTACTTATGACAGGATAGGGAATATGAACATTTGTATTGTAATATTTGTACCTTGAAATAAACCCACTAGAGGAAGCTGTTGTGGAGTATGGGATAAGGTGGGAGGGAGAAGGAACTAGGGACAGAGCCAAGTACAGGGAATGGGAGGGAAATGGAATTAAACTCTGAAAATAAACTAGATTTCTCTAGGGAAGAGCATCCTTGGGAAAGGGTTCAGGCAGATGTCAGTTACAGGTGCTCAAGGCTATATCACAGAGCTAGGATGAAATGAGATGTCCACATGAGCATTAGCCTGTCAGAACTGCCCAATCTGCCCCCAAGAACAACACCCTTATCTAAAGACCTGCAGTGATGGTGCCAAAGAAGAAAAAGAATCTGATTTGTGTCTTATTTTACTTTTCTCCTTGAAATCTACCAGTGCTGCTACTCCCCCCCCCCCAATTTTAAAAATTTGTTCTCTTTCAGATATATGACAGGACAGTAGAATGTATTCTGACATATCATACCTACATGGAGTATAAATTCCCATTCCTGGGGTTCTACATGATATGGAGTTACACTGGTTGTGTATTCATATATGAACGTAGGAAAGTTATATCTGATTCATTCTACTGTCTTTCCTATTCCCATCCCCCCCCTCTCTTCATTCCCCTTTATCTAATCCAGTGAACTTCTATCCCCCCCTCACCACCACCCCCGTTATTGTGTGTTAGCATCCATGTATCAGAGAGAACATTTGGCCTTTGGTTTTTTGAGATTGACTTATTTCACTTAGTATGATAGTCTCCAGTTCATTCATTTACTGGCAAATGCCATAATTTCATTCTTCTTACAGCTGAATAATATTCCATTGTGTGTGTGTATGTGTGTATACACATATATATGTACATATACCACATTTTCTTTTTTCTTTCTTTTTTTTTTTTTTTTTTTTTTTTTTTTGGTACTGGGGATTGAACTCAGGGGCATTGGACCACTGGGCCACATCCCCAGCCCTTTTTTGTATTTTATTAGAAGCAGGGTCTCACTGAGTTACTAAGTGCCTCGCCATTGCTGAAGCTGGCTTTGAACTCGCGATCCTCCTGCCTCGGCCTCCCAAAGTGCTGGGATTACAGGCGTGCGCCACCGTGCCCGGCTCTTTTTCTTTTTTTTTAATATTTATTTATTTGCTTTAGTTATACACAATGCCTTTATTGTTACGTGGTGCTGAGGATTGAACCCGGGCCGTGCACGTGCTAGGCAAGCGCTCTACCACTGAGCCACAATCCCAGCCCCCACATTTTCTTTATCTATTCATCTGTTGAAGGGCACCTAGGTTGGTTCCATAGTTTAGCTATTGTGACCAGTGCTTCTTTTTTTTCTTTTTTTAAAGAATATGTATCTTTTTAAAAATATTTATTTATTTACTTTTTACTTTAGTTGTACACAATGCAATGCATTTATGTTTACGTGGTGCTGAGGATCGAACCCGGGCCGCACATGTGCGAGGTGAGTGCTCTGCCGCTGAGCCACAACCCCAGCCCTGTGACCAGTGCTTCTTTATAGGCATTAGATACTCAGTAAATTTTGTTGAATGAATAGCCCCAAAATGACGAAGATGGTGATGATCACAACTAAAACATACTGTGTAGCATTTACCAGATACCAGGCTTTGTTCTAAATGTGATTTAATACTTAACAGTCATGCTGTGAAGTAGGTTATCTTTTTATTCATATTCAACACAGATGATTTGGCAAAAATATTTAGATAATACCTAGACAGAGAAATTATTTACTTGGGATCGATGAGCAACAAGTAACCATCCAGATTAGAATGTGAGGAAGTAGTCCTGTGAGAGTCTCTATAAGAGTACCAGAAAAGATCTTTTCTTCCCATCTAAAACCAGAAAAGTTTGGGGATGAAGGGCTGCTTGTTTTATTTGTTAGAGTTTTATGGAAATATATTGCACATATTATTAAATTCAGCCATTTAAGTTATATGGTTAAGTGGGGGTTTTTAGTATATTCAGAGTTGTGCCATTTACCACTACCTAGTTTTAGAATTTTTCAGTACTCCAGATAGAAACCTCATATTCTTTACCTTTCCTGCTCCCTACCCTTTCATCTGGCCACAGCTAGCCACTAATCTTTGTCTTTATCAATTTGCCTATTCTGAATACTTTACATACATGGAATCATACAACATGAACTCTTTGTGACTTAGCATAATATTTTCCAGATTCATCTACATCACAGCATGTATCTGTGGTCTGTTCTTTTCTCATTGCCAGTTAATATGTCATTGTAGGGATATACCACCTTTTGTTTATCTTTTGTCAGTTGATAGATATTTGGATTCTTGCCACTTTTACGAATACTGCTGTGAGCAATCATGTACAGATTGTTGTATGAACATAGGTTTTCAGTCCTCTTGGGTATGTGTAGGAGTATCTACCCAGCAATTCACTGTGTTTAACATTTTGAATAATTGACTGCTTGTTTTCCAGAGTGGCAGCACTGTTTTACATTTCCATCAACAATATATGAGCATCCTGATTTCTTCACATCTTCACCAACACTTGTTATTCAACCTTACCTAGTTTTGTTCTAGCCATCCCAGTGAATATAAAGTGGTATTTTGTTATCATTTTGATTTGCATTTCTGTAATGACTACTGATATGTTTTTACGTGCCCATAGACCATTTGTACATTTCTTTGGAGAAGTGTATATTCAAATCTTTGCCCATGTGTGTGTGTGTGTGTGTGTGTGTGTGTGTGTGTGTGTGTTTCATTGTTGATTTGTAAGAGTTCTTTATGTATTTTGGTTACAAGTGTCATATTATCAGATAATATGATTTGCAAATATTATCTTTCATTTGGGTTATCTTTTTAATTTCTTTTTTTTTTAATTGTTAGACTTTTATTATTTATTTATTTTAAGATCCCATTTATTGGTCAATTTCATCTTTTTTTCTTTTAACCAGGATTCAACCTAGGGGCACTTAACCACTGACTTAACAACTGAGCCATAGCTTGAGCCCTTTTTGTTTTTTTATTTCAAGCCGGCATCTCTGTAAGTTGCTCAGGGCCTTGCTAAGTTGCTGAGGCTGTCTTTGAGCTTGGAATTCTCCTGCCTCAGCCTCTTCAGCCACTGGGATTGTAGATATGTGCCACCGTTCTCAGCTTGAATGGTATCTTTTGAAGCACCAATGTTTTTAATTTTGATGAAGTCCAACGTTTCTATTTCTTCTTTTGTCACTTGTGCTTTTGATGTCATATCTAAGATGCATATCTTGTATAATTCAAACACAAAGATATATATATATATATTTAATATATATTTATTTGTTTTAGTTGTACACAATGCATTTATTCTTCGGTGGTGCTGAGTATCGAACCCTAGGCCGCGCACGTGCTAGGCAAGCGCTATACCACTGAGCCACAACCCCAGCCCCAAAGATCTATTTTTTTCTTCTGAGAGTTTTATATTTTTAGCACTTACATTTAGGTTAGTGATCCATTTTGAAGTTACATGTGTGATATGAAGCAGGGTTCAAGTTTTTTTTTGCCAGGGAGCACTGGAGAGTGAATCCAGGGGTGCTTAACCACTAAGCCACATCCCCAGCCCTTTTTTGTATTTTATTTATGCAGGGTCTCACTGATTACTTAGGGCCTTGCTAAGTTGCTGAGTCTGACTTTGAACTCACAATCCTCCTGCCTCAGTCTCCTGAGCCTCTGGTATTACAGGTGGCAAGTTTCATTTTTTTAAAATATGGGTATCTATTGAAAGAACTATTCTTTCATTTATTGAAAGAACTATTCTTTCTCCATTGAATTGTCTTGGCACCCTTACCAAAATCAGTTGACTGCAAATATAAAGTTATATTTCTGGATTCTTTGATTAATTAATATGTGGATCTATCCTTATACTGAACCCATTCTAACTTGATTACTATAGGTTTGTGTAGTGTATTTTGAAATAAGGAAGTATGAGTCCTTCAACTTTGTTGTTTGTTGCCGCCTAAGGCAACGATACTGCAGGAAAGAAATCGGAGGCAGACTGGGAATGAATGGTTCCTTTATTCTTGCTTCTTCTTCTCTGCTTTCTCTCTCTCTTTCTTCTGTCTTCTCTATCTCCCCTGTTTCCCCCACAGTCTCTCTAAATACTCTTTACCTTAACAAGTATACACGTGTCACAAGGTCAACTTACAGGTGCGTCACCCAGTGTTCATGGGCACAGAAAGATTCTTAGTTAATTACATTAAGATCGGGTGTAAACAATTAAACACCTCCTCTTTGGCTCTCAGCCAGCCGCCATCTTAGCTACTTCCTCATACAAGGCTCTTACAGTTGTTCACTTTTTTTTTTTTTTTTTTTTAATTTTTTTTTTTTTTAATGGGAACCAGGGATTGAACTCAGTGGCACTTGACCACTGGGTCACATCCCCAGCCCTTTTTTGTATTTTATTTAGAGACAGGGTCTCACTGAGTTGCTAAGTGCCTCGCCATTGTTGAGGTTAGCTTTGAACTCCTGATCCTCCTGCCTCAGCCTCCCAAGTGCTGGGATTACAGGCATGCACCACCATGCTCAGCTGTTTTTTCAATACTTTAAAAAATGTATTTGTTCTTTTTTAGTTATACATAACAGTAGAATGTATTTTGGCATATCATACATACATGAAGTATAACTTCCCATTCTCATGGTTGTACATGATATGGAGTTACACTGATCATGTATTCATATATGAACATAGGAAAGTTATGTCTGATTCAATCTACTGTCTTTCCCATTCCCATTCCTCATCCTTTCCTCCCATTCCTCACCCCCTCCAATCCAGTGAACCTTCACTCCTCCCTCCTCCCTGCCTATTGTGAGTCAGCATCCGCATATCAGATAGAACATTTGGCCTTTGGTTTTTGGGGATTGGTTTATTTCACTTAGCATGATAGTCTCCAGTTCCATACATTTACCAGCAAATGCCATAATTTCATTCTTTGTGGCTAATACTCATTGTGTTGTTATGTACCAAATTTTCTTTATCCATTCATCTGTTGAAGGAAATCTAGGTTGGTTCCATAGCTTCGCTATTTGAATTGAGCTGCTATGAACGTAGTGGCTGTGTCACTATAGTATGCTGATTTTTAAGTCCTTTGGGTATATGCCTAGGAGTGGGAAAACTGAGTTAAGTGGTGGTTTCATTCCAGGTTTTCTGTGGAATCTTCAGACTGCTTTCCAGAGTAGTTGCACCAATTTGCAGTCCCACCAGCATTGTATGAGTTTTTCCCCCACATCCTCTCCAACATTTATTGCTGTTTGTATTTTTGACAATTGCCATTTTTAGATTGTTTTAACTGTTCATTTTCACATGAATTTTAGGGTCAATATGTTGTCAATCTCTGCCTGTAACAAAATATCAACTGGGATTTTAATAGGCGTTTCGTTGAATTTATAGATCAGTTTGTGGAGTATTGCCATCTTACTTCCATAAATCTTAAGTTTATTCCTATGAATTTCATTTTTTCTACTGCCATTAAAGTAAGACCATTTTCCTAATTTCACTTTTGTGTTCATCACTAGTGTACAAAAATACATTTATCATATGGTGATCTTGTATCCCGCAACCATTTATTAGTTTTAATAGTTTATTTTGTGCATTCCTTAGGATCTTATATATAAAAGATCAGGTCATCTGTGAAAATTGTTTGCTTTTTCCTTTTCAATCTAGATGTTATTTATTTATTTATTTATTTATTTATTTATTTATTTATTTATTTTTCCCTTGCCTTATTGCCCTGGCTAGAACCGCTGTCCTCCTCCTCTTGCTTCAATGTTGAATAGAGGTGACATTCAAGAAGAATACAATGAACATTCTTGGCTTGTTGCTGATCTTAGGGCAAATACTCAGTATTTCCCCACTGAGTGTGGGTTTTAATTTATGTTTGAGCAAAGGGTGAAATTGAATTTGTTAGGTGCTCTAGGCAGCAGGTTTGTGTTGAGAGAAGGCGGGAGAGGTTCCAGTTTAGATCCAGCTAATGCATACTGAATGGGGTAGGGGCTAGGGGAGCACTTATAATGCAATGAAATGACTCAGAGCTAAGATTACAGGTCCTGGGCAGCTTAATGTCTTTCAGATTTTCCAGCCAGGTAAACTGGCTTCACCCTCTGTGAAAGTTTTTCACCAGTTAATTTAGATGAGCTAATGAATCTGTTGATTAGGAGTCCTGTGTTTAGATCAAATCATGGTTCGGACTCAAGTTTAGAAGCTAGGAAAAAATAAAAGAAGGGTGTTTATTCTGGGCACCCTTCAAAAGTTTAGCTTGGGCTGGGGATATAGCTCCGTTGGTAGAGTGCTTGCCCTGCATATACAAGGCCCTGTGTTCAATACCTAGCCCCACAAAAAAATAAATAAATAAATAAATAAATACAGAGTGAGGCTTAACATCGCCATCCTTATGATAGCTCTCCTTGATGAATTCTATTTTTTGATGACTTTGTCACATAGCACATCCTGTGTTGACACTTTGTGGACTTGGGCTTAATGTCGCTCATTTGTACATTGCCCAGACTTAAGTTTATTTTGCCTAACTCCTAACTTCTCAAGATTTAAGTTTCCCAAGAACATGCCTATATCTTAAGATATGTCCCAGATGTCAAAAGCATTTCTTCGTACCAATAAACAGTTTTTAACTATTGGTAAAGATGAATCTGATCATAAATACAAAGATCTCTGAGCCATTTGGGAAGCATATTAAGTATAAATCTACTTTGTACTTGATAAGCAGACTTTTCATAGAGATGAAGTCATGATTTTAAGGTTTAATTTGAATTTATAAAGTGTTAGTATTAAACTGCCCCTATGTTTTATTTAAATTCAGTCTTAATTATCTATAGGAAAATACCAGGCATTCTGACTTTTTACTTCCTGTGACTTAATCAACATCTCTGACTCCTACTCCTAAATGCAACCTTGTGGCTCAATAACAGTAGGAGGAACAACCTTTGAAAACAAAGTCATGTCTTACTTTTTGTTCCTTTCCCCCACCTTGTGAAGGAATGAAGCGAGACTCCTGCGAGCAGCTTCCTTCATAAGTGAGGTAGTTAACACCCAGCAGAGGTAAAAAGCTCTCAGAAGTTGGATAGAGACAGACACACTGAACCCATTTTTCCAGTTTCTAGAGTTGTTATTTCTGGAATCACGGACACCCCTACATTGATACACAAACATATTCCAGGGCCTTGGCTCAATAGAAAGCTAGATGACTGCCTGGGATAGAGCCTTGGATTCTAATCTTCACTCTTCCACTAGGCACCCTGAATATTTACTCAAAGCCTGTCTTATTTAAGTAACCCAGTCTATGATATTCTATTATAGGAGCCCAAACTAAATAGCAGACATTTATTTCTCAAAATCCTGGAGGCTGAGGTCAGGGTACCAGCACGGTTGAATTCTGGTGAGGGCCCTCTTCCTGGCGTGTAGATGGCTGCCTTCTTACCCTGGGCTCACATGGCCTTTCCTCATTTTGTACATGTGGAGAGAGGGAGCAAACTGGTGTCTCTTCTTCTGAGGGCACTAATTGAGGACCCCACCCTCATGACCTCATCTAACCCTGATTGCCTCCCAAGGGCTTCATCTCTAGATTCCTTCACTCTGCCAGTCAGGACTTCAGCACATCATGGATTGAGGTTGGCTGGGGGTTGTGGGAAACAAACATTCAGTTCGCAACAAAGGCTCTGGCCCTCAGTTTCCTTGTGTGTGAAATGTGGACATTCAGATTCTCTGTAGATTTGTATCATTTTCTATTTTGACTTATATGAAATGTCTCCCCCTATTTTCTCTTAGGTAACTGAGAATTGAATAGAGTTGGGTTTCAATGAGGTTCAGTTTATTCTTTACTTTGAGCATCTTCTATGTTCCAGGAACTGTTGGAAGCACTGATATTATAGCATTGAACAAATAGACAAAAATCTTTGCCTTCCTGGAACTTACATTTTAAACAACTTAGAAATGAAATTATAATATATTGGATACTAATGGCTAAGGAGATAAAATAGGAAGTATCAGCAATGTGGGGTTGCAATTTTAGATAAGGTGATTAGAGAGGAGATCACTCACTATAGATGGTGTTTGAGTCAAGCGAGGGGAGAGAATGATTAATTTTGCTTGGCCAGATTGGAAGCTGAGATTCTGCTAAGAAAGCTTCTTAATCCAGAATCCTACACAGTCTTGGTTCTTGCTCCCAGATGCTGACTACCCACTTCTTGCACTAACTCCTATCCCCACCACCCCATCATCCTATTTTGTTCCTATTTTGTGCCAGACACTCTACACTAATTAATGTTTTTACACTCTTTTATAAATCTCAACCCAAAGACTGTAATAAGTTCCATTTAACACTCCTGCTACCAGAGTCTGGGCAAGTCAGGTTGGCTTAGAATCTATACCAACTTAGATAGTTGGATGTTTAAGTAGTTCTGCAGCTTCCTTCTATTCACTGCTTATTCTCTTGCCGATTTTCTCCACATCTTTCCACATAGCCCTTCATCCTAATCTTTATGCTCATTCTCTTGCTATTGCTCTTCCCTTTCTTTTGTGACTTCCATATTTTCTCTCCTTATTCATTTTGTGTTTTCATTTCACGTGTGCATTTATTATTTATGACGTCTGCAGCTCTTCCCTTCTCCCTGTATCTGTCCTCTTCCTTTCCATTCTGTCATTACCCTGTACCCTGTGATGTGTGTGGAGAACCAGGGTGACACAGGTGAGGAGCTCTCTCCATTTCCCCACAGTCACGTCTTGGTATTTCTGTGGCCTCCCCCTGCTGCTGAGCTGCCTGCATATGTAGAACCACTAGGGGAGAGATCTGACCCAAATCATTATAAAGATTTAAATGATTGCTAATCTTGGCCAGCCTGATCCTACAGGAACCCCACCCTCACTAAGCCTGTGGCATAGGACTCATGCTGCAGATCTGGGTTGCTTCATGTAGGCCCTGCATTCTTTGGCGCAGGCCGTTGGCACATTTACACTTGGTGGCTTATGGAGATGGCATCACATAATCAGTTAAATTGTTAAAACTTCAGTGTGATCCAGAGAAGGATATGTTAGTCATGGCTGTCTTCTCACCGCCTTCCCGACCTGAGCCCTGTCCAAGCGTCCAGAAAGCCAGAGCCTCCTGACTTCCCTTACTATCAGAAAGAACCAGAGCATTGAATCCTAGTTCAGAGCTGCCTTCTACACCAGGAGGCACACACAATCAGAGAGGGATTCTCTTTTTGTCCCTAGAAACTTTTTCCCTTAGAACTGTAGAGAGGAAAACTAGATTCTAACCATTTTCTACCCGTGATTATAGTGCTTTTGGTGGGATGCATCCTAGTTCCTTCCTGTCTTCCTCAGTCCCACTGTCTTCAAATCAGAATCAACTTCGGTGTTGGGCCAGGTGTGAAAGCGCATGCCTGTAATCTCAGCTGTTTAGGAGGCTGAAGGATCACAAATTCTACGCCAGCCTGGGCAACTAAGTGAGACTCTGCCTCAAAACAAAATATAAAAAAGGGCTGGGGATATAGCTCAGAGGTAGAACATTTCTGGATTCATTCTCTAGTACCAGGAAAAGGGGAAAATTTCAGAGTTGGAATTTTCAGCTCCTCTTTAGCTAACTGGTCTCTTAAATTTGTGACTTATAGCAGTTACCATTTATCACTGGATTTGCCACACAAATGGATTGAACAGTGCTGTGTGTAGAGTCCTGTATTTTATGGCAGATGCTATGTGTTTATATGTGTGTGTATATACACATGTGTGCAAAAAACCAGCTATTTCATCTGGCTGGCCAGCAGAGGATCAGGAAATAGAAAGATATTTCAAAGGTGGAAGACACATTTTTTACTTTCAAGGAGTTTACAGTTTACTTGGGAAAACCAGAAATGTGGAAGTGTATTGATTTAAGAATATTTAGAATAAGAGGGTCAAAATAAATGCTCTTTAGTATATAAAGCAGTTCTTTTTAGAAACACCAGGGAGGTGTTCCTATTTTGGCCCATGCTGGATATGTCAACTATAACTTGAAATAAATAGTTTGCAGGTGTGTGTGTTACCTGTTTTCCACTTTGATTTTGTTGTAAGAAACTAACCAGTAGTGCAGAGTAAATTTCTGAGGACTGAGGTGATGTTAGCATAGGGGGAGAGATCAGTCAGGCCAGCTAAATCAAGGAAAACTTCGTGGGATTAATATGTTTTAAGTCAGATTTTGATGGAATTGGGTCAGTACTATACTGCTTCGAAGCTTTTCTCCAACTGCTTATGTCAGCCACAATTCTAGGGGCTCTAGAATGGCTTTGAGAAACTGTACTAACAACCTTCAACTCTGGCCTCTCAGCCATCACTGTTCAAAAACTCTTTAGGCTGTGCATGGTGGCACACGTCTATAACCCCAGTGGCTCAGAAGGCTAAGGCAGGAGGATCACGAGTTCAAAGCCAGCCTCAGCAAAAGCAAGGTGCTAAGCAACTCATTGAGATCCTGTCTCTAAATAAAATACAAAATGGAGCTGAGGATGTAGCTCAGTGGTTGAGTGCCCCTGAGTTCAATCTCCGGTACCACCCCCCCCCCAAAAAAAAAGGCCTTTAGGATATTAAAGTCCACCCCCTATTTGGGATGCCACTCCTTCCTTATCTTTTGCACCATCCAACCATTAATGTCATCTCCTGAGAGTTCCTAGAGGTGATCCAGGGCACCCACACCTACTACAGGTCTTCAGTATTATCAGGTAGGAGTTGGAGAAGAGATATAGCCCTGAGATCACTAGGAGAAGTTAGGGAGGGTGATGGTGTGCTTGAGTAAGACATCAAGCTAAACTGAGCAGGTCCACTACTCAAAAAATAAGCAGTAATGATGGAAGGATAAAAGTGCCACACAAAGAATTATGCTGGAATTTGAAATAATGGAGACACCAATCCCATATTTCAGGATAAAGGGGCAGTAGTATATTTAGAAATGAAGGTAAGGCCTGGCTTTCCTTCCTATGAGCCAAGATTAGGAGGAGCCATGGGAAGGGTAAATTTCCTCTAGGATTCCTCCATGGTCTTGGAGATAGAGTTATAATCCTAGATTCCCAAGCCTTCTAGATGTCATCTTTTCCACATACTGTCTCCAGCCAAGATTGTTCCCATTCTAGAGAGATTGAGGTTTCTGTTTCCTGTTTCACAAGATCCCTTTTATTACACATTTGGGGTCTCACCCAGGGAACTCCTTCCCAATGTCATCTTTGTGGGATATAAGGGACAGGATGAGGGGAGGGGCCCTAAGAATGCTTCTTTTTCTGTGAAAGCTATTTTCAGCTCTTGCTGCCATTCAGCATTAGTTGTATCCATGAAATAGTTCTTTCTTCCCTCACCACACCCTTTTTTAGTTTCCTGGAAATCAAGTAGGGGCTAGAAGAGAGAAAGGGTGGAAATTCCCATTGCATCTCTGTTGCACAGTGGTTGAGATGGGGTTTGGATGAGGAGGATGGGAGAGGTAGAGAGCTGGAGTCAGCCCTGTAGGGAGAGGCCAAGAGACTGCTGAGCTGATGGTATGGGCCTAATTACTCCTCTGCCTTGAGCTTGTCTGTAATTGTGGTTTCTGGGAGCCAGCACGTCCTGGAAATCTGCTGGAACAGCAGAGATTTGGGGTTTCCGCCTGGGATGGAGTTGAATTTTCCACTTGGAATAGCATGCCCAGCACCCGTTTTTGGTGGGTGGGGGGACATAGTGAATCCCTGTAGCTCAAAAGAGTTGTTAGGATCCTCATAGGACTATAGGGCTTCCTTTGGAACTGAATGGGAGGTTTGTATACCCTGAAATTCTAGATTTTTTTTTTTTTTTTTTTTTTTTTTTTTAATTCAGAGAGGCAGCAGATGGCAGGCTGTGTTGAAGAGCTTTATGCTGCAAGTTAGGAAATCAACACTGTCCTAACCTTAGGCAAGTGACTTTCTGGAACTTAGTTTTCTCTGTCGGTCTTTTTAAAATTTTATTTAATTTTTTAATTTGTTCTTTTTAGATATACATTACAGTAGAGTGTGTTTTGACCTATTATACATACACGGAGTATAACTTATTCTAATTAGGATCCCATTTTGTGGTTGTACATGATGTGGAGTTTCACTGGTTGTGTTTTCATATATTCATCAGTCATTTGGTTTGGACATCTTTTTTATTAGGGTGTGTGGTGTGGTGGTGCACTCCTGACTCAGCAGGCTGAGGCAGGAGGATCGTGAGTTTGAGGCTAGCCTCAGCAACTTAGTGAGGCCATTAAGTTGGGGGTAAAGTGACCTAGGTTTAATTCCCAGTATCAAAATAAAATTTTTTTAAAAATTGGTGAGGAAATGTTAGACTGATATAAAGGAACAACTTAAGTCCCCTTTTCTGCTGGTGGTGGTAATGATAGTAGTTAACATATTTTGAGCATTTGTTGTGTGCCCTGTGCTTAAACACTTTAATGAATTCTACCATTTAATCTCTTAATAATTCAGTGAAATAGTTACTTCTGCTACAGATGAGTTGGAGAGGCTAAATGTCTTGCCCAAGGTCACAAAGCCACTAAGTGCCAACGTCAGGGCTGATTCCAAAGCTGGTGCATTTGGCCAGCAGATGTATAAATGTTGTCTGTGCTGTGCTTTACACTTGTGCCAGGAAACATCCAGAGCCACACTGACTTAGTAAGGACTGTCTATTGGATTTGGGGTTAGGGAATCTGTGTTCAAGTTCTGGCTGTAGGTCTCACCAACCCTAAACCCTCAGGCAAGCCCCTATCTTCTTTGAACTTCAGTTTCCCCACTCATAAAATATCCATTTTCAAAATTGCTCTAAGGATCAAATGAGATACTTATTACCCAGCACAACATTTGCCAACCAGTAGATACTTAGTAAATGTTACCAGAATCTGAATTTGAATACTGAGAAGCAACCAATTTCTGCCTTCCTGAGTCTGGTATTGGAGATTTCAGACCACTGAAGTAGTTAAGGGCATATCTGTAGCAAAGTAAAATGGGTGGTGAGGATTTCTAGCCAGAGATCACAGTATTAGCAGAAGAAGGGCTCTGAAGCTAAACTGCTTTGGTTCAAATACCAGCTCTAGCCGGGCGCGGTGGTACATGCCTGTAATCCCAGTATCTTGGGAGGCTGAGGCAGGAGGATCACGAGTTCAAAATCAGCCTCAGCAATGATGAGGCACTTAGCAACTCAGTGAGACCCTGTCTCTAATAAAATATAAAAAAGGGCTGGGGATGTGACCCAGTGGTCGAGTGCCCCTGAGTTCAATCCCTGGTACCAAAAAAAAAAAAAAAAAAAAAGCTCCATCTTACTTGCTGAAATCAAGCAAGTTACTAAGCTTTTCCATAGTAGTTTCTTCATCTGCAAAATGGCAAGATTAATGGTACCTACGAATGAGGTTGTTGTGAGGATTAAGTAAAATAAATAAATATGGCTAAATTTTATTGAGTTCTTAGTATTGAGCACTGGCCTGAACATTCTTTTAAACATTTTAAATAATTCAATCCTAGTAATCCCATGAAACAGATGTTATTATTATCTTTATTTTATAGATGAGGAAGCCAAGGCAGGAGATTAAGTTACCTGCCTAAGGTCACATAGCTAATAAATGGCAGGGGCATTTATATCCGGAAGAGGGGCTCATGAGCCTGCACAAAAGATCATACTGTCTCATTTCAATAGGTGCCTAAAAACATGGTAGCTCTTATCCTTATCATCATCAGAATTCCATTAGTCAGTCACAAGTATTTACTGAGTATATGCATAGCACTGTGCTAATTATTGTGGGCCCTGTCAACAAAGTATCTGACAGGATTTCTTAAGGAGTTTATTTCCCAATTGAAGAGAGACATTATTGATATATGGATGAGATAATTTTAAAACAGTGTTAAGTGGATTCAAAATGCAATAGATATGAACTGAGTTTCTGGAAAGGTCATTGGGGAAATTAGACTGGTTAGGTAAGTTTATTAGGGAAGGTATTATTTGAATTCAGCCTTAGAAAACTGGGCTGAAGGATAAAGGTGAGCTATTTGGAGCCCTGGTATTTGGAAGGAGTTCAAATTTCAAGGTTGGTCATTCATCATTCAACAAATTTTCATAGAGTATACAAGCATGCACCCCATAAAATTTTGGCCATCCATGGGGCCACATATAAAATGATGGTTCTATAATATTTTATTATCTTGTGATGTTGTTGCCATCTTAGTTTGTGTCAGTATACTTTGATGTTTGCACAGCAATCAAACTGCCTAATGATACATTTCTCACAGTGTGTCCCTGTGCTGGGCATGGTGGTACATGCCTATAATCCCAGTATCTTGGGAGGCTGACGCAGGAGGAACTCAAGTTTAAAGCCAGCTTCAGCAACTTAGCGAGACCCTATCTCTAAATAAAATATTTTTTTTAAAAGGGCTGGGGCCGGGCATGGTGGCGCACGCCTGTAATCCCAGCACTTTGGGAGGCTGAGGCAGGAGGATCGCGAGTTCAAAACCAGCCTCAGCAATGGCGAGGCACTTAGTAACTCAGTGAGACCCTGTCTCTAATAAAATACAAAAAAGGGCTGGGGATGTGGCCCAGTGGTCGAGTGCCCCTGAGTTCAATCCCTGGCTCCAAAAAAAGAAAAAAGAAAAAAAAGGCCTGGGGATGTGGCTCAGTGGTTGAGTGCTCCTGGGTTCATCTCTCCTGGTCAATCCAGGTTTGTTTCCTAGAGATTATGTTTTCCAGATCACCATTTTCCAAGTTCAAATACTATTATTGCTGTATTCAAGATGTAGCTAAACTGCTTTGGTTCAAATACCAGCTCCTTCTTACTTGCTAGGTGCATGAAATCAAGCAAGTTACTAAGCTTTTCCATAGTACTTTCTTCATCTGCAAATGACATAATAAAACCTCATTAAATTTTGATTTGTAGCCAGGCATGGTGGTGCATTCCTATAATCCCAGTGGCTCATGAGGCTGAGACAGGAGGATTGCAAGTTCAAAGCCAGCAATGGTGAGGCACTAAGCAACTCAGTGAGACCCTGTCTCTAAATAAAATACAAAAAATAGTGCTGGGGATATAGCTCAGTGATCGAGTACCCCTGAGTTTATTCCCCAGTAGCCGCCCCCCCCCCCCCACACACACACACACAATGTGATTTGTACTTGGATAGAATCAGCATATGTGTCCACTTTATTGAAAGGGAACTTCAGGGACCATTGGATTCATTCATTTCTTTCTATTATTTCTCCCCACATATACATGTGACTACATTTGAGAACTAATAAGACTATATAATTCACATCCTCAAACCCCTAGTACACCTTATTTAACCTATTCTTTGCTGCTTGATAGTAAATTCTTGAGTTAAATTACATGCTTTAGAACAAATGCTTATTATTCCCGTTAACCTTAGAGTGGATCATAAGCTCATCTCCCAGGGCCAATAATTTTGGTCTTCTTCTTATCCCTTTCACTGTTCTCTCAATATCAAAGATTTCATTCAGGAGGAAAGTATAAGATGCAACAACAATTGCTGAAGTGGCAGGAGCCACTGTTCTTATCCACCACCCCCAACCCTATATTCCCACAAAATGGCCTGGGAAGAGAAAGCAGCAGCTGGTATCCTCTAGCTCTGCAGACTTGAAGAGCCTGGATAGGCAGGGCCAATGGTGCATTTTTGGGGTTTGTTGCCTGCCTGTTCTACCTTCTGTCAAGCAGGCACATGCCTAAGTTTGTTGATTGGGGTTGTCTTAGTCTGTGTATATTTCTGCAAACAGCAGTTTGTGCAGTGGTCCCAGGCCCATCAGTCAGTGTGAGGGGTGTGGAGTATATCAGAGAGATCCAGAATGGATCCCTTGCTGATGAAACAGCAGTGAGAGCTTCAGGGATCTGCCTACTAGAAAAGGGCAGATCTGTGGCAAAGTGAAATGGGTGGTGAAGATTTCTAGCCAGAGAGCACAATATTGGCAGAAGAAGCTAAACTGAAGCTAAACTGCTTTAGTTCAAATACCAGCTCCATCTTACTTGCTGGGTGCATGAAATCAAGCAAGTTACTAAGCTTTTCCATAGTAGTTTCTTCATCTGCAAAATGGCAAGATTAATAGTACCCACACATGAGGTTGTTGTGAGGATTAAGTAAAATAAATAAATATGGCTAAATTTACTAGAAAATTTTTCTCTGACAGCATCCCAGCCAACTATGTACAGAAAGTATGCTTTGTAGAGCTCAGTTTATTGGTTGGGGAACCCATGTTGTGTGGCTGGAGACCCATGTTGAATGCTGAACACGAAGAATATGTGAGTTCCCTTTTAAAGTGATGTAGAGACAAGATATGCGATTATAGCACAAGTCAAAAGCTTAAGGCTAGAAGGATGCAAAGAACAGGATGATCAGCACTGGAGAGTTAATTGAGGAAAACTTTCTGAGGGGAATTTTTGGTTAGTTTTTTTAAAGGGGCGGAACAGGAATTTGTAGGGAGCCTTTTGCAGGCTGGAGAAGAACATCCCCACCCACCCTCCCTTTATTTCTTCTACTTCCTGCAGTGCTTCCTGAAGTCACTAGCCAAGAATGTAGAGGGAAGGGACTCTGTCTGGGAAGTTCTAGTTCCCCTCCCCGCATTGTAGTTGGTGGTTCCACCTGTGGTGACTCAATTTGCATCTACCTGCAGGTACCGGACCTAAAAGAAAGGCTACAGTTACCCTGATGTAAGAAGGGGATTTCAAAAAATAGCAGGTGTTTTATTATCAACTTCATCACTTCTGAGTTATTCATTTTATGGCTTAACCTCAGCAGTTAAAATCAAAGTCTAACTTTCCACTAACCCAATACTTTCCTATTAACTTTAGTGTACACTCAAGGAAAGAGAACTAATTTAACCCTACCTTATTAAAGTAGATTAGAAGGTTGAATTAGCCAAATGACAAGTTTGTTTTTGTTTTGTTGTTATTTTTATTGGTACTAGGGATTGAACCCAGAGGTGCTTTACCACTGAGTTACATTCCTAGTCCTTTTATTTTTTTATTTTGATACACCAAGTTGCTCAGGGCCTCAGTGTATTGCTGAGACTAGCCTCAAACTTGTGATCCTCCTGCCTCAGTCTGCCAAAGCACTGGGATTACAGGCATATACCACCATGGAATTTTTTTTTTTTTTTAACAAAATGGTGGCTTTTTGGCTTGGCCATTATTCTAGGTTGCCTGTTTTATAGTCTGCTCTTCATTTGTGCCAGTAACAAAAAATTGACCTCAATAGCACTTCTTCTTGTAAAGCAAGATATGCCTTACCAGGAAGGAAACTGAGTTTTTGAAAGTTTTCACTTAAGATATTATCATCCCCTTTAGGAGGTTCCTTCACAACAAAATTATTTATCTTTTCAGGAAAACGTTAGATAAAACAGGATACAGGATATACCTGTAGACTGATTTTAACATAACAAATAATTTAGTTATCACAGTGCCCTGCAGAGATCAATTTTGTCATTGTGAAAGCTGAGAAGAGGTATCATATGGCTTATCCAAAATCTCCCAGTGGTCATGATGTAGAAGGAAGAAACCTCATTCTAAGGATTAAGCCCTTTTTATTAAAACTTCCTAAACCTTTGGCCCTGTGATAGATGTTCATTTTTTTTGGGGGGGGGGGGGGTACTAGGGATTAAACTCAGGGGTGCTCAACCACTGATCCACATCCCCAGCCCTATTTTGTATTTTATTTAGAGACGGGGTCTCTGAGTTGCTTAGTGCCTTGCCTAGAGTAAAGCTGGCTTTGAACTTGCAATCCTCCCATCTCAGCCTCCCATGCCGCTGGGATTACAGGTGTATACCACCGCACCCAGCTAGATGTTCATTCTTTATCTTGTGATTTTAGGGGCTGCTGCTTTTATCTCCTTTGCCCTTTGTTAAAAACAGGAAACTTGAATAAAAATATTCTTAGCCATCTTGCGGACATCACTAGTGCAGACACTGAATTGCTTCCAGATCATTGTTGGCAATAGTGTCTGTGGGTTTTTTTTCCATTTGAAATACATTTGGCTATGCTCTGCCTTTACTTTATTTTATAGGGAGAATCTTTCCTTGCCAATGAATTTAGTTTTACCTGTCCCCTCTCTGGGTGCAAAGACCTGATATGCTAAAGAAAATCCATGGGGGACAAAAAATCATGCAACATTAGAACAAGAAAGGACATGAGATAATCTGGCTCAGCCCCTCATTGTAAGGGTAAGGAAGCCAAGATCCAGGGAGGAAGATGGGGCTTTATTGTAAAGCACACAGAGTTCACTTTCTTACATTGCCATTTAATATCTCTGTGACCTTGGGCAACTTATTTAATTTCTCAACCTCATTTTCCTCATCTGTAGAGGAAAATAACACTGTTACCTCACCAAGTTAGTGTAAGGAATAAATGAAGGCCTGTAACATATTAGATGCTTATTATGTATAATTTTCTTTTCCCTTTTCAAGGGTATACAAAATGGGGCAGAGCTGGTCTAGAACCCAGATGTCTAGACTGTCAGTCCTGCCCTCTTGCCACATGGCTTCCTTCCTCCCTCCTCCTGCAGCAGCCTTTTTTTCCCCTCCACTGGGCTTTGCTCACCTCCATCATCCCCAGCCAAATCTTGAATACTTTGTGCCCTTAGTCACACAGATGATCAGAGTTTCACAGCTAGTTAGTTGAAGAATTAGCACCAATATCCAGATCTCCTGGTCTCTGCTGTCTTGAGACATTGTTCTTTTCGCCAAAGATAATGGTTTGATGGAGGGTGTGTTGACAAAAACAAACAAATGAGCATGAACTAAATATGATAGTCAGCAACTAGATCATCTCCTGCAGAGATCTGTAAGATGTGTGTGTCTGTGTTAGGTAACTCAATATTTGTGTATTTTATGTCACAGGCAAGGTTGTGATTGCTTTGGTAGTAATTTACTATGTATGTTTTAGGGTCTTGTAGTAAGAATAGCAGCAGTTTTTTTAAATATTACTAAGGGCTGGGATATAGCTTAGCTGTAGAACACTTGTGTGGCATGCACAAGACCTTAGGTTCAACCTCTTGCACTAAAAAAAAAATTAAAATTAAAAATGAAGTATTGCTATATGCTAGGCATTAACTAGAAACTTTACTACTTTTTTGTGGGGGTGGATACCAGGAATTGAACCCAGGGGTGCCTAAGCCCACTGAGCCACATCCCCAGCCCTTCTTTTAATATTCTATTTAGAAATAGGGTCTTGCTTAGTTGCTTAAGGCTTCACTAAGTTGCTGAGGCTGGCTTTGAACTTGCGATCCTCCTGCCTCACACCACTATACCCAGCTTATACTTGACTACCTTATGCCACTTCTTACAATAGCCTTGCAACATGGGAAGCTATTTATTCCAGTTTTGTAGATGAGAAAATTGAGGTTCACAGAAAATAAATAATTTGCCCTAAGTCACACACAGATGATGAGAGGGAAAGCCAGTATGCAAATTCATTCCAACTCCACAATCCATCGCCCTACTGCTCCTCAATATCAATTTGAATTCCTGGACATAGCCCAGGCATGGGACTTTTTCTGAGGAAAATGTGATAAATGAGATAAATCAGATATGAGTCTATGCTGATGGCTGGGAGGCTGGTGGAGTGTTGGGATCTGAGTAAAGAGAAAGGTGCATTGCCCAAAACAGTGTTGGATTGTTCTCTGCTAAGAGCTAAAGATGGCTTCCCCTCAGAGCCAAGCCCAGCTCTTCCTCACCAGGGAAACAGGTGAATTTGGCAAGCTACCATACTTTAGGAGCTCACAATCCAGCCAACAAGGGAAAAGAATTGATGACCATGTGGGAGGTGGTTGGCAGAAATATATACCAGGTGCTGTGGGAGACAAATTACTAGAGGGGCAACTCTGGCAAGCTTTCTTTGGTCAAAAGGGCTAGAGGCACAGGCATTGGAGAGAAGGGCAAGAATGTGGTTTATCTGTGGCCAAAAGAATCCAGACCGGTGCTGTCCAGTATAACTAGAACACAAGCCACTGTGTAATTTTTTCTAGTAGCCACATTAAAAATGATAAAATTAGCCGGGCGCGGTGGCGCACGCTTGTAATCCCAGCACTTTGGGAGGCTGAGGCAGGAGGATCGCGAGTTCAAAGCCAGCCTCAGCAATGGCGAGGCACTTAGCAACTCAGTGAGACCCTGTCTCCAAATAAAATACAAAAAAGGGCTGGGGATATGGCCCAGTGGTCAAGTGCCCCTGAGTTCAATCCCCAGTACCACAAAAAAAAAAAAAAAAAATGATAAAATTAATTTTGATGATATGTTTTATTTAACCCAATATATCCAAAATAACTTTTATTTCATTATAAAAAGTTATTGAGACATTTTACTTTTTTGCTGTTTTGTACTAGGTCCTTGAAATGTGGTGGGTATTTTGTATTTAAAGAATATATAAGTTTGAGGGGCTGGGGTTGTGGCTCAGCAGTAGAGCGCTCGCCTAGCATGTGCACGGCCCTGGTTCGATCCTCAGCACCATGTAAAAATAAAGGCATTGTGTGCAACAAAAACAAATAAATAAATATTTAAAATAAAAAAGAATATATCAGTTTGAACCAGGCACAGTTCAGGGGCTCTTGGCACTTGTTGGTGTAGGGCCAGCAAATGCCCCCATGTCAGCTCTTAGCAACCCATGTGCCCTTTCTGGTGTGTTCAAGCAATAGAGTCCACCTTTAGGCATGTATTGTCTCTGGGCTTCCAGCCTTCTTCTTCCCCTCTGGCCATTGTAGCCAGACTTACCTTTTTAAAAGCTAAATCTAATTCTACCTAATACATCTCCCCATCTATAAATTATAAAGTCCATAATCCTTAGATAACATTTAAAGCCTTCCACAACCTGCCCTAATCTTCCTTATGTCATTACACTTCCTAACATTAATGTTGTTTTAGTATTTGTAGAGCCTTGGACGTACTATATCTTGTTTAATTCTCACAGCTGCTCTGTGAGATAGGTAGAACAGGGCAGGTAAATTATCTACATTTTTCAGGCAGAGAAATTGAGACTCAAGAGTCTGAGTTTTCTCAGCTAGCCAGGAAATGGCAGAACCAGGCTGCCACTTTGTCTTTTCAATTTTCTTTCTTGTTGGGACCTTCCCTTTCCTCCCAACTATGTTGCATTAACAGCTTCCCTACAGTTTCTGTGCCCCTATGTATGCTGTTTCTGCCCCTAGAAGATCCTTCTACAGTACAGCCACCCATCAGAAGTCTATCTGACCACTAAGGCTTTGGGTAAAGTTCACTTCCTTTCCGAGTCCTCCTTTAGCCATCTACAAATTCCTTTGTAGTTACCAACACACTTTAACATGCATATGCTCATTTAGTGGATGCTTCATTCATTGTTTTGTGTGTGGGATTGAGTTCTAGAAATCTGGGAATTTGAAGGTTTTAGAAGTTCTTGTGGAGAGGTTCTTACGAGAGGCTGATGTTACTCCCTGCCATAAGTTCATGGGGAGTCTAATGCCTTCCTGCTTTATTCATTCTTTGTTAAAACTATGAAATTGTGAACTTGATCCTAATCTTTTTTCTCCCCTAGTACTGGGAATTAAACCCAGGGCCTTGTGCATACAAGGCAAGGTCTCTACCACTGAGCTGCTTCTCTGGCCCTTTTTTTTTTTTTTTTTTTTTTTTTTTTTTTTGTGGTGTGGTACCGGGGATTGAACTCAGGGGCACTCGACCACTGGGCCACATCCCCAGCCCTTTTTTGTATTTTATTTAGAGACAGGGTCTCACTGAGTTGCTAAGTGCCTCGCCACTGCTGAGGCTGGCTTTGAACTCACGATCCTCCTGCCTCAGCCTCCCAAAGTGCTGGGATTACAGGCGTGCGCCACCGCGCCCGGCTCTGGCCCTTTTTAAAATTTTTATTTTGAGGCAGATCTTGCTAAGTTGCCCAGGTTGACTTTGAACTTGTAATTCTCCTGCCTCAGCCTTCTGAGTAGCTGAGATTATAGGAATGTGCCATCATGCCTGGCACCAATCCTAATTTATATGTATCAGAGAGGTCACTCAAAATTGCTTCCTGTAACTGCCATGGTAAGTATATGTTTATGATACTTTCTCTGAAGTTCTATTGCATACATTATCTGATTTGAATATCTGTTGTGGACTATGTTCTGGGGGTTCTTTGTACTTTAAAGGTCTTGACACGTTTATTATTAAACTCAGAAAGCAGACATTAATTAATCAAAAAAGCACCCAAACAATCATTTAGCTAATGTTGAATTAGGTACCACAAAGAGAAATTTCAGAAAGACCCAGCATAGTGGAATCAGTTAAAATTGCCCTGAGAAAGACACTTAGCTGAACCCTGAAGAATGAATATGGGTTTACTTGGTTGTGGCAGGAGAGAATATCTCTGGGGTTGAAGTACAGTGAAAAAGTGACAGGAGATGAGGATCCCATGAAGGATCTGCAAGCCAGCTTCATACAAGGACAGTGGGAAACCACTGAAGGCATTGTTAAATCTTCTAACTCATCTCTTTAAACATCACCCTGTGTGGAGAATAGATATGGGCTGCTAGAGGAATGGAAGCTGGAGTGGATGTAGGGAGGCCATTTCTTTTTTTTCTTTTTTCTTTTTTTAATATTTATTTATTTACTTTAGTTGTACACAGTGCAATGCATTTATGTTTATGTGGTGCTGAGGATCGGACCCGGGCCGCGCATGTGTGAGGCAAGCGCTCTGCCGCTGAGCCACAACCCCAGCCCGGGAGGCCATTTCTTATAGGTGAGAGATGGTGGTGTCCTATACCAGTGTGGTAGCAGAGATGTTAAGTCACATCAACAAGACTTGACAATTGATTAGTTTTTCCGGGAGATATCAGAGATTTCTGGCATGCACACCTGCCATAGCACTGTTTGCCAAGGACAACCATCTCATCATGAGCAGGGCTGGAAAGATTGATTTTGGGTTGAAACTTTAGGTATCAGTGGAGCTGATTTGGTCCTTGCCATTACCTTTTGAGTAAGGTGGTATTAGCCACATTTTTTAATTGGGAAATGGACTTGGAGACATTAGGTGACTTTCCTAACACTACATGGCTAGGAAAAGGCCAAGCCTGAGCTTGAGCCAGTATTTTGATTCCTGAAGCTATGCTTTTAAAGCCATGCCACATGGCCTGTGTGCTAAGTGTTCAATGTTGAACCAAGCTAACCAACCTTAGCTTACTAGCCCTGCCACCCTCTTCCATGCACATCTATCTGTCAAGTTGTCTGCTCTGATAGCCATATTCTTATTCTCTTTAAGACTTTCATGGAATTAGAATGGAGAGCTGTCCTGACCCTGCCTTACCTAGAATTGGAATACTCCAGGAATCTGGCTCACTTGTCTACTTTCTGTTCATTTACTCATTCTATTCCTATTCCTCTCACCCCTGATGTTTGTCAGGCATAGATCACCCAGTGTGAACCTGGAAGAGACCAGGAGAAAAAAAAAGAACACAAAGTGTTTGCTTAGGACTTTGCACTTTGAAAGCACTTAACAAATAATACCTCTTTGGTCATCACATCAGCTCTAGAAGAAAGAAAGAATGTGTGTATATTCCTTTAATGAATGTATTCAGAGTGGACATTTACCATGCACTGGGTGCCATGTTGAAACTTGGTTGGTTATAAAAGGATGAATGAGACATGGTCCTTGTTCTCAGGGACTCAAGTTTTAAAAGGGAAGACAAACAGATGGTATCAATATGTGTTCATTGCACAGAGGAGAAAGCTAATGATAGATTCAAAAGTTAAGGGACTTGTTTTGAGAGTTTTTCAAAGGTTTGGTCCTCTGAATCACTTGGGTTGCTTGTTAAAGTAGATTCCACGCCACAGAGCTACTGAATTGAGTCCCTGGGGGTGGGGCCTAAAATGATTCAAGCTAGTAAGTGAGCCAGTTGAGGTGTGAGCCTGTTCTGACTACGGTGCCAGAGGCTTTCCACTCTATTTGTCTAATTCTGTTTTTAAGGATGAAAGACCTGACACTTAAAATTGGCAGGGCTTGTCCTCACAGCCTTTACTGCAGGGACGCAGGCCCAGAAGGCACTGGTCACCACCCTCAGACCATAGGGAAGATTCTGCCCAAAGGCAAAGTCTTTAGGAAGTTAGGGTGCTAGGAGCCTGCTTAAAGCTCCACCTGGGAGGTATGGAAAACCAATTAGCAAGATAGGTTAGATTTCAGAGTATGAGCTTTATCTGGAGTGAAGGTCCTGACAAGGTGGCTCTTTCCTGGATTACTAGGGATTCAGGAATATCCCTTTGCCCCAGACTCAAGAAGACCTAGCTCAGTCCTGGGCATGATAGTGCATTCTTATAATCCCAGCTATTGGGAGGCTAAGGTAGGAGGATCATAGCCTATACAACTTAGTGAGACCCTGTCTCAAATTAAAAAAAAAAAAAAAAGTGGGGGCTGGGTTATAGCTCAGCTTATCTAGTATATGCCAAGCCCTGAGTTCTATCCCCAGTCCCCCCCTCCAAATAAGACAACCTACTTAGCCTATATATAATGTGCCTTGTATCTTTCCCTCTCTACCTATCAAACAGATAGGCATAGTATATATTTTCTTTTTTTTTAATATTTATTTATTTGCTTTAGTTGTACACAATGCGTTTATTTGTATGTGGTGCTGAGGATCAAACCCGGGCTGCGCACATGCTAGGCGAGTGCTCTACCGCTGAGCCACAATCCCAGCCCATAGTATATATTTTCTATATGTATTTACTATATGTGTATATTATTACATAGTCTCATATCATATGTATATGTATGTGAATACTTGTGATATATATAAAGACCAGGTGGACCTGCATATGGCTACAGATCATATTATGTTTTGCTTGAGAATAAAGCCCTTGAAATCAGACCAAATTTATATACATCTTAACTCTATTTACAACTCTCTTGACCACTCATTTTAGAATGGGAATACACTATCTACTTCATCATACTTTCAGAGGATTGAGGTGTTAGGATGGATGCTTATCACAGTGCCTAGCAAGTAATAAGGAGTTTATCGTTGTTCCCATAAGACTTGGATATTTAGTCCTCGTTCTCACTTCCACAATTGAGCTGGAATGGATTAAAGATAAAGAGCCAAGGAACCTCCGTTCAGTAGCTGGAAAAGGACTGTTGTTTGCTTATCATTGCTTCTTTTTTATTTTATTTTTTTAATATATTTTAGTTGTAGGTGGACACGATACCTTTATTTAATTTTTTTAATTTGGTGCTGACGATCAAACCAGTGACTGCTAGGTGAGTGCGCTACCCCTGAGCCACAACCCCAGCCCTGTCATAACTTCTTTAAACTCCAGAAGCCAGACCTATTTGATCACTATAAGTTTAATCTCCTGAACCTTGTAGGGGTCTGAGTGAGGCAGAAAGGAGTGTAGGCTGTGTGTAGTGGTGCCTGGGCCAAAGTAAGACTTATGGCCCATTGCAGAGGCTTGACACCACCCAGTTTCAGCTCATTGTCACCACTGGCAATCATAAACCCAGCAGTGCCAAAACTTATGCCTTTTTGAGAGAAGCTAGAAATCTGTATGTTTTTAAATGTGAAACTGCATAGAAACTAGGCTCCCCCCCCCCCCCCCCCCGTTCTAAAGATTGAACCTAGAGGTGCTTTACCACTAAACTACATCCCCAACTCTTCTTATTTTTTATTTTGAGGCAGGGTCTTGCCAGACTGCCCAGATTAAGCCTCAGACTCGAACTTGCTATCCTCCTGCCTCAGCATCCCAAGTAGCTGGGGTTGCAACTATTTTTTTTTTTTCTTTGTTTTTGTTAATGCCTATACACGCTTATACACCTGAACACACCACAGGCCAACAAAAAGGTTATGTGAGCTCTTTGGAAGATCACCAAACATGGCCTTGCTTTATTACCAGCCTTCTAGGCAAGGATAAGAAGAGTTTTTGCCACATAGGTAGAGAGTAGTTGCTCTGTGCCTAGTGCTGCCTAGAGCATCCTAAGAAGTCCAGCTTTTAACCTTTGTCCAAATGATAGGGAACAATGTGGGCTGCACTAAAAAAAAAAAAAAAAAAAAAAAAAAAGGGGGAGGAGGAAGATGAAGGTCTCAATGAGTTACTTTACAGATATTCTAAATGAAAAAAGCAGATTGCAAACTATTATGTAAGTAATAAAGGGAAAATAAGAATATTTTAATGTACCTGCTTAGTTTTACAAGAACATAGAAAGGAAGCCAAAGACAAAATGAAAATGATTATCTTGGGAGGAGTATAGGGTGAAAGGGTATGAATGCTTCTAAATATGCTTAAAATTTTCATTTTGAATTTTCAACCGTGTAAATGTTTAACATACTTTTGAAAATTAAATAAGCCTGAATAAAGCAAACCCTAAAATTAAGTAAAATATAAAAATAAATGTTTCAAATTGGTAACATAAAAAAGAATTAATCCAAATTAATTTTTTATACACATACTGACTTGTAGTGAGATATAACCTAAGAGCAAAAAGAACTGAAGGAGACCTTGAAATTAGTAGGTTTAATTGTTGCTAATAGTATTAGTGTAACAATTCCAGAAACCATCTTGTCTATATTGTAGAATAGAGCAAATGAGTAAATATATTGATATTGTTTAGGAACAGGATTCTGAAAAAAGGACATTGAAGTGGCCTAGAAGAGGAATGGCTCACTAGCAGTGAGCACCTAGCTGCCAGATTTTGTTTCTGAATACATTTTCTGCTAAAAAGAACCCAGGGCTCCATAGAGAAATGTTTGATACCAGGTCTAGCATAGGGAAAGTACAAGGTGAACCTGGAGTATCTTTTTGTGCCAGAGAGCAAGGACATGATCAAAGATAGATGGAGAACACAAATGCTGGTTGGTTTGTAGGAGCACCCACTGGCCAAATTGGGACATTTTTAACATTTAAAAAAAAGTGGAGGGGGGAGATAATGGACTATAATGCATTACTTTGGGAGAGAAAACAAGATCTGTGAGTTCATGACACTATTCTAGGAAAGGAATGAAGATTACCTGCTTTAGAAGGAATGATAGAATTAGCAAATTGCCATTTGCAGCCACCAATGCAATAAGTGGTCATGCAAGGTCATCAATAGATAGTCAAACTATTGAAAGAGACTGTTGGAGAACAGGATAATTATATAGTCTCAAAATATCACCCCATGGATTTCTCATTAATTCAAATGGGAAAATAGTCTTATATTGAAAAACCTCAGGAGCATCTAAGTAATCAAACCTCACATCACCAATGGAGCAATCCATATAATATCGCTTATAAATAGTCTTCAATAATGTTTAACCTGAGTATAATCGGAAGGAGACATCAGAAAAACCCTAATGAAGGTCATTTATTCAACAGTGTAGCTGGACTGGATTCTTCAAAATGTCATTGTTATGAAGACCCAAGAAAACAGGGATATGGAAAGCCAGGCCAGATTAAATAGATCTAATAATGTAGTTTGACAAATATAGTTTGAGATCCTTGATTGGATCCTGGATTGAGACAGTTGGGGAACATTGATGAGACCATTGGGGAAGTTTTAAGTGTATACTATATATTAGGTAATATTAATCAAAGTTAAATTTGTTGAGTATACTGATTGGCATTATAGTTATATAGGATAATTTCAAGGTTTTTAGGGGATAGATGGTAAAATAGACATACAATGTCATGATCGATTTCTCTCTCTCTCTCTCTCTCTCTCTCTCTCTCTCACACACACACACACACACAACACACACACTCTCACTAGGGATTAAACCCAGGGGTACTTTATCACTGAACCACATACCCAGATCTTTTTATTTTATTTATTTTTTGGTTCTGAAACAGGGTCTTGCTAAGGTGCTGAAGCTGTCCTCAAACTTGACATCCTCCTGCCTCAGCCTCCTGAGTCACTGGGATTACAGGCATAAGTGTCATGATCTCTCTCTCTGCAACTTTCAAATAGGGAATAAATGTATATTAGTAGAAAGATAAAGCAAATGTGACAAATGTTAGTTGGTGGATCTAGTTGAAGGGCACATTCATCATGTTTCTCCTTCAACTTCAGTGTGGTTTGAAATTTTTCACAGTGAAAGTGGGTCAGGTTTTTTAGAGACAGGGTCTAACTGAGTTGCTAAGTGCCTCGCCATTGCTGAGACTGGCTTTGAACTCACAATCCTCCTGCCTCAGCCTCCCAAGTGCTGGGATTACAGGCGTGTGCCACCACGTCCGGCTCCCTTTAATTTTATTTTAAAATTAAATTTTAAATAGCTATGTGTGATTTGTAGCTTATTGTATGAGAGTACAGGTCTAGATTTTAGAACATGAGAGGACTTCTGTTAAATGATGAGTGAAGTTGAATCTTTACCCTAGACAGGAAGTGGACTGCAAATGATGGAACAGGATAATTTTAAAGAAAGAAGTTGAAGCTTTTACAAGTTTACATTTTCTGGCTTGTGAGGAATAGAATAGGAGGAAGGACCAGTGTGGGCAAAGCCAGAAACCATCCCAAGTTAAAGGAGGACAGTAAAGAGTAGGGACCAAAAATGGGAACACCTGCTGTGTCAAGCATGGGGACACTGTCAACATGACCATCTCTGCCTTTATAGGCCTTCCAGCCTTGACTGGGCAGCTTTATAGAAAAGTAGACAAGGGGCTGGGGTTGTGGCTCAGCGGTAGAGCGCTCGCCTAGCACATGTGCGGCCCAGGTTCAATCCTCAAACCACGTTTAAAAATAAACGCTTTGGGCTGGGATTCTGGCTCAGCGGTAGAGCACTCACCTAGCACACTCACCTAGCACGTGTGCGGCCCGGGTTCGATCCCCAGCACCACGTACAAATAAAACGCATTGAATAAAACACATTGTGTACAACTAAGGCAAATAAATAAAAATATTTTTAAAAAAAAACATTTAAAAAAAATAAAAAATAAACGCTTTGTATACAACTAAAGCAAATAAATAATATTTAAAAAAATAAAAAAGAAAAGTGTATAAGAGTTACCTTTGGGTGTCGGTGCTGTAGGATGCCTAGGGACTGGGAGTTTTGGGAGATATCAAGAGGGGCACCTAACAAGCTGCTGGCCATGCTTTCTGTTACATGCTTTGTTGATGGCCTGGCTTGGGACAGGACAACCTTTTTTCTGAGTACATGGGAAGCTCTAAGATTTTAAGCAGCAAAATGACATGAGTAAGTTTGCATCTTAGTAAGTTCACTGCTGTGTTATGGGTAGTTTCAATCCGTGGGTACGTCTTAGCTCTAGTGTGGTTGTTCTTTTAAACCAGCCATCTCCAGTGTCTTGTCTGGTTTATGTTGTGTTTTGTTTTTCTTTCTCTTTCTTCCTCCTTTCCTGCATTGCTATCTTCTGGGCCCCACGCTCTCTTCTTCCTTGATGTCCTACTCTCTCTGATCCAAAGATCAGCCAGTAAAAAGCAGTCTCACCTGTCCAGGTAAGAGGGATGCCCCTTTGTATTTTAAAATATATTTATTTGGTTTTTAATAGATAGTGTCTTTACATGGTTTGAATTTGAAGAGTACATAAAAGAACATAATGATAAATCTCCAGTCTCATCCTCATGTCCAGCCATCCACTTTCCCTCCTCAGAAGCAACCAATGTTATGTTTCTTTTGTAGCCTTCAAAGATGTTAAATATTTTACATACATATGCAAATATATAAGTAAATAATTTCTTTTCCCTATTATCTACTGTTTATAATATCCATATAATTCTGTATCTTATTTTTTCCCCTCAGTAACATATCCCCAAGATCATTTCTTACTGTGTTATATAAAGTACCTTCTTATTATTTTATATGTCCAAGTTCTGTGTCATTGTTTTATTTATATAAAATAATTCATTTAACTAGTCACCCATTTTGAACATCTAGATGATTTCCAGTGTTTTGCAATTATAAACAGTGATTCCATGAATAAACTTCTACTTTAGGTAGAATAGGAATTGCCCCTTTCAGAGAGGCAGCAACTATTGATTGAGAAACTGTCAGCTTGCATACTTATCTAAAAAAAGGAGGGCCATGATAGTAATTTCCTCTGTTCCTGTAGGGATCCTGAGTAAAGAAGAGATTAAAGAATGAATCTGATTTGGTCATCTGTAGTCACAAATAGTTTCTAAGCATGTACCTCAGGCTGGCTGTAGTTGGAATACACTACCATAAACAGATCAGATTCCTGTTCTCTGGAATTTTCAGAAGCTCTAGCTATTGCCATAACCCTCCTTTCGGGGGGAGGGGGAGTGTGCCAGATGCCAGTTGCCCAGTAGGTTAGTACTAAATGCTGAGTTACCCTCCTGGAGACTGCCATTTTGGAGAGGTGGAACTAAAATGGGGAGCTTGTCTCTGCTGCAGCCATTGAAGTGCTCTGCTGTGTTCATGAAGGCCTCTGTATATGTTTGACCTGCCATGTCCTTCCCCTTCAGTCTCCCTTTTCTTTGCAAATCATCGCTTAACACTAACTAGCTATTTGTTTTTTCCCTGTCTTTTTCTTGCATTCATTTTCTCTGCTGCTCCATCAGCCCCATTGCAGCCTGGTAAGACCCCATAAGTGTGTGTATATGTGCACATCCCCTTCTTGCCATTGTCTCCTTGTCACCTGACTCCATGAAGGGTTGTTTCCCTGCTGAGTCTTAAAGAGATCAGGCTTACCCTGCCAGGCCAGGATTACAGACAGGTGATATGGCCAGCAGTGTAGACATGGCTACTCTAGATTGAGCAGGTTAAAGGTGGGTGGCTTGGTCTCTCCTTGTTGAAGACTCGGGGCCCTTTAAAGAGCCACCTTCTGCTGGTCCCTCCCTGCCCAACTCACTGATGTACTTTCCTTGCTCCTTCTCCAGGTTAAGTAGCCTGTCTTCTCTGGGAGATTCCGCACCTGAGCGCAAGTCCCCTTCCCACCACCGCCAGCCCTCTGACGCCTCAGAGACAACAGGTACCACCTTCTTGGGCCTTAGCCCATAGATACAGAGATTCACACCATCCGTATACCCCAAATGTAAAACACCTTAGTCTTTATGTTGAACCAGACATTGTGTTATGGATTTATATAAATTGCCTTGTTACACCTAGAAAATAGGTTTTATTATCCTTATTTAAACATAAGGGAGCTGAGGCACAGAGAAGTCAAGAAACTTACCAAACTGCTAGTTGTGAACAGAATCGGGACTTGAAACCAGTACCATTTTAGCTCTAGAACCCATGCTTGAGTCATTATAAAAATAGTCACACACTGTGGTATCTGTCACACAGTCACATGGATGGAGAAAATTGGTAGGCATAGCCTTGGTTTCTTCCTCATCTGTACTTGGATGTTCTTGTGAATAAAAGGTTTTTTCTGTCATTTATCCTTCCCTGGATTTGGCAAGGGACCAGCCCTGAGTCACCCTGTGTGAGTTATCCAGCTCTGCAAAACAGTCAATAAGCACTGGTGTCCCACCTGCTCCATTCATTGGGTGTAACTTAACATAAGACTTCCAGTCCACCCAGCAGGGGTACTTATTTGTAGTATTCATCTTCGGGAGGTTGGCTAGATTTGGCCCTTCCCTGTTCTTTGGCTAGTATCACCCAGACAAATCAAAAGGAACAGATATTACAAGAGAGACAAACATCACAGCACTTCAGTGAAGGACCATTTCTTGTATGAAAGACAAAAGTAGATTTCAGGTTTTTGCCAGTCACTGAGCGAGGCATGTTATAGTAGTAGTATGTTATGACAGGATGAATATAAGGAACTGGGTGAGTGGGGGAAGGCTCTTTGAGGAAGACACACACTGATACATTCCTGGATTGGCCTTGGCTTGTATGTACCAACCTTCCAATGATGCTGCCTGCCCCTCCCTTTTCTCTCTCTCTCTCTCTCTCTCTCTCTCTCCTACCAGGTCTTATTCAACGCTGTGTCATCATCCAAAAGGACCAGCATGGCTTTGGCTTCACAGTCAGCGGGGATCGCATTGTTCTGGTGCAGTCTGTGCGGCCTGGTGAGTACAGCATCTTTCCTGTTGTGGTGGGCAGTTCTTAGATGGCTTCACATATGTGACAGTGCTGCACGACTTGGAGAATGTGTGCTTGGGGGGGCCCTGAGAGGCATGAGTGAAGTATTCAAGAACTGGCTACCCAACGACATCTGGAGAACTCTCCACAATACCAAGCCACAAGGCAGAATTTCCCAGGATCACACTACATGCCTGCTTCCCCAGCTGGGAAGTGCCAAACCAGTGGAACAGCCCTCAGTCATCAGGCAAATGCCTGATTGCCATCAAAGAGAGCCCCTCATACTTGGTCAGAAGTTGCCATGGAGGCATCAAAAGCCCTTTTCTTTTTTTTTTTTTTTTTTTTTTGTGTGTGTGTGGTTACCAGGGATTGAACTCAGGGGCACTCGACCACTGGGTCACATCCCCAGCCCTTTTTTGTATTTTTTTTTTTTTTATTTAGAGACAGGGTCTCACTGAGTTGCTAAGTGCCTCGCCATTGCTGAGGCTGGTTTTGAACTCGTGATCCTCCTGCCTCAGCCTCCCAAAGTGCTGGGATTACAGGCGTGCGCCACCACGCCCGGCAAAAGACCTTTTCATACTTATCTTCACCTTACCTGGCTAAGTGCATGGATAGTCACTTTCACTTTCTTCTTTCTTCTTCTTCTTCTTTTTTTTTTTTTTTTTTTTTCTTTTTTCCTTGCTGTACTGAGGATTGAACCCAGGGCCTCTTGCATGCTAGGCAAGACTCTACCATGGAGATACATCCCTAGACCCTCACCACCACCCCTTTTGTGTGTGTGTGTGTGTGTGTGACAGACAGACAGACTAGGGATTGAACCCACTTGGCACTTTACCTCTGATTTATATTCCCAGCCCTTTTTATTTTTTATTTTGAAACAGGGTCTCACTAAGTTTCCCAGGCTGGCCTCAGACTTATGATCCATCTGCCTTAACCTCCCGAGTAGCTGAGAATACAGGTGTGTGCACCACAGCACCTGGCTAGATGGCCACAGATAGTCACTTTCTGTAGAGGTTTGCAATTAGAGTCAGGCACACTGTCCAAACATTTTACATTTGCAATCAGTTATTATTAAGTAATGCACTACCAAAAGATAAAAGATTTATGTCAGGCTTTATATCAGATGAATGGTATTTAGAAGTTTGGGTACTTTGTGGTTCAAGGCATAATCATGTCCCTTCTGATCACTTTGGAAAGCCCTTTTAAGAAAAACAGGATTTCAGGAGTTGTTTGAATGATAGAAATGAAACAGATCAGTAAGATAGGAATTTGGCAGGAAGGGAGTGCAGAGTAGGGAACACCTCAATCACATGACCATTGCATATGGAAGAACTGTTGTCGTATACCAAGTAGTAGAATCATTGTTAGTTGACCCAGGTTGAAGAATACAAGCAGGAGAGAAAGGAAGGTGTGTGGGAGAGCATAAAACAAGTATCCCTAGAAGGGGTGAACTTCAGTGTGGCGAGTGAGATTGGGTTGGTCACATGAAACATTGTAGGCTTGGCTTATAGGAGAATCCAGGAAAGGGTAGGTAGGAAGCAGGCTGGCATTTCACCCTAGGGATAAAAGGGGAAGGGAAAATATACTTGCAGTAATTTTGGAGAAAGACTTGGGACTGGGGTTGTGGCTCAGTGGTAGAGCGCTCGCCTAGCATGTGCGCGGCCCAGGTTCAATCCTCAGCACCACGTAAAAATAAAGGCATTGTGTACAACTAAAGCAAATAAATAAATATTAAAAAAAAAAAAAGACTTGGGGTTGTTTATAGGAAAAAGGAAAAGAGAATTTCAAATGTATGATTAAAATGAGATATATGGATCATACAAGGATGCATATAATTACAGCTTCTTATACTTGGGAGCTAAGTTTTATCAGTGGGAGATGTGTTTTTCATATCCTAGGGTAAAGCTCTGAAAAGATAGTGTTATTCCTTCCTTCCTGTGTTTTTCAGGGTTCCTGAACTAGGATGGGACAGTGTAGTGGAATTGCCAATAACTTCTGTTTTACTTATGCAGTCTCATTAGATACAGAAATGATATCCCCTCCAGTGAAATGTGGGTGCAGCGCTCCTTTGTTTTTCGTTTTCTCCCCCACACCCCTTCCTTTTAGGCTGGACAGAATCAGACAGAGAGAGGAAAAAACAGAAAGATGACTTGCAATAAAGAATGAGTTTTAGAGTATGTGTGTGTGGGTGTGTGTATGTTTTAGGGAAGGGGGGGCTACATTTGGATTAGCATTGAAATCACAAGAGTAATAAAGCAGTTGACTGTTGTCTTTTCCAGATTTTTTTTTTTTTTTTTTTTTTTTTTTTTTTTTTTTTTTTGTGGTACCAGGGATTGAACTCAGGGGCACTCGACCACTGGGTCACATCCCCAGCCCTTTTTTGTATTTTATTTAGAGACAGGGTCTCACTGAGTTGCTAAGTGCCTCGCCATTGCTGAGGCTGGCTTTGAACTCGTGATCCTCCTGCCTCAGCCTCCCAAAGTGCTGGGATTACAGGCGTGTGCCACCACGCCCGGCTGATATTTGTTTTCTTGTTCACTGTTTCTCCTGCAGTCTGTGTTCTGCCTAATCAGAATCACTGAAGCCATAGAATAATTGAAATCCCTATTCCTGGGCTCAACCCCAGAAGTACAAAATCACTTTCTGGCAGGAGAGCCAAGGATATACTTCTCAACAAATTCCCCTGATGATTCTTGTGCTCACTGAAGTTTGAGAACTTTTGCTCATATTCTTTTTTTTTTTTTTTTTTCTTTTCTAGTTGTAGATGGACACAATGACTTTATTTTATTTATTTATTTTTATGTGGTGCTGAAGATTGAACCCAGTGCCTCACACATGCTAGGCAAGCATTCTACCGCTGAGCCACAACCCCAGGCCTTGCTTATATTCTTTAAAGGGTTCAATTTCTTTTTTTTAAAAATCACTGAGTTATTAGAGTTACTTCACGTGTTTCATGTATTTAGGCAAGATAGCTCTTTCCTCTCCAGCTTTCGTTTCTACATGACTGTGTAAAAGAGTTCCAAGTTATTTGCAAGTACTCTTCCATAAATAGCACATTTTAGGTGAGGGGAGTTTGAAGCCCATATTGAAAAGCCAAATTGGAATGTAGTCATTGCCATATTTTTTTCTGCATATACTAGAAACATCTAATTGTGTTTTGTGGGAGTTTCATTTTGATCGGATGAATACAACATACAGATTTAATGATCATCTTGGGGTAAATTTACAAAATATAATTTTTATGTTCCTCATTTACTTGTTTTGGCATTAACTTATTTCAGGAGTGTAAGTACTTCCTGGGTATAAATTAAGCCAGGAATATAAGCCATTTTTAACCTGTGAAATGGTCAAAAACACTGCTGCCTCCAGTTGTGTGCTAATCTGCAAAGGTCAATAGCACATTCTTCTGAGTGCCTCTTAGTCATCCATCATCAGAAGACCTTAATCTGTCCTTTTTTTTTTTTTTTTTTTTTTTTTTTTTTAGTACCAGGGATTGAACTCAGGGGCACTTGACCACTGGGCCACATCCCCAGCCCTTTTTTTTTTTTTTTTTTTTTTTTTTGTGGTACCGGGGATTGAACTCAGGGGCACTCGACCACTGGGTCACATCCCCAGCCCTTTAAGACAGAAAATGAGACAGTTATCTTTAATGTTATGAATCTTCAGAATATGTTTATGAGCCTCTCAGAACTTATCAACTACCTCTTTGAAACTCTTAAATTTATTCTTTTCTCCATATTCCTAATAATTATGATTATTTTACTAATTACACTTATTTCAGTAAACTCATTTTTCCACTGGATAATAAGAAATAACTTTTATCAGACCTTCGAACATATCTGGACACATACTCTTCCCAGAGCCTGGCCCTGCTTATCTCCTACATTGACTGGTCGTCAGAAGTCTGGCCTCTGATCTAGGTGGAGGGAAAAGCAGCAGATGTGACCTTATATAACTCTAACTTTAAAGTCCTTAGCCAGACACAGTGGCACACACCTGTAATCCCAGAAACTCAAGAGGCTGAGGCAGGAGGATTGCAAGTTTGAGGCCAGCCTCAGCAACTTAGCAAAACCCTGTCTCAAAATTAGAAAATAATAATAAATAAGGACTAGGGGTGTAACTCAGTGGTGAAACTCTCCTGGGATCAGTCCCCAGTACCAATACAAAAGTCCTTTGTCACTGGGGCAGAATGGGTTGTCTACCCAGAGTGGAGATGCTTCACACATTGTAATGAGATGAAATTTCTTTCAGAGGGGAGGTAATTGGAGAGGGACTTTAGTGTAGAGTCAGTGGTCTCTGGGGAGGATTGTGGGGTTTTTCTGACCAGGCCTTCTCCTTACAGGAGGTGCAGCTATGAAAGCTGGTGTGAAAGAGGGCGACCGGATCATCAAAGTGAGTGGCCCTGACACCCACCCCCCAGGAGAGGAGGCAGTTGTGCAGAGGTTGTTCTGGCCCTGGCCCATCCTGCAAACTTCCATTTCCATACCAACTGTCAATCAGACCTTAAGTTAGAGGGTAGCACCATGGAGGGTGCATAATAGTATAGTGAGAGAGAGAGAGAAAGAGAGAGAGAGAGAGTAAAGAGAGCTAGGTTCCGTGTTCTGGACCCAAGCAACCACACTTCTAGAACAGGTTTTTTTTTATACCCATTCCAGAGATGACAATAAGATTAAAGCCTTCAGACTCTCAGCTTAATAATCTGTCCTTCATACTGTGCTGGCCTGAGGTCCTGGCCTATTCTAAACTACTGTCATCTGCCCTATCCATTCAGATCTGCTGTCTACAAAATGGAGTCCTATAAGCATTAAGGAAATCCTAAAAGCAGAGAATCCAAATCCTCTAGTAAGGAGATAGAACATGGGGCCAGTTGGCATACACATGTGTGAGGCAAATGGTTGGATGATCTTCACCCCCCTACCCCCCAAAAAAATAAAATGAAGAAATGAAGACAGGTCTTATCCCTGAAAATTCATAGGCTGGCAGGGGATGCAAAACACATGGCACATGTGAACAGGAACAAGTTCATAATGTGAATGAGAGTAAACAAGTGACCAGATGTAACTAAGGAGCATTGGAAAATGGCTTCCTAAAGAAGTGGCATTTTGATCCTAGGAGCCCCTAGTTTCTCTCACTGTTACGTGATATATTTGTCCCTTCAACAGGTCAACGGCACCATGGTAACCAACAGTTCACACCTGGAGGTGGTAAAGCTTATTAAATGTAAGTTGGAGAGGGGTGACAACTAAAGAAGTAGAAGCCAGGTGGACTGAGAGGGAGAAAAGAGAATGCCTGCTGATCCAGATGGTTTCTTTGGTAGATGTTGAAGCTGCTGAAATTACATCTTTAATCTTGACATGGAGTGATCTACGTAGCCATACAGGCACAAAGCCCTGTTATTTCGAATAGAGATGTCTCTCATCAGACATCTTCATTTTTACCACCCGTCCTTGCCACTCTTGTTTAGGCCGTATCCTACTAAGACTATGTCTCTGCCCCCTCTCTCATTTGCATTCTTCCTCATGTATTTTCTCTTTGGGGAGCAGGGTCAATAGTAGTTTATAGCCAGGAAGACCCAACAATTGAGTCTGTGTGGGTAACCAAATAGAAGCAGCAAATGTTGAGGAAAGAATTAAAGGATGTGAGAAGTCTGGGAAGGTAGAAGGCTAGAATTTGAGTACCTGCCATGTGCTAAGCAGGCAGTGTGCTTGGGCTTTGCACTGGCTACTTAATTCAGTGAGATAAGGAAACGTCTCACTAAATATCCCAGATATTTGTGGATGAGATTTTAGTTGAGGTCTCTGCGTGAAGGAAGGTAAAAAAGTGGAACTAGGCTGATAAAGGGTAGAAAAGCAGGAGTTAAGAGAAAGATTGGGGCCTTTTAAAAGTGGAGAACATAATCCACAGGATTATGAGCTTAATGAAAAAAGAATCTCCTCCTGTAGCTTAAATGTCTACTATCCAGAACAGCACAACTTCAGCAAGCCTCTCTGTTCTCCTCCAGCTGGCGCCTATGTTGCACTGACCCTCCTAGGCTCTTCACCTTCATCTGTTAGTGTCTCTGGGCTCCAACAGGAACCATTCCTGGCAGGAGCTCCCCGAGTTATCCCTGTGATCCCACCACCTCCACCTCCACCTCTGCCATCTCCACAGCGCATCACAGGACCCAAACCTCTGCAGGTAATGATCCTCCTGATTCCTCCTCACTCTGTGGTCCTTTTGAAGAGCTCTCCATTGGGGACCAAGTTGACTGGGGTTGTGGTAAGCAGAGACAAGCCAAAAGACATATGAACACCATCAAAGAGTTAAATAAATAAACATGAGGGTTGCATGACAGGGTGCTTCATGCCTTCCATGTCCTCCCACGTAAATGAACATGAGGTTTTATCAGGCAGTAACATTCATTGTGTTCCCTAAATGTGTGGAATGCCCTCCCTCTGGAGATCTCTGCCCTCTGAGAGTGCTTTTCCTCACTAGGGAGAGTTTCCCTTCCAGACATGGACAGAAAGCATTGCTTAGGGACTGTTGTCAGTTAGCATCAGGAGAGTATGCTATTAAGTCAAGGAATGGCTTTCTGGAGGAGTAAGATATGGAATTCAGTCCATAGAGGGAGAGAGTCAGAAAAGGATAAAAACAGAGAACCTTCAGAGTAGTAAAGCCTGTGCAAAGGCATAAAAGAGGATAGGATGCAAATAGGTATAGGGAACAGGATTTTCTCATTGGAAAGAAGACTGAACCAGCAAGTACTTGGAGAAGTTAGAGAGGAGTTTGATACCAAGGGTGATTATAGGCAAAGTTTCTAGGAAGCTCAAGAACAAAAGCAAAATAAGGTTTTATGTTTACTGCATTCCAGCAAGATACTGAATGTTACACAAATGTTGTACAAATCATACTTATGACCTTGACTCTATTCTCATACCTTTTCCTTGCCCAAGGATCAGCAGATACAAGAGAATTAGCATTGAAGTAATCTCCAACTCTCACTACTGTTATATTTTCCATTCCTAGGATCCTGAAGTTCAAAAACATGCCACCCAGATCCTCAGGAATATGCTGAGACAAGAAGAAAAAGAGTTACAGGTGAGGTCACTACTAAAGGTAGACTGGCCATTGCCTTAATGAAATAATACAATACCAGAGCAACTTTAGTTTGCAGACCATATCCCATTACAGTTAAAACCTTAAAAGTAAAACTTCAGGACCACTGAAGAATTGGCATTGGCCAGTAGAATTTTTTTAAAGCAGAATTTGACCAGTAAAACAAATGGGATAATAGAATTCTTTGGGTAATAGATAAGGATAGTGAATATGAATATTAAATACAAATAAATTATATGATAGACTAAAATAAGGGAACATTAGAACTGAGGAAAATCAGGTAATCCTCAGTACCCCCCCCCACACACACACATATACACACAAGAATAAATCTAGAAATCTAGACTCTTTTTTTTTAAAATATTTATTTATTTGCTGTAGTTGTACATGATGTGTCCATTCTTACATGGTGCTGAGGATGGAACCCAGGCCACACATGTGCTAGGCAAGCACTCTACCACTGAGCCACAACCCCAGCCCGAAATCTAGACTCTTATTACTTCACACAGTTAACAAAATTTACTCAGTGGATCTAAGACATAAATGTCAGAACTTAATGCTGGGTTTTTGTTTGTTTGTTTGTTTTTTGGTACCTGAGGATTGAACTCAGGGGCACTCAACCACTGGGCCACATTCTCAGCCCTTTTTTGTATTTTATTTAGAGATAGGGTCTCACTGAGTTGCTAAGTGTCTGGCTTTGAACTCTTGATCCTCCTGCTTCAGCCTCCCAAGTGCTGGGATTACAGGTGTGTGTCACCGCACCCAACACTTAAAGCTGTTTTTAAAAACTGTAAAACTCTTAATGAAAACTTAGGTATAAATCTTCATGATTTTGGATTAGGCATTGATTTCTTTGATATGACGCCAAAAGCAAAAATGACTCCAAAAATATCATCAGGTTTCATCAAAAAAGTAAAAGGACAGCTCTCAGAATAGAAGGAATATTTACAAATTGTATATCCGATAAGGGTCTAATTATCAGAATATGCAGCGTACTCATAACCCAACAGTAAAGAGACAATACAAAAGGCAAAGAATTTGAATATACAGACTAGGGGTGTGGCTTGGTGGCAGAGTATTTCCTAGCAAAAGGCCCTATCTCCAGCACTGCAGGAAAAAAATACAAATACAAATAGCCAGTAAGCATTGGAAAAGATGCTCAATGTTGTTAGTTATACAGGGATGCTGATCAAAATGACAATGAGATGCTACTTCACAACCATTAGGATGGCTATAACAAATAACAGTTATTGGTAAGGATGTGGACAAATCTAAGAAATACTTGTTTTTATTTCATCTACATATTCACTATACTAATCTCTTTCTGCCATTGATGGTAGGAATATAAAATGGTACAGCCACACTGGAAAAGTTAGATAAATTTCAAAAATGTTACACAGAGATACTATATGACCCAGTAATTCCTCTCCTAGGTAAATACCCCCAAAAAACATGTTTACACAAAAACTCATAGTGAACATTCATGACAGCCAAAAAGTAGAAACAATCCAAATGTTTATCTGCTGATGGATAAGCAAAATTTGGTATATTCACACAACACGTGTTATTTGTCCCTAAAAATGAGTAAGTACTGGTACATGATATAAAGCAGAGAACCCTGAAAATATGTTAATGAAAGAAGCCAGGCAAAAGTCCACAAATTTTTTTACTCTGTTTGCTTAGAATGTCCAGAATAGGCAAATCCATAGAAACAGAAAGTTAGTTTAGTAGCGGAAGGGGGAAGTTGGCAATGACTACTTACAGGTAACAGCTTTCTTATTGGGGTGATGGAACTGTTCTGGAATTAGATAGTGGACATGGTTGCACAATTGCATGAATATACTAAAAACCACTGACTTATATACACTTCAAGATGATGAGGCTTAAATGAATTATCTCAATGACTTTTTTTTTTTTTAATATTTATTTATTTACTTTAGTTGTATACAATGCAATGCGTTTACGTGGTGCTGAGGATCGAACCCGGGCAGCGCACGTGCGAGGCGAGCGCTCTGCCACTGAGCCACAACCCCACCCCTCAATGACAATTTTTAAGAAATTTAGAAAATACCATGGCTGCCCAAAAGAAGCAATAATGATTTATGCAGTTATCAGGAAGCTTCATGAATTGATGCTTGAGTTGGGTTCAGTCTGCTGTGACTAGAAAATTGAAAATGGCAGTAGGTATAGTGGTTGGAAAGTGATTTGAACCTTAAATATCTTGAGGAGCTTGAAGTTTGATTGAAGGAATTTAAGTAGAGAACTTGTCACATTTTCAAATCAGTGTTATTTAAAGGCGTGTGTTAAGTGGGTTGACTGTTGTAGATAAAAAGATGATAACATATTCAACAAGAAATAGTAGAAGTCAGAACAAAAAGAAGGGAATAGTAAAGGGAAATATCTCAGAAGTCAAATCAGTGGAACTTACCAGTTTGTAAGGGAGGAAAGAATACAAAATGGCCCAAAGTGTGGGTGCCTGGGTAGATGGTGATGCCATTGATGGAGTAAAAGGACAGAGAGGAAGAAACCTTACAGGAAAGAAATGAAGGTCAACTTTGGGTTTGCTGAAATGGAGGTGCCCATGAGACATTCAGATAACTACTATCCTCCAGGCATATGGAGGTGACAGGGCTAAAGCTCAGGAGAACAGACTGGGTTGAAATAGAGATTCCAGTATCCTCAGTATAAAGATGATCATTGAAATTGGGGTCTGGGTGAGATCACCCAGAGTGCCAATGCAGAGAGAAAAGGAGAGAGCCAAGGATGGTTTTGGGAACTTACATGTTTCTTTGTACACTGTACCAACCTCTAGTATGACATTCATTGATTATTATATTTGATCTTCAAAAGAGTAGCTGTTGAGATAACAGGGGAGACACCAGGTTATGTATGTTGACGAATGACTGGAATGCAAAGAATAGGGGACTCGACTTAAGTCTAGGGTACTGTTCTGAAACATTTAGTTGTGAAAAAAGGAGAAAAAAATGAGGCAGTGCCTTGAAGAAGAATCTGAGCTGGTAGAAAGGATTTTATTATGGTGTTTTTAAGTCAGGGAACTTGAACACTTTTATAGGATGAAGGGAAGAAGTCACTGGAAAAAGATGACTTTGAAGATATGTGTAAAGTATCCGTGAAGTGCCCATAGTTAGAGGGATTAGCTTTGTAAGATTTAGACAATTTCTCTGCTGAGGCAGGAGGAAAGATGGCTGCAGGTGTTTTGAAGTGGAGTGAGTTGGGAAAGTTCTTAGCAAATGATGTTATCTGCAGGCACTGAGGGGAAGGGTTGGGGCTTGATGGGCATAGAAAAGAAAAAAAACAAGCCAGGCACGGTGGCGCACGCCTGTAATCCCAGCACTTTGGGAGGCTGAGGCAGGAGGATCGCGAGTTCAAAGCCAGCCTCAGCAATAGCGAGGCACTTAGCAACTCAGTGAGACCCTGTCTCTAAATAAAATACAAAAAAGGTCTGGGGATGTGACCCAGTGGTCGAGTGCCCCTGAGTTCAATCCCTGGTACCACAAAAAAAAAAAAAAAAAGAAAAGAAAAAACATTCAATGTGAGAAATTTTCCAAAGGTTGTCAGGTAGCAGGAAGCCCCGGATGAACATAGCTGATGCATAAACACAACATCTTTATTTCTTTAACGAGCAAAGTGTGTCAATATCTCCTTTTGAAGTAAAATATTAATAGCTTCCGAGTATTCTGGTGTGTAATATGCACCAGACATCCTGCTAAGCACTTTACATAATCTCATTCAGGTCTCACAACCATCCCATGAGGCAGTACTGTCATCTCCATTTTATTGATGAGGATGTATTCAAGTTTGCCCAAGTCTGTGTAGCTTTAAGTGGAGATTCTAGAATTCAGAAGCAGGTTTTCCCCAACCCCTGCACTCCCCTCTGCTGCATGCTATGAAGAGAGCAAGGTGAGGGCTGGATGGCTTCTGCTGTCCAGGAGCTTCCTGGTAATGGCACTGGAATATTGGCTGCTCTGGTCAAGCTGTTGCTTCTCCTCTCCTGGGGTTCTCATTGTGTGAAGGTTTTCTCTTTAGCACTTTATTATATAATGATCTGGACAGTCACTTCAATATTTTACATTTGAGTCAGAGTCCTAAGTGATGGAGACTTCACTTAGGAAGTGGGAGGGACTCAATCCAGGCCTTGAAGAGTGGGTCAGATTAGGGCAGGCCTTTGTATTTTGTCTTCTGTCTCTAGCTGTCTCATGTGTTCTGTTTTTCATTGTACACCCCTTTTTCTGATCCTAAATGATGGTGAAATAATGTGCATCTACTAGAAAGCAGAGACCTCTTCTCTTTCCTCCTTGTTTTGGGTTAACTGTTTTCCCCACTGGTGAGTCATCCATTCTCTACTAACCGGCCCTCTGCCTTTTCCCCTCCTCCTCCTCCTCCTCCCTCCCCAGCGTATCTGTGAGGTGTATAGCCGGAACCCCGCCAGCCTCCTGGAAGAGCAAATCGAAGGTGCCCGGCGGCGTGTCACTCAGTTACAGCTGAAGATCCAGCAGGAGACTGGTGGCTTAGTGGTGAGTGATGGTAGGCATAGCTCTAGAACAGGCACCACGCAGTTGGACTGGATTAGAACCAGGAGAAAGCAAAGGCACAAGGCCCTCATGAGTCATGGCAAGATCTAAAGGCTGAGCTAGTAAGTGTTTAGTATTTTACAAGCAAACAAAGGTCAGCTGTTCTTTATTTAGCACCAGAGAATCCGAACTCCTTCCCAACACTTGGGATACCATATAAAATAAAAGCCAATTTCTTGCCCTTCAAGAACTTACAGTTGCAATGGAAAGAAAGTAATGAAATAAATCAGGCTGTTGACTCTAGTCTTCTAATTTTCTTTCCCTTCCCTTCTAGGTAGTTTGCTCATGGCTAATGTATATTACCTTTGTTTTCCTCAGTATTCATCTGGCAGTTTTTCCTACTACCAAGCCTTCAAGTAATGGGTCTTCTCAAAGAAATACAAGTCCCTTTTAATGTCAGCCTATATAAAGGATCCATAGTCAGTTAAGAGGGATCTGCATCAGCAGCTAACCACACTCTAGAAAAATCCAAAGAGATGATTCTTCATCTGTTCTTGTCTGGGACTTTACTATTAGTGTCTGTCTTATCTCCGTCAAGCCTCAGTTCTCTGTGTAAATAAGAAGTAACTCTTTAGAAACTTTAAGGTATCAAAGAACAGTATTTGCCAAAACCAATAGAAATTTAAGGCTTATCTACTTTTTTTTGTAGAATATCTAGATCAGAAAAGTTTGGGAAACACAAGCAGAAATATTCAAAGTGTTCATTTTCTGAAGGTTGTAGATTTAGAGCATCTTGATTCAAATCCCAGCTCTCATTCACACCAGCTTTTGAGACTCTTGGGCAAGTTATTTAATCCCTAGGAGCCTCAGTCTCCTCATTTATAAAATGGAGATCACAATAGTATCCACCTAACTGGGTATTGTCAGGAGGGAAGTATGCCTTTATCACAGGAGCCAGTGCCTGCTTACTGTTATTGTCCCTATTCTTATGAGGTGATGAGTCTGAAACACTGAGCTTGGGATCTGGAAATCTGAGCTCCAATCCTAGCTTTAGAGCTGTCCTATAGTATAGCTTGGGCAAATTGCTAAAGATCTGAGCTGTTTCCTTATTTATAACATGGGATTAGCATTCCATACTCAGAGTTGCTGAAAGATTAAATGTAGTCAAGAAAAGTGCTTTGTAAATTGTAAAGCATTGTCTAGCACTGTATCATTCCTCCACAGCTGCTGGGCAGTCAGTTACAGGCCAACAGATGCTGTCAGTCCTCAGCAAACTCAGCGATAAACCTTTCATATCTTCCCTCAGTCCCTGCTTGAGCATTTTATAGTACTCAATAGGAAGTTCTTTCCTATATCCAACCCAAATAAGGCATCAGGTGCTTTGAGGTCCGGAGTAATAAACGAAGGGAGATTTTTTTTTTAAATATGTATTTCTTAATTGTAGGTGGACACAATACCTTTATTTTGTTTTTTTATGTGGTGCTGAACCCCGTGCCTCACGCATGCCAGGCGAGCTCTCTATCTCTGAGCCACAACCCCAGCCCTCCCTAAAGGGAGATCTCTTTTGCTTTTTAGTAATGGTAAAGCTCCTTTCCACCATTAGGGGTCACCATCCTCTCAGACTGTGCAAATGAAGCAGTATCTCTTCTAGCCTGGCATTGTTGAGGTAATGAAGCAGAAGTAGCCAAACTATAAGCAAATATGATTCTGATTGGAGGGAATCAGGAAGGGGAGAGTCTCACAGAATTTTCCCACCCTCTGGGCCTTTCTCTTTTAGGACATACTTCCACCCTATGGTGACACCAGCCAGAGACCATCAGAAGGTGAGTCCCCCATCACACCTTTTTTTCTCTTACATATAGCTCTAGTACAGGTTTCTGATCTATTGTCTCCTCCCCACAAAGCAGGTTTAGGAAAGAAAATGCATAGTACCTGTCCTCTGGAAAATAGAATAATGAGAGAAAGCAGTACCCATACCCAGGGCAATACATGCAGTAGAAATGCAGTAGCATTGGAACCAGGGAAATATTGAGAAAACTGTGATCCAAACAATTGCTTGCTTAACAGCTCCCCAATGCTTAGGAGTTCAACTAATACTTGTGAAAAGGGATGGTGACCAGAAGAGGGCTGGGAATTAGTTAAGGGGTTAAAACTAGTTGCAAGATAGAGCTGCAGTTTTTAGGAGGTGACATGTCCTGGGCACAGGTGCAGAGGTAAGTGAAAGCTAGAGTAGAAGGTGTGCCAGGAGAACCTGGGGGTCATCAGATGAGAGCACCAAAGAAAAATGGGCAAAAGGAAGGAAGGTGGCACTTGCCCTGCCTGCCCTGTGCACAGGTGCCCAGAATAAAGGTTCCTTTTCCCACAGGGCAGAGCTCCTTCCTTATTGCCTAAATTCTTCTTCCCAGGTCGTCTCTCCCTGGATTCCCAGGAGGCAGACAGTGGCTTGGACTCTGGAACAGAGCGTTTCCCCTCCCTCAGTGAGGTGAGTGCCAGCAGAAGTATGGCCTATTTAAAACTGCATTTGCTGTCCCTGCCTTGGGCACCTGAGCCCATCGTCTGTGTATCTCTTCTACAACTCCGGTTCTAAGGATTTTGGTCACTGTGCTCTGGTTTCCAAATAAAAAGGTGTTTCAAATGTATCCTGCCTACCAGATCATTAGATCTGGCTTGTATTTTATCATAGTCAACTCTGTTATATAAAAAGAGGGTGGAGAGGGAGGCTGTTTCATTAACTATAACAGATTTTTGAGAGTAAGGGAGCAGGACATAAATCATCTAAAACAGTGACATGACCAAAAACACTTTTCTACCTGGCTGGGAATAATGCTCTAGATGAATGAACCCAGCCTAATTTCTTTCTTTGCCACTGTCTTTTTCTGCTTGAATGGCTCATTATTTTTGGAATGGCAAAGAATTTCATGTTAAACTCAAAAGTTGTCTTTTCCAGCTCTTCTCAGTTTGCATACATAAACTATAAATGAAAACTCACAATGTAAAAGTAAGCGAGAAAAAGTAATGGTTGACAGCAAAGTATTTACTCAGCCAGATTAACTAAATATGTGAATAAGTAGTTGAAAACACATTAAAAAACTAATTTTAGATAACAGAAGTTTACTTCATTATTACTTTCCCTATTAGTGGGAAGATGATGAATATCTGTGGAAGGACCAATATGTGGGAAGGTCACCAAAAAAGTGGCAGGAGGAGTGGTCCTAAGTAATCTATAATCAACATTATGTGAGAGAGGACATAGTTGGTGATGAAGTGTGTGGGCTGTGGGTTGAGACTGCCTAGATTGAATCCAGGGAATACGTTATAAGCTCTTTGACCTTGATCAAGTCCCATAATCTTTCAAGTCTTAGTTTTGTTGTGTAAAAAGTGGAACAAACAATAGTATCTTCTTCAAGACTAATTTCAAGGATTGAATGAGGAGGTGATATGTAATCAAGGGTACAGTGTAATGCAAGCATGATTATCATCACCTGAGAGTGTTCTGAATGAGGTTCCTTCTCACAGAATTCTCTGTTCTTTAGTCATTGATGAATCGGAATTCGGTACCATCAGATCCTGGACTAGACAGTCCTCGAACCTCCCCTGTGATTATGGCCAGGGTGGCCCAGCACCATAGGCGGCAGGGCTCAGACATACCAATCCCTCCATCTAGTGACCAGGTGAGTGATCAAAGTCACCCCACAATTCTCCTTTCCCCTGCCATAGCTGCAATTTGGAGGCAATTATTGTCCAGTAGTTAGTCTTGAATAGTTGGACTAAACCCTGCTCTGGACATCCACAATTTGAGAGAATCATTTAGAGGACAAATACTAACAAATATGGCATAAGTAGAAATATGAAAGTCAGGTGATCTCTTTCTCTGTGAACAGTCAGTGGATTCATCTCTAGACATGGCAGCTAAAGAGCAGATAGCTGGTCTTTCTTTTAATGTTTAGATAGAATATGAAATAAGTTTGTTCAGTGTTTCTCCAGAATACTATTTTTCTATGCTCTCTTTTTCTCAAACAAAATTTTATGTTTTGAAATTATAATATAGAAAACAAAAGTTCAGTGCTCTTGACATCTTTGCTCATCAACCTCCTCCTGCCCTCAGGGGTACTTCTGTGGAGCCATAAGTTTCTACAGAACCTGATTAGAAATCCCACACTCTCAAGGGTAGAACCAGGTCTAAGGGAGATTCAGGTAGACAGGTCTTGGCTCAATGTAAAAAACTTGTGAAGAATCTGGACTGTCTGGCGATGTAGTAGGCCAACTCAAGAGCCAGGGAGTTACCTGTCATTGTGCAAACAGAAGTCTTTAGAGATACTGGGAAGCAATCTCCTGGTCCTGTAAAATAGCATTTCTTAAAATTTACAACTGCAATAATTTTTCCATATCTACATTCCAACTGTATGTTGTTATGTAATATTTTTCTTCAAGCTTACTTTTTAAAACTTAAATTCATTTTAAAGGAAATATGTCACTACCTGGTATTAAAACCAGTATCACATAGTATAAATGCAAAGTATAAATTTAGAAACAATTTTGTGATGTTCTGTCTACAAGATATAGAACAATGTGGACAGAAAACTGCAATTTATGTTAAAAAGAGGAGGAAGAGCAAGGTGCAGTGGTGCATACCTATAATCCTAGCAGCTTGGGAGGCTGAGGCAAGAGGATCACAAGTTCAAAGCCAGCCTCGACAACTTAACAAGACCCTGTCTCAAAATTAAAAAAGGCTTGAGGATGTAGCTCAGTTGCCGAGGTCCACCTCACCCCACCTACCCTAGTCCTCCTGTTTTCATTCCCCAGTATCCACCCCTCCTCCACACACAACAAGAATAGGAGTCTCCTTTATAAGATACCTCTGGAGCATACATGGTAGTGTTGCTTCTGAAGAGCAAAACTGGTAGTTTGAGGATAGAAATGGAAAGAGGACTTTTCATTATATTTACCCTTTTATATCCTCTCAATTCTGAATTATGTGAACATACCACTTATTTTTAAAATAGATAAAACAAGCCAAAAAATAAACTACAGCCAGATTCTGTTGCTTGTCAATGGCTTTAATTAAGCCTGAGGCTGATTCTGCCTTTGTAAAGGGTATTAAAGTTAGATTAGCAGCAGACTGAAACTTTCTCTGGGTTAATCAGAAGGATTGAATGGAAACTGAAAACAAACTTTCTTATAATACGATTAATCATTCTTTAATGCATGTCCAAGTACCACCTAAAATCATCTCAAACCTCCATAAAAATCATCTCTCCTAAAATCATCTTGAAATCCATACTGGAAGACATTGGTGTAAGAAAGTATGCAGATGGTATTTTGAAACTCAGTTATCACCTTTTGAATCATGATACAATATCAAAAGTCCAGTGCAATATTTTAATGAAGTAGAATCTAATAACATGATAAGGAAAATCTCAGAATTCAGAGTAAGTATAGGTTTGTAAAATTTCTGTTTCAGTTACATATGTGTGTACCAGGTTACAATGAAAATGAATATATTATTGGTAAAAAAAAGCTTAAAGTTGCCTTTCTGGAGTTCATTTTATTTTTTATTTTGAGGCAGGGTCTCACTAAGTTGCTTAGAGCCTTGCCGAGTTGCTGAGGCTGGCCTTGAACCTGCAATCCTCCTGTCTCAATCTCCCAAGCCACTGGGATTATAGGCACACGCCACTGTGCCCAGCCTGCTTTTGTAATTAGGAAAAAAAAAATGGATTTGTAAAGACTTTTTAAAAATCCTCCTACTGAACAAGCAAAAAGCTAGTGCTTTTCACCAAAGAGCCAAGAAGAGCCAAAAGTACCCATCCAGCACCTATTGGGGATGAAGGGGCTCAGAGACTAGGATGTTACTAGAAAGGAGGGTACTTAGAATCTGTCTGGAAAGACAAGTGCAGCATATTGGACCTGGCTTTGTGACTTCAAGCACACCAGTTGGTTTCTCTAGGAATTGTTGTTCTGAACTGTGAATGAGTGTTAGACTCTGCAGTGTCTTCTGGGTCTCTTGAGTTCATCATTCTGACATGGAGTCATTAATGATCCAGGAGAAGAGAAAAGGAGTATGGGGCATCAGGAGGAACTGTCAGGGGAAGCCCCTTGAGAAAATTGGTAAGAAGGCTGAATATGGTGGACTTGGGAGGCCAAGGCAGGAGGACTGCAAATTTTACACCAGCCTCAGCAACTTAACAAGCCCCTATCAAAATTTATAAAGAGGGTGGGGGGGGGGGACACTGGAGATGTAGCTCAATGATAGAACATCCCTGATTCAATTCCCAGTACCAAAAAGAAAAGAAAGTAGTGAGGAAGATAGTCCAGGTCAACATCATAGTGGGCATGAGTAAGCTAGGTGGGTTCCAGAAACACAGCCCTTGCTGAGGAGTCATTGGAAATGAAGAGTAAATCAAGGGAAAACATAGTTGCTAGAAAAGCTATGAAAACTAAAGGAAAAGAACTTATCCTATGAAACATCAGGAATGTTCATGCAGTATGAAGTCCTTTTAGTTAGCAATCATGTTGGTTAGGATTTGGTTTTTATTAAAATTGGCCTGAGAGGGAAAGAAAGAAAAGCTAAGGAGTTTGGATTTTAACAGGTAATGACTATCTCCCATATATTCTTGAGCAGACAAGGGAAATAATGGAAGTGGTATTTGAGAAAGATCAGCCCCATCCCATTTGGTTCAGGGAGAGACAGATCAACTCCTTGGCTCTCTGACAGTTACTAAGCCACCAGTACTAGGTAGACACACAGCTGTTCAGCAGCTCTGTGGTAGATACCAGGATTCCAGAGTTGGAGGGTGCATCTTTAGGTTGTGGGGAGGCTGTTTAGGAAAACAGTGCCGCCCCCAACCCAGTCATAGAGTAGGCGCTGTGGGCTCTTTGTTTGTTAGCTGATGCTCCCTCCCCAGATCTTTTGCAAACAGGAAGAGAGCATTTTCTCTTACTTCCCATCTTCATATGTCATGTGACCAGGCTGCTCAGAGTTTGCTGCGCCCCACCCAGAAGCAGTTGGCTTCCTGCAAGTGGAAATCATTGCATCTGTGCTCTGAGATTTGGGGGTTGTAGTGAGAGACCAGCGTTTACCAGACCCAAGTGGCTTTCTTTGTGAGTGCTGTGCTGTTACTGAACAGATTCCATTGAAGAGATTGGATCTTCATCCTCTATAACCTCTCATCTCTACAACTTGCCTCTCTACCCCAGGGTATAGATCAAAGCCCGAAGCCTTTAATTATTGGCCCAGAGGAAGATTACGATCCGGGTTATTTCAACAACGAGGTAAGTGTTTCCTGATTTTCTCCTTTAATCATCCTTCTGCCATCTAAGCTGCCCTTGACTGGAAACTGTTTGACTAGCACTAGCTATGAAGGGAGCTGGCAGGAAGGAGCCCAGGCTGATGGAGCCTAGAAGGTAAAGAACATGGGGGCAAAGCTGGAGCAGGCTGTTTCACTGCCCCTGCCTCTGCACCAACTATTATGCTCACCCTTGTGCCTTCCAGAGTGACATTGTCTTCCAAGATCTCGAAAAACTGAAGTTACGTCCAGCTCACCTGGCAGTTTTTTCTTCGTTACATCTTCTCTCAGGCAGACCCCAGTCCACTGGTAAGTCAGAATTATCAGTCTGGTTTGAGTACCTGCTTGTGCTTGGCAAAGATAATCTTTGACCTCTGTGCCTAGTCTCTAGATGTTATATATCAGATCCATGGGCATAGTCAGGCATCTTAAGGACAGTGACAATAGGAAAGAAGATAAAACCTAAGCAGAAGAGAATCTTCATTGTGTGTGACACAGCTAAATACATCCATTACCTAGGGAGTAGCAGAAAGAGATGGACCTACAAAACTGCCATTTTTATTTTAATTTATTTTTTGGTTGTAGTTGGACATAATACCTTTATTTTTTTATTTTTACGTGGTGCTGAGGATCGAACCCAGGGCCACACACATGCTAGGCAAGCACTTTACCACTGAGCCACAACCCCAGCCAGAAAACTGCCATTTTTGATGAGTTTAGGAAGTCATCTTGGACAAAATGGTCTTTCTAAGGTTTTTTGAATGAAGGAATGGATACAGATTGGTAGAGGGATTGAGAGGATGGCCCTTACAAATAAAAAGTGTTACTACAAGAAAGGTTGGCAGAGGGTGCAGTGGCAAAGGGTCTTTAGTCTGAAGGTGATGACCAGAATGAACATGGGAGTGTGGCGCCTACCGCCCTGGTTGGTGCTCAGAGCCAGCAGCTTTACAGTTTCCCTCATTTTTGCTCAGCTACTGAGAAAGAAAGAAGGATGGAGCAGAGAGTTGATGTCTAGAATAAGCCTCTTGCTGAGTCATGGATTGCTGCTGCCACAATTAGAGGCCAGAACAAATGTCCTTTTGCTCAGCAGGACAGTGATCACCCGTGTGTTCAGTTCCAAATGTTGGTGTCTCAGAAGCATTCTTGAAAAAAACAGGGCATATCACAGAAAGAAATATCCCTTAAGAAACAATATATAAACAAGTATAAGATGCAAGTAAAATTATCAAGCATGGAAAGGATACAGAGTGGAGGAGTGATGGACCCTGAGCATGTGAGGAAGGGGATAATGATTACTTTGTCAGAGGTTTCTGGAACATTCTAAACCAGGGCTTCTCAGCCTCAGCACAGTTCACATTTTAGACTAGAGAATTCTTTGTTATGATAAACAGTTTTGTACATTTGGGGATATTTAGCAGCATCTCTGGACCTTTCCTAACTAGATACCAGTAGTGCCCATTCCCCTGATAGTTGTAACAACTAAAAATGTCTCCATACATTGTCAAATGTCTCCCCAGGGGGTAAAGTTCCACCCCTGGTTGAGAACCACTTCTCTAACTTATTTTCTCTCTACTTGTAGCTTTTTTACTTGTGTGCAGAAGTTTATCAGCAGATAAACCCCAAGGATTCACGAAGCTTGGGAAAAGACATCTGGAATATTTTCCTAGAGAAAAATGCGGTAAGGCAGTCATGGATTGAATTTTACAATCTCATTATACTCTTTAGACACAGAGGAAAAACTAAGCAAACCATTCAGGCCAAGTGGAGACCGGTTTTTAAAGAGATGTCCAGGCTTAGGATTCCTGGTTTCCATCCCTACCTCTCCTCTCAAAAAATGGCTCTCTCTTTACCTGTTTAGTACCATGTGCAGAATCATACTGCCTCTCTCTGGAATGTTTGAAGAAGGAAAGAGTTGGCACCAAATTCTAATTACTTCCTCAGCCATGTCTGCTTTGCCCCTCCTTGGAGGAAGAACAGAGGCCTTAGTTATGTCAAATGATCTAGATCAGCAAGGCAAGGAGAACCCAGGTGTCTGAAGCTCAGCCTGATGTGCCATTGCTGCCCAAAGACAGGAGCTGAGGAGACTTGGAGCATCTGGCCAGATGAGTACTCTGTACATCTGGATGTAATGCCCAGGGCAAGAGACTTCTACCTGCAAGGCACTTCCCAGGTTAACTTTCTAATCTGATCAACTAAACTAAGTCCACAGTGACTTTATTCTTCTGGCAATGAGCTATTAGGATTAATGAAGTTGGGGAGAATTGGTTTTCTTCAATATTTTTTTATTTACTCCTTTAAGTGGGTCTTATAAGGAGAATAGAGCTACCAGTTCTCTTGTTGGTTGTTATGGAACCACCCCAGTATCCAGCTGTCAGACTGGTACAGCAAACGCCAGAATACCATTCCAACTGCAGTAGAGGTGACATAAGACCCGTGTTCCTTGGAAGTGAAAGGGAGGGAGAGCTCATCAGATAGCCTAACAGAGATTTCTCCCTTGATGCTAAATTGCCACCATTTGGAGCAACATGTCTGTTCTCTGCACCCTGATTGCCTTGCAATAAGAGTAGAAAAACTACTTTCACCAAAATTGTTGCCACCCTTAGAATATAATCCCAGCTTAATCTGTAACCTCAGATTCCATTTCCTAAAACCTTGGCCTAGAATTCAGATATAGAGTTGGGAGAGAGATGAGAGAAGGAGGTGGGAGTAGATGTAGGCAGAAGGAGAAAAAGTAACATTGTCAAGCCCCACCTGCATGCTGTTCATTCCGGAGAAGCACCTGACCTCATACTTCCACCCCACTCTTCTGTTTTGTAGCCTCTCAGAGTGAAGATCCCTGACATGTTACAGGCTGAAATTGGTAAGTTGGCTTATTAATCAGTTTGTCTCCTATTGATGCCCCTCTTGTCCTGAGCTTTCAGGATACTCCAGAGAACAGAGGGGACATAGAAGACAGCCCCTATCCCTGGGGAACTGTCTTCTAAAAAGGGATAAGACCCACAGGACAGGTCCTCCAGAACACTTCACAGTAGCTTATGGAAAGGCACAAATGTGACAGACCCTGCCTAGGAGCTCACTATGCCTGGTGGAGCTTGTTATATGAAGACCTTGGCCCTAGAGTTAGGAGACCTGGTCTCATTTCTCCCAACCTTTCATGTGACCACTCTGGGCCTCAGTGGAGAGAAAATTGAATTTAGTCAGGGATTCCTAAACCAAGTGAGTCATCAGAATCCCTTAGAGACCTCTTTAAAAATCCAGAGACCAGGGCCTCACTCCATCCCACCTGCATAGTCAGTGTCTCTGGAGTGTTTTTTTGTTTTGTTTTTTTGTTTTGGTTTGGTTTTATAATAGTAGTATGTATTATAATTCATAATGCACATATGTAGCATCTTTTTACATACAACTGTTTGTATACAAAGTATATTTGTACCCCCAGCCCTTTTTTGTATTTTATTAAAGACAAGGTCTCACTGAGTTGCTAAGTGCCTTGCCATTGCTGAGGCTGGCTTTGAATTCGTGATTCTCCTGCCTCAGCCTCCCAAGTGCTGGGATTACAGGCGTGTACCACTGCACCTGGCTTTAATATTTTTTTTAGATGTTGATGGACCTTTATTTTATTCATTTATTTATATGTGGTACTAAGAATCAGACCCAAGGCCTCACACATGCTAGGCAAAAGTTCAGCTCAAAGAACTGAGCCACAACTCCAGCCCATGTTTTCTTTCTTGTTTTTTTTTTTTTTTTTTTTTTTTTTTTTGCTTTAGTTGTACACAATACTCTTTTTTTTTTGGTTCTTTTTTTTACGTGGTGCTGAGGATCGAACCCGGGCCGCGCACGTGCTAGGCGAGTGCGCTACCACTGAGCCACAACCCCAGCCCTCCATAGGGATTTATTTTTTCTTTCTTATGAATGCTGATAGCAGCTGGTCCAGAATGAGGACCCAATGACTGGTTGATTAATCAGCCCTCTCTGATTCCAGAAGAATTAAAAGGAGATGGTATTTAGAGGACAACAGCCTGAAAAGTTCAGCACCCACACCTTATAGAGGCTAGAAGTTGCAGGCTGCCTTTGGAAAGAAGTGATTTACAGCACCGGTGACCAAGGAGAACTTATGGGCACAGATAATAGGGTGACAGAGCTTACTCAGAAACAGAGAGAGCCAACTGGTCCCAGGGACTTGGCCTAGCAGGGTGGAGCTAGATGCTGGGACAGGAGGGGACACATCTCTCAGTTTTATAGAGTGTGAAGTGCTTGCCTTTTTTAGCATTTGAGCTGGACCAGGGATAGTAGAAGGGGAATGAGCCTCTCAGAGATCTGCACATTGATGTCAAACAACAGCATTTGGACACATCCAATGAGAAGGGCTTCATTATTTCTTCTAATGGAGCATAGGACATCCAGAAAATGTTCTTGCCTTGACTTGAGCCTTGGACATCAGAATTCCAGTCAGTCCTGAATCTAGAAATCACCTAAATGGAGTCCAGGCTTCCACTTTCTTTAGGTGAATGAGACAGACAGACAGCCTCTCCTCCCAGTGTCTTAGGGAGCTGAGACCCCTTGAGATGCTCAGCAGAAGCAGCCTCCTCTTCCCCCAACACCCTGCCCATGCTGGCTTTCCTGGGCTCTCACTACAGATCTGCGCCTGCGGAATGGTGAAGACGTCCGGGGCATTCTGTGTGAGGCTCAGGAGGCAGCCATGCCCGAGATCCAGGAGCAGATCCATGACTACAGGTTTGCTAGCTCCCGCCCACTGTTCTATCTCTCCTTGTGTTTCTTAGCAGAGCTCTCACTTTGCCTCTGCAGTGTGTATGTTTGCCTCCCTGTCTGTGTGCACATCTGCTAAGAATCTATGTATATTTGTTTCCTATTCTGTGTCTGGCATAGAACCAAACGCACTCTGGGGCTGGGCAGCCTGTATGGTGAAAATGACCTGCTAGACCTGGATGGGGACCCTCTGCGAGAGCGCCAAATAGCCGAGAAGCAGCTGGCTGCCCTTGGAGATATATTGTGAGTCTTCAGTTCCATTCCTTCCCCTGAGCATGCCCAGCAGGTATCCTGTGGGTCTTTTTCTACCCTCTTCCACTTCTTGCTTAATTTTTCTTTCCCTGAAATATGGGGAGGGCTCAGCTCCCTATTTCTGCATTTCTCAGGCTAAGGGCTGCTGCTGTCAGGGGAGCTGCAGGGGCTAGAGCTCCTGAGTCATTTGGTGGTTGTGACAAGCCACAGGCTCCAGGACGCTTCTGCTTCCCTTTTCTAGCCCTCTCTGGCCTCCCTCCCTTCCTGCCTTTAAGATACTGATACTGAGGGGTAAGGCCAGCATTCCCAGTCCCCAGTGGATAAGGTTCCTCCAGGAGGCACCTAGAACTAGGAAACAGAATCATTTTTACTGATTCCATCAGAAAAACCAGACTTATCTTAGGGGCTTCTGATGCAGCTGCTTTTGCTACACTTCTCCAGTCCCGTCTGCTTAGGTTTTGTAGGGATACTTCCAGACCTAGAAACAATTTTTTTGCCCCAGTGGTTGTAAGTGGTTGCTAAGTGGTTGTATCATCCCGTTACTTCACTCTGGGCTTTGTGTACAAAATAAGAAAATTGGCCTAGATGATCTTGTAGCTTCAACTAATGCTAGTATTCCAACTTGGCACATATTGCTGGGATTCCTACTGGTGTGCCAGGTACTTCCACATGGGACACTCCTGAACGCATTAATGAGCAAAGTGGTTCTTTTCTTTTTGGAGCTTACACTATGATGGAAGAGACAGCAGTAAGGAAATCATGTAGTATGTTAAAAATAACAAGCACTGGGGAGAAAATAAAGCAGTATGCAGAGGGCCAGGTGTACCAGAGTCAGTGGGTTGCAGTTTTAAACTGGTGATCAGGGTGAACCACCTGAAGAAAGTGAGCAGTTGAAGAGAGTGAGGGAATTGTCCTTGAAAACATCTGGGGGGAAAGTGTTCCGGGCAGAGGGAACAACCAAGGCAGAGTAGAAATGCCTTTGGCCTTTGAGGAATAGCAAAGAGACCAGTGTAGCAAGAACAGGGTAAAAAGTAAATGATGGAGGGGGTGAGGCTATGGCTCAGTAGTAGAGCGCTTGTCTCGCATGTGTGAGGCCCTGGGTTGGATCCTCAGCACCACATAAATGAAATAAAGGTATTGTGCCCACCTACAACTAAAAAAGATTTAAAAAAAAAAAAAAAAAAGTAAATGATGGAGACAGCATGCAGAGGTTGGGGACTACGGTAAGAACTTTGGGGTTTACTCAGCAGGGAACCATTCCAGGTGTGTAAGGTAGGCTATGGGCACAGATAGCTGGTGAATGAGAAAGGTCAGCTAGAAGACTTCATAGGAATTCCCAGGAATGATGATAAGGACTAGATCCAGTGTAGTATCCTCAGAAGTTGTGAAAAGAGATCAGTTCTAGGTATATTTTGGCACTAGGACTTGTAGAAGGACTTCCTAAAAATTGAGTGTGGGGTGTGAGAAAGAAAAGTCAAAGGAGACTCCATGGGTTTCTTACCTAGGCTGCTAAAAGGATAAAGGTGCCATCAATTGAGATAGGAATGAGCACAGGGAGTGGTTTTGTGGTGTAAAATCGGGCTCAGTTTGGGACATGCTAAATTTGAGTTATTTGGGACATCAGACTGAGGATTTGAGGAGATAGCTACATATGTGAATCTAGCATTTGATTAAAGATCTGAGTTAGAGATGAGATTTGATGAGGGTACACAGAATGAATATGCTTTAGAAACTCACCCTCTGACCTTCAACTAGGCTCTCAATCTATTTGGGCCTTAGTTTCCTACACAGACAGATGGCATTAATCACCCCAGCCACTCCAGGACTGGAGGTAGGACCTGACTGAACCTATTTTGAGCTCATAGGTACCAAAATTGTAAGGATTGGTTATTGGCAGCATTAACACCACACTTAGAATGATTTCTACTTAATGGAATGAAGTTTGGGTCTCAAAAAAAGGGACTATAATGCCCATTTGTGGGTTATTTTGAGAATTAGATGGGTTAAATGATGTAAATAGCTTAGAATAATGCCTGGCCCATAGTAACACTGAAGTGTTTGTTACTGTTACCAGTTACCTCTTTTAAATGGGCTTCTTTGGATCTGGTCTCAAGGTATTATGTCTGCTTTCCGTCCGCCTCTTCCCCCATAATAACTTCACACACTAAAATAGTGAGCAAGATGCTGTCTTTGCCTATCCCCTTCCTTTTAGCTAGAAGTGACATCATCATCACTCTGTGCTACTTGAGTCCCTCAAGGGAATAAGAACTCTCACCTTCAGAGCCCCAGGCTGGCTTAAGAGCCTTAAGTCTTAAGTCTGACCTTTTATCACACTCCTTCCTTCTTGCCCACCACCCTCTTCCCCTCTCTAAGAAAGAACTTTCCCTCCTCGTAAACCTTTGTCTTACAGTCTGAGTTGCCTGTTCTTTCTTTTGTTCCAGGTCCAAGTATGAGGAAGACAGGAGGTGAGTCTGTGGTGTGGTTCATTTGCAACTTTCAAGGTGTGAAGGACTGGAACTAAGCTACTGTGCTTCCCATTTCTGCCACCCACAGGGGAGTTGCAGCATTGTAAGACCATGGTCTGTACAAGTTTGGTTCCCAGGTGACCATAACCATAAAACACAGAGACTGAGGTCTAGGCCCCTGGTGCTTGGGACTACCACCCAGGGGTGTGAGTCTGCTCCTTGGTGTGAAGACCCCAGGCTGTCCTGTCCTAATGTTCCCAGACCTGGTTCTGCTTTTCTACCCAAATTAGATCTGTATTCCCCTCCTTATTTTTCCCTAAACTATTTCTAAAAGTAATGATGACAGTAGAGTCAGCCTGGGTTAGCTGCACCTGAAGAGAGAAGCTAGGGTGTAACATTTCCTCTCTCGGCACGTGGCACATCTTGTGATTTTTTTTTTTTTTTTTTTCCCCACAGCCTACATACTTATCTCATTTCCATGAGGGCACAGTGGTCAGTGGATGGGGATACTAATTCCCTAAAGCATAAACATACAGTTCTCCTCAGAGAACTGATATTAAAATGAGTCTGCATTCCCTGGGCACACCCACTTAATAAGGGAGAGAAGATGGCGTTGAAGTCTGTTTAAGAAGGCAGCAAAGCTAGGGCTGAAGCTTTGCCACATTGAATTCACAAAGTAGATAATCTCCTGAATTGTGGGCCAAATACATTTTTTAAGCACAGAGCTCTGGACAGTTTCATTTGTGGCAATTGGAAACTCTTTGACAGCTCCTTTCCATCTCTCTCCTTGTTCTCAGAGATGGGAGGGTGGTAGAGGCAATATGGCTTAGCAGAGAATGGTTGTTTTGAAAATTTCTTCCTTTCCCTTGCTGAGCCCTGACATATATGCATGAGAATATTAGTTACAATCCTCTGACTTACCGATGGCTTGGCCAGCCAGAAAATTATTTTCTTATGTTTTAGAGAATCAGTGTTTCCATCCACTGATCACCATATCCTCATTGGAAAAAGTTCTGCTTAGGGAAGGATTAAGATTTCTCTTGGGAGCTGTGCCAGCCCAGACAATTAGCCAGATTCTACCTGCAGTCTCATCTGATTTTTCCAGACTTCCCTTTAAATACCTTGACCCATAATACCCATTCCCCACTCCACTGGGTGGCTGTGGGGAGATTGTTTGGAGCAGGGTTTTGGCCCTTCCACCTGCTAGGGAATGTGACTTGAGCTTTCTGCTTCACAGCACTGTTCCTCTCTTGCAGTGCCCCCATGGACTTTGCCCTCAATACTTATATGAACCATGCTGGGATCCGTCTTCGGGAGGCAAGACCCTCCAACACAATTGAAAAGGCCCAGTCTGCTCCTGACAAGGACAAGTGGCTGCCTTTCTTCCCTAAGACCAAGAAGGTGACAGAGTGCTCTCTCCGGCAGTACATATACTAAAATTGGAATGATACAGAGAAGATTAGCATGGCCCCTGCACAAGGATGACATGCAAATTCATGAAGTGTTCTTTATTTAAAAAAAAAAAGAAGGTGACAGAGCTACTCTAGAGCATAGTTTGTCCTGAAGCAGTTCTCTGTGCTCAGGTAGACCAGGAAAGCCATTTTGCAGCTATCTAACTAATCCCTCTCCAGATTCAAATAGCCCTCTCCCTCCTCCAAACCTGACAGAGGCAAACACACTGATTAGGGCGTAAATAAGAATCAACTTTTCAGCTATTTGTTTAGGGCTAGTCTTGGGGGAAGAAGCAGAGTGATTAGTAGCCATGTCTGAGGGTATTGGGACCTGTTCCAAACCCCAATGTCTCCTATCTCAGCAGAGCAGCAATTCCAAGAAAGAAAAGGATGCCTTGGAGGACAAGAAGCGAAATCCCATCCTCAAATACATTGGGAAGCCCAAAAGCTCTTCTCAGAGCAGTGAGTATTTGGGGAGCAACAGCCTTGTGCATTACTTGGGACCTCAGCCCCTTCATATACCAGTATGTTGGTAGAGAGGCTATCTGTGTTTCTGGGAGCCACAGGCCCAAACTCTGAGACTGATACTTTTTCCCCTTGTCACATTATTATGGGTTCTTTGAGGTACAGATGAGTGTGTCACAGCCAAGGAGTCCATGCCTGTCCCTGGGTCTTAGTCCAGGAACTCAGAGCCAACCATAGCTACTAAACAACCATACAGAGGACAATTTCCACTTTGGCAAACATTGTCCTGGTGACATGTAATGCTTCCTTTACCTTCACGCATGGGATTTGTCTGCACACCTGCCGTCCTGTGTTTTGGGAACAGTTATGGGCCCTGGATGGGAGGGTTGAGTTACTATCTAGTAGAACTAGACAGGTTGGTTGGAGGCATGTTGGGACCCAGAGGTTCCTTTAATGCTATCCTTAACCCAGAACACAACTGACCGTATAGTTAATCTCTTTTCAGCTATAAGTCATATTTCTGAAAATTGTTGCTGGCCTTCACAGCCAGTGTCTTAGATCCCGAGTGCCAGTGGGAACCTGTGAAGGGTGAATAGTGGGCTTAGCCTATTACCCTTTCTGAAATTGGTGCATTGGTGGGGGGCGAGGGAGGGGATGACAAAGGGCTTCTTCTGGATCCACCTTGATTTTTGCCACTGCCTTTTCATTTTCCAGCTTGTTGTAATTTTTTTTAAAACATTAATTTTGACTTTTCATGGTTTACTTTTGTGTTTGTTTTTCTTTTAGCATTTCATATTCCCTTGTCCCCTGTGGAAGGTAAAAGGACCATTTTCTTTGGGTTTGTCTTTGCATTAACATCAAATTTCCATCTCCCAAACCTTGTCATTCCTTTTTCCATCTTCTCCTCTCCTGTCCCTCTTTCCTTCCTCCCTCCCTCTCTTCTCTCCATTTTTCTTTATGTCCTTCCTTGTTGCTAAAGCTGCTGTGGAACTCCTACCCTTATGCCCACAGGGACCCTCTTCCCCAGGAGAGCATCTTGCAGTTCTGGCAGAAACCAGCCTCCTAGGCCTATGATAGTTCTACATCCTGAGGCCTTTTCTCTTTAACTCTCTGTAACATTTCTATGGGTGCTGTTCCAAGAATCTGGGGCTCTATATAAATTAATGTCCTGCAATGTCCTATCATAAAGCGGGAGTGCCTCAGATTTTCATTCAGTTGAAATAATAATAAAAATGCTCATTTTTGAAGGTTTTCTTTTTCAGTAAATTTTGGATCTCTGAGAGTTCTTTTATTTATATCATCTATTTTGCTTAAGCCCTTCATTTCTTTTGACTTTTAACTGCCAGTACTATGGAACTATAGTAGTCCAAAAAGAATGGCCCTAATTGCATTTTATAGGACATAATATCTTCTAGAATTTGTGTACCAAAAAAATAAATTATATTGGATCATGGTGGCACATACATATAATCCCAGCAACTCAGGAGGCCAAGATCACAAGTTTGAGGCCAGCCTCAGCAATTTAGCAAGACCATGTCTCAAATAAGAAAATAAAAAGGAGCCAGGCACGGTGGTGCATGCCTATAATCCCAGCGACTCGGGAGGCTGAGGCAGGAAGATCATGAGTTCAAAGCCAGCCTCAGCAAAAGTGAGGCGCTAAGCAGCTCAGTGAGACCCTGTCTCTAAATAAAAATAAGGCTGGGGATATGGCTCAGTGGCCAAGTGCCCCTGAGTTCAATCCCTAGTACCAAAAAAAGAAAAAGAAAATAAAAATGGCTGGGAGTGTATTAGTGGTAGAGTGTCCCTGGGTTCTATCTCCAATACCATAAGACAAATGAATGGTATGAGGCTGGGGTGCAGTTCAGTAGTAGAACCTGTGCTTAGTATGTGTGAGGCACTGTATTCTATTTCTGTACCACCAAAAGTAGTAATAATAAAAAATTAGAACAAATGATACACATTAACCCACAAGAACCTTAGAACCTACATCAAAATGTCACAGAATCAGACAAGTTCATTCCCGTCCTTGAGGTCCACATATATATGATTAAATAATTAACATTTTCTGGGTTCTACAATAGAGAGAGAGAGAAAAAATGCACACATGTACACAGTAGGATGCAATCAGGAAATTATTCTGTCACTAGGATTCATTTTATTTAAAATCTGTAATTACAAATATTATCTTCATAATCATTTTAAAAAGTTACTGAGGTGAGGTATTCATTGTGCCATCTGAAGCAATAGCAATAATTATTGAAAAACGTTATAAAATAATGAGGGAATAAAAAGAATGACCTCTAATCCCAGGCCCATAGTTCAAACACAGGGCTTCAAGAATGCTAGACAAGCACCTACCACTGAGATGCACTGAAAGATGACAGGAATGCCCAGGGTGGAGATCAGTTGCTGATGTCAGGGGGGTTCACTGCTCTTTGACTCAGATCTTGTCATTGCAATTATGTGATTTGGTTTAGGGTTTTTAAATCCCCAGGACATCAGACAGGTATGTATCTGTATCTGAAGACCAAGCACCCATCCATACTTTAGAAAGCCCCAGTATTGAGGTTTTTTGACATTTAGGATCATGAGCTATCATCCCCTCTTTGATTACTAGTAATGCTATTCTTTTTTATTTAGTTCCATTATCACTCAGAGACTGGAGAATGGGGAGCAAAGACTACTAGTGAAAATTTGCTCTTTTCAAAAATGAATTTCTGCCGGGCGCGGTGGCGCACGCCTGTAATCCCAGCACTTTGGGAGGCTGAGGCAGGAGGATCGCGAGTTCAAAGCCAGCCTCAGCAATGGTGAGGCACTTAGCAACTCAGTGAGACCCTGTCTCTAAATAAAATACAAAAAAGGGCTGGGGATGTGACCCAGTGGATGAGTGCCCCTGACTTCAATCCCCAGTACCACCAAAAAAAAAAAAAATGAATTCCTGTCTATCTGTTCCCCTTGTTACTCTGTATTATCACTCATACCAGATCTCAGGGATACACCTGTTTCTTGACACATACAGTGTGTAGCTGTCCAGAACACAATTGAGCATTTTCCAAGTGGCCCATGGGAGAGGGGACAGTGGACTTAGCCTGTGGCTTTTTGTTATAGAATGTTCCCAAGCTCTCATATCATCACCATTCTGAGGTGGCTCAGGGCTGTAGCTACATCGTAGACCCTAGCATCCATGGTGGCCCCATAGCCAGATGCACATTCAGTTTGGAACAAGCAGATCTGGTCCTAACCTCCAAACAGGAGTGGTTGGTAACAGCTCCTATCCCTAAAACATACACACAGCTACTTAAGTGGTTTGAAGAAAGTACTATCCTAGCCATCTGCTAGGTGGGGTTGTTGACTTGGAACAGAGCAGTCAAATGTTTTTTTCTCTCCGACTTCAGAATTTTCTTATGAAAATTAGATTTTGAGACAGGGAGATTTGTAAGTCTATATATGTAGGTAGCAGAATCTCTTAAGTTTGTTAGTCTGATTAGACCTAGATCTCTGGGGAATTCATACTTCCTTCCCTGTACCACTGGTCTCAGGCAAAGTGGCATTTGTAGCCCAAGTCCTGCTCTTAACTTGCTAGACTTGGAGCCACACTTTGACTTGAAGGAGGAATTCCTCCTCTCTTCTCAGGCTGCCAGTCACTGTGTCCCTGTCTGAGTCCTCCTCTACAGGGTCTTTAAGTGGCATCCTGTGCCATTTCCTCTCCCTCCTGCCCTCTCTGTCTTCTTGAACAAGAACAGCTCCCTTTCACCTTAACTTGGAAAAGAGGCTTGAATATGAATGCCTCCCCTCCATTCCTCCTAGGTGACCTCTCTCTGGTGATAGAGGAACTGTTTCTTTAATGATGGAACCCAGAGAGGGCAGAAAGCATAGGAAGGGAGAGTCAGTGGATAACAAATAATACACTCAAAAGGTAATGCAAGTTTGGAAAATGCCTGAGTTTTTGTCAACATGGACGAATTCCATGTAGATGTTTTTGGTCTTCCTGGCTTTTTTTTTTTTTTTTTTTTTTTGCCTATCGCATGACCCTTAGTATAAACCTAGTTGTGGTTTTCAAGTACAAGTGTCATAATGAATGTGAGAGCAGAAATAAAGCTTTTAGAAAATATACTTTCAAACCCTCTCATTTTACACAGAAGGAAAGAGTAGACCAAGACTGACCACCCAAAGCCTTGCTACCTAGATGTAGAAGAGCCAGTACTAGAGCCATATCTCCTGCCTCTTGGTCCCATGCTGTTCTCATCCGTGCTTGCTCATTGCTCTGTCTTCTGGGCTAGAGGGGAGTGAGGGCCCCAAGAAACCATCCCAGAACAGAAAGCATAGTGTCCTTCCTTTTCTTTTTGCCTGCAGTCAAGCCAGGCAATGTGAGGAACATCATTCAGCACTTTGAGAACAGCCAGCAATATGATGCCCCAGAACCGGGGACACAGCGACTCTCAACAGGAAGCTTTCCCGAGGACCTGCTGGAGAGTGACAGGTAGCAGTGGCTGGATGGGGCTTGCCAGCTGCCCAAGGCACTGAGCATGGGCAGGGTTTGGCACTAGGGTTTAATTCAGCAGCTTAATTCCCTGTTTATCCCTCTCCACTAGACGATAAGGTCCCACTATGGGACTTTCTTCCCCTGTCCCCAACTCTCCTGCCCCAAATAGCTTCAGAAGACACCCAATATGTTAGCAGTCAGGCAAGTGGAAGAGCAAGCAAAGAAAACCAGGAACCATATGCTTTAAAAATTTCATTTGGATTCACCCTGAATACTCAATAGCCTTTAAGATTGATCTGTACTATATTGTGCAACAGCTAATCAGAAAACACTAAATGACAAGGTTAAAGAAGACTGGAATGGGGAAGGGGAAGGAAAGTCCTGGAAATGAAAAGTCCCCATCAGAAGAAAGAAAGTCTTTGCCTGCAGAAAAGAGCACTAGAGAGGAGGTTCTACGGGGCACTTTCAAGATGAGACTTAACTGTGGGCATCAGGTGTTCACATCAGCAAGGACATGCAGAGTCAGTTGATTCAAAACAGGCTGCTCCTCCCCAAGAAGAAACAGGGAATTGAGACTAGCATCTCTCATATTCCTCATCTCTGTCAGGTTCTAACAAGAATCCTTGTGTGGTGTTAACATGCTGTAGGACTTACTTGCTCTTGACTGGCATGACAGCAATCCCAAGACATGCCAAAAGTCTACACAGCCAACACTTAAAATAAAGACTACCTATAGTCAGAAATATTCATGCAGAAATATTCATTCAGATTCCTCAAGTCTCCCTTAAGGAAGAGTACTGCAGTCTGTGTATAGGAAAATAATCTTGTGTTCACTAAAGTCAGCCACCAAGCTGGAATAGAGGCAGGTATAGAAGCAAGTCAGTAGGTAACTCTGGATAGTCAAGCCATTTTGCCTTTGAAATAACTAATTATCAAACATTCTTGCTTGAATGCAAGATTATTCCTTTCTGTTCATATTAAGCCTTTATAAACTTGGTGCATTTTGAAAGATTTTATCCTAGTAAGAATTGACAAAGATTTAGGGTGGTAAATGTTAGATTTGTACTGTGGTGAGAGGTTGAGTTCTATTATCAGTGGGTAAGTTAAAGACAAATTATGTGATTACTGTGATCATATAATTGTACCAAATATTTTAAGACTACAAGACATCGTCAACACTTCTTGAGAACCTTTGTGACCTTTACAAACTTGCAGTCTTCACCTTGCTAGGTAAATTTGCCCTACTTAAGACTTTCACCAGAATCCTAAAGCTATTCTAAGCAGAAGCCTTTGGATGTGATGATGATAAATTCATTGACATTCTTGGGAATATAGTATTAGTAGCAAGGTGTGTGTGAGGTTGTGCAGATGCTCACCAGGTATAAATGCATTGGTATTTAATTAATGCATTTATACCTGAGAATTTTTGACTAGAGGTAGACTCTGTGCCTCACTTATGGTAGGAGCATTACTCATTCCTGGGTGTTTATAGGAAGGTGTGTGGCTCTGTAGCTGCATTACACCACCACAGGAGGTTTGTGTGCAAATATGACCCATTGAAGACACTGTGAAAAGTATTTTGAATTGCTCTACGTTGGAATTTTTGCTAACAAGTTTCTGGGGGTGAGTTCAGTAGGGGATCAGCTTCACAGTAAGTTTTCTAACCCAGTAGACCAACTCTCAGGCCCCAGGAGGTGAGCTCAATTTTGAATCCTCTGGCAGTTTGGAGAGACATGATGAACCGAGATCAAGGCACTTGGCTCCCTCGCTGCAACAGCCTGCTGTGCTATTAAGAACTCTCTCCAGATATCCAGGCCTTCTGTGGTCTCAGAAGCAGAGCAGGATGTCGATTAGTAATAATGTCAGCAAGGACTAGCCCAGCAAGACCATGGCGGGGGGGCAAAAGGGGGACATCCAGGGGCAGCTAGAGGTCAGCAATGCCAGCTGTCTCAGGGCTGATGCACCACAGGAATCACAGAGAGCAACAAGGCCCAGTCATGAGCATCTCATCAGACCCCCAGAGACACTCAGTAGGGCCTGGCTCCTGCCTATCTGTAACCAGACCCTTGAAGCATCCTCCCCAGCCTGTCTGCTCCCTAGAGAGGAAATGGAAGCTCAGGAAGAGTACTGTTAGGATAAGAATGGGAGAAATCTACATCAGCTAGAGTGCCAGAATCCAACAGCCAGTGTGGAGAACCTGCAGCACTGAGGCACCCTTGAGATGGGGCAACAGGTAAAAGCTGGTCAGAATGTAAGAGCCCAAAGTCTCATGTCTGTCCTCCCCAGTTCACGCTCAGAGATTCGCCTGGGCCGCTCTGAGAGCCTAAGGGCCGGGAAGAGATGAAACGGTCTCGGAAGGCAGAGAATGTGCCCCGCTCTCGAAGTGATGTTGACATGGATGCGGCTGCTGAAGCCACTCGCCTCCACCAGTCAGCCTCATCTTCTGCCTCCAGCCTCTCCACCAGGTGAGCAAACTCAAGCAGCTCTACCCATCCCTGTCTGGGCCTGAGACATACATACAGTGTTGCTAAGAGTTGATATTCCCACCTTTTGCAGGTCTCTTGAGAACCCAACCCCTCCCTTTACCCCCAAAATGGGCCGCAGGTGAGTGTTGGGACAGTGGTACCTCTGATTGGTATCTCTGTGGCCCTTTTATGCTTGGCCGCCCTCCTACCCCAAGTAGCTGACTGGCTGGCTGTGCATCTTCTCTTCATGGGCCCAGGGCAGGAGAGGGAAAGACAAACCCTGAGTATGAGCTCTTCCACTCAAGAGAAACTGAGCTGCCGGTTTTCCCCCAGGAGCATCGAGTCCCCCAGCCTGGGCTTCTGCACAGATGCCCTCCTTCCCCACCTTTTAGAGGATGATCTGGGCCAATTGTCTGACCTGGAGCCAGAGCCAGATGCCCAGAACTGGCAGCATACAGTGGGCAAGGACGTGGTAGCTGGGCTGACCCAGAGGGAGATCGACCGACAGGAAGTCATCAATGGTGAGAATCTGCTCAGCTTCCCCCTATTCTTCTCATACTTTGGTGGGTTAGGTCCAGAGCGCCTAAGACACAGTGTGGGAAAGAGGAGAACAGTGTGGGGGTCTCAGGGACAGGGACAGGTTCGCCTTAGTTCAGGCCTGGTGTGAGAGAAAATAAGCTGTCATCTGAAACCAGCATTCTAATCCCCCCAAAAGTAGAGATATGGCAACCAGGTCATGACTCTAGATACTTTCTCATCTGTTTTCTTCGTCTTTCTACCCCTTCTTGTCAAACCTGCACTCAGAACTGTTTGTGACTGAAGCTTCTCACCTGCGTACACTCCGGGTTTTGGACCTCATCTTCTACCAGAGAATGAAGAAGGAGAATCTGATGCCCCGGGAGGAGCTGGCCCGGGTCTTCCCTAACCTGCCTGAACTCATAGAGATCCACAGTAAGGAGCTATACCCTTACTGCCAGCCTGCAACTTTCTGATCTGGCCCCCTGCCTGACCCTACTGAGCAGATAATCCCTACCAGTCCTCTGGTAAGAGGAAAGTTGATAGGCAACTTGGTACAAGCCCTCCTATTCCCCCCATGTAAAGTGGTTTCCAGATCCTTCCCCATACCACTGCTGCCAAAGATACCATTTTCCCTGTCACAAAGTGCCTGGCAGTACAGCTCACCCCCAGGCATTTCTGTCTGTCTTCTCCTCACCCCAGATTCCTGGTGTGAAGCCATGAAGAAGCTTCGGGATGAGGGCCCCATCATCAAAGAGATCAGTGACCTCATGCTAGCTCGGGTATGACTTCATACTTTTACCATATGGCAAGGAAGAGATTGGATGTGGCAGGTCCCATTACCCAAGGCTAGGGAGTTTTGACAGAAGAGGGAATGACCAGGGAACTGGGACCTGATATTCATTCTTCCTTTTCAGTTTGATGGTCCTGCCCAAGAGGAACTCCAGCAAGTAGCTGCACAGTTCTGTTCCTATCAGTCAATAGCTCTAGAGTTGATCAAAACCAAGCAGCGCAAAGAGAGCCGATTCCAGCTCTTCATGCAGGTATGTCTTGGACTATGCCTCAGCCTCCCTCTCCTCCATCTAGTTCACCAAGGATCTCCTGACCTTCTTCCTCCAACCCCCCTACCCTCTTGTCTCTACTACAAAGGACACCCAGTAATGCCCTCCATCCATTTGTCCCACCCCCACATCAGTGTTATAAAGCTTAGATGTCTTCTAGAGCTAGAGACCACCCTAGATTGGCAGTCAGAAGGGCTGGCTCATCTATCAATACTAGTGAGCACTTAGACAGATCTCAGTTTCCTTGTCTGTAAAAGGAAATACCTGCTGTTCTATTTTGACCTTTTTCTTGAGTTATTGTCTCCCTGCTGCCCTGGTTGTTTCTGAGAAACCCAAATGGTCTTAGGAACCCATTTGGCATTTTCACAACCATCTTGGCCCCGAGCCTTTAATTCATGAGTTGACATCTTTCTCTGCCTGCCTCCTGCTGTTTAGGAGGCTGAGAGCCACCCTCAGTGCCGGAGGCTGCAGCTCAGAGACCTCATCATCTCCGAGATGCAGCGACTCACCAAGTACCCACTGCTTCTGGAAAACATCATCAAGCACACAGAGGGTATGCATGGGGAAGGCCATCATGGTCATCAGCAGGCCTCCCAGATCCTCACTCTGGTATTGGTTTGTAACCTTAGCCAAGTTACTGGACTTTCATAGTCTTAAATGTCTTGTACTATTATGACTTTCAAAGAAGAAAATTATTAAAAGCCAGGCGCCATGGCACATTCCTGTAATCCCAGCACTTGGGAGGCTGAGGCAGGAGAATTCACGAGTTCAAAGCCAGCCTCAGCAATGGCAAGGCACTTAGCAACTTAGTGAGACCCTGTCTCTAAATAAAATACAAAAAAGGGCTGGGGATATGGCCCAGTGGTTGAGTGCCCCTGAGTTCAATCCCCAGTACCAAAAAAAAGAAGAAGAAAATGATTGTAAATGTGCTTTGGAAAATACAGGGCACTCAGTAGCAAAAAGGGTAAGACTAGTACTAAACTAGTACTATGTAAGAACTATGTACAGATCAGTACAGCTTCTGGGTGGACTCATGGGCAAGCCCTGGAGTGCACTGTGGTTCCTTTGAATGACCATAGTCTCACACCAAGGGCCAACTTTCCCCCTGCTGGACACCTCTGTGCATTGCACAAAAGACATGGTGTTGCATGATAACACTAGAGGAGTAAAGGACTGGCTGAAAGAGGGGTTCTGACCCAGGGGGTCTGCCACCATTGCTGTCATTGTCCCTGAGATCCTGAGCATCGTGCACGCCTTCAAATTTCACACATTGGAATCAGGATAGAGAGGTGTTGAGAACCTCTTAATCCTGGCCAGTAGCAGAACTGGCTGTGATCTAGGATTGAAGCTAGCACAGCCAGTTAATGTCTTCACCCATGTCTAAAACCCCAGGGGCTGGGGTTGTGGCTCAGCGGCAGAGCACTTGCCTCGCACATGCGCGGCCCGGGTTCGATCCTCAGCACCACGTAAATATAAAATGCATTGCATTGTGTACAACTAAAGTAAATAAATAAATATTAAAAAAATAAAAATAAAACCCCAGGATGCTCAGTAAAAGTTAACTCTGCCATGAGGTCCTCTGGTTAGACAAGGACAGCTTGCCTCAACCCCTGCTGCTGGTTTGAGGCAAGCCAGCAACCACAGAAGTGGGTAGGCAAGTGAGGTCTGACTCCATGGTACAGTCTTTGGGTGGGAGGGAGCCCCTAACCACCACCTCTGTCTCTTCTTGGATAGGTGGCACACCTGAGTATGAGAAGCTCTGCCGGGCTCGAGATCAGTGCCGGGAGATTCTTAAGTTCGTGAACGAAGCAGTGAAGCAGACCGAGAACCAGCACCGATTAGAGGGCTACCAAAAACGCCTAGATGCCACCGCCTTGGAGAGGGCCAGCAACCCTCTGGCAGCAGAGTTCAAGGTAGGAAGCAGAGGGCATAGCACTGTCAGCCCCTTTCACACTCACTTCTTGGGCAGAATTCTGTCAGGCCTAGAGAGTCTTGGAGGTAGGAGATTTGGGAGACATACCCGGTTGTCTGTCACCCATCCCTAGATAAGACAGTGGCACACAGCCCCACCAAGTAAAGACTAGATATTAGAACTCAGCCCCAGAGAACAAGGGTTGGGGTAGGACTTGAGGTAAGGTGGAGATTTATTTGGGAGGGAATAAAGCTGAAGAAAAGGGCAGGAAAAGGAGAGAGTTTGTTCTTACAATGTGGTAGGGTTTGGATGGGAGCCCCAAGCCAGAACCATTGGTGTATCGTGCAGATAGCAAATGGTGCATGGCTTCATGATCACCTTTTTACTTCTCTCTCTGTACCATGAGATTAAACAGGCAAGGACTACTTCCTCTTCATCACTGATTTCCCAGCACGTTAACACAATGTCTACACAGTAGGTTCTCAAATACTTGTTGAGTGATTGAGTGATGGTGTCTCCTTTACAGAGCCTGGATCTTACAACCAGGAAGATGATCCATGAGGGGCCCCTGACCTGGAGGATTAGCAAGGATAAGACTTTGGGTATGTGTTGTGGGGCTGGGACTAGGAGGAGATCTGTGGTAGGGCAGCTTCTCTCTGTTGCATAAGCCCTGGAACCTGTTGCTCTAAAGAGGTAGGGAGGGGCTGAGTTTGTGGCTCTGTGCTACCACAGAGTAGCATGAGACCTTGTGTTCCATCCCCATCATGGCAAATGCATACATATACATACATACATAGGAAAGTAGCCAGCATGGGGGTGGGGGGATACTTGCAACATGACTTGGGTAGTGGCTTGGGCATCCTTTAAGCACAGTATGGAAAGGGAGTGACCAAAGAGAAAGGAGTTGGGTTACCAGACTCCCAGGGTCTCCTGGGTCCTGGTGATAGGTATCTGAGAGCCTCTGATTCCCTTGAGCTGATGAGGAATGAGTGGGCAGTGGGACATGCCTCACAATCCCCCCCTCCCCCGCCCAGACCTCCATGTTCTGCTGCTGGAGGACCTGCTAGTGCTGCTGCAGAGACAGGATGAGAGGCTTCTGCTTAAGTGCCACAGCAAGACAGCCATGGGCTCCTCAGACAGCAAGCAGACCTTCAGCCCCGTGCTCAAGCTCAACGCTGTGCTCATTCGCTCTGTGGCCACAGGTACCTGTGAGGAGATGTCCCAGCTGGCCTGGGGCTCTGGGGTTATGATCACTATTACTCGTCTCCAGCCAGCACTGGGTGACGTGGAGCCAATCTGGGGCTTACCTGTGTAAGAACTTACCTGTGTTCCTTTCCTCCTATTGTGACCCAGCCTAAGCAGGAGGACATGGTCCAAGATGGGGCCAGGTGAGGGGTAGAATAGGTGAAGATGGACAACTTGGAGCAGGAGTGGTCAATCCTCAAGAACAGTACTGGCCAGGATGTGGATGTCTTGGGGTCTGAGGATGTCAGCTAGGCTGGGGAGAATGGGATTGTTCTGGAAGAGCAGGATAAGTCCTCTTGATGCAAGACTACCTGGAACAGAGCATGGTTGCAGAAGATGAAGCACCCACAGCACAGAGCCCAGTCCAGTGGTCAGCAAGTAGCAAGGAGTACAGTGTATATGAGGAAAGGCTTGTGAACAGGAGTAGGTAACCATATTCTCTGGGCTCACCTTTATCTGTAACATGGAAGTGATACCTTCCCTACCTCTCTGGGGGATCAAAAGGGCTAGTGGAGCCTGGTGCAGTGGCACATGCCTGTAATCCCAGTGACCCAAAAGACTGAGGCAGGAGGATCACAAGTTTGAGGCCTGAGCCACTTAGTGAGACCCTGTCTCAAAATAAAAAGGACTGGGTAAAGAACCCCTGGGTTCAATCCCCAATACCAAAAAATAAAGGGCTGGTGGATGTGAAAAGGTTTTATAAATGCTAAGCACTGTACAAGTCAACCCTCACTAGAGCAGGAGGGCAACGGGGGTAGCCATGAAAGACAACATTAAGGGTCCCAGAATTGCATCTGTCACTTTTATTGGGGGGCCCCAAGCAGTTTTGATGACCCAGGTCTATCTCTTGCTGCATCACTCATCCATGTTGTGAGTCAGAGTTTTCATGTCTACCATCTATCACCCTGGCCCAGATGCAGTCACATCTGCTCTCCTCCTTTCCCCCATTACAGACTCTTCCACCTTCCTTTCCTTACACAGATAAACGGGCCTTCTTCATTATCTGCACCTCTGAACTGGGCCCTCCTCAGATCTATGAACTGGTCGCATTGACGTCATCAGACAAGAACACGTGAGAATTGATTGAGGGGTCCCACGTAACCAACGTCCCCTAGGGACCAGGGTGGTGTGTATGCAGATGGTGTACAGTGGCCAGGTCTGGGCCCCAGCGCAGTCCCTGGATGGGGGAGCTAGGAAGGAAGAGGGAGGCAGGACAGGTGCAGACAAGTTGTAAGGGAGTCATTATCCCCATGCTGTAACCAGGCATGTCCTTCCAGGCTCTTCCTTCCACCAGACCATCCACTCACCCTGCTCCCTGAACAGTGGCTGCCAGAGGTGACATTGCACAGTGGAAGGAGACAGGTTGAATCAGACGTTTCTCAACCTTGGGGTTTTTGTCTGTAGAATGTGGATAATGCTACCTCTTAGAGAGTTATTTTGAGAGAGAAAGTATTCAAAGAGTGCTTAGCATAGGGCTTAACAGAGGATTGGTATCCAGTAATTGGTAGCTGCAAGTCATTTGAACCCAAGAGAACAGCAGTGAGGACTGGAGGGAAGTGGGTGTCTACCAAGCAGCAGGTCTCTGGGTCAGGGCGTAGAGAGGGCTTTGAAGCTTTGGAGAAGTGGGATCTGCAGGGAACAAGGCATATGCCTGGCCTTGTTCTCACCACCAGTCTTTTCTGTTCCTGCCGAGCAACAGATGGATGGAGCTCTTAGAAGAGGCCGTGCGGAACGCCACCAGGCACCCTGGAGCTGCCCCAACACCCATCCACCCCCCACCCCCAGGCCCTCAGGAGCCAGCCCACCAGGGCCCAGCCCCCAGCAGGTGCAGTGCTTAGCCCTCCAGGCACTGGTGCCATCCCTACGCCAAGCTGTCTATTTCCTACTGCCCTTCACCCTGGGGTGGACAGTCTCAGCAAGGAAATACCAGCAGGGAAACAGCCCCAAGCCTCAGCACATGGAGGAACATGCCCTGCCTCTCTATCTTCTGCCCGCCTACTTTCCACCCACAGCTTCTCACCTGGCTGTAATGGAGACTTTACCTGGAATAGAATTCAGGGTGTAGATTGGGGCACCAGAGGAACTGGGCCAGTATCCACCCTCTGTCCAGGTTGCCAGCCTGTCCAGACCAGGCAACAGATGAAGCCCAACAACTTCCTTCTCAGACTCCACCCCTTCGTTGCCTCTTCAAACTAGGGAGTCCAGGGTGGGATTTCATGACTTGTCAACTTCAGCCAGAATTGCTAGAAGGTAGTTTTATCTCACCTTGGTCCGGTTCTTCCCTTAGGGTAGTACTGGATGATTCAGAAGTGTTCCATAGTGAGCCAGAACCCAAGGAGCTCCCTGGAGGTAAGGCCCCTGGATTATCTTGTTGGAGTCCAGTTCTGTCCTTTTTTTCATAGGTATGGGTCAGGTGGGGTTGTTGGGTGATGGGAGAGTCCATCAGAGCCATATATATAAGGTTTTGATAAAATGAATGGAGACGAAACAGGGTGGGGGGAGGAGTCTGGGAGAGGAAGGTGGACAGACCAACAGACTGAAGATAGTGTGCACCAGCTCACTTGCCCAAACCCCTTCCCTCCCTGGTGACAGGGCTAGTAGCAGAGGAAGAGAGGAGCAGTGTGGTCAGGTCCAAGGGCCCTTGTGCTTTAGCCAGGGATTGCTTCTAGAGAGCAAATTACATGTGAAGAACAGGAAGCATTAGGATGCAGGGTAGGGTTGGGGGCTCAAACGTTTAAGGCATAATTATAAGGATGGGATGAGGTGGGCAAGTTCTCAGATTTCTTATTGAAAGTTTTTATGTGAAATAACAGGATCTTGGGTTTGGAAAGAAATCTTGGCTCCCTGGCTGGATCCCTCTTTTGTTTCCTTCTGCTTAGAATGTTGTTCTTCCTCACTCCCACCCCTCCATACAGTCTAGTGACGCCTCTGTGACTGTGCAGTTTAAACTGTAGCATTGCTGATGGAAGCCCTGTACTGGCTATATTTTGTCTTCTTTCCCATAGCAGTTATCACCTTCTAACAAACTATGTAATTTACTTATTTACTTAGTTATTCTGTGACCCTCCACTAGAATTTAAGTTCCCAACACCAGACAAAGGTTTTTGTTCTGTCTGCTGTTATATGCCACGAACCTAGGACAGTGGCTAGCCATAGAAGGAGCTAGGTAAAACTTCTGTGGAACTTATCAGTGTGCCCAGCCCTTTGGATCCACAACTGGTTATGGGTTCACCTCATCTTTTTTCTCTCCTTTACTCTGCCTAACGTTACCCTCTCATCCAAAACAGACACTGGATCCCAGCAGAGACAGGGGAAGCAGCCCAGGCCACCAGAGGATCCTGAGCAGGAGAGTAGTACAGAGGAAGAGGAGCCAGGTGCCATGCCTCACCTTCCTGCATCCCTGCATGGAGAGAAAAGGGACCCCATCCAGCTGGCCCTCCCAGGCCCTCTGTTCATAGAAGGACTCGCTGATTCAGCCTTGGAAGATGGTGGGTGCCTTAGGACCTTGCCATCAGCCCCTGGTTCCCCAAATAGCATGGCCCATGTGAACTTCACTCTCTACCTGCTCAAAGGTCCTCCCTGGTTGTACTTGAGGAGAGCTAGTTGGCTGGAACCCTCCAGCTTCACCCTGCAGCTGTGCTGGTTGCCTGTGTTAGAGCAGGGGGAGCAGCAATGCCGTGCCTCCTCTGCACTTTCCCCCCACTGCTGGCATGGCATGTGGCCCTGCCTGGGGAGCCATCACCCTGTTTTCCCTCCAGTGGAGAAGCTGCGGCGCCTGATCCTGTGGAGCCTGCTGCCAGGACACACTGTGGACACTCCAGCTATTGGGGAGCCCGAAGATGACCTGACACCTACACCTTCTGTCATCAGCATCACCTCTCATCCCTGGGACCCAGGCTCCCCAGGACAAGTTCCTGCCGGGGATGATGGAGACAACATCCAGCTTCCAGGGCCAGAAGGGGCCCAGGCAGAGCAAAAAGACATAGTGCTCTGTTCTCTGGCACGCCTGCCCCCAAGGACCAGACACTCTGGCATTTGGGAGTCTCCTGAGCTGGATAGGAATCCACCTGAAGAGGCTTCAGGCACAGAGGCAGCAGGAAGTTACAAAGTTGTAAGAAAAGGTAAAATACATGAGTGTGTCCATGGGAGACAGACACCCACTTTTGCTGGGGAAGTGGCGAGTCTTGCACACAGCTGCTTCCCTTCCCTGTTGTTGCCCTGGGTACTGTGTGATTAGAAACTGGCATGGGTCCTAGGGGAGGAGAAATGATAGGATGTAAAGTCTTTGGAGTTGGACAGCTCAGGTTCAAAGCGCTAGCTCTGCCACTTAATGTCTGCATGACCTTAGACAAAATTCCAGTCATCTCTGAACTCCATTCTGTAATGTATGAGGACATTTCCTACTGCTTGGCACCAATCAACTACCAACATAGTTTCTGTTCTTCACCCACCTTCTGCTCCTAAGGAAAAGATAATGACTCTTCTTCCCAAGAACCTTAGACTCACAAGGGCAGATGTTTGGGTTTTTTTTTTTTTTAATATTTATTTATTTACTTTAGTTGTACACAATGCAATGCATTTATGTTTACATGGTGCTGAGGATTGAACCCGGGCCGCTCACGTGCGGGTCGAGCGCCCTGCCGCTGAGCCACGACCCCAGCCCTGGGCAGATGTTTTTGTAGCCAGCCACTCACTCCAGATAGCAGTGGTGAGAACAGCTAGGAATAGAGGAACTTCAAGACAAGCTGGGAATACTCTGGAGACCGTGACCTTGGGGGTTGTGACTAAGTGAATAAGGTGGACAGCTTTGGGACAAGGCAAGCTGCAGAGAGGCTGAGGCCAGGTTTGTGAGGTCAAGGCTGGAACAGAGTCAGCTGCAGAAAAGAGAAGGTTGAACTAAGTAATGTGGCAGGAAAAACAAAGTGAGGCCTGCAGCCCACGGGCTTCCCATCCGCCCTTCATGCCAACTCTGCCTCCTATTCCATCTGCCAAGGTCTGCCTCTCCTGGGTTTCTGGGAACTGACCTTCCTTCTTTCTTTTGGTGAAGTGGTGGAAAGTTCTCCACAGCTTCCTGGGACGTGATTGTGTATGATCTTATGTTCACTTTGTTCTTCCCCTTTTCTTGTTTTCTGCCACCCCCACTTCTTTTTCCCTGTCCTTCTGCTCTCTCCCTTCCCTTTTCTTGTGTTTTGGTCTTTCCTGTCTCTGGTGGTGGTGGTGGTGGTGGTGGCGGTGGTGCAGCTGAGGTGGCAGGCAGCAAGGTTGTCCCTGCACTACCAGAGAGTGGCCAGTCCGAGCCTGAGCCACCCGAAGTGGAAGGCGGATCAAAGGCTACGGGTAATCACCTTCTTCTTGAGCCACAGCCAAGCCAGGGTTGGAGCACGGGACTGTGGGCAGAGCTGGGCCTTGGGTATCAGACCCCTACCCAACACACACTGCACCTACATACTCAACTATCTGGAATGGGTGGGTAGCATGTGGGCCCAAAAACAAGTAGATCCCACACCATCAAGTCTAGTCACCGGCTCTCAGAAACCACTCATTGAGAGCTGTCCAGGCCCATTTCAGAGCATGTGCTTAGCGCCTATACTTTCGAGATACGAGGCAGGAAGTCTGACCAGTGCCCAGGGCCCTGGCACTCCAAGCAGCCCCACCCAGCCAACACTGTATGCCCCAATGGGAATAGGCTACTTGGCCTCCCAGGTTCTTCAGTGCTTACCCATGCTGCTGCCTTTCGGGGACCCTCTGCCATCTTCCTCTGGCTGCCTCTGACCTTTAGTGGGTTGAAGTGCCCACATGATGAGGTATGGGACAGGGGCAGTGTTGAAGTTCATCCACAGAGCTTAAGCTGAGACAGGTGAAAAAGATTCCTGCCTGCTCCCTTTCTAAACCTAAAACCAGCCCAACATCTTCACCTTCCCTTCAAGGGGGGATGGGAGCTACTCGCATTTTTCCAAATGAAATTCTGTGGCCTTGCCCTCTCCCTTTATTTCACCACTGAGCTTCTTCTCCTAGCATGTGGCCAGCCTGAGCAAAATCACCATCTAGAGAGAAGGGTTTTTATAGGCAATGTGAGGGCCACATTCTGCCTGTCAGCATGGGAAACCATCAGGGAGTGGGAGGGTGGCTTAAACATGTCTGTCTGCCTCCTAATCTCTTTCTCTTGCTATGGGAACAGGGAACTGTTTTTATGTCAGCATGCCAGCAGGATCCATGGACTCCAGCACTGACTCTTCTGGGGCACCCAGAAGCCCCTCCCAGCCTGATAGCCACCCTGGCTGGCAGACACAGCCTCAGCCCCAGCTGAGGGGAAGCAGTGGAGATCAAGGATGCTCTAGCCGCTCTCCCCCTAGCCTGGCCCTCAGGGACATGGGCAGGATCTTCCGTACCATTGAACAGCTCACCCACAAGCTCAACAGGCTCAAGGTGAGGGACACAGGGCTTGGGTCCCTGGAGGCCTCAGTCTGTCATCCAGGACCATTCCCTAGGAATGAGGTCTATGTCTTCCTGGAAGCCCTGCCCTGGCCTCGGTCCACCCAGCCACATCCTTAACAAATCACAGTCCCATCCCCAGGGCCCAGCCTGGAATACAGAGTGTGATCCCCGCCTGCCCTCCCCCCGCACCCCACCCCCCACCTTATGAATAGAAGGACTCTAGCAGACCTTCCCCCTATAACTCTTCCAGGATATGGAACTGGCCCACAGAGAGCTACTGAAGTCCCTTGGGGGAGAGTCATCTGGTGGTACCACACCTGTGGGCAGTTTCCACACAGAAGCAACCAGGTGGACAGACAGCTCCCTCTCACCTCCAGCCAAGGAAGCCCTGGCCTCCGACTCCCAGAACAGCAATGAACCAGGGTCCTGCCCTGAGGATGGTGAGTGAAGCCAATTCCTGCTTCGTGCCTACCATGAGAAGAGGGGTCCACCAACTCAGAAGGAAATGGCCAAGTAGTGTGAAAGATGTTTCCAAGGATCCTGTTTCCTCTTGAGTATAACTAACTCATTCCCTCAGTTTCAAAAAGGGATCTTTTTTAGAGAAGCCCAAAGAAGTTCCTCTAAAGATGGGAACCAGAACTGAAGCCTTTTTTCCTTATGCTGTGGAGGTGAAGTACCAGGAGAGCCTGGTCTCATATGCACCACCTGTTCTTATTAGATGGTTCAGAACCAGAGTAGGTAGGCCAGAGACACACATCCTAACTTGAGAAAGCAAAGCACAAACAGGACTGATCTAGAGGCTTTGGGCATGATAAAGTGGGGCTCAATAGACACCCCTATTCAGGCCTGACAAGAAGCAAAGATTTCTGGAGAAGAGAGCTTAACATAGTTGGATGGCACAGAAGGGTGAACCTGAGGAATTTCTAGACAAAGCACAGAGGTGGTCACCTCAGGCCTGGCCAGCTCCTCACCCTTACCATCCTTCCACAGGCTTTGATGCCCCGCTGGAAGATTGCACCACGGACACATCACCTGGACTGTAGCCATCCAAACCTCCCTGTGGAAAAGGCCATTGAGGAAACAGATACACCAAGGCCTAGGGGGAGACCTGCATGTTGCCTGGTCTGCTCAGAATGGAGTCAAGTTTCAGTGTCTTTTCCCCTCCCTTTAACCCACCCCTCTGAGGCCTTTGTCTCCTGAGCATGCTGACCACATCTGAAAGATCCCCCACTCATGATGGCCTGCCCCCTCTCAGAGTATGGGTGCAGAGGAGGGGAGGAGGCTGCTGTATGAATGCACTTTCTCCCTCCCCTCTCCATAGGTCCCCCAGTGAGCAGGGTGCCTACCCCCTCCTCTTTGTCACTTTGGTTTCTTATAAATATGTATGTATTGTATGTGCATCTTTGCTATTGTAAATAACTTGACCTTTTTTGGTTTCTGTCCCTGGAGGGCTGGAGATGGTTACAGAGGGACTGCTAAGGGAAGAGGGGCTTCGCTGGCATCTCTGGCCAGCATCCCAGGGTCAGGGCCTGAAAGCAGAGTTAAACCAGACCACAGACCACTGTCCCTGAGAACAAGAAGGTCTTTCTGGCTCCAGCCCCACTTAGCTCCAGAGCCTCTCCTCCGGCCTGGTGCTGAGCTACCCCTGCTTCCTACAACTCATCCTCATCTTGGTCAGGAGATGGGGCCATGGGAACTTCTTCCCCTACCTGTGTCCATTCTTCCCCAGCCTCCCTCTATAGAAAACCCCTGTAGCAGGTAGGGAGCTGAGGAAGAAGAGGAGGAGGAGGACTGGGGTTTTGAATGCTGGAGACCCTGAATTAATCCAGGACCATCCCAGGGGCCACTGCAGCATTGGCCCATGTCCTTACTCCACATCCCATGGAATAGAATATACACACTGTGCTAGGTGTATATATACATATATATATATATATAAAAAAAATATATATAATATATAAAATAGAGATATGGAAATGACTGTTTTGCTGTTAAGATAATGTATACTCTTATTTTCTTCCTTTCATGGTTAAGTTTCTTTTTTTGTTTTTTTTTTTTTTTTTGTTTGTTTGTTTTTGTTTTTGTTTTTTAAGAAAAGTTAAATATTCTTCAGTTGTGGTGTGTGTGATTCTTCGAACTAGTACCCTAAAAGGTTCCCTGTGAAGCTGGTCAGGATTGGGTGGAGGGAACTAGAGGAAGCCCCCCTCTCCCCTGATACCATACCTCCAGATCCAGTTCTTACCATGTTGTCTCCCAGAGCTTCAAGTGCCTACTCCCTGAACAGGAGCTGGGCAAACTAAGTTATAGGCCCCACACAAAAAAAAATGCAAAAACATGGGGCTGGGCTATGGCTCAGTGAGTGGTACAGCACTCACCTAGCACACATGGGGTCCTGGGTTCTATCCTCAGCACCACATAAACATAAATAAAGGTATTGTCTCCATCTACAACTAAAAAAAAAAAAAAAAAAAAATGCAAAAAACGTGCTAAAGTCATCTGGGCACTGTGATACACACCTGTAATCCCAGCAACTCAAGAAGCTGAAGCAGGAGGATCACAAGTTCAAGACCAACCCTGTCTAAAAATAATGGGAATGGAGCTCAGTGGTAGAGCACCCCTAGGTTCATTCCAGGTGCCAAAAAACAAACACAGCTCAGTTTACACACACAAAGGAGTAGGGGATCCCAGGGACCTAGTGAGCCACCCTCATTCAACAGCAGGACTATAAACAAAGTGGCAGTTCATCTCAGGCCTGGCCAGCTCCCCCGACCTCCCATCGACAGCCACACTACCAAGACTAACCATCACTAGCAATAAAGTATGGAGATAAAGATAAGGGCTGAAAGAGGTCCTCAAAACTTCAGAGGGCTTGGGCAGGGGTAATGAGAAGCTGGCCTGACTGATCATCATTGAGTATGGTAATGTGCTCTGTGTTGGGAACTCAAAGTAATGGTAGATTTTTCCTGGAGATGGCAACTGGTGCATAGAGGCAGTGGAGGCCAACAGACCAGGAGGGCCCTGCCCTGTGAAAGCAAAAGCCACACACCAGGCAGAACAGGGCAGTTTAGGGTAAATAGAGGCCAAGTAGGGAGGGATGTGGAGCAGGTGCAGTCTGCTCAGGTGAGGGAGACTGATACCCTCTGTACCTGCTCTGGAGGCTCCATGTAGATTGGAGGTAGACTCCCCAGAAGCCAGTCCTGTGCTCTGGGCATGTTTATTCTCAGTGGAGGTGGCACTCAAGGGCGATGTTGGCCCATTCTAGGACCCTCAATGCTGTCTGAATGTCTGGTTTCAGTTGCTCACTCGTGATTAATGCTTAGCCTTTACTATGTAGGTGTTGATAATACTTAGCAATCTCTCCCAAGTGGCTTGTCCAAGACTTTGCATTTTCTTAAGCTGAGCCCTAGCCTCTTCCAAACCAAACACTGGGCCAGTCAGGTAGGAAAAGCAGAAGGGAGTATGCTAGGGGACTGGCATGTTCAATTCCTCCACCCTACCTCTCTACTCCCTCTTCCACAGTTTGTACATGTTGGTGACCAAGCCCAAGTCTTGCCCCTGTCACCAAACACTGAATGCAACTCCTAGCAAAGCACATCTCTTCTGGGGAACATTGTAGAGGGAGTGGGTTGCCTGGGCAAAACCTAGCCTAGAGGAGTGATTCCTCTGGCTAGCTGATGCAGAGGGACTGAGATATCCCTAGCAGAACTGCAGAGTAATTTGAACTATCACTGTTATGCCATTTCTAAGTATTTCTGGAACAAAGTTTACAATGTCAAAGAAAAGTACAGCAATAAACTTTGTTATTGGTCCAAGATCACCCCTGGAGAGGTCAGTCCACACAGAGCCAGGAGGTGCTTCTGTGGCCGAGTCTCAGAGAAGACTGGAAGGGGCTAGGTAGGAAAAGCCATGACCTCCTCCTCTCTGATCTTGGTCTTGATGGGGTCTCTTGGCAGCATCAGCTCCTGGAGTGTAGTATACATGGGACATTGTGGGTCAAAGCAGTTTTTCTAGAAGAGGAAAAGGAAGAGTGACAGCTGACAAGAATGAAAATTAGTCCTCTGGGACTAATTCTCAGAATTGTGGGTGTAACTCAGTGGTAAAGTACCCCTGGGTTCAAATCCAGTACCAAAGGGTGGGGGGAGGAACAGAAGTTATGTTGTGATTTTAAAAAATAAAATAAAAAAAGAATTGGGACTGCAGACCTTCCTTGGAATCAGAAATCAGGAGGGAGAAGCTGCCCATAGCAATGGCACAAGACAGGGATAGGGACTCACCGCCAGAGACAGCCACAGCAGCCCCACGGGGCCCTTGGATATGCTTTTGGACTTGAACTGCACCTGGTACTGCACTACAGCAAGGAAGGCCTCCAGCCCCACTTCTGTGATGCGGTTTCCTGGTGAAAAGCAGACTGTGCCTCTTATACCACCACCCTCCACAGCCAGGCTCCTCCACTCCCCATTCCCAGACTCACCAGCCTAACATCACCTTTCCCTGAGCCCATCCCCCCTTATTCCTTGTCTGAATTCCCTCCACCCTTTGCACCCCCTTCCCTCCATCTGCCTCTCGATATCCTCAGTCTCCTCCCTGACCCAGAACTTCCCCTCACCCCTGGCCCATGCAAGACATGATGCCCAGCTGTGGGAGAACCAGGTGCACCCTCATGGAGTCAGCGTGGGCACCCAGGCAGCCAACCCTAGAGCAGGGGAAAGGGGAGGTTGGCAAACATACGGAGGAGGTTGAGGTGCAAAAGGACCTTGTTCCCAGGCATGAAAACCTTCCCATCCCGGTGCTCGACTGGCTCCAGGAGAGGGTTGATCATCTCAGTAGTTTCAGCAACCAGCTGCTAAAGTAGAATACTAATTGCAGCAGAGGAGAGGGGAGCTGGTCAACAGGCCATTCATTCATTCATTCATTCATTCAACATACATGTTTTGAGGGCTGGGGATATAGCTTAGTTGGTAGAGTGCTTGCCTCACATACACAAGGCCCTGGGTTCAATCCCCAGCACCACAAAATAGAAAAAATAGCCAGGCGTGGTGGCGCACGCCTGTAATCCCAGCACTTTGGGAGGCTGAGGCAGGAGGATCACGAGTTCAAAGCCAGCCTCAGCAATGGCGAGGCACTTAGCAACTCAGTGAGGACCCTGTCTCTAAATAAAATACAAAAAGGGGGGGGGGGGGGTCTGGGGATGTAGTCGAGTGCCCCTGAGTTCAATCCCTGGTACAAAAGAAAAAAATATATGTTTTGAGTGCCAGCTAAAATCCAGGCTCTGTCCTTGGTGCTGGGGACACAAAGATAAATAAGCCCATACCCTCCAGAAGCTCTGCAGTGTCAGGAGCCAGAGGGTGAAATTGGAATGCAGTATAGCATGGCACCTGACACAGGTAAGCTTGGAGTGCTATGGGAGCCAAGAGGTGGGACATGTAGACCAATCTCGGGGGCCAGGAACAGCCTCCTACAAGAGGTGGCTGGTGAGCTGAAGTATGAAGGTATATGGACATCCTTAGAGGGAGACAAGGGGGAAAGATGTTCCAGGCAAGGAACGTGGTAAGTGCAAAGGGTCCACAGGCATGAAACCACACATGGCATGTGGGTTTTACTAAGTATTCTCTAACACCTATAGCAATGAGGAGAACAGGCCGGAGTGAGGTGACACTGAAGACAAAATTAGAAACTGCAAAGGTCCCGGTGAGAAACAGCAGCCAACACATGACAAGAGGCAGAAACCGAAGTGGAGACTAAAAGGTGCCCACCCCTTCCTCATCTCACTACCTCTTCTGTAAGAGTTCCTCCTGGTGCCAGGGAAGAATCCTAAAGGGGACCATGTCCTTCCCTGCCTAGACAGTATATAGCGGGGTTGAGGGAGTCTGAAGGAGAAGACAAAGAGATCCTCATGCAGCTGACAGAAGAACTGGGAGGTATAAAGTGGGCAGCCCATGAAGATTCTGAAGCAAGTACCAGGTTGGTCCCAGTTGAGAGGGAAGATCCAGAGGCAAGGAGAAAGGGTCTGAAGAAGGAGCCATGCAGGGGGTAGGGTGGGGCAGTGCCATAACTAAAGAGTGCCTTGGGGAGCTGCTGAGAGGGACCAAAGAGAACATACTTTGTTCCTTACACATGCATGCAAGCAAATGGTGGAGGTGGTGATGATGAGCTGGTGGCCTTTAGGGAGGCAGCCTTAGTTGGGACAACAGATCCAAGATGTGGACTATTACCAGACAAGGAAAGGTAGAGGGGTGTGCCCAAATTAGGAGGGGAGAGGGAGGCACTGAGCTCCATTATTCCCAGAGCAGGCCCAGATTGGACTAGAAATTTGAGGTGTGGTGAAAAAGGGGAGTAGAGGACCAAATTTGAAGAGAAGGTGGCTATTGCCACAGTACAAGGCTGAAAAAAACACATTCCAGGAGGAGCTGGGGGTGGAAGCTCCTCGGTAAACCCACCTCTGCTACTCCTACAGCTTACCTCAGACTCCAGAAGGAGGGTGCGCTTCTCTTTGCTCCCCATCTTTGTCCCTTTTCCCTTGGTTGGCTTCTGCTCAGGGATGGTTACCTCTGGGCCAGAAAAGGGGCCAGGATGCACAAAGCAGCCCTCTGATACCACCCGCACTCCCCAGAGAGGATGGACTAAGTGAAGCGAACTATAAGAACTTTGAGTTCGGTGCAATCAAGACAGCCGGAAAGGGCCCCTTAGGTAAGTAGATTCCTTTTCTGAGGACAGGTCCTCAAAGTCTAGCCCCCAAGAAATGAGCTATGCAAGGTGGTCATGATGTCTGGGCCCAGTGGAGCCTCCCACATCATCTTGCTGTAAGAAGGAAAAAAGAGAGGGGAGAGAGAGGCAAGAACAATTCCTGGCAGACACATCCAGGCCAAGAAGCACCCCCTACAGCCAGCCCAATGCTCTTCTTCCACACAGGGAAGGTGCCTGAGAGAACGTCTTGCACTTACTCCCCTTGCCTGACTTTGCAGTATCTTCTTTCTTAGGGGTTCCTTGTGTGGGTGACTGTCCAGACCCTGACTTCTCCTCCTTCTTGACCACTTCCTGAAGAGGATCAAGAAGAGAACAGAAAGTCCCACCTCCCAGCAGGTGTGGTGGACCTTGAATGGCCCCATTGGGCCTTCTTCCTTCCACCCCTTCTGTACATCACTGACATTCATTCCCTGTCATTCCAGCACCCCAGGCTTTCTTTTCCCCAGCACACCTACCCCTGGCTTCTCCTTTTTCTTGCTCAGGCCCTTCGGGGCTTTCATTGCCTGCATCTTGTCTGACTTGTCCATCAATGAAACAGAGCTCATCCCCAGTATCTGAGACTTGTCGCGGTCTGTTTTGAAGTCTCCATGTCGAGAAGTGGAGGGCTATGTTGACAAATGGGAAAGGGCAGAGGAAGCCACTAGAGCCCCCTGTTGATAGGGGAATGGATGAGACGCCTATGCCTGGGTAGCAATTGGGTGGACAGCACCCCGCCACCCACCTCTCTACCTAAATGCTAGAAAAATTCCTATGATGATCTTTCCTCTGGGTTGAGGAGATTTGGGTGAAAAATAGCAGAGGAATGGGTGGGGATGATCTGGGAGTCAAGGTAAGGGCTCTCATATTGAGCTAAGTGCCAGGGACTATTCTAAATGCTTTACATGAATTAACTCATTGAATCCTCTCAATCCTAAGAGGTAGGTACAATTATTGCCATTTACAGATGAGAAAACAGGCATAGAAGGTAAGTAACGTGTCCAAGGTCACAAACTGGTATGTGGATGAGCTAGATTTCAGGTCCCAGACAGTCAATCTAGTATCCTTTTTCTCAACCCATACATACTGCCCATAGAGAATTTTGCATTTCGAGCCCTCAAGTGGGGGCTTGGCAAACATTAGTTAGATCTGTGCAACTAGACCTGTGCATCGAAGAGAAAGACATTCACAGTAAAGGGAGGGAGGACGGAGATTGGAGCTACTCCCACCCGGGAAGCGGGCTCTCAGATCATTCTGGGGCTGGGTGGCTCCTCACCGATCGCGACCGTTCCTGCGTCCCTTTTTCCAGCAGGAGGCGCCGGCGCTCCACCACCTCAGTGTGTGTCAGCTCAAAAGGGCGCAGGACCTGGGACGAGGCCAGCACCATCAGACGCTGGCCTCCGGGAAGATTTGGGTCCGCCTCCCCAACCCCAACCGACCGAAAAAACCCACTTCGGCCAGCTTCAGAGCGCCCTTGTCCTGGATGCGGTTGTGAGCCAGGGAGAGCCAGAGCAAGGAGCGGTTCAGTCGGAGCCCCTGCGAAAGGCGAGAGGGCGCGTGAACCTATGGTGCAACCCTGCTCGGAGCAGGCCCTGCACCGCAGCACACGCACGTCTGCGATGTAGCCCGCGCCCTGGTCCCCAATGTGGTTGAAGCCCAGGTTCAGGGAGATGAGGGTCCGGTTGCAGCTGTGCAGCGTGGACAGCGCCTGGCCCAGGAGCTGCGCCCCGTGGTCGTCGATGTTGTTGTTCCGCAGAGACAGGTGAGCGATCCTGGAACAGAAGGAAGGAGAAAGAGGGTCGCTGGAAACACGGGGTACTAATAGGGAGCTCTTGGGAAATAAGGGGGGGGGCGTCTAGTCTGAAGACAAAGGAACAGGAATTGGGGACTCCTGGGGGAGATGCTGGAAAGACAAGGAAAGGTGGAAGCTAAAGATGGCTGGGAATGAGGGACAGGAAGTAGGGGGTGCGGATAGGGTAAGGAACCTCACGTGCTGTCTGGCGCCATGAGCTTGTGATATGACTGCTTTGGCAGCGGATTCCCCTCCAGAGACACTTTCCTAAGGGTGGGAGAAATCTAAGAACCAGTAGGAACCACTGAGGCCAGGTAAGGAAGAGGGATGGAGAGGAGTTTGGGTCTCTGGAGAGCAATTAGGAAACAGAGCCAAAGGATACCGCCCCCCACACACACCAATTTAGAAAATACATGTGATACTTCCTCCAGACTAAAAACCCAGAAATGTGGCCATGTGAAAAGGTCACTCCCCAAAGTTGACCTGTGGTAAGGTATTCTCTAAGGTGGCCTTCTAAAGTCCTCATTTCCTGGTATTGAGGCCCTGTGTAATGCTCTCCCCTTTAGTATGACTAGACTCAGTGAATCCCTTTAAATTCACAGAATATGACAGAAGTGATGGTATGTCACTTCTGAGTTTAGCTGACAAAGATTGTGGCTTCCATCTTGGGTCCTCTCTGGCACTCTCACCAACTGCTCTCTCATGAGGATACTCAGACAGCCTCTGGAGAGGCCCACTGAAGTCAGTCACACAAATGAGCTTAAAAGCAGATTCTCTGCCTGTCTCACCTTGAAATGACCACAACCCAGTCAATAGTTTCACTGTCACCTCAAGACAGACCCTGAGCACCAGCTAACCTACACCAAGATGATTTCACGGACATTGTTAAGATAATAAATGTTTATCATTTTAAGCCACTAAATTTGGGGGTTACTTTGTTACATAGCAATAAATAAATTACTACATGACCCTTACACAGGATTATAGCTTTTCAGAAAACAGGTCTTTTTCCTAAGTCACAACAAAAAAATTGAATCAATGCCTAGAAATTTCTCTATTTAAGCATATTCTTCCAGGATCTGTAATTTTTTCCCCCTTAGTACTGGGGATTGAACCCAGAGATACTCTACCACTGAGCACATCCCCAGGCCTTTTAAAAAAATTTTTTTTTTGAGACAGGGTCTCCCTAAGTTGCCCAGGTTGGCCTCAAACTTGTGATTCTCCTGCCTCGGCCTCTTGATCCACTGGGATTGTAGGCATGCACTACCATGCCTGGCCATGATCTGTAATTTTTGCTAAGTCTTATAGGCTCCCTTGTCTTTCCACATAAACTGAATTTATTTTTAATTATTTTTGTGCTGATATGAATTATCCTTGCATAATAAATTCCTATGGTTCTTTTTTTGCCAGCAAAAGTGTTTCTAGTTCCCATGATGGAATGGAATGTATGTTTCTTTTCTTTTTTCTTTTTTGTACTGGGAATTGAACTCAGGGATGCTTAACCACTGAGCCACATTGCCAGCCCAGCTGAAATGTGTGCTTCATGATGTACTTACAACACAAAGACTGCTGGGAACCCCACTAAAGAAGACATAGTCCAGAGGCTTGGATTGTGGCTTAGTGGTAAAGCACTTGCCTGGCATGTGTGAGGCACTGGGTTTGACCCTCAGCACCACATAAAAAACAAATAAATAAAAGGCATTATGTCCACCTACAGGAACATCCAACCCATCCCCAAGAGGAAGTCAGGCAAGCTCTGCACATAGCACTGAGGGGAATGTTCTTTGAAGCAAGAAAAGTCAAGGCTGCTGTGGAAGCCTCCAGAAGCGTCCAGCACCAGAGTCAGATCTTTCCTTTGTACACCAAACCACGCCTGGAGTTACACTAGCTTACAACACCCTCACCCCCATGTCACCCCATCCTCACTCCTGCTCCTTCCTGTGCAGGAATGTCCTTTCCTAAAGCCTGGCCTGGCTTGCACCTAGTCCTCCAGGGATCAGCTCAGTATCACCTCCGCAGGCAGCCTTACACATCTTCCTGCCCCTCACTCATAAGGTGGGGTAGACTTCTTCCTGCCACCCCAACCATTCCTCTACCTCCACAGTCCCTACACTGCCCTGCAGTATTTATTCCTGAATCCTAATCTCTCCCTCCCTGGCTTCAAGTTTCTACAGGATTAACCCACCCACCCACCCCCAAAGTGTGCTAGGGAACAAGAGAGATGACTTGGAAGGGTAGAGTAGATGGTAGCAGGACTGGCAGAAAGGGGATGAGGCCCAAAGTTTGGGCTGTTTGTATACTGGTGTAGGCTGAAACCAGGACTTCATCTTGTCCATTGGGAGTTTCATAATCCAGCACACACTGACACAGCCCTGTTTTCACTGGGGTGCCAACCAGGCCTACCAGAGCTGGGACTTGACAGTTCTGCACCCAAACTGCTCCCCTCCGTGGCCCACCCACCCAGACCCATCAGGCATGGCGGCCTCTCCCCTGTGCTGACCTGAGTGTGGATGAACAGAGCGGCAGGAGGGCGATGAAGGTGGTCAGGGTATTATCCGTCAGCCCCACTTTCCAAAAGCTGGAGTTGGCAGGAAGTACAGAAACAGCTGGAGGTCACCTACTGAAACCCCTACTTCACAGTCCTTCCAACTACACCCTTCCTCTTAGACGTCCCCTCCCAGTTTCCTACAGTCCCCGGGGACTTCAGCACCCCTTCAGCTCTCTCTTCCAAGCCACCAGGAGCTCCAGTCCCCATAAGGCCAGCCCCCCATGCTCCCAGTGCGCTCACTTGATGGCCTGCAGCTGGCTGAGGGAGGGCAGACATTTGGAGAAGATACCCAGAATCCGTTCCTCAACCTTCCAACCTGCGAAGGAAGAGGAGGAAGGTGCCTCAGGCCTGGGAGGAAGGGGGCGGCAGGGAGCAGCGGGACCGGGGCTCACCGCGGATGTAGATTTCCTTCACCGCCTTGTTGTCGTCCTGCTCCAGTTCCACCTGGATAGTGGGCCGGAAGAACACGTATTTGCTTTCCAGGCTGTTGAGGCTGCAGGACGCCGACAGTCGCTGGTCGTCTAGAAGGCGGGTGAGGAGGGAGGGGGACAGAACCAATGCCCGGAGGCCGGGAGAACCTCCACTGACCCGGCGGGAGGGAAGAGCACCACTGAGCTGGGGCGCAGTTTCTCTGGGCAGGCCAGGTCCTGCTGGGACTTGGAAGACGGGAGACACCCCGCCATGTCCCCACCGCGCGCCCGAATCCCTGCCCTTCGCGTGCACAGACACACATATCACCTGCGTCCGCGCCTTTCGGCCCGCAGTACGATGGGAGGCTGCGGATGGACGACAGCCCTGGCAGGCACCTCAGGGCTCCACCGTCACTCACCTGGGGTGGGTTTTTCTGACATGGAGGCCGAGGCGATGAAGGTCGAGTGGGGGCGGGGCCGGGTGACAACTTTGGGGAAGTCTGTATAGCCCAGTCTCGTGCAGAGCTCGGCGAAATCAGTCTCGAGGACCCCGGTACACTGGTACTCCTCTACAGGAGGGCGAGAGCGCCGCGCCCACAGGCATTAGCGCCCCCACACCGCCAGAGGGAAGCAGAGAGCCCGGACGCCCTCCAGGGACCCGCCCCCCCACGCCCCCACCCCGTCCGGAGTTCCCACGCCCTCGCCCTCGGGTGTCGTTCCTCTGAAACACGTTGTTTTTTTTGTTTTTGTTTGTTTGGTTGGTTTGGGTTTTGCATTGGAATTGGACCCAGGATCACTTAACCACTAATCCACATCCCCAGACCTTTCAACATTTTATTTAAAGACAGGGTCTCCCTAAGTCGTGGAGGTGTACTTGCGATCCTCCTGCTTCAGCCTCCAGAGCCGCTGGGAGTACAGGCATGCGCCACAGCGCCAGGCCAGAACGCCTGTTATGTGCTGGTTTCTTCCACTCACCCCTGGGTCAAGGAGCTTCCCTGGGAGAGTGATGTGCCACCTTCCACAGGGCATCTGCAGCCCAGTCTCCACCCTTGTCTCCCTTCCCTGCAGGGACTGCTCCGGACACTCAGAAATAAGTCCAGGCCTTATGTGAAATCCTGTCCTTCCCCCTCCTTTATATGTACAAGGATGTCTAGCAGTGCCGCATACTTCTTTAACAAACACCATATAGCACTTCCTAGTGTTCAGTGCTGTTCTAAAGGCTTTAGAAATATTAACACATTCCTGGGTTGCATTAATTCAGATATGTCCACCATGTCTGTCCTGAGGGCTCTGCAAACCTAAGGTGTCTGAGTCCCCAAGAGATCCCTGCTGTTTTCAGTTCTCCCAATGGATAATCCCGGAAGAAGTTCTTGGAGTTGGGAAGATATGTCCCTGCCACGTGCCAACAGTCTGGAGTCCCACAACAACAACACCCAGACCAATAGCAGCAGGTGCTGCTGGAGGGGTGGGCACTGAAGGAAGCTGAGGCTGACTAGAACTTGTCATCCTTCTGCCTCAAGCCTCACTAGTAGCTGGGATTAGAGGTGTATGCCACAGAGCCCTACCAGGGATCACATCTTTATAGCTGTTTTAAAAAGTAAGCCCTGTTGTAAAGACCAATGCTGAAAACAGTTGAAAGGAAGCGGTGAGATAACAAGAGCTCACAGTAAGAGGATAAAAGGGTGTGGAATGTGCCCTGGAGGGACTCCTATAGCTGAGCAGTAAGGTAGCCTGCCCCTAGGGTGTGGAGGGATCTTGGGACACAGAGAAGTTTGAGGTTCCTGGGTTCAGTAGGGAAGGGGTGAGACACATTTTCCCCAGGCACAGGAAATGTCAGCCCAGTGGACCAAATGCTTAAGAGAAGGCATAGGGAGGTGGGGGTGACCCCATTGGACAGCCCAGGCTGAACCCTGTACTGGGGGCACCACTTGCTTCATTCATACACACCCTTCTCAAGAACAGAGATCCTCAAACTTTAATATTTTTACAAATCACCTGGTGGAGAGCCTGTTAAAACAGCTTCCTGGGTCCCATCCCCTGAGATTCTGATTACATAGGCTCTCCCATAGAATTTCATGTGACAGGACTGGGGATGTACCTCATTAGAAGAGAGCTTGCTCACCTAGCATGTGACAAAACCTTAGGTTTAATCCCTAGCATCCCCCACCAAAGGAAAAAAAAAATCATGCAATGGTGGAAATGTTTACTGCACTATGCACTTTAGTCAATTGTTCCCTACTAGACCCTGATGATAGCTGCTCCCCTCCTCCCCTCCCACACCCCTTCTTTGATATGCTTGATTAGGACTTTGCCTTATAGCTTCTTGAAAAACAGAGGCTATTGGATAGGATTTTCTCTAACCCTATATACTTTCCTACATCAGCCATTACTCCCTACCCCAGTTGAGCCCCACATCTGCCCTTGCCAGAGCACACCATGGTGCCTATTAAAATGACCATGAGGGCTGGGGCTGGGGCTCAGCGGCAGAGCGCTCGCCTCGCACCTCAGCACCACGTAAACATAAATACATTGCATTGTGTACAACTAAAGTAAATAAATAAATATTTAAAAAAAAAAAAAAAAAAAAAGACCATGACCTGCTCCTTTCTTTACCCAGGGTCCCCATGCCCTCGCACCTCTGGGTCAAAGCTGTTCAGGATCCCATACCAGCTCCTCCTTCTCCACGACCTGTACAGATGCATCCTAAGTCCTCTGGTTACACTCCCTCCTTCTTCTCTAGGATATTTCTCTCACTTCCCATGGCTTAAACATGCGGAAACATTAGCAGCTCCCAAAGATGCTTCTCCACCCTGAACTCTCTTCAGCACTGTAGACCCACGTGTCCAGCTGCCTAGCTGATTTCACCCCTTGGAGGCCCTCCTTTGCATGTCCCTCCTTCCAGCTTTCCCTTCTCCATGAATGGCTCCTCCTCTCACGCAGCTCCCACTCCAGAAACCTGAGAATAATTGTTGCTGTGTTCCTAACTCCCCACCCTATCCAGTCCTTGGTCAAATTATTACTTCTACCTCCGAGAAGCCTAACCCATCCACTCCTCTCCACCATTACTGCCTACCCCAACTTCCACTGTTCCTGGACTGGACTGTCTCCTAACCCATCTCCCTGAAGCTATTCTCTGCCCCTTCCTCTCTATTCTCCATACAGCAGCCGTGTGTGTGTGTGTGTGTGTGTGTGTGTGTGTGTGTGTGTGTGTGTGTGTGATGTAACTAGGGGATCCTATTCTATCTCCTATCTGTGTTCCTTCTGGAAGATGCTCATTCTCCAGCTCTCACACCCCCTCCCCCAACCCCACAACCTGCTCTTACAAGGAGATGGCACCTGGCAAGGTTAGACAATCAAAGCCTTCTAAGCCATTGTAGCTCCATCCCAGAGACAGCATGTCCCTCTCTTATAGTAAAGCTGTCAAATTGTATCAAGAAGAATTTCCAATAAATTCCCTTTTGTGCTTAATTAGTTCGGGTTGGGGTTCTATCACTTAAAACAGAAAGAGTAAGGACTCTACTTACATGATTCTAATTTGGTTTTGGTGTTTTGAGGGGAGGGGCACTGGGGATTGAACCCAGTGGCTCTCTACCACTGAACTACATCCCTTCTTTTTGTTTGTTTTACCAACAACTCTAAGTTGTTTGAGGCTGACCTTGAACTTGCAATCCTCCAGGCCCAGCCCCTTCCTTCCAGAGTCGCTGCAATTACAGGGGTGCGCCAACGCTCCTGGCTTATACCATTTTATTATTCTTATCAGCATCCCAAACTCGAGTGAGGTTCTTTAAGATCAAGTTCAACTGAACTATCCCAAGCTAAGATTCAGGAACTCAGCGTGGCTAACCCAGCAATGAGTGGCCGATGGAATGTTCAGAGCCGCCAACCCCGCCGCCAGCGTACCGGGGTTTTTGGGTTCCTCCTCGCCCACCGGCGGCAGGATGGTCGGAGGCTTCTCCTTGACGGAGCGCTCCCCTTCTTGGTCACTGAACCGGACGACTTCTGGGTCCCAGGACGAGGGGTCCTGGGTGAGCCTCCCGGCGCGCTCTGCTCACTAGACATGATGGTGCCTCTGGGACCCTCGTCGGGGCGGGAAGATAATACAAGACTCTGGGAGTGACTGAATCAGAGGTCTGTTCGGCGTCCACCCGTCTGTTGAGGCAGAGCCTTCGCGTCTCTCTCCAAGACAACCGCGCGCGGCGAGCTGGCCGGCCGCAGGAGCAATGCAGAACGCAAGTGAGGCCGGCAGAGGGCGCCGCAGGTCAGAACCGGCCTCGGGGAAAGTCAGGAGCGCGGGGCCCGCTGGATCGGACCGGAGGGGCGGGGCTAGAGCAGAAAGGAAAGGCGGGACCTGGGTGATGCGCAATCACAGGCGCAGGTGAACCCTAGGCGAAGGCAGAGGGGCCAGGGCAGAGACCAGTGGATCCTACACCGAACCAGAGCGGAGGAGGCCGGGATAGGTCGGGCGCCAGGTAAGCTAAAGTCACCGGAGGAATTGAGCCTTGGAGAACAGGGACTCACTTAAGAAGGGAGAGTCCATGATGGGAGCAGGTCCACTTTCCGGGGTCCGCTTACCTGTCCTATAAGGAGAGAACACCTGGCGGAAAGGGCCCAGAGATCCCGCCCGGTGAGTGAGGTTGGGTTTCTTTTCTCCAACCTATCTATCTATTTAGCCTCCTGGAGCTCTGGGGATTCAGTCAGCTACTAAGTTGATGAGATGATCACATCCTTGGAATCTAGAATTCAAATCATCACCTGCTGGGCCCCCTTTAAGTATATACTTTCCTTTCACCTTCCTGTAGAAGTTCACCCTTTGGGGAAGACTGGGACGTAAACAGTCTATTTACTTGCAGAACACACAATTTTTTTTTTTTTTTTTTTTTTTTTTTTTTTTTTTTTTGGTAGCGGGGATTGAACTCAGGGGCACTTGACCACTGGGCCACATCCCCAGCCCTTCTTTGTATTTTATTAGAGACAGGGTCTCACTGAGTTGCTAAGTGCATCGCCTTTACTGAGGCTGGCTTTGAACCCGTGATCCTCCTGCCTCAGCCTCCCAAGTGCTGGGATTACAGGCGTGCGCCACCACGCCCAGCTGCAGACCACACAATTTACCATCTGTCTTAGTACTTTCCAAAGTGTCATTGGTATTTTAATTCACTCAGCCACTCAGTCAAAGGGGAAACATTTATTGAGTGCCTATTATATGACAAGGGGACCCAAAATAGAGCATAAACAGGAATCTTGCCTTCAGGGAGCTTACAGTCTTGTGAGGAAGGCAGAAATTAATCCAATAATCACATGATGAAATAACACATTAAGAAATAACCGGGTGAGCCGGGATCAGTGGCGCAGGCCTGTAATCCCAGCACTTGGGAGGCTGAGGCAGGAGGATCATGAGTTCAAAGCCAGCCTCAGCAATGCTGAGGCACAAAGCAACTCAGTGAGACCCTGTCTCTAATAAAATAAAAAAAGGGCTGGGGATGTGACCCAGTGGTCAAGTGCCCATGAGTTCAATCACCAGTACCAAAAAAAAAAAAAAAAAAAAGAAAGAAAAAAATAACAGGGTGCTTGGCACCTGGAAGCCTTCTGTTGGTACCTGGAGAATGAAGACAGTTGCTATCGGTGCTATAAAGAAGAGAGATAAAGGCTGGGTGGGGGTGGAGTGTGAAGGATGAGTAGGAGCCAAGAGGTGGTTGGAGGAAAAAAAGCACTGCAGATGTGCTAGCCCCTGGGGTAGGATGAGGTAAGGCAAACAGCAGGACCTAAAGGCCAGTGTAACTGGAGAGGAGTGACAGCAGTGGGCACAGTTCTAGATGAGGCTGAAGTGACAGGCCAGGCAGCAGGACCTTTGAGGCCTTCCAAAGGTCTGATTCTGACTCAAAAACAGAGGAGTGCCCAGGAAGACATGAAGACCTGCGGGCAAGGAGTGACCCGATCTGCTTCTATTTCAGCAGCAGGATGGAGGAACTACCAACAACTGGTGAGTGCCTGAGGGCAGGACCTGTGAGTAGGAGTGGTACCCTCTGAAACCACACACACACACACACACACACACACACACACACACACACATGCAGCCCAGCGCAGCCCAGCCAAGTGCGCACAAAAATGATACTCAATACCTATTTTTAAAATCAATCTGAAATCAAAGTCATCCAACAACATTCAACCCACCAGTTTATGTACACAGGGCCCCAAGGCCTTGGGGAGCAGCGGGTTGGGGAAAGGGAACCAGGCATCCTGCCAAACAGCACCTCCCCGATGGAACCTGGGAGGGAGGCTCCCATCTCTCCCTTCACCTCCTTCATTAAATGTTCATTGTCATGGCCTGCCAGTCCACTCCCTGCTCCTGGCAGGGTACACAAGGCTGTCCCAGCGTTGGGCAGTAAGGGTCAGGTGTGCTGGCCTCTGCCATACCATCTTGGCTTCTCAGCGATCCTGGCGCCAAAGTGGGGGTGATGGGGGGTGTCGTACTGGAGGCAAGTCATAGTGTCCGGGGATGTGGCTGTTCTTGGGTGAGTCATAGTGGCCGGGGGGCAGGCCTGGAGGAAGTGGGGGCTGGGAGCCCACAGAGTCTTGATCTGGAGACAAGGGACCAGGATGAGAGGGAGATGGCTTTTTGACCTCCGACTTCTATCCTCCTACCTCCAGCTTCTTCTGCCCATGGAGAAGCAAAGTGGATGGTGCCTGGACATAGGCCTACCTCCCATCCCCAGCTGTGTGACCCCCCAGCCATGAGTGGGGAGGCCACTTCAGCCTGCCACCTATAGGATACGAGCATGCTCCATCACCTGACTTGTCCTCCACTTTTCTGGGTACCAACTCCCCCTCTCAGGTGCTACACAACCACCATTTCACATCCTCTGCCTTTGAGGTAGGGAGACCACAGATGAGGAACAGGCTCTCAGTGGCAATGTGACTTCCCCAACGTCATCCAAGTCTTGCCCCAAATATCTCACTCTTGCACAGCTCCATCATGCTGCCTCCTCATGGTTTCATCTGTCCCTTCTCCCACCACCCCCACTTCCCTGGTGTCAGTTCTCTCCTAGCCCCTGCACCAGAGGAGAGGGAGGGCTCACCATGAATCAGGGGGCTGGGCTGTTCATAGGTGCCACTGTCTCTCTGTGGCTGGGGGTGCCGCTGCCTCTGGCTGTCCCGGAGTTGGAGAGGCTGCCTAGGGGGAGATCCTGAGGGAGGGCCTTTCATCTCCACATAGCTGCTCTCCCGGGGGCCCCCTGGCAGGCTGGGCAGGTCCCGGATGGTGGCATAGGGGTTCTCACTGCTCAGAGAAGCCATGCTGGCCCCCAGCTGTTCTCCAGAGATGGGCCCTAAGAATGGAGGGAAGAAGTCAGGCTGCATGGAATCACTGGAGCCTCTACCCGGCTCAGCCCCTTGCTCTCTGCCCCTTTGCCCCTACCTTTATTATAGAACGGGCCTGTGCCATTACTGTGGCTGTAGCTGTAACTTCGATCCAGGCGACTGCCACCTGAGAAGAGGGAGTCGCAATTGGCAACCAGACTCCACATCTCCTCCCCAGCTCCAGGCTCCTGGAGAACTGGGCCTGAGCCTCCTTCCCCACACATACTCAGAGGGAACGGCAGGCTGGTGCAGCCTCTCCCAAAGCTTTGGCCTCCAGGAACCTACCCCTGTCCAGAGGCCGATGCTTCCAGTCAGCAGGCAGGGTGGCGTGGTTGTCATGCCCATGGGCTCCACCTGGCCGCTCGTGTGCCTGGAGGCTAGCAAAGAGCTGACTGCCTGGAACCTGAGGGGGACGGTGCCATAGGGAGAGCACACGCAAGGACAGGGCTTTCCAGAGAACCAGGTCTGCGGCCAGCCCTCCATGGCTGATCCCCTCCCCCAGCACTGACCTTGTTAGGGGGCGGGGGGTTTGGAGAGCACTGTGACAGGGTGTGGTAGCTGGGGTTGGAGTAGTAGTGACTATAGCTTGGAGGGACATCTGCAGGACAGACACAGGTACAGGGGAGCTCAGAGATGGGCCCAGGCCCGAGAGTTGTTCTGTCCAGGAAGTCAGTAACTGGGCATCCCCATCTCCTGTCCTTCCTCCTCCCTCCCTCCCCTCCTCCCATGGAGTCATGCCCAACATGCCCCCTGCCCACCACTCATTTGTGGCCCTATGCCAGCTCACCTGGCATGACATACTCGGAGCCATCCAGCCGTCCAGCGCTGTAGGCCACCGCCAGGTGCTGATGCTCCTTGCCCTTTTGCCAATGGCGGTAGCCAATGAACAGCACTACCAGGGCCACTACAAGGGACCCCAGCACTGCAATGCCAATCACTGCACCTAATGAGTTATAGGCCACTGGAGAGGTAGGCATCATGGTGAAGGGCTCCTGGCTTCCTGTGTGACCGGGAAGAGCACTTGGAATGGCATCTTGACTCTGCTGATGAGCTTGGGTGCAAGCATGGGAGAGGCACCCAATAGGAAGGCAGGGGTGAGGGCTCTGGGTCCTAGTTCCCTGGGGACAGTGAGGGTATGGGGAGCTAAGAACTCACCAATCCTGCAAGGTGCACCACTGTGCCCTGGGGGACACACACAGGCCCCGGTATCTGGGTGGCACCTCTCTCCTGGACCACACTGGCATGGCTGGGAGCAGTTGGCACCAAACATTCCTGGGGGGCAGCCTGGGGAGAGAGCCAGAGCACACAGGGATCACAGGAGCCAGGAAGCTGTGGCCTCCTCTTTGGCAAGGGCTAAGTGATAAGCGTGGGCACGGAGTTCCCCTTCTATTGGTACCTTCTAAGCAATGGAGTCCAGTCCAGCCTGGGGCACAGATGCAGCTTCCATTCTGGGGGTGGCAGGTCCCACCATGGTGACACTGGCAGGCCTGGGCACAGTTGGTTCCCCAGTGGCCTGGGGGGCATGCTGCAGGAGACAAGGGGCCTGTCTAGTCGGGTGGGGTCATCTACTCCTGAATGTAGTCTCAGCCCCCAGCATTACTGAAGTCTTTAGCTCAGCCTTGGTCTCCAGGGAGACACTAAGGCTCTGAATGGTACACACCAATGACTCACCAATGTTTGTCTTCCTTCCCATTCCTCCAGCGAACTCCAGACCCCTGTGCCCATCTGCCTACCCAATATCTGCACTTGGATATCTAATAGCCATTTCAAAATAAGGTACCCAGGGTCAGGTTTGCTGGATTGCTTAGCTCTGGGCATGGTAGTTTTTGTTGTTTTGGGTTTTTTCTTCTTCTTCTTTTTTTTTTTCTTTTTTTCTTTTTGGTACTGGGGATTAAACCCAAGGATGCTTAACCACTGAGCCACATCCTCAGCTCTTTTTATTATTTATTTACTTATTTATTTTAATATATATTTATTTGCTTTAGTTGTACACAATGCCCTTATTCTTACTGGTACTAAGGATCAAACCGAGGTCACGCATGTGCTAGGCGAATGCTCTATTGCTGAGCTACAACCCCAGCCCTCTTCTTATTTTTTATTTTGAGACAGGGCCTCACTAAGTTGCTTAGGGCCTCACTAAGTTGCTGAGGCTGGCCTTGAACATTTGATCCTCCTGCTTCAGCCTCTGGAGCCACTAGGATTATGTAATGTCTGCTTTGTTTTGTTTTCTTTAAACATAAGAAGGAAGTAATGTCCATCATATTTCATGTTTTTTTTAATTTGGTGGGGGAGTTTTTTGTTTGGTACTGGGGATTGAACCCAGGGCACTCTACCACTGAGCTACACCCCCCAGCCATTTTTTTTTTTTTTTTTTGAGACAGGGTGTCATTAATTTGATGACGCTGACCTTGAACTTATGATCCTCCTGCCTCAGCCTCCCAAATTACTGGGATTACAGATGTGTGCCACCATACCTGGCTTGATGCATTAATTTTGTATATCTGATGCAAATAAATAGTTGTTACTGAACTTTTTTACCCTGACTGCTGGGAAGCTCAATCCAGCCCTAGGCAGCAGCCTCTTGCTTCTCTTTTACTTTACTTGGTGTTTTAGACTATTTTTTTACATGATCATCTTCATATATTTATGTGGGAAAGAGACCACATATAAATGAATAAAGGTAAATTTAAGTGTGTAAAAGATGCTAGGCATGGTGGCACACACCTGTAATCCCAGCAGCTTGGAAGGCTGAGGCAGGAGGATCACAAGTTTGAGGCTAGCCTCAGCAACTTAGCAAGGCCCTTTCTCAAAATAAAAGATTAAAAAGGGTTGGGGATATGGCTCAGTGTTAAAGCACACCTGGGTTCAATCCATGTTACCAAGCTATATAAATAAGAGGGGGAAAAAAAAGAAGCATGCCCAAAATTGAGCTTAGGATTTCCCCTGTTCCCATAAGAATACTGCACTTTCCAGGCTTCTTGTGCCAAAGGGCAGAAACTTTTTCTCCTGATCTGTTTTGATGCATCCTCAGCACCTAGAATCAATACCCACCATGCAGGTGATGCCCAGTAAATATTTGCTTATATTATTTATATAAATAATTGAATCAGGGCAGTTCCAGAAAAAGATATGCCTCTGCCCAGAAGCAGGGAAACATAGACCATACATCCTCAGCCCACCTGCTCAGCATGCACACGTGCTCAGATGCACAAGCTACGACATACGTTGGGAGCAGTCAGGGCCCGTCCAGCCAGCCAGGCAGTAGCAGGTCCCATCCGAGGGGTGGCAGGAGGAGTGGTTATTACACTTGCAGGGTACGCAGCGTTTGCCATAGCGGCCAGGAGGGCAGGCTGAGAAAAGGGGTGCATAGTGATTGAGGGCCGGTGTCAACCCTCAATCAACCCTTGGCCCCACTGTCTCCCCTCCCTCCTTCCTGCTGTACCAACTGTCCTGATGATTGGAGTCAGAGGAAGAGATCAGGAAGGACAGAGTGGGGGCTTCTGTTATCTGACATTGCACTGTACCCTGCTGTGGTCAGGAGAGGGTGATGGGGAGACTCACGTCTCTGGCAGGAGGGGCCTCGGAATCCAGGTGCACACACACAACTGCCACTTTCAGGGACACAGGTGCCTCCATTCTTGCAGGTGCAGGTATTGCTGCAGTTGGCTCCCCAGAAGCCCTCAGGGCAGGGCAGGTGGCAGCGGTTACCTGTGAGAGAGAGTGGTAGACTGAGGCTGGCCTGGGTCCCCTCCTGTTCCATGTCCCCTCTTCTGGACACATTTCCTATGGGAATGCATCCTCCAACTCTCAGAAGACCTGGGTCCCGGCCACCTAGAATACTCACCCATCCAGCCAGCCTGGCATTGGCAGTGTCCATGGACAGGGTCACAGCCATCAGAATGGTCACAATCACAGTGACTGGCACAACTTTTGCCAAACTGCCCCTTCTAGAAGAGGGAATGGAAGATAGAGTAGGCTGGTCAGCTGGAGATGCCATTGCCCTCCCCTCCCCAAGGCAGGCAGGCTATGAGTGCTCACCGGGCAGGGCAGCTGGCAGTGGGCCCCATGCCACCCAGGGGTGCAGGTACAGGCACCAGTTTGGGGGCTACAGACTCCCTCATGGGCACACTGGCAGCTGGCATTGCAATTGAAGCCCCAGGATCCAGGTGGGCAGGGCACAGAGCAGTTACCACGCTGCCAACCTGCAGAGAAGCCTATTAGTGGGTGTGGGGACCTAGATCCCCCCCCCCAGAGTAAGCACACCTGGGAGCTGGCTGTGCTGTGAGTTGGAGGTTGGGAGGGAGGATGCTCATGGCACCATACAAGAGACAAACACATGAAATCTTAGATGTTGAACACAGGTTAAAAGATTTCAGTGATGCACCACATCAGGTCTGTGTTGTCCCTTCCGTAAAATAAAATAGGTAGGCAACAACCCACATGTTTTCAGAGGCTCCATCAGGTAACTAAATTAGTTATCACAACCATGTGCAAGACAATAGGGAGCAGTGCAGACTGGGGACTTGATGCTTATGAAATTCAATAGCTAGCAAACATCTGTATTAAAATTCAGCCCAGAGGTTGCCAATATGTCACCCCTGGTAGACCTGGGAGTCCCTTCCTGGTGTTGCCATTGTTTGTTTCTGTATACATAAGAGGGTAAATATTTACCAATGAGGAGCATTCTGACCTGCGCCTTTAAAGACAAGTATGATGTTTGTGATTGAAGAAAGCTAAGTGGATATTCCAGGAAGGAAATAGCCTGGATACTTTCCCACAGTCCAGCTGCTGCCTAGTAAGCTCCGCCCTTATCCTGTAGCCTTTATCGTGAGCTTGGCTGGCTCCGCCCCTCGAACCTCCCCTTCGGGAGACAGCGTCCTTTACCTTCCTTGCAGATGCAGGAGCCGTCGATGGGTGAACAGGCGATGGCATTTTCACATGAGCAGCGTGAGGAGCAGTTGACGCCATAAGTGTCGGGAGGACAGAGGCTAGCGCAGTGAGGTCCCTGAAAATGAGTGGGCGGGCTTGAGCGTGACGGTCTGGCTCCGTGGCCTCACCCCCTACTTCTGGCCGCAGGGAGCGCCTCACCGTGTAGCCAGGGGCGCACCGGCAGAGGCCGCTGTCGGCCAGGCAGACGCCGCCGTGCAAGCAGAGACAGTGTTCCTGGCAACCCGGGCCGTGCGTGTCCTGAGGGCAGCTCTCGTTGCAGTGAAGGCCAGCCCAGCCCGGCTGGCATGAGCACTCCCCGTGCATGGGGTGGCAGCTGTGAGCAGAGGCAGGGACGTGGCACGGTCATCGGAGTGAGGGTGCCAACCTGGCGTCTTGACTTTGTCTCCAGAGCGGGCTGAGACAGGGAAGGGTAGCCAGGCCAGGCCGCTCCCCACCACCAAAATCCTTCCTTTTCCTTTCTGTGACATGTGTGCGCCACTTGGCTATACCCCCCCCCCCCCCCCCCCCGCCCCGTGCTTTTCGTCATTCTGTCCCTTTCATCCTGGAAGACCTCTCCCTCTGTTTTCCTGGCCCTTTGATCACGTGTCCCGTGCGCGGCCCACCTGAGACTGTGCTCCGGGTCGCAAGTGCAGGATGACTGACAACTGAGGCCATACAAGCCGTCTGGGCAGAGGCGCTCAGCACAGCGGTCCCCGGTGAAGCCGTGTTCGCACAGACACGCGCCATTGGCAGGGAAGCAGCGGGCGCCTGGGGCGCAGTCGCACGTTTCAGCACAGTCCTGGCCAAAGTGGCCCACTGGGCACTCCTCATGGCACCTGAGCACGACGCTGAGTGAATCTGGCTGCGCCCACCTCCTCTTGGTTCTCCCCCCTCACCTCCCGCCACCGCTTCCACGCATGTGCCCCCCACTCACCGATCCCCAGTGTAGCCTGGAGCGCAGCGGCACTGTCCAGTGAATCTGTCACAGAGGCCACCATTGTGGCAGAGACATTCCTGAGAGCAGTTGGGTCCATGAAAGCCCTCTGGGCAGGGCAGGGAGCAGATGATGCCCTATGGGGGTAAGAGGTTGACAGAGCCCCAGGTACCAGATGCCTCCCCATAGCCACAGGACCCCCTTGATACCCTCATTCCCTTTCCAGTGTCCCCAAAGCCCGCCCTCTCTGAAGCCTGAATAGTCCTCAGATTCCCACCCCATAACCACAAGCCCCACCCTTCATACCATCCAGCCAGGTGGGCAGCTGCAGGAGCCCTGGGGGACCTGGAAGATACCCCCATTTTGGCAGGGAGAGGTGCTGGGGCAGAAGAAGCCAACAGTGCCCTGGTGACAGGACACATCACAGCTGCAAGACAAAGCACGTAAGATCAGGGTATAGAAAGCAGTATCTACTGTGCCCTCCCCTCCCCTTTCTTCCAAGGGCTGGTCACCTGTACAAAGGCCCTGACTAGGAGGAAAGCCTGTCCTGGGCCTCAGTGATTCACACCTGCAGTTCCCTGTTGGAGAGTCCCACCCACCCGCTTCCCTCCAGGGACTGCAGGAGACAGAAAGCAAAGGTTTCTAGGTCTAGAAATAGCAGGCATATCCCTGCACCAGCAGACAGTGAGAGCCAAAGGTGCTGGGTGCATATTTGCTTCTCACACACCCCAGGCTCACGTGCTTCTCCTTCTCATCTCAGGCTGGCCTTTCTGCGGGACCCAGTACCTACTGTATTTTCCTGTCCTGGAGTAGTCAATGTCTTCTTCCCCCCAGGCCTTCTCCCTGCTGTGACTCCCCAGCTCCCTCTGCTTCTTGTAAGGGTTCATCTTTCACACACATGCTATCTCATGCTATGGTCACAGCAGCCCTTCTAGACAGACAGTTCTGCTCCCACTGTACAGTCAGAAGACAAGCTCCTGAAGTCAGTAATTTGCAGAGGGTTGCTCAGCTAGTGAGTAGCAGACACAGGATTAGGATCCTGGTCTCTCAACTCCACCCCCACCTTTGAGACTTTGTCCAGAGTCCCCTGTCTCTCCATATACATCTGTGTAGCCCTGAGTCAGGGACCCCATCAATGTGTTGTTCCCCACATTACCCACCTGGGCCCTGTTCTCCCTGGAGGGCAGAAACAGGCTCCGGTCTGGGGATCACAGGGTGCCCCGTGACACTGGCAGCTGAATCGGCAGGCAGGGCCATAGTAGCCAGGGGGACAAGGCCGAAGGCAGTTCGGAGGCTGCAGGCCAGGCGGGCAAGAACATACCCCACTCTTGGGATCACAGGAGCTGCTGTTGCCACAGCCGCAGGGCTTGTCACACTGTGGCCCCACACTCCTGGGCCACACTCTGTGGGATAAGGAGGATGGAAGGGAATCACTGGGGGCTGAGCTCCTCCCCAGCCTCCCCCTGTGTGTCCCTGGGCCCCCACACACCCATCCCCTCTACCCCAGCTCCAGAAAAGGCAGCATCGGATTCTGGGGAATTGCTCTGGGGTCCAAAGCACCTGTGTCCTGGTAGGGAGGCCATCCCTGAAGTTACCGGCCACTCACCACTGGAGCAATCGTCACCCCTCCAGCCTGGTGCACACTGGCACTGGTTGGGTGCCACGCAGCGGCCATGGACACACTCTTGGGCACAGAGTGCTGAGGCAGAGATGAGGGTGAATGAGAAGATGCCTCTACCCCTTCCCCTTCCCAACTTTCACCTGTGAACCTTTCTCCCAATGCATCTTCCTCCATTACCAGGGACCTGCAGTTCTCTAAGCACCAATTTGTGGTTTTCTTTTGTTTATTTTTTGTTTTTGTTTTTTTTGTGTGTGTGGGAGGGGGTACTGGGAGTTAACCCCAGGGGTGCTCTACCACTGAGCTGCAGTCCCAGTCCTTTCTATTTATTATTTTTTAATTCTAAGACAGGGTCTCACTAAGTCACTGAAGCTGGTCTTGAACTTGAGATCCTCCTGCCTTAGCCTCCCAAATTACTGGGCTTATGGGCATGCAACCTGGCCTGGCTCCAAGCACCACTTCTGTCCTAGGAGAAAGAAGGACTGAGGGGCAGCAACTCAGTGGCAGAACAGGACAAGAGCCCAGGGCTCCAGCTCCCCAGTCCCTTTTTGTGAAAATTTCTAAGCACCTTGTTGGGAAAATGGGTGGGGGTCTTCAGGTGGGGTCTGGACATGGATGATAACAGAGAGAGGACAGGTGCCAAGGCCAGGGCTGGGCCAGGCTGGGAAAGCGTGACTGCAGGGGCTGGTAGTGGGGCTGAGGGAAGTGGGGAAAGAGGAGGGCAGGTTCCAGTTTGGGGGATTACAGGGTGCTGGGGAAGATGGCAGGCAGGAAAGACTGGATGGTGACAAGTCAGAGCTAGATAGCAGCAGAAAGAGAGACAGAGAAGGACCCAGACACCAGGCCCTGAGCTACAATGACAGAGACACAGAGACAGAAGGAGAGCTCTGAGACAGAGATGCAGAGAGAGCTTGCTCAGGGACATGGAGAGATGGAGGGAGTCAGCTGGAGATAAAGGCACAAAGTAGCAACTGAGGGAAGTGCTGATCAGGACTCTGGGGACCCTTCGCTCCTTGGCTATGTTGAAACTGGAACCCCAGCTCTGTGTCTTGCCAGTGTAGCTAGAAGATGAATGGCCTCCAGGGCAAGGCAAACCCAGTCTCTATCTCCAGACAGTCTGCTGGGCCCTGTCACCTCCTGCCCTGGCTGCTGGCACAGGGGGGATACCTGAAGGGGCTCAGGAGTAGCCCCACCGGGTAGGAACAGGAAGAATCCAGAGGGTCAGCTAAGCCCCCCTCCCACTCTATGACTGCCCTGGACAAACACAGGACTCACGGACACAGGTCCCACTGCTCTCGTAGAAGCCCTGGCAGCACTGGAGGCGCGGGCGATAGTCCATCTTCACCACCTGACGGTACACAGTCCGGTAGACCACCCTGGGGAAGGCCAGGAGGTGACCCTCAGAGCTCCCGCTGAGGCCTAGGCTGCCCACCCTCACCACAGTGCAGCACTGGGAGGTGGGGAGCCTAGAATGCTTCCTCCTTGCCCTCCACCACCCCCACACATGAAGGCAACACACCACACGCACGACACAGACACACGTACACACATTCACAGCCCAGACACACACACCCAGCACAGACCACAGCACACCTTGCTGGGAATGAGTGGTGCCTTGAGGCCAGAAGTTTCCTCTGAACCCTAAAGGTTCTAAGAAGAGAACGGGGGTGCAGGGATGGGGACAGGGGCCAGACCGAGGCAGCGACTCGGGCAGGCCACCTGCCTGAGGAGATGGGCACTCACGTGGGCTGGGAGCAGGTGTGAGGGCCCTCCCAGGGCCTGTCACAAGGCTCCGAGGGGTGTAGGCTGAATGGGCGGGAGTGGGACTCCTTGGTGGTCGTGGTGAAGCTGCAAGGACAGGGTCAGAGGGCAGGGCAAGGAGGGCATCAGGGGCCAGGGGTTGGCCATAGTGGGGAATCAGCACCCCAGTATTTAGGCTTGCTCCCCAAACCTAGAATGGGACCCTCATCCTGCCCCACCTCTCACATCCAGAGGGCTCCCCCTAGACTCCTGGGACCCCTCCCATCAGAGCGCCCGCTCACCCTACTGGATCAGACAAATGGACCCTTTACCTTTCCTCCCCTTCTGCATATGGGAAAACTGAGCAGGGCCTGACTTGCCAGCCCAGCCCATGGTGTTGGGTGGAAGCGGTTCTGGCTAAATTCTGCCCTAGATCTTGTTACCCAGCCTTGTCCCCCTTGATTCCCCAGGGTCAGCCCCTCTGCCTGGTCCATGATGAAAGGCTCCCACACTGCACTCAGTCCTGCCGCAGACTTCCCACGGGGACCCAGGGAGGGAATAGGAAAGGACAGAGTCTGAGAGGGGACAAATGAAACTGAGATAAGGTCAAAGGTGGGAAAGGGTTAGAGACAGGCCACAGAGGAGAACAGAGAGAGCAGAAATAGAGAGGAAGGAACCAGGAACCTTTAGGGACCATTGGGGAGCTTGGGCTTGGTATTAAAAGGCACATCACATGGGCCCGCCCCTCACCTTTCCCAGAAGCTGCAGGCATTGAGATCATTGGAGCTGAGCGTTCTGGCCAACCCCAGGCCTAGGGCCAGGAGAAGGAGGGTCCACAGAGGTGGCAACATTGCAGAGGCCTGCAACAGAGCCAGGTGCCAGCAGGTGAGCCGCCCAGTAGCAGCCTAGAGGACAGCATCTACAGAGATCTGGGCAGTGGGCACGCAGGAGAGCCAGCTGGATGCCTCTGGGCCTCTGGGCCTCTGGGCCTGTGCTTACAGGGCTCCAGTTCCCCTGGATCTCACTCCTGGGTGGGGACTGCACCCATGCCTCCAGGTCTTAGCTCATAATATGCTTCCCCAGGCCCCATTCTCCTTGCAGTACTCAACTTCCAAGGCCTGGCACAAGTGCCACCCTTCTTTTCTGCTCGGCTCCCTGACCCTCACTGGCTCACTTGCCCCACCCATCTCTTTTAGAGCCCCCCCAGGACTGTTCACCTAAACACAGCCATTCTCCTGCCTGTTCCCTGATCATGACCTCCAGAGGTGAGGACCTAGGGCCCTCTGTCTGATTCCCTAGCCCCTAGCCCAGTGCACACCAGAACACTTTGTTATCTGAACCAAGGTATGAGACTGGAACCACGGAGGGAAAGTTCTAGGGGTGCAGATGGGCTCAGAGGGAGAGTTCCAACAGTCAGAGCAATTCAGTAATGGGACTGGCTACCTCCGGTGGTAAGCTCCCTGTCACTGGATGTATGCAGGCAGAAGCCAAAACCACTCTGATGAAATGCAGTCAGTCAGGGGGTTCCTGCTATATGGGGTGGAAGTAGGGCTGGGTCCAGGTGACCTGGAGACCACCAGTGTGCTGTACCCAGGGCCTATGTATGGGCTTGGGAGAGGCAACTGTACGCATCTCTTCCCAACTCCAAGTTCAGTGATGTCGCCTTAGTAGCTTGAAATCAGGCGTGGGGAGCAGGAGTATTTATACCACAGAAATCAGTAAACATCTCACCAAGGCCAGTGCCCTTCCCCAAAGCCAGTTGTGAAACATCTGCCAGTATACCCCCCGCACCAAACCAGGCACTAAACCCAGGGAGGTCCCCAACCTGGCCTCAGATTGAGGGAAGGGCTGAGCCCCACCTCCCTTGGACAGCCCCAGCCCGGCAATCATTGGGAAACGGGCTTCTTTCCATCCCCACCATCCTGGCCTCGCCCAGTGGGTTGGAAGAGGATCAGGACTTCAGATGAATCTGCTCTCTGGGCTCCTCAACTGGGGAGAGCTGCTTTCTGAATTCATGCGCCGTGTTCCTAAAACTTGCCCTGACTCCCTGAGGCTCCAACATCTGCTTACAATTTTCCCAAGAAGAAAGGTCACGGTTGCTGGCCCCCTACCCCCCTGAGTATCTCTGGAATGCCTGCTGTAGGCTCCACCCCTTGCCCCCCACCCACACACTTCCAGGGACCCCACAGTCTGCTTAGCTCTGGTCAGGAGGCCCCTTCCCTGCAGGTCTGGGTTTGGGCAGGCCTCCTGACTTAACCCTGCTCCTCCCAATCCTCCAGCGGTCAGATCTCTTCCTCATCTAGAGTGAGCGGGCCTCGGCTCCCAGGGTCCCCCCCTTCATGGCCAACTTCCACCCACCCCCTGCAGTCATGCAGAGCCACTGCGGACCTCTCACACAGGTCACCTTGCCCCGCCACACTCTCCCAGGGCCAGTGTCCACCTCTTAGCCTTCCCCGAGCTTCTTCCCATCCTCCCTCAGTCCCTAAGAAACTCACCGGGTGAGGCCCAAGGATTTCAGGCGAGGCAGAGGCCTGGTAGGAACCTCGCAGGGGAGAGTGGGTGGGCAGAGAATGTCCAGGGAGATCCCAGCACTCAGGATATAGAGCCTGAAAACAGGAAATAGAGCCTGGCGGGGAATGTGGGAGACACAGGGAGTGGGGAGTGGGGGCACTGCGTCTTCCCACAGCCCTGCCATGATGGTGGAGTACAGGGGCAGGGGCAGGGCTAGCCCTTCTGGTGGCTCAGCTCCTGAGCTGGCACTGTGCCACACTCAGGTGTGGGAATCAGACCTGTGCGCAGGCAGCCAGGCTATAGTCAGATGTCCCTCACAGTCTACCCAGGACACCACCCTACATCACCCCTACTCATCCCCAAACTGTCCCTTCTCACCGTGCCCTGCTCTGGTCATCTTCCCGGGCCCAGCACCCACCTCTGGCCAGTATTAGCTGATCTTCTCCCCATGTCCCCCAAGGGCTCTCAGCAGGCAGGGCCCCCGCGGACAGGCCCCTTAACCCTCCACACACCTCCACTCTGTTCTTGGTCTTCACCCTCACAGCCCTGGCCCTGGCACGGGGCTCCTGTCCTCAGATTGGAGCTCAGTCTATCCGGAGCCAGGATGTCACACCTGTCCCCAAGCCATATAGGGCCGCCCTGGACTTACCCCTCCCCTGAATTTGTCTCCAGAGCCATGGTGGGGTGGACAAAGCCCAAGGAAGGAAGGACTTAAGGTGAGGTACATGTAGCTGAGCAGCCAAGCCCAAAAAATCCTTCCCTGTTCACACCAGCCCCAGCCCCAGCCCTGAGTAACAGCAAGTGTCCCTGAGGAGACAGTTCACCTGGGGGCTCTGAGATGGACTCACAGAGGACACAGCATGGAGCAGGGTGCTGTGAGCCAACTCTGGTGACTGGGAGGTTAGCTGGTCCCAGGGGTGGCCAAAGGTCCTCGGTGTGGGGCTGGCTGCAGTGTGGGGGAGTCCAGCCTCGGAGTCCAGGGCTGGAAGCCAAGGTGCTGTCACAGGAGGCCAGTGGGTGGCCACTGGGGAGGGCAGGTGGGGTGGGGGTCCTGCAGGGAGAGGAGGGGCTTGGCCCAAACCCTCCCAGCCCCTGAGGAGGGAACACAGGCCAAACCAGGAGCCCAGCGCTTGTTCCCAGGGACTAGGGCACCTGAGGCCCTGTCCCAGGCTCCCCCAGCTCCATTTCAGTCTGGGCAGCATTGGGCCTAGTGTGATCACACGACCCCTCAGGAGGTTAGTCACCCAGCTCCCAGATCCTGGCCTGCTCTGTCCTGGGGGCCCTCAGTGCATGCACTGAGGGGTACCCAGATCTCCCCCACTGTGGGCTCACATCTCCTTCCCCCCAACAGTCTCCCCTCTACTACTAACCCCCATCTCCTACTAAACCTCTGGTTTGGTGGTCCCCAACACCTTGTCTCAGAACAAAAATAAAGGTGACCCCATGTATCCTTTACTGTGTGGGGGACAGGCAAGGTGCTGAGCGATTTGCCTGAATCGTTGCGTTTAGAGCTTGCCGGGAGCAGTCATCCCAGCCACTGGGGAGGCTGAGGCAGGACAATCACAAGTTCAAGGCCAGCCTGGGCAACTTAGTGAGACCCTGTCTCCAAAAATAAAAAGGGGCCGGGCATGGTGGCACATGCCTCTACTCCCAGTGGCTTGGGAGGCAGAAGCAGGAGGATTGAAAATTCAAAGCCAGCCTCAGCCAAAGTGAGGCACTAAGCAACTCAGTGAGACCCTGTCTCTAAATAAAATACAAAATAGGGCTGGGGATGTGGCTGAGTTCAATCCCTGGTACCCCCCAAAATAAAAAAAATAAATAAAAAATAAAAAAGTCTGGGAGCCAGACATGGTGGCACACATTTGTAATCCCAGTGGCTGGGAAGACTGAGACAGGAGGATTCTGAGTTCAAAGCCAGCCTCAGTAACTTGGCAAGTCCTAAGCAACTTAGTGAGACCCTGTCTCTAAATAAAAAATAAAAAGGACTAGGGATGTGGCTCAGTGGTTAAGCACCTCTGGGTTCAATCCACAGTACCAAAAAAAAAAAAAAAAAAAAAAAGGTGGTCTGGGGATGTACTCAGTGGTAGCGTGCCCCTGGGTTCAATCCCTAGTACTAAGTAAATTTTAAAAATAAAGCTTGCAGTCGGGTGCGGTGGCGTGTGCCTGTAATCCCAGCACTCTGGGAGGCTGAGGCAGGAGGATCACGAGTTCAAAGCCAGCCTCAGCAATGGTGAGGCACTTAGCAACTTAGTGAGACCCTGTCTCTAAATAAAATACGAAAAAGGGGCTGGGGATGTGACCCAGTGGTCAAGTGCCCCTGAGTTCAATTCCCGGTACCACAAAAAATAAAAATAAAATAAAAAATAAAGCTTGCATCTCCCTTGGTAGTATGTACTGCTATTGACTTTACGGATGAGGAAACAGGCCCAGCAGGGGTAAGAAACCTGCCCAAGGCCACACAGCCACTAGCATCAGAGCTGGGATCCAACCCCAGGCTGCTGGCAGATGATTCAGGTCTTTCCTAAGGCGAGACATGGAAAGCTCAGTGTCTCCTTTTTAGTAGACTCAGTTATGGGAGTGGGGAGCTGGCAGGGGGTTGGACAGGAGAAGGGGAAGGGGTGGGGGCTGCCAGGAGAACAGGATCAGAGGCGTGGGAACTGCAATGTGTGCACAGTTGAGAGCTGCCACTTCTGTCTCCTCCACCTCCACATGCAAATCTGCTGGGCTCCCAGCCAGCCCTGGAGGTCCCAGTCCCGCCTACAGGACTCAGCATCCCTGCCCTCGCAGCCTGCAAGCCCACACAGGGCCCAACCCAGCTCCCCCTCCCTGCTCTTCCAGTTCCCCCCATGGGGAGCCCCTCCATCCTTATGTGCCCCGGAGAGAAGGAAAATGAGTCTGGGGCCTCTGGGAGCAGGCTAGAGTTCCTGACGAATGGTCCGTCTTTCTTTCTTTCTTTCTTTCTTTCTTTCTTTCTTTCTTTCTTTCTTTCTTTCTTTTTTTTCTTCTTCTTTCTTCTTTCCTTCTTTCTTTCTTTCCTTTCTTCCATCTTCCCTCCCTCCCTCCCTCCCTTCCTTCCTTCCCTTCTTTTTCCCCCCCTGCAGTACTGGACCCAGGGGTATCTATCACTGGAGCCACATCCCTAGCACTTTTTAGTTTTTGAGTCAGGGTTTTGCCAGGTTTCCCAAGCTGGCCTTGAACTTGAGATCCTCCTCACTCAGCTGGGCTTACAGGCCAGACCTGCAGTACCATGCCCAGCAAAAGCATTAATTTCCATAGAAAGCAGTAGGTGGGGCTGATGAAAGTGAAGACAGCAGGAGGGACTTCCCCATGGGCTCCCTTCCAGCTCCTCTGGGAAACATGTAGCACAGGATAACCCCTGAGCTCTGTGTCCCTCTGCTCTCCTCCTGTTTCCAACATAGGTGTCAATTCCAGCTTGGTCCCTGGTCTATAAAACAGGGTTATAGTACTTCCTCTGTAGGGTTGCTGTGCAGATTAAATGAGGTAATATAGATAATGGACTTTGAACCAATAGATAATGTGTTCGGCTCCCGTACAGCTTCCCAATGTGGACTGTCCCCTCAATAACGCCCTACAGCCCCCTCCGGCTCTGGCACCCATTTTTGTGCTGGTATGCCCTCTGGGTATTAATGCCAGGAAAAACTGTTTCTATTTTTTTTCTGAAGAACCCCCAGGATGATCCGGGAATGGGAACGGTGCTTAAAATGCTGATGCAGAGAAAGGAAGTGGGGAGGAGGGGGCCAGGCTCCCCCGAGAACCTGATCCCCCAGAATAATGGGCTGCCCGCCAGGTGCATCTTGAAGCCAGAGGCCGTTGAAAGGCAGGATTCCTGGATTCTGCTTCCCCCAGTTCTCGGCCAAGCACCAGCTCCAGCTTCTTTCTCCCCTCCTTTCTTCTCTGCCTCTCCACCCCCTTCCCATCTTGTGGTCCAAAAGTTCTAGTCCTGTCTGTGTCACTCACAAGCTGGGTGACCCCGGTTATATCACTCAAGCCGGCTAAGCCTCAAACTCGTCTGTAAAATAGGAAGCCCCTCACATCGCCCGGGATTTGGCAAGGGTTGGGGCTCATGATTCCAGTAACCACTCTGGAATAGAGCCTCAGACTCTTTGCCGCTTCCTTTTTCTTTCTTTTTTTTTTTTTTTTTTTTTTTTTTTTTTTTTGGTACCAGGGATTGAACTCATGGGCACTCGACCACTAAGTCACATCCCCAGCCCTATTTTGTATGTTATTTAGAGACAGGGTCTCACTGAGTTGCTTAGCGCCTTGCTTTTGCTGAGGCTGGCTTTGAACTCGCGATCCTCCTGCCTCAGCCTCCCAAGCCACTGGGATTGCAGGTGTGCCTCACTGTACGGGGCTTTTGTTGTTGTTGTTCTTCTTCTTCTTCTTCATCAGAGACTCTAGTAGCTGCCTTTCTTTTCTTCCTCCTTCAGTTTCTTAGTCTCTGTCTTTCTGCTTCTCTCCTTCCCTTTCTGTATTAAGGCTGCCATATACAGTTATGCAGTGTGTTCACTGCACAAGGTGATCCACCTTCAAAAGGGGAATAGAAGCTGAATGCCAGCCAAGAACCACACACCAAGCTGTGTATCTTAGCCTGGGGTTAAGGTGGTCCTGCCCTGTATCTCGTCTTTCTGTCTCTCCCTGTCTGTGTTTCTATGTGCCTCTTCCTAACCTATCTTTGCCACAGAGACATAATCACCTAGTTGTCCCTATTTGCAGTGAGATCCCAGTCTGAAGACTCTTGCCCTTCCTCCCCACACAGGGAGCTCTACCAGCAGCCAGGCTGCTCTCTGCCACACGCCACGCAGTCCACACATGGACACCCTTACACATGCAAGCACAGAGCTCCTCCTGCATCCAGCCACACTGGGCGCTCGGCACGCCAGGCATGTCTGCCGGATGGAGGAACAGGAAGCCTGCGCGTGCACGGAGGCCGGCGGGCGGGAAGGCAGCAGGGCTGCAGAGCTGGCCTTGTGTTCTTGGTGGCTCAGGAAACAGAAGCTGGAGGGTCCTCAGTCTGACCTGTTTACTCATCAGGAAATTGCAGGGATTCTGATTCACCAACCATCCACTGGAGGTTGGCGCCAGTGCCAGTCCCAACCCTTGCCAACATCCAGGAAGGTGCTAGTGATCTGATCGTCATCCCCATCTCACAGGTCAGATGATGGAGGGTTTGGGGTACAATGGCTTGCCCAAGGGCTGTCTGACAGCCAGAGGCAATAGTGGGCCTAGAATCTACTTCAAAGGACAAAGCAGTGAATGGGGACACACAAGCTAGGGCCTCTGGCCCACCCTACTCACCACCACTCCTAGATTATCTTAAGAAAGGACCCCTTGGGGCTGGGATTGTGGCTCAGCGGTAGAGCGCTCACCTAGCACGTGTGCGGCCAGGGTTTGATCCTCAGCACCACGTAAAAAATAAAGGCATTGTGTACAACCAAAACAAATAAATAAATATTTAAAAAAAAAAAAAAAAGAAAGAAAGGACCCCTTTGCTCTGGCCACTGCCTCCCTCTACCACCTTCTGTAGCTCCCACTATAGGAAAGGCAGCCAGGTGTCCAGTTTTATGGCCTAGCCCTCTGCTCCCAACACACTGGACAGCCTGCGGCTCCCACACGCCTCTCACCACACAGGGACCTTTATGCAATGTCCCCACTGTGCCCTGAATACCCAGGTCCTCCCAGGTCTCTTCAAGGAGACCCCCACCTCCACTGACTCAAACCTCATCCATTCCTCCCCAAGCTCAAGGCCTTCTGGTAGGCTCAGGAGTCACCATGGATCCTGCAGTCCAAAGGATACCTGGAGTCTCCTCCCCTAACTCTGCCCGGAGGCTGGCTCCAAACCTCACCAAAGTCTCCACTAGGGGCAGGTGGAAATAACCCTGCCTATCCAGGAGTTCACAGCCCGGCACACCCAGGGCTGGGGACTGGGTGACTGACAGATATATCCCAGCTGTGGCAGCTGCTTTTCTACCAGGCTGCAATCCCTCAATATCACTCCTCAGAGCTGGGGATTTCGCTCAGTGGTAGAGCACTTGCCTGGTTTTGCACGAGGCCCTGGGTTCAAAGTTCAGGAACACACACACACACACACACACACACACACACACACACACACGCTGCCTTTCAGATCTCTCTCCTCTCCAAGCTCTGTTCGTGGGCTAATGTTTCCTCCCAGCTCCCATCCTATGAGCCACAGTGGATTTTGTTTATGGTGCTGGGGTTCAAGCCCATGACCTCATATATGTCAGGCAAGTGCCCCGCCACTGAGCCACACCCCCACCCCAACCATGAGTTTTGTTGCCCTTGCTGTTGTCTGCAGGACTGCAGATCGAATTCAGGTGCCCACTACCACTATGTTACTTTTTAATTTTTATCAATCCTTTTTAATTTTTATTGCCTGATTGACCAGGCTGGCCTCGAATTTGTGGTCCTCCTGCCTCAGCCTCCTGAATCGCTGGGATTATAAGCAGGTGCACTGCACCCAGTTTACCACAATGTTTTTATTAAGGTCTGTCTGTCCACTGCTAGGGCTCCCTAGGTACAGGACACTTCTCAGTCTTCCTCACCATGGCATCCCCAGCACCCACCAGCACAGACCTGCTGGGTGCCTGGATCCAGGCAAGTAGCGACTAAACATTTGTGTGAAGAGGCTGGATGGACACACCCTGAACCAAGTCCAGTGAGCCCAAGCCTTGCTTTTTGGCAAATGAAGGAGAGGCTGTGGTTTTTTTTCTCAGCTCACCAGAAAACAGAGCAGGGCCCTCAAGACAGTGAGGTATGCTATGCTCAGTGACACATGCCTGTAACTCCAGCACTTGGGGAGGTTGAGGCAGGAGGATCACAAATTCGAGGCCAGCCTGGCAACTTAGTGAGGCCCTAAGCAACTTAGTGAGATTCTGTCTCAAAATTTAAAAAAAAAAAAAATGTCTGGGCATGTGGCTCAGTGGTAAATCGCCCTTGGGTTCAATCAATCCTTGGTACCAAAAAAGACAGTGAGGTGTATCATTGGCGAGAAGATGAAAGATAGAATTCAGAAAAAATTCCCAAAGTTATTAGACAAAAGAACGCTCCAGACCTGCCCTTGTGACCTCTGGCAGGAGTTCCTCAGGGATAGCCTCCAAGTTCCTCCGGGATGACTGTGCGTGGTGCAAGGCACTGAGTCACCTGGAGGGTAGGGGGTGTGGCAGGTGGCTCAAACCCTCACCCTCAGCCTCCAGGCCCTGGGACAACGTCCCTTTGCTGTTCACTCCACTAGAACCCAGATGCCACTACATAGGGCAGGGTGGGCGACGGAAGCAGGGGCCTGGGCCCCAGCACAGGTGTTTCTCTTAGGACCTCCACCTTGCCACGTGCAGGTGGGTAACACTAATCGTCATGCTTGTTAAATGTGCACCTCGGGCGAGATGCTTTCTTTTACTTTTCTTGGCTATGGTATAAAGCAGGTGTGGTTATGCCTCCCATTTTAGAGATAAATAACCCAAAGGTGGTGCTCAACTGTCATCCCAGCAACTCTCAGGAGAATCACAAGTTCAAGGCCAGCCTCAGCAACATAATGAGACCCTGTCTTAAAATAAAAAATAAAAAGAGCTGGGGAGGTAGCTCAGTGGTAGAGTGAGTACCCCTGGGTTTGATCCCCGGAAGAAAAGAAAAACAAAGGAAGTATTCAATCAATCAATCAATCAATATAGGAAAGGAAGGGGTGGAAATTCCAGAAAGGTTAAGAAATTTGCCCAAAGCCACACAGCCAACCTGTAGTAGAGCAGAGATTTGAACTAGGTTTATCATGCTTCACAGCCTGCGTTCACTTCTTTCTGCCCCTGTGGTTTCTCTTTAGTCTTCTGACCTTTTTGTTGTCTCTCTACATCTCTGCTGTAGTTTTCTAAGCTCTGCGGGTCTTGTTTCCCTGTCTCTGCCTGTGTGCGTCTGCCTCTGGTTGGATATTTGTGTCTCTCTCTCTGTCTTCTCTCTTCCCTTCTCTGCCTTCTTCCCTTTCATGCTGGCCTCTCCCCCATGGGTTAGGTGCCAGGAGCCACCACCCTCCTCAGAGGAGAGGCTGGGAGGTCTTGGAGGCCCTGCTTGGCCTCAGCCCCCGCCTGGCAGTATATACTATGGAGGGAGGCAGCGGCCTCTCTCCCTCTCCAGGCTTCCCGCTGGTGGATGGGGCTGCCTGGGGAGCAAGTTTCCTCTTCTGGGGAAGTCTGATAGGGAATGTGGGGTGGAGTGGGGAAACAGATGCCAACCCTCCAGCTTCAGCTCCCAGTGGAGAGAAAAAGGAAGGCGAGTCTGTCTGCCCCAGCTGTAGGGAGATAGGGCTGCAGGGCTGTGGGAAGCCTCCAAAGCTGGAGAGCAGAAGCAGGGGAGGGACTTGGAGAGGCCAGAGGGCCGCCAGCACCCTGGCTCACATGCGTGCACATAAGGGTGCTATCCCAGAGGGTTGGGGGGCCAGGGTTCAGAGAGCAGCCTCCCGACCCCCCAAAGCCCAGCGTAGTCCAGGGTTAAGAGTTGACCCCTTGTCCAGTCCTTCCTGGACGAGCTGAGGCCTGGCTGAGCCTGGGAACCTCAGTCCAGCACAAGCTGTTCCCGTCCCAGGGGACTGGGGTCACGGTACAGCCCGGGAGAGGCCATTCCTAAAAGGCCAGAGCAGAGGAGTCTAGAATGCACAACTGGAAGCTAGAAATAGGGGCAGGCGGTGAAGGACAGCTTTGTTGGGGCCTGAGCCCCTGGGGACCACGCCACCTGCTCACCACCCCTACCCTGGCTGCCAGCTCTGCCCCAGATCATCCTCCAGGGAGCTTTCTGAGGCTCCAGATACCTGCCAAGGAGGTTGACTTCCTAGTCCTCACAGATGGCAAAGAGGAGACAGTCAGGAATCTTCAAACCTGGTCCCTGCCCTGCACCCCTCAGGCATTTCTCCCTTGTGGGAGAAATGCAGCACTGATGGTGAGCACGTCAGAGGGGGCCCCAGCTCCTCCAGAGGCTGAAGGCAGGAGGATCACAAGTTTGAGGCCAGCCTGAGCAACTTAGTGAGATCCAGACTCAAAAGATAAAAAAGACTGTGCTCAGCGGTAGCACACTTGCCTGGCATGTGTGAGGCACTGGGTTCAATTCTCAGCACCACATACAAATAAAATAAAGGTCTATCAACAACTAAAAAAATAAATAATAAAAAAAAGACTGAGAATATGGCTCAGAGGTAGAGCCTCCCTGGGTTCAATCCCCAGTGCCAGAAGGAGGAGGAGGAGGGGATGAAGAAGGAGGAGGAGGAGGAGGAGGAGATGAAGGAGGAGGAGGAGGAGGAGATCATCATCAGAAACTGCTCAGTATTTATTGCTACACCGGGAATTGAAACCAGGGGGACCCCCGCCACTGAGCTACAGCCCCAAACCTTTTTATTTTTAGTTTTGAGACAAGGTTTCACTAAGTTGCCCAGGCTGGCCTCAAACTTGCCGTCCTCCTGCCTCAGACCTACCCAGACTACAGGTGTACACCACCACAGCCAGCTAGCAATCTCTGTTCTAAGTGAGAGATGTTTTTGTTCATCTAAATCTCACAACCCTGTGGGGTCAGCACTATATGTTACTATCCCCCTTTAGAAATGAGCAACAGAGGCACAGAATCCAGACTCCAATTTAGGCGGCCTTGACTCCAGTGTGGGTGCTCTGAGGGCTGCGCTTCTCTTGAGCAAAGGAGAGGACCTGCTACCCCAGATGGAGACTGTCCCTGGTCTCGCCAAGTCCTCTTACGAGCAGTCTCAATAGCATTTCTTTGCACTTACGTTTCATTAGTGTGGAACCCCCAATCCACTCCTTGTGACCCCTCTCCGCTGTCTCCACCTTCACGTCTCGGCCTGACCCTCTTTTCCCCCACCGTGCGCCCAGGGGCCTCGAGCTCCAGTCTGGGAGGGGGCCTCGGAGTCCACATGCTCTTTCCCCGTCAGGGTGATCGTGGGCCCCGGCCATCAGGACTCCCCCGCCCGTCACTCACCTGCCTCAGGGACCCAGTCTGTCTGCCGTCCTGGTGGGGACCGCGGGGTCGGCGGGGAGGAGGACTGAGCGCTGGAGGGCTGGCGAGGGTCCCGGCCCCAGCCCCAGCCTACCGCGGGAGCGGCTGGGAGGCCGCTGGCCGCGCGTCGCAGGGCGGGGAGGGGCGCTGGGGGCGGGGGGCAGGAAGGGGGTGGGAACTCGGGCCAGCGCCAAGGCAGGAAGTTTTGACAAGGAAACCGGGAGCCGGGGGAGGGGAGGTCCAGAGCGCCCGGAGGGAAAACTGTTGCGGGTGGGATCACAGAGGCAGCCCAGGCGGGCGCAGAGAGCGGACGAGGAGGACCCCTGCGCCAGTCCCCCTCTTGGCTGCCCACTGGCTGTGCCGCTTAGGTCACTTGACGCCTCGTGCCTCAGTTTTTCGGTCTGCAAAGTGGGGTTATGGAAAGCGTCAATGAGATGGTCTGTGCCGGCACCTTGCAGTGCTGCCCAACCACCGTCATCTTTTGGAAGACCCACCCCGGGGCCAGTCGCCGTGAAGTGTCTGGAGGAGGCCCCGCCTCTCCTGCTGCCTCGCTTTAAATCGCCAGGCGCGAGGGTGTGACCCTGGGAAGCAGTCTCCGCGCAGTCTCCGCCTCTGCCGGCACCCTTCGCCCCCTCCCCGGCGCTTCTGCCCTCGCCCGCCGCAGCTCCTGGGCAGAAGGAGCCCGCCGGGCGCCACCTCGCGGCCAGCGGCCTCTGTGCGTCCCCCACAGCCCGCAGGGTCCGAGACGGGAACAACTACTCCAGGTGGACTCGCACGTTGAACTTCCGATTAGTCCCGTCATTATGCCCGTTGATTTAGGATGAAACGGAGGTCCGGTGAAGATTGGGACACTAGTAACTGGCAGAAGCAAGATTTGAATGGAGGTCTGGATTCTCTCTGAATACAGGGCCGCCGCTTCTAACCGTGGCATCACACATGCTGCCAAAGAAAAACCTACCGCGGACCCAAAACCAAAACTGGAACATCCCTCCTGGGAGATTTTTAAATCAATCTGAGAATGGGAGTGTAGCTCAGTGGTACAGTGTTTGCCTAGCATATAGGCCCGAGGTTCAATCCGGAGCACCACGAAAATAAATAAACCTTATTGTGGTACGATTTATATGATAAAACTGTACCCACTTAACCAGGAATGGCGGCCCACAGCTTTAATCCCAGCTCTGATCCCACCTACTCGGGAGGCTGAGGCAGTAGGATCACAAATCAAGGACAATGTGGGCAACTCAGTGACACTGTCTTAAAAAAAAAAAAAGACTGGGGATGTGATTCAGGAATAGAGTGCCCCTGGATTCGAGGTTCAATTCCTAGTAACACATGTAACACACACACACACACACACACACACACACATGAACCCACTTAAAGTATACAGTCTGAGGAGCTGGGGTTGTGACTCAGTGGTAGAGCACTTGCCTAGCATGTGTGAGGCACTGGGTTTGATTCTCAGCACTGCATATAAATAAATGAACAAAACAAAGGCCCATTAATGTCTAAAAAAATTTTTTTTAAGTATACAGTCTGATGAGGGGTTTTTTAAAAGATATTTTTCATTGTGGTAAAATGTACATAATATGAAGTTTGTCATTTTAGCTTTTTAAGTATACAGTTTAGTGGCATTGAGTATATCACATTGTGTGCAAGAATCTGTACTATTTCCAGAACTTTTTCATTATCTGAAACTGAAACGCTACTCATTAACTACTACCTTCCAGTTCTCCCCTTCCCCTTGCCCCTCACTGCCACTCCTCTACTTTCTGTCTCTGAATTTGACTACTCTGGCAGTGCAAATATGTGGATGCATATAGTGTTTGTCTGGCTCATATCACTTAGCATAATAGTCAATGAGTTTTGGCAAATATGTTCATGTAAGCACCATCCCAATAAAACCATTTAAAACAATTTCCACCTCCACCAAAACTTCACTTGTTCCCCCTTTGTACATCATGCCCCCAAACTCCATTCTCACCCTGAGCCTAAGCCCTGTGAAATCTCTGATCTGCTTTCTGTCAGTTCAGATGTGTTTGTTCTCAATTTCCACATAAATGGAATCATACAGTGTGTGCTCACTTATGTCTGCTTTCTTTCACTTACCACAAAGTGTTCAAGAAATCATTTTTCCCCCTTCAGTACTAGTGAGATGGAACCCAGGGTGCTCTACCACTGAACTACATACCCAACCATTTTTTTTTTTATTATTATTTTTAGATAGGGTCTTACTAAATTGCTAAGGCTGGCCTCAAACTTCTTGTGATCCTCCTGCCTCAGCCTCCCAAATTGCTGGGATTACATAGTTCATTGTTCTTTATCATGGGCAGTAATCTTTTATATGGACATATCTTTATCTTTACCCCACTTGACAGCACTGGGTCTTTTCCAGCTCGGAACTACAATTAATATTCACATACAAGTCTCATGTGGACATGTTTTTGTTTATCTTGGAGGCTGCTCAGGAATGAGATTGCTGGGTCACAACAATTACGAATTTTTTACGTATTCTAGTTTCGCCTATAATATGCACTGAGAATATTTCTTATCTGCGCAATTTCCATTTGAGAGACAAGCACTGTTGCTTAGTTGTTGCTTAAAGGGGTGGGAGGTGTGTGGGGTGGGGGACTGCATGGGACCATTGGATGCTCATGGTTTGGGGGAAGAAAGGGAAGACAAGCTTCAAGGTTGCTTTTCGGGACTTCAGTGGTACCAAGTAACTCCAGCAGAGGGCAGCAGAAACCAGAGCACAGCTCAAAGACGGGAGGCCAAACATCATAGAATTTCAGCAGGTTGAAGCCAGAGGGCCCTGAAAGTCACCTAATCCACCCCCGAGGAGCAAATGAGGAGACTGAAGCCCAGAAAAGAAGAGGAACGTGCACCTTTTTCTTCCTTCACCTGGCTCCATATTCTCATCCTTCCTCATTCAGCTCAACTGCCCTTTTCCTTAGAGCCTTGCCTCCGACTCCAGTTTATACCAGGTTAACACTTGTCCCCCACCCCACCCCAGGCTCTGGAGTTCTTCAAGGACTGGGACCTGGCTGCTGGAATCTTTCTGCTCCCAAGACCTTGACACAAATGAAATGCTTAATAAACGTTAGAGCGAACCGGGGCCAACTGGTGCACCCCAGCCTCACCTCCAAGGCCCATCTCTATAGCTAGAAGGATGGAAGTTCCCTAGGTCCCCCAGGAAGGTGGAAGGGGGTCCAAGGTTCCCACCCTTTTGTGTTTACCTAGTGCCCAGGACACAGAGAAAGTGATGGTGATGATGATATTGCTGGCAACTTTATTTATTTATTTTTTTGGGGGGGGGGTATTGGGGATTGAACTCAGGGGCACTCGACCACTGGGTCACATCCCCAGCCCTTTTATGTATTTTATTAGAGACAGGGTCTCACTGAGTTGCTAAGTGCCTCGCCAGTGCTGAGGCTGGCTTGGAACTCGCGATCCTCCTGCCTCAGCCTCCCAAGTGCTGGGATTACAGGTGTGCACCACCACACCCGGCACTGGCAACTATTTTTAATGAATGACCATTTACTGATTACTAGGCAATATTCTAAAACCTTTCCCTTTTGCAGGATTGAACCCAGGGATCTATCTAAGGGAGCTACATCTCTAGCCCTTGCTTCTTATTTTTTATTTTGAGACAGGGTTTTGTAAATTGCTGGGCCTGGCCTGGAACTTGTGATCCTCCTGCCTCCACTCCAACTACTGGGATTATAGGCATGTGCCACTATGCCCAACTTCTAAAAACTTTATTTTTAGTAACTTATTTAGGCAGTGATTTAAAGTTCCCTGCCCTGAAGGAACACACAGGCTGATTGGGGGAAAAGTGAATTGTTCATTTATTCATTGAATAAAGATTTACTGAGCGCCTACTATGTTTAGGCTTTGGAACAACAGCTGTTAAGAAAAAAAAAACAGACAAAATTTCTGTCTAGGACTGGTGGTGTAGCTCAGGGGTAGAGCACTTGCCTAGCATGTGTGATGCCCTGGGTTTAATCCCCTACATGTTTTTTTGTTTGTTTGTTTTAATGAAACTTATATTCTACCGGGTTGGTAGTGAAGGGATGACAAAGAAACTAAATCAGCAAAATTGTAATATAAAAAGTACTATCACCAAAAATAGAGAAAAATAGCTGGGCACAAAGGCATATGCCTCCAGTGAGTTGGGAGGCTAAGGCAGGAGGATCTCAAGTTTGAGGACAGCCTCAGCGACCTAATGAGACCCTGTTAAAAAAAAAAATTTTTTTTTGCCGGGCGCGGTGGTGCACGCCTGTAATCCCAGCACTTTGGGAGGCTGAGGCAGGAGGATCGCGAGTTCAAAGCCAGTCTCAGCAATGGCGAGGCACTTAGCAACTCAGTGAGACCCTGTCTCTAAATAAAATACAAAAAAGGGCTGGGGATGTGACCCAGTGGTCGAGTGCCCCTGAGTTCAATCCCCGGTACCAAAAAAAAAAAAAAAAAAAAAAAAAAAATTTTTTTTAAAGGACTGGGGATGTAGCTCAGTGGTAAAGCACCCCTGGGTTCAATCCCCAGTTCCATAAAAGAAGAAAGAGAGAGAAAGGGGGGTGGGGAATGGAAGGGGATAGGGAGGGAGTACCAGGGTTGTAGTTTTTGGATAGATGGTCACAGAAGTTCTCACTGAAAAGGTAGCCTCCAGGTGACAACCTAAAGGTGGTGAGGGGGGAGACATGCAGATTTCTGGGGGAAAAGCATCCCAGGCAAATGGAACAGCAAATACAACAGCCCTGAGGTCAGAGCATGCACCGTGTTCAAAGGCTAGCAATGATAACTTTCTGAGAAGAGTGGAATGCAGGGTGTAAGGAGGAGCCTGTGGCAGACACTGAAGATAGAAGTGTGATGGGGGTGGAACCCTGAGAGGCCTCTTGGACCCTAGTAAGGCTGTAAGAGTTTGCTCTGTGTGAGATGGGGAGCCATTGCCGGTGTTTGAGAAGAGCGGGACTTACTCCAACTTGGGTTTTAAAAGAACTACTGTTGTCTTGAGAATAGGCTGTAGGGGCAAGGACGGACTAGTCCAGAGGAGAAATGGTGGCGGCTAGACCAGGGGAGGTGTAGGGAAGGGAGTGACAGAACACGAGAGCTAGGGGCAGGGGATGAGTGCCTCGGCCCTGCAGGGCAGGAAGGTTCCTCCTAGTAGTCCAAGAGGCAGCCATCTTGAGGGAATCTGCCGAGCGTCCTGGCTCCTGGGCAGGGGGGGTCCCCATCCTGCTTGGGGCAGGCAGCGGAGAGCTGAGCCCTAAGCTGGTCTCACTGTCGGCTGCATGCACAGCTCAGCATGGCAAGCACGCCACTCTTCCTCTCCCTTGGCCCCGCAGAGAGGCGCTGGCCAGAACACACAGAGGGACCAGTGGCCTCTGCCACACAGTGGTGGCATGCCGGGGAGGGCCTCTTAGGGAAGCCCTGCGTGGATAGAACATTCTTGCTGTTCTCCCTTCTTCTTCAACCAGGCTCTGTCATAAATGCTTGGCAGGGGATGCTGATGACAGTGATGAGGTTGGCCTGCTCCTGGGGGCATGCCCATGTGATCCCCTCCCTCACCCTGCTGGGTCCCAGAAACACAAGCCAGGACCCCCTAGCTGCCTACCTTCCAGCTTGCCCCTGCCCCCAGGCCTGCCATTTCAGGCTCCCAGGTCCCTGCCCCTGGGTGGTCCCTGGTCTGGATCTACCCACAGGGCCCCCAGCCCGCTCCCCCTCCCAGCCCTGCCTCTGCCTGCCCGCCAGCCTGCCTGGCACTCAGATTCCCGTCCCTCACTCCCTCTGCTCTAGCTTTAATCACAGTTCAATCCAGACCCCCCCCCTACATACACACTCCTGTGAATAATTGGGGCTGATTTAGGGGCTATCAGGGGAGGGGGGCTAATGGAGTTCGTGGGGGGTCGCCCTGGTGATGAAGGGAAGGTTGAGAGGCAATTAGCTGGGCCCACAGCCTAGGAGTCACCTAATGTGCTCACCCACAGGAAGGGCTAGCCAGGGGCTTGTGGGGAGGGGGTGGCCTGCCCCACCCCCACATCCAGTGGTGGACTTGGACTTGAGGAGGATCTGCCCTTCCCCCAGCTCAAAGGTGGAGGACACAGCAGGAGAGACAGCCAGAAAAATTGGGGCTGGGGCAGGAGGGGTGTTTTGGAGGAGCACTATGGGGAGGAGTGAGGTGTTCCTGGTCCTGTGTCCCCCACTCTCTCACTTCACACTCACACACACACAGGGCCCCAGCGGAATCCTATCCCTCGCTGGGGACCCACTCCTGATTAATACCAACATTAGCCCTGAACACTCACCCTCCTGGCCTCCCCGTCATTAATTACCTCCTCTCCCAGCCCAGCAGAGGGGAAGCCAACTCCTCTGGGGCAAAAGAACCAGAGCTTCTGACCCCCTGCCCAGAGGAGCCACCACTGCCCCCTCCTCCTGCTTCGGAAGAGAAGGGGAGGAAGAGAGGAACTGGAAGAAGGAAGGAAGGAAGGAAATGAGGGGGAGGGAAATTTGCCTTCTATTCCCGCTGTCCGTCCGTCCGCACACACAAGCCTCTGCCATCTGCATCTGCTCTCTGAGACTGTCACCCCTCCTCCTTCTGCAGCCTGAACTCCATCCCCACCCCTGGAGTGGTCAACCTGGAGCTGAGAACCTCTAGCTATGAATACCCAGAGGGGGTCCTGTCTGAAGAAGCTGGCCAGCTAGATCCATGAGCCCCTTCCCAGGCCCCCATCCCTTTCAATTTCGGGTTGGGGACAGGAATGTGCCCAGACCCACAGACAAGACTAGAGAGACTCCTCACAGGGAGTGTCACACTCAACACAAACCAGCAAACCAGCCTCACTGGACCAAAGTCACCCCACACACACACACACACACACACACACACACACACACACACACACACTCACACATGATCCAGAACATTCCATTCAGAAGGGCTGGTGTCACAGTTCTCCGAGTGTCATTGGAGGGGGCTCTGCCTGCATGATGGGAAGTTGGGGCTTGTGGATGAGTGGAGCCCCTCGGGTAGGGACCCCCCCACACTTGGGCTGCCATCTTGAATCTCTCTAGCTGGTTATCTATTTTTTTCCTTCTTTCTCTCTCTTTCCTTAAAGCCAAGTGCAGTGGACCAAATCCCAACCCATTGTAGTCTACCTTGCCCAGGTCACTGAGCCCTGGTTCCGCTCTTAGCCCCTCTCATCCCTCTGCCCCCCAGAGCCCTTGCCCCTACATTATCTCTACGTGTCTTCCTTTGAGCAGACCTGGGTAGCTGAGCTCTCACTCCAGGATATGGGGTGGGGGGCTCTGTGAGATTTTTCTGTGCCCCTCCCAACACCCCTGTGTGCCCCATTATAAGACCAAGTGAGCTTGGAGACCTGACAATCGATAACCCTCAAAGATGAAGGCACTAATAACTTTATCCCCTCTTGTCCTCCAACTCTTGCCTACATTAGCCCTGACCACAGGCCCCAGGCAGCTGAGACCTGCAGTGGGCAGGCCTAGAGCTGAGTAACCCCTTCAGATCCAGGTGGGAAATATGAGGCTAAACTGCAAGAAGGACTTTTCTGGCTCTCCAGAAAGGGAAGCCGTGGGGATAAGGGATGGAAAGTCTTGGGAGTATATTTCCCATCCCCAGATCAACACTATTGGAGACCTTTGAGGTCTTTGATGATTTGTGACCCAGAAGCATCCTACAGGATGCCTGTCTAATCTCTGATGGCAGCCCCCAGGGGAGGTGAGCCAGGAGGGAAATTCCCAGTGAGGAAAATCAATGAGTCAGAGGACTGGAGTTAGGGGGCAAGTGGGGTGTGGTGGTTCTGGTCCTGCCCTCCCTGTAGCACCCTGAGGCTCTTCCTCCACTGGGGCCTTGTGGGGCAGCTCAGAGACCACAGTCACCTCCTCATCTCACCTCACACCACCGTCTGAGCAGCTGCAGCTCGAGGGGCGATGGGGATTGGTGGCGAGAGCCTCACTTCTCAAGCGCAGTCCCTGCCCAAACACAACCTGTCAAAACCCCAAACAACAGGGCCAAGGCCTGCACGGGGGGACCCAAGGCCTGCGGCAGGACGGTGAGGAGGAGGAAGACAGGGAACTCCGACCCAGCACCTGGTGCCAGCCAGGCCCCACTGGAGGAGCGTCACACAGGGGACCTGTCTGAACCTCAGAACAACCTAAGAGTTTAGTGCTCTTATTATCCCCATTTTGCAGAGGAGGACACTAAGGTACAGAAAAGTTGAATAGCTGGCCCAGTGTCCAATACCTACTAAGTGGCAGAACCAGGCTGCAGACTCTAGGAGCACAACCACCAGGGAACACAGCCCTGGAGGGACAGGAAGGGGCTCGACTTAGAGGCAGTGGGGCTTCAGCGTCTCATTCCAAGGGCTGGATTTGAAGTAAGGCTCAGAGAAAAGCCAGTCACCCCTGCGGATCTGTTTCTGTAGATCTGGGGCCCTGGGCTTCCACCTCTTGGGCTCTCTGCCTTTTGGGCTGTGTCTTTTACATGCAGGTTTTGAGTCTGCACTGCGTTGGACTGCCCTGTTCTGTCCTTCCTTCCTCCTCCTTTTTCTTCTTTTTAATTTTTTTGCATTACTGGGGATTGAACCCAAGGGCATTCTACCACTGAGCCACATCCCCAGCCCTTTTTATTTTTCATTTTGAGACAGGGTCTCACTAGGTTGCTGAGGCTGGCCTCAATCTTTTGATCCTCCTGCCTCAGCCTCCCAAGTATCTGGGATTATAGGTGTGACCACCATGCCCAGCTCCCCTCCTTTATTCTGTGTGGCTTCTCCTGCAGTTTCAGCCCTGTCTGGTCAGTCTCTCCTGGTTCAGGACCTCTCTCCTCTCCACCACCCCCAGAGCCATTGCTGCCCAAACTCTACGCTGGAGGCTGTTCAGAGATTGGGTGGGGTGGGGGGATAGAGAGACAATCTGGGACAATGCTTGGAGCAATGGAGCCACCTCACTCCCCCACCTCTGCCCCCCAGAGGATGCCCAGATTGCCTGGCAGATCAGCCTGCAAGTAGGCTGCAAGTGAGGATCCCCAAGTCCTGGATCCTCCAGAACCGCCCCCCCATTCCTGTCTCCACCGGGCCTGCTGAGCCCACTTCAGGATTTTGGCAAGACAGGCTCTCTCCAAATGGTTCTTAAACAGCCCCGGACCTATGCAGTCTGGAATTCTCTCTAGGAACTCTCTTCAGCCTGAGGGTCCAAGGGGACCCAGCATGGGACGTCCTCCCCAGGCTGCCCCATTCCTGGAAGCTGAGCAGATGCCCTCCTGTCAGGAAGTCAGCCCTGAGGGATCAGGACAGGAAGGAGGCAGAGGCTGGTCAGGGAGGCTAGAGGTCTCTGGGAGGGCTTGGACCCCTGTGTTCTTTAAAGATCCTGTTCCAGGTCTGGGGCCACCTGGGGGAGCCCCACTGGTCTCTGCACCACTGATTCTCCCTCTCCAAGGAAAGAGGCTGGCAGAGGTCGGCATGGCGAGGGAGTCAGCTTCTTCTTCAATGCTGAGCACTCCCCAGAGGCCGCCCCCACCCCACTTTCTGAGCCTGTTTTCCAACCCAGACAGCCCTCTCTGAGAAGTGGGAGGGGCCTCGGCCAGGACTGGGGACCCAGATGTCCAGCCCCCACAGCCTCAGGTTGCTGTCCTGGTCCCGGCCCCACAAGGGGTCCTCAGGGCCTGTTCCATCGATCCCCCTCCAGCCAGCCATCTCAGCTGGCGCTCTGCCCCTGGGGAAGGTGCGGGGAAGCTAATGGACTTGGCACAGCCAGGAGGTAATTAACAGGGAGGGGGCAGGGGCCACAGGGGGCTGGGGGGCACTGTTAATGACAATGGAATCCAGCAGCCGTGGGGAGGGGGTGCTGCGTGTCTGTGTGTGTGTGCACGTGCATGTGCACACGTGCTGACATGAGTGTCTGGGTTGTGTGTGGTAGGCCCGGGGGCCTGTCAGTGTGTGCCCCTAGGTGTTCCTCAGGAAGGGGAGGGAGTGGGCAGCTTTCAGGCCACAAGCTGATGATGTGGGGGCAGACCCCTCCTCGCCTCCAGCACAAGGCCCTGGTCCCAATTGCCCGAGGGATTGGCATGCAAGCTTCAGCTCCTGTTTCTGGATCTGTGAAAGCTCTGCAGTTCCCTCTCCCAAGCTCTCTGGGAATTTTCCCAGAACCCCTCACCCCTCATTCACCCGCCCAGCTCTTCCAGCAATACCTGTGGTTGCAGCTCAAGGGCCTGTGACACCCCAGTGCCACAGGCCACTTCCAGCCTGTCCACCAGAACATCTGCCTCATACGCCCTGGCAGGTCCCTTCTGCTACCTGAACTGCCACCCCTCTGCTTCACTGATGACCCCCATCCTGCTCAATATGGGGCGACCCTCAGCACCTCCGTGTCTCTTTCTGCAGAGCCTACTAATCTGGGGCTGTCCCTCCTTTCTTCTGGAGAGAGGTTCAAAGGCCAGTGGCAGCGAGTGGGGGAGTGTGGCTGAGAGGGAAACCCCAGAAGAGTCCATGAGTCTGTCTGGAAGTCTCAGATCCACCTGCTTCCCCTCCTGTGACTTTGTACAGCGCTACTCTGGCCCTCTGTCTCTTCCTTTGTGTCATCTCTGTCTATTCATGTCTCTATCTCCCTCCTGCTTTCATTCTTTCTCTGTTAGTATGTCTCTGTCTTCATATCTGCTCCTGTAGTCTCTCCCCAGCCTCCGTGTTTATGGATCCTGCCGCTGTCTCTGCACAGTCTCTCTGTGCCTTTGTCCCTGGGCTCACCTGTTGGGTCTGATCTCTCAACCTCCTCCCTCACTCCCTCACCATGTTCCCACGCTGTCCCTCACAGGGGTGGTGATCACTAGTCCTGCCCACCACAGAGCAGGAGAGGAGAGTTGCTTGTGAACTTGGCCCTTAGGGATCAGGACAGGACACCCCCCGCCATCAATCAGCCTGCTGCCCTGGGTCAGACTTCCATTAGCAGTAACCAGCCTGGACAGGAGGCAGACACACCGCTGGGCTAGGCCTAGAGGTGATAAGACCCAGATTGAATCACCAGGGCATGGCGGGGGGGCACCCAGGGACATGAGACAGTCACCATTAGCCCTGAGGAGCCGTGGGAGCATGCATTATTGCAGTGGTCAGCAGGTGATTGGAAGTGATGGGGCCGGGAGTGGGGAATCTGCTTCTCCCTGGCTCAGTGTGAGCTTTTGGCATGGGAAAAATGGAGGCAGGACTTGGTCCCCTGACACAGTGGGCTGGGGGACCTTAGTGAGCCAGAAGCCTCAGACCACTCAGTTAAGGTGAGAAGTATCCCAGGAGTCAGAGAGGAAGGAGACCCCACCTATTCTCTCGGGCAGCTCTGTCTTTACGGAATAGCCATTGTGCACAGTCCCTGGCCTCGAAGTGCTACTCCCAGAATATTTAGAGCCAAGAAGAGTGACAAAGGGAAGAAACAGGAGGTGGGGGCCATTACATGTGTGTGGACACACGTGTACCATTCTCTCTTTTCCATTTGTTTGACTCTGTCCCCGGCCACACTAGCACTAAGAAAACTCACCCTACCACTGCTTCCAGCCTGTCCACCAGAACATCTGACTTCCATCCCTCCCACTGCACACCCCAGCCTTCGGAACATGAAGTAGAGGCTGACAGGCGGGGTCTGCAGGTCTGAGGGGACTGACCTGAGGTTGCCTCACCACCGGGTGAACCAGGTGACCTCAGCCACGGGGTGCGGCAGGTAGCTGAGGGGAGCTAGAGTGAGGGACGATCCCAGGGCCAAACCCCTACCTGAGTCCCAGTGCCCCTCTCCCGGAGCGACGTCATCCCAAGAATTGGCAAGAGACATGGCCAAGGGATAATAAATATAATTGCTATGACGGAACCTGGCCTAGAGAGGCAGGACATCCCCTTTCCCAGCCCCACCGGCCCCCTCCTGCATGCTGAGGGTGAGTTAGATGCTTGGAGATCACCCAGGGCTGCTAGAGGCTAAGGGGGTGGCTGTGGCAGGACCTGATCCTTGGCTACCCACCCCCAGCCCCTGGACGGGCCCTAGCCCAGGACGTCCAGGTAGACAGGAGGCGCCTGGGCCAGGGCTTGCAGCCGGGCGTGTACATCCTTGATGCTGTGGCGGTGCTGGGGCTCCCGCTGCCAGCAGCCACGCATGATGGCATAGACCTCTGGGGGACAGGCACGCGGCCGTTCCAGCTCCCGACCCTGCGTGATGCACTCGATCGCCTGGAGCCACCGGAGAGACAGAGAGAGGGCATGTGGGGTGGGGCAGGAGCAAGAGGCCAGCCCTGCCCCACTGAGGCTCCCACAGCACACCAGCCATGTCTGCGCCCTTGGCTCAGGACACACTAAATGTACACAGTGAACCCCAAGATTCCTGCTCTGACACTGCAAAGTGGGACTCTGGGAAGCTTGGGTGGGGTTGCTTCCAAAAGCTGGAATCAGACCCAAAGAAGACATGCCAGGTGGGCTGAGGAAGGGGAGGGACTGAAGACATTTGACAAGTCCATCAGCTTAATGTTGGAAGCTGAAAAGAGGAGGGGAAGGGTCCCCTGGCTCTCAGCCCTGGAGGGAAAAAAAGAAAGTCAAGCAGAATTTCAGTTAAAGTCCTCAAAAGAGGCTACATTTGAAAGTAAAAGGCAACCCTCACTTCCTTCTCCATTCTGGAGGTAACCTAGTTCCTCTGAAAAGAAACTGCAGCCAGAAAGATCAAAGTTAGACTCCAGGAAGGACTACTAGAACAAATGAGCATCCAAAGAAGGAGAGATGGTAGCAGGGAGACGGTTGGAGAAGGGGCCTGGAGCCTCTTCCCCACTTCCCCCTCCTCCCCATTAGAGGACTTGGGTTATGGGCAGCAATAATTCCATTCCTTCTCTCAGTGCTTGAGAAAATTAAAATCTATAACCCTCTCCCCCACCCCACCAGCCTCCAGGGAGCAGACTGCATTAGGAGGAGAAATGGAAACTGACAGCTGTGAGCCAAGGAGGGGGCGGGAACTACTCTGGGAGACAGAACACCTGGGGCCTGTTGTGGCTGTGGCTAGCCTGGAGGACTGGGGGAGGAGGCAGGACTGTCCTTCTGAGAATCTAACCTCCAGTCTTCCTGCTACAGGGTCAGGTCCTCTTACCCATGCCTCTCCCTTCTCACTATAAAATGCCCACTATGAAATTCAACTAAGGATCTGGGTCCAGACTCCATATAGAGTGTTTGGAGATTCCTCGAGGACCCAGCTGGACCTGGACTTGGAAGAGAACTGGGCTGGATGGAGGGAGCAGTGCGTGCAGGGTGCTGGCACTGGCAGAGGGACGGAAGGACTAAGTTCCCTGAAAACGGGATCCGAAGGGAAGTGGGTGACCCGGCGGGTGGGGCTGACCTCGGTGTTGGACAGCTGGTACCAGGGCTGTTTGCCGTAGGTGAAGATCTCCCAGAGGACCACCCCGAAGCTCCACACGTCGCTCTCGGTAGTGAACTTGCGGTAGAGGATGCTCTCCGGAGGCATCCAGCGGATGGGCAGCATGGTGCGGCCTCCCACCTGCCGGAGAGCGGGTGCCGTGTTACCACTAGGGGGCGCCCGCCAGGCCAGCCGGCCCTGTCCATCACTAAAGACAAACACATGGGGCTCTAGGTGCTGGGCTAAGAGGGAAAACCAACGGTGCTGGTTCCATCTGGGATAGCAGAGGAGCCAGACCCTCCTCCACTGGGGGCCGAGGAGGTAGGAGGGGATCAAAAATATAAGGCCAGAGGAAGGGGAGGGCCATAGCCAGGACAGGGTCTTAGTGGGCTTTGGGTCTGGGGTGTTAAGTTTGGAGGCTGCAGGAAGGCTTGGGGATGAAAGACCCTTACTCGGTAATAATCAGTGCTGTAGATATCCCTGCTCATGCCGAAATCACCGATCTTGACCACTAGTCCCTGACCCACCAGACAGTTGCGCGTGGCCAGGTCCCGGTGCACAAAATGCAGACTGGCCAGGTACACCATCCCTGCAGCCACCTGGCTAGCGATGGCCAGCAGCTGTCCAAGGCCCAGGGGGCCTGGAGCCACATCCTCTCCACCAGCAAGCAGCTTGGCATCAGGCCCATGGGACCTGTGAAAGAGGTAGGGAAAAAGGACCAGCTGGGACAGAATCCTCAGGGCACCTGGGAATAGAGGGATTCCCCCAGAGCTGGGTGTGAAGCAGAAGAATCCAAGGGGGTGTGTGTGTGTGTGTGTGTGTGTGTGTGTGCAGAAATGGAGAAAGGGAAGAACAGAGAAGCAGCTGTTTGGAGGTGTTGAAATAGGGGAGTTCCAAACAGGTGCACCCACCTCCAGGGTTTCGGCCAGAAAGAGCCCCACATTTCCCACATCCAGGCCTTCCTCTCGGGAAGCCCCTGTGAGCTCCAGCTCCCTCATCCAACTGTCCACTGGCCCCTACCTCTCTTGCTGTGGGCACTTTGGTCTTGGCCCTGGCCAAGCTGAGCTCAATGTCTTTCCCACAAGCTGACTGCCTTGCCAGCAATGCCCTTTCCTATTGACCACCTTTTCCCTCCATCCTTAATTCCAGGTATTTGTTAAGGCTCTCCAAAGGTCTGAACAGCAGAGACCAGGTCTCAGCAGTGCAGCGTGGGGGCCACTTGATGGGCAGCAGGGGAGGGAAAGAAGAAGTCAGGGGAAGCTTCCTGGGGAGAGGGACATCTCAACTGACAGCCAAGGCCTGAGGAAGACAAATGGGTAGCCATTCAAAGGAGGCCAAGACAGGCGAGGGCGAAGTGACTGGGAGGAAGGTCCAGTGACCCAGGCAAAGGGAACTCCACATGCAGGGGCCCAGGGGGAGAAGGAACAGAGGGCCCCTCCTAGAGGAAGTCTTCCAGACTCATCTACGAGTGCTCAGGAAGCCTCCTTTGATTCTCCCAGAGTTTCATGCAGCATTTGAAGCTGCTCCCACAGCCTGAGCCCCATTTGGTGACGTTTCCCTGGCCTGCATCCCTGGAGACTAGTACTGTGCCTGCACCCTGTCTAGTGAGCAAGAAGATGGACTCGTTTGGGGCCTTCTCTGGACCCTGGCTCCTCTCTGCTACTCCAGCTCCATACTCACCCTCAGGCTGGCCTCACCTCCCGCTACTCTGAACCTTCCAGTGGCTCCCCCAGTCCACAGGGTGAGCTCAGACGCAGCCTCCCCTAGCTGAGCTTCACAGCTTGACTGCACGAATGACCCATCATCCCCAGGGGGATGCTTGGGGCCCAAATCACAACCATCAGCGGGACAGTCACCCAGCCCTTTCTCATCCAGAACTGGAGCCCCGAATTGTCCTTCCCGCTGGTGGGGACAGTGAGATCAGAGAGAGCCTTTGGCCAAGAAGGCTCAAAGAATAAGGGGCAGCTGATTACACACCCTGATCCTCTGCCTCACTAACCCTGCCCCATCCTCCCAGGGGCCAAGTTCATGGGAGAAGGACTCAACTATGGGAACATGTGATTGTCACAGCCAGGAGTTGGGAGCAGGGGTTCTGCTTGGGGCTCTCATCCTCCTGGGAGCATTCACTACCTATATGCCCTTGAGAAAGTTACTTTGGCTCCCTTATCTCTGAAACAGGCACACACACCCTCTGCCACTATGGACTAAACCTAGGGGTACGCTATCACCGAGCTACATCCCAGCCCTTTTAATTTTGACAGAGTCTCACTAAGTTCCTAAGAGTCTCACTAAATTGTGCAGGCTGGCCTCAAATTTGCCATCCTCCTGCCTCAGCCTCCTGAGTGGCTGGGATTAAAGGGATGTGCCACCACACCCAGCTCAGGCACATTCCTTGAAATTATTAAAATTACCAGCACAAATAAAGCCAAAGAAATAAATTCCATATAACTTTCTTTAAGTAATAATTGCCATACATGCTTAGAGACTATGAAAAATAAATACATATTTATAGTGTTGTACAAGATACATATGTTCAGGACAGGCATGGTGGTGCGTACCTATAATCCCAGCAACTCCAGAGGCTGATCCAGGAGGATCACAAGTTCAAGGTCAACCTCAGCAATTTAGCAAGACCCCATCTCAAACTAAAAAATGGAAAAGGCTGGGGAGCTGGGCTCAGTGCACACGCCTATAATCCCAGAGACTGCAGAGGCTGAGACAGGAAGATTATAAGTTCAAAGCCAGCCTCAGCAACTTAGTGAGGCCCTAAGCAACTTAGGGAGACCCTGTCTCAAAAAAAAAAAAAAAAAAAAAAAAAGAAAAGAAAAAAGTAAAAAGGAGCCAGGGATGTGCTCAATGGTTAAATTGTCCCTGGATTCAATCCCTGGTACCAAAAAAAAAAAAAAAAAAAAAAAAAATGTAGATACCTAAGATACCTATGTTCAGGCACATAGAACCACAATAAAATGAACTGTAAAGTACATAACATAGGACCTGGAACTCAGAAAGGACCTGACCAATGTTTGTTACTGACTGTGTGCAGGAGCCCTGTTTGGGGATTGACTTGAATTGCGCTTGACTATGAGCCGTGGAGATTTGGGCATTGTCCCCTCCCGTAGTCTCACGGGACTTGTTGCGGGATCTCGAGGGACTTGGCCGAAATTGCTGATCGGGTCAGCGCCATTTTAGTGGTGTGTTTGGCGTGTGTTAGTTGTTGTTAGAACCAGAGAAAAAAGTTATCAGAATAAAAAGCTGTTTGTCTCCAGTTTGCTTCTGAAGTTCTTCCCGCGGCTCCGTTGCTCCAAGCGCTTCAGGCGGCAACAACTGTGGTCATCCACATGGCCACCTCCCACAGGCCTGGTTTCCACACGTTGACACAAACACACACCCCTGCAACGTCCACCCATCCTAAAGTGCTGCTCACAGCTTCTGCTAGAGCAAATTCCCTGTTACCACCGTCCTCCACATGGACCATCCCTACCTCCACCACCTTCTCTACCTGCCTCCTCTACCAACTGTGCCTTCCAGATCCTTCCTGGTGTCCCCGTCAGTCCAACAGACAAGCAGGGACATGCTTGTAGGGAAGGGACTCAGAGCCAGGGGCTGGGGACCAGCACCATGGCCAGGTGCTCGTACCGGAGGAAGCGGTTGAGGTCCCCATGGCGCATATACTCGAAGACCATGAGCAGCGGGCGGCCCTCAGTGCAGACGCCAAAGAAGCGCACGATGTGCTGGTGCTGCAGCATGGTCAGCAGCTCGGCCTCCCGCTGGAAGTCCTGCCGAGCACTCTCGGACACCTCTTTCAACGCCTGCAGTGAGGAGAGGGGACAGCACTGAGGGGGGCCCTCATCTCCCTGCATCCAGGACAGCCCACCCAACCATCAGTCCTGAGCCGTGTCAGACCCAGACACCCCACCCCGGCCAGAGCACCCTGTCCTAATGGCCCTCCGGCCACGGTCTCACCTTGACAGCCACCAGCATCTTGTCCTGCTCAGGCAGCAGGTTGTGGCACTCAGCCAGGAAGACCTTCCCAAAGGCACCCTCGCCCAGCTCCCACTTGAGCACGATGTCCCGGCGCTTGATGTGGTGGACACCTAGGAAGGGTTTGCAGGATCAGTGGGAGCCCCAGTGACATGTAGGACAGTCTAGCAGGGTTATGTGCTGTACACACGTGCCCGGCCAAGGGGGTGGACGGGGACTGAAATCCAGCCTTTACTTCTTCACCAACCCCACGGCATTGTGTGGGACAGCATCTGCCCACAGGGTGTGGGAGCTGTAGCCCCAGGCTGTGGCTGGGAGACAGGCTGATCCCAGACTAAGGAAGATATGCTGCAGCTGGGATAGGAATGGGGCTGGGAAGGTGGAAAGGGTGGATTGGTCAGGCCTGGGCGCGCACACACACACACACACACACACACACACACTCGCCCCTGACCCAGCATAGCCCCCTTACAGGCATCACTGAAGTATTGTGGATTCTCAATGATGTGGCCTTGGAGCCCGGAGCCTTTGCCCTCAGTAGGGGAAAGAGAGCTGCCATTCAATGTCATGAAATGCAGAGACATGGCCAGCCCATCCTCTGGAGCCAGCACAGCGGGGCCTAGAGAGGAGACACTGTCACACAGAGGAGGTCCCAGCCCAGACATCCATCTTGACCCTCATATCTTGAGTGCCAGACCACCCCCATCCCATAACTTGCAGGGGGAGGGAAGGAGGGCCAGGGAGCAAGACAGCAGGCAGGGGGAAGAGAAGGCACCAGGGCCTCTCTCTCTGTCTGGCTCCTGTCCAACCCCAGGCCTCATGGGTACCAGAGAACTCCCCTGCTGCTCCCCTCACAGAGCCCAGACCTCGCAGACCCACTTAGTGTTTGACTACAATCCAGCCACCAATTAGCAGCTGCTACCTCTGAAACCACCCCTGCACCAGCTGACGACACACACACTGGAGCGCCACAGCCAGGCCGTCATCTGCACTTCAAAACACACACACCCTAAAACTCCACGTGCACATACCCCGCACCCCACGACAGAGTCAGGAAGAGCCAGTAGGAAATAAAGCCAGTAGGACAGACAGACAGACAAAGACACCCTCTGCAGCTTTCCCACTCACGGTTGATCCCAAACTTGTTTCTCCGTCCGCATTTGTTGAGCACAAGGAGCAGCGCAGAAAGGAAGAGGCAGGCAAAGACGGCCAGGCCCACGGCCACGGAGACCTGGGGATGGGGTTCATCTAGAGGCTTCCCCGGCACCCTCAGAGCTCCCCATAGCAAACCGTTTCTCCATCCTGCCTAGGAGCCCAGAGCCAGGCCCCCAGACCTGTCCTGCTCCTGTGGGGACCCTGGCCTGACTGAGTAGCTGACAAGAGCTCCCCGCTCTGCCCAGAAACGACATGCAGACAGCCTCTAGCCCAGCCTCCCACCCCCAAGCCCTGCCCAAGCTCCCACTTTCCATGCTCACCCCAAAAGGTGTTTCATCCTTCTTCTCCACTGGGTCTTTGGAGGTGCTGTTAGTGTCTATGGGGACACAAGGCAGGAAGGTGGGCCTTGGCACATGCTGGGTCTGCTCCAACAACTACCCGCCATGGCCCCAGCTGGCCTCTCAGGGATCAGGTACCCTCTACCCCAGCCTCAGTTCCAGGGACCAGACACAAGCTGCTTTCCAATCTGGGCTACTCACCCACTGGGGAGAAGGAGACTGCGGCAGGAAGGAGGAGAGAAAGCAGTCAGATGGAGGAGGACAGCAGCGAGTCCCTGCCCCTCTGGGACTCACCCCTTCATGGGGTGGGATGGGAGGGGATGGGCTGCTAGGCCTCAAGGGAGAAGATGCACACGGCCCCCTCCAGCTGGGCTCTGGCTGCCCTGGTGCATGGTTCTCTCTTCAGCTAGTCTGAATGGATGGGACAGCTCAGGGATTCAGAAGTCCTGGCTTGGGGCTAGGAGGCCAGCCTAGGGCTGGACACCAGCTCCTTTCTGCCCAGGACCAAGCACTTCAACTTCTGGAGTCAGGGGTCATAACAGGAAGGGGGCCAGTCCTCCCAAAGAACATGTATGCCCACCCCAAATGGAGCCCAGGAGTAGGGGCAGGGTTCAGGGTGGTTCTCACACCAGGAATGGGGTCCTCAGGGTTGAACTCAAAAGGGTTATCCATGAAGGCAGCCATGACGTAGTCAGCGGCCTGGCCGTAGGGGTTGGTGGCCAGCAGCGTGTAGTTGCCGTTGTTGACGTGGGTAGGCTGGTTGAGGCGAAGGCAGCCATGCCGCATGGTCTCGTTGGCCAGTGCTGGCTCCAGGAACTCGGTGAAGATGAAACTGGTCTCGTTGAGCACGGAGCCATTGAAGAGCCAGCGCAGGGAGGGTGCAGGCTGCCCATCCACGGAGAAGGGGATGCACCAGTGGTGCATCTCCACCGCGGTGTCCAGCTGCACACTGGCTGGGACTGTGGGCCAGAGAGCAACACGAGAATCAGGGGACAGCTGGAGGGAGGCTTCGTGGACTGACAAGTTCAAGGGCAGTGGGGGAGAGCCAGAACTCAGATGGTAGGCTTGAGAAAACCAGATAAGAAGGTCCTAAGATATTCACAAGGAGCAACGGACGTTTAGAAGAAAGTTGACAGTAAATCTTAAATAAATCTGGCAGCAGGCATACAAAATTCAGAGGCTTAAAGAACTTTAGTGGCAGGCCCAAAAATAAATAACAACCCTAGAGAAGCAGTATACCAGCTAGTGGCAATTGAACAAGAAGCCTTTTTTGTGTGTGTGTGTGTGTGTGTGTGTGTGTGGCACTGGAGATTGAATCTGAGTTACATCTCTAACCCTTTTATAAAAAAATTTTAAATTGTGAGACAGAGTCTCAGTAAAAAAAATTTTAAATTGTGAGACAGAGTCTCAGTAAATTACCCATGTTGACATTAAACTTAAGATCCTTCTGTCTCAGCCTCCCAAGTAGCTGGGATTGCCCCACCATGCCTGGCCAAAAATGATTTTGAAAAAAATCAGGATGGGTATGGGGAATGATGAGATTGGGGCTGGGGAGAGAAAAGGAGGTCTTCAGAAGTGCTGGTAAGGTTAATTAATGTTTAAGGCGTGTGTATTTTATGCACATTTCCATGTATCTTTCACAGTAAAAGAAAAGAGGTGCCGGGTATGGTGGCACATGCCTGTAATCCCAGCAACTTTGGAGGCTGAGGCAGGAGGATTGTGAGTTCAAAACCAGCCTCAGGGGCTGTGGTTGTGGCTCAGCGGCAGAGCACTTGCCTTGCACGCGTGCAGCCCGGGTTCAATCCTCAGCACCACGTAAACATAAATGCATTGCATTGTGTACAACTAAAGTAAATAAATAAATATTTTTTTAAAAAAACAGCCTCAGCAATTTAGCGAGGCCCTAAGTAACTCAGGAGACTCTGTCTCTAAATAAAATACAAAATAGGGCTGGGGATGTGGCTTAGCACCCTCGAATTCAATCCCTAGTACCAAAAAAAAAAAAAAAAAAAAAGGTGATATGAGGTAAGAGATTTAAGATAATTTGTTGGGAGATTTAGAGAAAGTGGGTAACATGCCTAAAGAGGAACTCAGGAGAGGAAGGTGCCTCTTTTAAAACTAGGGTGCAGCTCTCCAACTGTGGTGATTTGGAGTTCCCCTAACTTGTTCTACCCACAAAATTCAGTTTGCAGCAAATGTTGACCCAAGCTGGAAATCCAATGCAGGGCACTAGTAGAATCTTGGCACCGATTTTAAAGTGGCCATTCCAAACCTAGACTAAAATCCTAAATTAAAAATAAAACAATAAAGCTAGGATATGGGGCAAAGGCCTTGGAAGTGCTGGGATGAAGAAGTACTTCAGAGCAGAAGGAAAGTCAGGCAGCTGGCGTGGAAGGCCTCAGGTACAAGGCTTGGGCAGGGGGCCAGAAAGAAATCCATCTGCATCCCTCTGGCCTTGATGAGCCCCTAGGACTTCCCCCAGAGGATCAGGTTTTCATGGGAATCTGGAAACAGCTGGGTAGGAGCAGCTGTGGAGACACACCCCATCCTTCCCCGAGTCCCCCCTCATCCTCTTTTCGGGAAGAAGAGTTGAGTGGGGGTAGGTGCAGAGGCAGTCATAGGGACTCACAGGAGACGTTGACCTGGACAGAGACCTGAGCCCGGCCCACATCATTCTCTGCCCAGCACGTCACATTCTTCCTGTTCAGGTCACTGGTGACATTGGCGAGGGTCAGCCCCAGGGATGGCAGATCCTCAGATTTCTGGGTCAGGGAAGAGGGTGAAATCAGGAAAGCTTCAGCTACAGGGGGATGGAACAGATGTTTTGGGGGGGCGTCCAGAGGGAAAGGAGAGGAGAGCTTCCAGGAAGGGAAGGAAGGGAGGGATGGGAGAGGACATAACAGGGAATGGCCCCCTCTTCTCCAACTTGTTCACAGACTGTCTTCCAGATCTGAGAAATGTAAAAGCATAACCAATAACCCCAAAATAGGCACAAAAAACTCCAAACCAAAGCTAAAGTGACCATCTGAGCAGCTAGACAGATGACATGAATCCCAAGTACCACATTCATACAGAGTTCACCAGGAAACCAAGTAGAACCTCAGCACCTAGTGACACTTGTTGTACACACAGTCCTAACAGATCAGCCCAAGGAAGGCTGGTACTGCTAACAGGTGGAAGTCAGAAACCCTGGCAGCGCTTCCCCTCCTTTGGTGGGTGAAGATAATGAGTGAAGCTAGAGAGGCTAGATGAGTTGATTCTGAATTATCGTCTAAAGATTGAATCAGAGCTGGGCACGGTGGCTCCTGCCTGTATCCCAGTGGCTCAGGAGGCTGAGTCAGGAGGATCTTGAGTTCAAAGCCAGCCTCAGCAACTTAGCAAGGCCCTAAGCAACTCTGTCTCTAAACAAAATGTTAAAAAAAAAAAGGTTGGGGATGTGGCTCAGTGGCTAAGCACCCCTGGGTTCAATCACTGGTACCAAAAAAAAAAAAAAAAAAAAAAAAAAATTGAATCAAAGCCCGGCACAGGAAGTCAGGAGAGTCACAAGATCAAGGCCAGCCTCAAAACTTAGCAAGACCCTGTCTCAAAATAAAATAAAATTATTTTAAAGGATTGGGGGTGAAACTCAGTGGGAAAGCACCCTAGATTCAAACCTCAGTCCAAAAACATTTTTTGAATCAGGTTCAGATTCTCTTCCTAAGGAACCATGGCCATGTTGTGTCGTGTGTAAATTATGTGACCTAAACAGAAGACAATTCTTCATCTCACAGAACCATGGGATTTTATAGATGTTTTGTAAACTGACAAGGTGGACAAAACCTTCTCTTGATGTTTTAAAAGCTATTTTGCCAGGGCTGGGGTTGTGGCTCAGCGGCAGAGCGCTTGCCTCGCACATGCGCGGCCTGGGTTCGATCCTCAGCACCACATAAACATAAAATGCATTGCATTGTGTACGACTAAAGTAAATAAATAAATATTTTTTTTAAAAAAAGCTATTTTCCAAAGAATGATGAAAATTGGTGAGGTGGTAGACAAATCTCATTTATCTGGAAATTTCACAAATGTAGACTCCCTTGAGCATGTGCGAGAAGAGGTAGATTCTCCCTGGGCTCCCACTGGAACATATCAGTGCAAATATGTCAGAAGAGCTCCCGACCTTTTGTGTAAGCTGGGTTTTGCACCTCCGTGCCTCTTTCCCCCTCCAGGTAACCAAGTTAGGGTGTGACTTTTCAATAGGAAGGTTTTAGGAAACACACGTATCAGCAAACATGTAAATTTCCCAAAAAGGAAGGAAAAACTTGGAGTTTCTCAAAGCGAATAGCTGCTTTCAGGTGTCTGCACTCACAGGCGTGGCCAAACCCTTGCCTCTGCCTTGTCCCCTGTTACTCACTCCTTCCATGGTGCCTGGAATCCCTGCTCAGGGCTCCAGAGTCCCTCTCATGCATGTTCGAGGGGCTTCCAGCATTTCTGGGGTGGACTCCTCTTGCAGAGCAAGGGCTCTCAAACTGAACATCACACCCTCAGTCCCACAGGCCCACAGCCCTGGTCCCTGTGAGTCCACTTCTGCCACCCAGACGGGGCCAGCTTTCTAGGTGGGCACAACCTGTCGTCAGAGGCTCCTAAACAAGGCCTCCTGGGTCTGCTGTGGCTCTTCTCAGCTGCCTGTGGCCAGCTTAAGGATAGAGGGCAAGGCCTGGGAGGGTGCCCAGAAACATATCTGGATAACAAAAAGAGGCCAGAGAATGCCCGGGGGCAGACAGGACATCAGAAGGCCATCATGTCCAGGTCCTCAGTGAACAGATAAGAAAATGAAAGTGCAGGCAGATTATGGGATTTTTTTTCTGAAAGACACTCTAAGAAGTAATTAGTGAGAGAGCTGGAAACAGACCTGTGTCTCCTTTACTAATGTGTTCAACACATACCCAAGACGGATGCTTCCAGAGTCTCCATGAAAACACTCCAAAGACCCCCAAGAGCTTACCCTGGGTGCAGGACCAAAGACATAGCACACTTATGGGTGTGCACATACAAACACATACACCCACCAGGCCACAGTTGCTTTTTCTAGAGAGGGAGTGAATGAGGGGATAGTCTGTTGGGTCCCTCTGAGCTCCAACATATGAGCTGTGAGCCCCTCTTTCAAGCAACACTACGTTCCCAAAGAGGGGCTTTGGGAGTCCAGTAGAGTTTGGGATCCCTGATGGGCCAGTGTCTGCACTGAAGTGCGCTCATGTACTCTCTCTCTCTCTCTCTCTCTCTCTCTCTCTCTCTCTCTGATACTGAAGATTGCACCCAGGGGAGCTTTACCACTGAGTTACATCCCTAGTCCTTTTATTTTTCATTTGGAGACAGGTTCTAGCTAAGTTGCTGAAGATCTCACTAAGTTGCTGAGGCTGTCCTCGAACTTGGGATCCTCCTACCTTAGCCTCCCGAGTCACTGGGATGAAGGCGAGGGGTCCCGCCTTACGGCTGTCCTGAGGTTTTTCTAAGTGCCCTAGGCTGCCCCACAGCACCAGCCTGCTGTCTTTGTCTAAACCATCTCTTCCATCCCTCGCCATCTAGCCGTCTCTCCCCCTGTCTTCATTCCCTATGTCCTGCCCAGGCCTCTCCTGGACAGAGGGAGAAGGTGGAGGGTTTCTCACCGTCACCGTGGCTGACCCCTCCAGCTCCGTGAGGATCCAGCCAGCCTGCCGCAGGCCCTGCCCCTCCACATGGCACTGCAGCAACACATTGTCCCCGACTTCCACAGAGGCATTGGGCATCTGGACCTTGAGCGTAGGCACACCTGGCCACCCAGGATACCCGAGGGGTATTAGAGCTGGATGTGGCCTTGGAACCCCATCCCAGGCGTGTTTCTTCCCCCACCTGGAGCCCAGGCAACATCCCCAGGCTTCATTTTCTGCCAGCCCTCGCCAATGCTGGTCCCCTGGAGCACTGTCCAGCACCCCAGCCCCACGCCCACTCCCCGCAGGTGGCCCTACCTCCCCACACCTGGCAGGAGCTCCAGCACCTACCGCAGCTGGTGTTGTGACTGAGGGCCAGGGGCTGCTCCCCGGGGCCGGAGCACTGCAGCCTCTGTGCCCGCACGCCGCCCAGCCCCTCTTCCTCCTCCCAGCGCTGCAGCCAGTACAGAGCACAGGAACAACGCAGCGGGTTTCCCGACAGAACCCTGGTGGGCGTAGGGGCACAGAGAGAGTCAGGGAAGGGGGTGGCATGGGGCCTCAGGAGCCACAGGAAATGAGTTAGACAACAGGGAGGAAGGTCTAGAAATGAAGGAGTGGGGTGCAGAACAGGCTCCTGTCCTGATCTGGTAAAAGAAAAAAAAGCTACTTGGGAGGCTGAGGCAGGAGGATGGCAAGTTAGAGGCCAGTGTCAGCAACTTAGACCCTGTCTCAAAATGAAAAATAAAAAGGGCTGGGATGTAACATAGTGGTAGAGCATCCCTGGCTCATTTTCAGTCACCAGTACTGAAAAGAGAATAGAAAAAGAAATACAGAAAGTCAAAGACTACATGTGGTTCCCTTAACCTGGGCTTCCAGGGTGACAAAGGCAGGCAAAAGTCTCAGCATGGTGACAAACAGGGAAGGGTATGGCTTCCTGAAGGGACCCAGAGGCCTCAAGTGCCCACCAAGTACCATGGACCATTGCTGCCTCACCCCTCCAGCATGCAGTGTGCTGGGCATGAGGCAGGTGCGCCGGTGACCTGCTCAGCATGGCCCAAGAGCCCACCCCCAGACTCCCAGGCACACAGAGACCCAGTCATGCAGGCCAGCTTCCCAGACCCCCACCCCCACCCCAGCACAGTCACCCCTTCTACAGTTAGTCCTCCATGGGGGGGTGGGGGTCAGGGGGCGGTTACGGGCATGCGCCTAGTCCCCATTCAGCTTATAGACAAACACATGGCCCCAAAGAGACACCCCCACATGCATCCCCCCCCCACCCCACCCCAACCTTTCCCAGAAGACACAGTGACATACCATCACACGGAGACACAAGTGCACCGCAGACCCACACATCATACACCCCGGCGCCCTTGCCCCCGGGAGCCCCCACACTCACAGTTCCTGTAAGGAGAGGCCCTGAACGGTTTTCCAGGAGAGAGACTCCAGGGCATTGAAGGAGAGATTCCTGCAGGAGTTGACAGGGTGAGACAGACCCCAGACCCCTCGAGCCACAGACCTCACTCTGACCCAGTGTGAGGGAGGAGGTAAGGAGGAAGCTTGGCTCCCCCTCCCCAACCCAGGCAGCTAGAAGGAGCCCCAGGAGTGTGTGTGCCCGTGTGAGAGTAGGGGGTCAGGGCAGGTAAGGCCTTCCGCGTCCAGTTCTCTGGCTGGGACAACAAGGGTTAACCCCACTTAACCCCCTCCCCAGACTCCAGGGAGGGGGATCTAAGGGAACAGCCGTTCCCCCTCCCCCACCTTGGGCCCCAGCTGGCAAAGTGCTGAGGCCACAGCTGGGGGAAGGGACTCCATCTGTACTCCCCCACAGCAGAGGAGGGGCAGAACCAGGCTCCCACACTCCTTTGCCCCCTGCTGGCTGGAGGACAAGGATCTCAAAGTACTTCCTTAGGTCCCTGTCCCTCCTCTTTCCTGCTCCTCCCCAGGGACTAAGGAACACAGGGCAGGAAAAGACCCCAGGACCGGGGACTGCAGCTCCCTAGCTATAGAGGTGAAGAAAGTGAGCCCAGCAAGGGGCCTGATCCAGGCCACTCCGGACATTGGTTCGGACCCCTAGTGCCTGGTGCTCCTGGGAACCTCTTCTTGTGAGGGGCCTACCCTGACCCCACTCTTCATTCTAGAAGTTGTGGGGGCTGGGTTGGAGAGGCACCATCACCAAGGACTAGAAGCATTACCACTCTGGAGACAGACAGAACTAGGTGTGAGTCCCATCCTGCAAAGCAGCGGTGTGACCTCAGCCCAGAAACTTAGCCCCTCTGATTCTCAGAATCCTCATCTATGTCTGTCACCAGGTTGACTATAATGATTCATTGACATAAGAATTGTGAAATGACATTGAGTACGCATTTTTAGCCGAGGTTAAAAAATCCCAGTACACAGTGAGTGACGTGGCATCACTTTTGTTGTGATTGTTGTTGCTGTTGTCAGTCACTGCATCCACTTGGGTCGGCATGGTGGCACATGCCTGTGATCCTGGCTACTCAGGAGGCTGAGACAAGAGAATGGAAACTCAAGGCCAGCCTCAACAACTTAGTGAGACCCTGTCTCAGAATAAAAAACACAAGAAGGGCTGGGGATGTGGCTCAGTGGTAGAGAGCCCCTGGGCTCAATTTCCAGGAACAAAAAAAACAAACAAACAAACAAAAAAATCACTAGACTCCATGAGTTTAGAGGATCCAGAACAACTCCACATATGGCAGCGCCCTGCCCTTCCCACATCTCCCCAGTTCCTATCCTCAGAAACCCAGGGAGGAATTGCCAGGGACTCCAAGGGTCGCTTCTACCTACTTCATGCCCCTCTCTACCCTCTACAGGAGAGGCAGCCATGACTCCCGGGAACAGGGAGGGTGAGGGGCCCCAGGCTAGCCCAGGGTTGGTGAGGCTTCCCCACCAGGAAGGCAGTAGGAGACAGCCTGTTCCCTTCGAGCTGGTGTGTAACAGAACTCCGGAAAGACAGACTGGGCAGGAATCTATGAGAAGCGTCTCTGAAGAATGAAGCATGGAAGTGAGACAGCAAGAAGGACTTTCCAACAGTCCTGGGTGAGGCCAAGAAGTAGAGAAGCTGCCCCAGGGGAATAGGGAGACAGTTTCCCTGACCAGGCTGGGGCCTTCCTCAGAACAATTCCCTGGAGAGGGCCAAGCCCATTAGCAGCCCAAGTCTGGGTGTCTTCCCCACCCACCCCGGGGTCCACTCACAGGCGACTGAGTCGAGGAGTCAAATGGAAGGCATCTGGTGCCACGAAACGGAGGCCACTCTTCACGATGGTGCTGGAAAGTGCATGAGGCTCAGCCCCAGGTCCTCAGCTACTCTGCGCCCATCCCAGTCCCCACGGCTGATCCCCACTACCCCTCCCCAGCTCCCTTAGTTTCCTCAGCTACCCTGGAGCCCTCAGACCCCTCAGCTTCCTGCCTCTCCCAACCTTCAGCCCTCAGTCTCAAAGGTCCTCTCAGTCCCTCAGGACACTTGAACTCTCCCTGACCCTTTGGTCCCTGGCCCATGCTGAGCCCCGCCCCACACCCGCATAGCCCTCAGCCCTCTCACAGGTTTCGCAGCTGCTCCAGGCTCTGCAGGTCACCGAGCTCCAGGCTGTGTAGATGCTGCTGATTCTCCACATAGCTGTGGGGAGAATGGATGGTTGTCACAGGGGTCAGGCCCAGACTTGGGTTCCCACGCCTACCACCCACCTCCCTCACATAACATGTACATGTTCATGCACATGCACCATTCGCACACAGACCCGCTTACACACATATACATGCACAGATATGTGCATACACAGGCATACAGATGCTCAACACACTTCCTCACAAGTGGCACAAACACATGCACACCCTCACACATATGCACACTCTCCCATTCCTTTTGCACCATACACACACCCAAGCACACACACATATACACAACCAGGGGCATAAACATATGCATGGAGATGCTCCTGCTCACGCAACTCACACTGCACACGTGTGCGCAGGAACACAGATGCACACTCTCACCCTCACACTAGGAACCCACAGGCAAAGCTCACATATACCTCTCCCACACATGTGTGAGAATGCATGGGCATACGTTCACAAACACACTAAATCAGTTCGTTCTCAGCTTTGTGCTCTGCTTTTATGCCAGGCACAACCATGGGGGGCCATGCTGAAACCCTTGCTTCCTTCCACAAAGGGCCCAGGTTCATCATGGCCACTGCCCCACCCAGTGCAAAGGAAGCCCTGTGGGCATGCAAATGTGTGTTCCCAAACGTGCCTGCTCAGGAGCCACTCTCTGGGCTCATGCACAAGCACACCCCACCCTCTCTGCCCCTTCAAAGCCTCTGGCCCCTCCCCACACTTCAGCAGCAGCCCCACCACCACCACTCCCTCCCCCAATGCTTTCTTTCTCAGAGCAACCAAGATGCATAGAGGCTGTCAGCCAGGGACCCTTGGGCCCCTCCCTGCCCCATGAGGGACCCAGGAAGGGGAAGAGGGGCAATGAGAGGATGGAGTCATGGGGTGGGGAGGCGGGACTGGCTGGCTTACCCAGCACAAGAAAGATGGGAAGTCTGAATGGGGGTAGGAGGGAGGGAAGAAAAACAAAGAGTGAAACAGAGACACAGAAAAAGAAATGTACAGGAAGAGACTGGCAGAGAGAGAGAGAGAGAGAGAGAGAGAGAGAGAGGAGAAAGATAAGGAAAGGCAGACAGAGAGACTAATAGATAAAGACAGAGAGCCAAAGAAAGATAGGGGGAGAAGAAAGAAAGAAGAGTAAACAGGCACTGGGATGACAGCTGATGGCTGACTCTTCCTAGCTTCTGGATCTGGCATGCCAGAGAGTTCCTGAGAACTCAGCTACCCTGCAGTGACATGTCCATCCCCCCACCGCCCCACCCCCTGCCACTGCCACACACACCAGGGGCCCCTGACTCACCACTAGTTCTCAGAACTCTCCCCTCTGTCCTTGGACTTGCCTTAAGTAAGCACTAAGTAAGGGAACCAGGACCAACCCCTCCTCCTCTCCACTGCCAGCCTTGGCCCCAACAGCACAGACACCTCGCATCAGGTCCTCTCCTCTGTCCCCTGAGGTTTGGGGAATAGCATCTAGTGACTCTGAGGGAGGGCACTTCCCTGTTCTGCTCACCCCTCCCCAGCCCCTGTCCAGAGTGTTTCAAGCTGTAGGGACCCAGGGAGCCCATAAGCATGCGTGGCCAGGGGCTGTGTGCAAGCTGTCAGCCAGCGTGTTCAAAGATGCCTTGTTCATTTGGATTCATAATCAATCTGTCTATTTGAGTCCATTATCTCCTTGTTAGCTCCATGGGTGAGGGAGGAGGGAGGGGACTGTGCAGGAGGAGGTGGGGGCGATCTGACTGCTGCCCCACCCAAGGGGACATCTCAGCTCACCACTCTGCATGCTCCTGGCCTGTCCATTCCCTTCACCCCTGGGTTGAACTCACTTGGGGCTTGGAAAAAAAAATTGGGAAATGAGAGCACCCAAGCAGTCAGACTGAAGGCCCAGAGTGACAAATGGACAGGACTGGGGGTGACAGCCTGGATAGGTTTCCTATCATACAGAAACCTAGCCTTAGACCAAGACAGGGCCATCTTCTGGTCTCCCTAGGGCCATTAGAGAGAGATATTGAGTACCTTCCCGTTAATTACCACAAGATGCCCGAGTAACTCAGTGCCAATTATTACAGGCTGCTCAAGTAACTTCCAGACAGAGCAATAGCCCCCACCTCGGACTTCTTCTAGCTTGACAAATGTAGGAGGCCAGGGATCCTGGCCCACCCTCTAAGTCCAGACCACAGGAGGGGGATTTTCTAGCAATTCCTTCCCCCTTCTAGAAGTCTCGCTGGCTCCACCAGTCACAAAGAATACTCAGGTATTTTCCAACCATCACCCTGTAATGTTTGAGTATCGCTAGGACAATTATTACAGCATACTTCCATAGGTCTCACCAGCTGCTAAAAGTACTTAAGTATTTTGTAACCGATTATTGCACCATGTCAGGAGACTGCAGAATGCTAGAGATTCCTCCCAGTTTGGGACCTGGAAGGTAGGAGAATCTCTCAGCAATAGCCCTGTCTCCCTAACCCAAATAAGGAGACAAGGGTGAAAAGGGAAATGGGAGTGGAGGAAGAGAAGCCAGGAGGGAGGTTCCCATTTCTCACACCCAAATCAAGGGGTGCTGGGGGCGTTGGATGGTGGGAATGGGGAGAAGCGAGCTCAATCACCAAGCTATATTTTCTCACCACCTCCCACCAATTCCAGCTTTCCCAAGTCGGGGTAAGAGCTGGTCACAACAAGGAGGAGTAAGGGGATGCCTTTCCCTAGGAAAGGGGAAAGACAGTATAAGTGCCACACTGAAGGGTTCTCTGTCGCTAACTACCACCCTCTACGGAGACAGCTTGGGTTCCTGGATGAGCTGCAGAAAGCGGCTTTTAGACCACTGAGCTTTCTCAGAACTGGTCTGGGGAGATTCCCCCCTCCCTTTGCCCGAGGTCAGCGACTCAGCTTCCCTGAGTTCTAGTCGACATCCAGACAGCGACCGCGGGGCTTGTCGGGGAAGGGGCAGCAGCAGCAGTGGAGGAAGCCAGGGCACGGCCAAAGGCTGCGCGGTGCCAGCCTCGCCCCACCTGAACCAGCAATAGGGCTGCGAGTCCGCGCCCTCGGGGCAGGGCTATGCCTGCCTGTCCCCGCGCCTTCTCGCGGGTCGGACACTCACAGCTCTGTCAGGTTCTCGGCGGTCGGCAGTTGGCGAAGGCTATAGAGGGTCCCAGCCTTGGAACAACGCAGCCCCGAGGGGCCAAAGCGGCAGCAGACATCGGGGCAAGATGCAGCGCCCGCGGATGCCAGCATCAGCCAAGCCAGCAGGCTGCCCGGCCCCGTAGCCTGGCGGTGCCAGCCCAGCTGCCCGCGCGGTCCGCCCCGCAGCATCGCGGCGGCGTCCGCCTCGCTCTAGCTGGGCGGCAGTTTCGTGCGCTCCCAGCCACAGGGCCTCCCTGGACATGTGCGCTGGGCGGTGTTAAAGACCCAGCCGCCAGGAAAGGGCGGAGCCAGCGGCCCCCGCCCGGCCCCCGCCCCGCCCCTCCACCTCTAGCCCCGCCCCCTCCTTCCGAAGCCCCCAACTCTGTCGACTCCCCTTTCCGGGGGGCCCCAGTACCAGTCTTTTCCGCTAATATCCCCCCATCCTCAGGAGAAGTGGAGAGGCCGCGCAGAAAGCCTTCGAAGTGTCTTCTGGAGGTGGGGGAAGGGGAAGTTGATACGTTATTTCTCCCAGAGTATAAAGCTGCTGCATTTTTAGATTTGGAAGGAGGGAAGATCGAGATGGGGAAAGGTTGCAGTCCAGGTCATACTAGCCAGCCCCCGCCCTACCACGCACTCGCCTGAGGGAGCGGTGCACCTCAGTTGAGAAAAACAGTGAAACACTCTCTAAACCCTAGTAAGAAAAGGGAGATGACCCCCAGAGGACCAAACGCAGAACCTAGGGATGAAAACAGAAGGGGCAGAGCAAGAACTGGTTGCCTTTGACAGCCAAAGGGAGACCAAGGAGCCGAAACCCCACTGACCAGAAGAAACCACAGGGTGGCGCTAAATGCTCACACGCAAAGGTGTGAGCTCCCGGCCTGGGTCCGGTGGGTCCGGGCGCGGTGAGCAGCCCCCACCGAGTGCTCCTCCTGGGGTCCTAGAGTCAGTTGTTGACTCCCGCCAGGCAGCTGGGGCCCCCCGAGCCGGGTAGGGCCAGGCCGAGCAGGACTGGCATCGATCGCCATCCTGACAGGAGCATTGATTTCTTCACGGAGAAATTAATAGATCTTCTCTTAGCTCTTCGGACGCGGGAGCCGCCCGCGGGTGGAGCTGGGGCCGCGTCAGCCGTTGGAGGCGGCGCACCTGGAAAGCCCCGGGATCCCCAGCACCCACGGAACCAGAGGGCAGGCAGGTCCCGGTCTCTCTCAGCAGCCGGCCTTTGCATCTGCAAGATCTCGTCAATCTCAAGACCAGAAGAGGGTGGGAAGAGGAATCCTGGAGGAGGGGCCTTTGGGGAGGAGATAGGTGCCCAGGGAGCGGGCGAAGGAAATCCTCCTAGAGGCAAGCAGTTTTCCTCACTGCCAGGGCCCCTGCACGGATGGTCCCCCAAAGTCCCCGGCACAGGGGTGCACAGATAGACCGACCCAGCAGCCTGAATTCACTAAGGTGAGCGTACAGAGGCGGAGCCTCACAGGGTGACCGCCCTCCTCAAGCCTTGCTCGCGCTAAGGGGCCAAGGACAGTGTGGCCCTGAGGCTGAGAGAGGCTCTGAGAGGCGCGGGGCTTGAATAGTCCGGAGACAACTGTCCACCTTCTCGCCAGGTTTCAACAAACAGGCTCCTCCGGGTCAAGGCTGTTAAGAGTTACCCCGCAGGTGTCAAGGCACCTGTAGGTAGAATCCAGAAACACCTCTCCCCCAGGAAACCCTGGCGCTGTCAATCTCTCCGGCTGTGCAGCTCCACTTGGAAGAAGTCTGCAGCAGAGGCGGCCGCAGGGCTGGGAGAGGACCCCTCGCAGCCCGAGCAGGGTTGGGGGATCTCTGTTCTTGCCTCTCCCCCCCCCCCACCCACTTCTCGTAATTTGACCTTATTTCCCCAACAGATCTGTGCCCCCTCAGTTGTCAGGCTAAATATTTTGGCTTAGCGGGAGGGGCGGAGAGAAATGAGAAGTCCTGACAAACCAATCAGTTTCTACTGAGGGCGGGGAGGACTGGAGCTGGGCGCGGTCGGTGTGCCCGCCCCGGGAGATATTGCCGGAGCGCGGCCCGCTGGCGCCTGGGAGAGTGTGCCCAGGCGAGCAGGGGAGGCTCTCCTTCGTCGAGTAGCACGCGCCCCGGGACTCCCGACGCTCTGCCTCCCCGGGCGCTCTCCCTGGGCTTGCGCTCTGCCTCACCCCGGGTTTGACCGGCCTTGTGGCCTGCCTTTTGCTCTTGAACCTTGTGTCACTTTCTCCCTTTGGAGGCCTTTCTGAGGCTCTCCCTGTCACTGTCTGCATCTCTGTTCCCATCTCTCTGTCTCTGGATTCACCCGGTGTCCTAGTCTCCAGCAGCCTGTCACTGGCTGTGTCTCTGTGATCCATTTCTTTTTCTGTCTCCAGCTGTCAGAGTGGGATTCCTAATCTCTTTGCCCTTGTCCTTTCTGAAGCCTGGGTCTTGGTGTCCTTTAAGGTCTGTCAGACCCTTCTCTCTGGAGCCACCTGGAGGAGAGCCAAGACGGAACACAAGCCAGGCCTGGGACCATGGCAGTGCCTGGTCTTTGGCCCTGGGGAGCGTGCCACCTTATGATTCTCTTCTCTTTGGGATTTGGCCTGGACACACTAGAGGGTGAGTCCCCAGCACTGTCTCCTGGACCTCCATCTCCCTCTCAGACAGCTGGGAAGTCAAACTGCGGAGCCTCCAGCCAGAACACATTTTACTCTTTACTGCATTGTGAAGACTTAGGATAGCTCTCATAAGGACTTCCCATTGGGAAGAACAGTTAGTTGTCCACATAAAGGTGTTTTTCTCTCAGTTCCCTAGGAGGTGAGGACTTGGAAACAGGGATAAATAGATGTCTTCCATTCCATTCCCGTTTGTAAAATCATGATCCCTGTAAAATCTGTATGAGAACCATAAATGAGGCTGTAAGAGTGAGGTCATTTGTAGGGCCATTGAATGGGAAGGGAGAAGGCTGGACCAGGTAGCTGAGAACCAGACACCATTAAGTAACTGAATGTGCAGGCAGGAAACAGGCTCAGACAATGGAACAGTAAACCTAGATAGGTCCTGAGCTCCAGCATTCAGGGCCCTGTGCCTTGTCCCCCACTCTTAGGGCCTATCTGCTGTAGGTAGAGGGACTGGATCAGAGGAAGAGCTGCCTTTCCTTAGTGTCTCAGCATTAGTCCCCAGATAGACACTTTCCACAAGTAGGGATCAAGAGTTGGGGTGTGACCTTGTAAGCAAGTGGCCCTCATGGGCACACCAGGGGATCAATGGGGAGAGGAAAAACAGCAAAGAGGGGAAGATTCAAAAGGGGAAGGAGTAAGTGGGATCCCCTTCCTCAATTCCACCATTCCCCTCCAGACTGAGGGAGCTCAGGGATCTATTGCTCTGTGCCTATGTGAGGAGTCTCATGATGTCCCTCAGATGGGGGTTTCCAGGGGCAGGGCAGAGCCTCCCATTCCTACAGAGACAGAGGAGTGAGGCAAATGGGTTGGGGCAGGGGGTCCCCTGAGGGGTACTAGTCATAGAGGCTCTGCTTGCAAACCACAGTTCCCCTCCCACTGAGCCCCTTCCTCTCCCCCTCCATTGCTGTGCCAGGATAGGGCATAGCAGATGCCAGCTGGGAGCACAGTTGTCAGGACAGAAGCATGTCCCTGGGTGGGGTTAGTGTTTGGTCAGGGGACACAGATGCTCTGTTCCCAGTGCAGCTCTGTAGAGCTGTGTCTTGAGGGAAGGCAGGGGTTAATTTGCAAAGGTCTTAGATTTGTTTTTCCAAATGACTCCCATCAGGGGAGCCCTGGAGAGGCAAGGGCATGATGGGAAGTGGGCGCCTGAGAGAACCCCCCATCTGCCTGGCAGAGCCTGATTGGCCTTCTCCTGGAGGGGCTAGAAGTGTCTGCTCATTTTCTGCCTCCCTTTGGTGTGTGTTTAGCTGCCTGAGCCCAGACACACCACACACACACACACACACACACACACACACACACACACACACAGAGTTGCTGGGCAGAGTCAAGCTCAGGACCATCAATAACCACGTGAAGAAGGTGTGAAGCAAGCCCCAGGGAGCCAGCCTCACCTGCCCCCGGCCCACTAACAACCCATCACGGAATGAGCCTGGACAGTGTGGTTGGTGTATGATGCTGCTGCAGCGCCAGTTGGGAAGAGAGGCAGCAGAGACTGTGCAGGAGGCTGGACCAGAGTGTCAGGCTGAAGAATTCAGATTTGCAGCTTCATCAAGGGGAGCCATGCAAGGCCCCTCAGGATAAAGTGAAGCCAGGGCATCCAGCCCCTACAGGGGAAGAGCCCTAAATGCCTTGGGAGAAAAAGGGAAATAGGCCTGGGGCCTTGAGAACGAGGAAGTCAGACACTCCTGGGTCCCCAGGGAGGGGTGGATGTGGGATGTAGATGTCCATGGTCCACAGTCCCTGAAGACCCCTGTTGTCCCAGCCCTGCACTGGGCACCATGGGGGATGCAGAGCTGACTCATGCCCCCATCCTCCCTGGAGGGAGTGATGGAGACTAGACAACAGTGTTGGGGTGTTGCCCCAGGTACACTCGTGACTAGCATTGCTGGACTAAATGCAACTAAGCCGGAAAGGGAAGTGAGTAACTGAGGATCAGAGGGTTAGGGAAGAAGACTGGGCCTGAGGTGTGCAGGACAAGGACTGAGGCTGGAGGTAGGAGCTGGGATCAGATTATCTATACCCAGAATGTCCGGCCAAAGAACTGAAATGTGAGCCTCTGGCAATGGGGAGTCGTGGAATGTCCTTCCAAGAGCAAGCGAATGCAGGAACCAGGCAGAAAAGGTAGGATGTATGAGTTGGGCGTGGTGGCACATGTCTCTAATCTCAACAACTTGGAGGCTGAGACAGGATGATTGAAAGTTCAAGGCCAGCCTGGGCAACTTAGGGAGACCCTGTCTCAAAATTTTAAAAAATATATATATTTTTAAAGGGCTGGGGATGTAGCTCAGTGGTAGACTGCCCTTGGGTTCTATGTCTAATACCACCAAAAAAAAAAAAAAATAGTGCATGAAGCTCAGGGCTCATTGCTTCCCAGTCACAGAATTCAATCACTTGTCAAAATATTTATTGAGTGCCAGTTTTGTGCCAGGCACTCTACCATGCACTAGGATCCAGCAATGAATTAAACAAAGATCACTACCCTTATGGAGCTTGCAATAAACAAAATAAATAAAGTAGATTATATATTAACCAGTGTTGAGAGCTCTAGAGAAAAATTAAACAGGGGATGGAGGGTGGGTAGTGTCAGTTTTTAAAAGGATGGTCAGAGAAGGTCTCACAAAGGAAGGAAACCATGTAGGTGGAAAAGTGTTCTACCTAGAGGGAATAGAAGGAACAAAGACCCTGAGGCAGGAGTTTGGCTGACTTGTTTGAGGGACATCAAAAAGGTCAAAAATGGTTGAAGAAGAGAAAGTAAAGGAATTAAATCAGAGGGATTACAGAGACCCAAACTGCAGGGCTTTGACTTTTACATCAAGCAAGATGGGAGTCATGGGAAGTGGAGCTCAAGCAGAGGAGGAGTGTGATCTAACTGTGTCTTGAGGTCACGATGGCTTTAGAGTGGACAACAGCACAGAGAGGCCAGGGCAGAAGCAGAAAGGCAATTTTGGAGGCTGTAAATCCAGAGCAAGATGATGGTGGAAACAGTGAAAGTGGGGACAGATGGTCAGGTTCTGAACACATATAAAATATGAAGCCCACAGAACATACAGGGAGGGAAAGAAAAAGTTAAGAGTGGCCAGACACGGTGGCACCCGCCTGTAACCCCAGTGACACAGGAGGCTGAGGCATGAGGATTGAAAGTTTCAAGGCCAGCCTGGGCAATTTAGTGAGACACTGTCTCAAAGTAAAAAATAAAAAGGGCTGGGGATGTAGCTCAGTGGTAGAGCATACCACCAAAAAAAAAAAAAAAAAATGGTCATGAAGAAAGGTCTCACAAAGGAAGGAAACCATGTAGGTGGAAAAGTGTTCTACCTAGAGGGAATAGAAGGAACAAAGACCCTGAGGCAGGAGTTTGGCTGACTTGTTTGAGGGACATCAAAAAGGTCAAAATGGTTGAAGAAGAGAAAGTAAAGGAATTAAATCAGAGGGATTACAGAGACCCAAACTGCAGGGCTTTGACTTTTACATCAAGCAAGATGGGAGTCATGGGAAGTGGAGCTCAAGCAGAGGAGGAGTGTGATCTAACTGTGTCTTGAGGTCACGATGGCTTTAGAGTGGACAACAGCACAGAGAGGCCAGGGCAGAAGCAGAAAGGCAATTTTGGAGGCTGTAAATCCAGAGCAAGATGATGGTGGAAACAGTGAAAGTGGGGACAGATGGTCAGGTTCTGAACACATATAAAATATGAAGCCCACAGAACATACAGGGAGGGAAAGAAAAAGTTAAGAGTGGCCAGACACGGTGGCACCCGCCTGTAACCCCAGTGACACAGGAGGCTGAGGCATGAGGATTGAAAGTTCAAGGCCAGCCTGGGCAATTTAGTGAGACACTGTCTCAAAGTAAAAAATAAAAAGGGCTGGGGATGTAGCTCAGTGGTAGAGCACCCCTGGGTTGAACCTCCAGTAGCACAAAAAGAAAAAGGAAAGAAAAGAGTCAAGGATGACTAACTGCAAGAAGGAACTTTCTAATAACTGTGAGGGGAAATCAAGGACTCACTTTTGGCTATGGTGGCTCATCTGGTAGAGAGCATGTAAACTGCTGGTGAGCCTGCTGAGGCCCTGGGAGGAGGCCACCCCTCACCCAGAGCAGAGCCTGACCTCCCATCCAGTGTCCAGCTGCCCATGTGGTTCCCTTAACCCAAAGCAGCCAGGAGGGATGGGGTACTTGGCTGGGAGGCACTCACTGTCGCATGCCACGTGTGCCCACAGTGTGCCCCAGCCTGGACATCCGCTCAGAGGTGGCAGAGCTGCGGCGGCTGGAGAACTGCAGCGTGGTTGAGGGCCACCTGCAAATCCTGCTCATGTTCACGGCCACCGGAGAGGACTTCCGCGGCCTCAGTTTTCCTCGCCTCACCCAGGTCACTGACTACCTGCTGCTCTTCCGAGTCTATGGCCTGGAGAGCCTGCGGGACCTCTTCCCCAACTTAGCAGTGATCCGCGGGGCCCGCCTCTTCCTGGGCTATGCACTGGTCATCTTCGAGATGCCACACCTGCGTGACGTGGGGCTGCCTGCGCTGGGGGCTGTGCTGCGTGGGGCTGTGCGCGTGGAGAAGAACCAGGAGCTCTGCCACCTCTCCACCATCGACTGGGGCCTGCTGCAACCTGCACCTGGTGCCAACCATATCGTGGGCAACAAGCTGGGTGAGGAGTGTGCTGATGTGTGCCCAGGAGTGCTGGGAGCCGCCGGCGAGCCCTGTGCCAGGACCACCTTTGGTGGGCACACCGACTACAGGTGCTGGACCTCCAGCCACTGTCAGAGAGGTGGGTGCTGGCACAGAATATGACTGGGGGGGGGGCAGAAGGAAGCAGGGCCAGGCGGGTCAGGGTGGCCACAGGATGGTGTAGGTGGGCACTTTACTGCCACTGTGTTTAATCTTCACTCGTCCAATGAGGCAGGTATACAGTTATTCCCATTTTACAGAAAAGGAAACAGAGGTTCAGGAGAGTTAAATAACTGATGTAGCATTAGGAGTAGATACAAGATGGTAATCAAAGCCAGGCACAGTGGGGCAGGCCTATAATCCCAGTGACTCAGGAGGCTGAGGAAGGAGGACCACAAGTTTGAGGCCAGTCTGGGCAACTTAGTAAGATTTTGTCTCAAAATAAAAACATAAAAAGGGTTAGGGATGTAGTTCAGTGGTAAAGTATCCCTGGGTTCAATCCCTAGTACTGGGGGTGGGAGGAACAGTATCAAGTAATCATGAAATAGGTAAAGGACAAGTACAAACAAGGCAGGCATGGGGGGCAGTGGGGGAGAAAATATGCCCAAATGGACAGAAGACTGCACAAGCAGTCTTGGGTCAAAGCCAAATGGCCTGGGTCCAATTCTCAGCTCTACTGCTTACTGGCTGTGCCTCAGTTCCCTCTTCTGTAAAGTGATAACAGGGTTGTTATGAAATGAGTTCTGCAGAGTATTAGAGAAGTGCCTGGGCCACGGTGGTGGTTCTATGTTCATTGTAAAAGTGGCCACATGCTAAGTGCAGTGGCCCATACCTGTAATCCCAAGGACTAGGAATCCTAAAGCAGGAGGACTGCAAATTCAAAGCCAGCCTGGGTAATTTAGTGAGACTCTGTCTCAAAATAAAAGTTTTTTTAAAAGGTTGGGGGTTGGGGATGTAGCTCAGTGGTAGAGCACCCTGGGTTCAATCCCCAGTGCTGCAAAAAAAAAAAAAAAAAAAGATTTGTGCTGAGAGCGGTGGCACACACCTATAATCCCAGCAGCTCTGGAGGCTGAGGCAGGAGGATCAGGAGTTTAAAGCCAGTCTCTGGGCTGAGGTTGTGGCTCAGAGGTAGAGCATTCGCCTAGCATTTGTGCGGCCCGGGTTCGATCCTCAGCACCACATAAAAATAAACACATTGTGTACAACTAAAAAGCAAATAAATAATTTTTTTTTTTAAAAAGCCAGCCTCAGCAATTTAGGGAGGCCCTAAGCAATTCAGCAAGACCCTATTTCTAAATAAAATATAAACAAAGAGCTGGGGATGTGGCTCAGTGGTTGAGCACCCCTGGGTTCAATCCCCTATACCAAAAAAGAAAAAGAAAGAAAAAAGGAAGGAGGAGGGAAATAGAAAAAGAAAAAGAAAGAAGAAGGAGGAGGAGATTATTTATGGACATAGAGGAAGGGAATAGAGAAGAACGGGAGGAAAAAGGAGGGGATGCTAGAAGAGGGGGAAATGAAAGTTATGGGGGAGGGAAGGAAGACCTTTCAGAAGCTGGGAGCAGATCTGGGATCCCTGCCTAGGAGTCTTTTCCAGACAGTTCATGGAGGTCAGTTCCTCTCACCTCCAAGGCCTCAGCATAAGGGCAGGCGAGTAACCAGACCCCTGCTGTATCGGAGGCCACTTCCCTGTGCCTCCCTGTTGGCTGTAAACACAGCTGTTGCAAGTCCTCTCGTGTACAGTGTCAACAGACCCTGGCTGACCCCACCCCACACATCGCTCCCAAAAAGACACCCAGCTGCCACTGTGCACGTTCCAGGCTCTCATATCCCCAGCACTGAACCCACCACTGCTGCTGGGGCCACCTCCTGCCCAGGGTTGGGGGTGGGGGACCTGGAGAGAGAGAGGCAGAATGGGCAGGGGCATTGATGAATGACGGTGGTGACCCCCCCACACACACTCCCAAGCCCACCTTGCCCCTGGCCTCACTGCTCAGGAAAGACCAGCTGGTTCATGCTGGCACCATGCCCAATGATGATGTGGGCACCAGGCCTAGACAGGACAGCAGGCTGGAGAGCAGCAACCCTGATGGACAAGGTCACTGCTCTGTCCTGAGTTCTAACACCCCCAACTGGACACTGTGGGAGGTGGAGAGCCACAGATAAGAGCTACGGTCTTGTACTCAAAAGACCCTGTCTGAAGGAAACCAGTGTCACCTGAATACGGAGAGTGTCACGGGGGAGAGGGCATTGGGGTCAGGGCTGGAAAAGGGTGACAGGACTGAGGGGGAATGGGTGAGGTCCAACACAGCTCTCTGCCCACAGTGTGTCCCTGCCCCCAAGGGCTGGCCTGCACAGCAGGGGGGGCGCGTGCTGCCACTCGGAATGTCTGGGGGGCTGCAGCCAGCCCGAAGACCCTCGTGCTTGCGTAGCCTGCCGCCATCTGTACTTCCAGGGTGCCTGCCACAGAGCCTGCCCTCCAGGCACCTACCAGCAAGAGTCCTGGCGCTGCGTCACAGCCGAGCGCTGTGCCAGCTTGCGCTCGGTGCCTGGGCGCACCTCCACTTTCGGCATCCACCAGGGCACCTGCCTGGCCCAGTGCCCTCCAGGTTTCACCCGTAATGGCAGCAGGTGAGCGTCGGGTGGAGGGAGGAAGCTTGGGACAGTGAGGAGGCCTGAGGAGGCCCACAGGGATCCGAAGCTCATGCCACCTGATTGTCCCCACTAGCATATTCTGCCATAAGTGCGAGGGGCTGTGCCCGAAAGAATGCAAGGTAGGCACCAAGACCATCGACTCCGTCCAGGCGGCACAGGATCTGGTGGGCTGCACCCACGTGGAGGGGAGCCTCATCCTCAACCTTCGCCAGGGCTGTCAGTACCTACTCTGGTCTTCGCACCTCCTCCTGACCGCACCCTTCCTCCCAGCCATGCCCATTGCTACGACCTGGCTAAGTACCACTTTCTTCATCCAGGGTTCCAGCCCTGAGGACCCACTTGCCCTGGACCTCCTCCTGCCCCTGCCTTGTGGGTCCATCCCCTTCCCTACTCCCGCTCCATCCCTGTCCATTCCTTCCTCAGACAACCTGGAGCCAGAACTACAGCGCAGCCTGGGGCTGGTAGAGACCATCACTGGCTTCCTCAAAATCAAGCACTCCTTCGCACTTGTGTCCCTGGGCTTTTTGAAGAACCTCAAGCTAATCCGGGGGGATGCCATGGTGGATGGGTAAGGGGTCAGAATCAGGCCTCTGACCAGCCCCTTCCCTCAACATTCCCAAAACAGTGGTGAAGAGAATGGGCTCTGGAACCCGTTCAGCCACTTACTAGCTGTGTGACTCTGGATAGGTTACTTAACTTCTCTGGCTGTTTTTCATTGATACAATGAAACTAGTTTAACATGACTTATTTCTTAGGGGCTGCTGCGAAAATTACTTAAATTGTTATGTGTAAAGCATTTAAAATACTGCCTGGAACACAGTATATATAATAAAAAATTAGAGTTCCATAGAACTCCATAAGGATTGGCCAAAATTGTTAACATCTGATCCTGGCCTGCATAGGGTGTCTTACCTGGGTTTTAAACACTCCTACCAACAGCTGGACAAGACCTACCCAAAATATAGCCAGGATTTTTCAAAATAAAAAGAATGCCTTAAATTTGCATCACAGCCGGGCACGGTGGCGCACGCCTGTAATCCCAGCACTTGGGAGGCTGAGGCAGGAGGATCGCGAGTTCAAAGCCAGCTTCAGCAATGGTGAGGCACTTAGCAACTCACGGAGACTCTGTCTCTAAATAAAATACAAAAAAGGGCTGGGGATGTGGCCCAGTGGTTGAGTGCCCCTGAGTTCAATCCCCAGTACCCCCCCCAAAAAAAAAATTCACATCACAGTGGTGCACACCTGTAATCCCAATGACTCAGGATCTGAGTTCAAGGACAATCTGGTCAATTTAGTAAGATCCTATCTCAAAATTTAAAAATAAAAATTTAAAAAAGCCTATGAATGTAGCTCAGTAGTAAAGTACTCCTGGGTTCAATCCCCAGTACTAAAATAATAATGATAAATAATAAATTAATTAATTAATGAACATCAGCCTGGGCATGGTAGCTCATGGCTATAATCTCAGCAGCACAGAAGGCTGAGGCAGGAGGATTGCAAGTTCAAGACCAGCCTCAGCAACTTAGTGAGACCCTGTCTCAAAAAGGGTTGGAGATGTAGCTCAGTGGTTAAGCTCCTCTGGGTTCAATGCCCAGTACCCCACCACCACCACACACACACCAAAAAAGAAAAATAAATAGTATTAGTCAGGTGCTTTCCCATGTCTTCTCATGTCTCCTGGCACATTGTCTGTTACACCTAGAGGTGCCCACACCCCAGCTTGAGACCCACTGCCTCAGGATGAGTACCATTCCTCCTTGTGTCCCCAAAATCAGGATACAGCAAGTGTTCAAAGTAAGATGAAGTCAGGAAGGAAACAGGGTAGCTGTTGACCCCATTTCGCTGATGAGGATAACAGAGAGGATAGATGACCTTCCAGACATCACACTCCGGTTAGTAGCACAGAGTGGTGTGCCCAAGCCCCCCCACCCCTGTGTTCTGGGTGTGAGTGGCTGCCCATGCCTCTTCCTGTGCCCAGCACAGCCCCTCCAGGAGGAGCCCCAAAGCCACCCCCTTTGGCACCCCAGCCCCCACCTCCCTACAGAACAAGGTCCCCTGGCTTCCCCCAGGAACTACACTCTGTACGTGCTGGACAACCAGAACCTACAACAGCTGGGATCCTGGGTGGCCACCGGGCTCACCATTCCTGTAGGCAAGATCTACTTTGCCTTCAATCCACGCCTCTGCTTGGAGCACATCTACCGATTGGAGGAGGTGACCGGCACACGAGGTCGGCAAAACAAGGCTGAGATCAACCCCCGCACCAATGGAGACCGCGCTGCCTGTAAGGCCCAAGACCCCACCCCCAGAGCAAGCCAGCGCACTCACAATGCGCCACGACCCAAGACACACGCGCTGCCATCCCCAAACCCTGAGACACACCCATTCGGGTGGGAGGGGTCTCTTGAATGGGACAGGCTCTCTTTGGACGTCCCATTGTGGGTGGAATGCCTCCGGGCTGGGTGGGGGCTCAAACAGGTCACAGGCGCGTTGGGAGCAGGTGTTTACCCCTCCCTGAGCCCAGGCCAGACTCGCACCCTGCGCTTCGTGTCCAACGTGACTGAGACGGACCGCATTCTGCTGCGCTGGGAGCGCTACGAGCCGCTGGAGGCCCGCGACCTGCTCAGCTTCATCGTGTACTACAAGGAGTCGTGAGTACCAGGGTCAGGGCCACAGGCCCATTTCTTCTGAGACCAGAGGCAGCCTAGGGCGGAGCGCCTAGGGCTATGGAGAGCCCGGAAGCTAGGACTCCCAGGTCACATTTCAATGCAGGGCCCACCTTAGGCTCTCTCCCCTCACCTCTGCAACCCGCTTCTCCCCGCCGCCGCCGCCTACTTACCTCAGTTTTCCCTCACCAAGTGAAACGAAGAGGACTGTCAGGGCTTCTGAGAGCTGAGATCGCTCTGCTGGAAGGCTTGGATAATTAAACTTCAATTCACTATGCTAATGTTCTATACTGACCACATGCTCCTGCCCCAGCAGTGGTTTGGGGAGTGCCCATCAATTTGGCCAGTTTTATGAGCAGCTCTGCCAGCACTTCATTAAAGCCTGAGAAAGGGAGGGTGCTGAGGTGGCCAGGGACTGGTTGCTTTTTTCTTTGAAGAAAATGGAATGACCCTAGCAACAGGGATCATAGTTAGAACACAGAAGAACTTCCCCTCAAAACGTGGCTAGGAATCAGAAAGATCTCTTCAGAGGGGATAAATGGATTTCCCAGGTAGAGAGGATGCAGCCACCTAGCTTGGAAAGACTGTCCATGAATTAAAACTGAGAGGTCTTAATTTTTTTCCTCAGGTCCTGTCTTGGGAGGAGGGTGGGAGGCTTCCTCAGTGGTGGGTGACTGGAGCTAGCATGAGGGGCTGGAGAATTGGTAAAATATAGATTCTGATTTGTTTAGTCCCCAGTAGAGCCTGTAAGTCTGCATTGCCAACAAGCTTCTAGGTGATGCTGAAGGTGCTGGTTCATGGACCACATTTTTTAAAAAATATTTATTTATTTGCTTTAGTTTTACACAATGTGTTTATTTTTACGTGGTGCTGAGAATTGAACCCGGGCCGCTCTACCGCTGAGCCACAACCCAGCCCCTCATGGATCACATTTTAAGAAGCACTGACAGAGCCTGCAATGTGAATGGCACCCCCTGACACATGAAGTCCCCAACTACACAACTCTGCACAGATGCTTTTGGGCAACAAGGGCAGAGAATCTTGGGGATCCTCCAGGGGCTCCCTAATATTACTGCCTTGCATTGTGACTGGTGTGCTCCCTCAGATGCATGCACTGTGATCCTGGCTCATCCATGGCATTGATTCTGCACCTCTACACAGTTCCTCCCAGACTATTCTGCTTCCATTCCAACAAGGGCAGGCACTTCCTGCTGAGCCTAGAACTCCTCACCTGCTTTTCTCCCCTCATGCATAGTGGAAGAACAATGACAATGACACTCCTCTGGTGATGGGGGGGGGGACGTGTGCTAGAACATGGGGATGGGGATGAGCTAGTTCTCAGTTCCGGGGATGGGGTGTTCAGCCCATTCCAGAATGCCACAGAGCATGTGGGTCCAGATGCCTGTGGAACTCAGAGCTGGAACCTGCTGGATGTGGAGCTGCCCCTAAGCCGCACCCAAGAGCCAGGGGTGACCTTAGCTCCCCTCAAGCCCTGGACACAGTATGCAGTGTTTGTGCGGGCTATCACGCTGACTACTGCGGAGGACAGCCCCCATCAAGGAGCCCAGAGCCCCATTGTCTATCTCCGAACCCTGCCTGCAGGTAGGCTGAAGCACTAGGAGGACCAAAGTTACTGTGCCTGTATCTAGTGAGGAGGGGGCCAGGGACCAAAGCATCAAAAAACAGAGAGGCTAGGACACTGAAGGTCTGGTCCTAAAGACTGGGAGGTCAGAGGCTTAAGTCCCAGAAAGAAGAGGGGCCATTCACCTGGGTCCTAGGGAGGGTGCGGTTGTAACAGTGCAGTAAATAAGCTGGGTGAACTCAAGGGACTTTGGAGAAGGGGAGGACATAATTCTGATCTCTAGGAAGGAAGGTCACCTATTCCTCCAGAGAAGTCCCTCGAGAAAGAGGGACTCATTACCAGACACTATTTGGAAGGGGAACCCACGGCCTGAGTGGTCCTCTCCTCACATCCCCAGCACCCACGGTGCCCCTAGACGTCATTTCCACGTCCAACTCCTCCTCCCACCTCCTGGTGCGCTGGAAGCCACCGACCCAGCGCAACGGAAACATCACCTACTACCTGGTACTGTGGCAGAGGCTGGCAGAGGACGGCGACCTCTACCTAATGACTACTGCCACCCGCGGTGCGCAGGCCGGCAGGGTGGGAGGTCCGGGTCAGGATCGGTGGGCGCCAGAGGAAGGTAGTCCACTTCTCTAACTACTGTCTTCCCGGACGCGGCACTAGGCTTGCGGCTGCCCACCAGCAACCATGACTCCCGCTTCTACCGCGAAGATGGGGAACTTGAGGCCGAGACCGAACCGGGCTGCTGCCCTTGCCAGCACTCCCCTCCTGGACAGGTCCTGCCCCCGCTGGAGGCGCAAGAGGCCTCGTTCCAGAAGAAGTTTGAAAACTTTCTACACAACGCCATCACCATCCCCAAGTACGACAAGCGCACGCCGAAGGGGCGGGTCTTATGGGCGGGGCCTGGGGGTGGATCTTCCAGAGAGGGTGGGGACTTGAGGGCGGGGCCTGAGTTGTGGGCGGGCTTGGGGAGAAGGAGGTGTTCGATCCGAAGAGCGCGCTGGGGTGCATTCCGATCGGGTCTGATAGTGCCTTCCTGGGCCCCCTAGATCCCCTTGGAAAGTGACCTCCATCAACAGGAGCCCTCAAAGGTGAGCGGGGATGGGGCTGGGGGCTGAGGGGCGAGACTCCAGGGAACAGGCCCTGGCTGACCTACGCCCTCTCCAGGGACTCAGTGCGGCACCGCCGGGCCGCCGGAACCCTCAGACTAGCGGGCAACAGCTCGGATTTTGAGATCCAGGAGGACAAGGTTCCCCGAGAGCGAGCTGTGCTGAGCGGCTTGCGCCACTTCACGGAATACCGGATCGACATCCATGCCTGCAACCACGCGGCGCACACCGTGGGCTGCAGCGCGGCCACCTTTGTCTTTGCGCGCACCATGCCCCACAGTAGGTGCACCCCCACCTTCTACCTCTCACCACTGACCCGAGGACCCTGTCCCTGACCTCTGCACCCAGAAACTCGCTTTGCTCGCCCCTCCCAGTTTCCATAATCCTAGAGCTTCCCCAGACCTTCCAGTTCAGCCCAGTTTAACTTGATTTTGAACGTGAGAGAGAGAAACTACTTGTGGCCTGGTTGCCAGATGCCCCCTCCCGCAGGAGAGGCCGATGGTATCCCAGGGAAGGTGGCCTGGGAGGCAGCCAGCAAGAGCAGTGTTCTCTTGCGGTGGCTTGAGCCACCGGACCCCAATGGACTCATCCTCAAGTATGAAATCAAGTACCGTCGCTCAGGAGAGGTAGGTACCCTAGGGCACCCCCATCTCAGCCCCTATTTTGTGCCTACATCCCCTTCCCAGCCAGCTCTTCTGTGCTACCCATAGGAGGCCACAGTGCTATGCGTGTCCCGTCTGAGATATGCCAAAGTTGGTGGGGTCCACCTGGCCCTGCTTCCTCCTGGGAACTACTCTGCTAGAGTTCGTGCCACTTCACTGGCTGGCAATGGCTCCTGGACAGACAGTGTTGCCTTCTACATCGTTGGCCCAGGTATACAGACTTGAATCCCCAAACAGTGCTACCTGGTCCCCAGCCTACCAGATTCCTCTACCCCAATCCTTCCCATCCTTGTCTCCCAGTGTTTAGAGGGAAGCATCCCCTTCCCTTGGACTTTTCAATTTTTGACCCTGTCCTCTGCTGTCCTCTGACCACTAGAGGAGGAAGACTCCGGGGGTCTGCACATCCTCCTCACTGTCACCCCCGTGGGGCTCATGCTGCTCATCATTCTTGCTGCCCTTGGTTTCTTCTACGGCAAGAAGAGGTGATGATAGTTCCCACTCTCTTTCTCTTCATCATATCAGTGCAGTCAGAGGGTGGTAGATCAGACAGCAGAGAGCACTTCCCCTGGGGAATGACTCTTCCCCTGGAGGTGACATGGAGAAGACATACCTCTTGGGTAGGGTGACCAATTCATCCTGGTTAGCCTGGGATTTTCCCAGCTTTAGCACACAGGGCCTGGTGGATCACCACACCCTCGATCCAAGATGAGAAATAATGAATCTAATCCTGCCATAGCAAGGGGACAGACAAGAGACCTCAGCATGTGTCCCAGACACTTGATGTCAGATCCCTCTGGGACAGAATGCAAGAGGGATCTGAGGGCAGGACATTAATTAGCTGAGTCTTAGAGATGTCCTGAATGGGCAGGAACCCCTTTACTCCTGTACCTGCCTATTCCCAACCTGTCATATCCCAGCACTCAGACCAAAATCAGCTTGGAAAGTGTTTTGTGCCTTCCCAGGGCTCACCCTGACCTAGGCTGGGGTGTGATCAATAATCCTCCTCCTCGAGGTGTCCCTCTTGTTTTCTGGCATCACTCGTTCCTTCCCAAGGTCTCTTCCAGCCTGACCTCCTTGCTTCCTATTGCAGAAATGGCACCCTGTATACCTCTGTGAATCCAGAGTACTTCAGCGCCTCTGAGAGTAGGTCTGGGGGTGAGTGGACAGGTGGTATGGGAAGGGAGACAGGAGCGGAGGAGAAACAGACTTCCAGGAAACTTTCTTGGAGAAGGTGGCCTTGGGACCAGAGCATTTCAGAAGAGGAGGCAAGAAGTGGGTGGAGATGAGGAGATGAGGCACAGAGCAGCATCCCTGCCTCATGACCCCTACCTCCTCTCAGTGTATGTCCCTGATGAGTGGGAGGTGCCCCGGGAGCAGATCTCCATAATCCGGGAGCTGGGCCAAGGCTCTTTTGGGATGGTCTATGAGGGCCTGGCACAAGGACTTGAGGCTGGAGAGAAGTCCACACCTGTAGCCCTGAAGACGGTGAATGAGCTGGCCAGCCCACAGGAACGCATTGAATTCCTTAAGGAAGCTTCTGTTATGAAGGCATTCAAGTGTCACCATGTGGTAAGGAGGTCAGGCATTGTCAGGGTCATAATTAAAGTAAAAGTAATGTGGTAAGAGGGAAAGGGTCAGAGATGAGTTCAGGGCATCATCAAGATCAGGGTTGGGACTGTGGTTAGTATCCTAGTTGGGAGCACCTAGGTGTGATGGTATACAACTGTAATCCCAGTGTCTTGGGCCCAGAGACTAAGGAGGCTGAGGCAAGAGGATTGAAAGTTCAAGGCCAGCCTCAGCAACTTAGTGAGACCATACCTCAAAAACAAACAAAAAAAACCATATGCCTATAATTTCATCAGCTCAGTAGGCTGAGGATCACAAATTCAAAGCCAGCCTCAGCAACTTAGCAAAGTCCTAAGCAATTTAGCAAGACTCTGAGTCAAAACAAAACAAAAATAAAATAAAAAATTAGAGACAAGGGGCAAGGTGGCGCGCACCTGTAATCCCAACAGCTCAGAAGGCTGAGGCAGGAGGACCGTGAATTCAAAGTCAACCTCAGCAAAAACAAGGCACTAAGCAACTCAGTGAGATCCTGTCTCTAAATAAAATACACAATAGGGCTGGAGATATGGCTCAGTGGTTGAATGCCCCGGTACCACACAAGCACACACACCAAAAACAAAGAAAGAAAGAAAGGTATCTTAGGGTTATGGCTATCATTGAGATGTGTCATGGTTGGGGGTGTTCAGAGGATTTTTAGGGTCATGATTAGAATTAAAGTCAGAGTTGGACCAAGTTCATGATGTGACAATTGTCAGATATGATCAAGGTTCTGAGGGTTGTGAGTTAGGGTTAAGGTTAGATCAGGATTAAGGCTGTAGTTATGGCTGGGATTAAGGTCAAGGTGGATGTCTGGGTCAGGCTGTGGTCACAGCAGGTCAAGGTTTTGGTCAGGTTGGAAAAAGGAAGGTGGGAAGAACTGCAACCAAACTCTCTGTCCATCCCAGGTGCGTCTCCTGGGAGTAGTATCTCAAGGCCAGCCAACTCTGGTCATCATGGAGTTAATGACCCGGGGGGGACCTCAAAAGCCATCTTCGGTCTTTGCGGCCTGAAGCAGAGGTGGGGACCAGGAAGACCCTGAGCCTTGAAAGGCTGGGGAGCCTGAGAAGTCTTGGGCACAGTGTGGGGGACAAGCCTCTAGGTTCCTTCTTCACCCGCCCTGTCTCTTGGCCCTAGAACAACCCTGGGCTCCACGGCCAGCACTAGAGGACATGATACAGATGGCTGGTGAGATTGCAGATGGCATGGCCTACCTTGCTGCCAACAAGTTCGTGCACCGAGACCTGGCAGCCCGTAACTGCATGGTGTCCCAGGACTTCACTGTCAAGATCGGGGGTACAGAGGGTGCCAAGCAGATGAGGGCATCCTGAGGGGTAGAGACGCCCCTAGCTAGCTCCCCATAGCCCACAGCTCCAACCCTGACAGCCTGTGAGAACTTTGGCAAGTCAGCCCCCAGATCAGTCTCCTGGTCCAAGGTCAGAAGGCTTTGGATGGGATGACCTCTGAGGTCCTTTGAGCCCCCACATTCCAAGACTGTGGAGATAGAGAGGGTTGGGAAAGGAATTCCTGGGGCAGGATCTGGTGTGTGACTTCCATACCTCCTCCACTCCCTTTTTCTAGACTTCGGGATGACTCGGGACGTGTATGAGACTGACTATTACCGCAAGGGGGGGTAAGGGGCTGCTGCCCGTGCGCTGGATGGCCCCTGAGTCCCTCAAAGACGGAATCTTCACCACGCACTCAGATGTCTGGTAGGACTTGGCAGGATCAGAGGGCTCCGGGGACGTGGAAGTGTCATCTGGGAAGGGGCCTGGGACACTCCCCATCCTTGGGTCGCACTGGGCAGCCTGAAGGGTGCTGAGCTCAGGTCCACCTGTGTGTCCTCCAGGTCCTTTGGTGTGGTGCTCTGGGAGATTGTGACCCTGGCTGAACAACCCTACCAGGGCCTGTCCAATGAGCAAGTGCTCAAGTTTGTCATGGATGGTGGGGTCCTGGAGGAGCTGGAGAGCTGTCCCCTTCAGTTGTGAGTCACCCCTACCTACCTCACCCCCAAGTTTCTGGCCTACCACCTCTGATGCTTCTAGATCCACTGACCCCTGGCCAGCTATGAGATGCCAGTTCTAAACTCTCACTGTGCCCTCCCACACACACCCATTTACTCTCCTCTGTCCCTCAATGCCCCTGGACCCTCTACTTTCACTGAGTGACCCTGCCAATGCAGAAGGCTGGGAGTGAGTCCTGGGACTCCAGGATCCTTTGACACTGCCTCCCCCACCTGCCAGGCAGGAGCTGATGAGCCGTTGCTGGCAGCAGAACCCACGCCTGCGCCCAACCTTCACCCACATCCTGGACAGCATACAGGAGGAACTGAGGCCCTCCTTCCGCCTGCTGTCCTTCTACTACAGCCCAGAGTGCCGGGGAGGCCTGGGCTCCTTGCTATCCACTGATGCAGAGCCTGACTCCCCACTAACTCCCAAAGAAGCCTCAGATTGCAGCCCCCAAAATGGGGGTCCAGGGCACTGAGGGACTCCCCATTCCCTAGCTGGCTGGCCTCTCATGGGTAAAGAGGAAGGGACTGAATCTTTGTGCCCATGAGATGTCCAGATGGTCACCTCCCACCCCCAGCCATGTTCAGGGCAGGGAATGGCCAAGAGTGGGACAGAGAGCAGGAGCAGAAAGAAGCAGGAGCAGCAGAAGAGACTCATGCAGGAAAGAGTGTCAGCAGTTGGAGTTCGTGGGAAAGCAACAGGGCCACAGCGGGAGGAATCATTAGACCATGGACAGGCATCCCACCGCCCACAGAGGGAGAGGCCCTGCTCACACTGAGAAGAGAAGGCCCATCTGCCCTGGAAGCAGCATCTGAAGAGCCCCACCCTCAGCTTTGGATCTTCCGTGGACATCTGGGTTCATCAACATGCCTGAAATCAGATGAGCGATCAGAGCTGGGCGCCCTCTGCATCCATGTTTAGGACACTCAGGATGGATGTGAATATTGCTGCCCTTCTTTCAACTGCATCACCTCCTCCCCTTAGCCCCACACACCGGGAGGCATGGCGAGAACCCCAGCATCTGGTGAGCAGGTTTCCAGCCCGGCCCTGGTGGGCCTGCCCCAAATCTTCCTCTCCCCTTTCCCCAATCAGGGACCCTCAAGCTTGGTGCTCCTCCTTCTTTTTCCCCAGGGGCATCCCTTGGTGCTCATTCACAGCTTTGTCCAGTCTTCCCCTCAATTATAAGTCTTGGATCATTTAGGCTTTAAGAGCCTCGTCTTCTTCCCTCCCCTCACCCCACCCCCTGCCTCTCATGGGAAGACTGGAGAAGGCACAATAAATGCTGAGGTCTGTTTGTACCCAGGTCCCGGGCAGTTATCTCTCCATCTCTATGGCGTCAACACTGGATGAACTTCCTCTCTCCCTCCTTTGGGACTTGAGGTGGTGACCTGAAGGCAGCGATACAGGATAAACACACTGCAGTCACACGCCACCCCCATGAGGGCCTGAGCAGCCAGGGCTGCCATTGCAGTGAAACGGGACAGTCTTGCCATTATCTTCTGCTCAGGGCCAGAAGTGGTTGAACCCAGCAGGGAACCTTTCTATCTGCCCTCTCAGCAGAACCAACCAGTCCCCCCACACCCCATCTTTATTTGTCTCTTGCTCTCTCTGGCCACTGGGCAGGCATTTCCTTTCAGGAAATCCCAGGACAGACTTTAAGTGGGAAGAACACGCATAGAGCTGCCTTTGAGAGATGTTATACTTGCACCACAGGGGAGTCAGAGTCCAAGGCTTTTATGTCAATGCCAGGACATGTATTTGAAGGGGAAGAGGTGCAGAAGAATGACCACAAACATTGATGAAGCAATGGGAGGGGCAGGTCACAGCTTGGGTCATTTTTTTTTCTTGCTGGGGACTGAATCCAGGTCTTCACACATGCTAAGTACACTCTTTACCACTGAGCTACATGCCCTGTCCCTCAGACTTTTTAGTTTCCTGCATCATCTTTGGAGCCACAGTGCTCAAGTTGCCACACACTGCCACCGGTACTGAGCATCCTTGCTTGTCAGCAGTTGTTCTGCAACAAGAGAGCAATCAGGCAGGGTGAGACCATATCTGTGACAGCAGTTATCCTGTTACCCTGACAGAGTCAGGGTGGGCAGCAAGGACCACCGCGGGGAACAGACCCCTCCTCTGCCCTTGCCCAGCATTGGTGACTGAAACAACAGTGACCTCTAATGGTTGGCCACAGAACTGCAGCTATGGGAGGAAAGAGTTGTATTCCCCCATCTCTCTTTTCTGTTGCTGGTCACCCCAAGGCTTTTAGGAGAGTGGAAGAGAGGAGATTCCACACAAAAGCCCTGGAACTAACATCCACATGCTCACATAGAGCTCACAGACATACTGCACTTGCACATACTGCGGAGGCTGCAGTGGGGTCAAGCCCTCCCCCACCACGTCCCCAACTTCCAGTGCTGGGCATTGCAAGTTCAGGAAGTGCTGGTTGCCTGGATGTGGTGGAGGAACTTCAGGAAGGGATTGGGATTTAAAGAAAAGAGGGCTTCAAAACTACCCTGCCTTCTGGGCACAGTGTAATCTCAGCAACTCAGGAGGCTGAAGCAGGAGGATCTTAAGTTTGAAGCCAGTCTGGGCAACTTAGCAAGACCCTGTCTCAAAAAAAAAAAAAAAAAAAAGGCTGGAAACGTAGCTCATTGGTATAGCTATTGGTAGCTATTAGTATAGCACCCCTGGGTTCAATCCCCAGTACAAAAAAACAACAACAGGGGGCTGGGGCTGGGGCTCAGCGCTAGTACACTTGCCTGGCATATGTGAGGCACTGGGTTCAATTCTCAGCACCACATATAAATAAATAAAATAAAAGATCTACCAACAACTAAAAAAATTTTTAAAGATATTTTTAAAAAACAAAACAAAACAAAAAACCCTGGGCTGGGGATATAGCTCAGTTGGTAGGGTGCTTGCCTCACATGTACAAGGCCCTGGGTTCAGTCCTCAGCACCACACACATACAAAAAATCCTACCTGGGTTATACTTCCAAAGATGAGAGATGGCAGCTGGCTCAGAAAAATTTCTTGTAGTAAGATATAGGGAAGCTAGAAGGCAAGCTCTGATGCCATTGTGTCCCAGAAAAGGAGTAGGTTTAACAAGGTAGCAAGAGAGTTGAAGTTTGGACTTCAGAAGGGACTACTAATCAAGGAAGGCTTGTGGAGGTAAGACATGTCTTCTCTCTCAGTGACAGCTAGAGACAGATATAGGTTGACCTGGGAAGGAGGGATGAGCACCCACCACAGAGGAGAAAGGGTAAAAGCATGACACTAAGAGAATCCTGAGCACCCTTCTTTTGTGTGTGTGTGGTACTGAGTTAAACCCAGGAGTGCTCTATCCCTGAACTATATCCCAGCCCTTTTTATTTTATTTCATTTTATTTTTAATCTTGAGACAGGTTCTTGATAAGTTGCGCAGGCTAGCCATGAACTAGCTAGCCATGTCTCAGCCTTCTGAGTCTCTGGGATTTCAGGCATGCACCACCACACCAGACCAGAAGCACAATTCTTGGCCCCTCTTCTGGACAGAACTCAAATAAATAGGAGCTGGTGTTAGGGCTCCGTAGTAGGGCACTTGCCTGGCATGTATGAGGTACTGAGTTCAATTCTCAGCATCACGTATAAATAAATAAATAAAGGTCCATCAATAACTAAGTAAATAACCTGCAACTGGCTGGAAGATAGACGATGGAGTGAAGAAGATAGATAGATAGATGAGCATGAAAGAATGTTATAGACAGTTTCATTTCTTGGAACTGTTTCTGTGTCCCTGTGACAGGTCCCCACCACCTAGGCAGAGGGGTACTGGGGATTAGAGATCTCATGTCCCATCCCTTCCAAGCTCAGGAACAACTGATGTGTCTTTGTAGGAATATGGAGGACAGGTGCTCCAGGGAGAGAAGTCCAGGGACTCAGGGGAGGGGCAGAGGTGGTCTGAGATCAGGAGAGCTCAGCCTCTGAGCCAGGCCTCAGTAGAGGCAAGACCAAGTGAGGTATCCATAGCTCCTCTTCCTCTAGCCTCTAAGTAAAGGGCTGCAGCCAAGGTGGTTCCTGGATATCACTGCATGGGAAGAACAGCAGGATATAAGGAGCTGAGTGCAATGGAGCATGCCTGTAATCCCAGCAAGAGAGGCTGAGGTAGGAGTATAGCCAAGTTTAAGGCCAGCCTCAGCAACTTAGCAAGGCTCTAAGCAACTTAGCAAGACCCTGTCTCAAAATAAAAAATAGAAAGGCCAGAAGATGTAGCTCAGTGGGAGCTCAGATGAGCAGCATCCCACGTGTGTTCTTGGCAAGGTCTCTTACCCCTACAATAATGCTGTGCTCCCTCCAAGTCCCAGGAGTCTTGGGTGGCAAGGCACCAGACCTTAGATGCCCTGTCAGGGGACAGTCCTGAAGAAACTGTGAACCTTCCCTTTGGTCTAATGCCAACATGCTGTGGAAGTTCCTCCCCTACGAGTGTTTTGCCTTCTTCTCCAACTTTCTCTTGGGAGCTAAGGACAATAGGGATGTTAGTACATGGCCACTGTTTTAGTCAGCTTTTTTGCTGCTGTGACTAAAAGACCCAACAAGACCAGCTAAGGGGAGGAAAAGTTTATTTGGGGCCTCACGGTTTCAGAGGTCTCAATCCATAGATAGCCAGCTCCATTCCTCGGGGTTCCAGGTGAGGTAGAAAAACAGTGGAAGATTGTGGCAGAGGGAAGCAGCCCTCATGATGATCAGGAAGCAGAGAGAGAGACTCCACTTGCCAGATACAAAAATATATACCAAAGCCACAACCCCAATTCCTCACCTCCTCCAGCTACACCCTACCACTCAATTAATCCCATCAATTCACTAATTGAGTTAAGTCTCTCATAACCCAATCATTTGTCCTCTGAACCTTCTTGCATTGTCTCACATATGAGTTTTTTGGGGACACCTCACATCCAAACCATAACAACCACTAATCCACAGCAAAGGTCTTCCACCTTTCAGTCAGGGGTTCCTGCACAACCCCTCAGGGCAACACTGCCTGCCCCTGGAATGGGAGGGGAGTTTAGGGTTCTCCCCATCCCTGCAATGTTAATAGGCTGAATGCTGGCACCCTCATTAACCCCTTATTTCTGTTTAGGAGTCAGGGGCCTGAACACCTGAGTCATCTCCAGGTCGTCCACCATGAAATTGAGACATTCTGGGTCAATACTGAGTGACCAGTAGGGTGACATCATTTCCTTCTGAAGAGGGTAGAAGAAGTGGCATTGAATGTACACCAAATCAGTAATCCAGGTGGGTGGGCAGGGGATGGATTCAGACCAAGGATACCTGATCCAGTCAGGTCAGAGGATTCTTGGTGAGCCCAAGTACATAGAGCGGAGATCATGGTCTCACCTACATCAGATGCCTGGCAGAAGCAAAATTCTTCAAAGGGGCCACAAGGCTGAGTTTTGATGTTCTTGCTATTTTTTAAGTCCGCCCTCCCCTTTTTCTCCACTGATGTTCTTGTTATTAAAAGGTGGTCCACACATCTGTAATCCTAGCTACTCAGGAGGCTGAAGCAGGAGGAACATGAGTTCAAAGACAGCCTGGGCAAGTTAAAAAAACCCTGTCTCAAAACAAAAAATAAAAAGGGTTGGGGATGTAGCTCCATAGTAAAGCACTTGCCTAGCATGCATGAGGCCCGGGTTCAATCCCCAGTACCACACACACAAAAAGAAAGGAGGCCTAGCTAGATGCGGTGGGGCACACCTGTAATCCCAGCAGCTCGGGAGGCTGAGACAGGAGTTCAAAGCCAGCCTCAGCAACAGCAAGGCGCTAAGCAACTCAGTGAGACCCTGTCTCTAAATAAAATACGAAATAGGGGGGCTGGGGTTGTGGCTCAAGCGGCAGAGTGCTCACCTCGCACATGTGCAGCCCGGGTTCGATCCTCAGCACCACGTAAACATAAATGCATTGCACTGTGTACAACTAAAGTAAATAAATAGATATTTAATTTTAAAAAAACACAAAATAAGCCGGGCGTGGTGGCGCACGCCTGTAATCCCAGCACTTGGGAGGCTGAGGCAGAAGGATCACAAGTTCAAAGCCAGCCTCAGCAATGGCGAGGCACTTAGCAACTCAGTGAGACCCTGTCTCTAATAAAATACAAAAAACAGCTGGGGGATGTGGCTCAGTGGTCCAGTGACCCTGAGTTCAATCCCTGATACAAAAAAAAAAAAAAAAAAAACGAAATAGGGGGCTGGGGTTGTAGTTCAGAGGTAGAACGCTCACCTAGCATGTGCAAGCCCCTGGGTTTGATCCTCAGCACCACATTAAAAAAAAAATAATAATTAATTAATTAAAGGTATTGTGTTCAACTACAACTAAAAAAAAAATTTTTTTTTTTTTTTTTTTTTTTTGGTACTGGGGATTGAACTCAGCGGCACTCGACCACTGGGCCACATCCCCAGCCCTTTTTTTTGTATTTTATTAGAGACAGGGTCTCACTGAGTTGCTAAGTGCCTTGCCATTGCTGAGGCTGGCTTTGAACTCACGATCCTCCTGCCTCAGCCTCCCAAAGTGCTGGGATTACAGGCGTGCGCCACCACGCCCGGCTTAAAAAATATTTTTAAAAAATACAAAATAGGGCTGAGGATGAAGCTCAGTGATTGAGAGTTCCTGAGTTCAATCCCTGGTACAAAAAAAAAAAAAAAAAGAAAGAAAGAAAAGGAAGGAATGGAGGATGGAAGGAAGAGAAAGAAAAGAAAGGAGACCCAAAAGGCCATGGAGCAAGTTTCACAGGGGCTCTGATGAGGAGGTGGGTAACCTCTGGGCCTGCTAGAAGATCCAGCCCCTGCCCAGGAGCTTTGCTGACTGAGCAGGTGGTCTAAGCCCAGCTTCCATATGCCTCTCTCTGTACCCTGGGGATCACAGAGCATCTAAATAGTTTGGTCTCCCCAACTCAGTGGAAGAAGAGCCAGAGGGATAGGGAAGGAGGGAAGGAGGGAAGGAGAGAAGCACTAGCAAGATAAAGATGGAGACTGAAGGGCTGGGGTTGTGGCTCAGCGGCAGAGTGCTCGCCTAGCACGTGCGTGGCCCGGGTTCGATCCTCAGCACCACGTAAACATAAATGCATTGCATTGTGTACAACTAAAGCAAATAAATAAATATTTTTTTAAAAAAAGTGGAGACCGAAGTCTTAAGACCAACAGGTGCACAAGCTAATCTAGGAGCACCTGGCATTCCTTCCTGACTTTCTCCTCACCCGCTCTTTCCCCCAGCAGCTCTTCAAGCACAGAGTGGTTCTCAAGGTAATGAAGGGACAACAATCAAGGATGCGGGTGCCAGAGAGAGAGGGGGAAGCAGGCAGAGGAGATGAAGAAGAGAGACACAGAGAGGCAGGGAGAGGATACCCAGACCCACACTGCCCCTTCAATTCTATGTGGGTCTGGCCCCAGCACTGCCCGTACTTGTAAACAACAGCAATGGCTTTCTATTTGGTCATTTCTGGAGATGGCAGGGGTCCCCTCCTGAAGGAGCAGAGGGCACACTCAAGATTTCCCCTCCCCTCAGGTTGTCAGGCTGTGTCCTTGCACAGGATCGGATGGGAGGAGGGAGGCAGGCAGAGACGCAGGGAGGGAGGGAGAGGGGGCAGGGAGAAGGATGGAGGAGGCTGAGAAGACTGGGCGGCAGGAAGAAAATCTGAGGCTCTAAAGAGGGTCTGCAAGAAAATGAGACAGAAAAGAGATAGAGGTTGACAGCTGGGTCAAGACAGGAACTTGAGCCGGAGAAGGGTTCCTGCCAGCCTCCATCTCTGCAAATGGCAGTCTGAGTGGACACTGACTGCTGCTGAAGCAGGATGGATGGAGGTGGGATTGTGGCAAGACTTCCACAGGGTGGGAGGCCCAGTTGTGAAGGGGCACTGTGGCCTCTTTTGAAAGCAGAAGTTTTTAAAGGAGAGACCTCCATGCAGGAAGGCCAAGGGCTGAAATGAGATAATGGATACCAAGTGCTTTGTAAGCAATGGAGCACTATACAAATTATTGTCGTCATTATCTAATTGTGATATCATTTAAAAAGATGCTGCAGAAGTACATTCGGAGACATGAGGAGATAGCCATGATGAACTGCAGAGTGAAAAAAAGTGGCTACAAATATTATAAGTGATGCCATTTTTTTACATTGACAAGTACAAACTCAGAAAAGTGTCCGCAGGTATGAATATATATCTGGGTGATGGAATTGTGAATGATTTATCTCTCCTTTTTGCTTACCTGTATTTTCTCTTTGTTTTTTAAACAACATACAATATTTATATAGTGAAAAACAAGAAGTTTTTTTTTTTTTTCTTTTTGCAGTACTGGGATTAAACCCTGGGCCTCTCACATGCTAGGCAAGCAGATGTACTGCTAACCTCCATCCCCAGCTCAACAAGTTTTCTTTTTAAAAAAACAAACTCCTGCCCAGAGGGTAGAAGTGAGTGGCTCGAGATGAGTGGGGACAGAGCCTGCAGGGCTCCTGGCTCTGCTCTTTTCACCTGACTGTGTGCCACAGGGCTCTCTCATGTTCTCCAAGGACATTTTTTCCTCTGTGTTTTGTCAAGAGCCAAAATCCATTTTCTTAAATTTAGGAGTAGCCATATGTTTTTGTAACCCCATGGTATTTTCCAGCTGGGGAGACCTAAAACAGGTGGAAGTAGAGAAAAGCAAACAGTTTTCAGAGATTCCCAGCAATTCTGGGCTCACCCCAAGAGAGGCTGACAGCTGTCGCACCTTTGGGGGCAACAAAATGTGAGGGAGGCACTTCCCAATCTATAGGATCAGCTGCCACATAAAATGGCTCCAAGAGCCTGGAGTCAGGATTCCCACATACCACTTCATTTATTTCCTTTCTTTTTATTATTATTATTATTATTATTATTATTATTATTATTTGGTACCAAGGATTGAACCCAGAGGTACTTTTTCTTTGAAATGGTATATTCTTTTTTTAATCATTTTTTTAAAATATCTTTGTTTTTTATTTATTTATTAATTTATGTACGTATGTATGTGGTGCTGAGGATCGAACCTAGTGCCTCACGCATGCAAGGCTCAACCACTGAGCCACAACCCCAACCCCAAACCCAGAGGTACTTAACCACTACAACCCCAGCTCTTTTCTGTACTTTATTTAGGGACAGGGTCTCACTGAGTTGCTTAGGGCCTTGCAAAGTTCCTGTGGCTTGCTTTGAACTTGTGATCCTCCTGCCTCAGCTTCCTGAGCTGCTGGGATTACAGGCGTGTGCCACTGCACCAGGCTATTATTTATTTATTTATTTATTTATTTATTTATTTATTTTTTGTTTGTTCTTTTTTTGTAGTTCTAGAGATTGAATCCAGGACCTTGTGGGCAATAGGCAAACATTCTACCTTTTTTTATTTTTTTGAGCTAAGTTGCCCAGGCTGACCTTGAACTTATGATCCTCCTGTCCCAGCCTCCTGAGTAACTAGTTCTTCCATCCCTGTTCTTTTCTCTAATTCGCACCTTCCACGGCCCCAGGTCCTGGCATTTAATTCTCCCACTTCTAGCTGCAAACTGCCCTTCCAGCATCACAAGATGCCCCAGCCTTATACAAACCCCATGTTTCAATCCATCTAGGCTCCTCCCCGCCTGCCACCTTGTACAGTGCTGCCAATCCCCAGGCCTGGGATTTGCAGTGTTTGAGACTTGCCTCTACATCTGTTCCCATACCCCAACCCCTACCCCATCTTTGGTCTCTGAGATTCTTCCATCATGCACCTGCTTGCTTGCTTTTCTTTCTTCTTTTGTTCATTCTTTTGTGTTTTGCTACTGGGAATTAAACCCAGGAGCACTCTACCACTGAGCTATAGCCACAGGTTTTTGATTTGTTGAGACAGGGCCTTGCTGAGTTTTGAGGCTGAGCTCAAAATTGCAATCCTCCTGCCTCAGCCTCCTGAGTTGCTAGGATTATAGGCATATGCCACCTCACTTGGCCCATCATACATTTATAATCTCTGCACCAACCACAGAGTGTTTAGTACCTGCTTCTATACACAGCCATGGTTTTAGTATCAGAAATCCCCTGTGGAAATGAGAAACCACACCAGGTATTTCATCAGAGAGTACTGAATATAAGGGATTGACTACTGGTGTGAGAGGGCTGAAAAGCAAAAATGGAATATTAAGCAACACAGAGACAGCTTCAGGAAGAAGCTACTATCCATAGGCTAGATCAAGTGGGTGAGGTTGGAGATGTCAGCATTTAGAAACTGAGGAAAGGGGCCCTTATGGAGGTGGGATCCAGATCTTGGAGGGGCTATCCCACAGGTGCTTGGAACAACACTGGAAGGAAGCAAACAGGAATAAGCAAATCCTCTCCTGTCTCCCTATAGAACCTGTTATTGGCAGAACCTAACAGACAGCCAAATGGCAAAGGAGTCTGGGAAATGTGGCTTTCAGAGTTTCAACCCCAGCCTTCCAGCAAAGAACAAACAGGAGCATTGAGAGCTGAGATAATAGATAAATAACCAGCATCCATGGAGGTTATTACTTACTGTCATTATACCCAAAATGCATTGAGTGCCTAATACATGTCTATAGTTGGCATATACTTGATTGATTGATTGATTTTTTTTTCCATTATTGAGGATTGAATCCAGGGGCACTATTACTGAGTTAAATCCCCAGACCTTTCTATTATTTAATTTGAGACAAGGTTTCACAAAGTTGCTGAGTTTGGTCTCAAACTTGAGATCCTCCTGCCTTGGCCCCCCAAGTCTCTGGGATTACAGGTGTGTGACACCACACCTGGTGACGTACACTTTAATATACCAAACAGTCAGGTGGGCTTTTGTATATTGCTGACACTTAACAGATGAGAAAACTGGGCCTTAAGGAAGTGAAGTAACTTGCCAAAATTCCTACAACTAATAAACGGCAGAATGGGGATTTAAAGTCAAGCCTGTCCATACTTTTTTCCATTATATCACACTGAGATGGAAATTAGGAATAAAGAGAGAGAACTGAGTGTCTAAAGATAAAGTATCCCGGTTGGAATATGGAACAAGCGGCTGTGGACAACTCATGAGCCAGACAATGAAGCCCTAGGAACTGAAATGTATGAGTGCACTAAACAGCCCGCCCGTAAATTATTTTGTGACTTTCCTCTTCCCTATAAGTTTTCTGGAATATAGTAAAGCAGAAACAAGAGCTCAACACAGAGAGAGACCATTTATACTTAATTAAGCTAGAGATGAACATTTGATTGGATCAAAGAATGGACCCAGGAGGCTGGGGTTATGGCTCAGTGGTAGAGTGCTCGCCTAGCACATATGTGGCCCGGGTTTGATTCTCAGCACCATGTAAAAATAAAGGCATCATGTACAACTAAAGCAAATAAATAAATATTAAAAAAAAAGAATGGACCCATCCCAAACGCTGCCAAAAAAAAAAATAAGCAAGAGGCAGCCAAGCGTGGTGGCGCATGCCTGTAATCCCAGCACTTGGGAGGCTGAGGCAGGAGGATCACGAGTTCAAAGCCAGCCTCAGCAATGGAGAGGCACTTAGCAACTCAGTGAGACCCTGTCTCTAATAAAATACAAAAAGGGCTGGGGATGTGGCCCAGTGGTCGAGTGCCCATGAGTTCAATCACTGATACCCAAAAAAAAAAAAGCAAAAGTCATTAAAAAGTTAATATGCAATGAGTATTTCTTTTCACCCGATTAAAACTCAAAAACAAAAATAGGAAGCTAAGTTTTTGTTGACTTTTGCATGCCTAGCCAAGCATGCTCAGTGTACTATAGGCACAGCATCCATGTTGACTAGATACAAGATGAAGATAAAGTAGGGTTTTGATTCTGTAGTTGCCTAGAGCTCTTCAGAGAAAAGGCATTATGCAGAATCTAAAGTATCACTGCTCCTTTCAGTAGTTTCATGGAATGTTATAATCATTCATGAGGTTGGCAAAACACCTTCTGCTACACACACACACACACACACACACACACACACACAGGAAAAAAAAACTATAGTTCTGCAATTGAGTTCATGTTTGGGGTTAAAATTGCTGCAAAATATACATTACTAAATGGGTAGAGTTAGGGCTGGTAGTTAGGAAATTGTCCTGGACTCTTGTTTCTTAGGGCTTGAAACTAGTCTTTCCAGGGAAATTCCACACAGAGCTCTTTTGTTCTAGTAATGCTTAAAGGCTTTGAAAGTCCTGGTCCTTTTCCACCATCTTCACGTGTCTTTAATATGAAATCATTCCATGGAAAAGCAGTTACTAGGTGCCCGTCCATCTTTAGGGCATTGTGTTCCTAACTCCTTGGCTGCTCTAGTGACTGGTGGTTGAGATCCCAAGATCTGAAGCCAGATGACCTAGCTGTAATCTCAACTTCCTGCCTGTGTGACCTTGGGCAAGTTGCTTAATCTCCCAAAATCTCAGATTCCCTGTCTGTAAAGCTGGGAGATTAATGATGGCATCTCTAGCCAAGTGTGGTGATGTTCACCTATAATCTCAGAGACTCAGGGGGCTAATGCATGAGGATGGCAAGTTCAAGCCGAGCCTCAGCAACTTGGTGAGACCCTGTCTCAAAACAAAACAAAACAACAACAAAAAAAAGGATTGGGGCTTAGCTCAGTGGTAAAGTGCTCCCAAGTTCAATCCCTGATAATGAAAATAATAATGGCACAACTGTCATGGGCCTGGTTTGGTTTTTTTTTTTTTTTTTTTTTTTTGGTACCGGGATTGAACTCAGGGGCACTTGACCACTGGGCCACATCCCCAGCCCTGTTTTGTATTTTATTAGAGACAGGGTCTCACTGAGTTGCTAAGTGCCTCACCATTGCTGAGGCTGGCTTTGAACTCACAATCCTCCTGCCTCAGCCTCCCAAGTGCTGGAATTACAGGTGTGTGCCACCACGCCCGTCATGGGCCTGTTTTATAAGGGTACATTCATACATGTAAAGTATGTAGCACAGAGCTTGGCAATGGCAAACCTGCAGGATGGCTAGGCTCTCTCTCCATCTACTATAATGCAGAAGTCCCAAATTGGAAGCTCCAAGTTCACTGTCTGACTGTCACTAAGTCTCTTGACCTTGATCTCAGTTTTCTCACCTACATAATAGTGCCAGGTAATAAGGCAAAGCCACGCCTTGACAGCTATTTATCAGAAAATAACTGATTATGCAAGGCAATCGTGGGCTATTATTATGGTATGGACTCAAAGATCAGGAGGGTAAAAATACAAATAAAAACTTATCAGATGGAACTGGAGACTATCATGCTAAGTGAGATAACACCAATCCCAAAAAACAAAGGCCAAATGTTCTTTTTGATATATGGATGCTAACACACAATAAGAGGGGGTGGATAGAAGTTCATTGGATTAAACAAAGGGGAATGAAAGGAAAGAGAGGGGATGGGAATAGGAAAAATAGTAGATTGGATTGGACATAAGTTTCGTTTGTCCATATATAAATATACCACCAGTGTAACTCCACATCATGTACAATCACAAGAATGGGAAGTTATACCCTATATATGTATAATACATCAAAATACATTCTCCTGTCATGTATAACTAAAAAGAACAAATAAAAGTTAAAAAAAAAAAAAAACTCAACGATTTTGCTCCCTGAAAGCATATGGTAGAAACAAAAATTGAAGAAAGTTATCATGACCTACTACATGTGCTATCCTTGTTTTACTGTACATGGATCTCTGATTCCCTTTGCCACTTTCTTTCCAAAAGTCCTGGCTTGGAGCTTGCTACAAAGGACAAGATGTTGCACCTTGTATTTCCTAGCATAAAGAAACAAGCCTTGATGTGGCCTCTTTGTATTTTGGAGACAATGTAAGCTGCACTTAAGAATATAGCTTCAGGAGCTGGGCGGCATGGTGGTGCACACCTGTAATCCCAGTACTTGGGAGGCTGAGGCAGGAGGATTGCAAATTCAAAGCTAGCCTCATCAATGGTGAGGCACTTAGCAACTCAGTGAGAACCCTGTCACTAAAAAAAAAAAAAAAAAAAAAATACAAAAAAGGGCTGGGGATGTGGCCCAGTGGTGGAGTGCCCCTGAGTTCAATAAAAAACGGTACCAAAAAACAAACAAACAAACAAACAATATATATATATATATATATATAAAATATATATATATATATATATATCTATCTTTAGGGCTGGGATTGTGGCTCAATAGTAGAGTGCTTGCCTAGCAGGTGTGAGACACTGGGTTTGATCCCCAACACCACATTAAAAAGAAGAACTAAATAAACAAAATAAATGTGCCCATCTACAGCTAAAAATATTTTTTAAAATAATATCACTTCAACCCAGTTTTGGGGATGACCAGAAAGTTGCCAGTTCAAGTGCTCTCAGAGCAGGTCCAGGAAGTATACATGCTACCCTGCCTCTTAGGACATGTGCTGTAGCATGAGCAGAGGTGCTAGATATACCTGCAGTGGATAAGGGTGCTGTGTTGGCAAACCTTGATTAAGAATTGCAGTGCAAGCCGGGCGCAGTGGTGCACGCCTGTAATCCCAGCACTTTGGGAGGCTGAGGCAGGAGGATCGCGAGTTCAAAGCCAGCCTCAGCAATGGCGAGGCACTTAGCAACTCAGTGAGACCCTGTCTCTAAATAAAATACAAAAAAGGTCTGGGGATGTGACCCAGTGGTCGAGTGCCCCTGAGTTCAATCCCCGGTACCACAAAAAAAAAAAAAAAAAAAAAGAATTGCAGTGCATACACTAGGATTCTGGAACAAAGTCATGTCCTTTCTGACAAAGAATCACACTCTCAAAAACAGATACTGTTTTGCCCTAACAGAGACTGAATGCCTGACCAGTGAGCACTAAGTAACCATTCAACCTGAGTCACCCATCTTAAGCCAAGTGTTATAAGAGCCACTTGAGTCATATGTTGGACTTGAAAAGCAGTAATCCACTATGTGATGGAAATGGTCCTTTGGACTGGGTTTGAGCTGGTCCAGAATGCAGACATATATTGCATGAGCTGGGGTGGCTCAAATCACCTGCCTCTACTTTAGTACTTCTTCTTCTTCAATCAATACTTACGTTGTCCTAGAGTGGGGAACTCACCAACTGGGTGATGTACCCAGTACTAGAAGCAGTGTGGCCCTACTCAATGTGTCCCTGAAGGACAGCAATAAAAGGAAATCCTACTAGGAATCAGAGTTATGAGCATACTTTGTTGTAGGGAATGATCATCTGGAATAAGAATATACATGGACTATTTCCCAACAGTCTCATGGAAAATGACCAGTTGGGCTGGGACTGTGGCTCAGCAGTACAGCGCTCGCCTAGCATGTGCACGGCCCGGGTTCGATTCTCAGCACCACGTAAAACTAAAACCACATTGTATACAACTAAAGCAAATAAATAAATATTAAAAAAAAATGACCAGTCATTGGTCAGGACCTTGGAAGGAATAAAATGGAAAGGCTGGAGAAAAGGAGGTCTGGGAAAGTGGTAAGCATTCATCTGATCCCCAGAGTGAGTGCCTCCTTAAAGTTTGTGTGTCACCCAATCCCAGCCCTGGTAGGTGGGCCTATGGAAGTGCTCCCATAAAGTGCAGATCTTTGGGCCTCACGCTAATGTATCAAAACGCATCTGTCACAGAGAAGGCAATGGACAACTAGTTGGGCAGGATAACTCAGCCTTTCTCTTCAGCTACCAGTCACCCCAGTGCTGGCACAATGGGCTGATAAGCCAAGTGAACTTACTGGCAAGATGGTAGCTTTGCATGGGCTCCTGATCGTGGTTGTCTTCTCACTGAGGTTGAGAGCTATTGCTAAATAGTGCCCAACTCCCTCCACCCCACAAAGGTTAACACTGAACCATATGCCTGGCACTATTCCTTAGTAGATGGAGAAAACACCCACACATATGGTGGCAGATTGAAGTTCTCAGATCCCTTTCCCTTTTAAGGGGACAGTGATTTGTCCTTACCAGAAACATTATAAACTCCATACCACCACCCTTGTGCTTACAGAATGTTTGCTCTCTCAATGTGGTACCCCACTTCACAGTGCTTCAGACCAAGGGACCTGTTTAACAGCAAGGAGGAACAGCAGCAGGCTCATGATCACAGGGTTTTCTGGTCTTACCACATTACCCAGAATCACTCAGGTTATGGAATGATGGACTGACCTGTTGAGGGCTCAGAATGGCACCGTCTGGGGAATAACCCCTTATGAGGTTGGAACCCTCTCCTCCAGGATGGGCTTAGCTTAAAACTAATGCTCTTAATATGGTACTGTGTCCCCTGTAATCAGAATACACAGATCTAGGTACCAAGATCTGGAAATTAGAATAATTCCTCTTACTATTACATCCAGTGATCCATTTGTAATTTGCGCTCCCTTTCACCAAAATCTTGGGGTCTTCCGGACTAGAGATCCTAGTTAACAGAAGAAAAAGACGTCTACTAGCAGACATAGCAATAATTCTATCATGCTGGTAATGGAAAGCACCACCTATCCACTTTGGGATCCTCAAAAGGTAGACCACCATGCAAAGGAAGAAACTTCTCACACTGGCTAGGATGATCAGTCACAGTGACCTTAAGGAGATAGAGTGGCTGCCCCACAATGGGAGCAGGGAGGAAAATGTGTGTTGTACCCAGGGACTCTCTGGGCATCTCTTAGTACTTTCACGCCTGGTGATGATTGTTAATGGATAGCTACAACAATCAACAAGGGCAGGGCAACCAGGGTCTATACCTTTTGAAGATGAAGGTCTGGATCAACCTACCTGGACGTCTTCCAGACCAGATAAAGCGCTAACTGGAGGTGGGGGTGTCTAGAATGGAAGTGAAGGAAGGAAAAGATGAATATCAACTAGTGCTTCTGGCCCAGTTACAACTATGAGGATTAGGCTTTTTTTCTCACTAATCTTTTGGGCTTAGTCTTTGAGAAAAACACTTGACCATCATCTTGAAAGGAACCCTGTGACTGACTGGATAGTATAGCTCCCTTCTTGGGGGATAAATTAAGAATTAGAAGCGTGGCGCAGTGGTGCATGCCTGTAATCCCAGCACTTGGGAGGCTGAGGCAGGAGGATCACAAGTTCAAAGCCAGCCTCAGCAATGGCGAGGCACTCAGCAACTCAGTGAGACCCTGTCTCTAATAAAATACAAAAAAGGGCTGGGGATGTGGCCCAGTGGTCGAGTGCCCCTTAGTCCAATCCCCAGTACCAAAAAAAAAAAAAAAAAAAAGAATTAAAGCTGAGTGTGGTGACACAGGCCTATAATCCCAGTGGCTCAGGAAGCTGAGGCAGGAGGATCACAAGTTTAAAGACAGCCTCAGCAACTTGGTAAGGCCCTAAGCAACTCAGCGAGACCCTGTCACTAAATGAAATATATAAAAGGGCTACCCTGGTACCAAAAAAAAAAAAAAAAAAGGAATTAGAAATGTCTTTGTACAGAACAAATTTAAGCCTAATATTGTGGTATGGGAACTGGATAGAATGAGAGCATTCAAGAGTAGACTGTTGTTGAATGCATAATCCATATATTCCCCTTAGGATCTTTTTTGTTTTGTTTTTGTTTTGCAGTATAAGGGATTGAGCCCGGGTGTGCTCTACCACTGAGCTACATCCTCTACATCATCAGCCCTTTTTTTCTTTTATTTTTGAGATAGGGTCTTGGTAAATTGCCTAGGGTGACCTCAAACTTTCAATCCTCCTGTCTCAGCCTCCCAAGTAACTAGGATTATAGGTGTGCCCGACCACACTAGCTAGAATCTCTTAATTGACTATATCCAAAAGGGATGGTACCGCCAAAATCATTGTCACCTTTATTAGAGCCCCACTCCTTTTTTTGGGGGGGGGCGGGTACTGGGAATTGAACTGAGGGGCACTCAACCACTGGGCCACATCCCCAGCCCTATTTTGTATTTTATTTAGAGACAGAGTCTCACTGAGTTTGCTTAGCACCTCACTTTTGCTGAGGCTGGCTTTGAACTTGAGATTCTCCTGTCTCAGCCTCCCGAATGCTGGGATTATAGGCATGCATCACTGTGCCTTGCTCCCACACTTTTTTTTTGTAGCTAGAACTGAATGGAATCCAAGTTGAAGTCCTCAAAAGCCATGGTTTTCACACTCCATGGGTTGAGCTCATCTTTCTGAGTCATCCCCTCCGTTTCTTTTTTTTTTTTTTTTGGTACCTGGGATTGAAGTCAGGGGGGCACTCGACCACTGGGCCACATCCCCAGCATTTTTTTTTTAATATTTATTTATTTGCTTTAGTTGTACACAATGGGTTTATTTGTACGTGGTGCTGAGGATCGAACCCGGGCCGCGCACGTGCGAGGATGCGCTCTGCCGCTGAGCCACAATCCCAGCCCCCCCAGCATTTTTTTGTATTTTATTAGAGACAGGGTCTCACTGAGTTGCTAAGTGCCTCGCCATTGCTGAGGCTGGCTTTGAACTCATGATCCTCCTGCCTCAGCCTCCCAAGTGCTGGGATTACAGGCGTGCGCCACGGTGCCCGGCATCCCTCCATTTCTGATTAATACAAACACCATTTCATGAGCGATGGGATGTGTTTTCCTGAATGGATGCTCAGGAATGCAGAGGACACATCCTCTGAGATCAGTTCCTATGGGACAAACTTGACCAATGGAAAGAGGAAAGCAAAAAGGAACTGAGCAGATAAACTCCGCCCCCTATTCTCCTTTCTGTGGACTACTCCAAGGTGTGATTTCACTTTGCACTCTGAGAAAAATCATCTTTACCAAGTGAAAGTTCCTGTCACACAACTGACTATTGCTTTGCAGCTCAAGGTTCTACAGCACTCTGTGTGTGTGTGTGTGTGTGTTTTGTGTGTGTGTGTTAGTACTGGGAATTGGAACCCAGGGCCTTGAACATGCTAGGCCTATATGTGGTACTTTTCCTTTTCTCACTCTCATCACTCTGAGCTTGGTTTCACTTCTAGAAACAGCTTTCCCCACTCTTCAACTGTACTATTCTCCACCACTCAGCTCAATTTCCTCTTCTAAATCCCAACCCCCTATATACGTGTGCAAATGTGCATATGCATGTACACACACACACAGCTTAGGCTAAATCAGGAGCCTCTGAATGCTCCTATAGCATCAGCGAAACCCACATCATTGATTTTGCCACAACTTTTTTGAGGGGGGATATCAGGATTGAACACCAGGGACACTTAACCACCAAGCCACACCCCCAGCCCTTTCCATATTTTATTTAGAGACAGGGTCTTGCTGAGTTGCTCAGGGCCTTGCTCAGTTGCTGAGGCTGGCTTTGAACTCTCAATCCTCCTCCCTCAGCCTCCCAAGCCAGGATTACAGGTATGTACCACCACAACTGGCTCAATTTGCCACAACTTTTAATAAGTGTCTGTCTATCTTCCCCACATGATGTCTTGAAACAAGGTCCTTTTTCCTCTCTGGGTTGTTGACCCCAAGAACAGTGTGTGAACCTTTGGCCTAAATCATAATGAAGTTAGTTAGAGAAAGTGTGGTTTCTAGTCCCAGCTTTTGAGACACTGAAAGACCCTGACCAAGGCATTTAATTTCTCTGAGCTTCAGTTTGCCCTCCTGGGAAATGGGAATAATATTCCCTGTCTCCTTCTCAGTTTGTAAAAATCAAATCTCCTGACATGGCAGGAGGTATTGAAAAATATCATCAGCACTGATATCATCATCATCTTGTACCGGGGATTAAACCAAGTACCTAGCACTGAGCTATATCCTAAGCCCTATTTTTTTGGTACCAGGGATTGAACTCAGGGTCACTCGACCACTGGGCCACATCCCCAGCCCTTTTTGTGTTTTTATTAGAGACAGGGTCTCACTGAGTTGCTAAGTGCCTCCCCATTGCTGAGGCTGGCTTTGAACACGCGATCCTCCTGCCTCAGCCTCCCAAGTGCTGGGATTACAGGCATGTGCCACCGCGCCCGGCATAAGCCCTTTTTATTACTATTATGATTTTATTTTTTGTTTTTTAAGTTATCGATAGAAAGCATGCCTTTATTATGTTTGTTTATTTTTGTGTGGTGCTGAGGATCGAACCCAGTGCCTCACATGTGCTAGGCAAGTGCTCTGCCACTGAGCTACAGCCCCAGCCCCCACTATTAAGATTCTATTTTAATTTTAATACTGGGTTTGAGCCCGGGGGCATTTAACCACTGCTCTATACCCCAGACCTTTTTATTTTTTATTTTGAGATAGAGTCTCATTAAGTTGCTTAGGTTCTCACTAAGTTGCTAAGGTTAGCCTTGAACTTTCAACCCTCCTACTTCAGCCTCCCAAATTGCTTGGATTGCAGGCATGCATCATCACACCCAGCTCTATTATTTCTTATTTTAAGACAAGTTCTCACTAAGTTTCCCAGGCTAGTCTAGAACTTGTGATCCTCCTGCCTTGACCTCCTGAGCCCCTGGGATTACAGGCATGCACTACCTCAATGGGCTATACCTCAGATTTTGAATCCAGAGTTTTCATGCTTAGGAAAGGAAATCTTTCTTCCTTTCCAGTGCTGGGGATTGAACCCAGGGTCTAATCATGCTGGGTAATTGGTCTGCCACTGAGCTGGACTTTCAGCCCCTAGGAATGAAAATGATAAAGCTAGTGGGCATGATGGTACATGCTTATAGTTCTAGTTTTGGAGACTGAGGCAGGAGGATCACTTGAACCAATGCTTGAGCCCAGAAATTTCAGCACTGATATTATTAACAATAACTGCTAATATTGTTGATATTAATAGTGACCAACTTATTGTAGGAATTCTCTTTCCTTCCTCCAAGATTGCCTGGGTTTGCTCTAATTCACCTCCATTATCTGCTCAAGGATGGAAGCCAGACCCCCTTCCTCCCTAACTCCTTGTCTCACAGATTTCACATGACCTCAAAAAGTTCTTCCAGAAGTCTGACCGACATCCTTCCTGTTGCTACCATCCCCTACCTCCTCATCTCTCCTCAAAGCATAATCTTGAGTATGAATCTCTAAGAAGCTCTGTGTACCTTATTGATCTTATTTGGGGCGTAAAGGAGCAGAGAAAGAATCAGAATGGATGAAGGTCAAATAGCAGGAAGGACCTCCCAACGCCTAAACACAGAATGACATAAATACTCACCATCACCATACAACACCACCTTCAACTGCCTGGCTTCCGGGGTGGGACAATTATCTTATGGCTTTCCATGACGTGGGTATTCTGCTGGGGCTAAGGCTGTGGGTGAAGCGACACTTCCTGTCCCCAGGGGCTGGGGTAAGAGGGGAGATGAGTTGCTGAGTGTGCATACCTTCTGAGAGCTCATACACACGCCCTGCTCTTGGGCCCTTCTCAGGCTGTTCCCATGGAGATTCCCCTGGCCCAGATAAGCCCCCCAGGTAAGTGTGAAGTTTAAGAATGTGGGTGGGAGGGGACACGAAGACCCCACCACTCCTGTTCTCCTGAGCTCCCACCTCCGGGGTGAGGGGCCCACACCAAGCCAGAACTGGCAGGGCTGATTGGCCAAGTGCCCACAACTCCTGCTCCCCTCTGGGTTTCCTGTCCACTCAATCCCAGAGGACAAAGGTGTCACTGCGCGCTGAGGCTTCTTAGGAGAAAGGAGACATTAGGGGAATGGGGGTGGCAAGCAGATGATCCTGGTCCAGAGAGGGGCCTGGCCTGGAGACCTGCCTCTCTGTGGGACTTCCAGGCCTCATACCAGCCTCTCCTTCCTGGCACCCCGTTTTCCCCTCTGGCAGAGTCAGCCCCTCAGCGACACCTTGGCTACTTATTCCCAATCTCGGAGGAATCCCTGCTGCTGTCCCTCTCGCATTTCTCTTGTCATGATGGTGCTGTCATACAGGTCCCTGGTCAGAGGCCTTGGAGTCCCTCTAAGCCTGGGGGGAGGGGCAGAGGAAGCCCCCTTCTGAGAAACCCAACAGCCTTCTTTGTGCCAACAGGGAGTTATGAAGCCCCTGCCCCAACCTTCACCACTTTCCAGACCATGGACTTGACCCGCAGGAGATGCCAGAGCTTGGGCTTGCTCCAGGAACCCAGACTGCAGACCTTGAAGGCTGAGCAGCCCAGCTCCAGGACTCTGGCTGTCCACACGGCAGTGAGTGGGAATGTGGGGGATGGAGTGAACCCTCTCATCTGCTCCCACCCTCCCAAGGGTGAGGATGTGCACATGGCAAAGGTTGCCATGAGAGAAAGCAGGAATGAATGATCTGGGGCTGTCGACAGGGCTGGGGACACTCAGCGGGGAAAGGAGATGAGCAGTACCTCCTTCCTGGCTGAGTTGCCTGCTCAGGCCCTCGCAGCTCCTCTGCCCCTGGGAAGCTCAGGCTGAGTCCACAGGCAGGTGACCAGGTTACAGTGCACAGAGTCCCAGAAGCAGACACCTCATCTCTGTGCCTTCCTCTGCTCAGTGTATTCCCACCCCTACCTCAGCCCTTCTCACCCACCCAGACATGCCTGGGAGCCAGCGCAGCCCTTCCTGCTGTGTCCTCTGGAGTGACTTCCTGCATCATCTCCTTTCTGCCCCAGGCCAGGGAATGACTTTCTGTCCATCTGGAAGACCCTGCTGCCTCTCTCCCCACTATCTAACAGCTCACTACTGCTGGATTAAAGGCAGGACCTAGGGGAAGTGGGAGGAGGGTCTCTGGAAACCAAACAGCTGGAGCTGAGGAAGCAATTTAAATTATAACCCTGTGAAGGACTTTGTGGGCAATTCTACCCTAAAATAGGTGCAGCTGAATGTGAGGATAACAAGGTGGCGGCTGGCTTGGAATCAGGTGGGAGAAGCCCCCTAATCACGGTGGTTTCCACCTCCTTGAACTCTTCCCCTATCCAGGCATCTCCCCAGACCCCAGAGACTGCTTCTGTCCCAGGGAATACTGAGAAGGCTGAAGAGGTGCCCAGGGAAGATGGCCTGTCCCTGCAGGCGGAGATCCTTTCTTGGTTCCAGAAGACCCAGGCCCACTGGCTCCTGCAGCACGGGAAAGCACCGACCTGGTTCCATGGCTTCATCACCCGGAGGTGAGTCACTGAGGAGGGAACAGACTCAGAGAGCAGCAGCAGCAGGTCCCAGGTCCTGCAGTCAGTCAGAAGTTGATTGAGACCCAGTGTGGTGGCACAGGCCAATAATCCCAGCTACTGAGGAGACTGAGGCAGGAGGATCACAAGCTAAAGGCCAGCTGGGCAACTTAGTGAGATACTGTCTCAAAATAAAAACTAAAAAGGACTGGGGATGAAGCGCAGTGGTAGAGCACTTCTAGGTTCAATCCCCAGTGCTTAAGGAAAGAAAAAAAAAGAAAAAGTCCATCGAAGCTGACTTCAGACTCCAGCTCCTGGAGTTTCCCAGGCCTTTCACTGAAACCTTTCTCCTGAGGGAGATCACTGGAGAGGCAGGCTCAAGCCCAGCCCTCTGGGTGCCTCTTTCTCCTCTCTAGGTTGCCTTATCCTCCCATTTCTGATCTCTAGTCCTCATACTTTCTGCCCCTTTCCCTCCCTCCATTTCTTTATCTCTGGGTCTCTCCTGCTCAGTTTTCTCCTACCCTTGCAGATTCCCTCCTCCATTCCTCAGGCCCACCTCTCTCCTCTTTCCTTTCTTCAGTCCAGCTTGTGATTTCTGAACTCTAGAAGTCTAATTACCACCCTTGTTACTGCAGCTGCAGCCCTTCCAGGCTGCCCTGGTAGGATGCAGGGTTGGCCCCTGTCCATACCCAGTTCCCGCAGTGGAAGAGCAGCGACCATCATCTCTCTCTGCATCACCACCCTTCCCCTTTGCTAGCCTTCACCATGCTTGCTTGGGGGTGGGCATCCCTCATGAGAACCAGAGAGGCAGAGAGGCTAGAAGAGTCAGGGCAAGGTCCCGCCATTTCTCTGCATCACCCTTAGGGAGGCCGAGAGGTTGCTGGGGCCCCAGCCTCAGGGATGTTACTTGGTACGGTTCAGTGAGAGCGCCGTGACCTTCGTGCTGACTTACAGGTGAGGACCGAGCCGGCCCGGTACATAGGGGCGGGGCTTCGGGCTGATCACCGGGCTCTCTGCTCTGCCCTCTGGTTGCGGAGGGTTAGAGACGCTGGAGCTGGGAGGGTAGCGGTCAGGCTGGTGGCCCTGGCCAGGGAAAGGGAATGGCGAATCTGATCCTGATTGGCGCCCTTCAGGAGCCGGACTTGCTGCCGCCACTTCCTGCTGGCCCAGCTCAGGGACGGGCGCCACGTGGTGCTGGGCGAGGACAGCGCCCACGCACAGCTGCAGGACCTGCTGCGGCACTACACAGAGTGCCCGCTCAGCCCCTATGGGGAGACGCTCACCCAACCGCTCGCCCGCCAGGTACGTCCAGGAGCCCTGACCCAGGACTCCAGGGACCGGCTCCTGTTCACCCAGAGCCCAGGCCCATACCCCAGCACCAGGCACTTTCGCATCCCGACAAATGACCCATTCTTGACTTCCTCGCCCACACATCTTCCAGAAAAATGAGTGCTGGGGGAGGAGGGAGTCCTTGAGAGACCACAACAGCCCCACAGGTGGCAGCGGCAGTGGCAGAGGCCCCCTAGCACACAGTCTTTCTCTTTCTCTCCCCCCCCCCTTTACTGGGGATTGAACCCAAGGGCCCTTTACCACTAAGCTATATCCCCAGCCTCCCCTTCCCTGCCCCACTTTTTTGAGACAGGGTCTGGTTAAGTTGCCCAGACTACCCTTCAACTTGTCATCTTCCTGCCTCAACCTCCAGAGGGGCTGGTATTACTGGCGTGCACCACCACCCCAGCCCAGTCATTTGTTTTTTAAGTTAAGAGATATTTACTCAGTACCTATAGCTACCAGGTACTGGAAGGCCCTGGGAATATATTCATGGACAAGATGGCGAGTTTTACACTTGCAAACCTTACTTTTCAGTAGGAAAGACAGACAAGTGATAAGGATCTGGTGTGGAGACTGTGATGCCAGGAGAATATGGGGGTGTCATTTTGCCTAACAGTTGCAGAGTCAGGGATTGCCTCTCTGAATAAGTTCAGTCTGTTTTGAGAGACCACTGTGTGTCTGGCCTCCTCCTAGGCATTGGGGAAACAGAAGTGAACAACACTGACCAAAATATCGCATCCTCATGAGCCTTACCTTCTCACAGAAGGAGACAGGCAGCAAGTAAATAATAGAAATAAGAAATAGTGCACAGTGCTGGGCATGGTGGCACACACCTGTAATCCCAGTAGCTGGAGAGGCTGAGGCAGGAGGATTGTGAGTTCAAGGTCAGCCTCAGCAACTTAGCAAGGCCCTGTCTCAAAATAAATAATAAAAAGGGCTGGGATGTGGATCAGTAGTTAAATGCCCCTGAGTTTTATCCTCAGTACCCCCCCCAAAATATAGTACCTAGTTATGTCCAGTAACAATAAGTATTAAGTAGAAAACCCAACATCATACACAGTGGTGCATGCCTGTAATCCCAACAATTTGGGAGGCTGACACAGGAAGATTGCAAGTTCAAGTCCAGCTTCAGCAACTTAGCAAGACCCTGTTTCAAAATAAAAGATAAAAGGGGCTGGGGACATAGCTCATTGGTAGAATACTCCAGGGTTCAATCTCTAGTACTGAAAGGGAGAAAGAATATATGAATTAACCACTGGATTTAACAGAGGAAGTCATTGGTGACCAACAGTTAGTTTCATGGAGTTTGATTTGGATCAGTGCCTATGGGCGGTGTCCTTTGTGAGAAATAGGCAGCGGGGGAACCTCAGGATTCTCAAGCAGCTATAGCAGGATATAGGAAAGTCTCAGGGAGAAGGGAAGCTGGATGGAGCTGAGAAAGCTGAAGGCAGTGCTGTCGGGGACTAAGGTCTAAGCCAAGATCACACAGGGTCTTGACACTCAAGCTTTCAGGAGTTTGGTTTATCCTGGGCAACAGGCAACCCTGAAGTGTTGCTAGGGAGTTTGGGTAAAGAGACACAGAACAGGTTGGGAGGGCAAGAGGAAGCAGGGGGAGATTAAGAAGCCTGAATGACGGTGGTGGCTGCAGGCTTGAGAGGAGTGGGCAGTGGACAAGGCCCACATGTATTGGGTTTGATGTGGGTGGGCAGTGGGTGTTGAGACTGACTCCTGAGGTGCTAATTGGGCAGCAAGGTAGCGTTGCCACTTTTTTTTTTTTAATTGTTGGGCACAATACCTTTATTTATTTTTATGTGGTGCTGAGGATCAAATCTAGCGCCTCACACATGCTAGGCGAGCGCTCTCCTGCTGAGCCACAACCCTAGCCCCTTCATTGCCACTTTTATTTATAAAAGAATTCCAAGAGAGGAGAGAGTGGGGACAAGGAAAAAGAGGATTGTGATTTGGATCCAGGAAGACCACAGTGAATTGCAGGAGCACAAAAAAGTCCCAGTGGCTTTAGCTTACCAGAAGCAGAGGGCAGGTGGAAAACATTCATGAAGCTAGGGTTAATGCTGAGCTAAAAGCACACCTACCATGGGACATGACCTTCACGCTGTGAGGTTCATCTCTCTTCAGGCAGTCTCTGCCCCTAAAAATTTAGCTTATATCTCCATAAATTAAGCTTCTTGCACATGCAGAAATTAAACACAGGCACAGCTGTCATGGAGATCCATTCCTATCCTGATAATTTTGAAGCTAAAGACTTTAAAGCCATGCCAGGCACAATAGTGCATGTCTGTAATCCCAGCGACTGAGGAGGCTGAGGCAGGAGAATCACAAGTTCAAGGCCAACCTGGACAAGGCAAAACCTATTTCAAAATAAAAAACTAAAAAAGAGCTGGGGCAAGGCATGGTAGTGCTGGCCTGTAATCCCAGTGACTCGGGAGACTGAGGAAAGAGGATTGAAAGTTCAAGACCTGCCCAGCAATTTAATGAGGCCCTAAGCAATTTAGTGAGACCCTGTCTCAAAATAAAAACCTAGAGCCGGGCGCGGTGGCGCACGCCTGTAATCCCAGCACTTTGGGAGGCTGAGGCAGGAGGATCACGAGTTCAAAGCCAGCCTCAGCAATGGCGAGGCACTTAGCAACTCAGTGAGACCCTGTCTCTAATAAAATACAAAAAAAGGGCTGGGGATGTGGCCCAGTGGTCAAGTGCCCTGAGTTCAATCCCCGGTACCACAAAAAAAAAAAATAAAAATAAAAATAAAAACCTAGCACCACAAAACAAAGACTTCACATTCTTTTTTTTTTTTTTTTTTTTTTTTTTTGTGGTGCTGGGGATTGAACCCAGGGCCTTGTGCATGCAAGGCAAGCACTCTACAACTGAGCCATGTCTCCAGCCCCTATTCTACATTCTTGTTGTATTTTACAACCACTGGCACAAATGAAGATTGGCCTGGTCCCGTGTTCCAGATGAAATTAAGTTTGATGTGTACACTGCTTATGACCAGAATTTATCCCCCTCCATCTGACCCCTAGCCTCCTTGCCATCTCCATCCCCCTCTCCCCCGCCACCCCCCCACCTCCGCCTCCTCTTGGACCAGATTACTTGGTCTTCATGAATCACCGGCCCACTTCCACCTGTCCCTTCCCGCATCAAGTCCCTCAGTCCTACTTCTTTCCCAGCAGACTCCTGACCCCGTAGGGCTCTTGCTAAGGACTGAAGAGTCAGACTCTGGAAGCGAAAGTCAGAAACCCAAGCCCCCAGCACAACCCAAACATGACACAGGGGCAGGCTCCAGCCCTAATGCACAAAGAGGAGGCCTGGGAGCCAAAAGAGGTACGGTTTTTACAGTTTTGAGCTAGAGGGCCTGAGGGAGAGGGAGGAGACAGCAAGAGAGGGGGTGGAGTCACGAGGAGGAGGAGGAGGGGCCCAACGGGGTGGGAGAACCAGGCTGCGTCAGGCTGGGGCTCTGACCCTGTCTCAGCTGCTCCCACTGACATTCTTCCCTGGCCTCATCTTCTCTCCTAGCCCACTCAGCCTCCCAGGACCAAGCCTCCCGTCCCAGCCAAACCTCAACTGCCCCCGGAAGTCTACACAAGCCCCGCTCCGCGACCCCGCCCAGTCCCACCCCCCAAACCCACCCACCCTATCTACCAAGAGCCGGATGAACCCATAGCCTTCTACGCCATGGGCCGGGGCAGCCCTGGGGAAGCCCCCAGCAACATCTATGCCGAGGTGGAAGGTCTGTCAGCTAAGGCATCCGCTGGGCACCCCGTCCTCCGGAAGTGCCAATCCAGGCCTGTCCCAGGAGGCCAGGTAAATGAGGGTGCAGGGGGAAAGTAAGTCCAAGAAGGACTTCCCGCACCATAGTTTTGAGGAGGATGGAAAAGGTATTCAGTCTGGGTGCTGGGTCAGGGTAAAGGTTGAGGTCTGAGGCAGTATGGAAAGGACAGAATGGTCCAGAGTGCCTGACCCCTTTTCCCAGCCCCAAACCAGCACCTCTCCTCTCGGGGGTCACTCACTGGCCTCACTTCTGCCAAGCCCCACTGTCTTCCACTTCACTTGAAAATAGAGGCTACTACCATCTCCCTCAGCTTTCCCCAACCCCAGTCTGCATTTGGTCTGTGTCCCTATTGTCTGCCAGGCCCTACTCAGTTGCACCTGGAGCTAGCTGACTCTCTGCCTTCTTGGCTCTGCCATCCTATAGAGGAACACTCGTCCTGTGTGTCATCTCAGATGAGCTCAGGGGAGGGGCACATGCACTCCTGCCTCCTGGACGGTGTCTCTCTCTTCCATTCCCCCCACACCATCTTCCCATTGATGAGTTCAAGTCCCTGTCTGGGTTATGGTATATTCATATAATGTGTTAGACACACTGGCCAGTACCACCCTCTCCCTCTGTCTCCATCCCCCTCCTTGCTCACCATCTCTCCCTGCCGGAGCCACAAATTCCCTCTCAGCCCTTGTGCCTGCCCACGCCCACATCCCCCTCCAACTCCTCCCAACTACTGCCTCCAGGAGCTGATATTGCCAGTCCATGTCACCATCCAAACTTCTCTCTGGTCTGGTTCACTCTTCAGTGTCCCACAGCCCCCTCAAACTGTTCCCTTCTGTGTTCTATATCCTGCTTGCTAAATGAATGAGAGGATTTTAAATTCTCTCTCTGGAGGACAAAGTCTGTTAAGCCCAGATGTCTTTGCCCTTGAGACTGCAGATAGGCCTAAGAGGCAGAAGGTAGGGTTGTGACCTAGGACTGTCCTTCTCTCTGCAGAATCCAGGTGGTCCACAGACGCACTCTGAGAATTCTGGGGCTGGACAAGGCCCTCCCCTGCCTCAGCAGCCTCCATTCCCCTGGAGACACACACTTCCCCACAACCTCTCTAGACAGGTGCTTCAGGACAAAGGACAGGCATGGCTCCCCCTTGGGCCTCCTCAATAGGTGGTGAGTCTGAGCTGGTTGGGGGATAACTTGGGACATCAGGTCCAGAGACCTTCACACACACATGCTGGGTGTCCTTCTCAGGAAATGTAGATGGCATATAAAGGTGATCAAAACTGGAAAGAACCTCAGCCTTCATCTATTGCAAGAATGGCAAAGAGGTGTCATCTTGCGTGCCAACTCCAATCCGTTGGTCGTGGCTGCCTAGAGAGCTGCATTGGAAAGGATGCTAAGGTCATACCTGAACTCAGCAGAAAAGAGCACCATGATTGATTAGTGATGTCTGCTACTGATGCTGGAGGGAGGAGGAGCAGTGTTTCATTTGCCCTTACTGATCAAGTCCAGCTCCCTCACTGTGCAGATAAGGAAACAAAGACAGAGAGGGATAGTGACTTGGCCAAGGTCAAGGACTAAAACACCAGCTTCCTGATTTCCCTGTTCAGGTTCTATTCCTTACCCATATCCTTTACCTCTTCCCCACAGGAAACATCAGAGATTTCCTCAGGAAACCTGGCTGCTTTCCAGACTTCTGCCACACGGGGGTCTGAGTGCTGGGTGCCTCCTCTGGATCCTGGCTTAGCCCTGTCCCCCTGACAGGTCTGCCTTCTCATATACACACAAAATAAAAGGGGGAAAAAAAATTGGAAGTCAGAGGAGCAAATGTGGAATCTGCCTCCTCTTAGGGACACACACACTGGCTGCTCTCTCAGAGTCCTCAGAAATCCAATGGCTTGATGCTTGGTGATCCTCCAAGACAGCAAAGAAGTGTGCTACCAGGGCCCTCTGGCTCCTGCTGCCCTGGTTTCTCCTCCTAGAGTCTAATTTCCTTGGCCCTCTGAGCCTTTGAGTCTGGGCCCCGGTCCAATGCTGCTGTTGTCTGAGGAATGGTTTGGTGAGAACAGATGTTAGAACTTGTTTGTTGATTCTTGTCTGGCTAATAAATCATCGCCAACAACCTCCCCCCACAGGGATCCAAGTTCTCCAGGCTCCTTCTGTCTTTTTCTCTTTCTCTTGTTGTGGTTAAACTGCCATTGCTGTGGGGACAAAGCAATCTAGGGGTTGAAAGACACCTGGGCAAGAGTATGAGGTCTGCTGGCTGTGGGTGGGAAACCCCAGGGCACAGGCTGCAGACCTCTCTCTGCAAATATTCTGGCCGGAAGTAGTGAGTGGGGAACTGAGTATGTTGGGCTGGGGGAGTGGGGTGGCTACATGAACTAGACAGTGCCAGTAAAGAAAGAGGTGCAAAGCAGGTGCAGTGGAACATGCCCATAATCCCAGTGATTCAGAAGGCTTGAGGCAGGAGGATTGCAAGTTCAAGGCCAGTCTCAGCAATTTAGGGAAATGCTTACCAACTTAGACCCTGTCTCAAAATAAAAAATAAAAAATGCTGGAGATAGCCGGGCATGGTGGTGCACGCCTGTAATCCCAGCACTTTGGAGGCTGAGGCAGGAGGATCGTGAGTTCAAAGCCAGCCTCAGCAATGGCGAGGCACTTAGCAACTCAGTGAGACCCTGTCTCTAAATAAAATACAAAAAGGGCGGGGGGGGGGGGGGCTGGGGTTGTGGCTCAGCGGTAGAGTGCTCGCCTAGCATGTGCACGCCCTGGGTTCGATCCTCAGCACCACGTACAAATAAAACACATTGTGTACATCTAAAGCAAATAAATAAAATATTTAAAAAAAAAAAAAAAAAAAAGCCGGGATGTGGCCCAGTGGTCAAGTGCCCCCTGAGTTCAATCCCTGGTACCACAAAAAAAAAAAAAAAAAAAAAAAAAAATTGCTGGAGATGTAACTCAGTGGTAAAGTGCCCTGGATTCAATCCCCAGCATGCACACGCGCACGCGCGTGCACACACACACACACACACACACACACAGAAAAAGGGGCAGGGGCAGGAGTGATTGAGGGGTAGTCCCTTCACCTCCTTCCCAGACCCTCTGCAAAGCACAGGACTGGGGAGGAGGAAGGTGCCTTTTAAGCCTGTGTGTATTTGTTGTGAAACCCTGAAATGGCTAAAGGGAATTTTTGTCTTCTGAGCCTCCTGGGTTTAGGCCCTTTGCCTCACTCAGGACCCCATTCCCTCCCCTGCACCTTTTGTGATGCTTCTCCACTTCTTCCGTTCAGACCTACTTCAGGGCCAGCAAAGCTCCATTCTGGGGCTCCAACCACCTGGAAGTATCTGCCCTGGGTTTTAGTTTTGTCTTGGCTTTCTGAGGAAGGGCTATTTGCTCAGGATGGTCCCCAGGGCTCAGAGCAGAGACTGCCCCCACTGGGGCCTGAGTTATGCTGTGGTCCCTCCCCTCTGAGTGCAGTGGTCTTGTACACCTGTTTCTGTAGCCGGTGCCTGTTAGGGTCCTGCTTCCTGCCAGCGTGCTCTGCACCTGCCTGAGGCACAGTGATCCTGCAGCCCCTTCTCTCCAGCCACCTTCCCTAGGCCTGGGCACTGCTGCTGCACCACCCCCAGCCTGGCCCAGGCACGAACTCCAGTGACTAGCCAATTCCCTCCTTTCTACTCCAGTGCTTAAGGAGAAATAGGAATGCTGAGTCAACAGTTGGGGTTCCACTTCCTTTGTCTGTAGGTCTGAACCCCTCCTGAGCAAGAGAGGAGGAGGAGACTGGGGAGCAGATGGCTCTGCTGAGATGGGGAAGAGGCTAAAAGTGCAAGAAAGCTCTCAGGGTAGACTCAAGGAGTGGCCTCCTGGCTGATTTCTTGTGGAAGAGGGAGGAGGCAGAAAAGAGTGGCTGATTTTTTTTTTGGGTACTGGGAATTGAATCCAGAGGAGTCTTACCACTGAGCTAGATCTCCAGCCTTTTTTTTTTTTTTTTTTTATTAAATGTTTATTTATTTGTGTTAGTTGTACACAATGCCTTTATTTTTATGTGGTGCTGAGGATTGAACTGGGCCGTGCACATGCTAGGCGAGCACTCTACCGCTGAGCCACAACTCCAGCCCCTCTAGCCCTTTTTTCATATTTTTTTTATTTTGAGACAGTCTCACTAAATTGCTCAGGGCCTCGCTAAATTGCTGAGGCTGGCTTTGAACTTGCAATCCTCCTGCCTCAGCCTCCAAAACCCCTGGGATTACAAGCATTCGCCATCACACCCAGCCCTTTTTTAAATTTTTGAGACAGAGCCTTGCTGAGGTTGACCTCAAACTTGAGATGCTTCTAGTAGTCTCAACCTCTGAGATTACAGGTGTGTGCCACACACCTGGGGGTGGAGGGTTAAGAGGAACAGGGAGGGCTGGGGTTTGTGGCTCAGCGGCAGAGCGCTTGCCTCACATGTGCGTGGCCCCGGGTTCGATCCTCAGCACCACGTAAATATAAAGGCATTGCATTGTGTAAAAGTAAATAAATAAATATTAAAAAAAAAAAAAAAAAGGAACAGGGAGGGAACAGGTCCTGGGGATTGAACCCAGGGTCTCACACATTCGAGGCAAGATAAGGGGTCAGAAAACAAAGGACTTCCCCAGACTTCAGGATATAACAGAATGGGTAAGTGTGGGGAGGGGCCAGAGACACCTAGTGGCACTCTTGATATTTCTGCTAGGCTAGCATGGTGGGACCTAGGATGTCTTCCTTTTCCCTTCCACAGTGAGGGGTGGCAGGAGAATGCAGAAGATAGGAAGTCATCAAGAGCTTGTAGTGGTGCTGTGCTAACTAGCTGTGCAGCCTTAGGCAGGGCAGCCCTTTTTGGTGCTACTGTCACCATACTTTTTGCAAAATGGGAGACCATGCAAGTGAAAGGCTCTGAGAAGCAGGCCTGCTGGGGACAGAAGGAACTTCAGAGAGCCTTCATGATGGGAATTTGAGTTCAACTAAAGAAGAAACAGAGTTCTAAAGAGATGACAGAGAGCTGGAGGCAGTCAGGCCCAGTGCCCAGATTCTATCATTCCAAAACCAGTGTTCTGATAACATAGGGGTCCTTGCAGGCAAAAGGATAGGTCCCAGTCCTACAGAGGGCTCCAACCACAGCCCAGGCCTCAAGACCATGGTGGTGAACAACTCTCCCCACACTGACTTTAATCCCCTCTGACTTGACTACCAAGCTGAGGCCTGGGTTTGCAGTGAGACCTCAGAATGAAGGAGAAGTTGAGTAACTTGCACAGGAAAAGGGATCCAGGATGATTATGCTGAGCAGGTTCCCCCTGTCCCCAGTTAGACACCACTAATGCTAGGAGGGGGAGGGCATTTCTCAGCTGACTCAATCTTCCCAGAGCCATTAAGTCCCTCCTGCCTCGCAAGACCTGTATGACTCGGCCCACTCTTTTTTAGATCTGCAGGATAGCCTCTCCCCCTCAGAGCACGTGGAAGTCCTTGCTGTGAGCCAAGTTCATTGTTCCCACTGCCTACTCCACTTTTGTCCTCCAGATCTGGCCCCTTCAGCATCATGGTTCCTCCTCTTGTCTCCCCCAGGCTGCCCCTTTCATTCCATCCTTTTCTTTAGTTAATGCAGAATGTTTCAGTAAGGTGACCTGGAACTCTGGGGATTGCTGGCAGACAGGGGAATTGAGAAACTGAACTTATAAACTCAGCTGTCCCCATTCTGCAGCACATCACATTCTGCTCAACATGCCAGATGGGGTGAAGACCTGGCTGGGTCCCTGCCCAGGAACCAGCAACACTGTAGAGATACTGAAACACCCTCTTTGGGACAACTTTGCTGTCTCCACCATTCGCAAGTCTGATCCTTGTAGACCTCAGCTTCCTTGTCTCTGCTTTCTGGTCAATGCAACACTGCTTGCTCAGGCTTAGCTCTGGTCCCTCCAACATCTTCCAGGACTGTATGGATCCATTTCTGACCAAGACTTTCAGAACTTCCTCCTTCAGCCCTGTGGCTGTTGCTGCCCACAGTTTTACCCAAGGATCAGTCCATTGCTTCTTATTTCTCTCTCATCCCTGTTCCTGTCTTCTCTTTCCCACTTACCAGAACTGAAGCTACCACCTTCAGAAGGCCTGCCAATGAAGTCTGTTCATCTTCTATACTGCTAGCATTTCTTTGTGACCAGAAAATTCCAACCACCAAATAAAATGCCATCTTTGGTGGGATGAAAAAGTGGCTTTAAAAATATCTACATAATGGGCTGGGGTTGTGGCTCAGCGGTAGAGCGCTCGCCTAGCACGTGTGCAGCCTGGGTTCAATCCTCAGCACCACGTAAACATAAATGCGTTGCATTGTGTACAACTAAAGCAAATAAATAAATATTAAAATATATATATGTACATACACACACACACACACACACACACACACACACACGACTTGAGAATTGAAGGTGATGAGGAATGTAGCTCAGCAGCAGAGTGCTTGCCTAGCATATGTGAGACCATGATTTCAATCCCCAGTACCACCAAAAAAAGAGGTGGAAGGCAGGAAGACCCTTAAGAGTTATCTGGTTTGATTCTGCCCATCCCCAAAAGACACTGGGACTTTTCTCTTCCCATGTCCCTCCATCCCAGCCCAAAGAACAATTCCTGCCACATCTTGGTGTCACCCCTAAAATGAGAAGTTAAACTTCTGAATCCCAGGAGCATGACAGCTCAGACAGGAAAGGCTATACTACAGCATGCTGGGCACAGGAAAGCAAGCATGACTCAGGAGGACCTCAGACTCTTGTACTCTGCTGAGCCACCTTACCCACCTTCGACATCTGGCAGGAGCAGATCACAACCTTGGCCCAGTTCCTCTGTGGACAGTGGCATGTGTTGAGGGCTGATGCTCCTAGCTGAAGGCTGGCTGGATTCAAAGATTTGGACAAGTACAGCCTGAGTGTCCCTGTGGGATGCAGGAGCCTTGTCTGGCTCCTACCAGAAGTAGGTCAGATTTCAGATAAGCGGGTGGTTTTCCTGTAAGTGATGAAACCCTCCAATGTGCTTAATGAGAAACAGACTCCTCAACTTACCCCAGCACACAAACCAGAAGCACAATGAGATGCCTCACTCTGCCACCTCCTTCCCATCCCCAAGTACCTACCACGCGCCTCTTCAAACTGACCCCTGGCCTTAGCCTTGTCTGTCACAGGACTGCAGAATGCTAATTTTCCCTGTGTCTGCTGAAACAGAGGACTCAAGCATCTATGCATGACTGATGCTTCTTCCACCTGGCATTCAAGTTTTTTCAGCACTCCTTTCCTGCAGTAAACTATGGCAGCTAAGTTCTCCTGGAGTCCCAGCACCTGACAATGTGTTTCAGTGGTGGTTCACAGTACAATTTGCTCACTTTTTTTGTGACCATCCCTACCTGAAACTTGCTCTCAGATAAAGGAATCATGCCATCTGTCCTGTCCCTTCATCACAGTGCCCCACAGCTAACTGGAGCCTGCCGACCCTGCCACCTCATTCCCCAACAAAGGCTAGGAATTTGGAAATCTCTGTGTCTAGCCCTCATGCTTTACGTTAAGATTTCAAAACAGTTCATGTCATAGCTGGGCGCGGTGGCACACGCCTGTAATCCCAGTGACTCGGGAGGCTGAGACAGGAGGATCACAAGTTCAAAGCCAGCCTCAGCAATGGCGAGGCACTTAGCAACTCAGTGAGACACCATCTATAAATAAAATACAAAAAAGGGCTGTGGATGTGGCATAGTGGTCGAGTACCCCTGGGTTCAATCCCTGGTACAAAAAAAAAAAAAAAAGTTCAGGTCAATGACATCAGTGTAAATTTGATTCACTATTAGGAACAGGAACTTCACCACTGCCCGCTGGATATCATTTTATATCTAATCATTAGCACTTTCATGCCACAGAAGGAACTTCATGATGTCCCCCATCTCCAGAGATACCTTAGATCAGCAATGTTTTCCCTATTTGGGTTCACAGGCCCCTTTGAACATCATCTTGACCCAGATAAAACCTTGCAATTTCTAGGGTCTTCAAAGGTCACGAACCCAGTTCTGGCCATTGGGAAAAAGCAAAGTACTTGTCAAGGCAGCACACTACACACTGAGATCCAGGCACAGGGCAGGCAGTGTCTGTCAGACTGAATGTTTTATTTCAACAGACATCCCTGGCTTTTAAAAAAAAAAAAAAAAAAAAAAAAGGTAGGGGAAGAGTTCAACATTTCATCACACCTGACAGGGAGCAAAACTCCCATTCAAGAACTCAGAGCCCCTTCAGAGGCATCACTTGAGTCTGCTAGCTCCAACACAGACAGGAGCTAAATTTTCTAACTTGTTAAGAAAAATCTATCAAATATGTTCATTCTCGCAGAGGCGAGGGCTGGGTCCTCAGGAAAGACATCCTGGACTTAGAGCAGCTGGGGTCCCAGAGGTGAAGCTGGGGGCTGGGCCAACTGGGCTGGCAGGAGATCCTGGGAGCAATCAGTTCCAAAGCCCTAGAATCCATATTTGGCTTGGGTCTGACGGCGGCTGAGCTTGTTCTCCGACCAGGTGTTCTTCAGTTCCAGCTCCCGCTCCTTAGCCTGTGGCAAGGAAAAAGGGATGAGGTACATTATAATAGCATTTGTATATACGTATGGTACTAGAAACGGGACCCAGGGCCTTGTACATGCTAAGCAAGCACATTGCCAGCCTTTAAATTAGAATTGTGAAAGACATTTTCCTCTTTTCTCTGTGAGCTTCCCAATTGAAAATCTTTCTCCCAGCAGGGCACTGTGCACACACACCTGTTATCCCAGCTACTTGGGAGGAAGAGCAAGGAGGATGTCAAGTTCGAGGTCAGCCTGGACAACTAAGTAGAACCCTGTCTTAAAATTAATAAAATAAAATAAAAAGGGCTATGGATGTAGCTCAGTGTAGTGTCCCTAAGTTCAATTCCCATTACTCCTGTGCACACATGTATGTGCGCGGACGCGCTCGAGCACACACACACCCCCCCACACACTTTCTCCCATCATAACAATTATGGGAAAAGAACAAATCCCTTGAAAGACTTCATTTTATCTTATCCACAAAGGGAAAGACCACAAAAAAGCAGAAAAATCATTTCTTTGGAGAGCTAACAAGGCTCAGGCAGAACAAAGACTCAAGATCCTTATGCTCGCTCTGGTAGAATTAAAACTGAAGTGTTTAAGTGGGAAATAGAAAAATGAGAACTAGAAGCTGGCATCTGAAGGAATGACAAATCAGATGCCTCAGTTATCCAACAGCAGACCAGGAAAGGGCAGTCTCAGAGATTTGGAAAGGTCACCACAGGATGCCAAACAACCAGAATTTAAGTCGGAAACACGGTTTGCTGTTGTATTGAATATAACATACGTAGCACTCTAGAAATTCGTACCTTCCCCCAGCCCCCCACAGTATTGAAGATTAAACCCAGAGGTGCTCTACCCTGAGCTACATCCCCCAGTCCCTTTTATTTTTTGTGAGAGTATCTCACTAAGTTGTCCAGGCTGGCCTGGAACTTGCAATCCTCCTGCCTTAGCCTCCCAAATCACTGGGATTATAGGCGTCCAACCCACAACCACCATCATTTTAAAGTAACCCTTTGAAGCTGTGAAAAATTCTACAGGTACTGGAAAAATGACTTCTCTCTTCTGATCTCAATACCTCCTGGCTATTCTGGGAATGTACAAGCACCATCCTAATAAGGGGGCTCCCCAACCCCCAATGTTATCTGATGCCTGCTCATTTCTCCTAGACGTAATGGGAAGATAGTAAAAGTTTGGATTTAGAAAAGACTCTACCCTCAAATTCATCCCCTAAAAAATTACAAGATGGGGAAAGAGTATAAAGCAGTTCCTTAAAAGGAAGATAAAAATATGACAAGGACCATGAAAGCAAGATTTGCCATTGAAACCACCCATCAGAATGCACACCCCTTAGGATGTGGCCTCTGACAGCTTTCAGTAGTGTGGGTCTCAAAAGGATGTTTAAGAATTTGAAAATAAGTACCAAGACATATTCCCAAACACATTTTTGGATTATCTAGAATTCTAAAATTTGTGTTGGCAAATACAAATGAACCTTCCTTTTAGGTAAAGGTCAAGTTTGTGAATCAACTTTTTTTCTTTGGTTTTAAAAAATTATTAGATAAATTTACTATCTAAAAGGAACCTATGATAAAACCATTTCACTCTCCTCTTAAACTGTGTTTTGGATATCTGAATTTTCTCCTCTGGAGTCTATTCTAAACACCTGTAACTCAAGTCTTTTGTGCAATGAAGAGGTAGAGCAGGATAATGGTGAAGGACACATCTCCCCCTAGTGGCCACACAGAGAACAGGGGAGGATGCCTGCTGGAAGCCGGTCCTATAGGTGGGCTTCAATCAGATCTCAATTCCCAGGTCTAAGGGATCAACCCAGATCTCAATTCCCAGGTCTAAGGGATCCTGCCTGGGTCAGACCCCCAGCCTTCTCACCTGATGAATTAGATACGTGATCTGGTGTTTCCGCCGCTGCTGGCCTGTTGGCTGCTCACCTTTCTTCTGCAAGGGAAGAAAATACAGACCTTAACCCACAAGAAGAGAAGTTTCTCATGTGCCTATAACGTACAGGCTAGGGACTGAAAAATAAATTACACAGCCCGAATCCTGTGGAAGAGAAGTCAGCATGGAGATGTTTTTATGTCTATATACTTACAAAATAGTTATTTTTACTAAAGCCATTATGCAAAAAGCCCAAGCTCAGAATAATTGCTGAAATAGGCTGCTAATATCCCCATTAGACTGGAAATACTTTTGAGGTCAGGACCATCTTGTTTCTTTGGTAACCCCCACCTCCTCAGCCCTAAGCTCAGGGCACCCAAGGCCAGCTTTATGCCAGCAGCTTGTTTGAAATAGCTTAAGTGCTAGGGTACAGGTGATCTTCTGCCCTCCCTCCAAGAGCCCCCTCACAATCCCTGTGCCCATCTCCCCCTTAAAATCTCTTCATCTCTGTTCCCTTCTCCCCAGTCAAGCCAGATGTCTAATCTATCTCCTACCTACTGCTTACCAAACTCTCCCATCAATCATCTTTGGCTGAAACCTCACTTCACCCATTCTAGAAAGTACCAACAGCTTCCTTGGAATTAGAAATTTCACAATCACTCCACTTCTCTCCAGTCTTCCAATCTCTGCCTATAACTGCACTGAACGCCTAGCCAAACTTTGATGTAAACGATTTACTGTCAAAGTCTATGCTGGCCTGGGCTTTCATTCTGTGGTTTTTCTATTCTCTGCCAGAGTTGTCTCAGGCTAGAAGCTTCCTAGTGAGCCCCACCCAACTCTCAAAACTCCTCTCCAGAGTCTCCTCAGCACTTATGTAATCAATTTGCTCTGTAATCATTTACACTCAAGTGTCCTTAAATCTCGTCTTCCCAACTACACTGTCAACTCCTCAAGGACGGGGACCATATCTTCATTTTTAAAAAGCCAGTTCAATACAATAAGATGATGGGGAAGAAAACCAGGAGCTGGGAAAAGAGCATATTCTAACTCCATGCTATTATTGCATGTCATTTTAATGTGACAGTTAAAGATGATATACATAAAACATTCACTACCATTCCTGGCCCATGGTGAGTGCTAACAACAACAGCCATTACTATGTGATGATGCTTCTTGGCCCGCAGTTAGTAGAGCATGCTCTCCTAAGTGGTTTTTCCAGTAAACAGTGATGGATCTATGCTGATCTAACCACAATCCTTTACTCTGTCCTGTATGACCACCAGCATTCAGTTAAAACAAACGGCTGGTGCTTGGATGGCCATCTGTGGCCACAGAACAAAGCAAAGCAAATGGGCGGGCAGGGGTAAAATCTTTGACTTTGGCCTTACTGGTGCTGGGCTCAAATCCAGGCTTCCCCACATATTCTCCCCTGTGGCAAGCTCATAAATGTCCACAGTTGCTATACTCAGCTACTGGGTGAAGAGATGTTCATCACACTGAAGAAAACTAGAAAACTAGCACAGAGCAGGCAGGAGCATGGGCCAGGAAATGTGAGGAAGAAAAGCATCTGGAAAGACCACATCTGGCTACAATAAATAATGGAGAGAAAGGAGGGAGAACAAGCTACATTCTCAGAACATAGGGACTCCAGCACTTCTGAGGCTCTGTTGTGCCCACTCTTTAAAGATGTGCTGAGACAGGTCCCAGCTTACCAGGATGGAGAGAGCAATGAGACTATCAGGAGAGCACAGAGTGGCTGTGGGCTCTGTCCAGCCCAGGAAGCAGCCATAACACATCAGAGATCTTCCCAGCAGCAGTGCTCCAACCAACCACTCTCAACAACCAGACTCCACCATCCAGATAGAGCACAGTTAAAATGCTGGAAAATTCTACAATGTTAGATGTATAGCTGTGAGGCTTGGTTCACACTCCAGTACCATATGCAACAAGTGTTTGTTAATAACATGATTACAAATGGTGCATATGGGGCTGGGCAGCAAGTAGGACAAGATTTTGCTTTGCAGCTTCCCCAACTGGTCACCCAATAGGCCTTTCCCGCTTACTTTGCTGAATGACTTCATGGTTTTCTCTTCTGTCAATGACTTGGTCATCCACTGCTGGGCCCCACTGAGCTGGTCATCACCTTTGATCTCTACAAAGTTGATTTCCTCCCTTCCTCGGTTCCTCTTGCCCTGCAGCCGCTTAAACTGGGAAAGGGGGACAAAATGCAGGAGTTAAGAACCCAGATAAGGTGATCAAGAGACGTCACTAAAAATCCAGAGTTTTTGGAGTGACTTTGTTTTTTGCAGTACTGGGGATTGAACCCAGTGGTCTACCATTAAGCTTTATCCCCACCTCAATTTTTTTTTTTTTTTTTTTGAGTTGGGGGTAACGGGGATCGAACTCAGGGACACTCGAGCCCACATCCCCAGCCCTACTTTGAATTTTATTTGGAGACAGGGTCTCACTGAGTTGCTTAGTGCCTCACTTTTGCTAAGGCTGGCTTTGAACTCACAATCCTCCAGACTTGGCCTCCAGAGCCCCTGGGATTATAGGCACCTATTTATTTTTTATTTTGAGACAGAGTTTTTGATAAGTTGCCCAGACTGGCCTGGAACTTTCGATCCTCCTGCTTCAGCCTCCTGCATCACTGGGATTACAGGAGTGCACTACCATACCCAGCTGTGACTTTATGACTCACCAATCCTATCACACTCTCCAATCCTCTTTGCAACATGTCCTTTCACCTGCCATCCATCAAGTTCTCTTGATAAAAGATTAAAGGCCTGCTTCTCACAGGGTCTCTTGGACCCCAAGAAAGGGAGGACAAAAGGTGTACCCTAACATGAACAAGTACAGAGATCCAGTGGTATAAATCTATACTCAAATGATGTATAAACTGTATCTGCCTAAAAGGACTCGGTATGATTTGCACATTAAGAATTTAGGGTAAGCTGGGCGCGGTGACGCATACCAGTAATCCCAGCACTTGGGAGGCTGAGGCAGGAGGATTGCGAGTTCAAAGCCAGCCTCAGCAATGGCGAGGCACTTAGCAACTCAGTGAGACCCTATCGCTAATAAAATACAAAAAAGGGCTGGGGATGTGGCACAGTGGTCAAGTGCCCCTGAATTCAATCCCTGGTACCAAAAAATAATAATAATTTAGGGTAAGGGGCTGGGGATGTGGTTCAGTAGTAGAGTGCTTGCATAGCATATTTGAGGCCTTGGGTTCAATCCCCAGAACCATACACAAAATAAATAAATAATATAATATAATATAATATAATATAATATAATATAATATAATTTAGGGTAAGCTGGGTATGGTGCTGCACACCTAAAGACCCAGCTATCTGGGAGGCTAAGGCAGAAGAACTGCTTAAGTCCAGGACTCCAAGACCATTCTGAACAATATAAAGAGACCATGTCAAAAAAAAATAAAACAAGTAAAGAATTCAAGTTGTTAAAAAAAAAAGATTTCTCCTCTAAAAATCAGTTCTCTTTCCACCTCTGGTACTACTCATTAGTTCCGTATCACCAATCAGCAGTGGACATGGGAGGGAGAATGTGGAGCTGGTTAGGGGGAGCCTCACAAAAAGGGCCCAGCAAATTCTCCAGGAGACTGCTACTCTTTCCTCCTCCTCTTCCTCCTCCTCCTCAAGAAAAATGGCAAGTCACCCCAGTCAGAGATGTGCCTGAAGGAGAGTGTGGAGCAAGGGGAATTAAAGCACCCCAAAAGGGCTGGGGCTGGGGCTCAGCGGCAGAGTGCTTGCCTCGCATGTGCGCGGCCTGGGTTCGATCCTCAGCACCACGTAAACATAAAATGCACTGCATTGTGTACAACTAAAGTAAATAAATAAATATTAAAAAAAAAAAAAAAAAAAAAAGCACCAAAACTTCAGTAAGACCCAGGTCCTAATCTGAACATTAGTGATGCCTCCTAGCTTGCTCTACCTACTAAAAACTAAATGTAACCACTGAATGGGAACCCAACTGCCTCCTAGGCTGAGGAGCAAAAGGAACCACCATTGCATTTGCCAAGAAGGTTGTGGATGAACACAACAGGCAGAAGTGTGCAAAGTGATGGACACCTTTCTGGAGAAAGGTAAGTAGAGATTCTGTGTGTGGTGATACTGGGGATTGAACCCAGGGGCACTAAGCCACATCCCCAGTCCCACCTTTTTTTTTCATTTTGAGACTGGGTCTCACTAAGTTACCCAGGCTGACCTCAAACTTGTGATCCAGGGCAGGGGTTGTGGCTCAGCAGTAGAGCGCTTGCTTAGCACATGCTAGGCTCTGGGTTCAATCCTCAGCACCACATAAAAATAAATAAATAAATGCATTAAAAAAACAAACAAACTTGTGATCCATCTACCTCAGCCTCCCAAGTAGCTGGGAGGCTACCATGCAGATCTAAGAATTATTTATGAGAACGAGAACCTCCACACAGAGGTTAGTGATTCCTGTGTCTAGATTCCTTCTACTAAGCTGCGACTTCTCTACAGAAAGGACAGTGCTTTGTATCTTGAATGTGGTTCTGACAACTGCACCACACAGTGCCGGTACCTTGCCTTGTGCTACAGTTATGTGAAACCTAGAGGTTATTTAACACAGCTGCTGGTGCCTCCCAAAATCCATTCTCCCCTTTCTCTATAGTGCAAATGAATCAAAATTTTAGCTGGGCACGTACCACCCAACTAAATACTACATTTCCTGGGCCTCCTTGCAGCTAGATGTGGCCATGCAAGCAGGTTCCAGTCAATGAGAAATAAATAAAAGTAGCCTTAGGAACTTTTATGTAGTCTCCTAAAATGGGAGAGGAAATGTCCTTCCCTTCTTTTTCCACCCTGCTGCATCTCTGATGGCTTAGTGTTAGCTGCTATTGTGAGAATAAAGGCCACAGCCTCAGGACAGTAAAACAATGATCAGGAAATTTTATCCCTGACAAGTCTGTGAGGCTGCCACACCACCAATGGCCTGCCTACCTCTAGCTTTCTTTTATGAGAAAAAAATTAACTTCCATTATAAAAGCCATTATTACTTAAGAGTTTCTCAGTTACACGTTGCTGAAACTTTTTTTTTTTTAATATTTATTTATTTACTTTAGTTGTACACAATGCAATGCATTTATGTTTATGTGGTGCTGAGGATTGAACCCGGGCCCCGCATGTGCAAGGCGAGGGCTCTGCCGCTGAGCCACAACCCCAGCCCCCGCTGAAACTTAATCTTAACTGATACAGTATAAAAACTTTTTCCTCATAAGGGTTATCTACAGTTTTCAGTTCTTGTGATGGAGTTCATGGATTTTGTATTACAATAATGATGGCTTCAAAGAATGAGTTAAGTGTTTCCTCATCTACTATTTTTAGGATATTAACAGGATTGAATTTTTTTTTTTAAGTGACTGATAAATCTAACTAGTCAATTCATCAGGTGCCGGGCTACTTTTTGTTAGGAAGGTTTTGTCTGCTAAGCCAATCATCATTTCAGCAAAATGGTATTAATGATCCCACTATAACATCTGAATTTAATAAATTCATTTTTCTCTTTTTTCTTAATGCAAAAAATTAATTTCCCCACTGGGCACAGTGGCACACGCCTGTAATCCCAGGAGCTTGGAAAGCTGAGACAGGAGGATCGTGAGTTCAAAGCCAGCCTCAGCAAAAGCAAAGTGCTACGCAACTCAGTGAGACCCTGTCTCTAAATAAAATACAAAATATGCTTGGGGATGTGGCTCAGTGGTTGAGTGCCCCCAAGTTCAATCCCTGGTGCCAAAAAAAAAAAAAAAATTTAATTTCCCCCCTTTGCCTTCAGATTTTTTTTTTAATATTTATTTATTTGCTTTAGTTGTACACAATGCATTTATTTTTACGTGGTGCTGAGGATCGAACCCGGGCTGCGCACATGCTAGGTGAGTGCTCTACCACTGAGCCACAATCCCAGCCCCTGCCTTCAGATTTGAAACTGGGTATCAGATGGGTCAAAGGGGCTGGGGTTGTGGCTCAGCAGTAGAGCGCTCGCCTAGCACATGCGCGGCCCGGGTTCGATCCTCAGCACCATGTAAAAAATAAAGGCATTGTGTACAACTAACACAAATAAATAAACATTAAAAAAAAAAAAGAAAGAAAAAGATGGGTCAAAGACAGTCACTTGTGGGGCTGGTAGAGCCCCCACTCTAGTGTGAGGCCCTAGATTCAATTCTCAGCACTACCACACACACACACACACACACACACACACACAAAGTCATGTGTGCTTTGTTAACTTACCGCTTCATCATCAATGAAGGAGGCATCTGGGGCAATTTCCTGGGAGGGAACTAGAGCTGGGTCCTGTGCAGGATAGTAGCCACCACTGTAATAATCCTGTGGCCAGAGGGGAAAAGAACACATCAAGTGAAGACAGTGGAGATGAGACAAGGTTGGCCCAGAAACAGGCAGTGACAAGATGGCCACTACAGCCCCCCACTACAGCCCCTCAGATGAAGCAGTTACAGGCACAGAACCAAGGACCCACCCGCTACCCCACCAACAGTCCCCTGTACTTTCTGAACTGTACAGTCCAGACAGATGGGTAGTTTTTTAGAGAAGGATGGCAAGAAATAAAGACATTCTCTCCTACTTCAATCTGTGCCCTGTTCCCTCAGCTGCTGCCCGAGGGCAACTCCCATCCTTACCTCTGGCTCCTCCCACTCATGAGACCCCAATGGGCTATGGTGTGATGCAAGCAGAATGAGGTATGAGGCATGCCATCCCTGCTCCTCATCCCACTTAGGACCTCTGGACACAAGGAGACTATCCACAAGGGATGGGGAGGCTGTGGATCTCTGATATAAAATAAATCACTACTAAGATATTATTGAGGGGCTGGGATTGTGGCTCAGCAGTAGAGCGCTCGCCTAGCACGTGCACGGCCTGGGTTCAATCCTCAGCACCACGTAAACATAAATAAAGACATTGTGTACAACTAAAATAAATAAATACTTTAAAAAAAAAGATATTGTCAGCCTGGCGTGGTGGCGCACGCCTGTAATCCCAGCACTTGGGAGGCTGAGGCAGGAGGATCGCGAGTTCAAAGCCAGCCTCAGCAATGGCAAGGCACTTAGCAACTCAGTGAGAGCCTGTCTCTAAATAAAATACAAAAAAAGGGCTGGGGATGTGGCCCAGTGGTCAAGTGCCCCTGAGTTCAATCCCCGGTACAAAAAAAAAAAAAAAAAAAAAAAAGAAGATATTGTTGAACTTACAAAGCTAGGAACAAACTAGGTTTGTGTTACCCTATTTTTGCTGCAGGAATCTGATGATTTCCCTCAGACTTTAGCTGCTCAGTCGCTGCTGTAGACCCCAGATGAAGACGGGGTGAAAGAAACACCCCTCCCACCCCCACTATGGCCAAGTTAGGCAACCAGAGAACCCAGAAACTGGGTTCCTGTTTCCTCCTTGCCTACACTATTTTCCCTAATTCTTTCACTTTTGCCCAAAGCTCCAAAAAATTTCTATCCCTCTAGAAACATTTTCTAATGAGTTAAATGGAAAACAGTTTAATTTTCACTACACAAAAATATACTAAAATCCAGCACAATTAAGAGTATGGCTGGGCGTGGTGGCACACACCTGTAATCCCAGCACTTGGGAGGCTAAGGCAGGAGGATCGCGAGTTCAAAGCAAGCCTCAGCAATGGTGAGGCACTTAGCAGCCCAGTGGTCGAGTGCCACTGAGTTCAATCCCTGGTACCAAAAACAAAAAGTATGGAGGGCTGGGGTTGTGGCTCAGCAATAGAATGCTCGCGTAGCACATGTGTGGCCCCGGGTTCGCCTCAGCACCACATAAAAATAAATTTAAAAAAATAAGCCGGGCGCGGTGGCGCACGCCTGTAATCCCAGCACTTTGGGAGGCTGAGGCAGGAGGATCTCGAGTTCAAAGCCAGCCTCAGCAATGGCAAGGCAATTAGTAACTCAGTGAGACCCTGTCTCTAAATAAAATACAAAAAAGGGCTGGGGATGTGACCCAGTGGTCGAGTGCCCCTGAGTTCAATCCCCAGTACCAAAAAAATAAAAAAAAATAAAGGCATTGTGTACAACTAAAATAAATAAATAATTAAAAAATAATAATAAGAGTATGGGGGCTGGGATTGTGGCTCAGCGGTAGCGTGCTCGCCTGGCACGTGGGCAACCAGGGTTCGATCCTCAGCACCACGTACAAATAAAATGCATTGAATAAAATGCAGTGTGTACAACTAAAGCAAATAAATAAAAATATATAAAAAAAAAAACTCTAGGGCTGGGGATGTGGCTCAGCGGTTTAGCGCTCGTCTAGCACGTGCGCGACCCGGGTTCGATCCTCAGCACCACGTAAAAATAAAGGCATTGTGTACAACTAAAACCAATAAATAAAAAAAAAGAAAGAAAAAAACTCTATTAAAAATAAAGTATGGATTTTCTATAGTAGTATTCACAAAAAGATATATTTAAATTTCAGGGTCCCCTAGAATACTTAAAAGTGCTTTACCAAGCATGGTGGTACACATATGTAACCTCAGTGACTCAGGAGGCTTAGGCAGAAAGACCACAGGTTCAAGGCCAGTTTCAGCAACTTATTAAGACCCTGTCTCAAAATAAAAATTTAAAAAGGGCTGGAGCTGGGCGCGGTGGCGCATGCTTGTAATCCCAGCACTTGGGAGGCTGAGGCAGGAGGATCATGAGTTCAAAGCCAGCCTCAGCAATGACGAGGCACTTGGCAACTCAGTGAGACCCTGTCTCTAATAAAATACAAAAAGGGCTGTGGGTGTGGCCCAGTGGTCGAGTGCCCCTGAGTTCAATCCCAGGTACTAAAAAAATAAATAAAAAATAAATAAATAAATAAATAAATATAAAGGGCTGGGGATATAACACTTGCCTTACATGCATGAGGGCCCTGAATTCAATCCCTAGTACTGCAAAAAAAAAAAAAAGAGAGAGAGAGAGAAGCCAAAACCCTCCTATTATCTTTCTCCTTCCTTCTAACCCTGAGGGGAGATATAGTCTCTGATCTGTCTATAAGATACAATAAAGTTTTAAGAGCAAAGATTTAGAAAACACAATTGTTTTTAAAGTCTTTGGTCAGAACAGGGTCCCCTTGAAGCCCTCTTTCCCTACCCACACCCAGACTGAAAATAAGATTAACAATGACCAATTCAGAGAATCACAATGGCTGAGGGAGACTTAAATCCCCTTCAAACCATCCTAGGTGGGCAGTAAAATTTTCCACAACTGCCAATCAAGGGGCCAGCTACCTGCTCCTGCTCAACCATCACCTGAGGCCAACTCTAGGAGCCCTCCCCTTCTAGGGAAGTTCTAACTATTGATTGGGAAAGTCTTTCTTTCCTTCTTTCTCTGTTTGGTATTGGAGATTGAACCCAGGGGTGTTCTACCACAAAGATACATCCCCAGCCCTTTTTATTTTTTGAGACAGATTCTAAGTTGCCCAGGCTGGCCTTGAATTTGAGATCGCCTTGCCTCAGCTTCCTAAGTCACTGGGATTATAGGCTGTGCTACCATAACTGGAATCCCTATTATCTCAAGATTCCCCACACTTCTGGAGACTCTTCCTGGACTGCTACCTAGAAGTATACACTAATCCTAATCCTCACCCTCCAAATTTGAGGAGGCCATTTTTCTAAGATTAGAAGCTGCTCCTCTCCCGCCTTCTCCTGAACTTCTCACAAGCTCCTACAATAAGATTTGGTTTTCAGAATGCTATGGTTTGGGGCCAGGTGCAGTGGCACACACCTGTAATCCCAGGTTCTCAAGAGGATCTCAAGGCCAGCCTGATCAACTTAGTGAAACCCTGTCTCAAATAAATAAATAAATAAAATTTAAAATGCTGGGGATGGGTAAAAGCACCCTTAGGTTCAATCTCCAGTACCGGGGGGAAAAAAATGCAAATAGTTTAAAGTGTCCTCTTAAGATCCATGTGTTTAAAAAAAAAAAAAAAAAAAAAGCCTACTGGCCAGTTTATGGCACTATTGGGAAGTGGTGAGGCCTTTAAGAGGTGGGGCTTAGTGAGAGGAAGTTAGGTCACTGGGGATGGGCCCTTGGAAGGGATATAAGGACCCCAGCCAACATGATATGAGTAGCTTCTTCTGCCACACACTCCCACCATGATGTATTGTCCTGTCACAAGACCAAAAGCAACAGGCTTAAACAACCAAGGACTGAAACTGAGCCAAAAATAAACTCTTCTTTTTTTTTTTTTAAAGTTGATTATCTCAGGTATTTTGGCACAGAGATGGAAAGCTAACACAGAGAATAAGGGTGTTGATTATGTTGTCAACTCTGTCAGACTTCAAGACTTCAGCAACTTAGATTCATAAGGTTCAAAATAAAGGAGTGTTTTTTATGGTCACATCACTGGCTCAAACATTCTGTGGCCTGCTGTCTGTGCCCCTTACTTACCTGATAATAAGCACCAGCAGCATTGGCATCGCCATATGTGGAAAACTGATTGTAACTGTAGTCATCCCCAGGTTTAGGCATCCAAGGAGCCCCACTTGAGCCTGCTGCCATCTTGAACTCAAGGGGGGCATTGGCTGCATCGTCCTGGAAAGCCGGCTCTGGTTCCGTGCCTGGAGGCAGCTCTTCAGGGATAGTGGGGGATAGGGTAAGGGTATGGCTCAACCCCAGGTGGCTCGGCCTTGTCAGGGAGGGAGAAAAAGTTCTCGGGGGCCACTTCCTCATCACTGTCATCCTCCTCTTGCGTGATTTGCTTTGTCACCTGTAGGGCAGCACTCTTGGCAGCAGCCTTGATGGCAGAGGGTGATGGAGTGGTGGTTGTGGTGCCCACAACAGGAGCAAGAGAGGAGGGCTTGGTCTTAGAAGCCAGTCTGGAGGGCTTGGTATCAGAGGAGCCATCTGAGGGTTTCCGGGAGAAGGCATGGGGCAAGAGCAACCTGTTAGTCTCTTTCACAGTCAGGTTTTTAGGTTGGGGAAGCAAGGCAGACAAACCAGTCCCCTCGCTGGATCCCTGGTAAGATAGGTTTGGGGCAAGAGGAAAGAAAGATGACAAGTGAGATTTTAAGTTATGTACTAGTGACGTTAAAAAACAAAAAGTACAGTTACGTGCTCTAGCCTAAAATCTTCCTAAATCTTCCTAAAATCTTCCTAGTCCTTGCTGCCTTCTCACCTCCATCCACTCAGGCCCAATCTGGGCTCATCAACTCCTACATCAGACCTTTCTGCAGCTGCTTCTCCCGACATGAGATGCCATCTCTCTTCTGCTCAGCTCCACCCCAACCCAGCTCCATGGCCCTCTGCTATAGAGTCCTCCTCCACTCTTGTGTCTTTGGCAAACATGCTGATCTTTTTTTTTTTTTTTGTAGTTGTAAATGGATACAATGCCTTTATTTGTTTATTCTTATGTGGTGCTGAGGATTAAACCCAGTGCCTCACGCATGCTTGGCAAGCACTCTGCCACTGAGGCTATAGCTCTTAATATGTTGCTCTTAATCTCACATCATCCTTAATCTCACATCATCCTTAATCTCACATATCCTTTCTCCCAAACAACCTAGTCCTCCCCCCAGCTAATCACTCAACCTCTCCCCATGTTCTGAACTCTGATCTCCTTCCTTTGACTTGCCACCCAAAGCCAAGAATAAGGCTCTGTTTAAACAAGAGATACTCACACCTGTTGCCAAAAAGTCCCCCTCCCTCCACTCTACCCCAATCCTGCCCAAGAAAAGGCCTATTAAACCTATGGTGTATTAGCTTTTAATGCCAGAATCAAGCATTTAACTCAACAATTTGTAAACTAATTGGCTTAGCCATCCAGAGTTTCTACTACACCTAAGAATCTCTTAGATCCTGCAGAGGTACACACCTGTAATCCCAGCAACTCAGGAGCCTAAGGCAGGAGGATCACAAGTTCAAGGCCAGCCTCAGCAACTTAATGAGACCCTAAGCAACTTAGTGCGACCCTGTCTCAAAATAATAAAAAGGACTGTGGCTCGATCCCCAATACCAAAAAAAAAAAAAAGTATTTTTCAGATCCTGCTTTCTGTATGATAAAAGGCCAGCTTGGCCTAGCTCCAGGGCTGAGGAAGTACCAACTGGAAAAAGGAAAGTAATGTAAGGTGGTATGTCAATGTCCTAGAGAACCAGTGCATCCAGAAGGAGAACTGCTCGTCTGGAGAGGGGCTATTTTCCCACTGAGTTTACAGATTTGAATCAATTCAGCGTGGCAGCCCCCAGAGGCTCAGGTGCACAGAAACCATGCTGAAGTGTCCTCCTCAGGCCACCTTAGAAGTGTATGGCTTCTCAGCATGATCTGGGATCACGGCCACATCCCCTTGCAGGGCTGGGTCCCCACTCCAACATTAGTTCAGAGTTCCTCTATCAACGCATCTCTTTATGCCATCTGGAATTCTGCCCTTTACTTGTGGGGTACTTCTGAGCCAGTCCATCTCCTCCAGGAACATCCTTATAACAGGAGTCTCAACATGTTGGCCTCTTCCATGCCTCTTCCTCTTCTTTTTTTTTTCCTTCTGGTACCAGGGATTGAACTCAGGGGCACTTAACCAGTGAGCCACATCCCCAGCCCTATTTTGTATTTTATTTTAGAGACAGGGTCTCATTGACTTGCTTAGGGCCTCACTGTTGCTGAGGCTGGCTTTGAACTCGCAATCCTCCTGCCTCAGCCTCCCCAGCTGCTGGGATTACAGGTGTGCGCCACCACGCCCAGCCATGCCTCTTTTTTTTATGGGGGGGGGGGGGTGCAGGATTGAACTCAGGGGCACTCGAACACTGGGCCACATCCCCAGCCCTTTTGTGTATTTTATTAGAGACAGGGTCTCACTGAGTTGCTAAGTGCCTCACCATTGCTGAGGCTGGCTTTGAACTCGCAATCCTCCTGCCTCAGCCTCCCAAGTGCTGGGATTACAGGCATGCGCCACTGCGCCCAGCCATGCCTCTTCTTTAGCATCCACTATAAATACAAATGCCACAGCACCCTCACCAGTTGTCTAACTTTAATAAGACCTGTAACCTAGGACCTCCTGGAAGGGAAAGAAACACCTTAACAGAGTCAGGAGAAGAGGCAGTCAGAGCATTATAAATTTGAATTCCAAGACAACTACCTTTTAAAGACAGGACCATTTTTCCCTGAGACACAGTGTCAATATGAGATCAGACAGTGTGTAAAATCACCAAGCGTGGAAAGAATAGAAAGAAACTCTGTGGCAGGCAGAGTAAAGATACTGGGACATGGAGAAACAAGCAAACCACAAAGAGATCACTGTGTTGACAACTTCAAGCCTTGAAGATAGAGAAGCAGCCAAGGGCAGCAGTTACATGGGTTCTCTAGTCTTGAACTTGGACTCTGTAGTCAGATTGCCTGACATAACTATAATCCCAGTTCTGCCTCCACTAGCTACTGACCCTAGTTTCCTATGTCAGGTTCCTCAGTTTCCTATGTCATACAGAGATGGTAACAACACTACAGTGTAGGCACTATTAGAAGGACGGTATCAGTTAGGTGCTGGTAAAGCACTTAGAACAGAACCCGGACAGAGTAAGTACTACTTAAATGTTTATTTCCAGGTTAAAAATGAGACAGGGAGAAGATGGACAATTTTAAAATATAGATGCTCCCTAACATCATTTTGACCAATCCATTTATTCCACCCTCCCTAAATAATCCCTTTACCTGAAATGTAATGAACTGAATTGAGTTATGATCCCTCCCCCTACCACTGCCTGTATATAAGAGTTTAACTCCTTCAAGCTACACCAGTAAGCAGTGAGGAAAGGGTGGGCATGTACCAGGCCTGAAGCTATAAAGGAAACCAAAGCCAGACCTAAACAATACTCAAATTATTTGTGCTTGAGCTAAACATGCCTTGAAAACTGCTAGGTATTTTAAGTCTTATCTTTCAGGAAACAATGTGGGAAGAGGAAAAAAAATGGCTTACAGTCTGTCATTAAGCTTACCTGAAGGACAATTTTCTTCTTTGTGGGTTCATCTTCCTCAGAATCTGACTAAGAGAAAAAGAAATGGAATAAGGCCTCACTGTTTTAAGACAGTAGCACAAATATATTAAATGAATATATAAAAGGTGAGACCACAAAGACCCTCCGACAGGGTGTCCCACCTCTATACAGAGACATAGCCACCCAGGCCTAGCCCTAAAGCAGAGCTTCCCTCCTGATCTCAGTAACCTTCAGAGAATGGGGTACACCTTCACTCCCTAAGTCACTTAGTCCCCCCAAACTTGTTGTACAGCTTTCTTGGCGTCAATTTCTTTTTTTTTCTTTTTTTTTTTTTTTTTGGTACCAGAGATTGAACTCAGGAGTACTCGACCACTAAGCCACATCCCCAGCCCTATTTTGAAATTTTATTTACAGACAGGGTCTCACTGAATTTCTTAGTGCCTCACAGTTGCTGAGGCTGGCTTTGAACTCGCGTTCCTCCTATCCCAACCTCCCAAACTGCTGGGATTACAGGTGTGCGCCACTGCACCCGCCTTTGGTGTCAATTTCTATTCTGTTAAATTGAGACTATTTCCTCCCATTGAGTCCGTGGTAGAAAGAACAAGCTATACCCATTCTACTTCCTATAAATCTGTCCACTAGAAGATGAATGAGATTTGGCCCACAATCTCACCCAATCTCAGCTTCACTTAAAACCACTTACATAGACTACATAACCACAGGGCCAGGGAAGTCCAGTGGGATTAAGTGGTGTGTTAACTACTCTTCTATGAGGCATTAAAGGTCAAAGCCATCGAAGAAATCCATTCCCTCTCCAAAGTATGATCTATTGACTGCCAGACAGAGTTGTTCCTGTCCAGGAAGAAAGCAGGCAAATGATGACTGTTAAGATCTGGGGCAAGACAGGAGGCCATTTGTGTCATCCTTTGACTCAACAGGACTGTTTCTAAGACAAGCTGTCACACTGAAAAGCATCTAAACTTTTTTTTTTTTTGGTACCAGGGATTGAACTCAGGGGCACTCGACCACTGGGTCGCATCCCCAGCCCTTTTTTGTATTTTATTAGAGACAGGGTCTCACTGAGTTGCTAAGTGCCTCGCCATTGCTGAGGCTGGCTTTGAACTCGCGATCCTCCTGCCTCAGCCTCCCAAAGTGCTGGGATTACAGGCGTGCGCCACCGCGCCCGGCTGCATCTAAACTTTTATTACCTTAATACCAATTCTTCAGCATCTTAAACTGAGGTGAGATACAAGGCATATGAAGAACAAACTCAGCTGGGCGCAGTGGCACATGCTTGTAATCCCAGCATTAGGGAGGCTGAGGCAGGAGGATCGCGAGTTCAAAGCCAGCCTCAGCAATGGCAAGGCACTTAGCAACTCAGTGAGACCCTGTCTCTAATAAAATACACAAAAGGGCTGGGGATGTGGCCCAGTGGTCAAGTGCCAGAGTTCAATACCTGGTACCAAAAAAAAAAAAAAAAAAAATCCTCTTTTTTTTTTTTTTTTTTTAATCACTCCGCAAATCAAGAACCTTAAAGCTTTCCATTTGTTCATTTGTTCCCAAGTCTTTAGTCTATGCATGCGCAAATAAAGGTGATTAGGCAGGAATCCAAAATGCCATCCATCTCCAAGATACTGTAAAACCTCAAATCATTACTGGGCATGATGGTGCACACCTGTAATCCCAGAGACTGAGGAGGCTGAAGCAGGAGGATTGCAAGTTCAAGGCCAGACTTGACAACTTAGAAAGGCTCTATCTCAAAATAAAAAAGGCTGAGGATGTAACTCAGTGGTAAAACTCCCTGGGTTTGCTCCCTACTGCTAAAAAAAGAAATAATAATCCTGACTTTCAAATCTCCCAAGTTCCTTTTTGAATTTGTGTGCTACAAGGATCTTTCAATCATAATTACCAAGAACCTACTATAAAGACACTATGCTAGGGGACTGAGGTTGTGGCTCAGCGGTAGAGCGCTCGCCTAGCACGTGCACGGCCTGGGTTCAATCCCCAACACCACATAAAAAATAAATGCGTTGTGTACAACTAAAGCAAATAAATAAATATTAAAAAAAAAAAGACACTATGCTAGGGCTGGGGCTGGGGCTCAGTGACACAGCACTTGCCTCATATGTATGAGGCACTGGGTTCGATTCTCAGCACCGCAAATAAATACACACACACACACACACACGTATGTATACACACACACACACATACATATGTACGTATACACACACACACACACACAATTTTTTTGTACCAGGGATTGAACTCAGGGGCACTCAACCACTGGGCCACATCCCTAGCCCTTTTTTATATTTTATTAGAGACAGGGTCTCACTGAGTTGCTAAGTGCCTCGCCATTGCTGAGGCTGGCTTTGAACTCACGATCCTCCTGCCTCAGCCTCCAAAGTGCTGGGATTACAGGCGTGCACCACCATGCCCGGCTCAAATAAATTAAATAAAGGTCCATTGACAACTAAAAAAAACAACAAAAAGAGACACTATGCTACATACTACAGTTTCTAGCTGGTGTCCCTGGCAGGGCTTCAGGCAGCTGGAACATTGGCCACTAGACAGTTCTCTCTCCAGAGGTACAACCTGGACCATTTATTACCCCAATGTGTAATTTTCCGTGTGTCAGTAGCATTTCCACAAAAGACTTAGAATCCAGCTGAGCATGGTGATGCACACTTGTAATCCCAGTGGCTCCGAGGGCTGAGGCAGGAAGATTAAAAGTTCAAAGTCAGCCTCCATAACTTAGCAAGGCCCTAAGCAACTTAGGGAGATCCTGTCTCAAAATAGAAATGAAGCCGGGCGCGGTGGCACACGCCTGTAATCCCAGCACTTGTGAGGATGAGGCAGGAGGATTGCGAGTTCAAAGCCAGCCTCAACTATGGCGAGGCACTTAGCAACTCAGTGAGACACTGTCTCTAATAAAATACAAAAAAAAAAAAGGGCTGGGGATGTGGCCCAGTGGTCGAGTGCCCCTGAGTTCAATCCCTGGTACCAAAAAAATAAAATAAAATAAAATAAAAATGAAAAGGGCTAGGGTCTGGATATGTGGCTCAGTGGTTAAGCACCCCTGGTACCAAAAAAAACAAATAAATAAATAAAGACTTACAATCCAATAAGAATGAGAAGTATACAAAGAACTGAAGAACTAAAAGGTAGTAAACTGGGTACACTGGCACATGCCTATAATCCCAATGACTTAGGAGGCTGAGTTCAAGGCCAGCGTGGGTAACTTAGCTAGATTCTATTTCAAAATTTAAAAAAAAAAAAAAAAAATTGCTGGGGATGTAGCACAATAGAGCTCCCCCCTACCCCCCGGGTCCAATATCCAGCACTGCAAAATAAATAAGTAAAAAAAAAAAAAAAAAAAGCCGGGCGCGGTGGCGCACGCCTGTAATCCCAGCACTTTGGGAGGCTGAGGCAGGAGGATCGCGAGTTCAAAGCCAGCCTCAGCAATGGCGAGGCACTTAGCAACTCAGTGAGACCCTGTCTCTAAATAAAATACAAAAAAAGGTCTGGGGATGTGGCCCAGTGGTCGAGTGCCCCTGAGTTCAATCCCCAGTACCACAAAAAAAAAAAAAAAAAAAAAAAAAAAATTAAATTGAAATTCCCCTCCCAAAAATCTGCTGTTTCTGCATTTGTGCTTTTTTCCTATCAGTCCTTCCCCTGGTCACTCCCACCAGCTGTACTTGTATCACCACCACCTCTCTCTTTTCAATCTGTACTCAGTATGCACTTCCTAACTCCAAACTCCTAAGAAGTCTCTCTGGTGAATCTCACTCTGCTCTTTTTTACTCAGTGCTTCCACTTTATTCATATTAATAATATCCTTCTGGGCTGGGGTTGTGGCTCAACGGTAGAGCACTTGCCTTGCATGCGTGAGGCCCTGGGTTTGTTCCTCAGCACCACATAATAATAAATAAAATAAAGGTATTGTGTCCAACTACAACTAAAAAAATTTTAAAAACAAAAACAAAAAAACATCCTTTTACTTTGGATTCACTGGTGCTTGCTCTATATACATGGTGTTTTCACATACATATTCTCACCTTAACTCTACTGGCAAAGGGCATATATTATAGTTGAATATTACAGCCCATTATTCAGGAGGCATGATTTTAATTACTACCTGTGACCTGCTGCCAAGTATATATATATATATATATATTTTTTTTTTTTTTTTTGGTAGCAGGGACTGAACTCAGGGGCACTTGACCACTGGGTCACATCCCCAGCCCTTTTTTGTGTTTTTTTTTTTTAATATTTATTTATTTACTTTAGTTGTACACAATGCAATGCATTTTTTTTTATGTGGTGCTGAGGATCGAACCCGGGCTGCGCACGTGCGAGGCCAGTGTTCTGCCGCTGAGCCACAACCCCAGCCCCCTTTTTTGTATTTTATTTAGAGACAGGGTCTCACTGAGTTGCTAAGTGCCTCGGCATTGCTGAGGCTGGCTTTGAACTCGCAATCCTCCTGTCTCAGCCTCCCAAAGTGCTGGGATTACAGGCGAGCGCCACCGCGCCCGGCTAGCCAAGTACATTTAAAAAAAAAAAAAATGAAGCCGGGCCTGGTGACGCACGCCTGTAATCCCAGCACTTTGGGAGGCTGAGGCAGGAGGATCATGAGTTCAAAGCCAGCCTCAGCAATGGCGAGGCACTTAGTAACTCAGTGAGACCCTGTCTCTAAATAAAATACAAAAAAGGGCTGGGGATGTGACCCAGTGGTCGAGTGCCCCTGAGTTCAATCCCCAGTACCAAAAAAAAAAAAAAATGCTGGATGCGGTGGTGCACACCTGTAATCCAAGCAACTCCAGGAAGCTTGGCAGGAAGATCACAAGTTCAAGGTCAGCTGGGGCAACTTAGCAAAACCCTGTTTCACGATAACAATTTTTTCAACGGAGCTAGGAATGTAACTCAGTGGTGGAGCATCCCTAGGTTCAATTCACAGTATTGTGGAAAAAAAAACAAACAAACAAGGAAATCTGTCTTGGTACTTCAATGTGGAAAATAAAGAAAAGGGTAGCAAAGGAAAGAACAATCAGCCACAGAGTACCTACTACATGTTGGGCAATATACTCACAATTTTTCATGTAATCCTTACAGTAACATTTCAAAGTAGGCATTATGATCAGTTTTACAAATAAGGAAAGTAAGACTAAGTTAAACAATGACTAGGACATGGCAGAACCAGGATCTGAGCCAACTGTAGCTGCTAAGCTTTTGTGGTGACACCACACTGAGCTGTTTATTGGTCTAGACCTGAGACCCACAAGGACAAGGTCATGTTAGATCACACATGGTAGAGTTGGGAGAGCACATGGCACAAAATCAGAAACATGGATTTCAATCTCAGTTCTGTCACTTACTGGCTAGAGAATGTAATCTCCCCAAGTCTCAGTTAAAATCACTACTTTAGCCGGGCACGGTGGTATATGCCTGTAATCCTAGCACTTGGGAGGCTGAGGCAGAAGGATCACGAGTTCAAAGCCAGCCTCAGCAATGGTGAGGCACTTAGCAACTCAGTGAAACCCTGTCTCTAATAAAATACTGAAAAGGGCTGGGGATGTGGCCCAGTGGTTGTGCCCCTGAGTTCAATCCCCAGTACAAAAAAAAAAAAAAAAAAAAAACCCACTACTTAAACATGCCAGGATGATGCTATAAAGACTGCATGAGCCTAAATGTTCTCTCTTATATGCTGATGCTAACACACAATAAGGGGGTCAGAATAGAAGTTCACTGGATTAGACAAAGGGAAATGAAGGGAAGGGAGAGGGGATGGAATAAGTTAATACTCCATGTATATATAATACTTTGAAATATACTCTACTACCATGTGTATCTAAAAAGAATTTTTCAAAAAGTGAAAGAAAAAAAAAGACTGCCTGAGCTACCACCATGCAAATGTATACAAACTAAAATTCTTGGCACTTTTAGCTCAGTGGTAGAGCGCTTGCCTAGCACGTGTCAGGCACTGGGTTCAATCATCAGCACCACATAAAATAAAGGTATTGTGTCCATCTACAACTGAAAAAATTTAAAGAAAGTTCAAGGATTATTTTCTCTGGCTTGACAAGATGTCAAAACTCAACCAAGAGAAAGCCTCAAGTACTCATCATCTAAGTATGTTCTACCCTTGTTGGTTTTTTGCTGTTTGTTTGGTTTTGTTACTGGGAAATGAGCACAGGAACACTAGGCCACTGAGCCACACTGAGCCACATCCCCAGCTGCACTCGCTTTTTTTTTTTTTTTTTTTTTTTTTTTTTTTGCATCCCTGGGTGGGCACAAACCTAACCCTATTTTTGTATTTAATTATTTAGAGACTAGGTCTTGCTCAGTGCCTCGCTTTTACTGTGGCTGGCTTTGAACTCACAATGCTCCTGCCTCAGCCTCCTGAACCACTGGGATGACAGGCATGAACCAACGTGCCCAGCATGTTCTACCTTTTCTTTCTGTTCCAAACTGAACTGCCTCTCTTAGGTGCCACCTCACATCCCCTTTGTCTTTTAACCCAAAAGACGACCTATCTATCTTCTTTCCAGCAGACCAGGAAGTCTGGAATCCTGGTCATGGAGTCCTGGGTCACATTTAAACTTTAACATCATATGCAATAGATCCAATGGCAATGATCTGAAAATAAACACATTTTATCCAAATTTAAGACCGTTTACAAAAATTACACAAACATATTCTTATTTTTCACTTGCTGAGACAAACAAAAAGTAGCCACAGTGAGAGTACAAGCAAACTGTCCTACAGCTAATAAAATTGACGGCCAAATCAGCTGTAGGAAGAAAATTCAATATTACTTTAATGTGGCAGGTTGTCTTTATTATAGTGACAAGCTGACTTTAAAGTTTAAAAGCACAAAAGAAAAAGAATAAAACCTGTACAAAGACTTTAGAATACCCTATGTTTTTGGATTTGTTATGGCTACTCCCAATCATCATTCTTTGAGCATCTTATTTGTAAACTTCTACTGAACCCTGTCATAAGCCACGTCATTACACTCACTACACTCACTGTGTCAGACTCCCCCCTGAAACAGAACACAAAAATAAAAACCTCAAAAGTGTGCTGAGTCCCTAATGTGCTAGTTAAGTCATGGTTACTCACCTTTGAGGGGGTGGAAAAATAAATGTTTACCTCTAACAGCTGACAGTCCTTGGAGAGATTCAATAACCCACTCATAACCTGGGCGTAGTGGTGCACTGCTGTAATCCCAGTGACTTGGGAGGCTGAGGCAGGAGGCTCTCAGGTTCAAAGCCAGCCTCAGCAACTTAGGGAGGTCCTAAGCAACTTGGCAAGACCCTATCTCAAAATAAACTATAAAAAAGGACTGGAGGGCTGGGGTTGTGGCTCAGCGGCAGAGCGCTCGCCTCGCACACGCGGGGCCCGGGTTCGATCCTCAGCACCACGTAAACATAAATGCATTGCATTGTGTACAAATGAAGTAAATAAATAAATACTTAAAAAAAAAAAAAAAAGGACTGGATATGTGGCTCAGTGGTTAAACACCCCTGGGTTCAATCCCCAGATCCTGCTCCCCCCAAAAAAACACCTACTCATGGCCAAGGTGAAGCCCAGGGGACCAGCGAGACAGGAAAATAGAATGAGGACCTACTGCTTGCCCCCTGCACTAACCTCAGCATATGTGTTCCATCCTGAAGAGAATGGAAACACAGGATAGATGGGTTCCCTACAGAAAGAAGTTTAAAAGCACTTCTAGGCATTCAGGGATGATACAGGAACTAACAAGAAACAGAAATACAGCAAAGAATTATCTTAACACTTCACAAAAGGAAATAAATTTCAGCCAAGTGTGGTGGCACACACCTGTAATTCCAGTCACTAGGGAGGCTGAGGCAGGAGGCCTCAGAAACTTAGCAAAGCCTTAAGTAACTTAGTGAGACCCTGCCCAAAAATAAAAAACAAAAAGGGCTGTGTGGGCTCAGTGGTAAAACACCCCAGGGCTCAATCCCCAGTATCAAAAACAAAAAACAGAAAAGAAAAAAAAAAAATTCAGAGTAGAATAAAATCCAAATGCTAAGATATGTCATGTGTTATATTTTCCAGTTGTCCTGGAGGAATACAGCTGTCTTGGAGCATTTGAAAGGAAATCAATTCAGCTGCTATCGTGAACTGGGCTAGAGGCAACAAACAGGCTTACCTTAAGCACACAGGATTTAATTTAGACATGAAGAAGACATCTTTGATGATAAGTAGTATAGGAACATTTCTAAAAAGTTTTCTTGCTTTATCATGGTAAAATACATATATATAAAATTCACCAGGGCTGGATTGTGGCTCAATGGTGGAGCGCTCGCTAGCACGTGCGCGGCCTGGGTTCCATCCTCAGCACCACGTACAAATAAACGCCCGGCTTCATCTTTCCTTTTTGACTAGATTATTTTACTTAGTATAATGTCTCTATGGTCCATGTTACTTAAAGTTCTCTATCAGAATCTCGTCTCTTTTCTAAGGCTGAATAATATTCTGGTGGGTGTATACGCTACACTTTGTTTATCCATTTGCTTTGATGAACACTTGGGTTACTATTACCTTTGGCTACTGAGAATAGCACTGCTATGAACACTGGTGTACTGATGTATCTGAGTCCCTGCTTTCAGTTCTTTATACCTACAAGTAAAATTGGTAGATCACATGGTAATTCTGTTTAATTTTGTGAATGTTATAGTTTGGATCTTTTTTTTTTTTTTTTTTCCTGTGGTACCGGGGATTGAACTCAGGGGCACTCGACCACTGGGTCACATCCCCAGACCTTTTTTTTTTTGTATTTTATTTAGAGACAGGGTCTCACTGAGTTGCTAAGTGCCTCGCCATTGCTGAGGCTGGCTTTGAACTCACGATCCTCCTGCCTCAGCCTCCCAAAGTGCTGGGATTACAGGCGTGAGCCACCGCGCCCGGCAGTTTGGATCTTTAATGTTCCCAAAAAAGTTCATGTTAAGCAATACAAGAGGTGAAATGATATATTAAGAGAATTAGAGCCAGGCGCGGTGGCGCTCGCCTGTAATCCCAGCACTTTGGGAGGCTGAGGCAGGAGGATCGCGAGTTCAAAGCCAGCCTCAGCAATGGCGAGGCACTTAGCAACTCAGTGAGACCCTGTCTCTAATAAAATACAAAAAAGGGCTGGGGATATGGCCCAGTGGTCGAGTGCCCCTGAGTTCAATCCCCGGTACAAAAAAAAAAGAGAATTAGGAGCCAGGCGCGGTGGCGCACGCCTGTAATCCCAGCACTTTGGGAGGCTGAGTCAGGAGGATCACGAGTTCAAAGCCAGCCTCAGCAATGGCGAGGCACTTAGCAACTCAGTGAGACCCTGTCTCTAATAAAATATAAAAAAGGGCTGGGTGAGGCAGGAGGATCGCGAGTTCAAAGCCAGCCTCAGCAATGGGGAAGCACTTAGCAACTCAGTGAGACCCTGTCTCTAAATAAAAATACAAAAAAGGTCTGGGGATGTGACCCAGTGGTCAAGTGCCCCTGAGTTCATCCCTGGTACCCAAAAAAAAAAAAAAAAGGGGGGGGGGGCTGGGGATGTGGCCCAGTGGTCTAGTGCCGCTGAGTTCAATCCCCAGTACCAAAAAAATAAAAAAGAGAATTAGGGCTGGGGTTGTGGCTCAGCGGTAGAACGCTTGCCTAGCACGTACACGGCCCAGGTTTGATCCTCAGCACCACGTACAAATAAAAAAAAAAAAAAAACCCATTGTGTACAACTAAAGCAAATAAATAAATATTAAGAGAGAGAGAGAGAATTACAACCTCATCAGTGGAATAATCCATTTGATGGATTAATTTCTTTTCCTGGCACTGGGGATTGAATCCAGGGGCACTCTACCACTGAGCTATATCCCCTGACCTTTTTTATTTATCTATTTTTTTTTTTTTTTTTTTTGTGTGTGGTACCAGGGATTGAACTCAGGGGCACTCAACCACTGGGCCACTTCCCCGGCCCTTTTTGTATTTTATTTAGAGACAGGGTCTCACTGAGTTGCTAAGTGCCTCGCCATTGCTGAGGCTGGCTTTGAACTCGCGATCCTCCTGCCTCAGCCTCCCAAAGTGCTGGGATTATAGGCGTGCGCCACCGCGCCCGGCTCTATTTATTTATTATTTTGAAACAGGGTCTTACTAAGTTGCCCAGCTGGCCTCAAACTTGCAATCTTCCTGCATCAGCCCCCCAAATTGCTGAGATTACAGGCACATGCCACCACATCTGGCTGACAGATTAACAATTTGAATGAACTATTGGGTGGTAACTGCAGGCAGGTGGGGCTGGCTGGAAGAGGTGGATCAATGGGGCGTGGCCTAGACTGTACATGTCCAAGGTTCCTTTCTTTCTCTCTGCCTCCAGCTTACCATAAGCCAAGAGGTTTTCCTTGGCCTCTCCCTTCTGCCATGAAGATTCTGCCTTGGGGTCTGCCAACCATGGACTAAGACCTCTGAAACCATGAGCCCCAAGTAAATTTTTCCTCCTGTATACTGTCCTTGTCGGGTATTTTGGTCACAGTGATGAAAAGTTAAAACAGTGAAGCATCTCCAAACTGCTGTTCTCAGGAGTACATTATATGGAGATTATGGATTGAACTCCTAAAGGGACTCAAGTGAGCTAAATGGGTGTGTGCCATCAGTCCAAGAAAAAAGGCAATGCTGGAAACACCAGAGCCCCAGGGGCTCAAGTGTGCCGGGCCAGAACAGGAACACATGGTTTTAGAGACACAAACAGATTGTGTCTCTTAAGAAAGTATTACATTTCTTCTTGGCCTCACAAGAACCTGAGCCTCAATGGCCACCACTGTCCTCTCTGCTCAATCTGCCAAGAGTGACAAGACACACACACCCCCAGACTGCTGAGCAAGAACGGAAACAGACATATTCCATTAAGCAGGGTCCAGTGGGATCTGCTAATCTATCAGAGCCTCATTCCCCATGGCAGCCTCCCTCTTATCTTCCCAGGCTCTGGTTCAGAGAGACTCCCTCTCCAAAAAGCAATCATTCCCTGCCAGGGCCAGGAGCCAAGGAGGAAATAAGGGTCCAAGAACAGACACCCCCACCCCACCCTAGGCTCCAAATTCTAATCACTACTATTATCCTGATTAGCTAGATTCATCAACTTTTTTAACTCTTTGGTCCCAAGTATCTTCTGCTTACACCTGCCCTTCAGTTAGGATTTCGTTTTCTCTCCCAATTTTGTATTCCTTGCTTGTCCTGCTTTCTGATTTCTGGCTGCCTATGGCTCTTCCATCCATCTTTTCAGTAGACTGATGAAAAGTGGATACCAAGCACAGAACACCTCTAGGTTCAAATCAACCTCTGCTACTCATAAACTGTGTGATATGAGGCAAACTGCCTCTGTTCCTTAAACCCCCTTCCTTCTCAGTAAACTAAAGGAAAGAGCCCAACACAGTGGCGACACTTGGCAGGTACCCACAAATATTAGCACACTCACCCTTCCCTTTCAGACTAGGGCCAAAACTTCAGCTAAATCAGCTATAGGTAACTTAACTTTTGGTTACTACAAATGACAAAAGTTAGGGAGTAGATAAAAGAAAATTAATATGACAAAAAATTGATGAAATTTCAGTCTCAGAGTGTCAAATTTTCCACTATGAAAGTAAATAATCTAAAAGTAGTGGTAATACTAATCCAAATAACTCAAAAATTTCTTTCATTCTTTTTCTTCTTGCAGTGTTGGGGATTGAACCTAGGGTCTTGCTTATGCATACTACCACTGAGCTACACTCCCAGTCCCAATCCTAAAATTTCTATTTGCTTTGGAACATACATTATGAGAGAACTCTTCTAGGAGAATTACTCTTCTAATTTTGTTTGGGGGTGGGGTAATCCTGATTTCAGAAGTCTGCCTCGCCGGGCGCGGTGGCGCACGCCTGTAATCCCAGCACTTTGGGAGGCTGAGGCAGGAGGATCGCAAGTTCAAAGCCAGCCTCAGCAATGGCGAGGCACTTAGCAACTCAGTGAGACCCTGTCTCTAAATAAAATACAAAAAAGGGCTGGGGATGTGACCCAGTGGTCGAGTGCCCCCGAGTTCAATCCCCGGTACCACAAAAAAAAAAAAAAAAAAAAAAAAGAAGTCTGCCTCCCTTGAGCACATGAAATCAACAGATAAAGCCTGGGTCAGAGCAAGAAGGGTAACAAGGGAAAGAGAAAAAGAATAATTATCTATTCTATAGATCATTCCTAATTCCCCACTTAAATCAAGCTGAATGGCCAGGCTTGGTGGCACATACCTGTAATCCCTGCAGCTCAGGAGGCTGAGGCAGGAGGATCACAAGTTCAAAGCCAGCCTCAGCAAAAAGCGAGGTGCAAAGAACTCAGTGAGACCCTGTCTCTAAATAAAATACAAAATAGGGCTGGGGATGTGGCTCAGTGGTCGAGTGCCCCAGAGTTCAATCCCCAGTACCCAGCCACCCAAAAAAAAAAAAAAAAAAAATCAAACTGACTAAAGTTGATTTAGGAATGCACCTGGAAGAATGTGGTACTACCTTGACAATGGATGATCCAATAAACTAACCCAAATCAATCAAATTCTCTAGAAAACCAGAATTGGGACTTGAGATAGTTAATCTGGGGATCTCTAAAAATAAATAAATAAATAAAAAACTGTAAGGATTTTACAGGTGGAGCACACCTGTAATCACAGTGACTCAGGAGGCTAAGGCAGGAGGATCTCTAGTTTGAGGACAGCCTCAGCAGCTTAGTAAGACCCTGACTCAAAATAAAAAAGAAATATGGCGGGGATGTGACTCAGTGTGAAAGAGCCCCTAGATGCAAGTCCTACTATCAAAAAAAAAAAAAAAAAAGTGGGGAGGGATGATCTGCAGAAAGAAACTGAATTCGTGAATTAAGTGTGCAAAGAGTAGCTGCACAGGTTCCCAAAAGATCCCCAGTTCCTGGGCTGGGGTTGTGGCTCAGAAGTAGAGTTCTTACCTAGCACATGTGAGGCACAGGGTTTGATCCTCAGCACCACATAAAAAATAGATAAAATAAAGGTATGTGTCCATCTACAAGTTAAAAAAAAAAAAGGCAAGGGCTGGGGTTGTGGCTCAGCGGTAGAGCGCTCGCTTAGCACATGCGTGACCCGGGTTCAATCCTCAGCACCACGTAAAGACAGATTGTGTACAACTAAAGCAAATAAATAAATATTTAAAAAAAAAAAAAAAAAAGGCCAGGTGTGATGGCCCATGCCTGTAATCCCAGCAGCTCGGGAGGCTGAGACAGGAGGATCACTTCAAAACCAGCCTCAGCAACTTAGCAAGGCCCTGAGCAATTTAGTGAGACTCTGTCTCTAAATAAAAAGCACTGGATTCAATCCGTGGCACCATAAATTTTTTTTTAAAAAAAGGGCTGAGGGGCTGGGGTTATGACTCAGTGGCAGAGCACTTGCCTCGCACTTGTGAGGCACTGGGATCAATCCTCAGCACCACATAAAAATAAAATAGGGCTGCGCTGGGATTGTGGCTCAGTGGCAGAGCACTCGCCTTGCACGTGCGCAGCCCGGGTTCGAGCCTCAGCACCACGTAAACATAAATGCATTGCATTGTGTACAACTAAAGTAAATAAATAAATATTTTTTTAAAATTTTAAAAAAATAAATAAATAAACAAAATAAAGATATTCTGTCCATGTATAGCTAATATATATATATATATATATATATATATATATACACACATATATAGATATTTAAAAAGGGCGTGAGGAGCTGGGCGCGGTGGCGCACACCTGTAATCCCAGCACTTGGGAGGCTGAGGCAGGAGGATCGCGAGTTCAAAGCCAGCCTCAGCAATGGCGAGGCACTTAGCAACTCAGTGAGACCCTGTCTCTAATAAAATACAAAAAAAAAAAAAAAAAAAAAAAAAGGTCTGGGGATGTGGCCCAGTGGTCGAGTGCCCGAGTTCAAGCCTTGGAACAAAAAAAAAAGGGGTGTGAGGGGTTGCTGGGGATTTGGCCAGTGGTAGAGCACCTCTGGGTTCGATCCTCAGTACAAAAAAAAAAAAAAAAAAAATTCCTCATCACTTCTACCCTCCAGTTCTCTCCCTCCTCTGGAGACCCTCATCCAATCCACTGGCATCTCACATGTATCTCACCACTGTGATGAGAGAATTCTTGATCAATCTTTAAGCATTCTTCACTACTCCACAATAAAAAGCAGAAGAACCTCAACACAGCACCAAGGCCCATTATCACCTCCCTCTCCATCCCCATCTCTCTCCACTCCCCCACCCCATGTGCTTCTAGCCACTGCCTCACTGAAAGTCCCCCCAACATCTTTATTCTCTTACCTCCAGGCATTTGTACATTGTTTCCTCTGCCCAATGCAGTCCTCCTCACACTACCCTCTTTCTCTGGCTATCTCCTACTCATCTGTCTTATCTGTTTAAACATCTCCTCCCTCTCCTAGAAGTCTCTTACCTCCCCAGACAGGATCAGCTCCTGCTAGGAGTATGGTCATTATTACACCAGTTTCTAACACAGTTCTTCTCTGATGTGACCTGAAATCTATTTTCTTATCAGTCTGCCCCAAGGAGACAATAAACTAGCTTCTTTTGGGTATGGTCTATTATGTTAAATATTCTTAGCCCTGTAATCCCAGCACTTGGGAGGCTGAGGCAGGAGGATCGCGAGTTCAAAGCCAGCCTCAGCAATGGCGAGGCACTTAGCAACTCAGTGAGACCCTGTCTCTAATAAAATACAAAAAAAAAAAAAAAAAAAAAAAAGGTCTGGGGATGTGGCCCAGTGGTCGAGTGCCCGAGTTCAAGCCTTGGAACAAAAAAAAAAGGGGGTGTGAGGGGTTGCTGGGGATTTGGCCCAGTGGTAGAGCACCTCTGGGTTCGATCCTCAGTACAAAAAAAAAAAAAAAAAATTCCTCATCACTTCTACCCTCCAGTTCTCTCCCTCCTCTGGAGACCCTCATCCAATCCACTGGCATCTCACATGTATCTCACCACTGTGATGAGAGAATTCTTGATCAATCTTTAAGCATTCTTCACTACTCCACAATAAAAAGCAGAAGAACCTCAACACAGCACCAAGGCCCATTATCACCTCCCTCTCCATCCCCATCTCTCTCCACTCCCCCACCCCATGTGCTCTAGCCACTGCCTCACTGAAAGTCCCCCCAACATCTTTATTCTCTTACCTCCAGGCATTTGTACATTGTTTCCTCTGCCCAATGCAGTCCTCCTCACACTACCCTCTTTCTCTGGCTATCTCCTACTCATCTGTCTTATCTGTTTAAACATCTCCTCCCTCTCCTAGAAGTCTCTTACCTCCCCAGACAGGATCAGCTCCTGCTAGGAGTATGGTCATTATTACACCAGTTCTAACACAGTTCTTCTCTGATGTGACCTGAAATCTATTTTCTTATCAGTCTGCCCAAGGAGACAATAAACTAGCTTCTTTTGGGTATGGTCTATTATGTTAAATATTCTTAGCTCCAGGTACAAAAAAGCAGCTCAATAGTAAATGAATGAATGAGAATTCATAGTTAATTGTTTCTACTTAAGCACCAAACTCTGAAGGAAATTCATTCATTTTTTTTTTTAACATAAACTGAAAGACTAAGTACAAGACTGGAGAACAAAACCAGAAGTCCATGCCAGGTGTGGTGGTACGTGCCTGTAATCCCAATGGGTTGGGAGGCTGAGGCAGGAGGATCACAAATTCAAAACCAGCCTCAGCAACTTAGTGAGGCCCTAAAGTAACTTAGAGAGACCCTGTCTCTAAATAAAATATAAAAAAGGGCTGTGGATACTGCTCAGTGGTTAAGCACCCCTGAGTTCAGTCCCCAGTACCAAAAACAAAAAACAAAAAAAATAGAAGTCCTTAGAAATGGGAAGGGCCCAGCTCTTTAAAGACTACACTCTCACTTCACCATCTTGAATATTCTCAGGCTCTTTCCCCAGGAATTATGTGTCCAAAGAAGAAAATCACCAACTTGAATAAAACAAAAATGGAAAACATGCTGAGCACGGTGGGACACACCTGTAATGCCCATAACTTGAGTGGCTGGCAGGAGCATCACAGTTCAAGGCCAGCCTCAGCAACTTAGCAAGGTCTTCAGTAACTTAGCAAGATCCTGTCTCAAGATAAAAAAATAAATAGGGCTGGGGATGCAGCTCAGTGGTCAAGTACCACTGGGGTTCAATCCCCAGTACCAAAAAAAAAAGGAGTTCTCAAGCATTTTCTGCCACTTCAGCAACCTAAACAAAAACTCTACAGCCTCTACATGCAGTTTTTTCAGATGCTACCTACACTAAGCTAGAAATGAGCCCTTTCCACTATCACTCTGGAAGGGGACAGGCTGGCACAAGCACCACCTTCCCTACCCATCCCCCACACATCACAATTTGACCCAGAGAAAGTGGGGGGTGGGGGGGAACAGGCCAAGGAATTTTTCTATCTCATTCACAGACCTTTTCTTGTCACAGGTTAAATCAAGGCCAAGGTAAGTTGTGGTGGAACAACAGAAGGCTTTTGTTGGACTCCAGACCTCTTAGAAATGACAGATTCAGGTGAGAAAGAAGGGGGAAATTATATGGAAGTAAGTTTGGATGAGGATAGGGAAGGAGGCTGGGCACGGTGGCATACACCTGTAATCCCAGCACTTGGGAGGCTAAGGCAGAAGGATCACGAGTTCAAAGCCAGCCTCAGCAATAGCGAGGCACTTAGCAACTCAGTGAGACCCTGTCTAATAAAATACAAAAAAGGGATGGGGATGTGGCCCAATGGTCGAGTGCCCCTGAGTTCCTGAGTTCAATCCCCGGCACCAAAAAAAAAAAAAAGATAGGGAAGGAGACTCTGTATCCTCCTTCCAGGAAGAATTCATGTTCATTTAGGTTCACTCAAAAAAAATTATGGATTCCTCAGTATGCACTAGTTTTAACCACTAGGGATCCAGCAATGATTTAAAAAAAAAAAAAATCTCTTGTCTTTATGGAGTTTGTACACTAGTAGAGGAAAGAAGCAAATAAATTACATAGTTATGTTAAATGGTGGTTAAATGTTATGGAGAAAAACAAAACAAAGGAGAACCAGGAGTAACAGGTGATAGCAGCTGCAACTGAAAACCCATTAAGTCCCAAGTTTGCAATTCTGTGAATATTTCAACAAAATTGACAAAGGTGCATTAAAAGAGACTGAAATCATCCTAGGTGCCTGCCTGTAAACCAGCAGCTCAGGAGGCTAAGGCAGGTTGATCATGAATTCAAAAACAGCCTCAGCAATTTAGTGAGACCCTAAGCAAATCAGCAAGACCCTGTCTTTAAATAAAATACAAAAAGGGCTGGGGATGTGACTCAGTGGTTAAATGACCCTGAGTTAATCCCCAATACCAAAAAAAAAAAAAAAAGATTGAAATCATAATCCAGAGTCTGTATATTATGACATCATATTAATACTAACTAATAGTTATATAATTATGTCATTATTACTATATAATTATATTATACATTTTGTACTATATGTACGTTTTTTATGGGTATTCCCCATTTGGGACAATCAGGCAAAATAGGTTAACCAGTTAGACTGGAGAAGTCCTCACTAAGAAATATGGATGGTTTTTTGTTTTTTTAGTTTGTTTTGTTTTTGGTATGGGGATTAAACCCAGGGGATATATCCCTAATCACTTTTTATTTTTCATTTTGAGACAGGGTCTCACCAAGTTGCTGAGGGCCTGGCTAAATTGCTGAAATTGGCCTCAGACTTGGGATCCTCCTGTCTCCACTTCCGAAGTCACTGGGATTACAGGTGTGTGCCACTGCACACAGCAGAACCATGGTTTTTTGTTTTGTTTTGTTTTTTTGGTGGTACTGGGGATTGAACTCAGGGGCACTCGCCCACTGGGTCACATCCCCAGCCCTTTTTTGTATTTTATTTAGAGACAGGGTCTCACTGAGTTGCTAAGTGCCTCGCCATTGCTGAGGCTGGCTTTGAACTCGGGATCCTCCTACCTCAGCCTCCTAAAGTGCTGGGATTACAGGCGTGCACCACCACGCCCGGCCAGAACCATGGTTTTTAAACCAAGACTTTACATGAAGGAGGATAAAACATTAAGGTATCTGGGGGGAATACCACAAGTTCAAAAAATAGAAATGGCCGCAGGCAGAGTTGGAAAGCTAAAGAAAAACAAGATCAAGATAACTGGGCTGGGGTCGTGGCTCAGCGGCAGAGTGCTCGCCTCACACGTTCGCGGCTCGGGTTCGATCCTCAGCACCACGTAAACATAAATGCATTGCATTGTGTACAACTAAAGTAAATAAATAAATATTTGAGAAAAAAAAAAGGGGGCTGGGATTGTGGCTCAGCGGTGGAGCGCTGGCCTAGCGCGTGGGCGACCCGGGTTCGATCCTCAGCACCATGTACAAATAAAATGTATTGAATAAAACGCATTGTGTACAACTAAAGCAAATAAATAAAAATATTTTTTAAAAATTTTTAAAAAGAAAATGGGAAAAAAAGGTTATCAAAAGTGAGCCAGGGATTGACCAATAAACTTCTCAGAGACGAAAAACCCTTGATTTACAATCACCTTTATCCTCAAGGCCCTCACTCAGGAACTGGTCTTGTGCTATTTTTCTGCTCCAACATCTAGAAACAAGATAAGCATAACTGCCTATTCTAGAAATAATACCCAAGCATCCTAACCCGCCAAAGATTAAAAATACCAAAATGGTGAAACCCAGGCATAGGTCTGAGATTCACACAGACCCAGCTTTTAATCTCCACTCTGCCCTTTACCAGGTAGGATCCTGCTGGCTAAACCTCCCGTTTCTCTTTTGTGAAAACAGTATATTATCTCCAAGAGTTCCACAGCAATTGAAGGAAAGGGTCAGTGCCTGCCAATCAACAAATACTCAATTTTTTTCTCTAACTGCCTTCAAAAATAGTGTCGGAGAATCCTACTCTTTTCCTCCAAGCCCTGATGTTTGTAAATTTGGCGGCAAAGAAAACAGCTTGGTCCTGGATATTAAGTTTCCTGTCATTTCTTCAGATGCCAGACTTCATCCTGTCCCTCAGCATAGAAATAGTGGGAGAAGTAAACCTGAGATGAAGATACTGATTGGGGAGCGGAGGGTCCCTAGGCAAGAACCTGGACCTGTCAGTGCCAGGTGATGATGATACATGATGGCCCTTTGCAGAGCCCAGTTTTGAAAACCCGCATGGCCAAACACCCTAACTCCACACAGTTGACAAACTTCAGCTCAATTATTCGCACTATACGAGGATTCCAGTGGCTTTGAGTAAACAGATGAGTTTATAACAAGGAGTCCCGTTATCTCCACCAGTCATCGGAGCTCAATTTCGATGGAGAGTTTGGGGGTGCCCTCCCCGAATACTCACATCCCCCTTATGCAGCTCCGGCGCCGCGATCTTTACCGGCTCTGTCCTCTTCTTTGGCTTGGGAAGCCCCAGGGGGGGGCCGGCACCGCCGATAGGGGGGGGCAGACTGAGGCCAGGGCCTCGGGGCGATGGCAGCCCCAATCCCAGCCCCTCCCCAACTCCCGCCGCTTCAGCCGGGCTCACGCCTGGAGGTGGGGGGAAGCCTCCCAGGCCGAAGGGCAAGGGGGGAGGAGGCTGGAGCCTGGGGTCTCCGGTGGGTGGGGGCAGCAACAGCGGCGGGGGAAAGGCTGGGGCCAGCATCTGGGGGGGTGGGGGCAGCAAGGCCGGACCCTTGGGTGCAGGGAGAGAAGCGAACAAGCCTCCTAAAGTGGGCCCAGACGCAGGAGCCGCCGCCTCCTCTTCCTCCGGCTCGGGCTCAGCCTCATCTGGCTCACTCTCATCGCTGCTGGCGTAAGCAACCAGCGACATGGCGCCTCCCGCCTTTGGAGCGCCCTTGCCGGCAGACTAGGCCTACGTGAGGCCGGGGATGCAAGGAGGCCTAGTAGGCCCCGCCACGGGGCGGGGCGGAGAACCGAAAATCCCGCCTGCTCCGTATTCTATAGGACTAGCCCCGGCAGGAGCCCATGGCCACAGTTGATTTCCACCGAATAAGGTTTCCCTCTTCACTTATGCTCCTAGTCCCAGGCAACTACACACAGCTAATGGCCGCCGAGTCACTCCGCCTCCTCCTCGCCTCACCGACATAGGAACTACAACTCCCAGGGAACACTTTGGATGCAGCCCCATTCTTCCCCGCAGAGATCTCGGCGCAAGGCACGGCGGGAGTTGAAGTCCGACGGCGGATTAAGGGGTGCGCACGAAGACCGGAGGGGAAACCCGCCTCTGTCGCAGGGACTCCTGGGATGAGTAGTTTTGGTTTTTTTTTTTTGGTAGGCTGGCAATTCCTAAGTGACTACAAACCCCATCATTCACCGCGGTAGTCACGGAGACAGATAGGAGAGCATTTCGGTACTTGAAGTTCCCTAGGATTGCCCCTTGGGCGCTAAGATTTATGGGAGATGTGGTGCGCTTAGAAACTGCAAGCGATGTCGGGAAAGAGAGGCAGTCTGGGAAGGTGGCGGAGTGAGAAAATACTTTAAAGGGAAAGTGACCTGGGGATCCGGAGTCGACTGGGCCTGGAAGTTAGAACAAAACGCTCCAAGAAGAGTCTGGACCCAAGGGACCTGTAGGACTTTGGGCTGCAAGCCAGAACGAAAAGAGACTGAAGCCCTAATACTAAACATTTGAGAGCTGAAATAAATATGACATAGCAGGAGGAAGCGATCGCCCTTTGCCAGGAACGGACTGCTCATCCAGGAGCACATTTACCCTGGAGCTTGGGACCTGGACTCCCAGTGCAGCAACCAGTCAGACAGAAAGATGGGCAGGGAACTGGAAGCCAGGGTCGGGTACTTGTGGTTAATCCCTTCTCGGTTAAGAAGGATAAAGAGGCCGGCTTGCGGCTCAGGCCTCTTCACAGTTCTGAGAAATCATCTGAGACCATCCCTGGCCGCTTGTGCCCCTCACCTATCCCACAGCAGGTGCCCTTTGCATCCCTTTATGTCTATGCATGGAGATTGTTACCTCTTCGTGTGCGAACTTCTTACATCTGTCTCTTTGAGTGACCTTCACATCCACCCAAGTTTATGGGTGGCCTTTTCCAATTTACTTATGCGTAAACATGATGATGTACTCTGCACCTGCCCTTCCCCAGGTCACCTGTGATTTCGTGTCTTTTTTTTTTTTTTTTTTTTTTTTTTTTTTTTTTTTTTTTTTTGTACCGGGGGTTGAACTCAGGGGCACTCAACCACTGAGCCACATCCCCAGCCCTTTTTTGTATTTTATTAGAAACAGGGTCTCACTGAGTTGCTAAGTGCCTCGCCATGGCTGAGGCTGGCTTTGAACTCGTGATCCTCCTGCCTCAGCCTCCCAAGTGCTGGGATTACAGGCGTTCGCCACCGCGCCCGACTTCATGTCCTTTTCTTGTTTATCCATCTTTGCTTTCCAGCCCTGAGTATGTTCTTTACATGCTACAACAACTGAACCTTCTATTGTGCTCAGCCCATGAAAAGGCTGTTGAGCTTTGGGGAGGAGCCTGAAGAGGAAGATGGAAAGGGTGATGAGGTGGAAAAATAATGACGACAGTAATGAAGAGGGACAATGAAAGGCCTAATCTTAAAATATCCATCCGACAAACCTGATATGGCTCTCCTCCTTACTCTCTCCATGTGCCTAAATTCAACTCAGCTTCATAGATGAATTTATGTGCCACCTTCTCTGTAAAGCCTATTGTCCAGAGTTGCCCTGAACAACTATTTGTGCATCTGTGCACAAAAGGTTCTGTGATGGGGGCTGGGATTGTGGCTCAGTGGTAAAGCGCTTGCCTAGCATGTGTGAGGCCCTGGGTTCGAGTCTCAGCACCACATATAAATAAAGGTCGGGCTGGGGTTGTGGCTCAGGGGTAGAGCACTCGCCTAGCATGTGGGCGGCCCAGGTTCTCAGCACCACGTAAAAATAAAAGCATTGTGTACAACTAAAGCAAATAATTAAATATTAAAATAAATAAATAAAGGTCCATTAAAAAAAAAAAAAAAAAAAAAAGTTCTGTGGGGTGCTTACCTAGCATGCGTGAAGCCATGGGTCAGATCCCCAGCACTAAAAAAGAAAAAAGCCAGGTGTGGTAGTACATACTTGTAATCTCAGGATTTCAGGAGGCTGAGCCAAGGAGGATTACAAATTCGAGGGCAGCCTGGCCAATTTAGCAAGATCTTGTCCAAAATAAAAAGGCTGGAATGAGGGCTGGGGATATAGCTCAGTTGGTAGAGTGCTTGCCTCTTGTGCACAAGGTTCTGGGTTCAATCCTCAACACCACAAAAAAAGGGGGGGGGGACGGGTGTTGGGGATGTAACTCAGTAATACAATGCTCCTGAATTCAATTCCGAATGCCACAAAAATATTAAAAAGTAAATAAATAAAAATGTACTGGGGGTGGAGGTGTACACTTAGGTAGCATGCCCAAGGTCTTAAATATGATCCCCAGCATCCACACCCAAAAATTATTGTGCATAAGGAAAAATGTAATGTACACTAGAAAAGCTTCCAAAAACTACAAATGTCTGAATCCAGCCGAAGAGTTTCCTATTCTGTAAGTGTGGGGTGGGGCCCAGAAGTCTGGATCTTTAAGAAACACCTCAGTCGATTGCAAAGCAGGTATAGTGAGGACCACATTGAGAAACTGGACCATCAAGTCCTATCTAGCAGCTGATGTGCCTTGCACAATACTGACTTCTAAAACCTGCTTTGGAATCTAGGTTCCCCAACCTACTCCCTACTCCCTGGTGACTTTGGGCAGTCACCTCCAAGTCTCGATTTCCTCCTTGGAGAGAGTACTAGGGAGCCCTGTCCTACTTCTGTGAGAAACACCTGATATTAACACACAATAAAATGGTGTAAAAAACTGCCAGCGAGGTGGTGCATGCCTGTAATCCCAGCAGCTCAGGAGGCTGAGGCAGGAAGATTGCTGAATTCAAAGCGAGCCTCAGCAAAAGTGAGGCACTAAGCAACTCAGTGAGACCCTGTCTCTAAATAAAATACAAAATAGGGCTGGGGATGTGGCTCAGTGGCCAACTGCCCCTGAGTTCAATCTCTGATACCCCGACTCCCCCCAAAATGGTGTAAAACTAAGAAAATGACTGTCCTTGCTATTTGTCAACATACCTGCAAAGAAGAAGCCCCACAGAGCAGGGGCTTGTCTTTAAGAAATATTTTCTGCCGGGTGCGGAGGTGCACGCCTGTAATCCCAGCACTTTAGGAGGCTGAGGCAGGAGGATCGCGAGTTCAAAGCCAGCCTCAGCAATGGCGAGGCACTTAGCAACTCAGTGAGACCCTGTCTCTAAATAAAATACAAAAAAGGGCTGGGGATGTGACCCAGTGGTTGAGTGCCCCTGAGTTCAATCCCTGGTACCACAAAAAAAAAAAAAAAAAAAAAAGAAAGAAAGAAAGAAAAAAGGCTAGGGATATAGCTCAGTGGTAGAGCATTAGTCTAGCCTGCAGGAGGCCCTGCTTTGGATTCCCAGTATTGCAATAAAAGAAAGAAAAAGAGAAAGCTGTAACATTATTTAAAAATAACAACAATAATAAAGTCTTCCATTAAAGGAGTAAAATGAATAGACATATCAGATTTGTTTCTCTACTAAAACTTCAATAAAGGGATTTTTTTAAAAAAATATTTATTTATAGCCGGGCGCGGTGGCGCACGCCTGTAATCCCAGCACTTTGGGAGGCTGAGGCAGGAGGATCGCAAGTTCAAAGCCAGCCTCAGCAATGGCGAGGCACTTAGTAACTCAGTGAGACCCTGTCTCTAATAAAATACAAAAAAGGGCTGGGGATGTGGCCCAGTGGTCAAGTGCCCCTGAGTTCAATCCCCAGTACCAAAAAAAAAAAAAAAAAAAAAAAAAAAAAAAAAAATTTATTTATTTACTTTAGTTGTACACAATGTGTTTACTTGTACGTGGTGCTGAGGATCTAACCCGGGCCGCGCACGTGCTAGGCGAGCGCTCTACCGCTGAGCCACAATCCCAGCCCTAAAGGGATTTTTTTGTTTAAGATGTCGCCCAGGCTGGTCTAGAACTCTGAGCTCAAGTGATTCTCCTCCTTAGCCTCTGGAATAACTGGAACAACATTTGTGTGCCACCGTTAAAAGATTTGGGGTTTTGTTTGTTTGTTTGTTTGTTTTTGCATAGTTCTGGGGATTGAACTCAGGGCCTTACTCATGCTAGGCAAGCACTCTAGTACTAAACTACACGCCCAGCTCTTTTGATTTGTTTTCATTTTTGTTTTTGTTTTGAGATAAGACCTCACTAAATTGCCCAGGCTGCCCTCAAACTTTCAATTCTCCTGCTTCAGCCTCCCAAGTTACTGGGATCATAGGTATGTGCCACCATGACCACTTTAAAGGGATTTTTTTCAAAAAGGCATTAAATATAATTTTGAAAAGACTTAAACCCCAAAAGGTGGGAATTCAAAAGAAGAGAAAGAACAGTGACAACATCATGGAGGGTAGACGCTCGATGTGCCAGAGGTTACTGACCTGGCACATCCAAGAGAGATGAGAACCACATTGGCCTCAGGGAGTGGTAAGAATCAATCTGGATCAACATTATAGAAGCCTCACAATGCTCAGGAATGGTGTCATTCAAATGTCTCTGTAAGTGAATGAGAAGGGAGAGGTATCAAAATAAGAACTGGTTAAAAAAAACAGTGAGGGCTGGGGTTGTGGCTCAGCGGCAGAGCGCTCGCCTTGCACGTGCGCGGCCCGTGGCCCGGGTTCGATCCTCAGCACCACGTGAACATAAATGCATTGCATTGTGTACAACTGAAGTAAATAAATAAATATTAAAAAAAAAAAAAAAAAAAACAGTGAGCTGCCAGGCATGGAGGCACACGCCTGTAATCCAAGTGGCTCAGGAGTCTGAGGCAGGAGGATCATGTGTTCAAAGCCAGTCCCAAAAACTTAGTGAGGCCCTAAGCAAATTGGCAAGACCCTGTCTCAAATAAAAAGTCAAAAGGACTGGGTATGGAGCCGGGCGCGGTGGTGCACGCCTGTAATCCCAGCACTTTGGGAGGCTGAGGCAGGAGGATCATGCAAGTTCAAAGCCAGCCTCAGCAATGGCGAGGCACTTAGTACCTCAGTGAGACCCTGTCTCTAATAAAATACAAAAAAGGGCTGGGGATGTGGCCCAGTGGTCGAATGCCCCTGAGTTCAATCCCCGGTACCAAAAAAAAAAAAAAAAAAAAGGACTGGGGATAACATGGCTCAATAGTTGAGCATTCCTGGGTTCAGTCCAAGGTACCTAAAAAAGGAAGAAACAGTGACCTGGGTATACATCTATAATCCCAAGTACTCAGAAGGCTGAGGCAGGAGGATCTCAAGTTCAACATCAGCCTGGACAACTTTGCAAGACCCTGTCTCAAAATAAAAAATAAAGAGCTGTAGCCGGGCGCGGTGGCGCACGCCTGTAATCCCAGCACTTTGGGAGGCTGAGGCAGGAGGATCGCGAGTTCAAAGCCAGCCTCAGCAGTGGCGAGGCACTTAGCAACTCAGTGAAACCCTGTCTCGAAATAAAATATTTAAAAAAGGGCTGGGGATGTGGCCCAGTGGTCGAGTGCCCCTGAGTTCAATCCCTGGTACCAAAAAAAATAAAAATAAAAATAAAAAAGAGCTGAGGCTGTAGTCCAATGGTAGAGTACTCATCTAGCATGTGCAAGGCCCTGGGTTCAATCCCCAGTATTACCAAGAAAAAAAAAAAAGAAAAAGAAGAAGAAGAGGAGGAGGAGGAGGAGGAGGAGGAGGAGGAAAGAAGAAGAAGAAGAAGAAGCAGAATTACAGAAAACTTCCCAGAACTGATGGACAAGATTTTAAGATTGAAAGGGCCCACCAACTACCAGGTGTAATTAATAAAAATGGTCCACACTCTTAAGAAATTTCAGAGCACTAGAGACAAAGAGAAGATCCTACAATGTCTCAAGGGTAAAACAAACAAATAGACAAACAAATTAAAAAATATCTCAAAATGGATTAGGACATAGTGGCTTTAAACTTCATAATAGCCACCCTGGAAGATAGATGACAATAAAGCAAAGGCCTCAAAGATCTAAAGGTAAAGGTATTGGATAGGGATGTAGCTCAGTGGTAGAGCACTTGCCTAGCATACATGTAGAACCTGGGTTCCATCCACAGCACTGAAAAAACAAAAGCAAAAACAGAAAAAAGAAGTCTGATAGCAAGATATTTTCAGTCTAAAATTCTACATTGGGCCTGTTATGGTTTGAATGTCTCTCTTTTTTTATTTTTTAGTTGTAGTTGGACAAATACCTTTATTTTGTTTACTTATTTGTTTATTTATTTATTGGTACCGGGGATTGAACTCAGGGGCACTGGACCACTGAGCCACATCCCCAGCCCTTTTTTGTATTTTATTAGAGACAGGGTCTCACTGAGTTGCTAAGTGCCTCGCCATGGCTGAGGCTGGCTTTGAACTCGTGATCCTCCTGCCTCAGCCTCCCAAGTGCTGGGATTACAGGTGTGCGCCACTGCGCCCGACTTCGTGTCCTTTTCTTGTTTATCCATCTTTGCTTTTTAGCCCTGAGTATGTTCTTTACATGGTGCTGAGGATCAAACCAAGGGCCACACAGGTGCTAGGTGAGCGCTCTACCGCTGAGTCACAACCCCAGCCCATTGAATGTCTCTTGTGCTGAAATTTATTTATTTATTTATTTATTTGGTTTATTTTATTTATTTATTTTTTGCAATTGAGGATTGAACCCAGGGGCACTCTACCATTGAGCCACATTACCCAGCCCTTATTATTATTTTTTAAAAATTTGAGACAGTCTCACTAACCTGGTAAGGAGGGCCTGAACTTGTGATTCTCCTGCCTCAGCTCCCCAAGTCTCTGGGATTATAGGCATGCACCAAAGCTCCTGGCTCTTAATGTTGAAATTTAATCCTTATTGTAAGGTATTAAGAGGTGGAACTAGGTGAGACCTTTAAAAAGTGATTAGGTCATGAGGGATCTGTCCTCATGAAAGGATTAATGCATTCATGGATTAATGGGTTAATGGGATATCTTGAGAGTGGGTGTGTTATAAAAGCCAGTTTGTCTCTGTGTCTTACATGCCCTGTTCTCACCACATGATGCCCTGTGCCACCTCCAATCTGCAAAGTGTCTGCCAGCAAGGTTTTTCCTAGCTGCTGTCCCAGAACTTGAATATCACAACCTCCAGAACTATGAGCTGAATAAACCTTGATTCTTTACAAATTCTCCAATCTGTGATATTCACTTATAGCACTGAAAACAGACTAAGACAAGAGCCAAAGAATCAAATAAGTTTAAGGATAGAATACAGACAATTTCAGACGTGTAAATTCTGTGTTCTAAGCACCACCCTCCACCAAGTTACTACAGGATATGCTCCTTTAAAAAAAAAAAATTTAAGGCTGGGATTATATCTCAGAGGTAGAGTGCAAGCTTAGCATGCAGAAGGTCCTGGCTTCTATCTCCAGCACCAAAAAAAAAGAAAAAAGAAAATGAACCACTAAAGAGAAACACCTAGAATTTGGGAAACATAATCTTCAACACAGGAAAAAGGGTGAAGGGGAATCCCCAGAATTATGGGCAAAGGAGATTCCAAAAGGACAGTTGTGCTCCCAGATGTAGGCCATAGACAAAGTGGATCCAGACATACAGTTATCTGGAGGTGGTAAGTTTGAGGCCAGCCTCAAGCAACATAGTGAGGCCCTAACCAACTTAATGAGACCTTGTCTCAAAATAAAAAAATTAAAAAGGCCAGGTGCACTGATGCATACCTATAATTCCAGTGGCTCAGGAGGCTGAGGCAGAAGGATCACAAGTTCAAAGCCAGCCTCAGCAACTTAGCAAGGCCCTAAGCAATTTAGCAAGACCTTGTCTCTAAATAAAATATAAAAAGGGCTAGGGGGCTGGGGTTGTGGCTTAGCGGCAGGGTGCCCGCCTCACACGTGCTTGGCCCAGGTTCAATCCTCAGCACCACGTAAACATAAATGCATTGCATTGTGTACAACTAAAGTAAATAAATAATTTAAAAAAAAAAAAAAAAACCTTACTTTAAAAAAAAAAAAATAGGGCTAGGAATGTAGCTCAGTGATTAAGTTCCCCAGGTTCAATTCCCAGTACCAATAATAAATGAATAAATATTTGAGACTGAAATAGTAGAGATTTCATCACTGAACTAGTGAAAAATAGCCTGAAATTTAAGCAATGAGAAAACAAAAAGTTAGCAATTTAGGGAAAATAAAATGTTCATGAAAAGAAACATAATCCTGGTTTACTACATGACTCAGATTTGACTGATAATGTGAACACTAAATATCTGTACCAGAAAAATTATGATCTAACACTATTGGGACAGTGGGAGCTGGGGAACAGGAAGGGTCTACAAGGCTGAAAGGGAGACAGAAAAGAACTAAAACTTATGTGCCACAGGTTCTATGAACAGGTAATGCCTAAAACTAAATAAATCAAGAAGTAGCCATACAAAAGCATGTTGTTTACAGATATGGAGATAAATTCCCCCAAATAAATTAAGATGGTTTAGGTTTTATATTTTATCCTTGTACTTAAGATTGAACCCAGGGGTGCTCTACCACTAATCTACCATTTTTTTTTTTTTTTTTTTTTTTTTTTGTGGTACTGGGGATTGAACTCAGGGGCACTCGACCACTGGGTCACATCCCCAGACCTTTTTTTTTGTATTTTATTAGAGACAGGGTCTCACTGAGTTGCTAAGTGCCTCGCCATTGCTGATGGCTGGCTTTGAACTCGCGATCCTCCTGCCTCAGCCTCCCAAAGTGCTGGGATTACAGGCGTGCGCCACCGCACCCGGCTTCCATTTTTACTTTTAATTTTGAGGCAGGGTCTTGCTGAGCTGCTGAGGCTGACCTTGAACTTGGATCTTCCTGCCTCAGCCTCCTGAATCACTGGGATTAAAGGAATGAGACACAGACTTGGCAAGTTAATGGTTTGAATGATGATGGGCTGGGATTGTGGCTCAGCGGTGGAGTGCTCGCCTAGCACGTGGGCGACCCGGGTTCGATCCTCAGCTCCACGTACAAATAGAACGCATTGAATAAAAAACGCATTGTGTACAACTAAAAGCAAAATAAATAAAAATATTTAAAAAAAATGGTTTGAATGATGAATGTTGTCCTCTCAGGAGAGAGGAAATAGAAGCTGAGATTACTGATTATCATTAGAATGTTGTAGAACTCTGCTTCTTTAAATAAGTACATATGTGGGGGTAGGGATGTGACTCAGCTGTAGAATGCTTGCCTAGCCTGTGTGAGACCCTGAGTTGAGACCCTGAGTTTGATCCCAGCACTGAAAAATAATAATAATAAATATAATATGTATATATGTGAAGGAAAGAAAAAAAAAAAAAAAGATCAGCAACTTGGGAGGCTGAGGCAGAACCATCACAAAGTTCAAGACCAGATTGGGCAAAATAGCGAGATCCTGTCTCAAAACAAAAACAATAAGGGTTGGGGGTATATTTAGTGGTATAATGCTCCTGGGTTCAATCCCCAGTACCACTAAATACATAAATAGGCAACTGGGTGCAATGGTGCACCCCTGTAATCCCAGTGGCTTGGGAGGCTGAGGCATGAGTTCAAAGCCAGCATCAGCAACTTAGAGAGGCCCTGAGCAACTTAGTGAAACCCTGTATCTAAATAAAATATAAAAAAAGGTCTGGGGATATGGTTCAGTGGTTGAGCACCCCTGGGTTCAATCCCTGGTATCAAAACAAACAAATAAGCAAAGCAAGAACTGGGCCCCATGGGCTGGGGCTGTAGCTCAGTGGCAGAGAGCTTGCCTAGCATGTGTGAGGCACTGGGTTCAATCCTCAGCACCACATAAAAAAATAAATAAATAAAATAAAGGCATGCTGTCCGTCTACAACTACAAAATATTTTTTTAAATAAACAAACTAAAAAAAAAAACAGAGACAGCAGGGAAGTATGAAATTTGTAGAAAAATAGAAGCATCCAAACTGGAACACTGAGGTCAGAGAAAGGGCAGTGTGTGCCCAGGTTGCCCAACAGAATCCAAAGCTGGTGCCGGCGCAGTGGCGCACGCCTGTAATCCCAGCACTTGGGAGGCTGAGGCAGGAGGATCACCAGTTCAAAGCCAGCCTTAGCAATGGTGAGGCACTTAGTAACTAACCCAGTGAGACCCTGTCTCTAAATAAAAATACAAAAAAGGGCTGAGGATGTGGCGCAGTGGTCAAGTGCCCCTGAGTTCAATCCCTGGTACAAAAAAAAAAAAAAAAAAGCTGGAGACCAGCCATCTCATGGATAAGCCTTTTTTAAATTTTTATTTATTTATTTGGTACTGGGGATTGGACCCTGTGAGCCATATCCTCAGCCTTTTTTTTTTTTTTTTTTTTTTCTTTTTTTTTTGTATTTTATTTAGAGACAGCTTCTTACTGAGTTGCTTAGGGCCTCACTGAGTTACTAAAGACTGCTATTACACTTACAATCCTCCTGCCTCAGCCTCCTGAGCCTCTGGGATTATAGGTGCGGGCCACTGCAGCACCAGGCATGGATGAGCCTCTTAATAGTCCTGGCCAGCCACCTGTCCTTTTCTTTTTGTTTTTGTTTTTTGGAGTGTTGGGAATTGAACATACTAAGCATGTTCTTTACCACTGGGCCACATCCCCAGGCCTCAACAGTTTTTTTTTCATATTTAGATACCTCATACTCCAACATTCACTGAGAGCCTGGTACCCAACAATGCCCAAGGAATATGTGTGGGCAGAAACAAATGAGTGACCAGGGGAATGAATGAAGCCCTGAGCCCACAGGCAAAACTGGCCCGTTAGAACCCCCACTTCGATCTGTCCTCAACAGACCATGATAATCAGCCTCCTGCAGCAAGCACAGACCTGCCTCCCAACATGGGCGGAGACTGTCTCTCCCCTGATCCAGAGGGCAGAAAGCCCACTGTGGCCCAATTCTTTTTTTTTTTTTTTTTTTTTTTTTTTTTTTTTTGTGGTACTGGGGATTGAACTCAGGGGCACTCAACCACTGGGCCACATCCCCAGCCCTTTTTGTATTTTATTAGAGGCCGGGTCTCACTGAGTTGCTAATTGCCTCGCCATTGCTGAGTCTGGCTTTGAACTCGTGATCCTCCTACCTCAGCCTCCCAAGTGCTGGGATTACAGGTGTGCACCACTGTGGCCCAATCTTATCAGTACAGAAAGGGGCACTCAACCCCTCCTCACCGAGCAACTCCCAGAGTCCTCTCCTCCCCATACCACTGTCTGCCGTGTCTGTAGCAACACTTGGTGGAAGAGGACTGAAGGGTATAGTCACATATGTTCAGAGTCACCACAAGTCTGTCCACCTGATTCTGGCCTCAAACCTTATTAGTTTAATTCCCAGGGACAAAACAAAACAAAACAAAACAAAAAACAAACAAAAAAAAAAAAAAACAAAGGCAGATGAATCTTGATGAATCTTGGTTTGTGGCTGTTCAGAATGGCGGCTTTCTTATGCACCCTGTGGCACCCTGGCCTGTGGACAGCAAGCTACTTTCAGCTCCTGCTCCATTCACAAAGTGGAGAGATAAAGTGAGAGATCCTTACTCCTGAATGAGAGGAAATGTATACAGTATTATTCACTACAGCATTATTTGTTTGATCAAAAGAAAGAAAACAACCTAATTACCCATTAAGTGGAACCAGTGAAATGATTTGTAGCACAGAAATATTTTAAATTATTACCAGTAAAACCAATAGGCACATGGGGCACAGCTGTCACACACCTGTAATTCCAGTGACTCTGGAAAGAGGCTGAGGCAGTAGGATCCCCAAGTTTCAAGGCCAGCCTGAGCAACTTAGGATGACCCTGTTTGAAAATAAAAAATAGGAAAGGACTAGGGTGGCTCAGTGGTAGAGTACCCCTAGATTTAATCCTCAGTACTGCAAAAATTAATTAATTAATTAAATGTTTATATACTAACATGAAGGAGTCTTGAGATATACTGTTAAGTTAAAAGAAAGTAAAGTACAATGAATGTGATATGTTATCATTTATGTAAAGGAAATAAATATCTCTGCATTTGCTTAAAATTGTAAAGAGGATATCACTGGAAAAATATGTACAATATGAGTACTACTTCTGCTTCTAAGAAGAAAATTTGGTTGTAAGTAACAGGGGTAACATGGAGATGAGTTTTCAGAAAATTATCTCCTCCACCTTCTAAAGTCCTTTCTTTTGTGTGTGTGTGTTGGTGACTGAATATATATTTATACATGTATATTATGTATATATTGTGTGTATACATATATACATATGTGTATACATACATATATACACCTATATACACATATATGAATATATATATCCCAGTGACTCGGGAGGCTAAGGCAGGAAGATCACAAGTTCAAGAGGCTAAGACAGGAGGATTACAAATTCAAGACCAGCTTCAGCAATTTAGAGACTCTGTCTTTTTTTTTTTTTTTTTTTTTTGGTACCGGGGATTGAACTCAGGGGCACTCGATCTCTGGGTCACATCCCCAGGCCTTTTTGTATTTTATTAGAGACAGAGTCTCACTGAGTTGCTAAGTGCCTCATTGTTGCTGAGGCTGGCTTTGAATTCGTGATCCTCCTGCCTCAGCCTCCCAAGTGCTGGGATTACAGACATGGGCCGCCGTGCCTGGCTAAGACCCTGTCTTAAAAAAAATAGAAAGGCCAGGTGCGGCAGGGCACATGCCTGTAATCCCAGCAGCTCGGGAGACTGAGACAGGAGGATCACGAGTTCAAAGCCAGCCTCAGCAACAGTGAGGCACTTAGCAACTCAGTGAGACCCTATCTCTAGATAAAATACAAAATTGGGCTGGGGATGTGGCTCAGTGGTCGAGTGCCCCTGAGTTTAATTCCCACTACCCCCAAAAAATAAAATAATAAAAGGACTGAAGATTATAGCTCAGTGGTAAAGTGCCCCTGGGATCAGTCCCCAGTACCAGTAATAATAATAATAAATGCAGTGACAATCCATTTTATCTAGAACTTTTTAATGTTCCAAACTGTCTTTGAAGCATTTTTAAGTGCTTAATTCATTCAGTCTTCACCACAACCCCACAACCCCATTTTACAGACTGAAAACAGACTGGGGCAATTAAGTAGCTTTCCTAAAGTGGAAAAAAGTGTCACAAAGTATCCATGGCTGAGCCAATACAGACCCTGTTATCTCCGAACCCACAGCCCATAGACTTAACCACTCTGACTCCACATAAAGTGCATAAAAGTAGCACTGTTCTTTTATTCTGGGAGGCAAGGGTGGGAGGAAGACATGGATACACAGTTTTGAAAAACAGAGGTCTAATCTGACCATCTTCCTTTCCTTCAGTTTACAGAAGAGTACCTGGGGCCAGGAAGTTGTGATGGAGCAGGTCACAAGGGGCTGAGGGCCAAACCTCTGGGCTCCTTCATGAGTTAAAGAGAGGGTTCCTTTGAACCTATTGAGCTGGTGAGGTTTTGTATTCTACTGTCAGAACAGAGGAAATTTTTGTTTAGAAATGCAGTGGTGCATGCCTGTAATCCCAGCAGCTCTGGAGTCTGAGGCAGGAGGATTTCAAGTTCAAGGTCAGCCTCAGCTATTTAGTGAGGCCCTAAGCAACTTAGTGAGACCCTATCTCTAAATAAAATGTAAAAAAGGGCTGGAGTTGTGGCTCAGTGGTTAAGCACCCCTGGGTTCAGTTCCCCATACCAAAAAGAAGAAGAGGAGGGTGGGGGAGGAGGAAGAGGAGGAAGAAAAAGGAGGAGGAAAAAAATTCTAGCTAAGTCATTTGCTCCCAGTTTTTTTTTTTTTTTTTTTTTTTTTTGGGGGGGGGGGGTTACCATGGATTGAACTCAGGGGCACTCGACCACTGAGCTACATCCCCAGCCCTTTTTTGTATTTTATTAGAGACAGGGTCTCACTGAGTTGCTAAGTGCCTCACCATTGCTGAGGCTGTCTTTGAACTCGTGATCCTCCTGCCTCAGTCTCTCAAGTGCTGGGATTTCAGGCATGTACCACTGCGCCCAGCTATTTGCTCCTAGTTCTAAAACCAGTAAATGACCATCAAATCTGGGTTGAATGCAAAACCAGGTTGTTTCCATGAGAAGACACTGCCTCTTCCTCCAGTACTCTGTACTCTATCTTTCCTGTAGCTGTCAACTGCATCCTGATACATACAATAGTTTCACTACCATCTGCCCTGACTTTGCTCCTTCAGAACCCTAGAACCAGATCTGCACCCACAAGCATTATCTGTTCCAAGGCTCCAATTCTCCTCATTTCTGTCTTGAGCTCTTTCCCCCACACAAATTCAGAATCATGCATTAGCAAGCCAGACACAGTGGCCCACACCTGTAATCCCAGAGGCTCTGGAGGCTGAGGCAGGAGGATCCTAAATTCAAAGCCAGCCTGGGCAATTTAGTGAGGCCCTAAGCAATCCAGCAAGACCCTGTCTCTAAATTGAAAAAGGAGTGGGGGGCTGGAGATGTGGCTTAGTGGTTAAGCACCCCTGGGATCAATTAAAAAAAAAAGGGGGGGGGGGCTGGGATTGTGGCTCAGCGGTAGAGCACTCGCCTAGCGCGTGGGCGACCTGGGTTCGATCCTCAGCACCACGTACAAATAAAACGCATTGAATAAAACGCATTGTGTACAACTAAAGCAAATAAAAATCTTAAAAAAAAAAAAAAAAAAAAGTCACGTACCAGCATCCACAGAATTTTACTGAGCTATTTGGGAACTAGTTCCAAGTTGGTCTGGCAGGTTGGGGGCCTGTGACTCATGTTCTTTTAGATCCTTGCTACTCCAATATCTGTTAGCAGCAGAAGTAGCAAGCAGCTACACTTTGGAACTTGTTAGAAATGCTCACACCCTAAACCCACTGAATTAAAATCTGCTTTTTAAGAAAATTCCCAGGTGATTTGTTTGCGCATTAAAGTGTACAAAGCACAGCATGAGACCTGAATCCCAGGGGAATCAGGCTTATTCCTGCCCATGTAACTGACCCTCTGAGGCTCTTGGCTTGGTTGTTAGGGGCAGCTGTGAGTTGGTGGATGATGTAAGAAGAACTCAGATATTAAATTGCAACCAAGGCCTGGGAGATAATTGCAACAAAGGGAAACTCCATTTGTATTATTGCAACCAGCACCTACAGTGTGCATTGAATGAGAGGCCCAAGAAATTTGTTGCAGTAAGAATTTAGAAGCTTTATTACTACCTCCAATATAGAGAAATGAGCAGGACCTTTGGATTTAACTAAATTGAGATGTGCTCAATTGGAAAATAATTTAAAACCAAGTTTGTTGCAAGGAAACTGCATATTTACAATACCAACCTGGACACTTAATGGAAACCTATTTGTGATACTGATCTTACCCTTGAAACATCTTTAAGAATTTGTAAGCTGGGTGTGGTGACTGACACCTGTAATCCCAGCAACTCAGGAGGCTGAAACAGGAGAATTGCAAATTTGAGGCCAGCCTCAGTAATTTAGGGAGATCCTGTCTCAAAATAAAAAGGGCTGGGAGCCGGGCGCGGTGGCCCATGCCTGTAATCCCAGTACTTTGGGAGGCTGAGGCAGGAGGATCACGAGTTCAAAGCCAGCCTCAACAATGGCGAGGCACTTAGCAACTCAGGGAGACCCTGTCTCTAAATAAAATACAAAAAAGGGCTGGGGATGTGGCCCAGTGGTTGAGTGCCCCTGAGTTCAATCCCCGGTAACCACAAAAAAAAAAAAAAAGAAAGAAAAAGAAAGAAAGAAAGAAAGAAAGAAAGGGTTGGGGATGTAGCTAGCTTAGTGATAAAGCACCCCTGTGTTCAATTTCTAGTAAAAAAAAAAAAAAAAAAAAAAAAGTGACTAGATTCTCTCCTCACAACACCACCAAAGAATAGGATTAGCCTGGCAATCTGGACTATCACAATGACTGCATGTCAAACTGGAATGCACTGGAAAGTAAACACCAACTGGAATCTAGTTACTCTGTTGCAACAAGTTTGGATTTGCTATGGAAACAAATTTACAAGTCTGTAGCTGAGGGACTTGCATGGCACTTTATTGCAACAGGACCTTGCAGAATGCCACACTGTGCCAATATGCTCTTATGTGCCTGCAGCAGGGCCAGAGAGACTCCTATCACAGGGGGAACCATGCTAAGAGCCCACAGTGTTATAAAGGCAACACTTGAGAAATGCATTGTAGTGGGCACAAAGACAGCCAACTGTTGCACAGGACTCTTGAGAACAAGAGCAGGCCTCCAATAGTGATAAAGTCACTCTGTGCCTCTGATGTTGGCAGGGCAGTCAGGGATCCCATCTGACAGTGAAAACTGAGGCTTGGAAAAGTTCAGGGAGTTGCCCAAGTTCTCATCATGATTGGTGAACTTCAGTGTAGGATGTGGACATGGGCCTTTGGGCTATCTCCTGCACTTTCTTACAGGGAAACTTTTCATATGCTTTGAAATGAGATCTGGAAATTTGTTGGGGGGCACATGCATATTTTACCAATTCAAACCTTTCATATTTTGTTGCAAAATTTTAAGGATCTGCATATGCTACAAGACCCTAATACCCCACTTCCTTTCTCTTTTTATTTTATTTTTTTAAATGTTTATTTATTTGCTCTAGTTGTACACAATGTATGTATTTTTACATGGTGCTAAGGATCGAACAGGGTCGCCCACGTGCTAGGCGAGCCCCCTACCGCTAAGCCACATCCCAGCCCTATCTCTTTTTATTTTTTTTAATATTTATTTATTTGCTTTTAGTTGTACACAATGAGTTTATTTTTTTAAATCAGTCTTTTTTTTAAAAAAAATATTTATTTATTTGCTTTAGCTGTACACAATGGGTTTATTTGTACATGGTGCTGAGGATCGAACCCGGGCCACGCACGTGCCAGGCGAGCGCTCTACCGCTGAGCCACATCCCCAGCCCTCTTTTTATTTTTTTTTTATTTTTTATTTATTTATTTATTTATTTATTTATTTTTTTGTGGTACCGGGGATTGAACTCACGGGCACTCGACCACTGGGTCACATCCCCAGCCCTTTTTTTTGTATTTTATTTAGAGACAGGGTCTCACTGAGTTGCTAAGTGCCTCACCATGGCTGAGGCTGGCTTTGAACTCGCGATCCTCCTGCCTCAGCCTCCCAATCTTTTTATTTTTTAAAATGGTACTAGAGATTGAACTCAGGTTCACTCTACTACTGAGCTACATCTGCAGCCCTTTTTATTTTTTATTTTGGACAGGATCTTGCTAAATTACCCAGGCTATTTTCGAATTTGCTATCTTTCTGCATCAGCCTTCTAAGTAGCTGGGATTATAGGGGTGTACTACTGGACCCAATTCAAATGCCTTTTTCCTCCCCAGCTGTGTTCTACCTGGAATGAAACCCAAGGCTTCAAACATGAGAGCACTCAATCAGTGATACACAGCCCCAGCCCTAAAATATGTTGTTTTCTTTCTCTCCTTCTCCTTCTACTGGGATTGAACCTCAGGGCCACTTTACCATTAAGCTACACCCCCAGCCTCCCCCTCCCCACTTTTGAGACATTGGTCTGGCTAAATTGCCCAGGTTGGCCTTGATCTTGTGATCCTTCTGCCTTGGCTTCTCAAATTGCTGGGATTACAGGCATGGGCTACCATGCCCAGCCAAATATTTTATTTCTTTTTTTTTTTTTTTTTTTTTTTTTTTTTTGGTACCAGGGATTGAACTCAGGGGCACTCGACCACTGGGTCACATCCCCAGCCCTTTTTTTTTGTATTTTTTTATTTAGAGACAGGGTCTCACTGAGTTGCTAAGTGCCTCGCCATTGCTGAGGCTGGCTTTGAACTCGTGATCCTCCTGCCTCAGCCTCCCAAAGTGCTGGAATTACAGGCGTGCGCCACCGCGCCCGGCTCAAATATTTTATTTCTAAGAGACTATAGGTATCTAGAATTTGAACACTGCAAAGATGTAATTAAAATAGTCTTATTTGGCTTAATGGGAAGAGACCTGAGTTCAAAGTCTTTAACCTTCAAGGACTCTACTATTGTCACTTCTTAGTATATAACCTAAGTCTTCCAGAATTTGGCAAAACCCTACTCATTCTTTTTATTTTTTGGTACTGGGATTTAACCCAAGGGAGACTTTACCAATGAGCTCCATCCTCCAGATTTTATTTTTTACTTTGATACAGGGTCTCACTAAATTGCTGAGGCTGGCCTCGAACTTGTGATCGAAATTTCAATCCTCCTATCTCAGCCCCCAGAGTCGCTGGGATTACAGGAGTGCATCACCAACCCTGGCTACTCTACTTTCCTTAAGGCCAAACTCAAAGTCACCACCTTTATGAAACTCTCCCAGGTTCCTTTCCTGCTCCAACCCCACAGGAGAGACTGTCCCGGTTCCTCAGACTTCAAGTAGAGAAAGTTCTGGATTTACTGTCGTCTTTTCTCACTAGAACGGAGCTCTTTGAAATGTTAGCTAGCCCTTGCTCTCTTTTGCCAGGCAACAACACAAGAGAACCGAGAACAAATGAACCCGTGAAGTAGCTACTTCATGTCACAACCCTTTGGACATCTGACTACCAAGTTGGACCCTTGAAGGCCGTTGTAGGGCTCAAACCCCGACGTCCGCAGTGCCACCCCCTAGACGGTAAGCACGTTGAGGTCCAGGGTGGACCTCTGTGTGCAGCGGTGCCGTGCTCACGCCTCTCGCCCAGAGCGCCTAGCACGCTGCCAAGAACCGCGGGTGCCAAGCAAATATTAATGGATTGGGAATGGAGCAGAGGGCAGGGTGACACTGCGACTAGACGTCCACACTTGGCTGCGCAGGGGCCGAGGTCGTGAGCACCCCGCGGAGCTGGGGGAGGGGCAAGGGCCGCTCCGTCCAGCCGGGCGCCAGCTCCTCCCGGGCGGGCAGGCACCCACCGACAGCAGGCACACAAAGCCTGCTCGGCGCGCTCGGCGATCAGCTCCTCAGGCCTGTGTCGCCACGCGCCGCCAGGCGGCTCCAGGTTGGGCGCCGGGCTGTGGCAGGCACTGGGCGTCAAGCAGCTGCACGCATCAAACCACCGCGGGAGGGAGCGCGAAGCGGGGAGGAGGAGGAGTGGGCCCCGGGAGGAGGGAGGGAGGAGGAGGAGGAGGAGGAGGAGGAGGAGGAGGAGTGGGACCGGGAGGGGGGTGGAGGAAGAGGCCTCGCGCAGAGGAGGGAGCAATTGAATTTCAAACACAAACAACTGCACGAGCGCGCACCACCGCGCCGAAGCCTTGCCCCGATCCGTGCCCGCCCCGTCCGTGCGGCGCGCGGGCGGAGACGCCGTGGCCGCGCCGGAGCTCGGGCCCGGGGCCACCATCGAGGCGGGGGCAGCGCGAGGGCCGGAGCGGAGCGGCGCCGCTACCGCCGCACGCGCAAACTTGGGCTCACGCTTCCCGGCCCGGCGCGGAGCCCGGGGTGCCCGGAGCCCCGCCATGTCGCGATCCAACCGGCAGAAGGAGTACAAATGCGGGGACCTGGTGTTCGCCAAGATGAAGGGCTACCCACACTGGCCAGCCCGGGTGAGTAGCGCGGCCCGTCGCCCCCGGTCCCCCTGCGGGCTTGGGTTGCATAACACCCGGGAGGGCACGAGCGCTCCGCGTGGAGCGGGTGGAGGGGGGCTGGGGCATCTAGGTCCTAGACTCTTGCAGCCGCTTTCGAGCCCACCCGCGGGTTATATAATGGTGGAGGCGGGCGGGGGTCCGACACCTGGAGGGTACGGCGTCGGCGCGGCTTGGGGATCCGAGGGCGCCGGTCACTTCCCGGCCCCGGCTCCGCGTGCTCAGTTCCGCCCCCAGCCCCCATAGTCGCCGAGGCTTCGGGCGCGCTGTCTGCGTTTGGGCCGGTGGTGTAGCTCCTCCCACCGCGCCCCCCAGCGCCGCCGCTACCCCCTTTTGGAACTCCCCTGGTGATCCAGACTTTCTCCATTAAATGTCGCCCCCAGTTCAAACTCCTTCCTGGGTAAACTATTACGAAGGGTCCCAGCCCAGAGAGGGCTAGATGGAGGCGGAGTTCACTCTAGAAAACTTTGGCTTGGGGCATCTCTCTGTAAGAGGTCTGAAGTTAGGAGGGTCGAGGGATGGTTGGGGTGGCATAAGAAGGGATCTATCCATCTGGCTTGGAATCTATCCGCCCGAACCCGTCAGCCCTCAGTTCCACAAAAGTATTCCTCCATATTCCACCAACTCAAATTTGGGTCTGAAGGCGTCACGGCCCCATGTGGGTTGGGAAGTCCATTTCAGACTGCCTTAGTGGGTGGTAGGGGGTGCCTGAGCTGCACCCCCTCCTCGTATGAGCATCTCCCGCCAGAATCGTCTGGTCTCCGCCATGTGGTTGATTGAGCCCGCCAACACAAGGGCCTCCCCCCTTCCAGCACCTGGCCAGGTGGGAAGGTGGGGCGCAAAAGCCAAGCATTTGGTGTTTATTACCTTTCCCCTAGGGACTGAGATAGGTTAAGTATGGAGGATGGAAAATTGCCAGTTGCTGAAGGAGAGTGGGGGTGGCACAGGGGGCAACGGCCCGGCAACTTATTTTAAAGTTAGTTTAGAGGGGCCTTTGGCATCCGGCAAGGGCATGACTCAGCCCCCTATAGGGTAGGACTCTTGTAGATGAAATCCAAGGGCAGAAATTTGTGGAGGGAGAGGGCCGAGTACAGGACTATTTTGTGGCTTTGGGTTGCATGTCTCAGAGTTAAAGCTCTCTGTTCATCTGGCGGAAACGCTGCTCTGAGCCGGTGGTGTTGCCCCAGGCTTATCTGGTCCTGTACAGGGTGTCAGGCCAACTTGGTCACTGAAAAGATTCGAGACCCCTCTTTATTCTCTACCCTCTCCTGGGGAATCTGTCTAAAACTACATTCCTTGAGCTCCTTGTTGTTCCCTGAGACTTTCAGATGGATCAAATAAGGCCCGACCCGGAATGGGAATGAAGTGCAGACAAAAGTGGGGCTCTCCCAGTTTCCAGGGTCTCCTAATGGGCTGAGGCAGGGTGCGTCCTAAGGAAGCAGCCATAGACAGGATTGTGTGCAAACGTGTGTGGCCTGTGAACACTCATGTACTTTACCCAGCACCCTTTGATCCAACTGGCTTCTTGGCCCTAGTGCCAAGGCCCTGGTGGGCAGGGCAAGAACTGAACCCAGATCCCCACAGCTTCTCCCTCCTGGGGGTGAGACAAAGTTCAGAGCCTGGGAGGATGTAGTAGCTAGAAGTGGGTTGCAGGGAACCCCTACTGGGTCAGGTAAGAGAGAAAAGTGGTAGGAACACTTAAGGGGACTCACAGTGGCCCCTGTGAGGAAGACTTAGGTTTTTGGTGTCCTTTGGAGTAAAGGCAGTGTCTGGGACTAGGGATACCCATCCATTTCATCTCTCACCCTGTGCTTTCAGGACCAAGGGTAGGATAGGAGAGGCAGAGTTTCTTCCTCCATTGAGGCCTGGACCTCTTTTTTTTTTTTTTTTTTTTTTAAGAATTTTAACATTTATAGCTGGGTGCAGTGGCACACGCCTATAATCCCAGCACTTGGGAGGCTGAGGCAAGAAGATCCCAAGTTCAAAGCCAGCCCCAGCAATGGCGAGGCACTTAGCAACTCAGTGAGACCCTGTCTCTAATAAAATACAAAAAAGGGCTGGGGATGTGGCCCAGTGGTCGAGTGCCCCTGAATTTAATCCCCGGTACCAAAAAAAAAAAAAAAAAAGAATTTAACATTTATTTTATTTATTTGTTTTTATGTGGTTCTGAGAATCAAACCCAGGGCCTCACTCATGCTAGACAGCACTTTTTTTTTTTTAATATTTATTTATTTGCTTTTGTACACAATGCATTTATTTTTACGTGGTGCTGAGGATTGAACCCGGGCTGCGCACGTGCTAGGCGAGCACTCTACAGCTGAGCCACATCCCCAGCCCAAGCACTTTTTTTTCATATATGTGTGTGTGTGTGTGTATGTATGTATATATATTTATTTATTTATTTTAGTTGTAGGTGGACACTATACCTTTATTTTTATTTATGTGGTGCTGAGGATCAAACCTAGGGCCTCACACATGTGAGACAAGCACTTTACTACTGAGTTATAATAACCCCAGCTCTATCTAGGTCTGGACATTTTGTTTATATCCCCCCCCTTTTTTTGGGGGGGTGCTACTGGGGATTGAACATTGAATCCAGGGCTTCAAGCATGCTAGGCAAGCTCTCTGCTGCTCACTGGTCAGAGACCTGGACCTTTTAGATAAAGTTGGGATAGGGAGGTTGGACTGGATCTCAAAGAGATAAAGCCTAACACTGCATGGCTCTGGCTATTGAGTGTTACAATTGGGGGAGGGGTACACCTCAGGCTGTTACCTCCCAGATATATCTCCCTTGATCCCTAAAAGGACAAAGTTTTTTTTTTTTTTTTTTTTTAATTGTAGATGAACAAATATCTTTATTTATTTATTTATTTCATGTGGTGCTGAGGATCAAACTCAGTTCCTTACACATGCGAGGCAAGTGCTCTAACACTGAGCCAAACCCCAGCCTCAAGAACAAAGTTTTGAAAAGAGACAAAGCTGAGTCTCCTCACCATTCCTTGGATCCTGTCTCAGTCCCTAATGGTGGCAGAGCCTGAGGGACCCAGTTCTGAAGGACCCTGTTCTGAGAAAGATGAGTGGAACCTCCATGCATACCGGCTGCCCTAGTGGGCAGCCAGAATCCTCAGCTTGGACCTTGCCTTCCTCAGTCCTGGCTGCTGAGGAGCATGGGTGATTCTGGGAGAGACTAGATGGGCCACGTGGTAGCAGGACCTGCCTTGAAGGATGGGGTGACTCCATCTTAACCTTCTCCTTTCCCTCTTCCTCCTGCCTAGCTTCCTGGGGGATCTCCAAGCACTTAACAGTTAACCTCTAACACTCAGGGATTTCCCCCCAAAGTTCCTTCCTCCTCTCTTTGCTTCCTGTTTCATAATCCCAGAAAACAGTCCTGAGCAGCCCCTGTGACCTCCCCATCTTCCCTCTGTCTGCCTCCTCCCCCTACCCTCTATTCTCTGCCCTTGGGCTTGCCACACTTCCTGGCCCCAACTGTCTGAACTGCCTTTCCACTCCCCACCCTTGATTTTCTGGTTCCTGGGTCAGGTAGGCCCTGGTCTTGGGTGTGGTGGTCAGAACCTGGCTGGTAGCCAGAGTGTGCTTAGCCTTCCCTCTGCACTCCTAAGTGCTGGCTAGGTGACCCTGCGCCTGCTTTTGGTCTAAGGCTGGGGGAGGCACGTGCATTCCTCCCTTGAACACTTCAGATCCCTCTGTAGGCCTGGAGGACTTGGCAGGATGGTGTTTCAGGCTCTTAGGCCTGGATGATGGAATGGGGCAATGCCAAGGAGGTGGGGCTGGGAGTGGATGGGTGGGGCCTGAGAACCGACTCCCCTGGCTCCCTGGAATAGCTGAGAGGTTGCAGAGCCCCCTTCCCAGTTGTCTAGTGGAGGGGGTACAGTGGGGTCTCCACATCTGGCCCCACCCTGACCTACTTATCCTTGACTCACAGGTTCTGAGTCACAGCCTGGATATGAAGACTCCACCTGGAAAACAGACTTATTGGGGTACAGGGTTCCCCTGAGACCTTATATCCTCTAGAACTGCCCTTGGCTTCCACGTACAAGAAAACATTTCCTTTGTAGCTTGAGAGATGGCGGTGCCCTTACAGAAGGAATTTTCTCCCTATTTTGGGGGATTGGGAATTACATTCCATCCTCTAATGCCCCTTCCCCCCAGTGCCTACATTCAAGGTGGGAGGTGTGTGTGGAATGACTCCTTTTGGGGAAGGTGCCCATCTTGCCCAGGCCCTGTCCTTTGCCCTCTTTCTTCCAGACCCATCCTTTATGTAGCTGGAAGTCAGCAGGGAGGGTGTATCTGGTGTGTCTCATTCTATTTTTAATTTCATCCGTTCTTTCATTTCTCCCCACCCTTGGGGCTGGGCAGCTGGTGGCCTCCTGGGTCCCCTGCCACACTGCTCATGTTCAGTTATCTGAGTTTGCTTTCCATAGGAAGCTTTGGTAGCCAGGTGCTTTGCAGTGGGTTCTCTGGAGAGAACCCCCTGGCTCCTCATTTCTGACCCTCTCCCACCTGTCCCCTCTATCCTGAGGCTCAGTTCCTCTTTTTACTTCTTTTTTTCTTTCTTTCTTTTCTTTTTCTTTCTTTCTTTCTTTCTTTCTTTCTTTCTTTCTTTTTCTTTCTTTCTTTCTTTCAAGTTGTAGATGGACACAGTGTCTATTTATTTTTATATGGTGCTGAAGATGGAACCCAGTGCCTCACACTTCTGAGGCAAGTGCTCTACCTCTGAGCTACAGCCCCAGCCCCTCAGTTTCTCTTTTTTTAGCACATTTACCATGAGCGCCAGTGCCCTGGCACAGGTGTGGACACTGAACGCAGCAGTGATCAAAGTTCCCTGCTGCACTCCCAGCCTTAGACCCCCATCCTGCCTGTGTCGCACTGATTCACCAGAGAGAGGCCCAGGGACCGACAGGCCTTTGCTATTATTGGCCTATCCCTGTCTCCTGGGATCTTTAAGCCCTGGAGGCCCTCATTTTGTTTTTTGCCTCCCCCTCTGAGTGGAGGGTGGGGAGCCTGCTGGTAACCGGAGCCAGGTGTCCTATCTTGCCTCCGCCCCTGCCCCCACGACACGTCTGGCTTCAGGAAAGCAGGTCCCCCCACACCCGGACCTCCAGCCCTAGCTGTGGTTTCAAGCACAGCCGGGGACCAAGGTGCCAGACTCCAGGCTTGGGGGTGGGGTGTGTGTTAGTGTCCCCTCCTCCCCAATCCGGATAGAGGGCCTGGGGGGAGGGGCGGTCACATTCCTGGTTGCTGAGTGGCCCCGGGGGCGGGGTTGGGTTGTCATGGCGATGGGGATCGTGTTTGTGGGGGGGAACTGCGTGCCTTTCCACCCCCTGCTCTCACACCCCAGCGTCTCCTGGTTGTAGGGAGGGCCCAGTTTGTGCTGAACCTTCCTGGGGGGAGGGGCTGGACCTCTGTCCCCATAGGCCACGGGGCAAAGGGGGTGGTGCCCAAAAGCCTGAAGACTACCAAGTCTGGGGCAAGATTCCCCTTAGATTCACGCTAGGGCCCCTTTCCCCACTCCTGGGTGTGTCTCGGCTCATTCCCAGTCTCCTTGTCTCCCCAGATCCCCAGTCAGGCCTTCTGTTCCTGTCTCTGTGTGCTAATCACTGCCTGCGCCTGTCTGTCTCTCTCCTGTCTGCTGCTGGGGCCCCAGTCAACATGGCCACCTGGCCTCTGTCCGGCGGGAAGCCAGGCTGCTGGGGCTGTTGCAAGTGTTGCTGGGAGTTGTAGTCCCCACACAACCCCCAGCTCAGCTTGGCTTGAGCTTCCAGTCCCTGATCTGGGAGACGCTAGTTAGGATGCTGCCTCTCTTCCATTTCCCTGACCTCAGACCTCTGCACCTCCTGTAGTGCTCCTCTTGGGTCAGGACATGTGGAGCAGGGGATCAAGTCAGGAGGTACAGGTGTGATATCTGGGCCTCATTAACTTGCCCTGTTATTTTGGGCAAGTCATTTCTTTTCCAGGCTCAGTTTCCTCATCTGTAAAATAAAGGCTTTGACTACTTTGGTTGAAAGTGTTCCCCAGAAGACTTTGGGGCTGCTGCTAGAGCTGGGAATTGAATAGGTTGCTCTTGCCTCACCTCTGCATTTTCAGCCAGAGCAGTCTTTTTTTTTTTTTTTTTTTTTTTAATCTGTATAGGTTGATTCAAGAATTTATGTGCTGGGGATAAAAGCAGGCATGGTCTCTGACCCTGGGGGTGGGTATAGTCCACGTAGATAATCGGGTAATGTGAATCAGTGTAAAATTGGAACTGTGAAGGAGAGGTGCTAGGGGAGAGGTTTTCCTGGGAGCTGACTGGGTCAGGAGATGGGGAAGCATTTTGGAGGAAGTGATGATGGAGCTGAGGTTGGAAGGCTGGTCAGGAGCTAGTGAGTTTGAGAGGCTGAAAGGACTATCAACAGAACAGGAGGGACAGCATCTTCAGGGTTGATCACAAACACTCATCAGGCCTGTCATATGCCAGGCTATGGTCATTGAACCCCCACAACCTGGTGGCTTAAATACTGTGACTGTCTCCATTTGATGGTTGAGGAAACTGAGACAGAAAGTTTCAGTAAGTTGCCCAAGGTCAACAACTATGGGGTGGCAGAGTGGAGATTCAGACCTGCACTTGTGAAAAAGAGGTGGAACAGGTGGCCCTAGTCATGAGACCTTACTGAAAGGATGAGATGTGTGGATCAGCATTCTGAAATTGAAGCAGGGTAAAAAAGGAAACAGAGGAGGTCAAGGCTGTGGTTTTAGTCCAGGCAAAAGAGAGGTCAATGATTGGACCAGGGTGGGTGGCAGAGATGTGGAGCTTTGAGGTAGGGACCTGGACATGTTGGGCAACAGGTGCTATCTGGTTTTGAAGGCAAAGGAGGAACTCCTGGGTTTCTGTTAGACTTTTATGTCTTGGTTGATTTGAACCAAGTTCCATTTCTGAAAATGGTTCACAAACCTCTTCGGTGATCCTCCGGGTCTCTACTCTGTCTGGCCTTATACCAATGAACATGCCTGGGAGGTCAGTGCCCCTGCCAGCTCAGACTGAAGACCTGGGGACTCCAGGTCACACTCACCTCCCTCATCTCACCCCAGATTGATGAGATGCCTGAGGCCGCAGTGAAATCAACCGCCAACAAATACCAAGTCTTTTTTTTCGGGACCCACGAGACGTGAGTGAGGGGTCAGCTGGGTGTGGGGGGAGATAGGGGGAGATATCATGGGGGGCCACTTTGGGGAGAGAGAGAGGTGGTGACAGTGCCCCCTCCGTGTCGGGCTGTTGTAGCTCAGGGGCAGTGAGGGGCTTGAGAGCACAGTCTCCCATCTCTCACCAGGGCATTCCTGGGCCCCAAAGACCTCTTCCCTTACGAGGAGTCCAAGGAGAAGTTTGGCAAGCCCAACAAGAGGAAAGGGTTCAGCGAGGGTCTGTGGGAGATCGAGAACAACCCTACAGTCAAGGCTTCTGGCTACCAGGTGAGCTGCTATCTGCCCCAAAGACCCCTGGAAAGCAGGTGTGGCTGTAGGCTCCGAGAGCCCAGGCCACAGGTGATGCTCAGTCCTCAGAACACCAGGACTTTTGGTGTAGGAGCTCATGGGGTGGTGGGTGGGGCTCCTGAGGGCATGGGGTCTCCCGGGTGTTGTGTACTGGTAATCAGGGTCACTATCTGACAGTAACCTGGGGGGGTGGTGTCAAGAACAGGATGGAAGCGGTAAGTGGGGACAGGCCTTTTGTTGGGCCCAGCATGAGGACAGGACATGGCCTTACTCTTTCCACGAAGGCTTCCAGGAGGAGGTGCTCGTGAGCCGGGCAGGACAAGGCGGGAGGGTGGGGGGCGGGGGTTGGCGGGGAAAGGGTCCCAGCTCCCTTTGGGAGAAGTTGACCCGAGGTTTTGCCTCCTGCTCCAGCCCTCCCCCCTCCTGCACAGAGCCCTGCCTGCCCGGCCAGTGGGTTTACCCCGGGGCTAATCCGACAGAGGTGGGTCTCAAATCACTTGTGAGACTGGGCACCTGGGTGGGGGCGGGGGTGAGGTGGGAAAAGGAAGGAGTGAGTGGCTGAGGGGGTGGTCTGGGGAAGGGGCCCAGCTTGGCCGCTGCTGGTGCCAATCAGCAGCCTCTGCTGTCTCTGCCGCAGTCCTCCCAGAAAAAGAGCTGCTCGGAAGAGCCTGAGCCAGAACCTGAAGCCACGGAGGGTGATGGCGATGGCGATAAGAAGGGGAATGCCGAGGGGAGCAGTGATGAGGAAGGGAAGCTGGTCATCGATGAGCCAACCAAGGAGAAGAATGAGAAGGGGGCGCTGAAGAGGAGAGCAGGGGACCTCCTGGAGGTAACTGCCACCTGCCTGGGGCCTGGAACCCAAACCCCCTTGAGCATTCTCGATGGGGCACCCCCACGGCATCAGGACTCTGCCTCAAGGAGTCCCCAGTCTGAGAGAGAAATTCAGCCCCTAGTCTTGCAGTCCTTAGCTTAGAAGATGGGACACAGGAAGCATTGTAGAGGGCTGCAGGACTATGGGTGTCAGCCCAGGAAGGAACCCCTAAGGAGGAGAGGAGGGGACACAGGTGCGTAGCTGGTGGCTTCTCTTCAGTGTCAGCCCCCTCTCTCTACCAATCCTGTCTAGGACTCCCCTAAACGTCCCAAGGAGGCAGAAGACCCCGAAGGGGAGGAAAAAGAGGCAGCTTCCTTGGAGAGTGAGAGGCCCCTCCCTGGTGAGGGGGAGAAGAATAGCACCCCCTCTGAACCTGGCTCTGGCCGGGGGCCTCCAGAGGAAGATGAGGAGGAGGAAGAAACTGCCAAGGAAGATGCTGAGGCCCCAGGCATCAGAGATCACGAGAGGTGAGTGAGTCCTTTGGCAGCTGCACGGGGAGGGACCGGCCACCTGCAGAGAAAAGGAGAAGGGCTTGCAGTGGTTAGCCTCCCACCCGGGAGGCGGGGTGGGTTCTCCCAGGAGATCCGAACTGGCTGGGGTGAGGCCAGGCCAAGGCCATACCATTAACCCTTCTCCCCTCCAACCCTCCCCCGCAGCCTGTAGCCACCAATGTTTCAAGAGGAGCCCCTGCCCCGTTCCTGCTGCTGTCTGGGTGCTACTGGGGAAACTGGCCATGGCCTGCAAACTGGGAACCCTTTTCCCACCCACCCGTTCTCCTCCTCCATTCACTGTCCCCACTTTAAGTCCAGCTCCCAGAGATTGACCTGGCCCTCACCTCCAGGTACCCCCATGATCTGAGTCAGGGCCAAGTCTTCTGCTCCCTAAGATGAAATGAGGCCATTGTGTCCCTTCTTGCTTGGAGCTATTTCCCAGAGCTTCTACTGGGGCCTGGGCCCCTGTTTCCACCTGATACTCCTGTCCCCTAGGCATTTTGGACCTCTGGGTTAAGATCAGGGGTAGGAGTGGAAGAGAAAGTATGAACAGTAGGGTGGGCTCCTAGGACCTGGCAGGGGCAATCCCATGAAGGTGGACATCTCTTGAGTTCCTGTCCCCTGTTCCCACACCTATTTTCCCATCTGCCTGGATTCAAGGAAAGTGGAACAGCTTGTGGGGGAGAGGTCCCAGAAATTCTTGATAATTGACAACACCCATTCTTTTGCTGACCCCAGGAGTTCTGGGAGTTGTAGTTTATTGTCAAAAGACTTTGGGGTTTCCAAGTTGTTTGGGCCAAGGACATGATATCTGAAGGGCTGACTTCACCCATTTAGGTGGGAGTGTTGAGGGTCTATTACCCTTTAGATCTCTGGGGTCAGAGATAGGATGCACTGGGGAGGCCTCTAGCTGCCCTATTCCCTCTCCACACATGCTCAAGGCCAGCCTACAGTCACATATGTCACCCAGACATAAAAGAAAAGACATTTTTTAGGAGATGTTTTTAATAAAAGAAAATTGAAAAAAAAAAAAAAAAAAAGTTAATCCCCCCAGCCCTTTGTGTGCTCCCCATTCTGGCCCTTTCTTCCCCACCGTTGCCCCCATTTCTGAGGTGTCCTGGGTGGTTCCCCTTCTGTTTGGGGCTTGATGACTTTCTTTTTGTTGCTGGGGCTTTGGTGTTCCTTTTGGTGTCATTTCCCATCCACATACCCCCACACACTTGGTCCCCTGGGTGTTGCCACCAGATCCAATTTGTAACCCACTGAGAGGACAGGGAAGTGCCCTTTCCCAGCCTCTTACTAGTGGTCTATGCCTCTTTTTGTCTCTTGTCTCTTCTCTTTGCCCCCTCCCTTGGGCTCTCATGAAAAATTGCTGACGGTAGCTTTGGAAGTTTAGCTCTGAGAACCGTAGACAATTTCAGTTTTAGGAAAATAAAACCCGTTGATTACTACATTGGATATTGACTGATTTTTGGGGGGTGTATTGGTTAACTGAAGAAGGGGAGTGGGAGAAGGGAAAGCAGATGATTTTCAAATCACCTTTAGGGCGTGTCATTCCCCAGCCATTAGAAACCCAGAATTCCCAAAGTTGAGTGTGGTGCACACCTGTGATCCCAACTACTTGGGAAACCAGAGGCAGGAGGATGTTAAATTCAAGGCCATCCTCAGCAATTTATTCAGACCATGTCTCAAAATAAAAAATAAGAAGGCTATGAGTGTAGCTCAATGGTACAACATCCCACAGTTCAATCTCTAGTACAAAAAAAAAAAAAAAAAAAAAATCCAATATTCCACTTGAGGAAACACATCATCTATTCTACCTCTTCTGCCCAGCCTCTGTTTGACTCCGCTTTCCTGGTGAGCATCTATCTGGGGAGGTTTTAAAAAAATAAAAATTCCACAATAAATGTGATACAGGTAAGGTGGCAATATCAACCACAGCCAATATGGTCATGGAAGTGAACGCTTTGGGTTGGTTGTAGAAATAACTTTGCCCCCAAGGGCAGGCCAAAGATAGGTGAAGATAACCTTTCCTTCTGCTAATGCTAGTGTTACTGGTCTTGAGTTATGTGCTACATGACAGGCCGGTTAAAAAACAAGGGGTTAAGGCAAGGAATGCAACTATTTGAGAAGCCATCTGGCCAAGAAAATGGAGGACTCTTGTGCAAAGTCCATCTTGCTGGGAGGCTGGTTTGGGGCAGTTTGCAGAGGAGATGGGTGATCAGACTGGTGGGTGCCTTAGGTAGAGGTTTGTGGCCCAGTGACGCACATTTGATCCTAATCACCTAGTCAGGAGAAGCTTTCTCAGTTCTGCACATCCAACAACAAAGATCACTTACCTCGGGCTATTCTTGTCACTGATTAGTTTGTTCACTGCAGTTCCTAACAGGATGGACAGGCTAGAGTGGGTAGCTGCCCAGGCCCTCTTGCTGATCACCAACTCTAATGAAAGAAAACATTTCACCTGATTATTGTGGAAGACAGGGTCAAGTCCAGTTAAATAGGGAGGTTAAAGTCTGGTCTGGATTCTTAATTTTGTTAGGGATGCCTGCCACCGTTAACTGGTCATATGAGGATAAAAGAGGAGGTTGACAAGGTGGAATCCTCCCAGTACTTCCCAAATTATGTGGACTCGCTGGATTAGATATTCTGTTGAGTTTCCTTCCATATCTGACATTTTGTGTCTAGATCATATACTAGCAGGGCAAGGGCCCTTGTCTCATTCCTTCCTCCAAAAAGTCTTAACAGTTTTTGGATCTGCCCTAACCCGCTTCAGCAGAGAAGGGTGGGGACAGAAATGACTGGTCTCGCTTGGAGAGTGGAGGACTTATGCTTTGAACAGGAAGCCACAACCACCTAGAAAATGGAGCCATCCTTTCGGGAAACTACAACTCCCAGCGGCATCCACACAGAGCATGCGCAGAATTGTGACAGGCGCGTCATCCTCTTCGCCTTCAATTCCCGACATGCTTCTTGGTGCTCTTGCGCTCTCTTAATTTCCTATCCCCGGTCAAGCTTCCTGTTTCCGCCTTACTTTGCAGCGACGGACTACAGCTCCCAGCGTGTTCAGAGGCTAGGTTCTTTATTGGGCTTCCGTTCTGCAACTTGACTACATTTCCCAAAAATCCGATAGGCGAGGACCAGCCAGGCTGAGGACCCTTGTGCAGAGGTGACCAGCGGAGTTTCAGCAGTGCAATGGAAAGGGAAGTGACTACCGTTTAGTCCAAAGGTGCTGCAATTCCTGGGCTCATCGGGAGGCAGGTGCGGGAAGGGCTTTCCTTTTTCCTGGCTGTGGCATAGTCGCCCCCGAGGATTTTTTTTTTTTTTTTTTTTTTTTTTCCCACTGAAAGCTTGGAGCGGGCGGGTGCTGAAGAGTGCTGGGGCCTGATAATTTCTAGGGTCCGGGTCCGCATCGTGGATGAGGCGATCAAACGGTCAACCCCACGAGCATGCACTGTGCATCCAGAGCACGCAATGGAAGCTCCGCTACGGAAGGGGCACCAGCTTCTCCAGATTGTGAGGGGAACTGAAGGGAAAGTTCTAAGGGGGCGTGCTAGCTGCTCTGGGCTGGTCTAGCTCCTGGGATCTCCCAGAGCCGCAGAACTAGAATGACTGGGCTTAATCCATTAAGTTCTAGGTTTCCAGTTCTGCGAATATTTCAACGAAATTGACACAGGTGTATTAAAATAGGCTGGAAATTACAATCTAAAGCTTAGATAATACTATGTCAATATTGTATAATTATGTTCTTCCTGATGTTATTACATATTACATGATTATATTATATGCCACATTGAAGGTTTCTTTTCTTTTGGTACCAGGGGTTGAACTCAGGGGCTGAACTCAAGGGCAGTCGACCACTGAGCCACATCCCCAGCACTATTTTGTGTTTTATTTAGAGACAGGGTCTCACTGAGTTGCTCAGTGCCTCTCCATTGCTGAGGCTGGCTTTGAATCTCAGCCTCCCGAGCCGCTGGGATTACAGGCGTGCGCTACCGCGCCCGGCCACATTTTCGTTTTTAATACGTTTTCCACGTCTGGAACTATGGAACAAAATGAGTTAAGGAATTTGGTGCAGCACTCCATGCAAGTGACTTGGGTCTTATGATTGGCCCTGCTCCTATATTAGCTGTATGAACTAGGATAAGCCATTCCAGCTCTCAGGGCCTTGCTTTCCTTGTCTATAAAAGGGACCCATAGTACTTGAACCTGACAATCGCTTTCCCTGGGCAATGTGAAGACCAAGTATGAGAAATATTGAAATTCCCAGCATTAGGCTTGTCACATAGTAGTGCTGTGTCATCATTTATTGAGTCTGAATAGGAATACTTGGGCCCTTACATTCAACCGGTATTGATTTATAGTAATATTAGACCTTTTTAAAAAATATTTATTTATTTGTTTTAGTTGTACACAATGTCTTTGTTTTTACGTGGTGCTGAGGATCGAACCGGCCGTGTACCCACGTGCTAGGCGAGCATAACGCTGAGCCACAACCCCAGTCCCCAATATTGGACCTTTTAAAAGATTTTCTTACTGAGATGTACCTCTTTATTTTTTTTGCAGTCCTGGGGATTGAACCCAGGGCCTTACATATGCTAGGCAAGCACTCTATCACTGAGCTACATCCCCAGCCCTCATACCAGGATGTATAAAGAAAAAAAAAATTCACTATTAATTTAAGCCAGTTGAATTTTTTTAAAAAATGCACATGGTTAGAAAATGCAAATGTTGGGAGCTGGGGTTGTGGCTCAGAGGTAGAGCCCTGGCCTAGCATGCATTAGGCACTGGGTTTGGTCCTTAGCACCACATAAAAATAAAATAAAGATATTGTGTCCACCTATAACTAAAAAAGAAAAAAAAAATGCAAATGTTATGGAAAGGAACAAAATGGAAATTAACAGCCCTCTCATATAGTTCTTCCCCAAAACCAGTACTTTAGTTTATTTCCTTCCCATAAATATTAATGCCCACACCAGAATATATATTACATAATATGTATACATATATGCATGATACATATGATTAATTTACTCCAAAGGGATAATACTAGTCACATGATCCTGCCCTTGCTTTGTTAAAATATTAAAAATAACTTAAATGACACCATGAGCCCTGTAAAGTTTTATGGATGGTGAAACCAAAGCTCAAAAGTTAAGTTGTCTAGGGTCACACAGCAAAAGAACAGAGCACAGTCTAGAAACCAGATGACAGTAAGGAGTCAAATGGTCTGACTCCCTCGTCCAGGGCTCTTTATGCCATTATAATGCATCTTATCAGTATTTGGAAGATAAGTTCATTCTTCTCTACAAAACAAGATTAATGTACCTTCTTTATCACTTGTCCTTAGGTTTAAATGATATGATACAGCAAAGAACCTAGCATGGTACTTAGAAAGTAGCTAGTGTTCAGTAAACTAAAGATAACTTTATTTATTTATGCACAACAGGGATTGAACCCAGGGCCTTGTACAAGCTAAGCAAGCACTTTACCACTGAGCTACACCCCCAGCCCTTTTTTATTTTATTTTATTTTTGTTTTAGTATTGGGGATTGAACTCGGGGGATGCTTTACCACTGAGCCACAAGCTTAGCTCTTTTTCCTTTTTTTATTTTGAGACAGGGTTTTGCTAAGTTGCTTAGAGCTTGCTAAATTGCTAAGTCTGTCCTTAAACTTGGGATCCTCCAGCCTCCGTTTCTGGAGTTATTGGGATTATATAGCACATGCAACCATGCCTGGCTAGTTGCTGTTATTTTTGCCAGTTCTTTTTTTTTTTTTTTTTTAATATTTATTTATTTATTTTAGTTGTACACAATGCAATGCATTTTATGTTTACGTGGTGCTGAGGATCGAACCCGGGCCGCGCACGTGCAAGGCGAGCGCTCTGCCGCTGAGCCACAACTCCAGCCCCTGCCAGTTCTTTTACTAACTCATTAATTTAGTCCACTGACCAAACTTGGGAGGCTTGTAACACATACTTAATTGGGAAATCTGGGACGCAACAATCTAAGAATCTAGTCTCCACCAGCTTGCACAGTACATCTAGAGTGTGCAGTGGAAACCCCACTGTGGGTCCTTTCCCTTAGAAAAGAAGCCATCTTGGAAAGGAGTAGTTATTTCCTGTCTGAGGATAGCGATGGGAAGAGGAATAGGGACATTTTAGCTCCAGTTTTTATCTCTGCTACCTCTTTGTTCACTGCCTTATAACTGCCTGCCTTTGGGCCCTATGCCAGTAATTTATTCCATTACCTATTTTCTTCCTATTCTGTTTTATATATTTTATTCAATAACTCTCTTGTGTATCTACTATGTGCCAAGCTGTACTTGGATCTGCTGGATACCAGGATCTTTGGCCTCAGTGAACTTTTTTTTTTTTTTTTTAATTTGAAGTCAGATATATATGGGTTTGAATAATGATTTCTCACACTTTAGCTTTGTGGCCACTGGCAAGTTATTTAATCTCTCTGTTTTTATTTGTAAAGTGAAGATCATAGTATCATCTTGTGAGAATTCAATGAGATGAGAGCCACTGAGCAATTGAGTTAGTGCTTTAAAAATGTTCCTTTCTGAGCCAGGCACAGTGGCGCACACCTGTAATCCCAGCACTCGGGAGAATGAGGCAGGAGGATTGTGAATTCAAAGCCAGCCTCAGCAATGGTGAGGCACTTAGCAACTCAGTGAGACCCTGTCTCTAATAAAATACAAAAAAGGGCTGGGGATGTGGCCCAGTGGTCGAGTGAGTGCCCCTGAGTTCAATCCCTGGTACCAAAAAAAAAAAAAAAAGTTCCTTTCCTTGCTTCTTCTTCTTTTTTTTTAAATATTATTTGCTTTAGTTGTACACAATGCAATGTATTTATGTTTACGTGGTGCTGAGGATTGAACCCGGCCGCGCACGTGCTAGACGAGCGCTCTACCGCTGAGCCACGACCCCAGCCCGCTTCTTCTCTTTTTATCTCTATCCCAGAGCTAACAAGCAAGCAAAGTTTCTGAGTCTTTTCACTGGCAAGAAGAATTCTCAAAGCTTCTAGCTATGCGTCTCTCTGTATTGCTGGCCTTGGCATCCAAGGTCACTCTGCCTCCTCACTACCGCTATGGGATGAGCCGCCCAGGTTCCCTGGCAGACAAGAGGAAGAACCCCCCAGGGACCAGACGGCGCCCTGTGGTTGTGGAACCCATCTCTGATGAAGACTGGCATCTGTTCTGTGGGGACATGGTGAGAGCCTCAGACGCGACAGAATGATGCGGAAGTTCCTGGGCAAAGATCCCCCTCCCTGATCCTCGTGTCTTCCCACAGGTGGAGATCCTAGAAGGCAAGGATGCTGGGAAGCAGGGCAAAGTGGTTCAAGTTATCCGGCAGCGAAATTGGGTAGTCTTAGAGGGGCTGAACACAGTAAGTAAAGAGAATGAGGACGCTCAAGAGGTCTGTCCCATCTGTCCCTCTGCATTAAGAGCAGCACAGGGTGAGGAGACTGGCTGAGGGAATAGGTGTGAAACTGAACCTTTTACTTTTTAGTTTGGGCTAAATGTGCTGAGCAGCAGTGGGCAAGCCCCCTCGACACGCCTTGCTTCCTGACACAGCCTCCTCTCTCTTGGACAGCATTTCCGCTACATTGGCAAGACAAAGGATTCTCGGGGAACCATGATCCCTAGTGAAGCCCCTTTGCTCCATCACCAGGTCAAACTTGTGGATCCTGTGGACAGGCAAGTACATGGGCTCTGGTTAGAGGACTCCTCATCCTCAAGTCCATGAAGGTGTTGACCATAGCTAGGATGCTCTTGATATTGAGGGGTCCATCACCTAGCCACAGTTCCCTGTGGGTAGCCCCAATATGGATACGGTGACAGTCTTTGTGTTTTCAACCATTGACTCCACTTTTAGGTTATGGGGTATGGCTAGGGAGTCTGGCTCCTAGGTCGTGCTCATTTTTTTCTTTCTACCAGGAAACCCACTGATATTGAGTGGAGATTTACTGAGGCAGGAGAGCGAGTACGAGTCTCCACGAGATCAGGAAGAATTATCCCAAAACCTGAATTTCCCAGAGCTGATGGCATTGTCCCTGAAACATGGATTGGTGAGGCTAGATGAGGGTTAGGGAGAGGATGGGGGCAGTAGGAATGAGAGTAAAGGATATTTAGACAAGTTGGCAACCTTCCCACCCCCCATCTCCTTTCTTCTGACTCAACAGATGGCCCCAAAGACACATCAGTGGAAGATGCTATAGAAAGAACTTATGTGCCTCGTCTAAAGACACTGGAGGAAGAGGTGATGGAGGCAATGGGGATACAGGAGACTCGGAAACACAAGAAAGTCTATTGGTATTGAGCCTGGGGAAAACAGCTTCTCCTGCTTTTTCTCTTAGCCTTGAAGGCTAAGCACTATTTTCACACACCAATAAAGTACTGTCTTCCTATGTGCAGCTATTGTCTGTGCTAGAGTGGCACCCCAGCCCATAAGCCACATCCAGAGCCTGCAGGAAGGAGCCTCTGTCTTCATGTTGGCATGAAACCTGGGTGAAAGGTAGTCAGCCTGAAGGAAGCCCTCCCAGAGGACAGGGCTGCATACTCTGGAGTTGAAACCAAAAGAAGAGAAGATTTCCCTCAAAGGAGACCTCTGAGCAACAGAAGCTGCTAAGGAGGGCACATGTCTGTTCTTTTCTTTATAAAAATAGAAGAGCTGAGCACCATGGCACACACCTGTAATTCTAGTAACTTTGGAGGCTGCAGCAGGATGGTGGCAATTTTGAGGCCAGCTTGAGCAATTCAGTGAGATCCAGTCTCAAAATAAAAGGAAGGGCTGGGGATGTAGCTCAGTGGCAAAGTTTCCCTAGGTTCAATCCCCAGTGTTACCTGCTATCTACCAGGAAACCCACTGATATTGAGTGGAGATTTAGGCGTCAGGGAGAGGATGGGAGCAGTAGGAATGAGAGTAAAGGATGTTTAGACAAAATGCCCCTGAAAATAAGTCTTTTTAAAAAATATTTATTTATTTACTTTACACAATGCATTTATGTTTATGTGGTGCTGAGGTTCAAACCTGGGGCGCGCACGTGGGAAGCGAGCGCTCTGCCGCTGAGCCACAACCCCAGCCCAGTCTTTTTTTTTTGGTACCGGGGATTGAACTCAGGGGCACTCGACCACTGGGCCACATCCCCAGCCCTTTTTTGTATTTTATTAGAGACAGGGTCTCACTGAGTTGCCTCGCCATTGCTGAGGCTGGCTTTGAACTCACGATCCTCCTGCCTCAGCTTCCCAAAGTGCTGGGATTACAGGCGTGCGCCACTGCGCCCAGCTTATTTTTTTTTTTTTTAATAAATGTTTTTATTTTTTCAGTAACAGGGATCATTCCCAGGGCCTCCCATATGGTAGGCAAGTGCTATACACTGAGCCACACCCCCAGCCCAGTTCTTAATAAATTAAAAATGAAACCTCACACAATATTACATAACATGGAGAGAGAGAGTATGAAAGGGAAGTTGGTGGACAGCTAGGATCCCAGGGAAGATGCAGGCTGCTGGTACTCAGGTGAGGAGGTGCACTCTGCCACACTGGCACCCATGAGGTTTCACAAGTGGTCTGCCTTGGGGCGTGTCAGCTGTCTTCAGTCTCCAGAGCAGAGAAGGCCTGACCCAGGGGCATCTTGGTGGCCACCAGAACCAGGTTTCTAGGAGACAGTTCCGGGCTAAAAATGGGCAGGAGCTCAGCATAGAAGCCTAGAAGAAAGAGCTAATCAGAAGTGTCTTGATACATGGGCCAAACCTTGATCCATCCCCTTTTCCTAAAGGGGACAAGAGAGTCCCTGTTCTTAAGATCTCAGTGCTGGGATGCTTACTTAATGTTCCAGGAAGGCGCCACCAGAGGCTCATTTTGTAGGAATTTGTGTTCTTTTTTGTGTGTTTGTGTATGTGGTGCTGGGGGATTGAACCCAGGGCCATCTGCGTGCAAGGTAAGTACTGTATCAACTGAGCTATATCCCCAGCCCGGAATTTGCATTCTTTAACAAACCCCCACACCCCACCCCACCAGTGATGACCCAGGCCCAGCAGATGTGGAGCCTGGGACTTGAAGGACCAATCCCAGAACTCCAGCTCCTCACCCTGCTCCTGAAGGTAGAGCAGCCGGTCCAGCAGAATTAGCGTCTCTACCAGTGGGGCCAGAAGGAGTGCCAGGCTGAAGAAGGCTACCACACGGTTCTCCTGGGCCTGGTGGGCCCGAAGGGTAGCCAGATTCAGTGGCAAATGGGGATCCAGTCCTACTCGCTGTAGCCCACGCTGCACATATCTGCGGAATCAGCCCCAAACAGCACTCAGTTTGGTTTTACAAACTTATACTTCCCACTTGAACTTTGCCTGTCCCTGATTTGATTCCAACTTTACTACCCAAATATCCATTTTAAAATTGTATTATTATTTTGGCAGTACTGGGGAGGACTGAACCCAGGGGTACTTTACCACTGAACTACATCCCTAGCACTTTTTATTTTTTGAGACATGGTCATGCTAACTTGCTCAGGCCAGCCTTGAACAATCCTCCTGTCTCAGCTTTTCAAGTGTGAGCTACCATATCTAGCCTTATCTTTTTTTTTTTTTTTAAGAGGTGAGGTCTTGCTATGTTGGTCAGGCTGGCTCCAAACTCATAGACTCGAGATCCTCCTTCCTCAGCCTCTTGAGTGGCTGGAACTAGAGGCATTCACCATAGTGCCTGACCTAATATGTGGTTGGTTTTTTTTGTTGTTGTTGTTGTTGTTTTGGTGGTACTAGTGATTGAACCTAGGGCCTCATACATACTAGGCAGGTGCTGTACCACTGAGCTACATCCCCAGCCTTAATATACATTTTAAAATGTTTCTCTCGCTGTAAATTGTTCAATAGCAACTGATGCAAAAACTTATTTTCAGCCAGTTTTGTCCAGATTAGTCATATTTTTATCATTTAAAAACTATAAAAGCTGGGCCCAGCAATGCATACCTGTAATTTAGGCACTCAGAAGGCTGAGGCAGGAGGATTACAAATTCAAAGCCAGCCTTGACAATTTAGTGAGATGCTGTCTTGAAATTTTAAAAAAGAAATTTTTTAACTTCTATATATTTATTTATTTTTATATGGTGCTGAGGATTGAACCCAGTGCCTCACTAGTACTACGCGAGCACACTACCTCTGAGCCACAAGCCCAGCCTTAAAAAAAATTTTTTTTCAATTAAAAAAATATTTTTAAAGAGCTGAAGATGTAGGTCAGTGGTAAAGCACTCCTGAGTTCTATCTCCAGTACCACACACACACACACACACACACACACAAAAAGTGAAAACACAACTTTATATTTGGTTGGAGTACAGCTTGGTAGTGGAGTTTGTTTAGTAAAGCCCTAGGTTCAATTCCCAGTGCTGCAAAAAACAAAATTTTATGATGCACATGGTGGCACATACCCATAATCCCAGCACCTTGGAAGCTGAAGCAGGATGATTGCAAGTTCAAAACCAGCCTCGGCAACTTAGTGAGGCCATAAGCAACTTTGTGAGGCCCTATCTCTAAATAAAAAATAAAAAGGGCTGGCTCAGTGGTTGAGCACTCCTGGGTTCAATCCCTAGTACCCCCCCCCCCCTTCCAAAATTATTTTTTTCTTTCCTTTTGGGTGATAATGGGGATTGAACCCAGGGGTGCTCTACCACTGAACTATATATCCCTCCCTTTTGACTTTTCATTTTAATACAGTTTGCTAAAATTACCCAGGCTAGCCTTGAATTTGTTATCCTCCTGCCTGACCCTCCTGAGTAGCTGGGATTACAGGAGTGTGCCACTGCACCCAGCAAATGAACATCTTCCTTCAAAGAAATTTGGAGAAGTTGCCCCAGTCAGAAAACTGAACATCACTCTTCTGGGCAAGAGATTTTCTTTGGATGTGCTAACAAGCAGGAATCATTTGGAATCAGGTCTCCAGTTAGTGATCCCCCAACCCCCACCACAACCTCACTCTTCGATCTTGAGCTCGTGGACCCTGGGGATCCCCTGCACCCCAGGCCGACGGAGCTCAGGCCGGGCATGTCGAATGACCATCTCCAGTGCTGCTCGGTAGCAGTGGGTTCGGAGGCCAGGGCCAGATTTCTGTAGCCGCTCAGCATATTCCTCCAGGGCATGGCAGGCCCCCTCCCGGAGCCTGTAGGGCAGTTCATAGCCAGGCAGCCCAGCCACCCACTGACTCAGTGGGTAGCCTCCAGGGTCACTAAGCTTCATGTAGCAGCAGCCCACCGAGGCCAGGGCTACCACCTCAGGGCAGCAGCAGAAGTGCCTCAGCAAGGCCACACTCAGATCCCCACAGGCGTGGAGGCCCGTCAACAGCAAGCGGGCACTGTCATGCTGTGAGTTGTCCAGTGGAACCAGAAGTTCCTCACACAGGGCTGTGGGGTCCACCCACTGAACCACGTGGTAAGGGGGGTGGCGAGGGCCTGTGTGGGCCACCTGTGGAGGTAAGACAGGACAAAGGCAGATGGAAAATTTCTTGTTCCCAGACCACCTCAGGCCACAGGAAGGGATCTTTCCATTGTTACTTCCCTAGGAACAATGTGGGAAAGAAGCTGGGCCACAGGAAAAGGCTGGACCACGAATCAGGAGACAAGATAAACTCTTGTGTTTATCACTGTTAATTAATTCTGTCAATATTTTCATCTCTCAATCTCAGTTTTTCTTTTTTCCTATTATTATTTGGCTGTGAGAGATCAAACCCAGAGCCTTGTACATGCTAGGCCAGCACTCTACTACTGAGCTACACCTTCAGCCTCCCCAGTGGTTTGTTCTGCAATACTGGTGACTGAATGAAAGGGCACCAGTGTATACACTCAACTACATCCCCAGCCTTTTTATTTATTTTTATTTTGAGATAGGGTCTAAGTTGCTCAGGCTGGCCTTGAACTTGTGATCCTCCTGCCTCAGGTTCCTGAATATGCCACCATACCCAGCTCTAACTAATAATGAGTCTAGTATGACAGGACTGGGGATGTAACTCAGTGGTAAAGTGCTTGCCTGGCATGATCAAGTCCCTGGGTTTGATCCCCAGCACCACAAACAGTAATAATACTCAAATGGCCACGTCATAGGCTGTTGTGAGAAGAACATATTGGTGTGGAAAGCATTTTGTCATTTTGGGTACTAGGGATTGATTCCAGGAATACTTTACCACTGAGTTATATCCCCAGCTCTTTTTCTTTTTTTGGTACTGGGGATTGAAACTAAGGTTGCTTTACTACTGAGCTACATCCTTAGCCCTTTTTAGTTTTTACTTTTTGAGATAATGTCTTAAAGTTGCTTAGAGCCTCACTAAGTTACTGAAGCTGGCCCCAAACTTCCAAACCTCCTGCCTCAGCCTCCCAAGTTGCTGAGGTTATAGACATGTGTGCTATTGCACCCAGTATGGAAAGCACTTTATAACTAAAAAGTGCCTTTTTGAGATGTGCGGAGGCTTTGGGGAAGGGAAAAAGATAGCAGAAATAGGGACATTACCATCTCAAGCCAAGAAACTTAAAAGTGGGGATTCAATCTCCATGCCCAATTCTAGCCAAGCAGACCCTGCTTCTGTACTCCAGGCTTTAGTAAGGGGTAACCTACCTGTGGGTTCCTCTTCTCCTCTTTTTCTAGAGCTTGAAGGAGTTCCTGGTCCAGGCGCTGGGCTCTCTCCACCAGTCTCTGATCCCCTTCAATGCTCTTTACCATTAGTCCCAGCCCAAGAGACATGAAGCGGGAGAGGTGGCCCTGAAGTCATGAGGAGGAGGACAGAGACAGCCCCATTCAGCACCCTATCCACTGTTTTCCTCAGTGGTCTGGACATTGGGATTCCAGGCCCCACAGAATGCTTAAATTCTGCCCTGCCTGGTGCACCATTTCTCAGTACCCGCCTCTCTGGGCCTGAGGTCTGAATACCTGCCTTCTAGATGTCCTCATGATTCAAAGACAGTATATCAGGGGTTTGTCTCACCTGGCCTGAGCCCACGTCCACAACCTGGGTGCATCCTGTGAGATCACTCAGCTTCTTTACCAACTGAAAGAGGAGGGAACAAAGATCTCCTGGCCATTGGCTCTTGATTCCCAGAGCAAATATCCGGATAGGGTGTTTGGGTATGAGGGTACAGGAGTCAAAGATGGAAATGTAAGATGGATAAAGGGTGCCATGAAAGATACAAGAGATGGAAACCAGAGTAATAAAAGATAAGGGTGGTGCCCATCCCAGGTTCAGGCCATTTTGTTCGCCCTTCAGGTCAGTGACTTAATATCCCCCAAGAATAAGAGCCCTGTGGTGAAGCTAAAAACAGACTGGAGGGCTGGGGATATAGCTCAGTTGGTAGAGTGCTTGCCTTGCATGCACAAGGCCCTGGATTCTAATCCCCAGCACCACTAAAAACAACAACAGACTGGCGATGTGAAAATGGGAATAAGAGTGATTAAGATATAGCTTGTCAACCATCCAGCAAAAGGAAGGAGAAAAACCCCACCCGGCATGGAGACATGGGGAACTTCTAGGGCTTCCTTGTGAGTTAAGGGGCACACACTTTTTTTTTTGGTACTGGGGATTGAACTCAGGGACAGTCGACCACTGGGCCACATCCCCAACCCTTTTTGAATTTTATTAGAGACAGGGTCTCACTGAGTTGCTAGGCTTTGAATTCTCAATCCTCCTGCCTCAGCTTCCCAAGTGCTGGGATTTACAGGCATGCACCACCGCGCCCGGCTAGGGGCACACACTTTTGTAACCCATGAACTTGAGGAGTGCCTAGTTTCCCAGACACCATCTATACTCCAGTCATCTCCTCACCTCTCCCATTCTCCGAATCTCATGCTGCTTCTTGGGCCTGACATGTTTCCGGAAGGGGGCTGTCAGTCGGGAGCTCTGGCTGGGGTTCTCCAGGAACTCTGAAGGGGTTTGAAAGCCAGGCGTCCGGGTAAAGGCCAGGGCATAGGCTGTGGACTTCAGGGCCAGCAGGGTGAGTGGCCACACCGACCTGTACCTGAGATAGTCCAGCCCAGGCCACCAGTGAATCACCTATCACATTCCCAGTGTACCAATTTACAACCCAAGGACCCAGGAAAGGTCCATAAGACTGAACAACAGCTTGTTACAGGACCAAGTGCCTTGGGTTCCCCAGCACAGGACTCGTATAGCCCATACCTGACCACCTCCCCTTCCCTAGGCATCCCCAGTAGCAGTGTGGCCAGCTGTGGTGGGTTCAGTCCATCCAGTGCTTCCTGCCATGAGCAAGGAAGTGTGCCCCATAGGTTGTCTGTGAAAAATTCCTGTAGGATAAGAAAAAAAAAAACAATCAGCAGGATACTACCTTCTATCATTCCCATTCTCCCCTACTCTCCTCTCCCTGGCAATAGCCTGCTGTTGTATGTGCTGAACATTTGTGTATTTTTGCTCATTGATTTAGTCACCATAAATTTTGGGGCTAAATGGGCGTGGTGGCCCACACCTACAATACCAGCAACTTGGGTGGCTGAGGCAGGAGAATCACAAGTTTGGGGCCAGTCTCAGCAGTTTAGTGAAACCCTGCCTCAAAATTAAATAAAGGGCTGGGGATGTAGCTCAATGGTGAAGTATTATAATCACAAACCTCAACATTATGTACAACTATAATGTACCAATTTAAAAATGGAAAAAATAAATAACTTGTTTCATCTTTTAAAAAGATGGTAGAAGGTTGGGGATATAGCTCAGTTGGTAGAGTGTTTGCCTCACATGCACAAGGCCCTGGGTTTAGTGCCCAGCACCACACACACACACACACACACACACACAAAGGTAGAGTACACTTGGATTCAATCCTTAGTACCACGAAATTAATCAACTGATTAATTTTGGGGGCTTTGTTTGGGTCATGTATCAAGTTTCTAATCTAAGCTCAGAAAATATGACAGTAAAGCAGAGACAAGATTTTTGCTTTTGCAGAATTTACTGCCTCCTTCCAGCATTGCTGCTCCATATGGCCACGGGCTGCAACCAGCAAATACCTCCTACTCTTTGGAATCAGCTCTTTTCTTAAGCCTGCTCCAGTTCCCTCAACTCCCAGGTGGTTTACCTGGGTACAGTAGCACACACCTGTAATCCTAGCAATGTAGGAGGCTGAGGCAGGAGGATCCCAAATTCAAAGCCAGCCTCAGCAACTTTGTGAGAACTTCAGCAACTTGGAGACCCTGTCTCAAAATAAAAAGTAAAAAGGACTGGGGATGTAGCTTATTGTCAAAGCATTCCCCAGTGCCCACCCATCACCCCCCAAAAAATCTTTTTTAAAAAGGGAAAGAATAAATGACTCTATGAGTTTTTTTTCCTTTTTTTCTTTTGATACTGGGGATTGAACCCAATGGTGCTTTATCAAGGAGCTACATCCCCAGCCCTCCCCCCTTTTATCTCAAGACAGGGTCTTACTAAGTTGCTTTAGGGCCTCACTAAGTTGCTGAGGTAGGCCTTGAATTTGCAGTCCTCCTGCCTCAGCCTCTCATGAGTATTACGGGTGAGGGCCACCTCTGGGGCTTAAAGTAGATGCTATTTTAACCCCCATTTTACAGATGTGGAAACTGATACAGCAATTAAATAATTTGCCCAAGTCAAAAAACTAGTAAGTAGAGGAACTGGGACTTGAAACCAGTTTTACTTTTGAGTTCTTGATCTTAACCAGTCTGTTTTATTGCCTTTCTGTGGAGGAAAGTATTCCAGACAGATCAATAATTGCAACTGTAAGGGCCCAGATGCCTACCACATTTGTGGAACAGAAATCAGGCCAATGTGAAGTACAGCACAGTGAATGTAAGAAGAGAATGAAATCTGATGAGAATGAAGAGGCAACAGGCCAGACCAAATGTGGTGGGTTTTTTTGTTTTGTTTTGGTACCAGGTATTGAACCCAGGGGTGCTTAACCACTGAGCCACTTCCCCAGCCCTTTTTATATTTTATTTTGAGACAGGGTCTTGCCAAGTTGCTCAGGACCTTGCTAAGTTGTTGAGGCTGGCTTTGAACTTGTGGTTCTCCTGCCTGAACCTCCAAATCTACTGGGATTACAGGTGTGCACCACCACACCCAGCCATATATAGCTTCGTAGATAATTAAAAAAGTATTTCATCAAAGGACCTAGGAAGCAAGAAATGTCATGATACAATTTACATTTGAGGGGGCTGGGGTTGTGGCTCAGCGGCAGAGCGCTCGCCTCTCACATGCACGGCCCAGGTTCGATCCTCAGCACCTCGTAAACACAAATGCATTGCATTGTGTACAACTAAAAGTAAATAAATAAATATTTTTTTAAAATTTACATCTGAAAGGGATCAGTCTGGCTGCTTCAGTGAAGAGATGGTTATGGAGGAGCAGAAGTAAATATACAGAGATATTAGAAAGTAGTTTTAGGGGAAAGATGGTGGCTTTCAGGGTGATAGCAATGGATATGGAAACAAAACAATGAATTTAGAGTCTATTCTGAAGATAGAGAACTTGAAGTATTAGATTGTGGATCAATTAAGAGCTGAATCAAGGATGGTTTCTGGAGCTGGGCGTGGTGGCGCACACCTGTAATCCCTGCACTTGGGAGGCTGAGGCAGGAGGATCTCGAGTTCAAAGCCAGCCTCAGCAATGGCGAGGCACTTAGCAACTCAGTGAGACCCTGTCTCTAATAAAATACAAAAAAAAAAAAAAAAAAAAAGGGGGGGACTGGGGATGTGGCCCAGTGGTTGAGTGCAACTGAGTTCAATACCCGGCACAAAGAAAAAAAAAAAGGATGGTTTCTGGTTTGGGGTCTGCACAACTGAATGGATGCTGGTATTGTTTACACATTAACTCATTTATTCTTCACAATCATCCTTCAGATAGAGATCCACCTTATAGATTAAACTGAGGGTAGGAGTGAAAGCAGGAGAAGGAGGAGGAGGAGAAGGGGGCAAGGAGAAGAAGAGCTAAGGTTAACACAGTAGAGGAGGTAAGCTTCTAGTCCTAATCTGACACCAAAAACAAGAACTTATTGAACACATGTGTTCTTGGAATTCCTCTTATATTTCTAGGAGAGTTCAATGCACCTGCAGCCCAGCTCAAATATATGTCCATGTATTCTATTACCGTGGATTTGGAGAAGGTTAGAAAAACAACCTAAATATTAGAAAAAGGGGGATCACCCCAGTTTCTTTCTTTTTTTTTTTTTTTGTAAATGGACACAATACCTTTATTTTATTTTTATGTGGTGCTGAGAATCGAACCCAGTGCCTCACACGTGCTAGGAAAGCGCTCTACCACTAGGCTACAACCCCAGCCCTGAATCACCCCAGTGTTAAGCTTTTCTTGTACAAAGACAAACTCATAGAAGAAAAGAGGTCAAAAACTAACTCTCCATATTCTCTCCCTGTCGTGGGCACGTAGCCAACCACCGACCAGAAGCACCCCGCCCACACCCCTATGGCCTCACGATGATGTAGGCATCCAGGATGGAACGGTAGAGTGCCAGGACACGGGTGAGGTTCACAGCTAGCTGCCTCCTCTCCTCCTGAGAGAGACCCCGGGCGGAGACACCCGGCATTCCGGAATACAGTCGGTGGCGCAATGGGCGAGAATACGCGTACAGTAGGATGCAGGGTCAGAACCACGCTGGCCCAGGACCCGGGCTGGGCTCATCTGCAGGCAAAACGGAAGGGGTTTCGAGGCCGGTGTCCGACGCAGCTTTTCCGGGATACCATACTAGAGTTGAAAATATGAGGTTCACTCCCTTACCGCCCCACGTCACAAGTAAAGACGTCTCACTGCGCGGTGTCGGCCTCCCAGACACGTGGGGCAGGGTGACGGCGCAGTGACGCCACAGAGGCGTGCAGCCTCCTTACGCTTACCAAGGGGGCGGGCGAAGCTCAAGATCCCGCCCTTTCCCGTACAAGGCCCTCCCCTCCCGGAAGTGGAGCCTTGGGTTCCCGGCGCGCTGTAGTTCGGGCTAGTAGCGGCTTATTCTTACCTTCGAGTTGTACCTCCACGGAGCTAGAGGGGCCGGGGAGCGAATCCCGCCCCCGCCCCCACCCACACCACCACCCCCGCCGCCTCCGCTGCCGCTCCTCACACACTCGGAATCATTGGCTTCGCTACCGGAAGCGGGGGCGCTGCGTGCGCGCGCGCGCCGGCCCCCAGCACGTTCCAACCCGCGCGCCTGCCGTCCCGGAGCTCGTCGGCGCGCGCCGATTTCCTCCTCTGGCTCAGGACGCTTCCGTTCCTAGTGGGGCCCATCTTGGAGGTAGGTATATGGGCTTGTGGGGACGGTCCCCACCGGGAGAACACTCAAAATGTGCTTGCTGAGGTGGGCTACCTCGATTGTTAATTCCCTGCCACCCGGCACTTGCCTGGGAGGACTTGGGTAAGATGCGTTTGGAGATGACCTCCTCCCAAGCAGATCCGAGAGAGAGGGGTGCCTGGATTTGTGTCTCTGTTCATGGGCTCACCACTCAGATGCCGCCTGTGCCATACTCCGGTGTCACACTCCTCACCTGAGCTTATTAGACATTCTCTTTCTAGTCGGATTACAGAGCTTGCCTGTTCTAGCTTCCCGGACCTCAGGCTTCGAACTCGACGAGCCCTTTGGGTCCTTCTTTTTCTTTGGTCCTGGTGATGGAACCCCGGGCCTCCGTCATGCTAAGCACTGCACTCTACAACTGAGCCCAACCCTTTCATTTTACAAATGAGACTGAGACCTAAAAAGGTGAATGACATTCCTAAGACCGCGCAGTTGTGAATTGTGGGACTTCTTGGCTCACACCAGTACTCCTTCCATCATTTTTTTATACAGTTTCATTTCCCCTCTGATAAATTGTTTTGATGTCTTCCCTCTCTTAAATCCCACAGAGATTGGTCTTATTTCATTTCTTCCTCTAGGCCTATGGGTGCAGGTACCAGAATCGCTCTCTTCCCCAGGGTTTTCTGCAGACCTTCTCATGTTGGACAGTGTGATTCATTAGAGGAAGAGTCCCTCGTCCTTTTCCTATCCATGAACCACTCTTCCCAGCTGCTCTCCCATCATCCACTGCCCTCATGTCTACCATAGTCCTAAATCTGGATTTTGGGGGAACTCCGCCCAAAAAGGCATTGGAAGGAAATGCCAAGCATCGAAAATTTGTTAAGAAGCGGCGGCTCTTGGAACAGAGGGGCGTTCTCAATAAAAAAAAGCAGACCCCTAGCAAAGCACCTAAGTTGCACTCAGAACCTCCAAAGAAAGGGGAAAATGTGAGAGTGGATGGCACTTGGAAGATCCCTCCCCTTTCAAAAAAGAAAACAGTTGCACTCAGCAGTGGGTCAGGATTGTCCCTGGACAAGAAAGCTGCAGTGTCTTGGCTGACCCCTGCTCCTTCAAAGAACGCTAACTCTGTTGCAGCTAAAGTAGATTTGCTGGGGGAGTTCCAGAGTGCCCTTCCAAAGATTAAGAGCCACCCAACTCTCTCCCAGAAGAAGTTCCCCCAGAAGAAGAACCTTCCTCAGAACAGTGCCACACAGAATTCCACCAGAGCTCACTCAGAGAATAAGTGCTCTGGAATATCCCAGAAGTTCCCAGGGAAGATGGTGGCAATTGACTGTGAGATGGTGGGCACAGGACCCAAAGGGCATGTTAGTTCATTGGCTCGATGTAGCATTGTCAACTATGATGGAGATGTGCTTTATGATGAATACATCCTTCCACCCTGTCACATTGTGGACTACCGGACCAAATGGAGTGGTATCTGCAAGAAGCACATGGTGAATGCTACACCCTTCAAGACTGCTCGGAGCCAGGTGAGGGACATGGGTCTTGATGATGGCAATGAGATGGGTGGGGAATATCTGAGACATTTTTTCCCCTTGTACTGGGGTATGAACCCAGGAGGCACTGTAATGCTGAACTACATCCCCAACCCTTTTTGTGTTTTATTTTGAGACAAGTCCTCGCTGAATTGCTCAGGCTGGCCTTGAACTTGTGGTCCTCCTGGCTCAGCCTCCCCAAGTACCTGGGATGACAGGTATGTGCCACTGCTCCCAGCTGTCTGAAATCTTCAGCAAACACTACCACTGTAGGAAGATGTTAAAGGACCGTGAAGAGAGAGAGAGAAAAGTATCAGATGGTTTAGAAGGCTTGTTTTTCCCGGGCACAGTGGTGCACGCCTGTAATCCCAGCGGTTTGGGAGGCTGAGGCAGGAGGATCTCAAGTTCAAAGCCAGTCTCAGCAAAAAGCAAGGTGCTAAGCAACTCAGTGAGACCCTGTCTCTAATAAAATACAAAATAGGGCTGGGGATGTGGCTCAGTAGTCAAGTGCCCCTGAGTTCAATCCCTAGTCTCCCTGCCCCCCCCAAAAAAAAAAAAAAAAAAACAAGTGCTTGTTTTGGGGGTAAGAAGTGTCGAAAGGAATATACAATTAGGAATATACAATGGATTTCACTAATAAAGACCTATTTTAGGTATCAAGTGGGTTTGACCTGGGGATTGAAGTATGCAGAGAGAAGTAACAGCCAGTAATGAAACTGAGCAGAGTAGCAGGGATGAGGGTCTGGAGAAGGTGCTATTGGGGAATGCCTTGTAGAACTGGCATCTAGGATTGAGAGAAGAGGGGTGTAGGGGGCTTCCCAAGCAAAAAGTAACCTGGAAGCTGGGTGCAGTGGTACATGCCTGTAGTTCCAGTTATTCTGGAAGCTGAGGCAGAAGGATCCCAAGTTTGAGTCCAGCCTGTGCAACAGTGGTAGATCACTTGCCTAGCATAAGTGAAGCCTTGGGTTCAATCCCCAGTATCGCAAAAAGAAAAAATAGCCTGAGACACTGTGTGAAGTGTTGGTAGGGGAGAGCAGAAAGTTGTTAGAAAGAGCTAAAGCATAGGGTGTATAACTGAGACAAGTGGCCTGTGGTGAAAGGCATAAAAGACACAGGGCCAGTACAGGTGTTCTCATCCATTCAGCCAACCTACTCATTTCTAGTTCTGTGTTAAAATTATTTTGATAGAGCCGGGCGTGGTGGTGCACGCCTGTAATCCTAGCACTTGGGAGGCTGAGGCAGGAGGATCGCGAGTTCAAAGCCAGCCTCAGCAATGGCGAGGCACTTAGCAACTCAGTGAGACCCTGTCTCTAATAAAATACAAAAAAGGGCTGGGGATGTGGCCCAATGGTTGAGTGCCCCTGAGTTCAATCCCCGGTACCAAAAAAAACAAAAAAACAAAAAAAAAAACCAAATATTTTGATAGGCCTTTATTTTGTTCATTTATTTATATGTGGTGCTGAGAAACAAACCCAGTGCCTCACACATGCCAGGCAAGTGCTCTACCACTTAGCCACAACCCCAGCTCCCTGTGATAAATTTTGAGAGCACAATAAGAAACAAAAAAGGAGACTGAAGCCGGGTGCCATGGCGCACGCCTGTAATCCCAGCACTTGGGAGGCTGAGGCAGGAGATTGCAAGTTCAAAGCCAGCCTCAGCAATGGCTAAGGCACTTAGCAACTCAGTGAGACCCTGCCTCTAATAAAATACAAAAAAGGGCTGGGGATGTGGCCTAGTGGTGGAGTGCCCCTGAGTTTAATCCCTGGTACCAAAAAAAAAAAAAAAAGGATACTGAGCTGGGGAAGGTGAATGAAGAAGAGAGTGAAAGAGTCAGCTGCTTAGGAGTCCACCAGAGGGCGTCTTTGGTCCATTTTGCAGTTTAAGATCCCTGCTCTGTGACAATAATTCCTTAAATGCCAGAAGAGTCCTTGGAAGAGGTTCATCAGAGGTCAAGCGGCTGGTTATTAGACAAGACTTGGGAGAAAGAATTAAAGGACATCCTCTTCACAGGGGCACAGTTGAGTAAAGGCTTGGGACAGGCAGAGGATGGGTCTTAGATCCTGTCTCAGCTTGAATGAGAGCTAATGTTGAAGGACATGAATAAAGGTAGTGGTGGACAGGAAGCTGCCATGAGCAACTAAATACTCAGTTAATTGGACTGCCTTTGGTTTTCATCATAAAGCACTTCCTCGGTGACCAGGCTGGGATTAACTAAGGTATGTGCATTGAGTATGGCCTTTTTGAGGGAGTTCTTCTTGGAAGGCCCTGCAGGATTATTGCTTTTTTTTTTTTTTTTTTTTTTTTTTTTTCTTTTTTGAAATATTTATTTATTTGCTTTAGTTGTACACAATGCCTTTTTATTTTTACGTGGTGCTGAGGATCGAACCCAGGCCGTGCACATTGCTAGGTGAGTGTTCTACCACTGAGCCACAACCCCAGCCCCAGGACTATTGCTTTTGTTCACAGTCTGTTTGGACCACCATTTGGGGAATGGCCTTCAGAGCCCACAGCTCATTCATTGATTGTTCTCCTTGGTAGTATGTCTTCCTGCTTTAAGATCCTGAAATGGTGAGAAGTTACTTGATTCCAAGACTAGTGTAAATAAGATTTTCTCTGCAGTTTTAGTTTATAGTGGTTTTGTTTGTTTGTTTGTTTGTTTTGGTGGTAGGAATTGAAGCCAGGGATGCTTTACCACTTAGATACATCCCCATCCCTTTTTGTTATCTTATTTTGAGACAGAGTCTTGCTAAGTTGCCTAGGGTAACCTTGAATTTGTGATCCTCCTGCTTCAGCCTCCCAAGTTGCTGGGGCTATAGGGGTGCATCACTGTGCTCGGCAATTCTTGAATCTTTTATAGCAGTAGTCCTTTGAGAGTGATGAAAACCAGACTCTTCTCCCCGAAGCAACCATATTCATTTATTTGCATGTAATCTAAGGGCTTCTGTTATCTCCCTGGAGCCCATCTTTGACTTTGTGGGTCTCATCCATGTGTATTTCAGGAGAAGGAAAACATGTGGAAGAGAGGATTTCAAGGATGGGGCAGGTGGGCTGTTGGTGAAAAGAAACCAGAGAGAACCAGGCACAGTGGTACATGCCTGTAATCTTAGCAATCTGGGGAAGCTGAGGCAGGAGGATCCCAAGTTTGAGCCAACCTGAGCAACTTAGCAAGACCCTATCTCAAAATAAAGAAAAAGGGCTAGGGATGTAACTCAGTGGTAAAATACCCCTGGTTCAATCCCCAGTGTCACATTGTGGGGGTCGGGGGAGAGGAACAACTGGGCATGGTAGCACACTCCTGTAATCCCAGCAGCTCCAGAGGCTGAGACAGGAGGATCACAAGTTGAAGGCCAGCCTCAGCAACAGGGAGGTGCTAAGCAACTCAGTAAGACCCTATCTCTAATTAAAATACAAAGTAGGGCTGCGGATGTGACTCAGTGGTTGAGTGCCCCTGAGTTCAATCCCTGGTACCTGCCCCTACCCCCCCAAAAACAAAGGAACCGGAGCCGGGCGCGGTGGCGCACGCCTGTAATCCCAGCACTTTGGGAGGCTGAGGCAGGAGGATCGCGAGTTCAAAGCCAGCCATCAGCAATGGCAAGGCACTTAGCAACTCAGTGAGACCCTGTCTCTAATAAAATACAAAAAAGGTCTGGGGATGTGACCCAGTGGTCGAGTGCCCCTGAGTTCAATCCCCAGTACCACAAAAAAAAAAAAAAAAAAAAACAAAGGAACCAATGGCCATGCTGGGTATAGGACTCCAACTGTGTCTTCTTTCTTACCACCCCCTCTTTCACTCCTATTACAGATCTTGAAGATACTCTTGGGGAAAATAGTAATAGGTCATGCCATCCACAATGACTTCAAAGCCCTGCAGTACTTTCACCCCAAGTCCCTCACCCGAGACACCTCCCAAATACCCCTCCTCAACCGGAAGGCCAACTGCCCAGAGAATGCCACCATGTCTCTGAAGCGCCTCACCAAGCAGCTTCTACACCGGGACATACAGGTAACATCTCCTTCAGAACCACCCCTTTATACACATTTTGGGTGCACTGCAGGCTCTCATTGCTGCCTCTCTGCAGGCTCTGACCCCAGAAGTGCTCAGGCTGTAGTACTCCAAATGGCTTCTCTGGTGGGGAAAGCTTTGGGGTCAGGGGTCCAATAGTCTCTCCATCTGTTCATAGAGTAATTTCTGTGGATAATAATTCCTGCTTCACAGAATGTTCCAGATGGTACTTTGGAAAAGGAAAAGAAAGTACAAAGTGGCTATAAAACCCTAAACAGAAGGAAGAAAGCAGGTGGTGGTCTAAAAGAATAAGGAGCTGGGTGTGGTAGCATACATGTTCGATCCCATCTGCTTGGGAGGCTAAGGCAGAAGGAAGACAAATTTAAGGCCATCTTGGCAGTTTAGTGAGTCCCTGTCTCAAAAAAAAAATAAATAAATAGCCGGGCGTGGTGGCGCACGCCTGTAATCCCAGCACTTGGGAGGCTGAGGCAGGAGGATCGTGAGTTCAAAGCCAGCCTCAACAATTGCGAGGCACTTAGCAACTCAGTGAGACCCTGTCTCTAATAAAATACAAAAAAGGGCTGGAGATGTGGCCCAGTGGTCGAGTGCCCCTGAGTTCAATCCCCAGTACCAAAATAAATAAATAAATAAATAAATAAATAAATAGGGCTGGAGGTATAGTATAGCTCAGTGGTATAGCATCCTTGGGTTCAGTCCCCAGTACCCAATAAAGAAAGAGAGAGAGAGAGAGAGAAGAAAGAAAGAAAGAAAGAGAGAAAGAGAGAGAGATAGAGAAAGAAAGAAAGAAAGAAAGAACATGAAGCCAATGTAAGGACTATTTACATATTGTATGTGCTCAGCATTCAAGGAGGGGTGGTCACCCAGGAGGCAGCTGTGGACATATGTCATATAGAGAGCAGTTAAGGAACTGGGGAAGTTAGAAGACTTAGAAGGCCTAACTTTGATCCGGTTATGTCCTTCTCTGTAGAACTTAGAATAATACCACATGCACATGCTGCCACAGAAATGATTGAGGTCGACAGTAGCAAGAACTTCCTGGGAGTTAAATCCCTGAAATTAGATAAAGAGTAGGGACCCTCCAGAATTTTGTCTTTGCAGCCCAAAGTTTTACATTTTTTTCTAACTGTAGAAAAAAACAGCATGGAGTGGCAGGGCAAGGGGGCAGAATCCACTAGGAAGAAAAACCGTATTTTGTGGCCTCATGCTCTTTTCTTCCTCCCTGTTCAGATCGGGAAAGGTGGACATTCCTCTGTGGAAGATGCCCAGGCCACCATGGAGCTGTACAAGTTGGTTGAAGTTGAGTGGGAACAACACCTGGCCCAGAATCCCCTGACAAACTAGCAGCTGTGGGGAGACAGAGGCAGCATCCAGGAGAAACAGGGCAGCAGATCAACGCCTGCCTCTACTAGCTTCACACCTGTGGAAACTGGACTTGTTGGGGAGACACACTCTACCCCAGACTTAATATCCATTGAAACTTCACCTCAGCTCTTGTGTCTTGTATCTGGTTAAGTGTCCCATGGAAGCAGGGAGCCTTCATGTCAAATTCCAGCCCTAGGTTGCTTACCTTAAATGGTGCTAACCACAGCTCCCAGGGTGCTTTGTGCCAGTCAGACTTTTTTATTTCCAGGACAGGGCATACTGGGAAATGTAGTTTCCCACCTTGCCTTATCACTAGGGTGGCCATAAGTCTCTTGTTTTTTAGAGACAGGTTGGGGTGGCGGTGGTTGTCCAGGTTGGCCTCAGATTCCTGGGCTCCAGCAATCCTCCTTACTTCAGCTTCCAGAGTAACTGGGACTATAGACCTGTGCTACCATGCCCAGCATTTTTTATTCTCAAGTAATTAACCAGATCCTTTCACTTTCAAAAATGTCCTGGATACATTGTATCCAGTGTTGTGCTATTGTCACATTATATATCCCAGACTCTGCTTTTGGTTCAGAATCTCCATCTAGCCTGCCAGGATACCACCTGCCAATTTCGAGAAGAGCCACTATTAGTGAGGTTTCGTTCTTCAGGCTAGAAGATAGTGAGGTAAGAGTGTAGCTTAGAAATCAACTTTTCTGATTTAGAAAAGCATTCTCTTACTTAGAATAGTAGAGGATTTATTTAATTTAGGTTCTACTTAGAAGGTTGAAAATTAATTTACATGGTTTTACTGTTTTTTTTTGTTTGTTTGTTTGTTTTATTTTTTGTTTTTAGTCTTTTGCCTTGCTAAACCAAACCTCTAAAACTCAAATGATCACTTTGATAAATTTTTATAATGGAAAACAACTGTGTGGTCATTTCTACCCCCCACCCCTTTTGAGGTACTGGAAATTGAACTCAGCCTCACATGTGCTGGGCAGACACTCTACAACTGAGCTACATCCCCAGCTGGTGGGGTTTTCTTATTTGTTTTTGACTTCACATTAAATAGCATTGTCATAGGCACTATGACATTGTATAGTTCTGTGAGGGGCCCAAGGGTCTTTGTGGATGACACTAACTGAGGCCTTTGCCTGCTGGAAGTTATGGAGAAGCATTAACCAAACATTGGTATGTGACCCAAGTTACACACATGATGCCTTGTCCTCGTCCCAACCACACATCCACCAGCACACCTAAAATGACACCCCAAGCCATGTGAACATCCTGACATGGAGGGTGCATGACCAGGAGAGTTAGCTAGAGAGTGATTCAATGGGCATGAGGGAGGGGACAGAGTGGGGGAGGAAGGATGGATGCTTGGTGACGCCAGCCTGGTTGCTGCTGCCAGCTCTTCCTGGTGGTACACACCCTCATCTTGGGAAGGTGAGTCACGGGTCTGACCTTGTGTCCAGGATTACTGTCTGCATTCTGTCTTAAGAGAATGCAAGACTCCACATAGACAACCAGGACTTGTGCTCTCTTGAGAATCTGGCCTGATTCCAGGGGCCAGAGGCACAGTCAGGATTGCCTGTAGAAGGGAATTTGCCGCAGCCAAACCAGACCCAAGACAGTCTGGTTCTTGCGTCCTGCACTATAGGATTCACTTGCATAGGCAGCAGTAGGATCTGAGCAAGTTGGTTCCTGTGAGGCCTAACCTGTAATGTCCATAACTTCACAGAGAGGTGCCAGGCACTGTTTTCACAGCTCTAAGTGGGAATGATCCAGGAAGGCCACACCAAAACCTAGAACATGCATGGTGATCAGCAAACTGGGAAAGTCTTTAACATCAGTCTTTAGGGTTCTTGTCAGCTGAAACAAAACTAGCTTTGTTTGTGTCATGGTAGTTATTGACTTTTATGTACCACACCCACCACCCACCTCATGTATAGAAAGGCACCTGGTTTCTCTTGAGTACCCTGTTGGAAAGAGTTCAGTCTGCTTGTGCTCACCAAGAACCTGGGAGATGGAGGACAGCACAGAATTTTTTTTTTTTTTTTTTTTTTTTTTGGTACCAGGGATTGAACTCAGGGGCACTCGACCTCTGGGCCACATCCCAAGCCCTTTTTTTTTTTTTTGTATTTTATTAGAGACAGGGTCTCACTGAGTTGCTAAGTGCCTCGCCATTGCTGAGGCTGGCTTTGAACTCTCTATCTTCCTGCCTCAGCCTCCCAAGTGCTGGGATTACAGGCGTGCGCCACCACGCCTGGCACAGCACAGAATTTAATTGGTCACCCTCAGCAAACTTTCTGGTCAAAGAGTCCAGTGTTACCTCATGAGGGTGCCTGGGATCCACTATATTTTAGTCCTCTTTCTTTTCTGTCACTCTGCCCAGGGTCATGATTTCATCCAAGCCCCATTGCGGATTGCTGTCTGAATCTCAATTAACAAGTCCTCTCTGCCTTATGCCATCGGAGGACAGAATATGCAGGACAAAATCCAAGCTCTCAGTAATAGTATGCTTACTTTTCGTAACATAATGAGGTTTTCTTTTTTCTTTTTGTTATTTTGGCACAGGGTTTTTACTAAGTTGCCAAGGCTGTCTCCAACTTGCAAACTTCCTGCCTCAGCTTTCTAAGTAGCTAGGATGATAGGTTGGGATGACAACAGGTGTGTGCCACCACTTCTGGCCCATATAGTGTTCAAAGAGCTTTTTTTTTTTTTTTTTTTTGGTACTGGGGACTGAACTCGGGGGCATTGGACCACTGGGCCACACCCCCAGCCCTTTTTTGTGTGTGTGTGTGTGTGTGGTACCAGGGATTGAACTCAGGGGCACTCGACCACTGGGCCACATCCCCGTCCCTTTTTGTATTTTATTTAGAGACAGGGTCTCACTGAGTTGCTAAGTGCCTCGCCATTGCTGAGGCTGGCTTTGAACTTGCGATCCTCCTGCCTCAGCCTCCCAAGTGCTGGGATTACAGGCGTGCGCCACCGCGCCCTTCTTTCAAAGAGCCTTTATTGTAAATAACAGTAGGAAAAGACAGAGGGTGAGAGTCACATCCTATCAAACGTATTTGCTAAACTCCATTTAGCAAAATGGTTCTTGAAAGGGTAAAGGGAACAAGTATTTTGGGATGGCCCTACCCAATCCTCTACCTGAAGAACCTCTGATCTATCAACAAAGGCTCCAAGGAGGAATCATTTGATTCCAAGTTTAACAGATGATTAGAACTGACAATGGGAAAGATCAACAGTACTGTAATTAATGATCTTGCCTCAAGGCACATTAGTCCAAGTTCAAATTCAGAGACAATTGTGTGAATGCAATGTGCCAGGTTATATACATCTATAGTACAGAGTACGATATCCTCTTGTAGTTCACAAAGCACTTTACCTTACTTTATACTGTAGTATAAGTCCAGCAGCTGGGCACAGTGGCACACACCTGTAATCCCAGTGGGCTCAGAAGGCTGAGGCAAAAGGATCATGAGTTCAAAGCCAGACTTAGCAACTTATGGAGGCCCAACGCAACTCAGTGAAATCTTGTCTTAAAAAAAAAAAAAAATGAAAAGGGTGGCTGAGGATGTAGCTCAGCTCAGTGATTTGTCCCTGGGTTCAATCCTTGGTACATGGTACAAAAAAAAAAAAAAAAAGGTCCACCAAACAGCACACAGCTTAACAGCAGAGTGTGTTGCATTGATACTGGGCTCCAAGTGTGATTTTGCCATTTAATAAGTTTGTTTAAGGAGAGGGGCATGGCATTGTGGATTGAACCCAGGGGCCTCTACCATTGAGCTACAACCCCAGTCCTTTTTTTTCTTTTTCTTTTTGAGGATTTTTAGAATTTTATATTATGGACAAAGAGCTAGCATGTGCTCTTTCATTGAGTAGCTATCCTGGTCCTTTCGGAGACAGGGCCTTGCTAAGTTACCGTGGCTGGCCCTGAACTTGTTATCCTCCCATCTCAGACTGATGAGTTGCTGGGATTACAGGAATGCACCACTGTACATGGCAGCTGCACTGGTTTTCTTTGGTATTGCCCTTTTGCTCTCTCATCACTTAGCTGCAGGGACTTTCTGGTTTTGTCTTTCTTTTTCTTTTTTGGTACCAAGGATTGAACTCGGGGCCGCTTGACCACTGGGCCACATCCCCAGCCCTGTTTTATATTTTATTTGGAGACAGGGTCTCACTGAGTTGCTTAGTGCCTCGCCATTGTTGAGGCTGGCTTTGACCTCAAGATCCTCCTGCGTCAGCCTCCCAAGGCATATGCCACCTTGCAGGCTTCTTTTTCTTCTAATCTTATTAGGGTTACCATCAACTCTATGCTTTCTTTGAAAGGTGTGTATGTAGAGGCTGAAACTCAGTGGTAGGGCAGTTGTAGAGTATGCACGACGCTCTGAGTTCAATCCCTAGCATCACACACACACAAAAAAAGATAATGCACAGGATTTTGAGAGAGGTGAGGGAGGGTGTTGAGAAAAAGAACATATTTTTGAGAATCTGGCATAGAAAAATAAGCACACCTTAATCCTCTTTCAGGCTCAACAAAATTCCATTCTGAAGTGCTTAAGAACAATGTTTTGGAATCTGACAGACCCAGGACAGCACGTGGAAAGCTTTTGCACAGCAGAGGACACTGAATAAGTGCCACTCTCCCAGGCTGGTGCCTATGACCAACCCTGCCCTGACCTGTCAGAGCACCCAGCAGTTTTAGCAATGTACATCCTCTGGCACCCCTAGGCCACAGCAGCTCCTCAAAAGCCAGGCCCTTCACTCCCTTCTATGCTGTGGAATCCTGCTTGGTCGCTTCTTTGGAAAGATTCCATGAGAAGGATCCAAATCATAACCGAAGGAGGAAGAAGGCAAATGACTGCCTGTGCCCTGGGAGCTGGGAGGGAGAGGGAGCCTACACCCAGGACCCACAGAAGGCAGAGGCAGATAATCCAGCCTGGCAGCTCTAGACACGGGCTGGGCTGGCACAGTGGATATTTCTTGGGAAGGTTTTCTGAAGGGTGGGAGGGTGGATCTGGGGGGGCAAAAATCGGGCTGGGACTGGGGAAAGGGCTTGCTCTTGGACTAGGTGCATGTACATGTGTACACACACACACACACACACACACACACACACACACACTCCAAGGCAGGGGCTTCCTCCACCCAGTTGGAATCAACTCCCTGGGGCTCCTAGGAATCTAGCAGCTGGAGGGTCCAGGAGTATATGAGGAGACTTAGCCCACAAGGAACCACAAGTGCCCAAAAGCAACAAGAAATTTGCCCCCACTGAATGTCCTTTCCCCAGGATAGCTCTGTCCATAGGCCAGTTAGTGCTGGCTCTAAGGGAAAACTAACAAATATTCTGGATCATCTGGAAACCTGGTGCTCACAGTCCTTGAGCTCTGGGATTTGGAAGGTGTGAGACCATGGCGGTAAGGCTGGCAGCTGTGAAACCCAGGAATTGCTGTCTTCCTTGATCCCTCAGGGACAAGTCCCTGCCGATCCCCAAGTTCCAAAGCTCCAGAATACACTGCTTGCCCCAGGTTGGTGGGGGCGTCACAGGTGGTGGATAGTGGGGGGCAGATTTAATCAGGGCAGCCGGGCGCGGTGGCGCACGCCTGTAATCCCAGCACTTTGGGAGGCTGAGGCAGGAGGATCGTGAGTTCAAAGCCAGCCTCAGCAATGGCGAGGCACTTAGCAACTCAGTGAGACCCTGTCTCTAAATAAAATACAAAAAAGGGCTGGGGATGTGGCCCAGTGGTCAAGTGTCCCTGAGTTCAATCCCTGGTACCAAAAAAAAAAAAAAAAAAAAAAAAAAAAAAAAAAAAAAAAAAAGATTTAATCAGGGCAGCTTGCACCTACAGCCTGGTAATTGAAATCCACAGACCTCAGCTCAGAGCCCTCTGGGAATCTGGGCAGGCTGGGGGCCCTGGTGGATGGGTTGGGGTAGGAGTACAGGGTAGGAGGAGGCAGGGAGATTATTCCGTCTCTTTTCTTTGACAGCTGACATTTTCCAGAGCTGGCGCCTGCAGGGGAAAGGAAATCAGAGCTTCCCACCTCACACATCTTTTTCCCATTTTGTTTGAGCTGCCCAGAGAAAGCCATTAGGTCTAGGTCAGTCTGGGGCCTCCCCTGCCTGCCTGTCCATCTCTCTAGCTCTGCTAGAAGGAGGGTGGGGGGTCATGGAAAGGACAAGGCCCTAGCCTGGCTAAGGGGCCAGACTCTGAACTCCAGTATCTCTTTTTATCCCTGCCTGTTGAAGATGGTAGGGTCTGGGCAGGGAATGGGAATTAGGGCTCCTAGGGTGCCCTCCCTTATTCTGCTCCAAGCCTTTTACACCTCAGACTGCTTCTGGGGAGTCTTGCCCTCCAGCCAGTCTGCTAAGGGAATAAGCTATGGGGCCCCATTGTCTGCAGATAATAGCTGCTTTGGGGGGTTTGAGAGAAGCAAGAAATAGGAGCCCAAGAGAAGAGCTCTACCCAAGCTGGCTGCCCTCCATCCAGAGGCTGACCTGTCAGCCCTTCCTACCCTGTCCCCAGTAACAGTGAGTCTAATATCCTTTTTCTGTTCTCCATCTAGAATTTCAAAACCCAGAGCCTGGCCCCTCTTAGTCCTCCCTGGAAGGACTTGGCCCTTCTCCCCTCCTCCTTCTCTTTCCTCTTCAATTCCAGAATCTGGATATCTGGCCCTGTGCCCACCAGTCTACAGCCCCCTCCCCCATCCCTTCCTCCTCCAAAAATCCCAGATCATCTCAGTGCTGCATGGGATGGGAGAGTCTCCAGATCCTCAATCTTCCTCTATCTCCCATCCTCAGAGAACGGAAGCAGCTGGGCTGCAAGCGCACCTTTTCCATGGCTGGCCACTTTTCCCAGGTGTCATGCAAACTCCAGCATTCAGTCTGCCAAACCTGCCATGGCTCCAAACTTGTCCCTCCTGCCCCAGGCTGCCAGGGGTTAAGGGGCAGAGGTTGGGAGTGGCATAGGGGTCTGGCCCTAGAAACTGGATCTTAAAGCCAAGCAGAGTTTAACTGCAGGTCACAGTCTTCATCCAGGGGACTGAGTCTTAGTCTGGACATGTCCTTAGCCAGTGCATCCCCACCTCCTCCTCTCTCCTCCCTAGGCTCAGCCAGCCCAGCCCAGCCCTGAGGAGAGCGTTGGCAGCTGGGGCTGGGAAAGAAGTACCAGAGCCAAGAATAACAGAGGCTCCGCCTGGGTGCTGTGCAGACCCTCTCCTGTCTGACTGTAACCCCTCCTTAGTACAGTCAGCTTTCTCCTCCCAGTCACTGATGCTGACCCTCGTGGGCCACACTTGCTTCCCTTTGCCAGGCTCCAGGCTGGCCCTGGAGGTCACCATCATCCCCTATCTTTGGGTTAAGCTTTCTCTTTCTGGGTTACTCAGGATTCTCTGCTTTTACCCTCCCTAGTTTGCAGGATCTCCTGTACCCAAATGTTTCTAGGAAACTAGTTGCCTCCTTTCTAGGTCTCTGACCCTGTCTCCTGACCTTATACTTCCTGTCATTAGAGACTTTTTTGGTCTAACTCCCCCATCCATCCTGCTTCAGTGGCAATTTCTTCTGGGGGTACAAATCAAAGCCTAGATTTGGGCTGGGGTTGTGGCTCAGCGGCAGAACACTCGCCTCGCACGTGCACGGCCCGGGTTCGATCCTCAGCACCACGTAAACATAAATGCATTGCATTGTGTACAACTAAAGTAAATAAATTAATATTAATAAAAAAAAAAGCCTAGATTTAACACATCTGAAAAGAGCTGGGTTCCTGAACCCAGAGAGACAGGTAAGAATGTGACACTTACAGGGCATGGTGGCACACACCTATAATTCCAATGACCTGCGGAGGATGAGACAGGAGGATTGCAAGTTGGAGGCCAGCCTCAGCAACTTAGTGAGATCCTGTCTCAAAAATAAAAAGGAGCCGGGTGTGGTGGCGCACACCTGTAATCCCAGCATTTGGGAGGCTGAAGCAGGAGGTCGCAAATTCAAAGCCAGCCTCAGCAATGACGAGGCACTTAGCAACTCGTGAGATCCTGTCTCTAATAAAATACAAAAAAAAAAAAAAAGGGCTGGGGATGTGGCCTAATAGTCGAGTGCCCCTGAGTTCAATCCCTGGTACCAAAATAAATAAATAAATAGGGGTGGGGATGTAGCTCAGTGATAGAGGGCCCCTGGATTCAATCCCAAGTGTTTAAAAAAAAAAAAAAAAAGCAAAAGGGCAACCCTCGCCTCTGTACAAAGAACAAGAGCAGACTGGGCAGCAGAATGCCGGAGCCTGTGCTCTGCTGCACAGAAGCCTCAGGGCTCAGAGGGGCCAGGAGACAGCAACCATCTTGTCCCAGTGGCTCCCAGACCTCCCTATCTTCTGTAAAAGTTCAGCTTTCTTTGCAGGCCCTCTTGGCTGAGTGGCAGAGCCCCAGGTGTCCAGCCCCACCTGGGTTTAATTTCTACCTGAGTCTCAGCCAGCAAACCCTCTGACCCAGCAGAGGCAGAAACACTGCTGGGGTGAGGCTCTCTACAAGTGCTGACTTTGGCCAGAGAATCTCCCTGGTCCTGGTTGGGGGTGTGGGTGGGGGCTTCATGACTCTCCCACCCTTCCCATCTGCAGTCAACCCTTCCTTTCCCAGTGTTGAACTGGGTGGTCCCTCTCCCCACACCCAGATTCAAGGGAGTGATGAGAGGTGGGGGCATCTCCTCTTAGAAGCTCTGTACCCCTCAATCTTGTACACATCTACCCCACCCCACACGCTCCTCAGCTCCTCACCCTGTCCATTGCCATTCTGGCTGGACAGTGCAAAACAGGCAAAACTTTCCTCCTAGTCACGTCACAGTGGAACAAAGCTCCAGAATGTCCCTTTCCTAACCCTCCACTCCCATCCTGCCTCTGCTACCCCAGCTTCTCTCATCAGCTTTGTACCTTCCCCCCACTTGAGTCTCCAAATTCCTGGGGGAACCCCAAGAGGGGTATGATCAAGGCTCCTAGAAAGGGGGAAGGGTCGCCTGGGGGCAGATCTGCAGTAGATTTGGCTGCAATTAAAAGGCCAGCGACACTGGGAAATTCCTTCTCCTTATTAATCCCAGCGGGAAATTAAAGCCAGTTGTTTGTGACTGAGTGGCTGATGCTGGCCCCTGTTCCTGCCCATTGCCTGGTTCCAAGCCCTTGCCCCTTGCCCTCAGGCTCTCCCATCCATCTCTGTTAGTTCCCTCTCCCAGTCCCCCCACCCCTTTCATCTTCCATTCCTCCATGTCCCCCAGACCCTTCCCCAGCATCTCCCCTAAACACCTCCCTATGCCTCCTGTTCCCCTGGGGTGATAGGGCTGCTGGAGGCTGAGCCCTCCAGCTCCAACTAGTTAGCACCCTGCACTGGACCTTCTACCCTCCTCCCTCAGCCAGGGTTGGGGTGCTGGGGCTGGAGCTCAGGCCTGCAGCTGCCAAACCACAAACACTCACATCTGGAAAGAATTCCCCTCCCAGCCCGACTTCTCTTTGTCTCACTTCTGTCTCTTTGGAAATCCTGGCCAGCTGGCTGGTTGGGAGAGGGGAAGTGAAGGGAGGGGAGTGGGCCCAGGCCTCCCTGCCCCCACCCCAGGGAGCCCCTTCCCTGACTCCAACCTCCCCAGTATTCTCAGCCAAGCCATCATGCCTGTGCTTCCCTGGCCAGAGGACATACCTCCTAAGGTTAGCTATCCTTGGGGTGAGGTTGTTTGTTTGTTTGTTTTGCCATGCTGGAGATGAACCTAGGGCCCCAACATTCTAGGCAAGGGGTCTACCACTGAACTACACCCCCAGCCCTGGGGTGAGGTTTCAACATCCTTAGTCACAAGGCTTGGGGGTGGGGTGGGGGGTCGCTCCCCTGGCCCTGCAGGAGGGATGCCCACTGGGAGACTAGATTCTTCCAGCTGGGGACTTCAGGGGCTAGAATGGAATGGAGTAGAGTGGAGATGGACATAATGACCTTAGGAGAGATAGAGAGGAGTGAGGGGAAAGGAGGGGCAGCAGGAGTCTGGTTTCCTCGCCATGTTCCTTCCTCCACTCTGTCCTCATCCCTTTGGCTAGGAGCCTGATTTCACTGTCAGAATCTAATCCCCCTCCCTCCCTTTACCTACAGCTACGTTGAACAGGGAGGGTGGGGGAGGAACTCAGTTGTGCCTGCAACTCCAGGCCCTAAGCTCTCCCCAGGGGCCCCCTTCCTTCCACTACCTCTGCTTTGTCTGTCTTTCCAGAAGCCCAGACGCCTACCTCACCCCCGAATCAGCTCTCCCACACAAAACCTGGACCTCTAAAACCAGGCCTAAGAGGAAGAGACAGGCTTCTTCTTCAAATCTGCCGGTTGATTAGCTACTGCTGGGGCAAACCACAGCTAGAAGTCCTTTTGGCACTGTAACCCCCATCACTCTGCTGCAGAAAGCCAGGCTGCCTTGAAATTTCCCTCTAATGCAGAAGACTGATCCCCAGAACATTGAAAGGCCGAACTAAATCCTTCTGGCCCTCTCCTCTGGTTCCATTCTTCCCATCTCCTCCTCAACCCCCGCCAAAGTCCCCAGTCCCTAAACTGTTCCTGGTCCTAAGGGTAAGGGCTGCGAGATCTGACAGCCTTCCTGCTCCACCCTTGGCCACGCTGGCAAGGAGGGGCCAGGCGGGGACATAGGGCTGGAACCGTTGGTGGGGTTTTTCGTCCCGCCTCAGAAAGAGCTGAAGAGCGAGCCCTGGAAAAGTGGGATGCGGGGGAGAGGGGTGCAAGGAACGCTGCATGGCCCTTGGGCACTGGAGGAGGGGACGGTTCTTCCCGCTCCAGGCACTGCACGGGTCCCGCTCTGCTCCTCTGCGGTTTCCGGCCTCGGGTCTCCCCGCCTGTCTCCGAGGCTCTCAGTCTGATCTGCAGTTCGGTTTCTCTGTCTTGCGGCGCTCTCCAGGGGTCTTGCCCACTACCACTCGGGTCTCCGCGGGAAGCTGTGCCCCACACCCCACCTTTGATCTCCCACTTCAAAGTTGTTCGCCAAGGGGCCAACGTTCCTTCCGCCAGATTTACAGCTCAGAATGGTGACACCTGAGACCCTACTCCGCCCCCTCCCTGGGCACCCAGGCCTTTTCTCCAACCTAGGTGGTGGCGCGACTCTGCATCTCTGTCTGGGTTCCCCCTCCCTGGCCCTTACCAAGACCCTCTCGGGGCAGGGGGAGCGCAACCACAGAGAAAGCCTTAATAAAGAGCTCGTGTCAAGTGATTGGTTGTGACCTCTGCCCTCCCCAGCCTCGCTCCTCGGGCTCCCACTTAACCCTTGGATGTCCGTCCAGTGCATTAAGAGCACTGGATCCCCTTCGCCCACTTCTAGAGTCCCCAGGCACAACCCCAAACCAAAGCCGAATCTCGGGGTGGGGGAGACCTTGCAACCCCCTCCGGGCCTCTTCGAGTCGTTCCAGCAGGGGGCACCGTTGCCTCGCACAGATGCCTGACCACGGAACCCCAGGGCTGTACCGACCTCCAGGGCTCCCCAGCCCCTCTTGGAGTTCGCAACTATCCCAAATTAATCAGTTCAGGCTCCACTAGAAGCGAAGTTCCGTTGCCCGTTTCCTTCCCTAGCTCCAGCTTGAAAACTGGGGTTCACTCTGGTGGGGTCGTCGTGTGTCAGGTATGGGGACCAGTAGGGAAGAGGCTAGAGTCCAGTGCTCGAAGTCAAGCTAGGGACCGGTACGGAACAGGAGAGACATGACCCTACGGATTGCTCTGCAGGACACGAGATCCGAGCATCTGGCGACCCCTCCTCTCGCCCGAGATCGCAATTCAAACGCTCGCCTTCCATTCCCCTCTCCATCCACCTACTGGCGGAGGAGGCTATCTCAGCCTGCAGAAAACTCACCCACCGGGCTAGAAAAAGACTGGGTGGGAGGGTGGAACGACACAGGAGGTTGGCAGCGGGGGCTCAGGGCCCCCCAGGTGGGGTGGGGGAGGGCGGAGCGGGAGGCGGGGCCACCTAATTCCTGGGCAGGGGCGGGCCTCCGGCAGGATATAAAAGCTGCCAGCGCGGGAGCCCAGGCCAGCTTTGGGGTTGCCCTCGGACGTGTCTTGGTTATTGAGTCTTACCGTCCGGCGAAGGCGGCGGCAACGTCTATTTGGACTAAAAGAGACTCATCGTCCAGTGCTCTACTCGAGGGAACTACCACCCGCACCATCACCATGCCCAACTTCTCTGGCAACTGGAAGATCATCCGATCGGAAAACTTCGAGGATTTGCTCAAAGCCCTGGGTAAGGAGGTCTTTGAGCACCGGGAGAGGCAAGGGGGACGCTGGAGTCCTCTGAGGTGGAGAGGTAAGGACGGGAAAGAAAAGGGAGCCGGAGTCAGGGCGTGAGAGCCTGGGCGCCTGCATCCGGAGAAAAGGGGGCAAGCGCGTCGCCTGGGTCCCGGGACACTGGGCCCGGACACCTAAATCCTGCTTTCTCCGGCGGGGCGCCCACCCGTGCCAGCTCCAGCGGTGACTCAACCTGTGAATCAAGTAGAAACCAGAAACACGAGGTTGGTCGCGGGAGGGGGTTAGCTAACCCGGCTCCTTGACCCATTCATTGACCGGGACACCTGGCTCTCGGCAGTTTAAAAGCTGCTGGCTGGGAGCATGAAGAATCCTGCATCCGGGGAGGGAGACTGGGTCCTTAACCAGCCGAGCTCCTTGGAGACATTCCAGCCGTCTTCCCCAAGGCCCCCGCCAGTAACCCAATCCTCGGGACAGGTTCCCTACCCTATGCGCCCTGCTCAGCCCACCAGGTGATCCACCACCCCAGAGCCCCCCAGCCTCCTCCTTCCCCCTTTCCACTGTTCTCAACACCCCACCCCACCCCCATCTGTGAGACAAATATTTTCCTACAGCAAGCAGTCCAGAGCCCTAAAATCGCTCTGGATAATTATCACTTTCTTGGATTTCAACAAATGGCTACGTGTGAAACCCCAATCTCCCATTTCCGAAAATCCGGTTCCCGCCTCCCTGGCTCGCCAGAGACTGACTGCAGCCCAGTCGGGTGTGGTGGTCTAAGGTGGGGAAAGCCGAGTGCACCCAGAGGGACCTTCCAATTTTCCAGGCCACCTTCTGCATACAATCTGGGGTGGGACTGGGCCAGAGGATCTGGGGAAGGGGAGAGAGTCAGGACTCAATTCCTGGGGAGCTACATCTGGGAAGAGAGGGAGCTTAATTAAGGGCCCCAGCAAGTGGGAAGAGAGCCAGGAGCTCTGGAGCCTAAGGGTAAGAATGCCTTCCATTTCTGGACTCAATAGAGACCCTGGTTGGGCTGAGGTGGGGGAGAGAGGGCACTCTCTGAAGAGCTGGAGGCTGTGGGAATGAGTCTGGACCTAAGAGTTGCTGTGAAGAGAGCAGGGATTTCTATCTTTCCTTGCTGTTACCTCTTCCTGCTATCTAACTGCAATGTATATATATATATATTTTTTTTTTCAGTGTTAGGAATTGAACCCAGGAAGGCTCTACCACAGAGTTTCATCTCAGCCTGGTTTTAATTAATATAAGTGTGTGTATGTGTATAAATCCATATATGTATGTATTATATATATATATATGTATATATATATATATATATATACACATATTTTTTTTTTTTTTTTGAGACAGGGTCTGACTAAGTTGCCCAGACTGGCCTTGAATTTTCAATCTTCCTGCCTCAGCCTCCCAAATTGCTGGGATTACATGCACTACCTTGCCCAGCTTAACCTCAATACTTCTTATATTCATATCAGTCTTCCTTCTCTGCCCTTGATAAGATTAAAGATCAAAACTTAGGAGTTTTCCCTTTGGAAACTTACATGCCACTCCTTCCCCTGTCTGCTCTGGATTCTGGCCCCTCTCCCTAGTGGATGGAGGTGGAGGTCTGGCACACCCCTAGACCCCAGCTGGAGAGTCAGATCCAAAGCCCAATCCTGCTGTCCCTTCAGTCTGTTTGTTCTCCCCACAGGGTCTCTCAGAGCCACGTGCCCTACTCAGACCTTGATAGGGGGCAGATTGAAAACAGACCCGTTAGACAAACACTGTCCTGAGTCAGCCAAGGTCGATGGGGCCAGGCCCAGCTCCATAGGAACCAGAGGCTGGCTGGAGGGCTGCTTCCTCTGAGCCCAACCTTGCCTCTGCAGGCCCTATGTCCCATCTCATCCCTTTGTCCGTTTCCTGGTGGGGGATGCTCAGGTATTTGGGGAATGTTTGTCCAGACCATCCAGTATGATGATGGCGTGCATAGCTGATTCTGTTACTCTAGCAATAAACATGGATGTGAGATAGCAGGGTGGACTTCCTAGGTAGTAACAGATATCAAAGTAACTTCTTTGTCTAAGAAGATGGGGTGGGGTATGTCTGCTCTACAAAGTCAAATGGACCTGGAAATGTACCAAAAGTGGGGCTCTGGGGATCCTGAGGTGCTTCCTCCCTTTCTCTCCTTCTGTTTGGAATAGGATGAATCTGCTTTGATGCTGGGGGAAAGAAGATTTGCTTCTTTAGGAACCCAGATCTGGAGGAGGGCTGGGGAGTTGGCTCTCTTGTTCCCTATTGCATCCTTAAAGGATTCTCCTCTACCTGGTCAGGTGCAGTGGGGGTGGGGTATAAGGTTTAGACCTGGGCCTGTCCTGTCCAGAGGTGCTCTTGGCCTGCTTTGTCTTCTAGTTGAAGGGGTGCTCTCTCCTGTCTTCCCACTCCTCTTTATAACTGGGGAGCAGAGAGAAGAGAGAAAGGATATGGGGGCACAAAGAGACTCTGAATCCACAGAGGTTGAGCAAGAAGGCCTGATCCCAAGGTGGTATGGGGTGTCATGGGGCAGGGACACATCAGGATGGAGGTCCCTCTTTTCATTTCTCAGATGAGAAGGGAGCACTCCTGAGGGCCAAAAGGCATGGGGACCTTCCAGAAAGGCCAATGAATAGGGAGTCTAATGCAGGAAACTTTGAGCCCAAGCTCTGGCTTTCTGGTGGTGGTAGTGGGGGGGCTGTGTGTGTGTGTGTGTGTGTGTGTGTGTGTGTGGTGCTAGGGATTGAACCCAGGGCCTTATGCATTCGAGGCAGGCACTCTACCAACTGAGCTATATTTCCAGCCCATGGGGAAGAGGGGGCTTTCTTTTATAATACAAACAGTAACAATAGTTATCACTTTCTGAAGAAGATTTTTTTTTTTTTTTTTTTTTTTTTTTTTGGGGTTTTTTTGGGTATGTGGTACTGGGGATTGAACCAAGGACCACTCTACCACTAAACTATTATCCCCAGTCCTTTTCATTTTTATTTTGAGAGGCAGGGTCTGGCTGAGTCGCTCAGGCTGGCCGTGAACTTGCAATCCTTCTGCCTTATCTTCCTGAGTGGCTGGAATTACAAGCATGTGCCATTACACCCATCTTCATTTCCTGAAAACTTAAAGTGTGCCTGACACTATGTATATTAGATCCTAAACATGCTTTTTTTTTTTTTTTTTTTTGGCACCAGGGATTGAACCAAGGGGCACTTAACCACTGAGCCACATCCCCAGTCATTTTTGTGTTTTATTTTGAAACAGGTTCTCACTAAGTTGCTTAGGGCCTCACTAAGTTGCTGAGGCTGGCTTTGAACTTGCAATCCTCCTGCCTCAGCCTCCCAAGCTGCTGGGATTACAGGCGTGAACCACCATGCCTGGCTAAATATGCATCATTCTACTTGACAAATTGTAAGAAGAATTATTTCCAATTTACAGTTAAGGAATCTAAAGTTCAGAGAGGTTAAACCAAGGGTTACCCAGCCTAAAAGGGGGCTGAACCAGGAGAAAAATCATAGCCGAATGGATCTTATTTCAGATCCTCTGACTTCCAAGCTGCTAGCAGGCCATTCTGTAGAGAGATAGCTCCTCCATCTCTTCCTCTACTGAGAATCCTTGCTTCTCTCTCTCTTTTTTTTTTTTTTTTTTTCTTTTGTGGGGTGGGAGACAGGGGAGGGCGGAGACTGTACAAAAAAAGACCTATGTAGCTTCAGCTAGGGTGGGTAGTTAGGGCAAAAAGGGAAGTGGCCTGTTTCCTGGGTCTGCCCTGCACTTGGACATGGTAATGGAAGGGGCAGGAGATACCCAGTGACTGAGGAGCCCACCCCTACAGAAGGTCTTAAGCCAGGGTCAATGAAAGGCCAAGATGAGGTAAACAGAGCCTCAGCAGGATGCTTGCTGGGTGGGAGCATAGAGTAAGCTGTCCCTGAAGATTCTGGGGCGAAGAGCTAGGAAGCCCCATTCAGGCCTGCTGACTCAACAAGGGGTGGTCACAGCTGGGAGCAGGACTCTGGGGCAGGGCACTACATCTCTGCCCTTCCTCCCTAAACCTATCATCTTTCACCACCAGCATCTCCTGTAAGATACCTCCCCCAGGTCAAGTCACAGATCTCTGCTCCAGCTGTCTCAGGGGTGACAGTTGCCCCTTTCCCTCTCCCTGCAGGGGTGAACGTGATGCTGAGGAAGATCGCGGTGGCTGCAGCATCCAAGCCAGCAGTGGAGATCAAACAGGAAGGAGACACTTTCTACATCAAAACCTCAACCACTGTGCGCACCACGGAGATCAACTTTAAGATCGGGGAGGAGTTTGAAGAGCAGACTGTGGATGGGAGACCCTGTAAGGTGAGAGCCAAGAAGGGTTCCTCCAGGCTGTGGCATCTCTTGCCCTGCCCCTCCACATGGCACTGCTCAAAAGCTCCCAGATTCTTCTCTCTGCTCCCCATGGAGGAGTTCCTAGGGAACGGTGGTGGTGGTGGTGGTGGGGTCTGTTCCTTATTCCTCTCACTGCATGGCTCCTGCCATGGGTCCAAGTCACTTGGTCACCTATTTCTTGCAGAGCCTGGTAAAATGGGAGAGTGAGAACAAAATGGTCTGTGAGCAGAGACTTCTAAAGGGAGAGGGTCCCAAGACCTCCTGGACCAGAGAACTGACCAATGACGGAGAGCTGATCCTGGTAAGTCCCACCTCCTCCCAACTAATACAAAACCTAGTGCCAGCCGGGCGTGGTGGTTCACGCCTGTAATCCCAGCACTTGGGAGGCTGAGGCAGGAGGATCGCGAGTTCAAAGCCAGCCTCAGCAATGGCAAGGCACTTAGCAACTCAGTGAGACCCTGACTCTAATAAATACAAAAAGGGCTGGGGATGTGGCCCAGTGGTCAAGTGCCCCTGAGTTCAATTCCCGGTACCAAAAAACAACAATAATAATAACAATAAAATAAAGAAAACCCAGTGCCACCTTTGGAGATTCTTTGGGAAGCTCTAGAAAGAAAGTTCAAGGATAAACATGGTTGGTCACCCTGTCCTCCAGATGGGGCTGCTTCGATGGTTCTAAGCTGCGCCTATCTTATACAGTGTGCATTAGAAATGGTGTTCCTTGCTGGGCACAGTGGTGCACATCTGAAATTTCAGCAGCTCGGGAGGCTGAGGCAGGAAGATTGCAAGTTTAAAGCCAGCCTCAGCAACTTAGTGAGGCACTAAGCAACTCAGCGAGACCCTGTCTTTAAATAAAATATAAAAAAAGGGCTGAGGATATGGCTCAGTGTTTAAGCACCCCTGGGTTCAATCCCTGGTACCAAAAAAAGAAAAGAAGGAAATGGTGTTCCTTTTGTGCAAAGCAAAAGGTGTGCATTGAGGGGCCCCAGAAGCTCTCCAGGGGGCTCTCCCTGGCTTGGGTAGGAGGATGGACCCTACCGGATTGCCTTCTCCCTCAAATGATGCAGGACCTTCTGGGAACAGCTCCTGTGTTTTGGTCCTCAGGCAGGAAGCAACTTCAGACCAGAGGGCAAGCAAGCAGTCTTACCTCCACTTGGTCTTCCTCTTGCAAAGCCACAAGCGCCTCCCACACTAACAACCACTTCTGTTCTTTCAGACCATGACAGCAGATGATGTGGTGTGCACCAGGGTCTACATTCGAGAGTGAGTGGCTGTGGGTCCGAGAGTTGCCCAGATCTACCGCCCCCCAAGCTACCCCCTGCTTCATGGCCCTACAGGGCACTGCCTTCCCTCCATGCTTTCCTAGGCTAGCTCTCCCCTCACCCAGGTCACTTCTGAGGGTGGCCGGGATGCCTCTTGCAGGGTCTTGCTTTCTTTGACCCCTTGACCCCTCCCTTATGCCAATAAAGAGGGATGGATTGCAAGAGCCCAGACCACCCCTTCCGGCCTCACTGCCCCCTCCCCAGATCTGCAATCCCAGCCCCAAACCAGTCCCCAGCAGTTTATTTTCCTATGAGGGGACCTGAGGGTCTGAATGAGAAAGACTGACCCTCTGGTTCCACTCTTTGCTCCTGTAGCCAACATGGTTTAGAATATTTATTTGTTAATTTTATTAAAAGCTTTAAAAATTTTTTGTCTCTGGCTCATCTGGTAGGGGTCAGTAAGTCTCCAGAATGCCTTCCCTGAAACAGTGTGAACAGATTCATGTTTCAGTCACTCAGGTTTGGGTTAGACAATGGGAGGGAAAGAACAGTCCTTCTCTCACTCCCCTGAGCTGAGTCAACCTTGTCATCTCTACTCCCTCTCCTCCAACCACCTTGATCCCCTGTGGAGGCATCCCAGGGCCCACGCCCCCTCCTGATCCCTCTGCAGGAGCAGGAGGCTCTGAGGAGCCCACTTCCAACTTCTCATGTTTTCCATGGTGGTGACACAGTTCTTCCTCCTCCAGTTGTCCCTTCTCTCTTCCAGTCTCAAACCCTGGACCTGGCCTTGGTCTCCCACATGGTTCTAGATAAGCTCATCCACACCCACAAGCTGGCGCTGCTCCTGCTAGGTCTCTCGGCAAGAGGTTGTCACTCTGCCACTCAGCCCTCTTCTGAGACAAGCCCATCTCTACCACTGTCCTTCCCTGCCTTAAAATCTGCATATAAACCAGGTGGCACACACTTGTAATCTCAGCTACCAGGGAGGCTGAAGCAGGAGAATCACCAGTTTGAGGCCAGCCTGGACAATTTAGCAAGACCCTGTCTCCAAATAAAATAGAAAATGAACTGGGGATGTAGCTCAGTGGTAGAGCACCCTTGGGTTCAACCCCCAGTACCAAAAAAAAAAAAAAAAAAAAAAAAAAAAAAAAAAAAATCAAATAGACAAATAAAAATTAAAAAGGCAGGTTAGGGAGGCTGAAGCAGGAGGATTGCAAGTTCAAAACCAGTCTCAGGCTGGGGTTGTGGCTCAGTGGTAGGGTGCTTGTCTCAAATGCATGAGGCACTGGGTTCAATCCTTAGCACCACATAAATAAATAAAATAAAGGTACTATGCCCATCTACAACAAGAATAGAAAAAGTCTTAAGCAACTCAGTGAGACCCTGTCTCTAAATAAAATACAAAATAGGACTGAGGATGTGGCTCAGTGGTCAAATGCCCCTGAGTTCAAGTCCTGGTACCCCCCCCCACCCATCCAAAAAAAAAAAAAAAGGTAGTTTAGCTGTGCATGGTGGAATAAGCTTTGTAGTCCCAGCTACTCCAGAGGCTGAGGCAGGAAGTTCACTTGAGCCCATGAGTTTGGGGCCGGCCTGGACAACATAGCAAGACATGTCTCAAAAAAAAAAAAAAAAAAAAAAAAACAAATAAAAAAAACAGCTGGGGTTGTGGCTCAGCAGTAAAGTGCTTGCCTAGCACATGTGAGGCACTGGGTTCGATCCTCAGCACCACATAAAAATGAAATAAAGGCTGGGCGCGGTGGCGCACACCTGTAATCCCAGCGCTTTGGGAGGCTGAGGCAGGAGGATCGCAAGTTCAAAGCCAGCCTCAGCAATGGTGAGGCACTTAGTAACTCAGTGAGACCCTGTCTCTAAATAAAAAAACAAAAAAGGGCTGGGGACGTGACCCAGTGGTCCCTGAGTTCAATCCCCGGTACCAAAAAAAAAAAGAAAAGAAAGAAAGAAAGATATTGTGTCCACCTACAACTAAAAACAATAAATATTTTTTTAAAAAGACCAGGCATGGTTCACATACCTGTAATCCCAGTGACTCAGGTGGCTGAGACAGGAGGATCACAAGTCCAAGACCAGCCTCAGCCATTTAAGAGGCTCTAAGCAATTTAGTGAGACCCTGTCCCAAAATAAAAAAAGCTAGGGATGTGGTTCAGTGGTTAAGTGCCCCTGGGTTCAATCCTCAGCACCCAAACAAACAATAAGGGGCTGTGGCTTAGCTCCATGTTAGAGCACATGGCCCTGGGTTCCATCCCCAGCACCCCCAAGTAAATAAATAATGAAATAACAACAATAAAAAAAAGTCCACCTCTTTATGTCCAGAATAAAGTGCAGTCTGGTATTAGAGGTCTTTGAGATGTGGCCTCCACCTCTTCCTGCATTCATTCCTTCAAAAAAGTTCTCTGCCTTCTCCACCCCTTGGCACTCAGTGCCTCTCCAAAGCTCACCTCCCTGCATAGCCCTGAGCGGCCTCTCCCTCAGCCAGCACTGACACTCAGTGGTCACGCTTCATGGCCTCTGTGTCAGTGAATGAATCTCCTCTCCTGCAACACCAGGGTGCCCTTGGGCTAGGGCCTCCTGCTTCTGCCCCTGAAAGGTCATGCTGTAGAGGGTAGAGGGCCAGGGCCAGGGCCAGAGAGTGGGGACATGGCACCCAGAGCTCTTGAAGAGGTGACTCCCCTTGCTGATTATTGGGAATGGGGGAGATGTGGGGCTCTTTCATTTATTCATCCAGATGTTTGTTTCCTGAGAGCCTCCTAAAAGCCAGGTACCCTGCTAGTTCCTGGGAACATGGACTTGAATGGAAAGACAGGCTCCCTGGCCTCATGGGGCTTGTGGGGGAAAACAGGCCTTTAGTAGGGAGTGATGAACGATCTAATAGTAATTGCACAGATAAATACATAATTGAATATGTAGTCAATGTTTTGAAGAAAAAGAGGAGAGTGGGGAGAGAGAATAACAGAGCAGATGTCATTTAGACTGGGGGTGAGCAGAGATGCCAGCAGAGAAGGTATTTGAAGGACTCAAGGAATAAAGAGCAGAGGAGAAGCTCAAAGCAGAGGGAGCCACAGGGTACAGGCCCAGAGGCAGAGAAGCACTTAGGGTCCAACCAGTGTCCCTTGACAGGAGTTCTAGGAGGCTGGAGTGGTGGGTGGAGCTGGACCATGCAGAACCTGAAGGCCATGCTGTGTTTCTTTTTTCTTTCTTCTTCTTCTTCTTCTTTTTTTTTTTTTTCTTTTCTTTTTTGTACCAGGGATTGAACCCAGGGTCATTTAGCCACTGAGCCACATCCCTAGACCTTCTTTCTTTCTTTTTTATGGGGGTGGGTACCGGGGATTGAACTCAGGGGCACTTGACCACTGGGTCACATCCCCAGGCCCCCCCCCCATTTTTAAATTTTATTTAGAGACAGGGTCTTACTGAGTTGCTAAATGCCTCACCATTGCTGAGGCTGGCTTTGAACTCGCGATCCTCCTGCCTCAGCCTCCCAAGTGCTGGGATTACAGGTGTGCACCACCAAGCACAGCCCCAGACTTTTTAATATTTTATTTAGAGACAGGGTCTTGCTGAGTTGCTTAAGGCCTTACTAGGTTGCTGAGGTTGGCTTTGAACTTGCAAACCTCCTGCCTTAGCCTCCTGAGCCACTGGAATTACAGGTGTATGACACTGTACCCAGCAAGTGTTTCTTATTTAATTCCAAGTGCAATGAGAAGCCATCAAAGGATTTTTAAAAAGTGGATGATGCAGCCGGGCGTGGTGGCGCACGCCTGTAATCCCAGCACTTTGGGAGGCTGAGGCAGGAGGATCGCGAGTTCAAAGCCAGCCTCAGCAATGGTGAGGCACTTAGCAACTCAGTGAGACCCTGTCTCTAATAAAATACAAAAAAGGGCTGGGGATGTGGCCCAGTGGTCCAGTGCCCTTGAGTTTAATCCCTGGTACCAAAAAAAAAAAAAAAAAAAAAAAAAGGATGATGCAAGGTGCCATGGCATGTGCCCTTAATTCCAGTCACAGAGTAGACTGAGGCAGTAGGATTGCAAGTTGAACCCAGCTTCAGCAAGACCCTGTCTCAAAAAAAAAAAGGGGGGGGGCTAGGTGTATGGCTCAGGGATAGAGCACCCCTGGGTTCAATCCCCAGTGCCCCCCAAATGGCCGTGTAGCTTCTGGCTGTGGTTGCTGAGAGGGTCTTTTGCAGGCCAATTTTTTTGTTTGAATCTAGAACTCAGCTCCTCAGCATGAGCCCTCCCCTCCTCTCCTTTGTGCATGACCTCCTTCCATCTCATCCATCCCTGACTCCCATCTGACCCATCCAAGCCCCATGGACCCCAGCCTGCCCTTCCCACCTTAATGTGCCCCCACCACAATTCCCTGCAGTCCCAGGTCCCAGGCTCAGTAACTCTGGCATTTGTCCAAAGCATCAACTCTTATTTCTTCGCTTACTTTCTCTCTTTCTGGAACCTAGTTGTTAAGAAAGGCAGAGAGACACTTGTTGAAAAAGGCAAAGAGGTCTCTGTCTTTTTCCCAGGCGGTCCCTGCCTTTACCTGGGCTCTGCTTCTCTAGTACTTTCCCACAGCCAGTCTGGGATGATGGGGAAATTTCAAGCCTGGCCTGGGAGATTGGATCAGGGATGGGCCACCTTGCCCTGCTGGCCCAGCCTGGCTCAACCATGAGAAAGTCCCTCCAGCTTCCCCACCCACCTGGAAGGCCTTCTTGGGTTCCTCTTCCTTTACCTAAGTCTTCCTTACTCTGCACAGCATCTGAGAGAAAAGGCCAGAACCCCATCTCCTACCTGCACCCCACAAAACTGCGAGATCTCTGCAAGCAGACCCTTCTGTTCTTTTTTGTTTGTTACCAGGGATTGAACCCAGGGGTGCTTAACCACTGAGCCACATCCCCAGCCCTTTTTAATATTTTATTTAGAGACAGGGTTTTTCTAAGTTGCTGAGGCTGGCTATCTCAGCCTCCCAAGCCGCTGGGATAGCAGGCATGCGCCACTCTGCCTGGCCTCCTTCTCTTCTTTGAAGTCCAAAGTTCCCAGAGCCCAATCACAGGAGATGCTGAAAAGTCTTGGGCCTGGCCACTGGCCCCAGTCTTATAAGGTTTGGGAGGTCCAGGAAAGTGGAGGCAGAGACAAGGGAAGGCCACCTGGTGGACTTTCCCCAAGCCTGGGAGTCTGATGCATATAGCAGGAATACTGTTAAGCCAAGGGAGTCTACAGTAACATCTTGGGGAAACTGAGGCAGAGACAAATCCTCTTCTCCCACCACTGGAAGAGAGGAATAAGGAGCTTGGGGACACAGGGGAAGGGCACTGATGTCAAAACCCAGAGATTCCTGACATAGTGCTGAGACCAGAGAGGACCAAGGCCTGGGGGAGCACAGCACTTCGTGGGTCGGGTCGCTGAGGTCCCTAGCACCAGAGAGCAACTCCATGTTTATTATGTGGCCCAGAAAACCATCTTAGGAGCCTGCAAGGGAGGGAAGGAGAGCCAGAGATAGGGAGTCCCCTAGACACAAAGAGACAAGTGAGAATGAGAAACACAGAAACACACACATACAGAGAGAGAGAGACAGAGAGACAGAGACAGAGAGACAGAGAGAATTCAAAAGCAAGAGAGAAACCTGGGCAGGGAGAAGAGGAAGGAGAAAGGGACAGGGTAGGGTGACCCAAGAGCCTGCCTGGGAGCTCCAGGCCTCTGAGGGCTGAGATGCCTAGGAGGAGGGGCCAAGAGGGAAGAAAAGGCCCAGAGGTGGGGGCTGGAGGAGAGGGGGCGTGCCTGCCGGGCCCTCGACCCCAGGTCCCTTACAAAGAGCTGCCGAAGCACTGTTGCGGCACAAGATGGATGGTCTGGGATGCCAGGCCTTTGTGGCGGGGGATGAAAGGGAGCTGGCTTTGGAGAGCCCTGGAGGGTCCCCTACCCCTAGTTGGCTCCCCTGCCCCTCCCCGCGGTGACCTCGGGAGCCCTCAGTGTTGGGGAGGGGTGGGGGAGGGGCCGGGAGGGAGGAGCTGAGTCCAACCAGGTATTTCTCCTGGCTGGGCCACTCTACCTGAGCGGGACTGGCCGGTGGGGGGGCCTGGGAGACCTGGGGTGGGGGATCCTCGAGTGAAGATAGAGGAAAGTCAATCAGTCATGGGCAAACAAAGGGGCCCATGCAAGGCTGAGGGAGCCCCCCCCCGCCCCCCCCCCTCGCAGAGGGGATTGAGAATGTTCTAGAAACTGAAGGTGTCCCTGGCCAGGTCTTCCCACCTCCCCTTTGGGCCTGACACTGTCCTCCTGACCCTGTGGCTTTCCCTTACCCTGTCCCCCTTGGCACTGGCAGTCGGGAAACCAGTTCTGTCCCTGCCCTGGATAAGGATCTCTGGGCTGGGCTCTTCCCAGGCAGGCAGAAGCCTGGCCAGGGACAGCACTCCGCCCCTCCCAGGCAGCCGCGGTCCCCCACCTCCCTCTCACTGTCCAGTACCACTTTCCTGGACCTGCTGTCTCATCTTGGTCTCTCCTGCTTCGGGATAAGTCCTGTGGCTCTTTCTAGAAGGATGTACCGTAGGAGCCCCTTCCCTTCTTCTCTAGCTCCGTCTCCTGGGAAGTGCTTCCTGTTCCTAACTTCCTCCTCCTCCTCAAACCCATCCCCATTCCCCCTCAAAGGAGAGTCCTCCTCAGAATAGCCTCCTATCAGTCCCTCCTTGGGTGTCCCAGAAGCCCTAGCACTTCTCCTACCCCTACTAAATTCCCATCAGCGTTGGCCTGAGTCACCTCTGCCCTCACCCCTGCTCCCCACCGCTCTCAGCAACTGCCCCAACCACTGGGCCTTGCCCAGTCACTGGCACCAAAGGGGGGCCGGTGAGATAAGATTGACCCCACTTAACCCCGGCCCCCAATCTCCTTTTGAGTGATCATTCATTTCTGGTGACATTCTTGCTCTTTCTCATCCATTGAAGTGGCAGCCCCACACTTTTTCAAGGGAAGGGACTTTAAAAGGCCAACTCCTCCATCCAGTGCCTGCCTGACCTCTGTCCTTGCCCTGCTCCCTGAAACCTCAGGCTGCTCACTGCTCCTGGTTCCAGTTTCAGCCCTGACACAGGGACAGCCAACCTCTCCCAATTCCCCAGGGGTCTAATGACTCGCAGGGAGACTGGGGAGACAGCAGAGTGGAGGGCCATTCCAGGGGTGGCCTTCTGGCAGTCTGGACTGGCCCCCCACCCCACCTCTGGAGGTGAGTGGGTGTGTCTGTGTCCGGACCCGCTGAGACTCATGCTGGTGACTCAAACTGGTTGCAGTCTCACAGCTGCACAGTCCCGGCAGTGCGCCCTCCTTCCCTGCCACCCAAGGTGGAATCTTAGAGAAGGAAGGGACGGCCCTCCTTTGTGTGAGAGGAAACCAAATTAAATGAGGACCACAGAGAGCCATGGGCAGCTTGGGACAGAGGTCACCTGGGTGTCCGGGAAATCCTTGGTCACATAGGAGGGACTGTAAGACCCAGCTTGGTCCCAACCTATGTAGGATAGGCCCCTCCACATCCTCTTTCCGTCCAGCCAGGGGAGAGTTCTTGAGACTGGGTATAGAAAGAAATGCCAGTCTTTCCCATAGTCTGACTCTCAGCTCAGCCTGGAGCAGGCAAGCCCCTGCCTCTGTGAGGCCTGGAGGGGTTGCCAGACCCTGCGGGCTCAGATGGGAATTCTGGACTGAAGTTTCAGGAGGATCCTAAAGGCACTCCAGTCTGGACTCAGTCTATAGCTCTTGGGGAGCAAGTGCCACCCCTCCCTGGCTCATCCTGGGGCAGAATGGATCCAGGAGATTTCTCACAGGTCCATCTCAGCCCACCTGGGAACATGCCTGATTATATAAGAAGGCCCAAGAGCTAGGTGCAGTGGCCCAGTGACTTTGGAGGCTGAGGCAGGAGGATTGTAAGTTTGAGGCCTGCCTCAGCAACTTAGAGGGACTATGTCTTGAAATAAAAAATAAAAGGGGCTGGAGATACAGCTCAGTGGTAGAGCACACCTGGCTTCAATCCCCAGCACTATAAAAAAAAAAAAAAAAAAAAAAAAAAAAAAAAAAAAAAAGGAGAGCCCCAAGAGAAGCCAGCCTGACCCATATTGAGTCACACATGGACACAGGTATCATTACAGTTTTCAGGGTTTTGATGTCCACTTGGGGTACCTGGTTTTTGGCACGTTGGATGCATTTATTCCCCTTTACAAACATTTATTGAAGCTGGACATGGTGGTACACACCTATAATCCTAGCAACTTGGGAGGCTGAGGCAGGAGGATCGTGAGTTCAAAGAAAGCCTCAGCAATTTAGTGAGACCCTATTTGGGGGGGTATTGGGGATTGAACTCAGGGGCACTCAACCACTGAGCCACATCCGCAGCCCTATTTTGTATTTTATTGAGAGACAGGGTCTCATTGAGTTGTTTAGCACCTCACTGTTGCTGAGGCTGGCTTTGAACTTGAGATCCTCCAGCCTCAGCCTCCTGAGCCGCTGGGATCACAGGCGTGCAGTGCCTCCCTTGACTGAGACTATATTTACATAAAGTATAAAAAGGGGCTTGGGATGTTGCTCAGTGGTAAATCACCTTGGGTTCAATCCTGACAATAATAATAATAATAACAACAACAATAACAATACCAATAATAAAATAAAATTACAATGGACCGAGCATCAACTGGGAGCCAGGCCCCACGGTGAGCAAGACCAACGGCTCCGACTCAGTGTCCTCAGTCCTCCCAGGCAGTGTATTGAGGAAATGATTTCTAAGCTCCTACTAAGCTCCAAGCAAGTGGGTCCCACCCTTCCCCTTGGTTGCAGAGCCAAGGAGGACCCTCCAGGGCAAGCTCCATGGGACCAGGGACCCCCCACAGCCCTCTCTTGCCACCACCAGGCTCTGCCATGCACAGACCCTCTCTTCAGCTAATGTTGACCTGACCTCTGGACCAGCCCCTTCCTCACAGCTAGGAATGGAGGCTAAATCTTTCAGTGGAATTTTCCTGCAATTGTCCTTCTGTCACCAAACCCCCTAACTCAGAAATCAGCCAAGGATCTATAGAAACACAGAGGCAAAAATATGAGGTCATCATGTCCAACACCCTGTCTCAGGCAAGAACATGTTACCACCCAGCCAAGGCCCAGAATTTAAGGAGGAAAGAGATCACCTCCACAGCCCTCATTGGCTCACTCCTTTCCAAAATTTGCTTCTCTTCCTCTGGGAAGTCCTTCCTAAAGGCTAACTTAAGTGCCTCCTGCTATAGCTTCAGCTCCTCATGGGGATAAAACCCAGAAGACAGGCTCTTTTCCTCCAGGGCTCAGGGACTGGGAAGTGTGAGGCAGGGGTTTAGTGTTGGCACTTAGGTACAGAAACTTTTCAACCTCTTTCACTGTCTTCCCTTTTCCTACTCTCTCCTTAGTCCCCCACTGAACTCACAAATCTTGGCTGGAAGCCAGCATTGTTCCTGTCTGGTTCTCCTCTCCCCTCCTCCTTTCCTCCCTGCCCGCCTCCTGCCAGCCCATGGGGCACCAGCCTGCCCAGTCCCTGGCATGCAGCAGCCACAGCTGGGGGCAGGGCAGTATATGGGACCTTCTTGCTCTATCCTCTGACTCCTCATCCCTCTGCCCTCCTAGTCCCCACTGATGGCCCCCACCGTGTCCTGGAAGGCTGAGGAGCTTGGGTTACTCAGGGCCCCCAGTTATTTTTAATGCTATGGCTCAGAAGATAAATATACCTCCCTTTTCCCCCAGAGGCCCTGCATAGACCAACAGCCCCTCCAGATTCCCTCCTTCTCCTGCCATTCATTGAGCCTTCTCAGACTTACCACCCTTCATGCATTCTCCTCATATTCTGTCTTACTCAGTCCCCCTGAGCCTAGATGTCCCAGCAGGAAGACAGCTGGACCCCAGTCCCATAAATAGGGTAGGAAGGAGAGCATCTGTGTTCTGGTGCCATCTCGTGGCATCCTGAGACATTACACCTAGCGGAGGGCCTAGAGGGGGCTTGGCCTTCTCACAGTCCAGGGCTGGACAAGACTTCAGAATGCCCCTGGAAGGATATGTGGACAACACTCACTCCTGCAGCCTGGTCTGCTTCCTTGGCCCCAGCCTCAGTCCGGAGGCCCCTTTCCTACTTGCTAGGGGAGTGGTTGGTGGCCAAGCCAACACCCTCTTCCTCCCCTTGTCCCCACTTTTTTTCTGTTACATCTCACAAAGCAGGGCAATCCTTCCTTGGAATTAACTTCAGGCCTTTTGCTTTGGCTTGTAGAACCCTCTGGACAGGAACTGAAGCTGTCCAAAAAAGATAAAAGGAGGACTGTGGGCTGGGCATGGTGCTCAAACCTGAAATGCCAGTTTTGGGGAGGCTGAGGCAGGAGGATTGCAAGTTCGAGGCCAGCCTAGGTAATTTAGTAAAACCCTGTCTCAAATAACATAATAAAAAGGGCTGGAAATGTAGCTCATGGTAGAGCGCCCCAGGTTCAATCTGCAATACCTCAAAGAGAAGGAAGGAGGGAGGGAGGAAGTGTGGGAGGACCCTGGGATTACTGCTCTTTTCTAGAAACCTTGGGGTTTTCTAGAGTCCTAAGATTCTCTAGAACAGATTCCAAAAGGAATCTCCCAAGATAGATCTGGTCTGGACCTGAGCTCTCCAATAATAGGGTCCTCACTTCTTCTGGTGGCCGTTCACACCAATACAGAAACAAGTATTTTGCCCGGCTCCTTGTCTGGGCAAAACCTGTCCCTGTAGCTCTGACCTCTCAGGGCTGCTTCAGCCTCCTGGACATATAAAAAATGTCTGAGCCTTTTACCCAAGAGCCATTCAAATGCTTAAGGTGACCACACCCTACAGATTTATTTATTTTGAAATTTAATGTACTCTCTCATGATTATATTACAGCTAGTTGTGATGTAATCCTGTAATCTCAGCAATTTAGGAGGCTGATGCAGGATAATCACAAATTTGAAGCCAGCCTCAGCAATTTTGTGAGGCCCCAAGCAACTTAGCAAGACCTCGTCTCAATATAAAAAATAAAAAAGGTCTGGGGGAATAGCTCAGTGGTAGAGTGTCCCTAGGTTCAATCCCCAATACAAATTTTTTTTTTTACTACATATGTAAATACTTATAAATAACATTATTTTGTTTTGCAGGCTTTGAGATTTTTTTTCTTTAAATATTTATTTATTTGCTTTAGTTGTGCACAATGCGTTTATTTACGTGGTGCTGAGGATCGAACCCGGGCCGTGCGCTAGGTGAGCGCTCTACCGCTGAGCCACAATCCCAGCCCAGGCTTTGAGATTTTATATAAATGCTGTCTACTGTGTATATTTGATTACAGCTCTATTTTCTGACTCAACATGATGTTCATGAGATTCAACATCTTGATGTATTTACAGACTGGTATACCGAATGCATATCCCTCACAACTGTGGGAAAAAATTAAAATCTCACAGTATTAAGATGATAGGAACAATGTGAACTCTTTCTACATTGCTTATGGGAGAGTTAACTAGTATGACCACTTATTATTATTATTATTATTTCTTGTACTGTGGATTAAACCCAGAGATGCTCTACCACTGAGTCACATCCCCAACCCTATTCATTCATTCATTCATTCATTCATTCATTATTTAGTGAGACAGGGCCTCACTAAATTGCTTATAGCCTCACTTAGTTGCTGAGGCTGGCCTTGAATTTGTGATCCTCCTGCCTCAGCCTCCTAAATCACTGGGATTACAGGCGGGCACCACCATGTTCAGCTCTATTTTTTATTTTGAGAGAGGGTCTACCTATATCGCTGAAGCTGGCCTGGAACTCTCTTGTTTCAACTTCTGGGTTACAGGTGTGATACCACACCCAGCTGTAACTTTTTTTTTTTTTTTTTTTTTTTTTTTTGAGGTGATAGCGGCCTCTGGTGGCCACGCCTTATGGCCAACCTCTGCAGGATGGAACCATGCTGGGCAAGAAATTGGAGGCAGATTGCTTCTCTCCAAGTTGCCTATCAAAACCACAGGCCCAGAAGGTCAGGATTAGGAGGGAACAACACCAGTTTTCTACTCTCACCCTCTCTTTCTATGTCACCTTGTCCATGTCCATGGTTGCCCTTTATCCACTCTAATCTTTTTTTTTTTTTTTTTTTTTAATTGGTACTAAGGATTGAACCACCCAGGGGTGCTTATCCACAGAGCCACATTCCCAGCCCCTTTTAAATATTTTATTTAAATACAGGGTCTCCCTGGGTTGCTTAGTGCTTCACTAAGTAGGTGAGTCTGGCTTTGAACTTTCAATCCTCCTGCCTCAGCCTCCCAAGTCACTGGGATTACAGATGTGCACCACCACACTCAGCAAAAGTCCAGATTTGGGGTCTGGGGCTATAGCTCAGTGGTAGAGTGCTTGCCTCGCATGCATGAGGCACTGGGTTCGATCCCCAGCACCACACAAAAATAAATAAAATAAAGATATTGTGTTCATCTATAACTATGAACTAGGGGCACTCGACCACTGGGTCACATCCCCAGCCCATTTTTTGTATTTTATTAGAGACAGGGTCTACTTTTTAAAAAGTGCCCAGATCCCAAAGTGCTGGGATTACATAAAAAAGATATTTTTAAAAAGTCCAGATACATATTATCTTGAAGCTCTCTGGCTTCTCTTAAGCAAGTTAATGTTATCTGCAGAAAGCTACTTTCTTACTTTCTTACTCCAGGACAGTTCCTTCTTAGAATGCTGGTTATATAAGCAAACTAAACAAGCTAATGCTGATGATGTCCAACACAAAAAACCCCACTGGGGAAAGGATACATGTCACTTGTCCAGCTGGCCATCACTGAACAAGATGCTGTGCAGGACAGAGGTGCACAGGTGAAGCACCTTGAGGGATGGAGATGCTCTCTGTCAGCCTGTCACCACTGAACTCTTCTTGGGGCAGTCACTGATCTCTAGTAATCTTTCCCCAATAAATCATTTGTGTCCCATGCTGCCTCTGGGCACTTTCTTTAGCCTTTCAGCAACCTACCCCACACCCTGGCACAACTGGGCTACAGATGTGGCCAGGGATCACCACTGAAACCTTGCTGGTGGCAATTGCTTCCCAGTCTTCCACAGTGATTTTTTTTTTTTTTTTTTTCACCAGGGACCCAGGGACATTTAACCACTGAGCCACATCCCCAGCCCTTTTAATTTTTTACTTTGAGGCAGGGTCTCACTAGGTTTCTTACAACCTCACTAAGTTGCTGAGGCTGGCTTCAAACCTTCAATCCTCCTGCCTCAGCCTCTTGAGCTGCTGGAATTATAGGTGTGCACCACCACCCTCTCCATTTTCTCCCACAGTGATCTTTCTATGACACCATTCTGACCAGGTTATCCTTTGATTCAGGCTCAAACCCTTCCTTGTTTCCTTACTCAAGGACAAAGACCCACAATCTTTCCTTAACCATGGCTGAGCCTCCTTGGTTGCCTCTCTACTTGGACAATACTTTACAGCTCCAATGCTGTCCTGCAACATACCCATGGGTTTCTCAGAGATGGGGTGCCACATTAGTCATCTTTGATGACTTTCCAACATTTATTGGGTGCTTACAGTGCACTTGGTATCCAATAGGTGCCCAATAGATATTACTTGAAGGAATAAGACTCAGAGGTATGAATTGATCAGTCCAAGATCCCACAGTGAGACTTCTTCCCATTCAACATGGCATCCCTCAACCTCTACCCCGAGATGGAGAAGGGGAGGCCATTCTTCCTGCTGTAGACAGGAAAACCAGTCCCCAAATCCCTCCAGTTGGAAAGGAGAAAATGGAGAGAGAAGGACATTTCTGCCTCCTGGCACCCTCTCCAAGCCCGCCTGGTGTGCCTGGAGAAAAGTAGGGTGAGGAGGGAGGGTCCAGCCTCTGGTGGAAACCAGAAGAGGGCTCACCCTCTCCCACTTCCCCCAATTACCTGGTACAGAGCCTCTGGAAGTTGAGGCTCTCTCTAGCGTCTGATCTCCACCCTGTTCCCTCACTTCTACTCATGTGTTTTCTTCTTGTGAAAAGATAGTGACTAGCTGGGTGTGGTAGTACAAGCCTGTAATCTCAGCAGCTTGGGAGGCTGAAGCAGAAGGATCTTGAGTTCAAAGCTAGCCTCAGCAACTTAGTGAGGCTCTGAGCAATTATTTAGTGAAACCCTGTCTCTAAATTTAAAAAAAAAAAAAAAAAAAAAAAAGGCTGGGAATGTTGCTCAGTGGTTAAGTGCCCCTGGGTTCAATCCCTGGTACCAAAAGCAAAATAAAACAAACAAACAAACAAACAAACAAACAAACAGTGACTCAGGTGCTGTGGTGCATGCCTATAATCCCAGTAACTCTGAAGGTTGAGGCAGGAGGATCACAAGATGGAGGTCAGCTTGGGCAACTTAGCAAGGCCCTAAGCAACTTAGTTAGACCCTGACTCAAAAAATAAAAAGGAAGCCGGGCGTGGTGGCGCACGCCTGTAATCCCAGCACTTGGGAGGCTGAGGCAGGAGGATCGCAAGTTCAAAGCCAGCCTCAGCAATGGTGAGGCACTTAGCAACTCAGTGAGACCCTGTCTCTAATAAAATACAAAAAAGGGCTGGGGATGTGGCCCAGTGGTCGAGTGCCCCTGAGTTCAATCCCCGGTACCACCAAAAAAAATAAAAATAAAAAAATAAAAAGGAGCTGGGCGCGGTGGCGCACGCCTGTAATCCCAGCACTTGGGAGGCTGAGGCAGGAAAATCACGAGTTCAAAGCCAGCCTCAGCAATGGCGAGACACTTAGCAACTCAGTGAGACCCTGTCTCTAATAAAATACAAAAAAGGGCTGGGGATGTGGCCCAGTGGTTAAGCACCCGTTTGTTCAATCCCTGGTACCAAAAAAAAAAAAAAAAAAAAAAAAAAGACTTATTCTGATCTTATTCCTTTGCCACTCATGTCCAGCCAGATCCACCTAGCTGGGGAGTGAAGAATAAGGGAGAAGAGAGATAAAGGAGGTAAAGTTAGGAATGAGAACAGAGTGATTTTCTGGTCCTGGCTCTGGCCCCAGCCCTGCATTATGAGGCAAAAGGTAGGGTACAGAGAAAGAAACAAAAATGAACTCAGCTTAGCAACTCAGTGAGACCCTGTCTCTAAATAAAATACAAAAAAGGGCTGGGGATGTGGCCCAGAGGTCGAGTGCCCCTGAGTTCAATCCCCGGTACCACAAAAAAAAAAAAAAAAAAAAAAAAAAAAAATGAACTCAGGAGTGTTCTACCTCTGAGCTACATCCCCAGCCCTTTTTGATTTTTATTTTGAGGCAGGGTCTCACTGGGCTTGAACTTACAATCCTCCTGCCTCAGCATCCTAGGTTGCTGCAAATGGCTTTCCTCTTGATGATCCTCAAAGCAGTACCATCCCCTTTGGGTAGGTACAAAGAGTTCCCCATACCTGGTCTCATTTGGTGCACAGAACAAACTTCCAGGGGTGAAGAGGTTCTAATCTCTTTTATCAAACAGGTAACCAGGCTCACTTAGAGAAGTTATATGATTTTTCTAAAGCTATTCAGCTAGAAAGTGCAAAAGTCAGAGCCACTGCTCTTTGGGTGAGGCACAGAACCAAACTCCCATCTTCACATTGCCCCAATGTGTGTTTCCAGGGCTGCTGCAGAGTTCTTGCAATCTCTTGGTGCTGACACATAGTAGATGCTCAATGAAAACTTGTAGAACTAAACAGCATTGACATGAGTAGAAAGTCCTCCTCCAAAGATCCCCTGTGTCCCATTATCCCTGAGCTTCCTCCTCTACCCCCTTTCATACCCCAAGCCTGGAGCAGTGGGCTGAGGCAGGAGAATCATAAGTTTGAGGTCAGCTTGGGTAACTTAGCAAGATCCTGTCTCAAAAAATAAAAAGGGCTGGGAATGTAGCTCAGTGATAGAGAGCCCCTGGGTTCAATCACCACTAAAGCAAAATAAATACCCCAAATCCTTTGAGTCCCTCACCACCCAACTCAGGACCGCCCCCCTCCAGAAGGCCTTTCCAACAATTCTTAGTGAGTTCTCTGCTTCCTGAACTATAGAATCTTCAAAAGGATGTTTCAAAGATTAAGTCAGATAATATAACCAAAATTTTAGAACAGGGTTTGGGGCATCACGAAGGCCCAGTAAACTTGGGCTGCTCACCATGAGGAAAAACAGCTGCTTCTTCCTTCTGCTTCCTCTTCTGGATCCGATTATTTTAACCACCAGGGGCACCCCCTGTCCCCAAATTGCTGACACTCGACAGGCGCCCTTCCCAGAGAGCTGGAGAACTTCCTAACTTCCTATTATTGTCAGTGGTTATATACAAGAGTTTCAGGAAGGATGGAAGTAAAAAGCGGGGGCAGTGGTCTTGAGCCCTTCACTTGGTCTCGTTTTTTTCGGATGAAGACCGAAGCAATAGGGTAATTGTGTGCGCACCCACACACACGTCCTCTCTCTCTCCCGTTATCCAATATTTACTCTTTGTGTTTTCCAAACAGTGTCTCTCCAGCTGTCGGCAATTCTGCCTTCTTCCAGAATGTGCTATCTACAAAAAACACACGGACACCTCCATCTTTTCAGCCCGTGATAATGAGGAAACTGAGTCTTGGAGGCCTACAGGTGACGGGTGTGCTGAGTGACAGACTGTGCCCCTTCCGCACCTTCAGTTCTGTGCCATTAAGGGGGTTCTTTGATCACAGCCTCCTCCCTAAGAAAGCCACCACCATAGATGGGCTTCCCCAGGATATGGCTTCTCCTTTGGCTCCACTCTCCAGCACCCTGGGGACACACTGAAGAAGCTGCGAGGTTAGGCTGAGCTCTAAAGGGTTAAGCCTGGGTCCCGCCCCTTTCCCGCCCGGCTGGCGGGAGTATGAATAGCCTCGCTCCCTCTCCCGGACTCTCAGTTGCTCGAGCTGCTCCCGCCCCGCCCCGCCCCGCCTTGTCATTGTCCCCTTAAGTCTCTTTCTTCCTAAAAGCTCTGAGAGCCGCTCCTTTCTCCCTTGTGCCCCGCGTCCGTCCACCTAAGGTGTTTCAGACGTGCAGGATGGAGGGCTGCATGGGGGAGGAATCTTTTCAGATGTGGGAGCTCAACCGACGCCTGGAGGCCTACCTGGCCCGGGTCAAGGCGCTAGAGGAGCAGAATGAGCTGCTTAGCGCGGAGCTCGGGGGTCTCCGGGCACAGTCCGGGGACACATCTTGGCGGGCCCGAGCCGACGAAGAGCTGGCGGCCCTGCGGGCCCTCGTCGACCAGCGCTGGCGGGAGAAGCACGCGGCCGAGGTGGAGCGCGACAACCTGGCAGAAGAGCTGGAGGGCGTGGCGGGCCGGTGCCAGCAGCTTCGGCTGGCGCGGGAGCGGACCGCCGAGGAGGCAACCCGCAGCCGGCGTGCGGTCGAGGCCGAGAAGTGCGCCCGGGGCTGGCTGAGCACGCAGGCGGCGGAGTTGGAGCGCGAGCTAGAGGCTCTGCGCGCGGCGCACGACGAGGAACGCGCCAGCCTGAACGCTCAGGCTGCCTGTGTCCCCCGGGTCCCGGCTCGGCCCCGCGGTCCCCCAGCGCCGGCCCCTGAGGTGGAGGAGTTGGCCAGGCGGCTGGGTGAGGCGTGGCGCGGGGCTGTGCGCGGCTACCAGGAGCGCGTGGCGCACATGGAGACGTCCCTGGGCCAGGCCCGCGAGCGGCTGGGCAGAGCTGTGCAGGGTGCTCGGGAGGGTCGCCTGGAGCTGCAGCAGCTCCAGACAGAGCGCAGCGGCCTCCAGGAGCGCAGGGAGGCGCTGGAACAGAGGTTGGAGGGCCGCTGGCAGGAGAGGCTGCGGGCGACTGAAAAGTTCCAGGTGAGGCTGTGGAGCCTGGTCCCCTCTGGGAAAGGGAGTAGGGCAGGGGTGGCCTTCCGTTCAGGCAGGAGACGCTACTCAGAAAACCCGTATCGGGTGCCAGGAGCCCTAGACTTTCACAGCCCGTCTAAGGTAGAACGGGAAAGATGGGGATTTAGAGGCTTCCAGAGCGCATGCCTCTGAAAGGCTGCAGGCCCAAGACTCCCTGCAGCCCTAGGGAGGGCACTCTGCACCCCTCCCTAGGCTGCTGTCACTCAGAAGGTGCTGGGCACTTTATCCCTCAGCTCCAGGTCTCTGGCTTGGCCTCTCAGAATCTCCAAGTCTCTACCTGGTCAGGAGGAGCCAGGGCCCCAACCCTTTCCCATGTCATGGCTTCTCAGATCCTTGGAGCACATTCCTGAGGCCTGGGACAGCTGCTTCCCCTCGAACAGCACAGATGTGACCCAACAGCTGAGAAAACAGCCTCTTGTCTGGGCCAGACAGAGGTCTCAGCATGGCCACCTCCCCACTCCTCCTCTGAGAGGAGAAAGATTCCAGAAAGTGTAGGAAGTGGAGGGGCGGGGCCTGGTGTGGGGAGCCGGAGGCAGTGATGGGACTGGGCTGTTTGGCTCCCAGGCCTGCAGGCTCCAGGCCTCTTGATTAATCATTTTTCCTTCTGCTTCCACTTTCCCCACTTTCCTCCTCTCTGTAACCCATCTCCTCTCCTCCCTCACCTCCCCCTTCCTGTGGGAGCTGAATTCTCAACAACATGTGCTACCATTTAATCAGCATCCTCAAGAGGAGCCAGGCGTGGGAGAGGGCTGAGAGGGGCCCCATGTGCTTGTTTGGGGGGCCCAGTGGGGATTCCCTGGGCAGGGAGGGGTGGGGAGAAAGGGGGCAGGGGTCTGCTCTACAGAGCAATCAGGGAATAGAAATGCTGCCATAGCCACAGGAGGATCAGGGTAGTTAGCAGGAGGGACCCAGCCGCCCCTCTGACTGCCTCCGACTTGCTCTGCAGCTGGCTGTGGAGGCCCTGGAGCAGGAGAAGCAGGGCCTCCAGAGCCAAATCGCCCAGGTCCTGGAGGGTCGACAGCAGCTGGCACACCTCAAGATGTCCCTCAGCCTAGAGGTGGCCACATACAGGTAAGGATTGTCCCCATCCCTCCCAGGCACACAGATGTATGCACACATCCAGGGCAATTACTCCTTGGCTGGAAGGGCCCAGAGGTGGGTGGTGGCAGCTCTGCTCTTACTGGGTTCTGTGACTCTAAACTGGTCATCTCCACACCAAGACATATCCCATCTGAGCCCACCTGCTCTCCCGTGGGTTCAAGACCAGAGAAGTTTCCTGTGCCCAGGAAATCCTGCAAGGAGGGGTAAAGGCACCAAGTGGGACAGCCTCAGCAGAGGGGCTGGACACTTGTGGAGCATCTGCATCTAGGCCCTTCCCCCAAGGGACTAAAACCCATCCTGCGCATTCGTGCGTGAGTGCGTGCATGCGTGCGTGCATGTGTGTGTGCGTGTGTGTGGTTGCACTAGGGGGAAATGTCCTCAGGCACCCTCAGAGAGGAGACCTTGTAGCTGGGCACATGCCTATAATCCCAGGGAGGCTGAGGCAGGAGGATCACAAGTTCAAAGCCAGCCTCAGCAATAACGAGGCGCTAAGCAACTCAGTGAGACCCTGTCTCTAATAAAATACAAAAAAGGGCTGGGGATGTGGCCCAGTGGTTAAGCACCCCTGAGTTCAATCCCTGGTACCAAAAGAAAAAAGAAAGGAGTCCTTGCCAGTGTGGGATGTCATATTGACTTGTCACCTGACCTAGATCACAGCCTTGACTATGGGTAAGAGCTGGACTGGGTAACATCTCTCTTAGGAACCTTTTATTTTATTTTTATATATATATATATATATATATATATATATATATACATATATATATATATATATAAAAATATTTATTTCTTTGCTTTAGTTGTACACAATGTGTTTGTTTGTACGTGGTGCCGAGGATCGAACCTGGGCCGCGCACATGCTAGGCGAGCACTCTACCGCTGAGCCACGATCCCAGCCCTTATTTTATTTTTTAATTTATTTTGGTACTGGGGATTGAACTCAGGGGCACTCGACCACTGGGCCACATCCCCAGTCTCTTTTTTTTGTATTTTATTAGAGACAGGGTCTTACTGAGTTGCTAAGTGCTTCAGCCTCCCAAGTACTGGGATTAAAGGCGTGCGCCACCATGCCAGGCTTCTCTGAGGAACCTTTTAGCCTGAAAGTCTCAGTCCAACTCCTGTAGCCCAAGGGCATCGGCCCTCCTCAGCTCACTAACCACCTCTCTGTTGCCTGGGAGAGGCTGAGCAAAGCTACTGCTTCTCACTGGCTGTGTGGCCTTGGGCAGAGCCTACATCTCTTCTGAGAAACTCCCTGCTGGCTGAGGATCCAGTAACAGCCACAGGGTCGGGGTTCAGGGATGGATGAGCTTTTAGGATAGAGCCCACCTCCCCCAGAGTCCACTGGCAAAAAGGGCAAGGAGCTCTGAGACAGGTCCAGACAGGGAAGGGAGTCAGGGCCCAGATAGGAAGGTCCGTGAATATCTAGAGAGAATGGGGAAGAGGAAGACCCTACATCCACAGACGACAGAGCACAGAGGGCATGATGCTGCCTTAGGGACAACAGAAGTGAGACTATAGTGAATACCAACCAGGCCCCAAAGTCATGGAGAATAGGAGAGAGTGTACGTTCAGAATAACTTGTTTGAGCCAGCGCAGTGGCACACACCTGTAATCTCAGTGGCTCAGGAGGCTGAAGCAGGAGGATTGGAGTTCAAAGCCAGCCAGCTTCAGCAATTTAGTGAGGCCCTAAGCAACTCAGTGAGACCCTGTCTCTAAACAAAATATTAAAAAAAAGGGCTGGGGACGTGGTTCAGTAGTTTAGTGCCCCTGGGTTCAATCCCTGGTACGAAAGGGAAAAAAAAATATTTATATGATTCATTGGTCCTCTGTTCCCCAGTCAGCCCAATGGGGCACTGAGGCAGAGGCATGTACACAATGACCTCCATTCCCTGAAGAGACTTGGGATCCAGAGCCCTTAGACATCCCAAGATGAGGGCCTTGACCCCCATACCACTGAGAGGAAGAGTCTGCGCTCCCCTGAGGAATGTAACCGCTGGTTTTTGAGGCATGAAAAGGATTTGGAGAGAAGGAGCTGAATTCATTTGCTTTTGTCTGTCGCCAGCTCTGGGGGGCCCCCAGGGAGGAGGAGGGAGCCCATCCCATGGGAACAGACTGAGAATTCCTACTTCCCCTGAGAAGCCCCCCTTCTCACACCCTCCAGATGGCAGCAAGGACAAAGGCAGGAATTAGCATGAGAATTGGCCCCCCACCCTGAGGATGAGGTCATGGGCTGGGGTGGGAGGGGGAGCGGGAGGGGGAGACCCCTTGAGCTACAAGTGAGTGTTCTGATAGCACTGCTTCTGACTGTGTGGGAATCTACTTGTGTATCTTTGAGGTCCCCAGAGCGTCCCAAATATGTGTGTGACTCTGTGTGACCGAGTGTGTGATGTCTGTGACTGTGTGGTTTCATCCCCGTGTGTGGCTTTTGTGTGATAGTGGTCAAAGCCAAGGGGGAGCCTGCGGTGCTGGGGACTTGCAAGCTCAGCCCTGAGCCTTCCCGAGCTCGTGCCTGCTACCTGCATCCTGAGGACAGAAGGCTGACCCAGCTTTTCCTCCCTCTCCCCAGGACCCTCCTGGAGGCTGAGAACTCCCGGCTGCAGACACCTGGTGGCAGTTCCAAAGTGTCCCTCAGCTTCCAGGGTAAGAGAAGGGGCCAGGTTCCCCCTGAAGCCCTGGCTTCTTGGCTTTTCTTACCCAGACTTTTCTTGAGAGGCGGCAATCTAAGTCTTAACTCCTTGGCCCCCAAAAGCACTGGACATGCTCTCAGCCTAGCTAGTCAGGACCCCTGTGCACTCTTGCCAGAAGCTATAGCAGCTCCCAGGTTCCCCAGAGGACCAGTACATACTGACACTGTTTCTTCCTCCTCTGCCTTTCCAGACCCCAAGCTGGAGCTGCATTTCCCTGGGACCCCAGAGGGCCGGCGTCTGGGACCTCTGCTCCCTGTTCTTAGCCCAACTCCCCTCCCATCTCCCTTACCTAATACTCTTGAGACACCTGTACCAGCCTTTCTAAAGAGCCAGGAATTCCTCCAGGCCCGTACCCCCACCTTGGCCAGCACCCCCATCCCACCCACACCTCAGGCCTCCTGTCCTGCTATGAATGTAGCGGCCAGAACCCAAGATGCTCCTGTCTCCTTGCTCCAGCCTCAGGGGGTGGGGGCCAACAGGCTCCAGAGCTTGCGTGGGCTGAAGCCAAGGTGGCAGTTCCTGCCAGCATCCTCCCAGGACCAGAGGAGCCTGGGGGCAAACAGCCAGAGGCCAGTACAAGCCAGTCGCCTGAGAACCAGTCCTCTTTGGCCCCACCCCTTGGCCTTGATCATCCCAGTTTAGAGGCTAAAGATGGAGAACCTAGTGGATCTATAGTGTCCAGCAGATTCCAGGAAGAAAGTGAAGGGCAAATATGGGGGCTAGTAGAGAAAGAAGCAGATGTAGAGGTCAAAGTAGTGAGAAACTTGCAGCAGAAAACATGGCAAGAAGAAGGAGACTTGCACATGAAGGAAATTCAGGACTCTCAGGATCCTTTGGAAAAAGAAACCCTGAAGACTGTAGGAGTTGAGATTCAAGAGCCACAAATGTCCTTGGAAAACCAGAGTCATGAGACACTAGAGAAGGAAGATCAAGAATCTCTGAGATCTTTAGAAGAAGAGAACTTAGAAGCACTAAAAAGTCTAGAAAACAAAAATCAAGAGCTATTGAAATCTTTAGAAAAAAAAGACATGGAGTTAGATAGATTTCTAGAAAAGGAGGCTCCTGAACTACCCAGGCCTATAGGAAAAGAGGACTCACAAACATTGCAAACTTTAGAAAAGGAGAACCAAGAACTAATGTTGTCTCTTGAAGGTAATCTAGAGACAGTTTTATTTGCAGGAAAAGAATATCATGAATCAGTGAAGTCTCCAGAAGAGGAAAAATTAGAATCATTGGGAGCTCTCAAAAAGGAGAACCAACAGCCTCTGAGATCTGAAAAAGCAGAGGACCAGGAATCATGGAGATCTCTACCAAAAGAGAATCAGGAGTTCCTGAGGGCTCTTGAAAATGAGAACCAGGAGACTTTTAGACCTCCAGGAAAAGAGAATCAGGAACCACCAAAGTCTCTAGAGGAAGAGGATCAGATGAGTGTGATGTCTCTAGGAAAAGAGAACCAGGAGCCACTGAGGTATCTAAAAGAAGAGGACCAGAAGATTGTGATGCCTCTAGAAGAAGAGAATCAGGAGTCATTGCAGTCTCTAGAAGAAGAGGACCAGGAGGTTGTGATATCTCTTGAAAAAGAAACTCAACAGCTCCAAAGTTCTCTAGAAAAGGACAAGGAGGTGATAATACCTCCAGAAAAAGAGAATCAGGAGTGTTCCTTTAAGGAAGAGGACCAAGAGATATTGAGAAACTTAGAGAAAGAGACTCAGCAGCCACCGACGGCTCCAGGGGAAGAAGAACAGATGACATGGAGATCTCTAGAAAAGGTGAATCCAGAGTCACTGAAGTCTCTTGGAAAAGACCAAGAGATAGTTAGGTCTCTTGAGAAAGAGAGTCAAGAGTTATCCGAGTCACTGAAAGAACAAAGTATAGAGGCAGTGAGATCTTTGGAAACAAAAAATCTAGAACCACTAGAGTCTGCAGGAGAAGAGAACCTGGAAATATCAAAATCTCAAGAAACTCAAGAGCCACTCTGGTCTCTAGAAGAAATGAATAAGGGGACAATGAAAACCTCTAGAAAAGGGAATCCAAGAACCACTGGCATTTGTGGAAGAGAACCAAGAGACACTGAGACCCCTAGAAAAGGAGGATCAAGAACCAGTAAGATCTCTGGGTGAGTGGAACCTAGAGAATTCGAGATTTCCAAAAGAGGCAGAGAAGGAAAGTCAAAGGGATATGGAAGAGGAAGAGAGATTGGAAGAAGAAGAGAATCAAGAGTCTCTCAAGTTTCTGGGAGAGGAAGGGCAGGAGCTGCCTTGGTCCACAAATCAGCAGAGGTGGGAGGATGTGGCTATGGAGGAGCAAGAACTGAGCCAGGAAACCCACCCTGGGAGGGCTGGAGTGCGAAATGAGGATGAGGCAGAGCTGGACCTGAGGGACTGGGATGGGAAGGAGAAGGCTGCACAGCAAAGAGCGCCACAGCCAAATATCACAGGAGATGCCTGGAACCCAGGGAGCCCTGGGCCCAAAGAGCAGAGTGTCCCAGCTGAGGGAGCCAGTGGGAAGGGAGACAGTGAGGGCCTCCAGGACCCTGAAGGGCAACCAGAGCAGGTGGGAGCCCCAGGCCTTGGAGCTTCCCCAGGAATGCCAGAGGTGACAGAGCCCCAGTGGGAAGATGAGGATGGGACTTCAGAGGGTGACCAAGCCTTCCTGGAGGTCACCTTGGGATCAGAGACAGCCAGAGGTGAGTCTGCTGTAGGAGCCAAGCCAGGACTAGAGCAGGAGGTGATAGGATCGGAGGACCCAGGACAGCAGGCTGGAGAGGAGGTGATGCAGCCATCCCTAGGGGAAGAATGTTTGGGGGCAAAGAGAGCTCAAGTCTTAGAAGCACCTGGAGAGGACCTAGAGGAGGCAGATGTCCTGGAGGCAGCACTCTCCAAACTGCCTGGGACAAGCAGAGACCCCCTGGAGTCCCCTAAGGACTGGGAGGAGTCAGAGTCTGAGGTCCCCAGGGGAGCAGAGGAGGTATTCCCCCTTGAGACCTCAGGAAGCGGGACTCTTCAGCCCCAGGATCAGGGCTCAGAGGAAACTGAGGATGTTCAACCAGTGCTGGGACCCCCCCAGCCCCAGGCCCCCTGAACCCTGGTTGCCCACCCCAATCCTGGAAGATGCCCCTGGGCCTCAGCCTCAGGCTAAGGGGAACCTGGAGGCTGACTGGGGGCTGGAAGGCAAGGCTGAAGTCCTGGGAAAGCTGGAGGGCGAGCGGGAAGAGTTAGGTCCTGGGGACATCTCTGAAGGCCCCCAGGAGGAGGGAGAGGAAAGCAGAGAAGAGAGTGAGGCGGATGAGTTAGGGGAAACCCTTCCAGACTCCACTCCCCTGGGCCTTTACTTCCAATCCCCTGCCTCCCCCAGATGGGACATGGCAGGAGAACAGAGGCCCTCCCCCCTAGGGGAAGCTGGGAAGGAAGGCTGGGATCCTACTGCCCTGGTCGCCAAGGGCCCTGGGGCCCAACCCTCAGAAGAGGAGGAGGAGAAGGAGGAGGAGCAAGGCCAGGACTCTGACCTGTCAGAGGAATTTGAGGATCTGGTGACAGAGGCATCCCTTCTTCCTGGAGACCCAAGGGAGGTGGCAGAACCTCTGGGCCAGGTGCCCCAGATGCTGAAGCCTGAAGTCTGGGATGGGGACGGGGAGTCTGATGGGTTTGCAGATGAGGAAGAGAGTGGGGAGGAGGGAGAGGAGGAAGAGGAAGAGGAGGAAGAGGGGAGAGAGCTGGGGGCTCGTCAGTGGGGGCCAGGGTCCTCTGTTAGCAGCCTCCAGGCTCTGAGTAGCTCTCAGAGAGGGGACCTCCTGGAGCCTGAGAGCGTGGATATCAGTGTCTCCTGGGATGGTGGCTTGAGGGCCTCTGTGACTGCCCTGGAAACTGAGTCCCAGGACAGTGCTGAGCCTTCGGGCTCAGAGGAGGAGTCTGATTCTGTTCCTTTGGAGAGGGAGGGCCAAGTCTCTGGGCCTTTAGAGACTCACAGAGGGGTGGAAGACACGGCCCCAGGGGCAGGGGACGCCCTCTGTGTCAATGGTGGAGACAACTTGGAGGAGGAGCCAGAACATGTGATTGGGAGGGTGATGAATGGGCTGGAGCAGTCCCAGGGCATGGGACAGGGGACACTGGAGGCCCCTGATGAGGACAGAGAGATCCCCTTACAGGAAGAGGAGGGGGTTGCCCTGAAGACCCCTCGGGCAGGGCCTCCTGTTCACCTGGGCCCTGGCCAATTCCTGAAGTTCGCCCCAAGGGAAGGAGAGGGAGATTCCTGGTCCTCAGGGGAAGACTAGAAGAAGCTCTGGCACTACGCACTGGGTGGTTGGCCCCAAGTCCCCTCCCAGCTCAGAGGCAGCACCTCTAGGTCTGTGGTTTCTGAGGGACAAGATGCCTGGCTGGCTAAGGTGAAATGGGTTGTGTCAGAGGAGCTTGGGGAATAAACACCTCAGACCCTGCCAACAGGACCTCCTGCATGCACCATCCCTGAGGCTTAAGTCCACTGAAGCCCCCCATAGTAGACCCCTTTTCCTCTGCACCCCATTGGCTGGAGAAGTCCAGGGCCCAGTGCTATGTCCCAGGGGAGGGGCCGGTTGTGGCCTCCACCAGGGCTCGCCAGCCCTGCCCCACTTTGCTGCAGCAGCCTTGCCCTCATGGGAGGTCTGGCCTGTGGCTAATGGACATGAAGAGTGTGCCTGTGTCCTGACCCTGACCCCCTTATCCAGGCCATACTGTGACTCCATCTGGCTCATCCCTGCTTGAATAAAATCATGCCTCCATCTATAAAGTCTGTACTCTTCCTTCCCACATTCGGGGGGTCCTCAGGGCTGGTGGAAGAGCAGAAATAGTGGGGAGACTTTGGGAAGGAAGCAGGAGAAGCTAGCGTGGGGGAGGGGCTGCCTCCTGGGAGGCCTCATGAGGGAGACTGGGCAAACAGACCAACAGACTGGGGCTGCGCGAGCAACAGCATGGGAGAAGGCCAGTCTGGGTGACCTCAGTGTCTGCAGAAGCCGGGGCGTCATCTCTGCCTGCAGCACTGATTACAATGATTAGATCTTGGGCCACCCCCACCCCTGCATGTCCTGTGCACCAGCCCCTCAGTGCCGCCAGCATAATAAGCCCCCTTGTTCCCCAGACCCAAACAGTTGTCTGGCCTGTGATAACTGGCTGAGTCAGAATGGGGTGAGGGAGGAGGGAAGTCTGATGTGCTTTATTCTGGCTGTGTGGCCTCAGGTCAGTGCTTAAACTCAATGCACCTCAGATTCAGCCTTGCAGGGGGGAAGTTGCACCCTTGACTCCATGACTTCGGTGGCTTCCTGGGGCAGGGAGAACAGGAGGAACCCTCTTAGATTTCTTTTTTGGGGGGATGGGTACTGGGGATTGAACCCAGGGGTGCTTAGCCACTGAGCCACATCCCCTTTTTGTATTTTATTTTGAGACTGGGTCTCGCTGAGTTGCTTAGTGCCTTGCTAAGTTACTGAGGCTGGCTTTGAACTCACAATCCTCCTGCCTCAGCCTCCTGAGTGGTTGGGATTATAGGCCTGAGCCACTGTGCCCAGCTTTAGATCTTCAGTAGGACTTTCCTCACAGGCTAAGCAGGAGATGGAGAAGAAGGGAAAGTAGGGAGGAGGGGGGAATAGACCAAAGCCATCAGGGGTAAGAGCTAGGGAGTGGGATAGTCGGCTTTGTTAATAGTGGACGAGAGCCAGGGTCAACCAGGCCTCTGCTTGTCCCCCAGCCTCCCACTTCCCAGAAGTTCTTTGGGTCCTGGTACAGGCCAGGGAGGGACCCGAGTTCCTGGATTAGGTGGAGCCTGAAGGCCTTGAAGTCAGGATACCTAAATAGAACCAGTTCTGTGTTCAGTTCTGTGGGGAAGGAAGATCTGGCGACACCTCTAAATATCCCGGGTGGGGGTGGCAGAGGGGCTGCCAACCCAGTGTTCCACACTTGGAGATGATCCCAAGTCTGGGAGCAGACTCTTCCTCTCCTTGGGCCCTGTGCTGAGGGCTGGGGAAAGAGAGGATGGAGTCCCGGCCCGGTTGGCCCTGACTCCCATCCTGTGGCCAAGGAGGGGCAGCCAGGAGGTCCCTGCAGGCTCGCTCTGTCTGCCTCTCTCTGTCTCATCTAGACCGACTCAGGCATCAGCCCCACTTCACACACTCTCCCCTGCCCTGGAGGTCCAGGATTCTGCCTCACCCACCCCACCCTCCTGGCAACACAAGCCTCCGCTCTCTCCTTCCTGTACCCCCTGCTAACAAGGCCCTGTCTCATCCCACTAGGCTGCCAGCACGTTGGCAGGCAGGCAAGTGGGGCCCATCCCTGCCCCTCCAATGGGACAGAGGCACCCTGTGCTTGATCTTGCCAGGCCCTTGGGCACCCCTGCTTGGGTGAGTGCCGAGGACAAAGGCCAAGCCAAGCCGTCCTTCCCTGTGCCTGGGTGCCCATCCTGCCCCCCTCCTTAAGTACCATGGTCCCCTGCAGAGTTACCCAAACTTTCCATTGCTGCTAATGATCCCAAACAGGGTTAGGGATATAAGTTAGACAGAAGGGAGGACTTTTCTAAAGGGGCTCTGTAATGATCTCTTTGGAAGTCAGAGTCTATCAATGCAGCAAGAGAAATGAGGGTTAGAGAGTGGCAGGGACATAGGTTCTGATAACAGGAGTGAGTGTCATTTTTAAAAATTCTGATTTATTTGTTTTTTTTATTTAGTGGTGCTGGGGATTGAACCCATGGCCTTGTGCATGCGAGGCAAGCACTGTACCAACTAAGCTATATCCCCAGCCCATGATTGTAATTTTCAGCAGCTATTTACTGAGCATCTACTATGCACCAAGCATTGTGCAGGCCTTTGGAATCCAGTGACAAAAAACAACCTGCTTCCTTGCTCTGAAAGCCACGGGGTGCTGTGCTGTGGCGCAGGCCTGTAATCCCAGCACTTGGGAGTCTGAGGCAGGAGGATCGCGAGTTCAAAGCCAGCCTCAGCAATGGTGAGGCACTCAGCAACTCAGTGAGACCCTGTCTCCAATTAAAACACAAAAAAGGGCTGGGGATGTGGCCCAGTGGTCGAGTGCCCCTGAGTTCAATCCCCGGTACCCCCAAAAAAAAGAAAAAAAGAAAGTCTTTACCTTCTAATTGAACAAAGTCTTCAATGTAGAAATCTTTTTTTGGGGGGTCGGGGGTGGGGTGCCAGGGGTTGAACCCAGGGGTACTTAACTACTGAACCACATCCCCAGCCCTTTTAAAAAATGTTTTATTTAGAGACAGGGTCTCGCTGACCTGCTGAAATCCTCATTAATTTGCTGAGTCTGACTTTGGACTTGCATTCCTCCTGCCTCAGGTTTCTGAATGGATGAGATTACAGGTGTGTGCCCTGGTTTGGAAATCACATTTTAAAAGAGAGAAGTGCCCTAGGTTTGGGGACCATAAAGCAGGTGACCTCACCTGACCAGGGCTGGGGTATTTTGAGAGGGAGCTCAGGGAAGGCTACCCTGAGGACCTGGAGGATGAGCAGAAGTGGCCAGTGGGCAGAAAGGAAGGAAAGGCAAGGGTTCTAGTCAGTGGAACAGCATATGTAAAGTCCTGAAGCAAGAAGAGAGATGGGGCATTTGAGGAACAGAGAGAAAACTGCATGTCTGGAAGGTGGAGAATGAGGGAGGGGTTCCCAAGGAGACTGAGGAGAGTCAGGGACTTCTTCCTAAGAGAAATGGGGAGCCTAAGTAGGGGCGGCATGGCCAGATGTCCAGGTTTGCATTTTGGGTGTGTTACTTTTTTTCCTTTCTCTTTTTCTTCTTTCTTTCTTTTTAAATTTTTTTTCTTTTTCTTTCTTTCTTTTTTTTTCTTTTTTTTTTTTTTTTGTACAGGGGATTGAACCAGGGGTGCTTTACCACTGAGTCACATCCCCAGCCCTTTTTAATTTTTATTTTGAGACAGGGACAGTGTCTCACTAAGTTGCCCGGGCTGGTTTTAAACTTGTGATCCTCCTGCCTTTGGAGTTGCTGGGATTACAGGCGTGCACCATTGCACCAGCTCCAGGTTTTCTTTCTATTTTTGTGGGGAGGGGGGGTGCTGGGGATTGAACTCAGGGGCACTCAGCCATTGAGCCACATCCCCAGCCCTATTTTGTATTTTATCTAGAGACAGGATCTCACTGAGTTGCATAGCACCTTGCTTTTGCTGAGGCTGGCTTTGAACTTGCAATCCTCCTGCCTCACCTCCCCAGCTGCTAGGATTACAGGCATGTGCCCTGCTCAGGTTTTCATTTTAAATAAAACCTGGTTGCTTCAGGAGAATCTATTCCAGCCAGAAGCGGTGCTTCAAGGAGGCCACCCTTGCCGGGAACAGTGGTGCATGCCTGTAATCCCAGCACTTGGGAGGCTGAGGCAGGAGGATCGCGAGTTCAAAGCCAGCCTCAGCAATGGCGAGGCACTTAAGCAACTCAGTGAGACCCTGTCTCTAATAAAATACAAAAAAGGGCTGGGGATGTGGCCCAGTGGTGGAGTGCCCCTGAGTTCAATCCCTGGTACAAAAAAAAAAAAAAAAAAAGGAGGCCACCCAGTGGTCCAGGCACAGAGGGAAGCAGCAGGGATGGAGAGGAGATGCAAAAGGGAAGCAGGATCTGCTTCTTGGTGAGCCCTCATGGGAGGTGGAGGGGCACAGGGCAGTAGAGCTTCTTAGGGTGTTATTCTGGGCACCTGGGAGAAGGTGGTACCTTTTACTAAGATGGAGAATCTGGCAGGAAGTTGTGACCTCCAAGACAAGGTGCTCTGGGGGAGGGTACACATACGGATATGGAGTTCTGGAGCAGCTGGTGATGAGAGTTAGGTGGTTGCAGGTCTCCCAGGAGACAGGGTGTAGGATGAGAAGAGGCCAAGACAGAGCCCCTCAAGGAACACTCAGTAGAGAGTAGATGCACACGAAGGAGCTGGAGAAGCCACCAGAGAACAGTAGGAGAGTCTGCTGGGGGAGGTACTGGGAAGCCGAAGCAGTGAAGCAGGAAGATCTCAAGTTCAAGGCCAGTCTTGGCAACTTAGCAAGACCCTTTTATTTAAAAAATAAAAGGACTGGGGATATAGCTCAGTGATAAAGTGCTCATGGGTTCACTTCCCAGTATCCAACCCCCGCAAAAACAACAACAACAACAAAAAAAAAACCCCAACAGGAGGAAAACCAGGGGACTGTGATGGATCCGAGACCATTGTGGAGAGCTTTGAGAAAGCAAGGACTTTGTTCTGCTCTTCACCCAGAGGCCAGATCAGTGCCTGGGAGCCCACTGGATGCTCCGTAAACACATACTGAATGACTGACCAGAGAACAGGACACACTTCTGGGGTGGAGTCCCCAGGGGAGGGACTGAGGAGGGACAGCACCCCCGCCCCATGCACACAGCAGGAGGACAAGTGGGAGGTTATTCTGGGGCCTCCTCTGGGTAAATATAGCTTCTGAGTGGGGCGGGGACAGGGTGGGGGGCCGGAGGTGGCTTCCTTGGTTTGTTTGGGGCATTTCCTTATAAGGCAGTGCAGGCTGAGGCGCCTCTGAGGGTGAGGTCAGGGGCTGAGCTCTCCATTCAGCCCAGCCTCATGCTGTCCCCTTGCTGCCATTGCGGCTGCTGCCAGAGTCTCAAAGGAAATCAAAGCCTAGGCTTTGGGATCAGGCCAAGGGTGCTCAAAGTGTGGCTCTTAAAGGGCTCTCTCTGCTCTCCTGTCTTGTGTGGGAGCTCAGCCCAGAGCAGGGAGCACTTTCCTGCAGGGTCCTCTCAGAAGGAGATGCTACAAGGATTGTTCCCCTGCGGGGCCTTTGTTTTCCCATCTGGTCCGATTGGATTACTCCCAGAGGTTCATTACAGAATGGACACCCCTTGGTCTAACCCTCACCCCTCCTGTTGCAATGGCTGCCACTCTTGCTCTGGCTTCTGGGGCCAAAGAACCACAGTTCAGCTGGTACAGTGGCACATGCCTGTAATCCCAGTGGTTTGGGAAGCTGAGGGAGGAGGATCATGGGTTCAAAGCCAGACTCAGCAATTTAGCAAGGCCCTAAGCAACTTAGTGAGACCCTGTCTCTAAATAAATATATCAGAAAGGGCTGGGAGCCGGGCGCGGTGGCGCACGCCTGTAATCCCAGCACTTTGGGAGGCTGAGGCAGGAGGATCGCGAGTTCAAAGCCAGCCTCAGCAATGGTGAGACACTTAGCAACTCAGTGAGACCCTGTCTCTAAATAAAATACAAAAAAGGGCTGGGGATGTGACCCAGTGGTCGAGTGCCCCTGAGTTCAATCCCCAGTACCACAAAAAAAAAAAAAAAAAAAAAAGGGCTGGGGATGTGGCTCGGTGGTTAAGCGCCCCTGGGTTCCATCCCCAGTATCAGAAAAAAAAAAACCATAGTTAGCTAGGCATGGTGCAATGCAGGTTACTCAGGAGGCAGGACCATCGTAAACTTGAGGCCAACCTCGGCAACTTAGTGAGAGACCCTATCTCAAAATAAAAAGGGCAGGAGATGCAGCTCAGTACTACACACACACACAATCATAGTTCAGCCATTGCCTCCAAAGAAAAGTCCTGGTCCCTCCACTCCCTGCAGCCCCCAGCCCCCAGTCTCTCCTAGGGGAGCCAGCTGCTGCCAGCTTGACCCTCTGGTGTCACAGCTGCTGTCAGCAATGCCATCCTCCTCAGGCAGGGATGGAGGAATGTGATTTAATTTCAGCTGGAATGTGCCCTCTGCGGCTGCCCATAGAAGGGGGAGGGAACAGAAAGCAAGCTCACCCAAGCCTAGGAAGCCCAAGAAGACTCTGGGCTTGGGGAGAGGCCCCTAGGTTCCTGCTGGACCCCTGCCCCCACCTGATAGGGGAGGGCCAAGTTCCAGGATGGGTCCTACAGCAGGGTGGATGGAAGTTAAGCTGGAGGATCTTCCTGAGAGGCAGAAAAGAGAAAGTTTCTCATGAAGGCAATTTGACTGGGTGAAGGCCCCAAGCATCCCATTGCCGAGTCCACAGACCAACCTTAGGAAGAAAAGGATGGGAGTCCCAAGCAGAGGACCCTGGGCAGGGCTGCGTGGCTCAGGGCAGGGGAGAGAGAGGCAGAATGCCCGCAGGCGAGGGTCCTCAGAATCTGCTCTGGGAAGCAGAGGAAAAGGTGATCCTATTTTTTCTCAGGGCCTTTCCCTCTCTCCCCCTCTTTTTTCCTTTCTTTCTCTTCCTTTGTGGGCAGTGCTAGGGATTGAACACTAGGCACTCTACCACTGAACTACATTACAGCCCTTCTCATTTTTCATTTTGAGATGGGGCCTTGCTAAGTTGCTGAGGCTGGCCTTGAACTTGCAATCCTCCCGCCTCAGCCTCTTGAGTCACTGGATTACAGGTGTGTGCCACTGTGCCTGGCTTATCCCCTTTCTAATTCAACATCCCCATCCCAGACCAGGATCCTCTCTTCTGCAACATTTCAGGAGTAGTAGATCTGCCTCCTGCTGCCAGACCCCTTCCCCAACCCCACCATCCCAGGGACTCCAAAGTAGATGTCCTGCTGTAATCTAACTCCAGTTCTTGATGATCTGCTCTAAGGGATGGACCCCAGGCCCTAAGTCCCAAGTCTTGGAGCCTTCCTCCTCCCCCTCAGCCTTTTCCTCTTCCAGTCACAGACTCCCCTCCCCCATGACTCAACTGTGGCTCCAGAAATAGACTCAGGCAAGTGCCAGGAGGCCTCTGTCGAGGAACCCCCCTCCCAGCAGCTGCAGGCTCAGCTGCTTAAAGTCGGCCCCTAGGCCCCAGGAAGGGTGGCCGGGACACTTTGGTTGACTCTGGGCCCCTCCTGCATCCTCCAGGACTCCATCCTCCCCACTAAATAGAGACACCCCTAGCTGTCAGTCTCACAGAACGCTGAGGAATCCAGCTCTCCTCTTACCTCCTGTTCTCACCTATCTTCTGTCTTTTTAAAAGAGGGGCAACCCACAGTCCCTTGCCCATGTTCTATAGATCCTAAGTAGCATCTTGGGACTCCTTGTGTCATTGGTAAGGGACATCTCACTATGCCTCAGTTTCTCCAGCAAAGTGAGCTGAAGTTCACGCTGACATAACTTGGAACCCAGGAGTGCTTAACCACTGAGCCACATCCCCAGCTCTATTTTGTATTTTATTAGAGACAGAGTCTCACTGAGTTGCTTAGGGCTTCGCTAAATTGCTGAGACTGGCTTTGAACTCACAATCCTGCTGCGTCAGCCTCCAGAGCAGCTGGGATCACAGGTGTGCCCCAAGGCACCTGGCATGTCCTCTGTCTGTCTTACTTTCCCCCTCCCATCTTCTGAGTCCCTTGGACTCTTCAGGATTCTCTGTGGTTCTAGTGGCCTCATCTGCCACTAGACATCATTTTGGAGTGAACTTCTGCTCACTTTGCTAGGGAAACTGAGGCAGAGTGAGATGTCCCTTGCCAATGATACAAGGAGTCCCTAGATGCTGCTTAGTGTCTATAGAACACAGGAAAGGACTGTGGGTTGCCCCTCTTAAATATTAGCACAAAATGCCGGGCATGGTGGTGCATGCCTGGAATCCTAGCGACTCCAGAGGCTGAGACAGGAGAATCGCAAGTTTAAAGCCAACCTCAGCAAAAGTGAGGCGCTAAGCAACTCAGTGAGACCCTGTCTCTAAATAAAAACACAAAATAGGGCTGGGATGTGGCTCAGTGATTGAGTGCCCCTGAGTTCAATCCCCAGTACCAAAAAAAAAGTGGTCAACAGCTTTCCTCTGTTAACAGTTCATCTAAACAGCAAGAAGAAGCATTGGGGATAAACACAAGAAGCCACAGGTCCGCCCACTCAGACAGTGTACTGAATCTAGAGTCTTCCAGCAGGGGCCGTTTTCCGTGCATCCCCCTTCCTTTTCAACACTGCTTGTTTCTCCTACTCTTCTTCCCAAATTTTTTTTTTTTTTTTTTTTTTTTTTGCATTTGGGATTGAATCCAGGGGGCTCAATCACTGAGCCACATCCCCAGCCCTATTTTGTATTTTATTTAGAGACAGGATCTCACTGAATTGCTTAGTGGTTCACTGTTGCTGAAGCTGGCTTTGAACTCTCGATCCTCCTGCTTTAGTCTCCCAAGTGCTGGGATTACAGGCGTGTGCCACCACGCTCAGTCTCAATCTTTTCTTAATACTCTGTCCATCCATCTTTTAGTTCTCCCTTCCCAGAAGGATGTAGGCTGCTTTGCGTCAGGCAGAATAGAAGTCAGACCTCAGGAAGAACCTCCAATCTGGGGAAGGAAGGAACTCTGGCATTGCTGGGAGAAAAGGCACCTGGGTCCTCACCCTGGGCAGGGATCTAACCTCAACCCAGAGGAAAGTCCTCCCGCCCACCAGGCTGAGCATTTTTGGAAGTCTTTGGGAGTTGCTGTGTCACAGTGGGCAGCCAGGACAATGGCGTCTTTTCTTTTACTGTGCAGGAGACAAGCCCACAGACAGGGGTCTCAGGACTGGGACAAAGGCCCTAGTGAGGTCAGGGCAGTGGTGTGGGGGAGGAATGGGGAGGTGGGTGTGGGTCAGAGCAGCCTGGGGGAAGCAGGGACCTGGTAGGTGGGGAATCTCTGGAAGGCTATCTCCCAGGCTCAGGCCTCTGGGCAACACTTTGACCCAGGCTGGGTCTCTCCACATATACTCAGACATCTGACCTTCTTCACACCCAAGGAACAGGGTGAACCCCGTCTTAGACATGTGGGAAGGAGGTTAGGAACTGAACCACTTATCTAGGTCCTTGGGGTGGGGGAATGGTCAGATCTGTGCTGTGCAGAGGCAGCCACAGGTGTGGACCTGACTCCATCACCCCAAAGAAATGGAACTGACCTTCCATGAGGGGCCAAGACCCTTCCTTAGGGACAAGACAGAGACACACACAACACACACAGGGCCAGGGCTTGGATTCTGTGCAGGCAGGCTCTGCTGAGTCATTCCTAGACCAGCTCCCCTTTCCCCAGGAAGCCCAACAAAGCCAGGAGAAGGCTTCCGTTTCCGGCCATGCCAGAGCAGCAAGCAGGTGTGGGGAAGGTTGGGGGGGGGTAGAATTCTAATTCCAACCCTCCATCTATCTCTGGAACTCTCCTTATCAGAGGATCAGAGAAGACAGGGACCCCTGCCTATATGGGATGAGGTGACAAAGCCTCTATGTTCCCAGAGGGAGTACCTCCCATAAAACACTAAGAAGAGCCAGGCTCAGTGACATACCTATAATCCCAACTACTTTGGAGGCTAAGGCAAGAGAATCACAAAATTTGAGCCCAGCCTGGGCGACTTGGTGAGATTCTATCTCAAAATAAGTAAAGTTCAGTGGTAGAGTGTTCCTAGGTTTAATCTCTAGTACCACAAACAGAACAAAACAAGGCCAGGTGCCGTGGCGCACGACTGTAATCCCAGCACTTGGGAGGCTGAGGCAGGAGGATCAAGAGTTCAAAGCCAGCCTCAGCAATGGCAAGGCACATAGCAATGCAGTGAAACCCTGTCTTTAATAAAATACAAAAAAAGGGCTGGGGATGTGGCCCAGTGGTCAAGTGCCCCTGAGTTCAATCCCTGGTACCAAAAAAAAAAAAAAAAAAAAAAAACAGCCGGGCGCGGTGGTGGCGCGCGCCTGTAATCCCAGCACTTTGGGAGGCTGAGGCAGGAGGATCGCGAGTTCAAAGCCAGCCTCAGCAATGGCGAGGCACTTAGCAACTCAGTGAGAGACCCTGTCTCTAAATAAAATACAAAAAAGGGCTGGGGATGTGACCCAGTGGTCGAGTGCCCCTGAGTTCAATCCCCGGTACCACAAAAAAAAAAAAAAAAAAAAAAAAACAAGGACACATCCTGCCCCCCTCTCCCCCAGCCTTTTCCTCTTCAGGCCTCCTTCAAAGACTCCCCAGGGTCTTCACTCATAATGCCAGCTACATACCTTTCATCCCTAAAAACAATCACAGGCTAATACAAGATACAGCAAGGGTCTCCTCTGGCCCCAGCATCATCCTCTTCCCTGTAGCTCCTTAAGAAAACAGCCTTATTCCCCAGCCATGTTAGTGGAATTGTGTGGGGAAGGGTAGAAGGTGAGCCCTTGTGAGGAAGGAATGTGGGGATAGCTGGGTCTGGGAGGTCAGTGCTGGAATCTCAGAGACCAACTGTTTGGGGTTTAGATATAGGGTGGGGAAGGCTCAGGAGTTAGTTAAGAATGGTCTGGCAGAGCCCTTAGTTCCCTCAGCACACACCTGTCCTGAACTTGTCCCTGTCTCTGTCTGTCTTTCCTTGCTGTCTCTGGGCATCTCCACATCTCTCAGCCTTTTTCTCCTTGGGATCTCTCTCCCTGCTTCTTAGTTTGACTAGATCTTATTGACACTTAGGAAAATTAGTAAGAATTGCACATATTGGTGAATGTGGTGTGAGAGGGCACAGCACGAGTGTGAACATGAGTGTCCACTTGTGTGTGCATTTGTGCCTGAGTGTGGCTCAGTGCCAGGATCTGCAGAAATGATTCATCCTCATCAAGACAGACCACATCCTGACATACAGTTCACCAAAGGCACAATTCTGTGCTCTGTGTTGAGGACCACGGAAGAGCTTGCTAACACACACACACACACACACACACACACACACACAGTCATTCTCCAGTTCTCAGAATGACCTCATCATCTCAATCTCAGCTGACTCACAGTCCCCAGCCTTGGCCGGAAGCCTTTACCCTCAGCAGCCAACTACCCCTCTTCCCCGCCCCGGAAGAATCAGAAAGAAAACCCGCAGCGCCCCCTGGCGGTCTCCTGGGACTCTCCACACATCTCCCGCCTTTGTCCACTCACGCACGCGCACACGGCACTCTCGAAGCATTCGCAGCGCCCTCTGCAGTCCACACAGGTTACTACGCAGAGTTCTGCCAACAAGAGGACTGGGGACTCTTCTCTGCCCTTACCTTGATTTCCTATTTCCTGCATCTCTGTCTTCTCTGCTGGAGTAAGCCTTCCTGCCATTTAACCTCTTCAGTGCCAGCAAAACTTCCACTTCATCCTCACTCACACCGCTCCCCACCCCAGAGTAGCCCCCAGAAGCTGCATTCCTCTCTGGGACCTCAGCGCCTCTTCCTCCTGACTGAACGCTGGGGCGTCCTGACTCTTGGGCACTCCACATCAGTTTCCAAACATCCTCATTCTGAGCCACTCCTGCTGTTCCCAACTCCTTTGGCTTCTTTCATTCCATGAATGCTTATTGGGCATCTACTCTGTGCCAGGCACTGTTCTACCCATTGACATCTTGGGGACTTCTCTAACCTTTAGAAGCTAAAACACAAGATGCTCTATTCTAAGAAGCCTGCTCAACCCCCAGCTCCCACCCATACACACACACAAAGAAGCGTCAAAACTTCTTTGGGCTGAAACACATCTTTATTTCCAGCTGGTTTTACAGGTACTCCATCCTGCAAACCCATTTTCTTTGAAAATCAAGAATGAGTGGGCACAGAGCCCTTTAGAGAAATGGAGGGGACAGGATAGCTGGCAGGGAGAGGGTAGTTGAGGCACTTAGGGACTTACCCGTTGCCCTGAGGGGAAAACCTGAAGCCCAGGGTAGGGGGGAGAGAGGGCTGGGCTGGGCTGGAGTTCCACAGGTATTTCCCAGAAGCCCTTCAGGCACTGTCACCTGGACTCCAGCTCCACCCCTCTCATGTTTTCACTTCCTGTGGCGGGAAGAGCTCAGGGCGTGAGGGACCTTTGAGGTGAGAGGGCAGTGCTGGGGACAGCAGCATTCAAGGCTTTCCCACTTCGGGACCAGGAGTAGGGCCTGAAGGAAGGGTCCACAGTGTCTTCCAGCGCCCTGGCAGGCTCCCTGGATGTCCTTCTGGGATCTTCACCACATGCAGAGCCCGGGCCTGGGGGACACACACACACACACTCACCCTCCACCTGGGCTCCTCTTCCTTCTCAGCCCACCCTCTAGTGTTCTTACTCCTGGACCCCTGATTTCACCAAAATACTTGCCCCGATTCAACCCTTAAGAGCACAGAGTGGCTGCTTGTTTTCAGACATCAGCACTGAAGGGGACTCCAGAGCTTTCAGCCCACTTCCTTCTATTTGCCCCAAAGAGAGACAGTGATTACTCCAAGTTCACACAGCCAGCTGACAGGCAGGGCTGGGATTGGAGCCCAGGGCTTCTGTTGGCAAGTGTTCCTCACCAGCCTCCTCTTGGCACTCACAGGCCTTCGGGGCACACAAGAGATCTGAGGGGGCTCCCAATGACCATTCTCCTGGCAGCGAATCAGTGGCAGGTTGCGCTGAGCCAGCCCCTCCTGGCACCGATAGCGAAGCACGGTGTCGACTTCATAGCGCAGCCGTGGTCGGCCGAACACTTGAGCCAGAGGCAACTCCGGTGGGGGCCCGCAGGACACTGCATGGGGGGCATAGTTAGGAATCAGGAAACTTGCTCTGTGGATGAGGGTTCCCAGAATCCTGATAGGGAGAGAAAATGAATGGCCACAACATTACAAAAACCATCAGGGATGGTTTTATTATTATTATTTTTTTAACCAAGGATTGAACCCAGGGTGCTTAACCACTGAGCCACATCCCCAGCCCTTTTAAAAAATATTTTATTTAGATATAGGGTCTTGCTGAGTTGCTTAGCATCTCACTAAATTACTGAGGCTGGCTTTGAACTCGAAATCCTCCTGCTTCAGCCTCCCCAATGGTGGGATTACAGGCATGCACCTCCATGCCCAGCTCCATCAGGGATTCTGAGTGGATTTATGTAATACATTATCCCTCCCTTGGTCTGCCCCCTCTGCATAGCTTTTTTTTTGTGTGTGTGTGTGCTGGGGATTGAACTCAGGGGCACTCAACCACTGGGCCACATCCCCAGCCCTTTTTTGTATTTTATTAGAGACAGGGTCTCACTGAGTTGCTAAGTGCCTTGCCATTGCTGAGGCTGGCTTTGAACTCACGATCCTCCTGCCTCAGCCTCCCAAGTGCTGGGATTATGGGCGTGTGCCACTGCGCCCCAGCTCCTCTGCATAGTTTTGCACCCTCCTTCTGTAAACAATCCTGGGACCCCTGTCTCCACCCCTCCCCCTTGCTTGGGCCCTCCCTTGCCCACCCTCACCCAGGCCCATCTTGCAGGTGTAAGACAGGTGATAGTTGCAGGGCACATCACTCCATTGTCCCTGATCGTGCCACACCATGACCACGCAGTTTTCTCCAGACAGGAAGTAGCTGTCAGGCTGTCCAGGGTTCCAGTTCTCGTAGAGCTGGGGGGGGGATGGAGGTGGTGAAGAGCCACAGTACCATAAGCACGGGGTGGGGGGAGGGGCTTAGAGGACCTGGGGAGGGTTGGGAGGGACCCCAGGAGAGGGAAGGCTAAGGGTCTGGGGGCACCTGGAGAGGAAATAAGGGGCTTTGAGAAAGGGCAAATGGGAGCCAGAGAGAAGGGAGGAGGGCCCGGGAAAAGAGGAAAGGGTCCTGGGAAAGGAAAGGCGATCAGAAAAGGAAGGGGACAGAGAATGGGGTGATTGCTGGTGGAGGACAGACGTGCTTCGAAGTGAACTAGATGGAGTGAGGGCCAGCCGAGGCCTCTCACCAGAGGGACGCCATCCGACCACAGGAAGTCGCCTTCAATGGTCCGGTCATTGAGCCCGATCCACTGGTACTCCCGGTATCGATCTGGGGAAGAGCCACCGGGAGACGAAGGTGTGCAGTGAGCTCCACTGCCAGCAGATGGCGTCAAGTCCCCGTTACCTGGTGGCCTGAGGGGATTGCTTCCAGAAATCCAAAATCCACGTCCTCCCCCGTTTTTTTTTTTTTTTTTTTGTTTGTGTTTTTCTTTTGTCTTCGGCGCTAAGGAAAGGAACCTAGAGACTCGCATCCTGGGCAAACTCTCTACCACTGAGCCGCATCCCCAGGCCCTCGCTATTTTCTTTTTTGTCTCTTTTGTGGTACTGGGGATTGAACCCAAGGGCACTCTACCATTTACCTATGAACTACAACACAAGCTCTTTTAATTTTTCATTTGGGGACAAGGTTTCGGTAAGTTGCTGAGGCTGACCTCGAATTTGAGATCCTTCCTGCCTCAGCCTCCTAAGTAGCTAGGATTACAGGCGTGCGCCACCAAGTCTAGTCTATCGCTATTTTCTGTTTGTTCCCTTCAACCTCGGCACATGGGGTAGAGTGAAGACAGAGCGTGGGGAGGGGGCTGATACAGGTGTAAGTTCCTGTGGAACCCCAACCTTCCTAAAGCCCCACTGCCTACGTGTAGAGAGGGAAGGGGAGAGAACGAAACAACGAATGAACGAATGACCGAATGAGGGAAACCAAGTAATGAGTGTGTAAATTCACGAGTAGGGGAGTTAATCAGTGATCGAGTGTGTGAGAGCGGATGACGAAGGTCCCCTCCCGCCTGGTCCCAGCCCACTGTTGATGAAGTCCTGTTCCTCCGGTGTGCTGATGCTGGCCAGGTGCGCGCCGTACATCCGGCACTGGGTTTCGGCCTCCTCCCAGCTCCTTCGGGTAGAAAAGTGCTTGTAGCAGGCGCCCTGGAAGGCGTCCCAGCCCGGACTGCAGAAGCGGAGGCCTGGGGCACAGAGGGGTACACATCTTAGGCAGAAGGACCCTGGAACCCAGCGAGATCAGGTCTGCTGGCAAGGGACCCGCCTTCTCCCATCGCCGCAGACCGAAAGGGGCGGGACCGAGGGGCAGGAGGGCGGTGCCAAAACGCTAGCTGGAAATGAGGGGGTTCTTGGGCTGGGGTATCCGCGTCTTCTCCAAGAGGCAGGGACCTTTCGGCCTGAGTGTCTACAATGCTCCATCCTAGAGAAGACTGCTGTCCTCCCTTCTAAGGAGGAGGCAAAGTGACATGTAGGGAATGCCAGGAGTGTGCCTCCAAGAGGTATTCATGAGATTGAGAGTGGGGCTCAGAAAAGTTGTGTTACTCTCCTAAAGTGGGAACTTATGACCAAAACCATGTCCTCCCTCTCCCCTCCAGCACTAGTATATTGGGGCAGGGTCCAGGCTTCAAGTATGCCCCCCACCTCCTTCAACACACTCACCAACATCGCACAGGTCCCCCCCATAGCCAGGCAAACATAGGCAGCGGACCCCCTCCTCCTCCTCCAAGCATGTCCCACCATTGTGGCAGGGGCTGGGGACACAGTCACCTGAGAGGGGGAAAGAAGTGAGGTGGGGGAGTAGGGGAACACGACAATGCAGTCTGAGCCCTTTCGGAGAGGGTCCAGAGGGTCCCCCAATCTTGACATCCTTGTCTTGGGAGTTGAAAGTTCTCCCTAGAGCCAGCCTCTGGTCACAGCCCAGCTCTGAATTCTGGGGTTCTTTCCTACCCCTTCCTCCTACCCATGCCTGAGCTCATCACTGGCTCAGCTCTGGGCAGGCCACTGTCATGCCCACCTATGTGGGCCCCGTCCAAGAGGGCCTGAGGGGAAGAGGCCAGGAAGGCGCTCAGGACCCAAAGTCACTGAAGGGAAAGATGCTGGCCTGTCAGTTGTGTGACACTAGGCAGGTCACTTCCCCTTGCTAGGCCTAATGTTGAGTCCCACACCCCCCTTGTTTTTGTGCCAGGTCCTAGCACACTTAAGTATAGTCTAGGTGGGCTGCTGGGTGGGACTGGAGAGATTACCACAGCAGCAGCAGGTGTGGCCTCCCTGGACTGCCCCTGGCACCTGATATTGGTGTGGTCCAGGTGAGTGCTGACCATTCTCCCTGATGTCCACTGGGCAGAGCCAGCCAGCCAAGAAATTGCTAATGGAGATCCAGCCCACTTTCCTCATTCTGTGCCCTCCCTGCCCTTGTCACCTGCACCACCACAGGCACCTTAGGCCAGAGGGTCCCCTAACCCAGAGGGGTCAGGGCTGCACGCCAAAAGGGGGGGGGACTGAGGCAAGCTCTTTCCTCCCCTTCTCATCTCACCCGGACTTTCCCCCCTTACCAGGCTTCACTTAGGGCCTTCTGTAGTTTCTCTAGCCTGAGTCCATCTCACCCCCTTTTTCTAGCTCCCTCTCTTCCAGGCAGTCCTCTTAGACTAACATACTGCCCTGAAAGCTTCCAACTTGTTTTCTGGACTGGCTCCACCTGGCCAAGTCATCTGCCTTCCCTAACTTTCTCTCTCTGAATCCTGAGGTGCATATCTAGTGCTCTCAGGTTGGGCCTGGGTGCTGGAGGAACTGTCAGTTTCTACTGCTTTCTGACCCGGATGACCCACAGACCAACAGTGCAGGTCTGTGCTCGCAGCCATAACAGGAGGTAAAACCACACTGAAGCCCAGGCTCACAGTGCTTCACACTGACCCGCCTGCAGTGTCCACTGCCTGGTGGGGATCAGAGCAGGGACTGGGGAGAAGCTGGAGTTGATCGAAGAATTACACTGGAATAACCTTGCTGTTTGGGGCAAAAATGAATCAGCTTTTCTAGCACCTCTCCCTCCATCATCTCCCCTCCTGCCAATAGCTGCTGCCCAGCTGGTAATGCCATCCCTCCCCCCACAGGTGTTTCATTTACTGCATTAAGTGCCAGACCCCACAGAGAGGCATCCTGAACACCTCCTGTTCCTCACACTTTCCTGCTGCTCCTGCTCTCCTCTCTTTCCTGTCCAGCCTTCCAAGCCTGGGGAACAGGACCATCTTTGCCATCTTTGGTCCTGCACTCCAGGCCACAGTTCCTACCCCTGGCTGTGGCTGCAGGACCTGGACCCAGGGTACACAGACTAGGGTGAAAGGACATTCCTGGGGCTTTCTCTTCTTCCTCCCTCTCCCTCTTTGAGGCCAACTACTATATATGCCTGAAAGCTTTTCTCTTCCTTCTGTTGCAATAGCAGACCAGGGACCTCTTGTTCCTCCTCCAGCTGGGGTAACTTAAGAAATTGAAGAGACCCCCCCCCCCCCAGTGGTCTTTTTCCACCAAACCCTTTCCTTACCCTGCAGAGGGCTGAACTCCAAGGCCAGCTGAGCAGAAAGCCCACAGTTGAAATGGGTGAGCCTGACTGTGATGGAGCCATCTGGGAGAGGGGGGCCTGGGACTGGCCCAGCCTTTATTTCCATGAGCCTGCACTGGGGATCTTAACCTTCTGAGAGCAGGTGGGCTTCTCTCAGATCCCCGAACCTAACTTCTCACTCCTTCTCCCTCCACATTCCTCCTCTTGCATCTTCTCCAGCATTAGAGACTGGGTTTGGGGAGGAGGGAACCATTATTCCTGGGGGCAGGTGCAGTTATTAGTGCAGGGGTTAGTGGAGGGGAAGCAGTGGGCAGCAGTTGGAGTTAGACAGTGTCTCTTGCTGAGATGTGGGGGTGGGGATGAGGGGCCAGGGCACCTGAATGCCAGGGAGCTGGCCCTATGGTTTCTCAATCAATACTCTCTGGACAGGAGCCACCAAAGTGGATCAAAATTAATACAAATGCTCATCACACTGCCCCCAGCTGTGTGGGTTTATTCCCATCAGGCATGAGGGACTGCAACTCTCAGTACCCCTGCAGATGGACAGATGACCACTTCTCTGGGGCAATGCGTACAGTCAAATCTGGGATCTCAGTGGTCAAGAGGGAGAGTGTAGACAGGTCTGAGGAGAAGCTGGGGGGACAGCAAGAAGCTGTTAGACTATTAGGACATGAAAACCTGGAGCCTGAAGATGTAAAAAGGAGAGACTAAGAGACACAGAGAGGCAGAGACATGGAGCCAAAGAGAAGCTCATGACACAAAAGCATGGAATAAGAAGAGGAGGCAGCTCCAGATGGAGACAGAGGGGGCCAAAGTTTGGTTACAAAGCAGTTTAATAGAGATTTATTTCCAAGGCTTGTTTTCCATGAAACAGTCGAAAAAAATACTTCACAGAAGTAGTCGCTTAAGGCTCTGTAGGGTGAGGGCTCTCCTGGACCCCAGAGTGGGAAGGGCAGAAATGGACTCCCAGGCTTCCCTGAGATCAGTGGGAGGTGACCAAAGGGGACAGCTCAGGAAAGGGGTGGGAGGGAGCAGAGGAAGACAGGCCTGACCCTATAGAATGCCGTGGGTGACCAGGAAGGGCATTCTGAAGAGGCATGAGGATGTACTGTGGGGTCAGTGAAATGTGAGTCACAAGTAGAGGTCCCAAGGTCAGTAGTTGGGCTGGGTCACAGGGTGAGGAATCAAAGAGCTGGGGTGGAAGTCACCATGTGGGGTATCCAGGATGGGAGACCCACAGGTAGGAATAGGTAAGAGAATGAAGGCAAAGGACAGGAGAGTCTGGGGCAATGTGGATTAAAGGACCACAGGTCAGGTGACCCAGAGCTGCAGGAGGGAACAAAGGAGAATAACTAGGAAGACTGTGCCCTGGGCAGAGTTACCTGATGAGGGGGCCACCGCCACTCCACCTCGGCTGGCACTGTCAGTGGGCAGTACTGGCTGGGCCTGCACTGAGGTCCCTGTTGGGATAGTTCTTCCAGAGTTCTCTTCAGAGGGGGCTTCCAGCTCCCTGGTACCCTCAGGGGCCTGTGTGGCTGGAGGTAGGGAGGTGGCATCCTCGGAGCTCCCTGTCTCTTCACTCTCTCCTCGAGGGACCTCGGATAGCTCAGGACCCCCGATTTCCTCACCAACCTCTCTCACCCCAACCAGAGTGGAAGGTGGTGGGGATGCTAGGGTCCCCTCCCTGGGAGTGGGCAGAGTCTCGGTAGGTGGTCCACGGACCCTTGGAGGCCTGGGAGTTTCTGACTCTCCGTCCGGAGGTGGAGATGCACCTGGCTGCAGGACTGCCCTTGCTGGAGGGGAGGCCTGAGAGAGCGATTCCTCCGCTTCCGGCTCAGTGGGGACAGGGCTACTGAACTCGCTGGGCCATGGCCATAGGTCTTCATCCTCCACCGCCTCCTCTTCTTCCTCCTCCTCTGCCTCTTCTTCATCCTCGTATCTCTCTACTTCCTCCAAAGTCTGGTCTTCCTCATCTGAGGACCCGGTGGGCGGTACAATGGATTGGGTTTCAAATTCTGGGCAAAGAACAAAGTTCAGCACCAGGGACAGCACCCCAGCAGTGTTACAGGAAGGGGAAGGAAAGAAAGGAAGGGCTGGGGAAAGCAGTGCCTGGGGGAGAGGGAGAACCTTCCCTTGGGAGAGATGGTCTTTGTTCCACACTGGAAGAACTTCAACCTGAGCTGTGCTGTTGAGGGGTTTTTTGTTTGTTTGTTTGTTGTTTGGTACCAGGGATTGAACCCAGGTGCACTTAACCACTGGGCCAAATTCCCAGCCCTTTTTTGCATTTTATTTAGAGACAGGGTCTTGCTGAGTTGCTTAGGGCCTCACTAAACTGCTGAGGCTGGCTTTGAATGTGTAATCCTCCTGCCTCAGCCTCCTGAGTAGTTGGGATTACAGGTGTGCACCACCACACCCAGCTGTTAAAGTGATATTCAAGAAGTGCTGCAAGCTGTCATTAGCTCAGGAAAACATGGAGGTTGTATCTCTCTCTTCTAGTCTGTTTGGGGTAGGTAAGGTAGGGAAGGGACAATGAAGGGACAACTCTTTCCCAGGGCGCAGCCCCTTAGTCCAGGCATCTCTAGCCCCAGAGAGTTAGGGGTGGAATTACTAGAAAAGCAACATTTGGGAGAGGGACAGGAGACATGCCCTGCACCACTAAGCTGAGAAAGGACAGGTCCAACTCATGCCAGCCACGACCCCAGCATCTACCTGGGCTTGCCCCTTCTGCCCTCAACTTCTCTGAGGTGGCAACATCCCCAGGGTAAGGGATGTTGAGTTACCTAGGAGGGTCCTGGGGGCCTCAGCCGGGTCCTCTGGAGTGGAGCTTCCACCTCCTCCATCCTCCATGATGGGAATGGAGTAGATGGCTCCACGGGACTCACTCTCCATAGCTTCCTGAGGCAGCTGCAGTTCCTCCAGGGTCTCTGTCACTGTGACAATGGCCTCTAGTCCGTCAGAGCCTGGGTCAGAGGCTGGATGGGAGACCTCAGAGATGGCAGAGGGATGGGCAGAGTCTGGCAGGAGGAAAAGTGCCAATGGAAGGTTGACTAGACAGCTGTGCCCTCCAAGGTCACGCTCTGCATGCAAGGGCTCTGGGTTACCCTGTCAGAGACCCTGGAATTTTCTTAGCTCTCTCAAAAATTCTCCATGGAGGGTCCAAGGAGCAGCACCCTACAACTGTGTCACCAATTCCTCAAGTGTTAATCAAGTGCCTCCTAGGTGTCATGTTAAGCCTTCTCCTGGGCATGGAGGATACAATGCAGAATCAAGTGGCAAACTTTCTGCCCTCAAGGAGATTTATACGCTAGATACAGATAATAAACAAATAAACACAATTCATAATGATACAATATAAAGAATAATTAAGCGGGATTAGAAGACAGTGATGGGAAGTTCTATTCCAGAGGGAACAGAAAAGACTCAGGTGAGAGCAATTCCCTTGAGTGAGGGGATGGAGGTGGAAGAATGGATGGGATGGTCTCAGCACCTTGAGACCTTGGTCTTGGATAAGATGCCAGTCATCCTAAATTTTTTTTTTTTTTTTTTTTGGTACTAAGGATTTAATCTAGGGTGCTTTACCACTGAGCCACATCCCCAGCCCTTTCTATTTTTTTTAAATTTTGAGACAGAGTCTTACTAAGTTGTTTAGGGCCTCACTAAGTTTCAAAGGTTGGCCTTAAACTTGTGATCCTCCTGCCTTAGCCTCCCAAGCTGCTGGGATTACAGGGTGAACCATCATGCCTGGCTAGATTCTTGAAATGGAAGGGGACAGGCGCCAATCCCCTAGTACAGGAAGAACATTTGACAGTCACCACCTAAGGATGTGAGTGTTGAGATAAGGGGGCAAAAGAAGGGGCCATCTCCTTGGGGGATCTGCTGTTGTCAAATATCCAGAGGTTTAAGATGGATTACCTTATCCTCTGGGAAAGGGGACTGAGAGCAGAAAACCAAGGAAGCAAAGGGCTAAGAAAAGTCCTGAGGGCTAGTCTGTGTCTAGTCAGGTGAGAAAAGGACAGTGTGTCCCTGCCCTCATCACCTGCTCCAATGAGCCCTGCTCCACTAGATCAGAAAACCCATGCCCTCAGGACCTGTCCTCAGCCTGCTCCCCATTGTAGTCTTCCTCCCCTTCCTCTGCTGTTCCACCTCCTTCTCCAGTTCCTCCTTCTGCTTCTTCCTGGAGAAAGGTTCTGGCTCCTACCCTATACCTAACTGTCCTTGAGGTCCTGCTTCCTGTGGGGGCGGGGATTGCCTGTCCATCAGTATTTGGTGGTTAAAGATCTGACCCCTTTAAGATGTAGGTTCTAGAAACCTTCTTGAGGGCCTTTAGTTAGCTGGAAGAACGTGAGCAGGTCGTTTTCATTGGATTCAGAGAATGTTACCCATCTCTGCTCTGCCAATAAGCAGACAGGAAATGAGAATTTATGCAGCAGCCCAATATGGAGATGCAAATTTGAAACTAGAAGAGACAGTCATGGACTACTGGGAAGGCAAGTAAGGCAATGCAAATGGTGACCACTCCCTGTGGCCACGCACATAGTGGACTGAGACCAAACCAGGGGCATGCCCAGGAATTAGAATCCTGGCTGACAAGCTAAGCACCACCCACGACTCCTTCAGGCAAGTGACAAAGACCCAAGAGAAACTGTTTGGGCTAAAGCTGGGGCAGGACTTTAAAGGATAGACCTTCCTCTCTGAGGGTGGTCTCACCTCTGTGGGGAGGTGGGCTCACCTCGAAAACAGTAGACGTTGAAGCGGCTGTGCTTGTTGGGGAAGCCAGTCTGGTTGGGGAAGAGGAAGAGGGTCTTGACGCCAGGCAGGCCCCCACCACAGCGCTGGCTGGGTGTGACGATGGGGTAGCGCACACTGCCATCAGCCAGCCAGCCTGGGCTACAGCGGTCCAGGCCACCATCCCAGGCTGCATAGAGCTGGCCCGTGGTAGCAATCTCCGCACCCCGCTCCCGGCAGTATGCCCGAGCCTCCTCCAACGTCAGCTTGTCTGGAGGGGCACCTAGGAACAGTTCTCCTGGGTGGAGAAGAGGAGGCAGGGTCACCAGGCAGTCAATAGACACTTCTATCCTGGACTCCCAGAGGACCCTGAGCAACCTTCTCCAGGTTTCTGTCTCCTCATTTGTGGTCAACTACCCTACTTATAGGATCAAAGTCTGGATAGAACCTCAAAATGAGGATTAGAGCTCAGAGGAACCTGGCTCAACTTCTCATTCTGCAAAAAGTCATGTGCGGAGTCTGATCAGCAGGTAGCAGAGTTACAAACTCAAAATCAGCATCCTGACGCCTCTCTGAGGCTTCGTTCATGAACTTGCCTCTATGATGACAGTGTTTATAGAGAGGGACACTGATGGTTTCCTTACCCCTGCCTGCCTCATGAAATGCATGAGGGACAATGCAGTCCAGAGGAGGCAGCAGGAGGACCTATGGGCAGTGCTGGAGAAGAGTCTTGTCCCCTGGGAACCTTTCACTTCCAATTACCATTTAGGTCCTCAGCATAACAGTAGACATCGTAGAGGTCATCTGGGTCCACCACTCCATAGTTCCGGACCCCAGGGAACCCATCCATGTCTCCATAGCAGGCCTCTCGTGGGGTCTGGATGGGATACCTGGGAAGGGAGGTAGAGGTGCTGTATAGGTGCCTTTGCCAGGGAGCCATCCTATATCCGCCCTATTGAACCACGGCCCTCTCCCCACAGCCAAGAGTCAGTATGGCTGCCACCCCGGCTCTGCAGGGAAGCAGGGTCCCTCTCCCACCCTCCTCACACCAGCCTCCTTCCCAGAGGCCACAGCCTGGTGGGCCCAGCCTGATGCAGCAGGTAGCCCCTGGCAGAACTGGAGGCCACAGCCTGGTTCACAGCCCAGCCCACCTCACGGTCTGGTCCGACAGCCAGCCAGCGTCACACTGCTCATAGCCTCCCAGGTAGGCGGCGTACAGCTGCTCTGGTGTGGCGATGCGGGCTCCAATTCGAGCACAGGCTTCCTGAGCCACCGCAAAGGAGAAAGCATAGCGGGCAGAGCCCTCCCGGTAGAGAAAGACGACCCCTGAGGGCAGAGAGGACTCCTGAGCCAGGTGATCAACCAGTACGATGACCTCCCCTAGCCTCCTTGTACACCAAGGGTAAAATCCAAATTGCTCTCGATCTACAGCATGAGAGACTTAAGTTAAACTGTGGGCAGAATTTCCTTCGCCTGAAGAGAGGAGGTAACAAAGGCTTGTGTTTCATGGCTCCTTTCCCAACTCTGTCTGTGCCGCTTCCTGCTCGGACTGCGGGCTCTCCAGAGCAGGAGTCTACCTCCTCCCTCCCTCCCGGAGCCTCTGTGCGAGCACTCTTACCTTTGACCTTGACCTCCACAGCATCACTGCTGTCATCGATGCCATGCTGGACCTCGCAGCGGTAGATGCCTGAGTCGTTGGGCCGCAGCTCGCTCAACACCAGGGAGACGTCGGTGAGCGACGCAGGGTAGGCAGGCAGCGCCACGCGGAACCGGTAGGCCTCGTTCACCTTGACGCGCAGCCCCCGCGCCACCAGCACCTCGGCCTCCCGGCCCCCGGACAGGAAGGTCCACTTGACCCGCGGAGATCCCAGCACCGCCCTGCGGCTCGGCGGCGGCCGCAGGTAGTGGACGTGGCACGGGATGGTGAGGTCGCCTCCCAACACTCCCTGCAGCGGCGCGGCGCCGGCGATACGCACTCGGAAGGCGCGGTCCTCTGCGGGAGGGCGGGGGCGGCTGCAGCTCCGCTCCAACCCACCGCGGGATCCCCAAGCCCTGCCCCAAGATCACTCCCACACCGCCGCGCCTCCGCCCCCAGGACCCCAGACGACTCGACCAGGGTCCTGCAGGACAGTCCCCTAGAATCCCCCAGTTCCACCCCAGGATTCTCACACCGCACCCCAGGGTCCTCCAACCAGGATGCCTGGGGCGGTCAGTCTTCCAGACTCCCCGGCCTCTCTCCTTCAGGGTTAACTCCAATTCCACTCCTTCCTGCCTCCCAGATCCACTCAACCTGCCCCCAGCCTCCCCCTCCATCCTCCACTCAGAGAGGCCCTCAGCCTTGCCCCTCAGGCCTACCTCTAAGACCTCCCTTCCTACCGGGGGCCCACCCACAACTCCCACATGTCCCCCAATTTGATCTCCTCCCCACATCCCCCAAGACTGGAAGCAATTATTAGGGTTGAAAAAGAAACCACCCTCTACCATAGGGGACGTACAGGAGAGGAAAAATAACCCTGAGTAGGGATGCTTACCTGAGCTGTCCCCTTCCAGGACATCAGCGAGGCCTGCAGGGACCTGGGTCAGGGCCAGGGCTGTCAGCAGGCCTGCCAGAAGGAGTGAGGCCATGCTGCAGGCTGATGAAGATACTTGAGGAGGAAAGATGGAGTTAAACTTCAGGATGGACTTCCCCTGGCTGACTGCCGCACCCACAGGGGCTCATACATATCCCAGCTTCAGAGGCAGACTGCCTCTGCAGCACCATTAACTCAGTTTCTGATCCCTGTCTCCTCGCCAAGGGATTCCTTCTCAGAGCCAAGGTCTTCCTCCTAGTCAACGCACTGTGTGACCTGAGCCAAATTCCTTACTCTCTCCGGGCTTGTTTTCTTACTTCTAAAAGAGCACTGTTAACTACCACTTCATAGGCTGTAATGAGTCTATGTGCTTTCTGAGAGCTTTATATTAAACAACCAACAATGTCGGCCTTGGTGGCACATGCCTAGAATCCCAGCAACTAGGGAAGCTGGGGCAGGAAGATAACAAATTCAAAGCCAACCTCAGCAATTTAGAGAGGCCCTGTCTCAAAATAATAAATAAAAAGGGCTGGGGATGTGGCTCAGTGGTTAAGCGCCCCTGGGTTCAATCCATAGCATCTGTCCCCCACCAACAAAAACAAAAACAAATCCCCAAAAGAACCCCTGAACCAGGGGTAGTGGCACATGCTTGTAATCCCAGCCACCGGGGAGGAGGATTGGGACTTCAAAGCCAGCCTCAGCAACTCATGGAGGCCCTAAGCAACTTAGTGAGACCCTGTCTCTAAATAAAATATATAAAAAGGGCTGGGGATGTGGCTAAGTGGTTAAGTGCCCCTGGGTTAATCCCCAGTACCAAGAAAAGAAAAGAACCCCTGTATAAATACACAGCATAAGGCACACAGTAGGAGCTTAGTAAATGCCTATAACATGAATGGTGAATGCTAGTATACAGTTGGCCTTCCCTATCCATAGGTTCCATATCTGTGCATTCAACCAACTGCAGATCAAAATATTCAGGAAAAAAACTGTGCCTGTACTGAACATGATTTTTTTAAAAAAATATTTGCTTTTTTATTTATTTGCTTTAGTTGTACACAATGCGTTTATTTGTACGTAGTGCTGAGGATCGCACTTGACCACTGGGCCAAGTCCCCAGCCCATTTTTGTATTTTTATTAGAGACACCCTGAGGCCGCGCACGTGCTAGGCGAGCGCTCTGCCGCTGAGTGCCACAATCCCAGCCCTTGAACATGATTTTTTAAAATTTATTTTTGTCATTATTTCCTAAACAGCACAGTATAGCAACTATTTATATTATATTGGGTATTATAAGAAGTCTAGAGATGATTTAAAATACACAAAAGTTTGCGCATATGCAAATATTATGCCATTTTATATAAGGGACTTGATCCTCTGCAGAGTTTGGTATTCATGCGGGGGCGGGGGGGGGTTCCTAGAACCAATGCCCCACAGATACTGAGGGACAACAATACTTAGAATTCCACCTGCTCTCCCAGTGCCAGATGCCTTCCTTGAACCCAGAGCCTCCTCTTCCCATAGGACCCCCTCCAACCTTTCCTTCCCATTCCTTCATCCCTGGGTACCATACCCACCTGGCCTCCTCTAGGAGGGCCTCCTAGACTGAACCTGGGCAATGCACAAATTCTCCCCAGTCCATTCCCTCCTTTTCATTTGTGTGTGGGGTTTTGTTTTGCTTTTTGGATTGAATCCAGGGCACTCTACCACTGAGCTACATCCTCAGGTCAATGTACTTAAGTATGTATAAGGGTCTCACTAAGTTGTTGAGGGTCTTGGTAAGTTGCCCAGGCTGGCCTCAAACTTTTGATCCTCCTGCCTCAGCCTCCTGAGCTACTGGGATTCCAGGTGTGCACCACCATGTCCAGCCAGCCCCTCCTCCCCTCTCCCTCTTCTCTGTAGGCCCCATCATTCTCTGACTCCCCATCCTTGGTGGCCCCTCCCTTCTTCCTCCCAGCCTTTCCTTTCTGCCTGGCACGGGCTTTCCCACCGGATCTCCTGGCTCAGAAACCAGCTGGGACAAAGCCCCTGTCTCTGCCAGTCTGGACTCCATCCAGGCTCTCCTGCCCCCACCCTACCTTTTGTGAAGGCTCCAGGCTGGGGGGTAGGCTGAGGGTGGAGGGTGAGAATAAAAGAGAGTGATCACCCTTTCCTATCCCTGGCTGTCAGAAGCTCCAGAACTGAGAATATTCTTCTAAATATCTCAACTCTTCTGAGAGGTGGGGTGTGACATTGGGAAATGGAGACTGATGGCCAGAAAGGGATAGGGCTGCCCAGCAAAGACAAGTCAGGCACCAGGCCAATGTACCCTCAGGAGGGAAAGCTGCAGGGCTAGTGTCCAACATCAGCTTTAAGGGTCAAGCTAGACTTAGAAGAATATAGGGACCTGGGTTGGTCATGGAATAAGCTGATGATGCAGCAGGAGGGATGAAGGTTAGACTGAAGGCAGGACTTCTAGAGATTAGGCTTATTCTTACTTGCTACTCAATGCCAATCCTGGTATACATCTTCCCTGCCTTTTTAGGCTCTGCCTTCATACATGTCCTCTCCTTCCTGAGCCTGAACTGATAGGAAATTTTCCTCTTCTAGATGCTCCCAGACTAGGTTCTCTTGCTTCTCCTCCACTTCAACCTCCATTTCCCCCACTGTGCTGGTCATATTGGGGGAGGAGTGGCAGGAGCCCCAGGATTCTCAGGACCCCTGATCTGAGATGGGGAGGTTGCGGATGGCGCCAGACTAGGGGGTGCTGAGGCCAGCTCAGGGTAGGGGGCCCTTGAGAGGATTGTTGCCTGGGCTGGAGAGGGCACCACTCGGCATGTGCAGCCAGGGCCCACCCAGTGCCAGGAGACTGTATGCCATGCATCTGCGCTGGCCTGCGCCCCTTCCTGGTGCCCTCCTGCCCCTCTCTCTGGGTTGGAGCTGGAGCTGTTCACAGACCTGGCTCCCAGCTCTCTGACAGGCAGCCCAGAAACCCATATAGTTGAAGGCTTTCTGGGGCCAGGACCCGGGGCCACCCTTTTCACCTCTGTTCGACAGGAGGAAGAGGGAAGAGGCTCTGAGGTCAGGGAGGACCTGGCTGCACTGGAACATGGAGGCCAACCCACCCCCATCTCTAAGGGTGGGAATCGCACACCAGAGGGCCCCATCTCTCCTCTCCCCGGGGCCACTCGGGAGCCTTGGTTCTTTCTGGCAGCAGCTGGGAGCCCTGAGGAAACCCAGCCAGCCCAGATTTGCAGATTTGGATCCAGGTGTCCAGGGGCTCAGGCCCTTCCCCCGCCCACACCATCCCTCTCTGCTCTAGCCTTTGAATCTCTGCCGTTACATCAGCATTCCTGTTGATCACTGAAGGCCACCTCCTGCACGGGCTTCTCAGACCCAGTCCACAGAGAATCAAGAGCCGGCTGCACAGGTGACAGCCTCCCTGCGGTACACAGGACACCCACCATCTGCGTGCTGAATGCCCACTGGGTGGCAGTCCAAGGTCTGCTCCAGAGGACCTGAGCGCCAGCCAGCACCCATTCAGCAGGGCCAGCAGGGAGGCACAGAGGCCAGATCCTCAACCTCAGCAGGAGGGAAGCTCTTGGTCACCGCCTTAGTGACTGTGTAAGGAACATCATGTACCTACACAATACCAGTGAGGCCTGAGGGCCCCTAGGAATAATTGTACCAATCATATAAATAGTCCTATTTATTGCAAGAACAACTAATAATAGTATTAGCAACATCCCCAGCTGAGCTGTTGTAGATTCTTATAAAGTCTGAAAGGTGGATGATGGGGTTCTCAGAGGCAAAGTTAGCTATAACAACACAAGTGCTGGGACCCCTGTGGGTGGATCTATTGAGAACACTGTCTCTTCTTCTTTTGGAGAGGAGGGTTACCAGAGATTGAACCCAGGAACGAATAACTACTGAGCCACCTCCCCAGCCCTTTTCATGTTTTATTTTGAGACAGGGTCTGGCTGAGTTGCTTAGGGCCTCACTGAGTTGCTGAGGCTGGCTTTGAACTCTGGATCCTCCTGCCTCAGCCTCCCGAGCCTCTGAGATTAGGAAACATTATTTCTTGACCCGACTGGTATTATCTGCCATTTATGTGATGCAGATAATGGTGCCAACAAAATTAATGTCCATCCCTTGGTGGTCCTGCTAGAATCATGAAGGCAGAGTTAATCTGATTGGAGGAGATTGTGGAAATACCTGGGGGAGGAAGCTTCCAGCCCCTGGCAGTTTTAGGAAGGGAAGAAGTAGTATCCCAATCCCAGCTAACTGTTCCCCAGCATCCACAGGAACCAGGCCTTCTAAAAGAGCTTCCATGGATAACCTCAACTGTAAGAAAAATACTCTTTGTGCTTCCTTCATTAAGTAAATGAGGAGCCCAAGGTTCAAGGAAGTCGACTAACTTGCCCAAGGTCACACAGCAAAGTTAAGTGGCAGAGTTGGAAGTCCAGCTCCAGAGCCGGTGCAGCCACCACCCTGTCCTGCGCGACACCGGGAGGTATCCCCAGAAGGTTGCAGTCGCTGACCGCTGTTCCTGCAGCGGTGCTGCCGGCCAGGCGGCACCGAGTCAGGGGCTGACCCCAGCGCCCCTGCCTTGCCCAGGGCAAGGTCAGAAATCTTTACCACCAGTCTCGGAGCGGAGAGAGCAGCACCGAAGAGTCGGGGATGGAAAGGGGCGTTCCCATTAACCGGCGGACCCCAGGGGGCTGCGGATCAGACCGCAAGCAGCCGTGTGCGTGTGTGTTGTGCACGCGCCCAGGCACAGCTGAGTATGTAGATGTGAGATGGCAGCAGGAGCCATAGGCGCTCAGGACTGGTCCGCCCCGGACCTCGCCAAGGTGTCCCGGGTCTGCGAGCTGGGTGCCTCGGAGGCGAGGGCCACCGGGTGCGAGCGCGGGCCACTGGGAGGCCGGTGGGCGCTCCCTTGGCTGTCTCCCTCCTTCCCACGACCTGGCGGTCAGGCTATGGTGGCACTCACCTTCCCTGGGGCTGGGATGAGGGCGGCACTGCCAAGTTTGCCGCCTCCTCCTGGGGTCTCCTCCGGATCCACGGCTTGGTCCTGCAGCAGCAGTTGAGACTGCGGCGGGGACTGCGCGGGCGCGAGGAGAGGCCGGGCCTGCAGGACGCGCGGAAGAGGGCGCCGGCCCGCCGGGCGCCGCACAAAACCCCCTTTCTTCCATCCCCCACCCCCGCCCCGCCCTTCCTTAGGGCCACCCCCGCCCCCTGTCCGGGAACGCGAGGGGCTCGGGATGGTCACGGGACTCGCTGCCTTCTTTGCGTCGGTTCTCGGCGGCAGCGGAGAGGGCAAGGACAAGCGAAGTAGGACATCGTTCCGGGGATAAGATGAGGACTTGGAGTAGGAAGGGAGGGCAGAAGGGGCGGGGAGGGAGCGCTAGAAGATGATGTTGTAGCTGGAGGGATGGAAGTTAGACAACTGGAGGGACTTCCCATTGGTCAAAGAGGGAAGAGGAGGGACTCAAACTTAGGGAAAAGGATGAAGGATCCTGGAAAGAGTGATAGCCTGCCTCCCCCCACCCCCACCCCCGAAAATGGGAAGCTCTTTTTTGGAGGCAAGGATAAGGTGCAAATGACCGCAGCCATCTCCCTGGAGGATATTCTGATTGGATTTTGTCTCCTGCGGTTCTCCCACTCCCTGCACAGAGGAGGAGCTGACTTTGCAGCTGGGGGGATGGAGGTTAGACAGCAGAATCATGGGTTAAGCAAAGCAAGTGAAGAAACCTCTAGCAGAGAAGGGATGCCCGTGGCACCGTGAGCCGGTGTTACTGGTCATGCAAACCAATGTGCAAAATTGCCGGCGTTGCCGGGAGCCCAGAGCCTGCTGGCCAGGGCTGGGGCTGCTGAATGTGCAGGCTGCTGCCAAGGGGTGGGCCTTGAGGGCACCCAGCGGTTGTCAGGGACTCCTCAGCGTCCAGAATACCAATGACACCCGCCACCCCCACCGCTGGGCTCCAGGGCCTCGGCTTCCCTCTGCTTTCCCAGGCTTGCTCTCTCGCTCTTTTTTCTCCTCTCCTCTCTTCCTCCCTCCCTCCTGGGACTCAAAGCACATCCCTGTGATGGACTGTGGGCAGGACAGCAAGACGGCTGGATTCCCTCCTCTGGACACAAGTGTAGCTTCGTGAAGGTCTTTGATTCCTATAAAATGCAGCAGCATCCTCAAAATATTGCAAGAAAAGTGGGGTGGCCACACTGCGAACACAGTCTTGGACAGGCCCCCCTGGCTTTATCAGGACAGCACCCTAAGTCCCTCCTGGGCATTCTGGACAGCTCTTTACCAGAAGCCCCGCCCAAACCCCCATTACCTGGGCTGGCACACCTGACTATGGGCTTAGTTCCAAGAGGTTTTGGAATGTTCCCCAAAGAGCTCCTCTCAAATGCTTGAGGGTCTAAAGAGAAGATTCCGGCCACTGCCCAGAGGTCCATCTACTGTAGGGACAGAAAGATCTGGGGTGGCTGTGATTAGATCCCTCAGCAGGTGTCACACATAGATGCAAGACTAAAGGGGACTGGGGAGGGTGCCTAGGGAAGCCTGGGGAGGAGGAGGCCTCACTTTTGTTCTTTTCATTAAACAAATATTAACAAAATCCCAACTCTGAACCAACTATGCACCAGGCACTGTTTTAGGCTCCAGGAATACTGCGCCTGGTCCATCTGAGAAGATGGAGAGGTGGTACCTGAGAAGTCCTCTAGGGACAGGTCTGAGCAGTCCTAGGTGTCTCCAGGGCCTGTCTGCTCACCCTAGACCTTGTGTTTCGGAGCTGAAAGAGAGTCCCCCTTCCCCAGGAGAGTATGGACGTGGTTATTTATGTCCCTCCTTCCCCCACAGGCTCAGGGCTCACCCACACCAGGGCTCCCCAGGGCTTCAGGCCAGCTAGGCTGAGCCAGGCCACCAAGTGGCTGAAATCCAATCCCAGTGGCTGCTCAGATGTAACCACAATTCTTGCCTCAGGGAAACCTGCCTGTGACCAGAGAAGGCAGAGAAAAGTGACCTTCCTTGCCACCTCCCCTTGTGACCAGAAGTACTGGTGCACGGTGCACGTGTTGGTGCCATGGGGGAGTCCAACCTTGACGGAAGCCAGCAGCACCTGGGGCAGGACCAGACTTGGTACCAGACAGTCTGTTCCGAGAGGCAGACTCCTGGTGGGGGAGCGGACACAGGGAGGGGACACTGCAGCCCTGAAGAGGAGGATGGTGCTGCAGTCGAAGTCCTGACCTGCCATCTGCAGTGGCAAATCTCAGCAAGGGCGTCGCTCCTCTGAAGCCATTTTGTCATCAGTACCACGTTCTGATGGATGCCTTTCCCCTTGCACTGGGGGAGGGGCATCAGTCCATGGCTGGGCTCTGAAAAGATCTGGATTTTTTTTTTCTTTTTTTGTATTTTTATTGGTGCATTTTTTTTTTACTTTTTATTTCAAGGCATTATTATTATTATCATTATTATTATTGTTATTATTATTATTATTTTTGGTACTGGGGATTGAACTCAGGGGCACTTGACCACTGCGCCACATCCCCAGCCCTATTTTGTATTTTAGAGACAGGGTCTCACTGAGTTGCTTAGCCCCTTGCCATTGCTGAGGCTGGCTTTTTTTTTTTTTTTTTTTTTGGTACAGGGGATTGAACTCAGGGGCACTCGACCACTGGGCCACATCCCCAGCCCACTTTTTTGTATTTTATTAGAGACAAGGTCTCACTGAGTTGCTAAGTGCCTCGCCATGGCTGAGGCTGGCTTTGAACTCGCGATCCTCCTGCCTCAGCCTCCCAAGTGCTGGGATTACAGGTGTGCGCCACCACATCCGGCTGAGGCTGGCTTTGAACTTGCAATTCTGCCTCAGCCTCCTGAGCCTCTGGGATTACAGGTGTGTGCCACAGTGCCCAGCTTAAAGCATTATTATTATTATTATTATTATTATTATTATTATTATTATTATTGGTACTGGGGACTGAATTCAGGGACACTCAACCACCAAGCCCCATCCCCAGCCATTTTTTTTTTTTTTTTTTTTTTTTTTTTTTTTTTTTTGTGGTACCAGGGATTGAACTCAGGGGCACTCGTCCACTGGGTCACATCCCCAGCCCTTTTTTTTGTATTTTATTTAGAGACAGGGTCTCACTGAGTTGCTAAGTGCCTCGCCATTGCTGAGGCTGGCTTTGAACTCGCGATCCTCCTGCCTCAGCCTCCCAAAGTGCTGGGATTACAGGTGTGCGCCACCGCGCCCAGCTCCTTTTTTATATTTTATTTAGAGACAGGGTCTCCCTGAGTTGTTCAGTGCCTCGTTAAGTTGCTGAGGCTGCTTTGCACTCACAATCCTCTTGCATCAGCCTCCCGAGCTGCTGGGATTACAGATGTGTGCCACCAGGCTGGGCATAAAGCATTGTTTTTTTAACCTTTTTTTTCAAATTTATTTTTATGTAGTTCTGAGGATCGAACCCAGTGCCTCACATGTGCTAGGCAAGTGTTCTACAACCCCAGCCCCACATTATTTTTCAAGATTTTTTATTTGTTCTTTTTAGTTACACATGATATTTTGGCATATTATACATATATGCAGTATAACTTCCCATTCTTGTGGTTGTACATGATGTGGAGTTATACTGGTCACATATTCTTACGTGAACATAGGATTCATTCTACTGTCTTTCCTATCGTCATCCCAGCCTTCCCTTCATTCTCCTTTGTCTAATCCAATGAATTTCTATTCTTCCCCCACTCCTTATTGTGTGTCCACATCCACATATCAGAGAAAATATTCGGCCTTTGGTGTTTTTGGATTGGCTTATTTCACTTAGCATGATAGTCTCCAGTTCCATCCATTTACCAGCAAACACCATAATTTCATTCTTGTTTATGGCTGAGTAATATTCCATTGTGTATATATACCACATTTTCTTTATCCATTCATCCATTGAAGGGCACCTAGGTTGGGTCCATAGCTTAGCTATGGAATTGGAGATCTGGAGGATCTTTTCCTTTGCTAGAGAGTGTTCTGCGTGTGCAGCCCTAATCTGCACCAGATCTCCTGGCCAGGAGCTCAGAGGACCACTCCCCTGTGAATGGAAAGAAGGGCTCTTCATTTGGGAATGGAGTCTTCCTGAAGCTTTCTCGAGGAGGCAATGAACATCTCTCTAAGATTCTTTTCAACATTTCTAGCTGGGAAAACTTACATGGAAATCTAACCTGCACTTTGAGATGGTAATTGCTAAGCGGGGACTTTCTTTTTTTCTTTTCTTTTCTTTTGGTACCGGGGATTGAACTCAGGGGCACTCGACCACTGGGCCACATCCCCAGCCCTTTTTTGTATTTTATTAGAGACAGGATCTCACTGAGTTGCTAAGTGCCTCGCCATTGCTGAGGCTGGCTTTGAACTCGTGATCCTCCTGCCTCAGTCTCCCAAGTGCTGGGATTACAGGCGTGCGCCACCACACCCGGCTGCACGGACTTTCTTTACCATTACAGAGCCCTTCATCTTGACACATGGCCATAGGACTGTCCCCCATTTCTATTTGCTTTCTGAGAAAAAGCCCCTCCAGATGTGCAGGCATTTGCTAAAAGCAATCAGGACCAATAGAAGCAGAAAGGATAAAAGTCAGACTTCAAGTAGGACTTGTTGTCTTAGAGACGGTGTGTGTGTGTGTGTGTGTGTGTGTGTGTGTGTGTGTGTGTACGTCCCAGGTAATCTTAGTTATCTTCGGGACAAGGAAACTGAGACCCCCAAAAGGTGAAGTGAGATTCAGGGTCACACAATATGGAATTAACTGAGACAAGACCAAAACCCCAACTTTCCCACCTCTTAGGCCAGAGTTCTTGCCAATGTCTCTCACACCCCACCCCCCAACACTTTCTCAGGGGAAAGAAAAGGAGGTGGAGAGAAGAAAGAGGGAGGGAGAGAGTGTGGGCAGCTCTTTCTCCCCCCTTCCACGTGCAGCCCAGCTGGCTGCCTCCCAGCCTCCTGGGCCCTGGGGAGATTTCCAGCCTCTCTGGTTAAGAACAATAAATCTCCTGCCTCCACCCGCACCCCCCAACCCCATGCAGGCCAAAGCTGAGGCCATGACCCAAGTTGAAGAAAGACTCTCCCTCTCCCCTCCAAGTTCCTGCCTCCTAACCCCATGCCCAGCATTAGCCCTGGGCCGTCCTTGCTGGGTTCCCATCCACAGAGGACGCTGGGAGAGCCTATCCTTCCAGACTTTTCTACACTCTCCCACACTAGGAGGTGGAAGCCAGGCAGCTGAGTTCCTCTGAGGTCTTGCATGTTGCACGGACACCTGGGTCCTATGCCATGGGGACGTGGGATGCACAGCTAAGCACTGGCACAGCTGTGTTCAGAGAATGGGGGCTTTGATAGCTTCTGAAAGGCGCCAGGAAGCACGGAGGGACCCCCGCGCAGGCGTGGAGAGGGATAGGATGTCTGGGTGCAGCTCTGAGGGCTCCTGCAGCCGCAGGGGGTGGGGTGTCCGAGAGACAGTGGAGGGATCTGCAACTGAGGACAGCTTGGGAGACCCTGCAGCATCTACAGGAGCTGCCTGTCCCTCTGATTCTCACCAAGGGGTGCAAGCTCATGCGTTCAGAGGTGACCCCCAGCCTGCTCCATAGACAACAGCCAAGGAGACAAACCAAAGGCAGGGCTGACCCAAGTCTGTGCTCATCTGCTTCTGGAGCAGAGTCTGTCCCACCAGGAGGTCCCCTACAGCCCCTCTCTAAGCCTGCCCACGGGGAGGCCCCTCATTTGTCCATGTTGCAGGGACAGGTACTAATCTCTTTTAGGTATAGTATCTTCACGTGTAAGATGGCAAGAACACCCAATTGAATTTTATTTTCTTTCTTTCTTTTTTTTTTTTTTTTTTTTTTTTTTTTTTTGGTATTGGACATCTAACCCAGGGATGGTTTACCACTGAGCCACATTCCCAGCCCTTTTATTTTATTTTTTAATTTTTATTTATTTATCTATCTATCTATCTATCTATCTATTTATTTATTTGGTACTGGGGATTGAACTCAGGGGCACTAGACCACTGGGCCACATCCCCAGCCCTTTTTGTATTTTTTATTAGAGACAGGGTCTCACTGAGTTGCTAAGTGCCTCGCCATTGCTGAGGCTGGCTTTGAACTCGTGATCCTCCTGTCTCAGCCTCCCAAGTGCTAGGATTACAGGCGTGCGCCACCGCACCCGGCTATTTTTAAAATTTTGATACAGGGTTTCTTACATTGCTGAGGGTCTCACTGAGTGACTGAGGCTGGCCTGGAATTGCAATCCTCCACCTCAGTCTCCTGAGCAGCTGGGATTACAGGCATTCGCCGCCATGACCGGCTTGTTGAATGGTTTTGATGTTGGAACCACATAAATGTGTTATGTAATTAAAATACAAAGTTAAGTTAGGAAAAATTAAATTAAAAAGAAGAAAAGGGAAGTAATTCCTAAAAATCAGAAATGAAGGTATATAGTTGTATGTGAAGTTGGAAGAGAACCACATAAAATTATTAATCTATCTATTTATTTATGCTGTCATACTAGAGATTGAACCCAAGCTTGCTCTACCACTGAGCTACACTCCCAGTCCTTTTATTATTTATTTATTTGTTTGTTTGTTTGTTTATGTTTGGTACCAAGGATTCAACCCAGGTGCACTAAACCACTGAGCCATATCCCCAGACCTCTTTATTTTCTATTTTGAGACAGGGTCTCAGCAAAGTTGCTTAGGGCCTTTCTAAGTTGCTGAGGCTGGCTTTGAACTCACAATCCTCCTGCCTCAGCCTCCAAAGCCACTGGGATTACAGGTGTGCGCCACCATGCCCGGCTCCAGTCCTTTTAAAACTTTGTTTTGAGACATGTTCTCACCAAGTTGCTAAGGCTGGCCTTGAATTTGCAATCCCCCTGCCTCAGCCTCCAGAGTAGCTGGGATCATAAGTGTATAGCCATCAGAATTCAATCTGCAGAGAATTTTCTTTCCAGTAATTGGATGAAACTTTTGACTACATACTTCTCTAGCCCTTTAAGATCTTAACAAAATTAATCATATATAAATCTTAATGTTGGCATTATTATCTTGAGTATTGCAATAAAGTGCTATTTATCATGATAAAGAAAATAAATTATTTCAGTAATGGTGTTAGAACCAAGATTCTCAATGTAGGAGAAGTAAAATTAGGGGGAAATTTCTACTCCTTTTTTTTGGGGGGGGTTACCAGGGATTGAACTCAGGGCACTTGACCACTGGGTCACATCCCCAGCCCTTTTTTTGAATTTTATTAGAGACAGGGTCTCACTGAGTTGCTAAGTGCCTTGCCATTGCTGAGACTGGCTTTGAACTCGCAATCCTCCTGCCTCAGCCTCCCAAGTGCTGGGATTATAGGCCTGTTCCACTGCTCCCGGCAAAATTTCTAATCTTTAATCCTAATTAGAAATATCAGCATTTACTCATACACACAAGCACACAATATACACAATGTGTAAAAATTGGGATAAAATGGCAAACATATTGTCAGTCTACTGACAATACTCAGAAACAGGGTCTACCCAATGACATTAAAAACCCTTTGTAGGCAGGCACAGTGGCATATGCCTGTAATCCTAGCAGCTCTGGAGGCTGAAGCAGGAGGATTGCGAGTTCAAAGCAAAAGTGAGACCCTAAGCAACTCAGGAGACCCTGTTTCTAAATAAAATATCAAAAAGGGCTGGGGTGAGGCTGGGGTTGTGGCTCAGTGGTTGAGCACACACCTAGCACATGTGAGGCAATAGGTCTGATCCTCAGCATCATAAGAAAAAATAAAATAAAGATATTATGTTCACCTATAATGAAAAAAAGGGGGTGCTGGGATGTGGCTCCATGGTTAAGCCCCCCACCCTGGGTTCAATCCCTGGTACCAAATAAATAAATAAACAAACAAACATGCACTGTCACTAAACTACAGCCCCACCTGTGGAGGGCATAGAAAGACAGAGTGAGGGGAATCCTCCCAGGAGGAGATTCCAGGCAGCTCACTCCTCTGTCCCAGGAAAGGCGATTTGAGGGAAGTATGTATAGATGGACTTCTGAGCAGCCGCAATGGCTTGGTTGATCAGGAACAAGAAAAGAGCAAGATTGGAGGGTTGGAAGTAAAGAAGTCAGGGACAGAGATATGTGCATGGACTGACAGCAGTAAGCACAAAATATACAGATCTTTGTGTCTTATGTCAATGCCATTACAGAACATTCACTGCAGAAGAGGCACTGGACAGCTAGGGGGACAGAAGGACTCCAGAGGATGACAGCCAGCCTTTGTCCTCCTCCATGTGAGGGCTTGCATGATGGGACCGTGAATGAGGTAGCTGTGGTGACGGATATGGACACTACACAAGGACTTGCCAGCCTGGCTGCGCTCATCAAGGCTCATCTAGCTGCCTCCGCTTGTCAGCAGCAGAGACCCATCCCCCAAAAAGGTCCCATCCCTGAAGGAGACCAGGCAGTTGCTTGGGAGTATGTTAATTATAGTGTATCTTTTCAATCTGGAAGGAGTAGCAATCTGTCCTCACTAGGATTAGTGCATATTCTGGACATGGATTTGCCTTACCTAAGTACGTTGGCCAGCATCAATATCCAAGGGCACAATGGAAATGAGATCTCTTATGGTATCAAAACTAATGGAGAGGATCCACATTAGCTGGGCACAGTGGCACACACCTGTAATACCAGTAGCTCAGGAGGCTGAGGCAGGGGGATTGCAAGTTTGAGGCCAGTCTGGGCAACTTAGCAAGGTCCTCAGCAACTTAGAGAGAACCTATGTCAAAATAAAAAATAGAAAGGACTGGAAAGCTGGGCACGGTGGTGCACGCCTGTAACGCAGCACTTGGGAGGCTGAGGCAGGAGGATCGCGAGTTCAAAGCCAGCCTCAGCCATGGCGAGGCACTTAGCAACTCAGTGAGACCCTGTCTCTAATAAAATACAAAAAAGGGCTGGGGATGTGGCCCAGTGGTCGAGTGCCCCTGAGTTCAATCCCCAGCACCAAAAAAAGAAAAGAAAGGACTGGAAAAGTGGCTCAGTCGTAGAATGTCCTGGGTTCACTACCCAGTGCTGTGAAATAAAACAAGATCCACTTTATAGTGAAGAAAATGTGACAGTGGGCACGTGACCACTGATCCATTGGCCCTACAATCTACCACATCAACTGTTAAGTGGCCAACTTGATAGTTGAACTAGCATGGCCTTTTTTTTTTTTTTTTTTTTAATTTTTTCATACAGGGGATTGAACCCAGGCACGCTTAACAACTGAGCCATGTTCCCAGCCCCTTTTAAAAAAATATTTTTATTTAAAGACAGGGTCTCACTAAGTTGCCAAAGCTTTGAACTCAAAATCCTCCTGCCTCAGCCTCCCAAGCCACTGAGATTACAGGCGTGCACCACAGTGCCTGGTTTAGCATGGTCTCTTTACAGCATATCTAAAACCATTTTGGGGAGAAGGTCTTCTGGGATTGGGCTACTGCTTCTCAAAATGCAATATATTCTTTTGAGCCACAGGTCATTATATGGTGCTGAATCCTAGGTAGCTAGGAATCATGGGCACAGGAACTAAGGTCTGAAAATATGAACACCCCCTTCATCACCAGTCCTAGTGGTCCATTTGGTGAATTAGTGCTTTCAGTTCCCATACAGTTAGGTTCTGCAGGATTAGAAGCCCTGGTTCCTGGGGCAGAGGATGCATCTACCAGAGGTCCCAGTAAAGGTACCACTAAACCTAAGGCCACAGCAACTACTGGGACATTTGGGGCACCTCATGCCAACTGGTCAGTAGGTAAAGAAAGAAATTGTATTGACATAAATATTTGATTTTTTTTATACTGTGGATTGACTCCAAGGGTGTTCTACCACTGAGTTAGCCCCCCAGCTCTTTTAATTTTTTATTTTGAGACAGGGTCTTACTGAGTTGCTGAGGCTGACTTTGAACTTGCAATCCTCCTGCCTCAACCTCTGGAATTGCTGGGGTTACAGGCTGTGCCACCATGCACGGGAGATACTTGATCTTGATTATCCCATAGACAGGAAATTGTAGCAATGGTGGTCAGTGAAGGGTTTGATATTGAAAGACTGAGGCCTTCAGGAATGATAAGTCTGGGTTGTCCATTGGGAGAGCTCCAGAAAATGAATTGTAGAGGAGGGAAATGTTAAATGTTGATACAGACTTGGAACTCATGGCCACAATAGTAACTGTAGTTTGTCCCACTAACCCTTCTGTTGTAAGACTTTCTTTTAAAGAATCAGAAATTGTGAGCTAGAGATGTAGTTCAGTGGCAGAGCACTTGCTTAGCATGCTTGAAGCCCTGGGTTCACTCCCCAGAATGGAATCAGAAATAGCAATTAGAAGCTGAGGCAGGAGGATCACGAGTTCAAAGCCAGCCTCAGCAACTTAGCAAGGCCCTAAACAACTCAGTGAGACCCTGTCTTTAAATAAAATACAAAAAAGGGATGGGAATGTGGCTCAGTAAAAAAGCAATGAAAGAAAAGAAATAGCAATCAGTCATCACCTTGAAGCATCAGCATGACAGGACAAAGTGAATCAGTAAATCTAACACAAGGCACAAAGGATCTGAGCAGTACATAGAGTGGATTGCAGCTGTGACCCAATTTTTCCAGCATTCACCTCTACAAGGAGAAGGGATCTTTGTGACATCTGTGACTCTGCCTGAGGGATTTTTTTTTTTCCTTCTTGTTGTGGGAACACTTTTGGGCTCAGGACAAGCCAGAAATGCTTGAGAGCTAAATCTCCCAGATGGGACTCAACCAACAGTGCAAGTGACAAATAATATATATATGAGTGTGTGTATATATATTATTTGTCACCTACACTCCCAGGAGTGCTCTACCACTGAGCCACATCCCCATTTTTTTAATTTTGAGAAAGGGTCTTGCTAAGTTGCAGGGAGTGACCTTAAACTTGGGATCTTCCTACATGTGCCTCCAATCACTGGTATCACAGGTATGAGTCACCACATGTGTCCCCTAAAGTGGAATTTTATAATGGTCAAATTGGATAGTGGAGTTCTTCATCATACTATCTTCTCTACGTCTGAGTATTTTTAAAATTCTCAGTAATAGAAAAAAAAAAAAGATTTAATGGTATTAGCAACATTCAGAGTAGTGGTATGAATCAATGGAATTGTTTCTATGGGTATTAGAAATGGAGGGTTACAGCAAATGGAAAGCTCTTTCCAAGGCCTTTTTTGCTCTATTGGGTAGTTTCTGTTTGTTTGTTTGTTTTGCGTAGTGGAGATCAAACCCAGTGCCTTGAACTTGGCCCTGGGCCTACCACTAAGCTACACCTGGGCCCCTAGGGCCATTTCTCATATGATCTCTCCACCAAGGCTGAAGGTATTGTACTGAAGAAAATCCATTTTCTTGTTGCCTGAACTGATGGAGCCCAGGATCTTGGTTTTCTGGGGCTGTAATTTTATCACAGGCTAGTGAAGGAGCCCTAATTAGGAAGGGCTGTTGCAGCTAGCTGGAAGCCATAAGTTCCACCTGATATGTATGTGATGCACCTGTAGGCACCCGCAAACCTGAAGGTATATAACCGGGTGAAAGCGGTCCGAGTTAGGAGAACGGAGAATTCAGACAGTCGGGCAGTCACTGGGTCGGTCAGAAGAATCAGAGCGGCCAGAACGTAGGCAGAGCGGTTACAGAAGAGAAACCAGATAGAAGAAGTAATGACTGGCCAGAGTTAGGCCGAGGCTCCAGAGGACTGGTCAGAGTTAGGCCGAGGCTCCCGAGGAAGACAGAAGAAAGAAGAAGGAAGAAAGAAGAGAGAAGAAAGAAGCTCTAATCTTTCTCTAAGCTAAGCTCTATCTTTCTTTCTCTCTAAGAAGCTAAGCTAAGCTCTATCTTTCTTTCTCTCTAAGACTCTAAGCTAAGAAGACAAGAAGAAAAGCTCGCTTTAATCTTTCTCTCTAAAAATCTTTCTTTCCCTCTCTAAGCTCTAAGAAAGTAGAAGTAAAAGTAGTAAAAGCTATACTCTGCCTCCGAGATTTTTTCCCGGGTTTCGGTACCAGGTAGCTTACAGGCTAGCACATAGAAAACTCTGGAGCGCCCTTCTCCCCTTCTTCTTCCTTCCTGTTCTCCCTTCACTACCCCCCTTCCCTTCTCTTCCTTTCCCTACCCTTCCCCGCGTGGCACCCCAATAAACCCTTTTATTTCACTAACACGGTGTTCCCGGCTAAGTTAACTTTGTTCAGCATTTTCTAACAAATTGGTAAAAAATTAAAAATGTTAAAAAAAAAAAGAAAGAAAGAAAGAAAGAAAGAAAAGAAAACTCTGGAGTGGGTGGATGTATGGGAGACTACCAATATGTCCCAGAATCTGGTCCTGGGGCTCTTCATCGAATAGCTCTAGTCCGAAGTAGAATTGTTCTTTCCTGCCCCCTTGTGGTACTGCGGGGCTATGCAATTGTCTCTGGCCAATGAGGTGTAAATCTAAGGGACTGGTGTCACTTCTGCGTGGGAGCCTTAATTGCTAGGGCTCTTTTTATTTTTTTCCTCCCGCAGGGGTAAATGATGGCATTTGAGATGGTGGCTTCTCTATCGGCCTGGGTCCTTGAATGGCTAAAATAAGATGACCCCTCTTTTTTTTTTTTTTTGGGGGGGGGGGGATACCAGGGATTGAACCCAGGAGTGCTTAACCACTGAGCCACATCCCAAGCCCTTATATTTTAATTAGAGAAAGGGCCTCGCTGAGTTACTTAGGGCCTAAGCTAAATTGCTGAGGCTGGCTTTGAGCTTCCGATCCTCCTGCCTCAGCCTCCTAAAATGCTGGGATTACAGGCGTGCACCACCGCGCCTAGCTAGATGAGCTCCTCTTATTAACCACATATAGAATGAATGAGAAATAAACTTTTGCTGTTTTTTTTTTTAAATATTTATTTTTTAGTTATAGGTGGGCACAATATCTTATTTTTATGTGATTCTGAGGGTCAAACCCAGTGCCTCATGCATGCTAGGCAAGTACTCTACCTCTGAGCCACAACCCCTACCCCAACTTTTGCTGTTTTAAGCCAACTGAGATTTGATTTGGCTGATCTTGAATAATACATTTACATACAACAACCAATCCTACAGGCTGCCTGGTAACATCCTGAACAATAATTATTACTGTTGCTATGTTATTGTTATCATCATCATCATCATCATCATCATCATCATCATCACAGGTACCACTTTTGAGTGCCTCTTATGTACCAGACATATACTACCCATTGTATGCAATGTTTCCATTAATCCTTACAACAAACCCAGGAAACAGTTATAATTATCACATGATCAAGATGAGAAAGCAGAAGCTTAGGAGTTGGTGCAAATGTTTTATTTGCTGTATCATGATCATTGAAGATGCTGTTCATTTCCTGATCCTTATCTGATGTCCCATGCAATCAATTCTTTTTAACAATGAGAACAAAATGATTTAACAGTTATTGTCCCTTGGAAGATAACTTTAAAACATGTATCAAGCACCATTAGAATATTTATATCTTTTGCTCCACTCATTACTATTCTCTAGCCCAGGGCTTTTGCAGTGTACTTAGATTGCTTGAACAGTAAATACAGTCATGTACTGCATACCATTTCAGTCAACTGAGGACCCCATATACAATGGTGATCTCATAAGATGATAATGGCAGTGGGAGGGGAAGAATAGAAGAATAGTGGATTAGACAACAGGAATGAAGGGAAGAGTGAGGGAACAGGAAATAGGAAAGACAGTGAAATTAATCTGACTTAACTTTCCTATGTACATATATAAATATGTCACATCGAATCTCCACATCATATACAATCAGAAGACTGGGATCCCAATTAGAATAAGATGTATTCCACGTTTGTATAAATATGTCAAATAATGCTCTATTGTCATGTGTAACTATAAAGAACAACTTTTAAAATAAATAATTAAAAAAAGATAATGGAGCTGAAACGTTCCTGTTGCATAGGGAGATCAAAGTTAAAGAGGAGGCAAGATAGCCTCGCGTGGTGGCACACGCCTGTAATCCCAACGACTTGGGAGGCTGAGGCAGGAGGATCACGAGTTCAAAGCCAGCCTCAGCAATGGCGAGGTACTAAACAACTGAGTGAGACCCTGTCTCTAATAAAAATACAAAATAGGAGCCGGGCGCGGTGGCGCACGCCTGTAATCCCAGTACTTGGGAGGCTGAGGCAGGAGGATCACGAGTTCAAAGCCAGCCTCAGCCATGGCGAGGCACTTTGCAACTCAGTGAGACCCTGTCTCTAATAAAAATACAAAAAAGGACTGGGGATGTGGCCCAGTGGTCGAGTGCCCCTGAGTTCAATCCCCGGTACCAAAAAAAAAAAAAAAAAAAAAAATACAAAATAGGGCTGGGTGGATGGGGTTATGGCTCAGTGGTAGAGCGCTTGTCTAGCACATGCGCGGCCCAGGTTCGATCCTCAGCACCACGTAAAAATAAAGACATTGTGTACAACTAAAACAAATAAATAAAAATAAATATTAAAAAAATAAGGCTGGGGGGCTGGGGTTGTGGCTCAGGGGTAGAGCGCTTGCCTAGCACGTGCACAGCCCGGGTTCGATCCTCAGTACCACATACAAATAAACGCATTGTATACAACTAAAGCAAATAATAAATAAATATTTAAAAAAAATAAGGCTGGGGATATGGCTCAGTGCCACTGAATTCAATCCCCAGTAACAAAACAAACAACAACAAAAAAAAAAAAAGCAAGAGAAAAGGAAACTTCAGAAGAAAAAGAACTCCCAAGAAAATTCACAGTGAAGGGTTTAGCAGAAGCTTTGTAAACCTCAGCAAGCTCCTTAAAAAGTTTGAAAGCATAGGGGTAGAGCACTTGCTGGCATGGGTGAGGCACTGGGTTTGACTCTGAGCACCACATATAAATAAATAAAAATAAAGTCCATCAACAACTAAAATAAATGAATAAAAAGTTTGAAAGCATGGACCCAACACTGAAGGTTCTGATTATAAACATATGAACATTAACATGTTCATCATTAAAGAGAAAAGCATTAGTGGCATATTACCTACGTGTAAACAAATCATGATGAAAAAAAGAAGCAAACCACCTTGCACATATTTCTGAAGAGTGACACCTCCTCAAGAGAGCCTCAGGCAGGTCCTTCAGGAGTGATTCCAGAAGAAGGCATCTCTATGAGAGGAGATGGCAGCAGCTCCAAGTGTGTTGCTGTCCCCAAATACCTTCCAGGGGGGGAAAGATGAGAAGGTAGCAGACCTTGGCAATTATAATCCTGGCCTATGTAGGCTAATGTGTGTGTGTGTGTGTGTGTGTGTATTAGTTTTTAACAAAAAAGTTTTTCAAAAACGATTAATAGGAGGTGGAGTCATAGCTCAGTGGTAGAACACTTGCCTGGCATCTGTGAGGCCCTGGGTTCGATCCTCAGCACCGCATATAAATAAATTTTTAAAAGATCCACTGACAACTAAATAAATAAATAAATAATAGATGAAAGCTTATGGAGTAAGGATATAAAGAAAAATATTTTTGTACAGCTGTATAATGTTTGTTTTCAGCTAAGTGTTATTACAAAAAGAGTGGAAAAGTTTTTAAAGATCTCATAATTTGGGCTGGGGTTGTGGCTCAGCGGCAGAGCGCTCGCCTCATATGTGCGCGGCCCAGGTTCGATCCTCAGCACCACGTAAATATAAATGCATTGCACTGTGTACAACTAAATAAATATTAAATAAATAATGTAAATAGATAAATATTAAAAAAGATCTCATAATTTATGAAATAAAAATGTTACAGTGAGGGAGCTGGGATTGTGGCTCAATGTTAGAGCACTTGCTTAGTGATGTGCATGCGAGGCCCTGGGTTTGATCCTCAGCACCACATAAAAACAAATAAAGAAAATAAAGGTATTTTTAAAAGTAATTTTAAAAAAAGTTACAGTGAGGGGGGTGTAGGTCAATGGTAGAGAACTCCTCTAGCAGATGTGAGGCCCAGGGTTCAATCCCCAGTATCACCAAAAACAGAACAATCTACAGAAGAAAAAGAAGAAGAAGGAGAAGAAGAAGAAGAAGGAGAAGGAGAAGAAAAAGAAAGAAAGAAAGAAAGAAAGGGGGAAAAGTTACAGTGAGCTAAGGTTAGTTTATCATTGAAAAAAAGAAAAAAATTTTTAAATATTTGTTTATTCATTTTAGTTGTACACAATGCCTTTTTTATTTTTACATGGTGCTGAGGATCAAATCCGGGCCGTGCACGTGTGTTAGGCAAGCGCTCTACTGCTGAGCCACAACCCCAGCCCCAAAAAATATTTTTTATAAAGTTGGTGTGGCCTAAGAGTAGAGTGTTTAGGGCTGGGGTTGTGGCTCAGTGGTAGAGCGCTCGCCTAGCACGTGCGTGGCCTGGATTCGATCCTCAGCACCACATAAAAATAAAGGCATTGTGTACAACTAAAAACCAAATGAATACATATTTTTTTAAAAAAAGAGTAGATAAAGTCTACAGTAGTGTACAATAATGTCCTAGGCATCACGTCCACTCACTACACACACTGACTCACCCAGAGGAACTTCCAGTCCTGCAAATTCCATTCATGGTAAGGGACCTGTACAAGCATACCATTTTTTGTCTTTCATACCACATTTTTACTGTAACTTTTCTAGTTTTAAATACCCAAACACCATTGTGTTACAATTGCCTACAATATTATGTACAGTAACATGCTGAACAGTTTTGTAGCCTAAAAGCAAGAATCTAACATATAGCCTAGGTATATAGTAAGCTATATCATCTGGGTTTATGTAAGTACACCCTGTGATGTTGGAACGGTGAGAAAAATCACGTGAGGACCTAAGGATGCAGTTCTTAGAACTCCTTGTTGTTAAGCTATGCATAACTATGTGTGTGTGTGTGTGTGTGTGTGTGTGCATGAAATACATGAAAAGCCGGGGCGCGGTGGTGCACGCCTGTAATCCCAGCACTTTGGGAGGCTGAGGCAGGAGGATCGCAAGTTCAAAGCCAGCCTCAGCAATGGCGAGGCACTTAGCAACTCAGTGAGACCCTGTCTCTAATAAAATACAAAAAAAAAAAAAAAAAAAAAAAGGGCTGGGGATGTGGCCTGAGTTCAATCCCTGAGTGCCTCTGAGTTCAATCCCAGGATGTGGCCTGAGTTCAATCCCTGAGTGCCCCTGAGTTCAATCCCCGGTACCCAAAAAAAAAAAAAAAAAAAAAGAAAGAAAGAAATACATGAAAAACAAATTAGTAACATTAGAGTTTGTCTATAGATTAGTAATTTTAGCCATATGTTTAGAATGTCATTGTTCTAGTTCCTGTTTTGCCTTGGTGGCCTCAAGTTTGGTGTTTGTCTTCTTCTGCAGGATTAATTTCCCATCGATTTTAACAACTGTCTTTCCTTTCCTTTTCTTTTTTTTTTTTTTTTTTTTTTTTTTTTTTTTTTTTTTTTTTTTTCTTTTCTTGTACCAGGGATTGAACTCAGGGGCACTCGACTACTGAGCCACATCCCCAGCCCTATTTTGTATTTTAGTTAGAGACAGGATCTCCCTGAGTTGCTAGGTGCCTCGCTATTGCTAAGGCTGACTTTGAACTTGTGATCCTTCTGTTTCAGTCTCCTGAGCCGCTGGGATTACAGGCGTGGGCCCCAGCTCCCGACTCCTTTCTTTTATAGTAGTCCCTGAAAGCGCTCTGGGAGACTTTCAGGATGTAAACACATTTTGAAATATGTTCAGGTCCATCGTATATTTGTTCTCTAGGGCCCAGAGGGTAGGCCTCGGGGTATACAGTGCTTCTAACAGATGAGAACTAGAGTAATACTAGGTTAGTGTGCGGCGCCCCCGCGTGGCACCTGACGCAATAACAGTCTGGGTTCTCCCGCTGGGGTCCTGGGCCAGGAGACTTTCCGGCTCTCTCCCTTGGTCCATGGGTGCCCTTTTGTCTCAATGCCCTGTCTTCTGATAACCCATCTTATAGAGGCAGTAAATTCCCTCCTCCTACCCTCTTTTTAGGCGCGCAGTCTGCACGCTGGGTCCAGGGTCATTACCTCTCGCACACATATACCCCCACGCTTCCAAGCCTTACAGCCTCATCAAACACCGAAGGTCCCATGTTATTTTATTTTGTACGCAGAGGTCAGTTAATTCCTCCGGGCGCCCCTCCCGCCCTCTGTGTGTCTGCATTCTCTCGGATGGGAACTCCGCGGGTCTGCGATTGATGGGTTTCAAGGGTCGTATTGGTACCCAGCCGCGGGGGATGTCATCACCTCCCCTTCCCAAAGCTGGGCCAGCCGGAGTCCGTGACCCGCAGCCCCCGGCTGGGAAGGCAGGTCTGGAGGGACCGCTGTCTGACATGACAGAAGGCTCATGGGAAAGGGGCGGCAAGTGACCCCGCCACCACTCCTAAGTTCCGTCGCGCGTGCTGCTGGGGGGCAGTGGGATCCTACTCCGCGTAGCAATAGGTCCCATAGGCCGCCTGCTGTGGTCTGGGAAAGCCAAAGCTGCGCACCCCAGGATCCGGGAGGCCTCCGCAGCGCGGCCGCGGCGTAGTGATGGGGAAGCGCACACTGCCGTCTGCCAGCCAACCGCCGTCGCATTGGTCCAGCCCCGAGAATTTCCAGGCGGCGTAGAGGTGCCCGACCTTGGCTACTACCGCCCCGCGCCGCCGGCACGCCGCGTGGGCTTCAGACAGCGTCAGTCGCCCAGGCACGAAGAACACCTGGCCTAGGGACCAAAGCGGGGGTCACGAGCCGCGGGGAGCTGGGAGAGGCGCGGTGGCGCATGGATTCAGACTCCCGAGCAGCGGAGTAGGGCGCAGGGCCAGGACCCAGCTCGGGTAGTGGGAGTGAAAGAGTCGCAGCAACCAGGTGCAGGTGGGTTTCGAAAGTTGGGAAGGAGCCTGGCTGGGCAGTCTGATGGAGGGAGGAGCGGTGCCTCGTAAAGGCAAGGACACCCGCCCCCGAACACACGCTTTCGGAGTTCCACTTTCCCACCCCTATTCTTCATACCCCGCCCCAAGTCCCGGTGGTGGCCCCGCTCGCTCCGCCACTCACCAGCCAGAGCCGAGGTGAAGCAGAAGGCGTCGTAGCGGTCGCGCTTCCGGTCGCGTGGTCCGTAGCTGCGGATCCCTGGCCGCCCTCGGCCGCCGCACGGAGCGCGCGCGGTGAGCACAGGGTAGCGCACGGAGCCCTCCAGCAGCCAGCCCGCGTTACACCAGTCCAGCCCCTCAGTCCATGCTGGCGGGAGGTGGGGGGAGCGGGGACGAAAGGCGTCACCAGCGGGGGCCAGACCCCAAGCTCACCCGGCTATCTGGTTGGGTCCCCTGTGACAGCCCAGGTGGGGTCTGGGCGGTGTCGGGGTTTGGCCGCTCACCCTGGTACAGTTGGCTGTAAGTGGCCAGGCGTCCGTCCTGCTCTTCGCACGCCTGCTTCGCCTCGTAGTAATTGAACTGGTACCGGCCCCGGCTGGGTTGGTACGGAAATACCACACCTGTAGGGTGGCGAAGAGTCTGTCGAGAGCCGACAGATGGGAGGAGGGGAGAACAGGGGCAGCGCAGCCTGGGAAAGCGTGCTGGGAGGACCCCGGGAGGGGCTGGAGAGATGCTGGGAAGGAGTTTTGGGAGACCCGCACCAGGCGACCCTGTCTAGGGAGGAGCCAGAAGGGAGCGGAAGGGCCTCACCTTCCAGGCGCAAGGTCAGCGCCACGCTCTCGTCCTCAATGCCGTTGACGAGCTCGCAGCGGTACCGGCCCTCGTCCTCCAGTCGCACGCCCTCGATGATCAGGGAGGCGTCCAGGCGATGTCCCCTACGCATCCTGGCGCGCCCTCCCAGAGGCCCATAGCCCCGGGCGTGCAGTCCGTTGGTGATGAGGATCAGTGTTTCCCGGAGCTCCCCGGGCTCTACTTTGCTCCAGCGTACCTTGTAACTGGGAGGCGAGGCGCCGAGGACGCAGGGTAGCGTGGCCGTGGCCCCACGACGAGAGTGAATGACCTCGTGGATGGGGGGCAGGAGGTAGTGGGGGCCCGGGTGGGATGCTGAGCAGAGGGGGCCACAGTGGCAGGAACCCCTGATCCTCCCTGCGCCAAGTGCCCATGCAGACCCTGTCCCCCCAGAGGATTTCCCCCGGTTTCCCTGACCCTCTCCATTGCCCATTCAGCATTGACTCTTACTCCTAGTACTTCTAGCAGCTGCCCTTTTCACTCTCCCACCCCTGACGGCTCTCCCACAATGTGTTCCAGGTTCTGGGCTGGGCTGAGGTCTTACCTGAGTCCCCCAGGGTTTTGTGGAAGATGGCAAAGGCCCAAGGGAGAAGGAATCGGCACAGTGCAGGAAGGGTGAGGCCACCTGGCATGATGGGGAGTCAGAAGACCCTGTCTGCAGGGCACAAAAGGGTATTCCTTAGGACTGCGGGAATGGGCTGGGGAAAAGAGAAAATCCCTTTGGGAATTCCTGGAGGGAGCTATCCAACTGGAAGCCAAGAGGGCAGAAAAAGGAGCTGGTGACAAAAAGAAGGTATGGCTAGGGGAGGGAGTAACAACCCCACCCACTCTGCCAGAGGGCCATTCCTCTTCCTTGCTCACACTCCTCAGTCAGCAAGTCCTGATATAGCATCTCTGTCCCCTCCCATGCCAGGTGCTACTTCCTAAGCTTGCCATCCAATTGTCATCTCCGGTCTGTTCTCCCCACACCCCTTCTCCATCCCAAATTCAGAATAACTATAATCTTGACACCTCCTGCTTGAAACAGTGGCTCCCCATTGTCCTGAGGATGAAGTCCAATCTCCTGACTACAGTTTCCAGGGCTCCTATGATCTAGTCTCTCTTGCATGTCTGAAATCACCCCCCATGCTGCCCCTCACCATCCCCGACTCTTCACTGTGCTCTAGACATGCTGGACTTCTGGCAAATTCCAAAGCAGTCCAAGTTGAAGGTCACCTCATTTACACAGGCATCAGTTGGCCCCCACCCCCTCTGGGAAAACTTTTCTCATCTCCCAGTTTGCTATACTGTAGTGCATTGTTAATCTAATGTACTAGACAGGGTATTTTTTTTCTTAGAACTAATTTTATTAGCAGCTAAACTAATGGTGTGAATTTTAAAATATCATGTGCATGTGTAGATGATTTAAGTGAGATTTTCCAGAAGTTATAAAGTATAAAATTATAAAGCCATAAAAACTATTTCAGGGCTGGGGTTGTGGCTCAGTGGTAGTGCACTTGCCTAGCACGTGAGAGGCATTGGGTTCGATCCTCAGCATCACATAAAAATAAATAAAGATATTACTTAAAAAACTATTTCAAATGCAATTGTCTGTTTTGTCAGAAGATCCCCTCTTCTTTTTAAAAATATTTTTAAAATATTTGTTGATGGATTTTAAAATTATTTATTTATTTATTGGTATGTGGTGCTGAGACTCAAACCCAGTGCCTCTCATATGCTAGGCAAGTGCTCTACCACTGAGCCACAATCCCAGCATGGATTCCCCCTTTTTTTATCATATCTATTCTAAATTAGACTGAGGACCTCTTGACCTTGTTTTATTTTTCAAATGTGGCTTTTCCACATCCTAATTGCAGGACTTTAAACAAGTTACTTAACTCCTCTCTGTCTCCTGTCTACATTAGTAAAATGTGGATAATAATAGTATATTTACCTCACTGAGTAGTGAGTAGTTGTGAGGATTTGATGAATTAATATTGTAAATGTAAAATGTTTAAAATAGTCTCTGATATAGACTAAAATTATACATATATACATATGCTCTCATCTCCATCATCTCCAGTTCTTAGCATCATTTCTGACACACAGTAGGAGTGACTGTGGGTGTTTCAATGAATAAATTTACATTAAGGATCTCTGGGAAGAAGAGATAGGGTGTGGGGAGAGAAAGAAAACTTTCTGAAGAGTAGCCAGAAATCTAAAGAACTGAGCTCCATCTTCCTGCAAATGAAGGTCAGACACTAACTTGCAGTAGGAGAAACAGGTTAGACACAAGTAAGAAGTTCCCAGTGTTTAAAAGTGAGAGTATGGGTCTGGGATTGTGGCTCAGCAGTAGAGCGCTCCATCCTTAGCACCACGTAAACATAAAATGCATTGCATTGTGTACAATTAAAGCAAATAAATAAATATTTTTTAAAAATAAATGCATTGTGTACAACTAAAAGCAAATAAATAATTTTTTTTTTTTTAAAAGTGAGAGTACTTGGAACAGGATTTGAATAAGAAAACCTCTTCCACTTTTAGGAAAACCTGGTAAATAAGAGTGACCATGGCCAGGTATAGTGGCATGCGCCTGTAATCCCAGCATCTGGGAGGCTGAGGCAGGAGGATTGTGAGGTCAAAGCCAGACTCAGCAACTTAGCGAGGCACTAAACAACTCAGGGAGACCCTGTCTCTAAATAAAAATATAAAAAAGGGCTGGAAATGTGGCTCAGTGGTTAAGTGCTCAGGGTTCATTCCCCAGTACTGCCCCCCACCCCCAAAAAAAGTGATGAGACCTGAGAACTGATATTGATTCTGGAACCAACTATAATGGCAGCTAGCATTAACATGTTGAAAGTTTAAAGTCAAATGTGCCTGACACCACTCCAAGCACTTTATGTATATACTTACATACATAAGTGTATACTTCCCCTTCCTAGCATTTCTGTGAGAGTAGGAACTAACAAATGCCATATGACACATGTTGAAACAAAGGTGCACTTTTTAGGAAAGTTCAGTGTGGTCACATAATAAGGATCTCCTGGGATTTGAATCCAGATCTGACAAGCTCTTTATCACTGATCTATATTTCTATATTTTAAAACAAGTCCACATAGTGTTTTCATGCTCTTGACAAAAATTACACTGTAGCCAGCAGCTCCATTGCCTACCTGTTAGAAGCTGGTCTCTTCCCAGAGATGAAGGAAGTAATGCTTAGCCACTCTCTGTCCTGCTTAGGAAGTCAAGTCGGTCCTGATAAAGGTGTTTCCGGGTCTCTCTGGAAGTCCAAGCACCCAGGGCTTGAGCACTTGATCAACGTGGTTACTCCCTTTATACCTTTGAGAAAGGCTTCTTCCCTGTGCTTAAAGAAGAAGTCAGAGTGCTGGAAGCTTCTCTCAACCATCAGTTCACTAAGCCAGGCTAAGTGACCTGTGTCCAGCCCTGAACCTTTATCTGTGGAGCTCACCGTCCTGGGACCAGGAGAAGATGATGGGCTTGGGATGAGAGGTGGGAACCCAGGAAGGAAGATAGAATAAAGGGGACAGCCCAGAAATTATTACCTGGAAGAGTGCAGGAAGCAGGTGCCTTGTTTCTTCTAAATGCTCTTGAACCAGAAGGGGGTGGATTGACCAGTGGGCATGAAGGTGTTGGACCAGTGGGGATGGGAATGAACTCCGAATGTGGCTCACAGATCCATAGCAGTCAAGCTCAGTTGCCTCTACATTTCCATGTGGGTCTCATTTAGGCAGCACCCTCTACCTCCCGTCCCCTGCAAGTCCTCACCTCTGCCCACCAGTGTCTGGGTGTGCATGGCCTTTGGAAGAGGCTCTCAAGGTGGGCTGCTTCAAGGAAGCTGACCCCTTCTATCCAGCTCTGCCCTCCCCATCTGTCTGTCTGTCTGTCCTTTCCTTCTCTGTTCCCACCCCATCGGAAGCACAATTTCCCATTGTCTCTGTCTTTTCCCCTATTGTTGAATAACAGGGCCCCTTTCTTTATGCCGTGGGTAATGGCAACGAAATGTCAACAGCTGGGGATGTGGGATGCAGGACCGGCTGGCACATACCACCGGAAAAAGAGCCTGGGTGGGGGGCGGGCTCAGGACAGGAATTGACATCCAAGGAGAAGAGAATGGGGTGAGGGGGAGAGAACAGGTGGTGGGAAGGTTGAAATGGGGTCTCCCTCAAAACTCCAAGATGCAAGATTCTGAAGAGATTTTTATCTGAGGCCAGGGGAGTGGTCTGCTTCCATGGAGGGCAGAGGGAATAGCTAGTATTAATGCAGAAATACGGAAGAGACGGAAATTAGACAGTGGAGGACTTTTTCTTTCTTTTCTTTCTTTCTTTTTTTTTTTTCCTTTTTTTTTCCTTTTTTTTTTTTTTTTTTTTTTTTTTTTTTTTGTACCAGGAATTGTACCCAGGGGCACTTAGCCACTGAATAAGCCACATCCCCAGTGTTTTTTATATTTTATTTAGAGACAGGTTCTCACTAAGTTACTTAGGACCTCACTAAATTGCTGAGGCTGGCTTTGAACTTGCAATCCTCCTGCCTCAGCTTCCCGAGCCACTGGGATTACAGGTGTGTCAGTATGCCTGGCTTAAAGTCTTTCTATTGAGGGATAATTCGCATATTTAAAAAGCACACAGATCTTAACTGTACAGATCAATGATTTTTTTACCTGTGTACACACCATGTACACAGGTAAGCCCCTCCAAATTAAGATATAAAACATTCCCAACAATCCAGAATAAATCCAATTCCTTTTTGCTTGCTATCAAAGCAGATGAAGGACTCCCACCACCCACCTCCATTAATAGTTTGTTTAGAAAACTGCAGGGCTTTAAATTGCTTCTTAGCCTTCTTTTTCTCCACTGAGCAAACCTACATCTATAGCTTTGGGTTTTTAGAATCATGCAGTTCCAGAACTGGGGGTCACCTCAGAAGAGTGAGCTTCCTCATTTACCAGATGAAGAAGAGATGGGGGAAAGGGTGACTTGTCCCAAACCACACACAGTACAGTTGTTGAGTCAGGTCCAGAACTTTCTGCTGTCTTGCACTAATCCCTCTTCAATTTATCTCCAAGTCACAAGAGCTCCACGTTTTCACTTGGACCATACCTAAAACAGTGCAGTCCAGGAGTTGGGGTAGGGGAAGGGTACCCCGGTTATACTCTTCAGGGGTCCAATTGGCTGTATTCTTTCTATTCACTCCATCTCTGTCCCTAAGCCTTTCCTTCCTCCTCCCTGGACTGTCTCTCATGAGAGAAGACAAATAGCCCCTGTCTCCTGGGACAGGACGCCCTGATCCAGTGCATCTGATTGGCTTCCTCCCAATTCAAATAGGGACAGGGAGAGGAAAGGGAGGGGAGTATAAATGGCTCCACAGCCTGGATGGTTGTCTCCTTTCTCAGGTTCACTGGATACTGCTCCTTTCCTCCAAATCACTTCTCACTGTGGTTGGAAGTCTCTGGGATGTTAACCCATAAAGGCTGAGCTTGGCAGAGAGAAAGGCCTAGAACTATTTGATAGACGCAAAAGGAACCCTTTGAGGATGTCCGGGATTACAGGTGTGTCAGTATGCCTGGCTTAAAGTCTTTCTATTGAGGATAATTCGCATATTTAAAAAGCACACAGATCTTAACTGTACAGATCAATGATTTTTTTACCTGTGTACACACCATGTACACAGGTAAGCCCCTCCAAATTAAGATATAAAAACATTCCCAACAATCCAGAATAAATCCAATTCCTTTTTGCTTGCTATCAAAGCAGATGAAGGACTCCCACCACCCACCTCCATTAATAGTTGTTTAGAAAACTGCAGGGCTTTAAATTGCTTCTTAGCCTTCTTTTTCTCCACTGAGCAAACCTACATCTATAGCTTTGGGTTTTTAGAATCATGCAGTTCCAGAACTGGGGGTCACCTCAGAAGAGTGAGCTTCCTCATTTACCAGATGAAGAAGAGATGGGGGAAAGGGTGACTTGTCCCAAACCACACACAGTACAGTTGTTGAGTCAGGTCCAGAACTTTCTGCTGTCTTGCACTAATCCCTCTTCAATTTATCTCCAAGTCACAAGAGCTCCACGTTTTCACTTGGACCATACCTAAAACAGTGCAGTCCAGGAGTTGGGGTAGGGGAAGGGTACCCCGGTTATACTCTTCAGGGGTCCAATTGGCTGTATTCTTTCTATTCACTCCATCTCTGTCCCTAAGCCTTTCCTTCCTCCTCCCTGGACTGTCTCTCATGAGAGAAGACAAATAGCCCCTGTCTCCTGGGACAGGACGCCCTGATCCAGTGCATCTGATTGGCTTCCTCCCAATTCAAATAGGGACAGGGAGAGGAAAGGGAGGGGAGTATAAATGGCTCCACAGCCTGGATGGTTGTCTCCTTTCTCAGGTTCACTGGATACTGCTCCTTTCCTCCAAATCACTTCTCACTGTGGTTGGAAGTCTCTGGGATGTTAACCCATAAAGGCTGAGCTTGGCAGAGAGAAAGGCCTAGAACTATTTGATAGACGCAAAAGGAACCCTTTGAGGATGTCCAGAAAGTGTCAGTCGCTGTTCGAGATCACATAGTTAACCAAATAACCCAGACAGTTTATCCCCAAAGCTAGATAAGTTCTTCATTGCCATGAAAGAATAATCCCTCCAAATGTAGAAAAAGGTAAAAATGAGGATTGCTTTGTCTCTTCCCCCTCTTTCTATCTCTCTTGTTTTGTTTTCTACTGAGCCACACAACACCCACCCCACTTTTGAAATATTTATTTATTTATTTATTTATTTATTTTGATGCCAGGGATTGAACCCGGGGCCACTTAACCACTAAGCCACATCCTCAGCTTTCACATATTTTGTTTTGAGACAGGGTTTCACTAAGTTGCTGAGGCTGACCTCCAAATTGTGATCCTCTTGTTTCAGCCTCCCTGGTTGCTTGGATTACAGGTGTGCACCACTATGTTCAGCTTTTTTTTTTTTTTTTTTTTAATCTTATTTTAAGGTAGGGTCTCACTAAGTTGCCAGATTAGCCTTGAATCAGTCTCCGCAATTTAGTGAACCAGCCACCCAAATCTCTGGGATTACAGGTGTGCACGACCCCACCCAGGTAATTTTAAACAATTTAACAAATATAAAAAACGTTATGGCTAGGGATGGAGATACAGCTTGATGGTAGAGTGCTTGCCTAGCATGGGGGAAGTCTTGCCCCCACCAAAAAAATTTTTTTTCTTAAAGAATCCAAAAAGCCAGGCGCAGTGGTGCATGCTAGTAATCCCAACTACTCTGGATACTGAGGGAGGAGGAGCACAAGTTCCAGACCAGCCTGAGCACCTTATCAAGACCCTGTCTCAAAATGAAATTAAAAGGACCGGGCGTGGTGGTGCACGCCTGTAATCCCAGCACTTGGGAGGCTGAGGCAGGAGGATCACAAGTTCAAAGCCAGCCTCAGCAATGGCGAGGCACTTAGCAACTCAGTGAGACCCTGCCTCTGATAAAATACAAAAATGGGCTGGGGATGTGGCCCAGTGGTCGAGTGTCACTGAGTTTAATCCCCCGGTACCAAAAAAAAAAAAAAAGAAAGAAATTAAAAGGGCTGGATATGTGGCTCAGTGGTACAGTGCCCCTGGGTTCAATCCCCACAAAAATACATATATAAAATGGAATAAAATAAATTAGGGTTGGGGGTATAGTTTAGTGATAAGAGCTTTTGCTTCGCAAGAGCAAGGCCTAGGGTTGGGTTCAATCCCAAGCACTGAAGGGAAAATGAAAATTCCCCTTAACACTTTGTTATCTATTCTTCCAATCGTGCAAGGCACTTATATATTTTCATACATTATACATAAATTTAAATGGTAATATGCAATACGAAAGAGCGCCAGCAGGTGGTGCAAGAGGGCTGCGTCAGTCGCGCGGACAGCCTCTGCAGAGTTTTGGGTGCCACACCCAGTTCCTGTCCCGTTCATCTTTCAGGGATCACCAGATATTTAAGGCAGAGGATGCTCAAAGGAAAGACTTCACAGCTCGGGTGGTGTCCTTCACACTCAGAGCGCCCTGCGGACCCTTGTTTTTCTTGTGCTCAGCTAAGGTCTAGTTGTGAGAGTGGGAGTCCCAATTTCTTAAGATACTTTGCTTCATGTTTGGAGCAACAGTGCCAAGAGAAGGATAAGGCTGGGATTCCTTGGTGTCTTTCTTGCCATGGTGGTTCCCTTTCCCATCTCTACTCAAGTTAGTGTTGAGGTCTTTTATACAGCCCCTTTCAGATTTTTTTTTTTTTTTTTTTTTTTAAGTACCATGGATTGAATTCAGGGACACAGACTGAGCCACATCCCCAGCCCTATTTTGTGTATTTTATTTAGAGACAGGGTTTCACTGAGTTGCTTAGCTCCTTGCCTTTGCTGAGGCTGGCTTTGAACTCATGATCCTCCTGTCTCAGCCTCCTGAGCCACTGGGATTACAGGCATGCGCCACCGTGCCTGGTTTCTACAGCATTTGTGCTGATATTTCTGCAACTATCTCATTTGGATTTAAAAAAAATAAAAAAGAAAGAAAGAAAGAAAAAAAAAAAAGTACAGGGTGCGATGGTGCACATCTATAATCCCAGCTACTCCAGAAGTTGAAGCAGGAAAATCACAAAATCAAGGCCTGCTTAAGGCAATTTAGCAAGATCCTGTCTCAAAATAAAAAGGACTGGGAATGTAGCTCAGTGGCAGAGTGCCCCTGGGTTCAATCCCCACTTAGGAGAGGTAAACAAAAAGAAAAATAAGGGCTGGGGTTGTGGCTCAGCGGTGGAGCACTCGCCTGGCACGTGCGCGGTTCGAACCTCAGCACCACGTAAACATAAATGCGTTGCATTGTGTACAACTAAAGCAAATAAATAAATACTAAAAAAAAGAAAAGAAAAAGAAAAAGAAATAAAATAAAGCAACCCAAGTGGTGTGTTGAAACCTGTAGTCCTTTAGGACAACTCTAGAAGTTCAGCAAGCACTGCAACGGAAAGAGGGCCACCAGCATTTACATATGCTAGAGGTCCCAAGCCCCTTCAGCGAAGTGTGGCCAGGGAAAGTTGAGGCAGAACTAGAGAAACAGGATTTAGGGATCAGAGACAGGTTTTGACCCAGATCGGAGAGAACAATGGCACCAAGAGGCAGATAACAATACTGCTTCAAAGAAAATAAATAGTAAGCTGAACCCACACTGATGGCAGTGCTAATGCTGTGACCATGTTGTAGCCTACTTCCTTTCTCTGTGCTCTGCCTGGACCTCAAGTTACTTACCTACAGCTAGAGGCAATTACATAAAATACCGGATAATGGTGAGAATCAAATAAATCACCCCTCAACATCCACAGGGGATTAGTTTTAGGACCACCTGCAGATCCAAAATCTGGATACTCAAGTTCTTTACATAAAACAGCCTAGTATTTGCATGTAACCTAGGCACATCCTCTCATATACTTTATTGCTTTTGTTTTCTTTTTAGTACTGGGTATTGAACCCAGGGGGGTGCTTTACTGCTGAGCTACATCCTCAGCCCTTTTTATTATTTTATTTATTTATTTATTTATTTATTTATTTATTTATTTTTTGTGGTACCGGGGATTGAACTCAGGGGCACTCGACCACTGGGCCACATCCCCAGCCCTTTTTTGTATTTTATTTAGAGACAGGGTTTCACTGAGTTGCTAAGTGCCTTGCCATTGCTGAGGCTGGCTTTGAACTCACGATCCTCCTGCCTCAGCCTCCCAAAGTGCTAGGATTACAGGCGTGCACCACCGCGCCCGGCGCCCTTTTTATTTTTTAAGACAGGGTCTCATAACTAGCTACAGGCCTCGATGAGTTACTGAGGCTGGGCTGGCCTTAGTCTCCTTGGCTGGAACTTCTCCTGGCCCTCAGTCTCCTGAACTCAGGGGTGGCTGGGCCACATCCCCAACTATAGGGTCTCACTGCATGGTCCACCACACCTGGCCCCCAAGTGCTGTACATATTTATTTATTTTTTAAATTTCACTTTTTTTTTAGTTGTAGATGGACACAATACATTTATTTTATTTATTTATTTTTATGTGGAGCTGAGGATCAAACCCAATGCCTCACACGTGCTAGGCAAGCACTCTACCACTGAGCTACAACCCCAGCCCCCTTCCCATATATTTTATTTATTGATTTATTTTTAAATGTTTATTTATTTGCTTTAGTTGTACACAATGCGTTTATTTGTACGTGGTGCTGAGGATCGAACCCGAGCTGCGCACATGCTAGGTGAGTGCTCCACCGCTGAGCCACAACCCCAGCCCTCCCATATATTTTAAATCATCCCCAGATAGTTTATAACATTAAATGCAATGTAAATACTATGTCAATAGTTGTTATGCTCTATTTAAAAAATATATTATTTTTAGTTGTTGTATTGTCATTTTATTGTTTTTTTTTCCAAAATTTTTTTAGGGAGGTACCAGGGATTGAACTCAGGGGAACTCAACCACTGAGCCACATCCCCCTCCCTTTTTTTATTTAGAGACAGGGTCTCACTGAATTGCTTAGCACCTCGCAGTTGCTGAGGCTGGCTTTGAACTCACGATCCTCCTGCCTCAGCCGCCCCAGCTGCCGAGATTGATCCTCCTGCCTCAGCCGCCCCAGCTGCCGAGATTGATCCTCCTGCCTCAGCCGCCCCAGCTGCCGAGATTATAGGCATGTGTCACTGCAACTGGCCTCAACATTTTTGATCTATGCTTGGTTGAATCTGTGGATTCAAAGGGCCAGCTATACGTTAATGTTTGTGAAAATGATATTTTAAACTATAAACCACTGTGAGAAGATGTTATTTTATTATTTAATTTTATTTTCATACTTGAGATAAAAATCACAGGCACTTTACCACTGAGCCATAGCCTCAACCCTTTTTATTTATTTATTTATTTATTTATTTTTGGTACCGGGGATTGAACTCAGGGGCACTCGACCACTGGGCCACATCCCCAGCCCTTTTTTGTATTTTATTAGAGACAGGGTCTCACTGAGTTGCTAAGTGCCTCGCCATTGCTGAGGCTGGCTTTGAACTCGTGATCCTTCTGCCTCAGCCTCCCAAGTGCTGGGATTACAGGCGTGCGCCACCGCGCCCGGCTTCTTTTTATTTTTTATTTGATACAGAGTCTTGCTAAGTTGCTGAAGCTGGTCTCAAACTTGAAATCCTCCTGCTTCAGGCTCATAAGTTGGTAGGATTACAGGCATGTGCCACTGTGCCTGGCAAAAATGATTTTTAAATGGTAATGCATTGTACACTAGGAACTATAAAATTTTTACTCTCATGAACTCAAATGGTTAATGAAATAGGAAAATTAGAAACTACCTAAGCTGAGGATTAGGAAAGATCTTATAAGATCAGGCACACCTTTTTTTTTTTTTTTTTCTGAACAGAAAGAAAAGTAAATAACATTCTCTTAGGTAAATATTTCCAGTATTTGTTATATAAGCATTAAAAAAACTCACATTGTGGGCTGGGATTGTGGCTCAGCGGTAGAGCGCTCGCCTAGCACGCGCGCGGCCTGGGTTCGATCCTCAGCACCATGTACAAATAAACGCATCGTGTACAACTAAAGCAAATAAATAAATATTAAAAAAAATAAAACTCACATTGTATTGCAACCACAGATAGTTTCTCTTTCCTCAATTTCATATTTCACTGACAGGGGAAAAAAATGAGAAGAGGTGGAGGAAAAGAAATGGCACCCTAGTCCATGAACCATGGAGTTTTTCTGAAATGGAATGGTTCTTATAACATTGTGCATTCAAACCAAGATAGAAAAATCATCCAATACCTTAATATTTAGAATTTAGGCTGGGGATACAGCTCAGTTGGTAGAGTGTTTGCCTTGCATGCACAAGGCCCTGGGTTCAATCCCCAGCACCACAAAAAAAAAAAAAAAAATTAGAATTTAAGGGCTGGGGTTGTGGCTTAGTGGTAGAGCACTTGCCTAGCATGTGTGAGGCACTGGGTTCGATTCTCAACACCGCATATGAATGAATGAATAAAATAAAGGTCCATCAGCAATTCAAAAAAATATTAAAAAAAAAAGAATTTAAGTGTGTTCCAGAAATTTGGAGAGGTGTCCAAAAGTTGGTAGTCTCGGGTTGTACCCATTTCCTCCTAAAGTTCTTTCTCTGTTGCCAATCATATTGTTCCTCACCTTTGGCCCATTTCCCTCAGCACTGAGAAACTCTAATTTGTATCCATTTGCTATTTTGAAATTATTATTGCTAATGAAAATAATGCATTAATTGATTTTTTTCAATGGTACTGGGATCGAATCCAGATCTTCATTCACAAGTGCTTTAACACTGAATTAACACTCCCAGCCCTGATTGTTGACATTCTTTTTTTTTTCCCCCCTATTTATCTATTTGCTTTTAGTTGTACACAATGCATGCATTTTTATGTGGTGCTGAGGATTGAACCCGGGTCGCGCATGTGCTAGGCGAGCGCCCCACCGCTGAGCCATATCCCAGCCCCTGTTGACATTCTTTTTTTTTTTTTTTTTTTTTTTTGTGGTACCAGGGATTGAACTCAGGGGCACTCACCCACTGGGCCATATCCCCAGCCCTTTTTTGTATTTTATTTGGAGACAGGGTCTCACTGAGTTGCTAAGTGCCTCACCATTGCTGAGGCTGGCTTTGAACTCGCGATCCTCCTGCCTCAGCCTCCCAAGGTGCTGGGATTACAGGCGTGCGCCACCACACCCGGCCTGTTTGACATTCTTAATTGCAAAGAAGTTACTGTTAAAGAAAAAAATTATTTGTTGATGTTTGTCAAAGCATAGTAAGGCAGACTTCATTAAGGACCACTGAGACAGGTTTAGATAGGTCATGGTAATGGAATTCTTCAGTGGGGGAGAGGGAGTAGGTTAACTTTGAATACAGTATGGGCAAGTGCAAATTTATATCCTAGTAGCAGGATGGAATCATGAAGAGAGAATGTGAGGGGTGAGGGGATTCTGGCTAAACCAGCCTAACAAGTGTGATCAGGCATCACTTGGGGATGGTGAAGGATGAAAAACCTGATCAAATATTGAGAATGATCAGGTATGAAGGGCAGGGGGGGAATCTTTTTAAAAAATATATTTATTAATTTATTAGTTGTACACAATGCCTTTATTTTTACGTGGTGCTGAGGATCGAACTCTGGCAAAACCTGGGCCACGCACTTGCTAGGCAAGTGAGTGCTCTGCTGCTGAGCCACAACCCTAGCCAGGGGGGTTTCTTGCTGAATGGATTTAGCAGGGTTCTTTACTAAAACTGAATTTTATAAAGTGCATAGATTTGCCTGTAAGACGATTCAATAGATTCAATAGCCTGACTAAAGTTTGGCTAAACAATCTTTGTCAATATAAAGAAGGGGGAAAGGGGATGGAGGGTGTAGCTCAATGGTAGAGCACATATTAGCCTGTTCAAGGGTTCAATCCCCAGCACTCCATACCCCACCCCTCAAAAGAAAAGAGCAATGGCACACACCTGTAATTCCAGCAGCTTGGAAGCCTGAGGCAGAAGGATCACAAGTTCAAGGCCAGCCTCAGCAACTTAGCAAGGCTCTATGCAACTTAGACTCTTTTTTTTTTTTTTTTTTTTGGTACCAGGGATTGAGCTCAGGGGCACTCGCTGGGCCACATCCCCAGCCCTTTTTTGTATTTTATTAGAGACAGGGTCTCACTGAGTTGCTAAGTGCCTCCCCATTGCTGAGGCTGGCTTTGAACTCATCCTCCTGCCTCAGCCTCTCAAGTGCTGGGATTACAGGCATGCGCCACCATACCCAGCAACTTAGACTCTTTTAAAATAGAAATAAAAAGGCCTTGGGATGTAGCTCAGTAGTAGAGAACTTCTGGGTTTAATCCCCAGTACCCCCCCCCAAAAAAAAATAAAAGGAGCCATTCCTGTACCTAGGAATTTATAATACATTGATGTTCTTCCCTTGTTATTTTTGTGTGCTTATGGAGCTTAATGCATGCCTGTGATCCCAGCAAATCAGGAGGTTGAGGCAAGAAGAGTGCAAGTTTGAGGCCAGTCTGGGCAATTTAGTGAGACTGTCTCAAAGTAAATAAAGCCAGGCATGTGTGTAATACTAGTGACTCAGGAGGTTAAAGCAGGAGGATTGTAAATTCCAGGCTGCTTCAGCAACTTAGTGAGACCCTGTCTAAAACTAAAAAGTGAAAAGGACTGTGGATGTAGTTCAGTGGAAAAGTACCTCTGGGTTCAATTCCTAATACAGGGAAAAGAAAATATTCTAGATGGAAAGGACCCTTGAGGGTTAAATCACTTGTTTTCAAACCTTTTGATTACGAGTGTGTGTGTGTGTGTGTGTGTGTGTGTGTGTATGTACATACACTTTTTTTGTTGTTGGAACTGGGGATACACACACACACACACAAATCAGGTAAAAGGGGTAGAAATTGGGGGAGGGGTAGTAGAAATTGAAGCCCTGTCTATGGAATTTCTGTGATCCCAGAAACACTATGATAAAACTCACCTTGTGAGTTTGAACCAGTCCAATACTCTAATTGTACATGTCAGGGAAAGGGTGTTCTTGATGCTAAGTGAAGGGCAAAGCATCACACCGGGGACAGCCATGCAGCCAAAAGATTTATTTAACAGCCTTCGTAGCCGGTAGCGAAAAAACCGGAGAAGAGGTGCTCTGGTCGAAGGTCGAAGAGGTGGGAGAGGGGAGTCAGGGAGAAGGGAGTGTGCTAGCTCTGGTGGGAGAAGGGAGTCAGGGAGAGGGGGAGTGTGCAAGCTCTGGACAGAAGGTGGGTGCTTGGTTGCACCGGCTGGGATCTCTGGAGCTGTCGGCTAAAGCAGCTGCTGTCTGGCTGGAGGCTGGAGCTGTCAGCTGGGAGTGGCCGTCGGGCTGAAGGTGGTCGGTCTGGAGCTGTCAGCTGGAGCAGCTGCCGTCGGCTGGAGGCGATGGGTCTGGAGCTGTTGGCTGGGGCAGCTGCCATCGGCTGGAGGCGATGGGTCTGGAGCTGCTGGCTGGGGCAGCTGCCATCGGGCTGGAGGTGATGGGTCTGGAGCTGTTGCAGTGGCTTCCTCCTCTCTGCAGCGACGAGCCGATGTATCTGTCTTCCTCCTCTCAGCAGCGACGATCCGATGTTGTGTCCGTGTGTCTCTCTCTGGCTGTCTGGCTGTCTGAGTCTCTCAAACAGGGCCTTATATAGGGATTTCTGGTGGGGGGTGCACTAGAGCAACCCCAACACCATTGGCTAGAACAGGATGCCCTTTAAGCCTATTGGCTCTTGCCTGGGGAAAAGAAGCATTCTGCCTGGGGAAGGAACATCCTGTCTGGAACATCTTGAAACAAGGTTGCTTCTCTTAGGGTGTGGAAAACTCTGAGGGCGGGGGGAGGGTAACATATCTATCATTCCCCCCTTTTTGTTTTCTTAGGAAGTGGGACGTCGTATGTCAGTCTGGCTACTTCCTGCTGAAACGGGGCGACGTGGGGTGTTATGGGGGGGATATGATAAGACAGGTAGGTCAGGCTTGAGGGTGAAAAAGGATTCCCAGGAGGTTGGCACCAAAAAAAATGAATTCGCCCTGAGGTGATGAGAAGTGACAGATGATCCCTAAGGAGAAACTGGTTAAAGGTTGAGAACAAGAAAGACATGAGCTGTGGAGAAGGAAGAGCTGCAAAGGAGAAGATCATCTACATATTGCAAAAGAGTGGAGTCAGAGAATTCAAGGTCTTTGAGATCGGCAGCTAGTGTCTGTCCAAAGATATGAGGGCTGTCTCGAAAACCCTGAGGGAGGACTGTCCAGGTCAATTGTTGGGACCATTGAGTATCAGGATCAGTCCAGGTAAAGGCAAAGATGTCTTGTGATTCCTGAGCTAAAGGGACAGTGAAGAAGGCATCCTTAAGGTCAATGACCGAGAAATGAGTAGATAAGGAAGGAATTAGGGAGAGAATGGTATAAGGATTTGGGACCAGAGGGTGTATGGGCCTAACAGCCTCATTGATGAGACGAAGATCTTGGACTAACGGTATGACCCATTGGACTTCTTGACTGCCAATATGGGAGTATTATATGGGGAATGGGTGGGTCAGAGAAAGCGTTTCCGCAGAAGGTCTTAGATAATAGGTTGGAGACCTCTGAGGCTAGTGGCTGGGAGTGGGTACTGGGCTCTATTAGGGAAATACTGGGGATCTTTAAGGTGTATTCGTATAGGGTCACAGTGAGCAAGGGATGGAGTCTGGGTATCCCAAACTTTGGGGTCTACCAGATGGGAGGGGGCAGGGTAACAGGAGGTTTCCGCATCAGGCTCTAAAATGCTAAGAAGGAAGACAGAAGAGGAGACGGAGTGAGACGAGTCGGGGAGAAGAACTGAGCGAGGCGGGTCAGAGAACACAACTGAGGCCTGAAATTTGACCAGTATATCTCGGCCCAATAAAGGCACAGGACATTGAGAGATTACTAGAAACTGGTGGGGAAATGAATGGAGGTGGAGGCGGCAAGACAGCATGGGAGTCTTGTGGGGGTGAATGGCATGTCCCTCTATCCGACAACAGGGGACGATAAGGTGGTGGGCCCCCAAAACTCCCTCAAGACCGAGAAAGTGGCTCCTGTGTCTAGTAGGAAATTTATGGGGTGGCCATCAACAAGAAGGGTGACCCTAGGCTCCTGTAAGTCGATGTCAACTGTCGGGAGAGGAAACCCAGGGCCCCGTCAATCTTCTGTGGCTAGTCCAAGTAGGTTGGGTTTCATGATGATCCAGTCCCCCTGCGGGAACTGGGGCAGTCAACAACCCAGTGGCCCATCTTGGAGCATTTTAGGACATGGGCGTGTAGGGGCCTGGGGTTGGGGCAAGCTCTAGCCCAGTGTCCTTCGTTCCCGCACTTGAAACACGGCCCTGGAGGTCCCCTCTGCGCGGGGGGTAATGGCCCCTTGTTTGTGAGGCCCGAGAGTCGGTGCCCTGTAAAGCCTGGGCCAGCATTTGAAATCTTGCTCGTTCGGCCTTTTCATGGTTCTGAAACCTACGGCGTTCAGTATTCTCATCTCTATTATGATAGGCCTTAAAGGCCATGGCCAAGATCTCGGTCTGAGGTGTTGCAGGTCCTTGCTCTAATTTTCTCAATTTAGCCCATATATCGGGGTAACTTTGGGACAAAAAATAAGTCATAAGGACATGACGTCCCCCTGGAGAGTCAGGATCTAAATTGGTGTACTGTTGGAGAGCTTTCGTTAGTCGATCTAGAAATTCAGAGGGGGGTGTCTTCCCTTTTTTGTATGATTTCCTGCAGCTTGTCAAAATTAACTACTTTTTGTGCTGCACGCTTAAGACCAGTTAGTATACAAGTGGAAAACTGATCTCGCAAGGCCACGTCCCCTGGGGAATTATAGTCCCAGTTAGGGTCCCTTTCGGGGACAGCCTGAGGTCCAATGAGATGGTTAGGGTTGGTTCTATGGTTCTCATCGGCATAGGCCCGTGCCTGCTCCCAGACTCGCCTACGCTCCTCAGGGAGGAGGGTATTTGCCAAAATCATATAGATGTCATGGAAGGTAAGGCTATAAGCTTGGAGGACCCATTGAAATTCCCTGAGGTATGTAGTGGGGTCAGTGCTATAAGAGCCCAATCGTTTCTCGATTTGCACTACCTCGGTCATTGGGAAGGGAACATGGACACGGACAATTCCTTCTGGACCCGCAACTTCCCGGAGTGGGGTAAGGACTTGGGCGGGAGTAAGTGACAGAGGGTGAGCAGACATTGTGCGAGATCGCGTAAGGGGTGGGCTGGAGGAGAAGGTGGCAGGAGTGTGTAGAAGTGGGGCTGGAGGGGCCGAGGGAGGCGGAGAGGTTTCAGATTGGTATGGGGGCGGCTCATCCGCGGGATCGAAATCAAGAAAGGAGGGGGATGGTAGGGGAGCAGCCGGTTGGCAGGCTAGGAGGCTATTGTTGGAGCTGCTGTGGGTACAGAGTGAGGGATTCGAACGGAGGAGGGGGAGAAAGCCTGAACATACGGAATCTCTGCCCATTTTTTTGATCGCTCGCAGAAGTTGAAAAGATCTCTCAGTATAGAGGGATCCAGGGACCCAGAAGCAGGCCATTTGTTTTGGTTATCTAAGGGGTATGTGGGCCAATCTTGGGTGCAAAATTGGTAAGTCTTGTTGGTTGTATATCGGGAGTTAGGCCGAGAGTGGCTAGGTTGTTTAAGAGGCACTGTAGAGGACAGTTGGCTGGGAGGGGTCGGAGTGGGTACAAGAGTGACAAATAGTGAGTGATAGCAAAACCAAAGAAGAGAGTGAGGACAAGAGCAAAGAAGAGAGTGATCGGAGGGTAGTCAGCCAGGAGGGATAGGAGTGAGTCAGCCAGGAGGGGTGAAGAAGCAGCAGCAGAAGAAGAAGAAGAAGCCCCCATTTTCCCGTTCCGAACGGGACAGATATATTGTCCTGAGGAGCGTCCTCCTCAAGATATATATATATCAGAGAGATCCAAGTCTGTGAGACCCAGTCGTCACTGGAGTCAAACAGAGATGGGGTCCAAAGGGACCGAAGAACAATGGGTCACCTTGCGCAAGGATTTTCCGTGTCCCGTCCTGGACGGGAAGGAGAGACCCAAGTCCGGAGGCCAGAGGCCGAAAAAAAAAAGGGCTTTCTTCAACTACTCCCAGGAAAGGGAGAGGGAGAGAGGGAGATAGAGAGAGAAAGAGAGAGAGAGAGAGAGAGAGCGCCAACAGTCAATTCCCACTGTACAAGGCCTGACGGGTTTAGGAGCCCTGGGGATGAGGAGACCTACCTAGGAAAAGGAGAAAGAGACAAAAAGAGAAAGAGCTCCACGAGGTCCACTGTGACCATGAAGGTCTAGGTGGGGTGCGATCCTCCCTGTACAGGCCACCAGCGGGGCTGCCGGACGATCAACGGTCAGTTCCCACTGTACAAGGCCCGACAGGTTTAGGAGCCCTGGGGCGGGGGGGCTTACAATCCGATGACCGGTGGTGGATGCGTCGGAGCGGCGATCAAAAAAACCGGGCGAAGGCTGAGGCAGTTCCGGGTGATTATGCCCTCCGGCTCAGATAGGATCCGAGTCACGGCACCAATGAAGGGCAAAGCATCACACCGGGGACAGCCATGCAGCCAAAAGATTTATTTAACAGCCTTCGTAGCCGGTAGCGAAAACCGGAGAAGAGGTGCTCTGGTCGAAGGTCGAAGAGGTGGGAGAGGGGAGTCAGGGAGAAGGGAGTGTGCTAGCTCTGGTGGGAGAAGGGAGTCAGGGAGAGGGGAGTGTGCAAGCTCTGGACAGAAGGTGGGTGCTTGGTTGCACCGGCTGGGATCTCTGGAGCTGTCGGCTAAAGCAGCTGCTGTCTGGCTGGAGGCTGGAGCTGTCAGCTGGGAGTGGCCGTCGGGCTGAAGGTGGTCGGTCTGGAGCTGTCAGCTGGAGCAGCTGCCGTCGGCTGGAGGCGATGGGTCTGGAGCTGTTGGCTGGGGCAGCTGCCATCGGCTGGAGGCGATGGGTCTAGAGCTGCTGGCTGGGGCAGCTGCCATCGGGCTGGAGGTGATGGGTCTGGAGCTGTTGCAGTGGCTTCCTCCTCTCTGCAGCGACGAGCCGATGTATCTGTCTTCCTCCTCTCAGCAGCGACGATCCGATGTTGTGTCCGTGTGTCTCTCTCTGGCTGTCTGGCTGTCTGAGTCTCTCAAACAGGGCCTTATATAGGGATTTCTGGTGGGGGGTGCACTAGAGCAACCCCAACACCATTGGCTAGAACAGGATGCCCTTTAAGCCTATTGGCTCTTGCCTGGGGAAAAGAAGCATTCTGCCTGGGGAAGGAACATCCTGTCTGGAACATCTTGAAACAAGGTTGCTTCTCTTAGGGTGTGGAAAACTCTGAGGGCGGGGGAGGGTAACATATCTATCACTAAGAAGTAATTTGTTCAAGGTCACACAATTAGCAGAGTGAGAAAAGGACTCCCATTCACAGAATGCTCTTCTTCATTTGGATCCAGCTAGAGGAATGTCTTTGAGGCATCCCAGGTCCCTTCTGCAAGCCTCTAAATTTCCAATATCCAAGATCCATAGTTACCATATTTTAAAAGTAAAATTAAAATGGGCGTGGTGGTGCACACCTGTAATCCCAAAGACTCGGGAGGCTGAGGCAGGAGGATCATAAATTCCAGGACAACCTCAGCAATTGAGAGAGATCCTGTCTCAAAATAAAAACTAAAAAGGGGCAGAGGGTGTATATAATTCAGTTCAGTGGTAAAAACACCCCTGGGTTCAATCCACAGTTAAAAAAAAATAAATTTGTGGAAAAATTTTTTACAGAGGATGAAATAGTATACTAGATATTTGTGACAGGCCTTTTGTGAAATGGCTTCTTCTTTTTTTTTTTTTTTTTTTTTTTTCTGTTCACAAGTTTTTAGGGGGCGTTAAGCGAACGGAAGTACGGATATGCGGAGGCGGGATGAGGGATACTTTTTTTCCGCTTTCATTGGGCGGTTTAGGAAACCCAGGAACAACAAAATAAAACCTAGGCACAGCTAGTGGGGTTGGGGGCACGTGCATCTCCTGTTGCTGGCTTCTTTACGGTATCTTCTTTCCCTCCCCTGTTCAAAGAACCTCATACTCACAAGTCCAAACATCCCGGTCAGGCGTGCATTCGGGATCCTGCAGCCCTCCCCAATCTCCTCCTGTCTCACCCAGTTCGGTCTTTCCCGGGCTTGTGTCTTATGCATGTTTGTGTGCCCAGTAACGGACAGGTCCTAGCACACGTTGTGTTTGTGTGTGTGGGTGTGGGGTGGGGGGTGTCCAAAAAGTGCTGAACCTACTGAAATTTCTAGTCTCATAAATAACTGTTCCCTAAAACTGAGCATTCGTTCCCATAAAGCACAGCAGAGGTGCCAGCTCCTCTGCCTCTCCACGAACTGCTCAAGCCATCCCGGGTGCCTCCCTGGAGTCTTCCTCCTCGTACAGGTGTTCGGGACTGCCTCAGCGCAGGACCCGAAGCTGTACTCGGCATCCTGCGAGGACTCGGTGAAGACGGAGTCCCCTGCCCCTCATGGACTGCGGGGAGAAAGCAAGTGGAACACCCTTGGAACCTAGGGAAAAGGCACACTCCAAGGACCATCGTCTGGGGCAACCATGCCGCCAAGTTGGCTTCTACAATAGTTCCTCCTGGGAGGACTAGAACTTTAGCGCCAGCAGACGTCTCTATGGTCTCGGCAGCCTAGAAAGACCGGAACGGAATTTCCGGGAAGATGGCGGCGCCCGAATCAGGTGTGGCACATGTTTCCGCGGAGAGCACCTCTCAGTGAGGGTAAGGGCGCCCTTTTCCGGCTAGGAGCAAATGTGAGGGTAGGAGAGTAATTTTTTCCCGAGAGACACAGTAGGAGGAGGGCTGGAATTTAGACCTCAACAGGAGGCCTAGGGAAAAGCAGCGGCTCTTTTTTTTTTTTTTTTTTTTTTTTTTTTTTTGGTGGTACCGGGAATTGAAACTCAGGGGCACTCAACCACTGGGCCACATCCCCAGCCCTTTTTTTGTATTTTATTAGAGACAGGGTCTCACTGAGTTGCTAAGTGCCTCGCCATTGCTGAGGCTGGCTTTGAACCCGCGATCCTCCTGCCTCAGCCTCCCAAAGTGCTGGGATTACAGGCGTGAGCCACCACGCCCGGCTAAGCAGCGGCTCTTTAAGACTGCTCTAAGACGAGTGGTCCTGCACCATCTGTAAAAACAGGTTGGGGAGGAGATAGTGCCGCAAAGTGTGCTTACGGCCTTTACAAAGATTGCAGAGCACAGCCGGAGAGACCTAGTTGCTCCTGTACGCAGTTATTATCCATTGAAAGTCCGTTTAAAGCGATCCCCATCCCTGCCATTCGGTTCAACAAATGACCAAAAGCATTCTCGATTTCTGGAGAGGCTCTTATGTGTCAGGCGAATAAAGTCTGTCTCTGAATTCTAGGGCGTGTAGTTTTGAATTACTGAGACAAAGGATAGATTGGCAAGTCTTATAGCAGAGAGCTAAAAGAGCTGTACGAAATCGAAGAGCGTAGGGATTAAGAACAACAGTTCTGGGATTGCCTGACTACAGATCCTGGATCCACTACTCGCTAGCTATTTAATTTGGGCAATTGACTAAACCTCTCAGTGTCTGTTTCCTTTTTTTTTTTTTTTTTTTTAATTACCGATAACTGGGCTGGAGTTGTGGCTCAGTGGTAGAGCATTTGCCTAGCATGTGTGAGGCCCTGGGTTCGATTACCAGCACCACATATAAATAAGTGAATAAAATAAAGGTCCATCAACATCTAAAAAATATATTAAAAAATTACCGATAACTCCTCCTAATATTGTTGATAGGGTGAAATGTGATAATCCATGTGAAGCAATTAGCAACAGGCTGGTACAGAGTAAATGGATAACGTGTAAAATGATTGTTGAAACCCAGGAATTGATCAGAGGTGACTTCTGAAAGGAGGTTGTTTTTGAAAGCGCAAAAAACCACACCGAGACTGCCTTGTAGAAAAGGGGGTTTATTAAGGGAAGGGGAGGAAGGGGGTAGGGGCAAAGGGAAGAAGGGAGAGGGGAACGGGAAGGAGGACGGGAAGAGTTTTGAGGTGGCCTAAAAGGTTTCAGCATTTGAATTTTACTTGCCTTAGGGTATCAAGAAGCAAGATAGAGCAATTTCTTGACTCAAAACTTTCTGTTGGAGCTCACAAGGTGGCATTTAGGGTTTCAGGTTATCCTTCACAGTAGAAATGTGAAGCATCCTGAATTTGTACTGGGGACTGCTCACCATTCTTCTTCTTCTTTTTTAATGTTTAATGGAAAATTCTTAGAGCAATGCACGTTTATATGTGGATAAGAAAAAAATGGCAGAATCCCCTGGGCTCTTCTGCTGGGGCGAGGGAGGAGGGATAAGAGAGTTCACATAAACCACCTTAGGTAGAAACAGCCCCTAAATATTTCCAAGCAAGTGTACAAAACAGGCCAACAGTCCCCTGCTCACTGTTCTTAAATCTAACATATAATGTTTAGGAGGAGTGGCTGTAATGGTATGTCTCATTGTTTTAGAAAAAGATACTTACATGCCGCCTCTTTTTTTATATATCTATTTGCTTTAGTTGTACACAATGCCTTTTTTTTTTTTTTTTTTTTTGGTACCAGGGATTGAACTCAGAGGCACTCGACCACTGGGCCACATCCCCAGCCCTTTTTTTGTATTTTTATTAGAGACAGGGTCTCACTGAATTGCTAAGTGCCTCACCATTGCTGAGGCTGGCTTTGAACTCCTGATCCTTCTGCCTCAGCCTCCCAAGTGCTAGGATTACAGGCATGCGCCACCACGCCTGGCTCAATGCATTTATTTTTACATTGTGCTGAGGATAGAACCCAGGCCGCGCACATGCTAGGCCAGTGCTCTACCTGAGCCACAACCCCAGCCCCTTTACATGCCTTCTTAAATGAAAGTTTTTTGTTGTTGTTGTTGTCTTTGTTTTTTTTGTGGTACCGGGGATTGAACTCAGGGGCACTCATCCACTGGGTCACATCCCCAGCCCTTTTTTTTTTTTTTGTATTTTATTTAGAGACAGGGTCTCACTGAGTTGCTAAGTGCCTCGCCATTGCTGAGGCTGGCTTTGAACTCGCGATCCTCCTGCCTCAGCCTCCCAAAGTGCTGGGATTACAGGCGTGTGCCACCGCACCCGGCTTAAATGAAAGTTTTACCTTAAGAGTTGTCACTTTGGAGGCTGGGGTTGTGGCTTGGTGGTAGAGCACTTGCCTAGCACATGTGAGGCACTGGGTTCCATCCAAGAGTTGTCACTTTGGGAGGCTATGGATTACCCTGAGTCCATTAGTTAGCCTTGATAATCATCTGCAAAGCCTATAATAAATGAAGTGTCTGCAGATCGTAGCACAAGTTAATTGTGAGTCAGCATTGGCAGTCTTAGTTTTGAATGTCTTGTGTGATAAGCCACTTTAACCATTTCAGAGACAAATTTACTGTATAAGTTTGATAATGCCATTCTGGGTTCAAATAGAAGAACATGAGTTATTGTAAAGAAATGCCTCTTCAGGAGGATCACGAGTTCAAAGCCAGCCTCAGTAATGGCGAGGCACTTACCAACTAAGCAAGACCCTGTCTCTAATAAAATACAAAAAAGGGCTGGAGATGTGGCCCAGGGGTCTAGTGTCCCTGTGTTCAATCCCTGGTACCAAAAAAAAAAAAAAGAATTGAAAAAACAAAAAGGAAATGCCTCTAGTTGATGATGTGATAGGGAACCACTTTGGAATTAGGCAGTTTGGGCTGTTATTCCATTTTCATCAGCTGTGTGTTTTTAGGCAAGAAACTCATTTATAAAGTAAACATAACTTATCTCAGAACTGTCAAGATTATATGACAACATGTGTAATCTACCTGTTATGCATTAAATGCTCTGTAAGAGTGTCTTTCTAAGCCAGGCATGGAGGTGCAAGTTTATAATCATAATCCCAGTTGCTCAGGAGGCTGATGCAGGAGGATCACCAATTCAAAGCCAGCCTCAGCAACTTAGGCTGATGAAACCCAGTGAGACCCTGTCTCTAAATAAAATATAAGGGCTAGGATGTGGCTCAGTGGTTAAGTGCCCCTGGGTTCTTGGGAGTGCCCTTCTAAGCTGGACATTTTTCAAAAGGGGAGCTCCACAAGGCATACGTAGAGCAGCATGGTGGGGAAAGTGTGTAGCCCCATACCAAGAGGAATGTAAATGCTGTGACATAAGTAGAGAATGTAGGCTTTTCTAACTATTACCTTAAAACTCAGGTTAATATGTACCTTATAGCTTTGTTTTTGTAGGGTAATATATTTTGGGAGATGGTATTATATGGTGGCAGAGTGTGGACTCTACAGACAAGCTGCCCGATTTGAATTCTACACACGTTCCTGTGTGACCTAAAGCAAGTCACCTAACCTCTTTTGTAAAATAGAGATGTTTGTTTGTTTATATTGGTACAGGGGATTGAATCCAGGGGTGCTTAATCACTGAGTCATATCCCAGCCCTTTTTAGATTTTATTTTGAGACAGGGTTTCACTAAGTTGATTTAGGGCCTCACTGAATTGCTAAGGCTGGCTTTGAACTTGTGATCCTCCTGCCTCAGCCTTCTGAATCACTGGGATTACAAGTATGAGCTATTATGCCCAGCTAAAATAGAGATCATTCTAATACTTTCCTGAACAGGCTGGGAAGACTGGATGAAATAATCCACATAAAGCCTTAGCATACCTTTGTTGGGAGCTCTCCATAAATCTAAGCATTAGTGTTAACACCATTCTTGATTCTGAGATATGTTGGTGTTGGCCTCTGTGTGGACAGATAGGGAGTTCCCCAGGAGCAGCCAGGGAGAGACAGGCCTCCTTTCTGTCTCTCCTCAGGGCTCAGGAAAGAGAATTCTTACAAGAGCAGCCAGAATGGGGTTAATGGCTGCTATGAGCACTTTCTCCATTCCTCTTAAAAGGATGATGTCATCTCTCCTCCTCTGGTGAAAGCCAAGCCTCTTTGCCCACCATGAGCATCACCCCAGAGGTCAAGAGTCGTGGGATGAAGTTTGCTGAGGAGCAGCTGCTAAAGCATGGATGGACTCAAGGTTATCCCCATAGAGCCCCTTCCATAATCCCCCACTCCCTGCCTACCTTCTGCCTAGGGGAGAGGCCTCCTGGATTACCCACTGTAGTCCTTTCAGTCACAGGAAAAGCTAGTTTAAAGAAAAATTTACAGAAGAATATAAGTTTTCTGATTCATTCAGAAGACAGAAGAATGGGAAATTTGACAGTGGGTAACAAGGAAGAAGAAGTGGTTGGGAGGACTCAGAGAGGGAGTTAGAGACCTGGACTCCATCCCTAAAGAGGACAGAAGATAGCTCAGGTTCAGACAGTGGGAATGCATGGAGTGGCACTAGAAAGAATGGGACTAGAAGGGCTTCTAAAAGGGACAAAGTATACCCAAATGCTAGGTGTGCCAATGGCAAGGAGTGATATGTGTGGAGTGGCTGGTGAGGGCTCAAGGCAGGCTGCAGAATAAGCCAAGCTACTCACTCTTCTCTGCAGGCAAAGGACTAGGCCGGAAGGAGAATGGCATCACCCAGGCCATCAAGGTGACACTGAAGCAAGACACTCATGGGGTAAGACTGCAGGCTGGTCAGCATGGATGAGAAAGGGAACCCTTGAGAGCTTGAGGGACAGGTACTCAAGGGTTCATACTTATTCCCCTGGCAGGTGGGACACGACCCTGCCAAGGAGTTCACAAACCACTGGTGGAATGAGCTCTTCAACAAGACTGCGGCCAACTTGGTAGTAGAAACTGGGCAGGTATGAGCAGGCACAGGAAACAGGAGGGTCTGAGACATGGTGGGAAGGGGACACATGGTATGTCACCTACTCACTGATACTTTCCTGTAGGACGGAGTGCAGATAAGACGCCTTTCCAAAGAGACCATTCATAATCGTCCCAAGCCTAACTTGCTGTATCAGAAGTTCGTGAAGGTATTAGAGGCTGGGATGAGAGGGCCATCCTTTTTGCCTTCCCCGGTTTCCCTTGGAGCCTAAGCAATTGCTTTGTGTGCCTCACCAGTGATCAGGACTGTCATAACATAGTATGATCCTGTGCTCATCTTTCTGTGTTAACTTAGACTGCCAAGCTCTTAGTAAGAACTGAGATCTGCAGAGCTGGATGTAGTAGCACATACCTGTAATCTCAGTAACTTGGGAGGGTGAGGCAGGAAGATCACAAGTTCTAGGCTTGCCTCAGCAACTTAGCAAGACCTGTGTCAAAAAACAAAAAGGCACAGGGAGATAATCTAGAGTGCCCCTGAATTCAATTCAGTACTAAACACACACACACACATACATACACAAACAGTAAAGGTGGTTGGGGGTGTAGCTCAGTGGTAAAATGCTTGCCTAGCATGTGTGAGACCCTGGGTTCAGTCCCCAGTACTGCAAATATACAGATCTTCAGCTCCATGGATCCCTGCCAGTCACTGGTAGAGCAGTAATAGGGAATGGAGGTTACAGTGCAGTTCTTGTTTTTTTTTTTTTTTTTGGTACCGGGGATTGAACTCAGGGGCACTTGACCACTGGGCCACATCCCCAGCCCTTTTTTGTATTTTAGTAGAGACAGGGTCTCACTGAGTTGCTAAGTGCCTCGCCACGGCTGAGGCTGGCTTTGAACTCGTGATCCTCCTGCCTCAGCCTCCCAAGTGTTGGGATTACAGGCGTGCGCCACCGTGCCCGGCTACAGTGCAGTTCTTTAAGGCAGGAACTACCTGAGGGTGGTGGCAATGTGGGCTTGGTGGGTGGTGATTGGGGCATCTATGTCTATTCAAAGGACTCAGAAAGCAAAGGGGACCTGAGAAATCATCTAGTCCATCCTTATTTTGCATATGTGGCTAATGGGTGGAAAGTGACTTGCCAGAGAGCCCAGTTGGCTAGTAATGGCAAACAGGATCAGAACCCAGGTGTTTGGTCTACTTTTTTTTTTTTTTTTGCACTGGGGATAGAATTCAGAGGTACTCTATACTGAGTACATCCCTAGCCCTTTTTATTTCTTTTTTTGAGACAGGGTATTGCTCAATTGCTTAAGGCCTTTCTAAATTGCTGAGGCTGACCTTGAACTTGTGATTCTCCTGCCTCAGCCACCTGAGTTACTGAAATTATAGGCATGTACCACCACGCCCAGCTGGTCTGATATTACCATACCAATAAAATGGAGCTAACATTGAATGGCTATTATGTGCTGAGGGCTTTACACATTATCTAGTGAATCTTTCCATTCTCTATATTTCTGTTGTCATACTATTCCAGTTCATGTTATCATCACTTTTTTTTTTTTTTTTTTGTAGTTGTACATGGACAGAATGCCTTTATTTTATTTGCTTATTTTTATGTGGTGTTGAGAATCGAACCCAGTGCCTCACCGCACGCGAGGCAAGCGCTCTGCCCCTGAGCTACAGCCCCAGCCCGTTATCATCACTTCTTATTTGCTTTAGTTGTACACAATGTGTTTTATTCAATGCGTTTTATTTGTACGTGGTACTGAGGATCGAACCCAGGTCACCCACGTGCTAGGTGAGCGCTCTACTGCTGAGCCACAATCCCAGCCCTATTATCACTTCTTTAACAGCCTCCTCACTTCTAGTCTCACTCCTCACCCCAATCAGTTTACCCTCTACAAAACATCCAGAATGTTCACTCTAAAACAACTTTCAGCATGTTACTAGCTTTTCTTTGACTGGGATGATGCAGTCCAGTTTATCCAGCTGCTTTACATGGCCCTTCATGCCTTGTCCCTGCCTTTTCTCCAGCCTCATATCTTGCCAGTTCTTCCCAGAACAATTACACTTTAGCCAAATAGAATGTTTCTTTTCTTTGAAGGCAATATGTTTTCTTTTCTTTGAAGGCAATATGTTCTTCCACATGCAGGTTTTTGCACATACTGTTCCCTCTGCCAGGCATATTCTCCTTTTGCTGACTTTCTTGTCTTCCAGACTACATATCAGTTACTTTTAGAAACCACTCCCAAGCCTTTAAGTCTGACTTGGGCCCCCCTCTTCTACCACAGACAGCATTTCCATCATCATTCCTATGTTTTACTGTATTTCTTACCCTCACCATGTAGTCCCACCTGGGCTGAACCCTTCTCATTTTTTTTAAAAAATATTTATTTATTTTCTTAGTTGTACACAATGCATTTATTTTTACGTGGTGCTGAGGATCGAACCCGGGCAGCGCATGTGCTAGGCGAGTGCTCTACTGCTGAGCCACAATCCCAGCCCTGAACCCTTCTCATTTCTTAAAATATTTATTTATTTATTTTTTGGTACCTGGGATTGAACTCGGGGGCACTTGATCACTGGGTCAAGCCCTTTTTTTGTATTTTTATTAGAGACAGGGTCTCACTGAGTTGCTAAGTGCCTCGCCATTGCAGAGGCTGGCTTTGAACTCACGATCCTCCTGCCTCAGCCTCCCTAAGTGCTGGGATTACAGGCATGCGCCACTGCACCCGGCTTGAACCCTTCTCTTTTTTTTTTTTTTTTTTTTTTTGGTACCGGGGATTGAACTCAGGAGCACTCAACCACTGGGCCACATCCCCAGCCCTTTTTTGTATTTTATTAGAGACAGGGTCTCACTGAGTTGCTAAGTGCCTCGCCATTGCTGAGGCTGGCTTTGAACTCGCGATCCTCCTGCCTCAGCCTCCCAAGTGCTAGGATTACAGGCATGCGCCACCATGCCCGGCTCCTTCTCATTTTTATTCAACTTTGTATCCCTAGCTCCTTGGCCCGCTGAGATTCTCATCTAATTAAATTAAGGTGCTGTGAATCGGTATTGGGTGGGGGTGGGTAGAATGCCATCTTTATTGTCAGTTATTGGCACCTGTTCTGCTGTGAAGGTCTGATGACCCAGAGCAGTCCCTTCCTGTTTGTTCTGCCCACCAGCCAGCTATAAGCCAGAGGTCGCTCTACTTCTAGCAGCTGTAGTCCACCTTCTGCCCAGGTTGAAGTATGCAGGCTCCCACGCGTCTGTGGCTCTGCAAGGAGCAATCTTGGGGGCTGGCAAATTCCTTCCTAGGGCTATGAATTCCTGGGAGGCTTCCACAAAGGAAGAGGGTTGGTAGTGGTGTTGAGTGGGCCATGTCCACCCCCTTCATCCCTCCTAGACAGCCACGCTGACATCGGGTGGAGAGAAGCCAGACAAAAACTTGGAGAGCTGCAGTGATGATGACAGCCAGGGGCCCACGCCTCCAAAGATGTGAGACTTCATTTTTGCACTGGGGGTGTTGGGAAAGAAATGCCCTTGGATCTTAAGAGAAAGGGCTGAATCCAATGCCTGACTGGTTTTCTTGGGGATGGAATTAGGTTATATTAATTAGTATGTCCCTAGCACTTCACAAAGTGCTAGGTCTTGAACAAAAAACTCAGTGTTGAAGAAACATTTTAGAGGGAAGGAGAGGTCAAGCCTGTCTGCCAGATCCGTCTGTAACTCCTCATCTGCCCCCACAGCCTAACTGATGAGATGCTACTCCAAGCCTGTGAGGGGCGAACAGCACACAAGTAAGTAGTGGTCACTTCCTGGGCTCCCTTCCTTTCTACCTACCATTGAGAATGGCCTGTGCTACCTTTTGATTATTTTCACCCCAAAGAAATAATTCTTGCTGTCTACCCATCTACTGCCTGAAAATAGGTGGTTCTCTGTCCCCAAACCCCAACTTTCCCTGCAGGCCTAAGATTAGGCCCAACTCCCAATACCCTTGCTGATGTGGATCCTCTGTATTTCAGGGCTGCACGTCTTGGGATCACAATGAAGGCCAAACTTGCTCGTCTAGAGGCCCAGGAGCAGGCCTTCCTGGCTCATCTTAAAGGCCAAGACTCTAAGGCCTCTCAACCACAGTCTGAAAGTAAGCCCCCCAAAAAAAAGAAAAAGAAAAGGAAACAGAAAGAGTCTGGAGCAACTCAGAAGAGTGTGGATAAGGAGCACCCAGAACACACTGAGCACAACATCAGGAAAAGCAAAAAGAAGAAAAAACAACATCAAGAAGAAGAGGTCTTAGATGAAAGAGGGGGAACAACTGTAGGGAGTGAAGAGGAAGAGGCTGCAGGAACAAGTGGACTTGAGGAACTGAGGAGCAGAGGGCAATCCCATCAGTCTCTTAAGAAAAGGAAGAAAAAGAAGAAGCAGCACCATGAAGGGGAAGAGATAGGGGAGGAGACAGTGGTGTTGGGTAGAGAAGGACGAGGTAAGGATCCTGCAAGTGGTGTTGGGAGAAAGGAGGTGAGGAGCAGAGCACACGCTGACCCATGCAGTGGAGACAAGAAAAGGCAGCAGTGTAAGGAGGACTTGATCATGGATGATGAGGAAGGGGAAGAGACTGCTTTAGATGGTGCAACTAGGGAAGCAGAAAGCATAACATGCAGTAACAGAAGCAGCAGAAGCAAGAAGAAAAAACAGCAGTGTAGGAAAGAGGAGGTGGTCTTGGATGTAAGTTGTGAAGATGACAATGGCAGGACTGGGGAAATAGAGAACAGAGGTAAGAAGAGGAGGCAGCAGCAATTAGTAGAGGAAAGAACTAGCGTCAACACTGACCAGAGCACCAAAAAAAAGAAATGGAAGGAGAGAGACTGAAGGTCCCTTCAAGTTGGAGTTCAGTTCCTTTTCAGTTACAGCCTCAGAGACCTGGGTCAGTGTCCTACATGAAGAATCTCTCCAAAGAGGAAAACTGAGCTCAGGAAAAGCAGTCTTCTGCTGGAGATAGCCAAGTGCCAGGCCTTGGTCAAGGGAATGGACATGGTCTCTCTCCTCCTCCTCCCAGAAATCATGAACTCAGTGCCTCCAGGAGCCAGGCAGCTAAGGAACAAAGTATACTGGGGGCTGTGGGAACAGGAATACAGATAGGTGTACACCTACCAAAAAAAGCCAGAATATAGACTTATGGAAAATGTCTTGGTTTTTAAATATCATGAAGACTAAGAGAAACATGAATTTGGGGCTATGGGCTATATTTAGCTCACAGGTTGCTTGTTTATAACACTATATCAATTGATTATAAATAAATATGAACTTGAGCCCCTAGCCTACAGGTAAATACAGATTAGCATCTTCAATTCCAGCCTTGGAAGGTCCTGAATACAAATTAAGAGATTGTCCAGCCAGGTGTGGTAGCACATACCTATAATCCCAGTTGAGGCAGAAGGATCACAAATTCAAGGCCAGCCTCGGCAACTTAGACCCTATCTCAAAATAAATAGGGGTGGGGATTTGGCTCAGTAATAGAATGCTTGTGTAGCATGCTAGAAGCTTTGGGTTCAATCCCCAGTACTATTAAAAAAAATTAAAGTCTTAAAAGAAATTCCTTCTGTTAACCTCCTAGAGTCTTGCTACATTAATGTAAATGGAAGTAGCTTAGAGACAGCATTCAGCTCACTTCTCAAATGGATAAGTGTCACTTGTGTATGAAAAACAGCACACCTCACTTGACATCAAATAGTTAATTTTCATTATTTCCAAATGCCACAGTGACCTCTCTTGCCTGTTCTGATCCCCCAGAAAGGCCATACCACCTCATTGTTGCTGTCTGCCTCCCATCACCCATTAATCTTTACATCCAGAAGAGCTCCCAGGACAACAGTTTTGGGAGAGGCACTGAGTATTGAGGAGAATGCCCACCCACCCGCCTCACTGCAGACGATAGACGCATTCAGTGTCAGGGTAGGATGGCAGGTTCAGCTGATACTTCTTTTCCAGAGCAGGTGGTACAAAACGACCTCCCAAGTAATGGTAGCGACCAGTGAACTGGGTAGCAGACTTTTTAGGTGCTGTCAGAGAGATGAGCAAGTCTGGCTGGATCCCTTCAGAGTTTCCCTTCTCCACATCCCATCCTGAAAAGAGGGTGATGCTCAGAAGTGTGGAAGAGGCCACGGGTCTAGTCCCCTTCTTCACTTTGCTTTACCCTAGTCTTAAGGAATGGGATGCCCCTTCAGTCCCTACTGAAGGAACTGTCACCATAGGAGCTCCATATACATCTGGGCTTTGGTTTCTTCAATGGAGCTAGCATGTGAAGGGGACTCCTGAACTCTTCCTTAGCCCTAATGTGGGACCTGGAAAGCTGTGTTCAACCCCTCTAGACTTGTTCAGACCTAGTCTGAGCTTTGGCTCAACAATCAGGATTCCAAGGTACCTGCTTTGAGACAGAGGGTAGGGCCCCAATTCCCCCAACCTTCTGGGTCCCACCACCTGAGGGAATGTCGATGCTGGCAATTGGCACAGTGAGTCCACTCAGGACACTCAGGATGCTGCGGAATGGTTCCCGAACATCACCCTTGAAGCTGAAGCCAAAGATGGCATCCACCACCAACTCATACAGCTCATCAATCATCACGGGCTTTGGTGGAGCAAGAAAAGGCAAGAGTGTTAGAGCCAGCAGCTGCACAGAGAGCCTTAACTCAGGAAAGCGGTCTTCTGTGCCCACAGAGCACTCAGTGGCACAGAAACTATATCTCACTCAAAAGGCTTTTTTTTTTTTTTTTTTTAATCAGGTATTAAACCTAGGGGTGCTTTAACATTGAGCTACCTCTCCAGCCCTATTTATACCGGGGATTGAACCCAGGGTTGCTTAACTACTGAGCCACATACCCATCCCTATTTATTTGTTAATTTATTTTTAGATTTTTTTTTTTTTTTAGTTGTAGGTGGATACAATACCTTTATTCTATTTTTATGTGGTGCTAAGAGGATTGAATCCATTGCCTCATGTGTGCCAAGTAACACTACCACTGAGCCCCAGCCACAGCCCCTTTTTTATTTTTTGAGACAGAGTCTCACCAAGTTGTATAGGGCCTTCTCTAAGTTCCTGAGGCTGGCTTTGAACTTGGGATCCTCCTGCCTTAGCATTCCGGGGCACTGGGATTACAGGCATGTGCCACCATGCCCTGCTTGTTTTTTATTTTTTATTTCCTTTGGGGGGAGTACTGGGGATTGAACCCAGGGGCACTTGGCCACTGAGCCACATCCCCAGCCTTATTTTGTATTTTATTTAGAGACAGGGTCTCACTGAGTTGTTTCATGCCTCGCCATTGCTGAGGCTGGCTTTGACAAAACTCACTATCCTCCTGTCTTAGCCTCCCAAGCCACTGGCATTACAGGTATGTGCCACCATGCCCAACTTATTTTATTAAAAAAAAAAAAAATTTACTTGCTTTAGTTGTACACAATGCATTTATTTTTACATGGTGCTGAGGATTGAACCCTGGCTGCTCACGTGCTAGGCAAGCGTTCTACCGCTGAGCCACAACCCCAGCCCCTTATTATTTTATTTTGAGACAGGTTCTCACTGTTAGTTTGATCCTCACTAAATTGCTGAGGCTGGCCTTGAATTTACAATCCTCCTGCCTCAGCCTCTTGAGGTGCTGGGATTATATGAGTACACCTACAAAGGGCATACTAAGACCTAGAGTAAGGGGAGCATGACCACTGATTCAGGCCAAGCTGAGTTCACACACATTTTCTGTTCTGAATGCTTGTCACTTGAGAGGCTACAGTGTAGAAGAGCCGAAGACAGAATCAGGAGGGCCCAATTCTGGTCTCTGCTCTGCCATGATCCAATTCTGTGACTTCAGGCAAACCACTTATCTTCAACTCAGTATCCTCATCTGCAAAATGTGTTTTAAGAATTTTTTAAATAAAAAACTCATTCATCTGCAGAAAAGATTTAGAATGAGGCAGTTACTCTAGCCTGAGAAGGGCAAGTCATGTTTACAGCATGCTAGGGGATGAGGATCTGACTACAGAGTTGAAGGAGTGACTGGGGAAGGAAGCTGTAAAAGTGATGGCATTGGGGACTCATGAGAACACCTTGTGGAGGAGGAGGGGCTACCACTATTATTCAAATAGCATCCTTTAGGCGTCTTCTGTGCTGGGCACTAGGTAAGTGAGCTCACCCTGGAAATGGGAAGAAATACTGGACAGTGGTTAGTGGGGAGATGGGCTGTTGAATGAAGCCACCTACCTCTGGGGGCATTTCACCAAGGAAAGGGATGTCCATTTTCTGGCACTGAGTCACCAGCGCAGTGAAGAGTGGTTTGTTGGGCCTCTTGGGGTAATAGATGGTTGGCTGGTAACCCTAAATGAAAAGGAAAGTGGCAATTTAACTTCAGATCCCAGAATCCTAAAGCCCTCCCCAGGGCTCCTCCCCACATACTCACGAAGAGTTTGAGATGTCTAGCGCAGACCAAACCATCTCCTCCGTTGTTCCCGGGGCCACAGATGACCAGGACAGTAGGGGGGCTCCTGGCCATGGACGTGGGGGGATATGCCTGAAGGCAGAGTCAAAGGGTTTTCAGGCAGTAACAGACCAGGTTGGGCCAGCTCCCATCCTTTAATGCTCAGGAATGTGACTACCTCCTTGCTCCTCCCAAAGATCGCGAGTGGCTCCACTGACCTTGGCAATGGCTGTAGCGCAGCTCAGCCCAGCCAGCTCCATAAGTTGGTCCACGCTGAACTGGTACTCGTTAAACAACTCCTCGTCCACGGCCTGGGCCTCCTCCTGGCTGAGGGAAGCCCTAGTCTTGAGTTCCCGCCCCTCAGGTGTCACGAGGCGCGGGCGGCCATCCAGCCCGGAGGAGAGCAGTCCACCGCGTGCCCGCCCCCGGCCTCGCCTACCTCAGGTACTTTACCGCTGTGCTCGCCATGACCTCTGAGTCCCGGCGCCCACCCGAGCTCAGCCGCTGCGTTCCCCACCAGGTGGGTCCCGCGCGGCAGGTGCCGGTCTGACTTCTGATTCGTGGCAGGCGTGAGCCGGCAACCAGCAGCCCGAACCCCAACAGCGCCCGCAGACCCGACATCCAGCTCGCAGGCGCGCGCCTCCGCCCGGCCCAGTCCTAGCGCATGCGCGGCGCTCGTCCCACCCCGGAGAGGCTGAGCCGCCGCGCGCCAGCTCCGGAAGCGGCTTAGCGGCGGGCGGCGAGCGTGGAACTCTGCCGCTGGTGGCGGGATTCCGGTATGCTCCTGTGGGTGTCCGGCCTCCTGAGCACCTTCTGTCACGGCCTGGACAGCCCTTCCTGAGAGCGTTTACATAGTCTCCTAGTTCCAGATGTACTGAATCGCTTTGCTTGCAACCGCCCTTTGGTAATAATCCGTAATTTTTTAGCTTTGCGAAGCTGTATAGCATACAGTTAGCCTGAGTTCCTGCCTTACCACTTCACTTACTGAGTGAACTTGGGCCCTCTTGGTGTCAGTTTTCTCAGATATACACCAGGGATAGGAGTACCTGCATCACAAAGCCATGGCGAAAGGTCCCTCTAGGTACTGCCTGATAAAAAAAAGTAAGCTAATGTTCACATTTACACTATTGATAGTTTTACGTGATTTAGGAACTCTCTCTACTACATTAGTTTCTACCTCTGTTTTTACCAGAATATCATGCTGTACTTCTCTATTATAAATCCTAAATAGGTTGGGTAAGCTACAGGTTAAAAATGTAATTGAAACCATAGGTTCCCAGGTCACAACGATGTTCCACTAGGAACCTTGAGAAGGAGACTGAATTTTATCCAGGTACTTTTATTTATTTATTTGCAATACTAGGGATTGCACCCTGGGCCTCGCACATATTTGGCATTCTACCACTGAGCTATATTCTCAACCCTTTATTTTATTTTTCTTAATTTCATTTTGAGATAGGGTCTTGCTGAATTGCCCATGTTGGTCTTTTGTGATCCTCCTGTCTCAGCCTCTGGAGTAGTTGGGATTACAGGAGTACACTGGCTATCCAAGTACTTTTTTTTTTTTTTTCTTTTTTTCTTTTTTTTGGGTACTGGGGATTGAACCCAGGGGCACTTAACCACTGAGCCACATCCCCAGCCCATTTTGTGTTTTACTTAGAGACAGGGTAGGGTCCCGCTTAGTTGCTCAGGGCCTCGATAAATTGCTGAGGCTTGTTTTGATTTCGTTATCTTCCTGCTTCAGCCTCCTGAGTTGCTGGGATTACAGGCATGTACCACCACGCCCTGCTATTGAAGTACCTCTGAGAAAGCAAACACTGCTGCATAGGTAAGCAGGCTGGGGAGTGTAGCTCCCTGTGAATAATTTCATGGTACAGCAAAAAGCCTGGAAGGGTGACAGGATATACCATCTCAAAATATGCCACTTTGGCATAAGGATTATTTTTAATTAAAGTCACTTAAAAACAGTAGGAATACCTCCCTTCTTCTTCTTCTTCTTTTTTTTTTTTTTAAAAAAAATTTATTTATTTGCTTTAGTTTAGTTGTACACTATGCATTTATTTTTACGTGGTGCTGAGGATCGAACCCCGGCTGCACACGTGCTAGGCGTGCGCTCTATAGCTGAGCCACAATCCCAGCCCCCTCCCTTTTTCTTCTTGTAGTACTAGGGATTGAACCTAGTGGTACTTTACCACTGAGCTACATCTCCAGCAGTCCCCTCCCCCCCCCCCCTTTTTTTTTAAACAGGGCATTGCTGGGATTACAGGCACGCATCACTGCACATAGTTCTCCTTTCCTTCTTGAAAGCAGGAGAAATAAGACTCTCATGTGAAAGATGTGCTCCCTGTACTAGGAGGAAAGAAATATTCTTATTACTAAAGATGGGGAGCAGAGGTTAAGAGAACTCCGTACAAACTATGTTAAAACTCAACAGTGTTATCTTCCTTTAGCCTCCATAAATATTTTAGTTGCTTTTCCACAATCTCTTCCCTTTTTTCAACCTAAAACATTTAGGTTTTGCTGCTTTTGGGGGGTGTTCCTTTTGTTATGAGGGGCCCCATGTCACAAAAAGTTATATTAAATATATTTGTATGTGTTTTAATCTGTTTTACATCAATTTAATTCTCAGGCACAGTCAGATTCCCTAAGAGACTAGAGGTTAAATTTTGCCTCCCTAGACCCTCTTATCTAATATGATCAGGATTGAATTATCTCATTGCAGCTTAATACACAAAACACATTCATTTGCTACTTGTCAAAGTGGGACCAGAGTATTTTCTCTGAGGTTAGGGCCCCCTTTTTCTTGCATAAACCTCACCAGTTACTTATCACCTGCAATGTCCAGTTTTCTTCCTTAAAATGAATCAATTAATGGCATGTCTGAAGCAATCCGATTGCAGAATTTATCTAGAATATTGTGATTTCCTCCCAATTTGTAATATTTTTTTTTTGTTCAAGTCTAATTCAATAGCAGCTTTTAAAAGTGACTAACCTTTTAAGGTCTTTTAAGTATCCAACTTAGTTTTTGTAGAAACACTGCTTGTTTTCACACTTAGTTCATCAATTTATACAATATTTAACTAAATTATGTACTATAATAAAACAACTATCATGAGCACATTGGAATAAGTCATGGGCTGGGGATGTAGCTCAGTGGTAGAGCACTTACCTAGGATGTACAATCTCAATCCCTAGCACTGCATGCATAAATAAACAAATAAAATAAATCACACCAGACAGCAAGCACCTAAGTTTGAATCCTGCCTTCTCCACATACTGCTTGTGTGGCCTGAAAATTCCCCTTTGAGACTTCTTTTTCCTATCTGTGAAAGGGGATAATAATAGCACCTCATAAACTTTGTTGTAAGGAGAAAACACTAGTAAAGCACTTAGTATGTGGGGCATGTGCTAAGTGCTCAATAAATGTTAATAATGTCATTGCTAGCCAGGCGCAGTGGTGCAACCCTGTAATCCTAGCATCACAGGGGACTGAGGCAGGAGGATCGCGAGTTCAAAGCCAGCCTCAGCAAAAGTGAGGCACTAAACAACTCAGTGAGACCCTATCTCTAAATAAAATACAAGATAGGATGTGGCTCAGTGGTCGAGTGCCCCACAGTTCAATCCTCGGTACCCCAAAATAAATAAATAATTGTCATTGCTATTGCCCTGGATGGCAGCTGGCCTTGTCCTACAGGCTACTGGCCTGAGAAAGCAGTGAGCAGTGGTCTGGGTTCATTAATGTAATGTCTTCTGTATCATTACATCTCTATTTCCCATCTGAGAAAAGAAGGTCTGGAGAAAGTCAGTGACTTCAAAACCACCTGACCAAGAAGTCATGGTTTTATTGACTGATTGATTATTCCTGTGTTGAACCTACGAGTGCTTTGCTGCTGAGCTATATGCACAGTCCTTTTTATTTTCTATTTTGAGACAGTTTTACCATGTTGCCCAGGCTGGCCTCAAACTTTTCATCTTTTTGCTTCAACCTCCCAAGTCTCTGGGATTACAGGCGTGTGCTGCTGCACCTAGCAAGAAGTCATAGTTTTTAGAACTGGCAAGAGCTTTAGCAATCATGAGGTCTGGACTCAGGGGAAAAAAAAAAAAAAAAAAAAAAAAAAAAAAAAGCAGGAAACGAGTTCACCATCCATTTTCTTTTCTCTTTTTTTTCTTTTGTTGAGTTCAAAAATTCCAATTATGAGCAAAGAAAATCTCCTGGAGCTGGGACTACAGAGTCCTTAGGCCACCTGCTCAGGAATCCATTCAGTGACTGTGTTGTTCTATTTCCATACAGAGTTGAATGACTTGGGAAGAGGCTCAGTCCCCAGAAGTCTATAAAGTGTGTGTATTGGGGAGGTCCTGCAGAGGTGAGGGCTGCAGCTAGCAGGGTGCAGGTCACATGATTATGCAGAAGCCAGACTGGGTGACTCTCTTCTGAGGGTTCTTGTGGAGGGCTTCCCTGGGCCGCCTGGATGACCTGAAGGAGGCAGGGAGGGGCTTGCCAGTGGGGTCAGCTAGGGAAAAGAGCAGGAGGCCTGCCCTGGTTCCAGCTCCCTAAGCCATCTCTGGCCCTATCTCCACTGGTGGGCTCCAGTGTAGGAAGCAGGAGACTTAAACTTCATGTTCCCCGCTTCTGTAGAATTCTCTCTTTCTCTGATTCCTATAGTCAGGCCATGCAGGAGGCAGGGGATACCCCGGGCCTCCAGAGTTGAGTGAGGGTTGTTCAGATTGCTAAAGTAAGCAAAGATTCAGGGACCTGTATCCCAAGCACTAGATCATATCTTTCCCCAACTTTGACAGTGGTCATGTTCTATTAAAATCATCCCAAGCCACACACATCTTCTTCTACTTCCTTCATCCACTCTTCTCCCCTCCTCCAGGACTCACCTATTGACTTGGAGGCCATTGGGTATCAGGATACCGGGGTACTCTCTAGGGGCACTCAAATCTCCAAATGGAAGATGGGTCTTGGGTCCAGTACCTAGAATGGAGAGAGTCAGACATTCACCACAAGCCTCTTCACACTGAGGAACATCATGGTAAAGCTCTGGGAGAGGAACAAGGAGGGTGGCTGTCAGAAAATGCATTGGTCACTGTACAGGGAGGGTGCATCAAAGACTGTGCCCTCAGCTGGGCCAGTGGCACATGTCTGTAATCCCAGTGATTTGGGAGGCTGAGGCAAGAGGTGTGCAAGTTTGAGGCCAGACTGAGCAACTTAGTTCAATCCTGTCTCAAAAATAAAAATTTAAAATTAAAAACAGGGGTGGGGGCTGGGGATAGGGATATAGCTCAGTGGCAGAATACCCTTGGGTAATCCCCAATACAAAACAAAAAGAAGAAGAAGCCGCCGCCAATGTTGTACCCAATTTGCAGGAAAAAAGTCTCACAAGCCACTCACGTAATAGCCAATGAAGCCTTTATTCGGGCCGGGGCCACCAATTATGTCCCGCTCGAAAACAGGCAGCTTCGTAGAGGCGTCTGGAGGAGCAGGAGCGGCAGTCCTCTGGGGTAGGGCAAGGCTGAGGAATGTCTCTCAGGATCTCTCCCCTGCCCCAAGAAGGAGTCCGTGATCGGGCACAGGAGGACGAATTTGGGAGTGAGGGCAAGGAGAATAAAGAATCTCAGTGGGGGCTGGGGGGTTGTGGCTCAGTGGTAGAGCGCTCGCCTCGCACGTGCGCAACCCGGGTTCGATCCTCAGAACCACGTAAAAACACATTGTATACAACTAAAAGCAAATAAATAAATATTTAAAAAAAAAAAAAGAATCTCAGTGGGTCCACATGTCTGTAATCCCAGCAGCTTGGGAGGCCAAGACAGGAATATGCAAGTTCAAAGCCAGCCTCAGCAACTTAGCAAGGCCCTGTCTCAAAAAATAAAAAGGGCTGGGGATGTGGCTTAGTAGTAAAGCACCCTTGGGTTCAATCCCAGATACCAAAAAAAAAAAAAAAGACTATCCCCTCTACAGGGGGCAGATGGGCCAACTTAAAGCTGGGCAGTCAGTATAATTTGCTGTGCTTGGAAGGAGCTCAGCAAGTAACAAGGAACTCGGCTCCCAGAATTGGAAGCCTTTGAGGAATATTCTAGTGAAGAGTGAGCTGGGGTCAGAAAAACATCCAGCATAGTACCTGGCAGGTAGCAGGTTCTCAACAAACTTAGGTGCTCTACGATGTAAACTTCTAGAGGTTAGGAAAGGCAGAAGCACGGTGGGAGAGGCAAATCTGGAAAGGGCTAGGGTTGGGGTGGAGTGGGGGTATGGAGGAACAGGCCAGGGCCTTGAGAGGGAGGCAGAAGTGTGGGGAGGACTCTTCCAGGGGTTGGTAATCTGGAGAGCCGGATCTCTGGGTGACTCAAGGACAGATGTAGGGCGGGAGGACCAGATGTAAGAAGAGAGCACCAGCTGAGGTGAGACAGGTAACAACCTACATGACTGGATGAGGTGCTTGACTCACCCTCTAGTTTCTGAGACCCAGACATGGGAACATTCGCTGACCCCTCCTCTTCTTTCTCCTCCTGGCCCTCCTCAAATTCTTTATCTTCCCACCTACGAGAAGATCTGCAGAGACAGGTAACCGTGGTGTGGAGGGGCAGAGGAGATCCCACCCCCTGCCACACCTCCCAACACCCAAGTCCCTCACCTGTGCTGGGCATCTGCTGTACTGCTTTGCAGCCTGGCTGAGGTCCCTGCCACCTGGCTGACCCTGCCTGGAGCCTGGGGCCTTCCTGGTGCTGGGGTCTGGGAACAAAGAAGAATCCAGGGAATTGATTTAAGAAAAACACCTCCCCTGCTGCATATGTGTATGTGAGTGTGTTCCCCTCACCTGCCTGCAGGGAGACACAATGGCCCCAGAGAGACAATCTCACCTGATAGAGACAACCCAAGTGTGCCTGCATCACTGAGAATAAAATTCCAGGATGAAGTTCTTTGTTCCATTAAGGTCCCCAGTAACAGCTTTCAAGTTAGAACTCAGGCTCATGAACCTGGCCAGAGCCTCACTACCCCCCATCCTGCCTAGAGCCTCACCCGGCACAACCAGAGTTGGTGGCAGATTTCAGATGGAGTCCAGGTCTCTGAACACCAATCCAATCTCCTTCCTAAACCAGGCTAATATTTTTTTCAGAACTATTTTCATTTTTTCCCATATTTTCTTATTGGTGCACTATAATTATGCAAAATAGTGGGACTCATTGTTACATATTTGCACACACAATATAACAATATAATTTGGCCAAGTGTTCCCTAGTATATCCCTCCTCACCCCCCACCCCCGCGCCCCAATTCTGGTCCCTTTCCTCTAGTCTACTGCTCTCCCTTCTATTTTCAGGAGGCTACCCCCCCCCCCGACACTCACCCCCCTTTTTTCTCCATAACTTCTACATATGAGAGAAAACATGACCCTTGACCTCCTGAGTTTGGCTTATTTCAATTAACACAATGCTTTCAAGTTCCTCTATTTTGCTGCAAATGATATAATTTCGTTCTTTATGGCTGAATAAAATTCTACTGTGTATATATGCCACATTTTCTTTATCTGATCATCCATTGACAGACACCTAGGCTGGTTCCATAATTTTGCTATTGTGAATTGTGTTGCTGTAAATGTGGGTATGCATGGATCACCAGAGCATGCTGACTTTAATTCTTTAGGATAAATACCAAGGAATGGTATAACCTGGTCATTTGGTGGCTCCATTCCTAGTTATTTGAGGAAATTCCATACTGATTCCCATAGTGGTGAACTAATTTACAATTCCACTAACAGTATAAAAATTTTCCTTTTCTCCCTACATTCTCTCCAGCATTTATTATTTATTACTCCATCCCAACTGGAGATGGGCCAGTAAGATTTCCTCGAAGCAACATCCCCATCCTGTGGCCATTTATGGAACTGCAGCTAAAGATTTACACCTTTCATCTCGTCACAAATGGCCTAGGATCCTTGCACCCAATGGGCTTGTTGCTACCACTCAACCAAAGTCCTGGAGCAGCCCTTGTTTTTCTTTCTTTTTCTTTTATTTATTTCTTTCTTTCTTTCTTTTTTTTTTTTTTTTTTTTTTTTTTGGGCACTGGGGATTGAACCCAGGGGGCACTTTGCCACTGAGCTACACCCCCAGCCCTTTTAATTTTTATTTTTGAGACAGGGTCTCACTAAGTGGCTTAGAGCCTTGCTAAGTTGCTGAGGCTGGCCTCCAACTTGCAATCCTCCTGCCTCAAGTCTCCCAAGTCACTGGGACTACAGGAGTGCACTACTGCTCCCAGCTTCTGGAGCAGCCCTTGTGCTGGATGTGTGCCACAATCCCTGCCCACCTCCCAGCCACTGAGAAAGGGATACATATCCCACATGCAAACCCAGATGGACACAGATGAGCAGTCAAGCTAAGCATCCTGAGAACATCAGCCCTGCTTACTGCCCCTTCTCCAGGCAACCTCTCCCCCCACCCCCGCTTCTTGTTTCAGGTGTCATCTCACCAGAGGATGAACCTTGACCAGCCCCACCTGGGCCAAGTGGGTCTTCATGGCATCTGCCAGCTTGGCCACCAGCCGCTCTCGCACAGAATCTGGCTCCTTCTGGAAAGAGATAGTGGGGGAAAGGAAAGGCCTGGACTTTGTAGTTCTCAAGAGAACTGGGTGAGAAAGAAATAGGAAAGAGGGGAGGGAAAAGGGCTTTATCTCCCCTCCTCTACCCGAGCCCAGTGCCTTTCCCAGTGTCCTGACAATGACTGCTCAGTGGACAGAGACTGCCTCTTGCTCCCAGTAATATCCTGGGACCCAGCACTCAGTATGTCCAGTGTATGTTTTTCTTTTCTTTTCTTCTTTTTTAAAAAAATATTTATTTATTTACTTTAGTTGTACACAATGCAATGCATTTATGTTTACGTGGTGCTGAGGATCGAACCCGGGCTGCGCACGTGCGAGGCGAGCGCTCTGCCGCTGAGCCACAACCCCAGTCCCTTTTTTTCTTTTTTTGGTACCGGGGATTGAACTTAGGGGTGCTTAAGTACAGAGCCACTTCTCCAGCCTTTTTTTATAGTTTATTTAGAGACAGGGTCTCACTAAGTTGCTTAGGGCCTCACTAAGTTGCTGAGGCTGGCTCTGAACTCACGATCCTCCTGCCTCAGCCTCCGGCTGCTGGGGATTACAAGTGTGCGCCATCACCCAGCTCCAGTGTATGTTTGATGAGTGAGTGAATAACAGGAGAAGGAATAAAGGCAGGAATGTCAGCTGGGAAGGCTTCTTGGAGGGACAGTGGGGAAGAGGTTCTCACCTGACACTGGATCAGCGCTTCCTTATAGTACTTCAAAGCCTGGTCATATTGCCCCAGTCTGGCTGCAGCAGCCCCAAGACCTTCACAGGCCTGCCACTGCCCCTTCGTGTCCCCTGAGAAAGAGAGTCTGACAGGTTCTCTCACCCTGTCCCATCCCATGGACCCTCCACTCCAGAGGTACTCCCTACCCCTAGGTCCCCCTCTACCTCCCAGTAGCCCCAAGGATCCTCAGTTTTGGGGTACCCCACCCAAGTCATGTGCTTCCCCTCAACTCTTACCAGCATCCTGGGCAGCCAGCAGGGCATGCAGGTAGTTGTCTCTAGCGGCCTCATGGTCCCCCAGCTGGCTCAGTGCAAATGCCAGGCTGCCAAAGCTTCGTCCCTGCTCCCATCGCTGCCCCAAAGAGCCTGATAATAGATTACATGCCATTCTTAGAGGGGACTTTGGTTGCTGGGGCATCAGGACCCTGACTCCCAGCAAGTAAGGAAGGGTTCCCAGGGGTCCTGATGCCCAGTCCCAGCACACCTCCAGATGTACCACAGAGGCCTGAACTCTCTGTGCCAGCTTTCCTGGTTGTGAGGTTTGACCCGGTTGCCCACCCTGACTAGTTTTAGCCATGCAACAACCTTGTGAGATAGGCAAGGCACATGTTTTGTCTTTGTTTGTTTTAGTCCTGGGGATTGAACCCAGGGGCTCTTTACCACTGACTTACATCCCCAGCCCTTTAAATTTAATTTAAATTTTTTTATTTTTAGGTATTAAGGATGGAACCCAGAGACACTTTATCACTGAGCTGCATCACCAGTCCTTTTTATTTTTTATTTTAAGACAGGGTCATACTGAGTTGCTCAGGCTGGCCTTGAATTTGCAATCCTCGTGACTCAGCCTCTGGAATCGCTGGGATTACAGGCATGAACCTCCATGCCTGGCAAGGCAGATGTTAATAGATCCATTTTTATATGTGTGGAAACTGAAGCTCAGAGAAGGAAAATGTCATACACTCAGAAGAAGGGCTGGGCTTCCCTGTGTCCATCGCTGCCTTTCCAACATCCAGGCGCAGCTCCTGGGTCCACAACCCTCTGTCCCATCTGGCTATCCCATTTCCTGTACTGTCAGCCCTCACCTCCTCATTTTGGGCTTCTAGGCCCAATGACCTTGCAAAGGTCCATCTACCTTGAGTCCTGGGGCCCCCACTGAAACACCCTCTCACTCCTTTAGTCCCAGTCTCATTCCCCAGTCCCAGGCACTCACCGTGGAGGTCAGCAGCCTTCTGGTGAAACTGCTGGGCTTCCTGATAGTTGCCAAGGGCATTGTGGGCCATCCCCAGGTTTCTTAGCACAGTGGCCTGCTCTCCTGGCCTCTGGCACAGGGACAGGGCCTGTAGGAAGGTCTCCACAGCCAGAGGGAACAGCTGGAGCTGAGTGTAGCCCAGGCCTAGATCATTATAGAGTTGTCCTGGAGGACACAGACAGAGCAGTTCATACCCAGGGCTCTACAGGTACAACCATCCACTCCTCTGGAGTTTCCAAGCCCCTTCCCCAACCTTCATAGTATCATCAGCTCAGTGTCTCCCCAGACCCCACATCTTCTCTTCCCAAGGCCTCACCCAGCAGTCCCTGCTTGGTGCTCCTCTTGGCAAGCCTCCGGCTCTCCTCCAGCGCCTGCACCACCTCGCCTACCCCATGCCGCCCACTCTTGAGCATACACCCAGCTGCAGCCCCCAATGCCAGGGCTGCAGCCCGAGGTCGGCCTGCTTCAGCATAGGCTTGGCTTGCTTCCTTCAGGCAGTGGGCTGCTTTCTCGGGCTGTCCCAGGGCTTGGTAGCAGGCTCCCATCTTTGCTTGGGCTTCCCCCTGGTCACCCTGTGGCTGGTAATGACTCAGGGCCCTGTGGTACCAGTTCAATGCTTGTGGCAGGTCACCAAGGGCATGGTAAGCCAAAGCCACATTGAAACACTGGTCACCATGACACCTGCCCTGTGCCTTCTCTTCAGGTTGGGCTCGAAGGAGCAGCTCGAGACCTCTGGCTGGGTCCCCAGTTTCCACATAGGCGGCCCCCAGGTTGAAGGTGCAGGCCCGAAGCACAGGGGTGTTTCTGGTTTGTGGGGCCTCACAGGCCAGAAGGAAAGCCTTCTGGAAGTTGGTCAAGGCCTCGTGGTTCTGACCAGCTTGCAGAGCCCGGTGGCCAGCCCTGGTGAGGGCCTGGATAATGGCCTCTTGCCGTGGCCACTTTCTTTTCTTTTTTTTCTTCTTGTGTGAGGGCTCTTGCTCTTGCTCCTGGGGGATATCCTCAGGACTGAGGGAAGACATTGGGCTGACAATGGGGAACAGAGGGTCAGTATATCCACCTTGGCTTCCCCAACAGAAGGATTCCTTCAGGGCAGTCCAACTCTACTCCTGTCCAGGTGCAACCCTCAGTGTTCCAAGGATCTCCCTCTGACATCTCACTTCATCTCATCTGTCCCATTGTGCCGTAGATTGACACTAATCCTTTTTTTTTTTTTTTTTTTTTTTTTTTTTTTGTGGTGCTGGGGATTGAACCCGTGTCCTTGTACATGCGAGGCAAGCACTCTACCAACTGAGCTATATCCCCAGTCCCGATTGACACTAATTCTAATGTCCTTATTCTTAGCTCTTTTTCAGCCCTCAGGATTCTTCTTTTTTTTCTTTCAGAAAGCCCCCTACCCTGCAACCAGCTGGGAACTTCTGTGGTCCTACAGCCCCTTATGTCTATGTCTTTTATGGCATTTATCATACTTTCTTGTTTCTCCCATTAGATTTGGAGCAACTTGAAGGCACAGAATAGATTCTTAATAAACTTAATGAATGAGATGAAAGAGTTCTAGAGATGGCTGCTGGTGATGCTTTATAGCGTGAGTGTACTTCATACCACCAAAGTGGGCACTTAAAAATGGTGAGAATTCCAGGCACAGGGCTCATGCCTGTAATCCCAGCAGCTCAGGAGGCTGAGGCAGGAGGATGGCAAGTTCAAGGCCAGACTTAGCAATTTTGTGAGGCCTTAAGCAACTTAATGAGACCCTGTCTCAAAATGAAAGATAAAAAGGGCTGGGGGTGGTTATGTGGCTCAGTAATTAAGTGCCCCTAGGTTCAAACCCTTCTACCAAAAGAAAGAAAAAAAAAAAAAAAAAAGAAGAAAAAAGAAAGAAAGATAAGGAAAAAAAAAAAGATGAGAATGTCTGGGCATAGTAGTACACATCTGTAATCCCAGCTACTTGGGAGGCTGAGGCAGGAGGATCACAAGTTGGAGGCCAGCCTAGGTTATTTAGTGAGATTCTGTCTTTAATAATATAAAAAGGGGGCTGGTGTTGTGGCACAGACGTAGAGTGCTCACCTAGCATGCATGAGGCACTGGGTTAGATCCTCAGCACCCTATGAAAAAAAAATAAATATATTGTGTCCACCTAAAACTAAAAAAATAAATATTTTTAAAAAAGGGTTAGGGACATAGCTCAGTGGTGGAGCTCCTCTGGGTTCAATACCCAGTACTGCCACTACTTCTGGCCTCAAAATTTTCTTTTAATGAAAATGGGGATATAGCTAGCAGAAGGGTACTTGCCTAGCACGCATAAGGCCCTGGGTTCAATCCCAACGCCAAAAAAAAAAAAAAAAAAAAAAAAAAAAAAACTTAAAGGCTAAAACAAATTGTATATTATGTCTACTTTACCACAATAAAAAAGTTTATGCAAGCTAGGTATGGTGGTGCACGCCTGTAATCCCAGCGGCTCAGGAGGCTGAGACAGGAGGATCACAAGTTCAAAGTAAGGCACTAAGCAACTCAGTGAGACCCTGTCTCTAAATAAAATACAAAATAGGGCTGGGGATGTGGCTCAGTGGCCAAGTGCCCTTGAGTTCAATCCCTGGCACCCCCCACCCCCAAAAGAAAGTTTATGCAAAAACAAAAATGTCTATGGAATGAACAAAGAAAGAACAAGCTGAGGCCCCTCCTCCAACACCTCTTTTATACTGTGCCTGCACATACACTCGCCCAGTCATAATCTAGGCACCCCTGCTGTCAAATCCAAGATATAGTTCAGTTCAGTGAGCTCCTGATATGGTCAGGAACCATACTAGACATCAGGGGCCCAAAGCTGAACAGGCTACTGAATTGGCAAGGAGCCAGCCTCCAGAAGAGGAATTCTGTCTCCAGATTCACTAAAACCTCCCTACCTCAGGGGGAACTTCTCCCCATCTCTGCCTTCTGTCTGCTCGTTGGTTGCTGTCCCCAAACCTCCTGCTCTACTCTCCGGAGTTCTATTAAACCCCAATACATTCATCTCATCAGCATGTGTATCCTATTAGTACTTTTCCTGTTGAAAGAAAGGCAAAGCCCATTTCTGAACTCTTTCTTTTTTTAAAATATTTATTTATTTGCTTTAGTTGTACACAATGCCTTTATTTTTCATGGTGCTAAGGATCGAACCCAGGCTGTGCACATGCTAGGCGAGTGCTCTACCACTAAGACACAACCCTACCCCTCCTGAACTCTTTCTTTTTTATTTAATTTATTTTTTAAAAAATATTTATTTATTTTTTTTTTAGTTGTAAACAATGTCTTTGTTTTTACGTGGTACTGAGGATCGAACTCGGGCCATGCACGTGCTAGACGAGCACTCTACTGATGAGCCACAACCCCAGCCCCTGAACTCTTTCTTAAGAGACAGGAAAAGGAGTGGAAAAGACCCAGGCGTTAGGCTTTTGGCCCTTCCTATCTACTCCCCAGCCTCCATCTTTTTTAGGAAGGGCTGGCAGAATTGAGGCATTTTCTTTTTAAATAAAGTCTCTTTGGCCTGATGCAGTGGCACATGCCTGTAATTTCAGAAACTCAGGCGGCTGAGGCAGAAGTATTATAAGGTCAAGGCCAGTCCCAGCAATGTAGTGAGACCCTGTCTCAAAATAAAAAGGACTGGGGAAATAGTTTGGTGGTAAAGCATCAATCTCCAGTACCAAAGAGTTCATTCTCCAGTATCAAAAACAAACAAACAAAAACAGACCCAGAACTCCTAACTTTTAAAGACCATCAACCCTGGGGCGTTCCTGGCTATCCCCACCCAGTTTGGGTGCCCCCTGCTGCAGAACGCCTTACCTGTTAGGTTTTTCTCTGCAGCTGGCTTTCTGGAATGGTTCCTCTGGCTTGGGTTACTTCCCCTAGCTCTAAGCTCAGAGCCCCCAGGGTTACCAGACAACGGGGTACCGCCCTCCACTCCCAGGGAATTGAATGACAACTCAGGTGGCCTGTGTTAGTGTTAGAGCACCCAGATGGTGCTCAGACACAGACACCAAAGGTCTGTTCCTCTTCCTGCCCCTCACCCCTGCAAACACACCCCCTCAAGTCCCTTCCTTCAAAGAAAGAATCAAAGCCTCATAGGGCTGGTTAATAATTAAAACTTCAGAGATCATCTTTCCCATCCCTTCATTTCACAGGCAACATGACTGAGGCTCAGAAAGATGTGACTTGAAAGAGGGCCCAGAGCCGTCATGTAGCTGGGATTAGACCCCAGGTTTTCTGGTTCAAGATAATTAGCCTAGGGCCCATTCGACATGCCGTGATTACAAGCTTTAATGGGCTTGGGCTGTTCTGGAGGTGAATTCTTTCATAGACACACACACTCTTACAAACTGTGCCTCTGTTTGGTAGTTTCACATTTGGGAACAGGGTGAAAAAGGTTGATGGTCAGAAAAGGCCTGAAGATCAGAAGATCTCCCCTGCCCCCGAACTCTTTTTCCTAGCTCCACTGATCTGCAACCTCCAGGTTCTGCTTAATGAGAGGACAGCAGGCCCCAGGACCATAGGGACCTAATGACCCAACTCTCCAAGGGTGGCCTGAATCAGAAAGCAAATGTCCTCATTTACCTAGAGAAAGACCTCTTTTAAGTAGAGAGTTCTTTGCCAGAAACTAACTTATAAGGAAGTCGTTGGGCTCACCTGCCTTCGCCCTGTAGCCTCTGCTGAGTGTTGGCTGTGGGCAGGCATGGTGCCAGATGTCCTAGATGGTGCCCTTGCCCAAGGCCTTCAGGATCCTACCACAGCCTAGCCTGAAGCTGAATATGCAGCTCAGTGTGTCCTTCAATCAGCAGGCTTCCCTTAAGGACAAAGGATGATCTGGGGAGAGGGCAAGGAACCAAGCTCCTCTCACCAAGGTTCAAATGACCTTCCAATGATCCAGTGACCATTTCTGAATCTTTTTATTTTTGTACCAGGTGCTGAGCTATATCCACAGCCTGTTTTATATGTTATTTAGAGACACGGTCTTGCTAAGTTGCTTAGAACCTTGCTAAATTGTGCAGAGGCTGGCTTTGAACTTGTGATCCTCCTGCCTCAGCCTCCTGAGCTGCTGGGATTACAGGCGTGAGCCACCGCACGTGGCTTCTGAATTATTTTCTTGTTTGGTTTCACACTGTATCTACCACATCCTTTTTTAAAAAATATTTATTTATTTATTTATTTGCTTTAGTTGTACACAATGCAATGCATTTATGTTTACGTGGTGCTGAGGATCGAACTCAGGATGCACACGTGCTAGGCGAGCCCTCTACCACATCCTTGAACCTCTCCATTTAGTTTCCATGACCCACGTGTCCTGGCTCTGTCTTTCCTTCTCTGACAATTCATTTTATATCACCTTTTTCTTGGTCCTCTTTCTACTCCTAAACTAGTTTTCCCCAAACTCTTCCCTTTGCCCTCTTCCAAGGACATTTCATCTACTCCTTTGATTTTTTTTTAAATATTTATTTATTTACTTTTAGTTGTACACAAAGCAATGTATTTATGTTTATGTGGTGCTGAGGATTGAACCAGGGCAGCGCACATGCGAGGAGAGCGCTCTGCCACTGAGCCACAACCCCAGCCCCTACTCCTTTGATTTTAACACCACTGGTAAGTCAATAATTTCTGTAGACTTAACTCTTCCAAATAAAACTCATATTTCTTCATGTTTATGGTATTACTAATAGAAACCCAGGAGAAAACCTCAGCTCCTTTTTTGGTTCTTAGTCTCAGCCTAATAATTCCACCTTTTTTTTGGGGGGGGGGGGGGGGCGGGGGGAGGGACAGGTACTGGCAATTCAACCCAGGGGCACTTTACCACTAAGTTACATCCTCAGCCCTTTTTATTTTTTATTTGAGACAGAAGTGCTTAGAGCCTCGCTAAATTGCTGAGGCTGGCCTCAAACTTGCAATCCTATTGTCTCAAACTCCAGAGCTGCTGGGATTACAGGCATGAAGCCAGCTCTTTCTTTTCTGTTTTTTGACCACATGGGATTGAACTCATGGTCTCTTTATCACTGCGCTACATCTCTTAGTCCTTTTTTAAAATTTTGAGACAGGGCCTAACTAAGTTCCTCAGGGAGGGTGTCCCTAAATTGCTGGGGCCGGCCTCCAATTTGCGATCCTCCAGTTTCAATCTTCTAAATTGCTGGGATTACAGGCATGTACCACCTCACCCGTTTAATGATTCTGCCTTTGAAATTCCTGTCCAGTGCATGCTCTTTTCCATAGTCTCATGGCCATGACCTTGGAGGTGAAACTGTATATAGTGGCTAAGAACTTAAATTTGGAAGGGGACTATCCAATTTAAATTTTGGCTCTATCAATTATTAACTGTGTAGAGCCTCAGTTTATCATCTATATTGTAAAGATTAAATAGATGGTTCTTATAAGATGATGCTAAATAAAGCATCCAACATATAAGCACTCAATACATATTGATATCAAGTGTTGGTACATAACTCTGGTGTACAAGAAGTACATCTCAGTCTGTTTCTTACCCCAATTCCGCTGGGATTTTGGAAGCAATGTGAATCAGTTTGGGGGTTTGCACTCTTCTTTCTCCCAGAGTGGGACCCAAGAGGAGATGATATGATGGTATGTGCTACTAAGTCTTGAGAGAGGAGGACCATCTGGTCCTCAGCCATCTATTCACAAAGATTGACACACCACCTTTCTTCTTATCCTCCTGACCCTTTCAAGCCCAGACCTTCTCCCAAGCAGAAGAGGCAGGTAGCTCATTCAGGAACTTCATTTCTTGTTGGTTAGGGAATTTCTGCACAGCTGTCTAAGGGTGTATCTCCCTGGCTTCTGAAACTCTTCTTCTCAGGGTCCAGTACTACCGGAAGCCTTCCCAGCCTTCCCAGGAAGTGGGATATGGAACTCCTATCACCAGGAGCCACCAACACCTGGACTTTCTCTAATTCCCCCAGCTGGTAAGAGACAAGGGGAATGAATCCCTTATGGTCTTCAGAGGAATACTCACTATCTTCAAATCTTTTCTGAATTTTGCCTCAGCACTGAGTCTTCTTTGTTCCTCTGAAGGCTCTAGGTTTGGATATTTTCTGTTTTCTGCCCATTCACACGTCTCCCCTGATTCAATGAGCATAGATGTCCTGTCTGCTTGAGTGGAGTGTTGGGGATGGATAAAATGCCAGATGAGGGAACCCCATCAAAAAACACCAAAAAATATTTTTCAGCATAATTGTTGTTGCAATTATCTTTTATTAGTTCAGGTCTTTATTATCTTTCATCAGTGCTACTGCATTAGCCTCCCAGTTGGTCTCTGTCCCTAGTTTCATCTTCCTCCAAACCCCTGCTATAAGAGGAATCTTTCTAAAATATAAATCAGGTCCTGGCCTAGGTCTAAAGGGCTCCCTGACTGATAACTGCTCACCAGACACCATCCCAACACCTTAGCACTACACCCATGGTTCTGTGGGACCTGGCTTGACCTCAGAGATCCCATCCTGCCTCTCCCTGGCTGAACTTTGTTCTCCCCTGAAACTGAATTCAGTTTAATTTCTCCAAATCACTTTTGTTTTTTCAAACCAGGAATTGAACTCAGGGACACTCGACTACTGAGCCATATCCCCCGCCCTATTTTGTATTCTATTTAGAGACAGGGTCTCCTTGAGTTGCTTAGGGCTGGCTTTGAACTTGGGATCCTCTAGTCTCAGCCTCCTGAACCGCTGGGATTACAGGCATGAGTCACCACCGGCTTCTCCAAATCACTTTTTGAACAAGCTGTTTCCACTGACCAGAATGCCTCTCTCCTTCAGTATGATAAACTCTGTCACTTTTCAATTCAGATCGGCTGTCAGCTCCAAAAGGAAGACTGCCAACCTTTCACTGCAAAGACTCCCTCCCTCTTGTCTATCACTGACCTCTAATGTATCTGACTACATGTCCGTTCTAGAACAGCAAACTTATCTCGAGCATTAATTGCATCCATCCATCTCTGCCTCTACCACCTACTTTAGTGCATAGCACCTACTAGGCTCACAAGATAGCGAGACCCAAGAATATAATGGGGGGGCTGGGGTTGTGGCTCAGCGGTAGAGCGCTCGGCTAGCGCCTATGAGACCCTGGATTCGATCTTCAGCACCACATAAGAATAAATAAAGGTATTGTGTCCAACTACAACTAACTAAATAAATAAAATTTTAAAAAAGAATACAATGGGAAACGGGGCAGGGTTAATGGGAACGCTAAGGGGGAATGACAGAGGCAAGACTAGGGGCAGGGCAACTTGAGATAACGGTGTGGCAACGAAGAAGCTCTGAAGAAACAGCAAAGTAGGGGGAGCGCCCCCTCAGGTGGTACGTATTCTCCCCACCTGGGCCACCTGACTTTGCGGCCCAGGACTACAAATCCCAGGGGGCCCTGCGGCGTAGATAGGAAGTGTCCTGTCCCAGTGTGGCGACGGAGAGGGGCGGTGGCCCAGCGGCGGGAGATTCAAACCTGGAAGAAGGAGGAACATGGAGGGGAGAGGAGCGGGCCGGGGCCGGGCGGCCTGTAAGTGCTGAAAGGGTCCGAGGAGGGTCTGGCAGGGCTGCTGCTGGTGGGGTCTTGGCCATCGCGGGAGAGGCTGGGGCGGGGGCTGGGCGCGGAGCTTGCTCGGCGAGGGGAGGTGGGACTGCTCAGTGGGGAGGAGGCACAGTCCCTGTGTCTGCAGGCCAGAGAACCTTAAGCAGTAGTGAAACGCCCCTAACTGCCATGCGGCGCTCCAAAGCTTTCAAAGAACTTTCTGTCGTATTCCCGAATTGTGGAACTGCAGGGTCGGGAGAATGTAGGTGATCTAGACGGTCCCTTAAAATTTAGCAGTTACTGATGACTGCCGTACTTGTCCAAGCGCTGCCAAGGAACAGGACTCCTAAAGGAACCTGGGGAACTCTTGCTTGAACTTTGAGACAATATCTCTCAAGCTTCAGGGTGCCGAAATTACCTGAGATACTTGTTTAAAATGCAGATTCCTGAGTTCTATCCCAGAGTTTCCGCTCCAGTAGATCTGGATTGGAGCCCATAATTAGCATTTACAACAAGCATCGCAGTGCTTCTTCCCCAAGTGGTTGATGAGATAGTCCTTGAGCTTCACTTTCAAAAATACTGTGTTAGAGACAGAGATGGGGTTGGAAGGATGGGAGAGCAGGTTTCCATCAGATCATCTGAATGAAAGGCAAAACCTGCTTCTTCCTTCACCCACTCCTTCTCCATTAGGATTCAAAGAGTAAAGTCCATGTCCACTCATCTCTTGAAGGAAAATTATTTCCAACCTAAGAAGGGCAAGAAAAATGCTTATTTTTTATTAGACACTGAGAGAGAGAGAGAGAGAGAGAGAGAGAGAGAGAGAGAGAGAGAGAGTTGTGCGTGCAAAGTCCTTCAGTCCTCAATTCATAACTCTGAGGTGATGTCACTCACTCACTCACTGTTTTATTTTCCATGCTCAACAGCCAACACTTGTTCCTTGTACACTCCCTCAGAGGAACTCATGGATTTCCTGTGGTTGGCCAGTGCTTTCAAATCTGTACTTGGAGATGTATGTGTGTGTGTTTTAACTTTCATAACTGCCAGTTCATAACTGCTACTGTCCGTCCTGCCTTCTCCAAATCATATTGCTGAATATGCAATATGAGGAAATAGGATAAGGAGTGAGAATGACATTAAATGCTGAGTCAAAGACAGAATCACCAAGCTCTGTCTCTGCAAGTCCTCTCCCTTTATATTTCTGGTGGGTGTGTTTAGCTTTTTCTCACCCTTTGTGTTTGATTTTGTATTGTCTTCCCTAAAGAGAATATAGAGGCTGGGTTTGTGGCTCAGTGGTAGAGTGCTTGCCTAGCATGTGTAAGGCACTGGGTTCAATTCTCAGCACTGCATATAAATAAATAAAATAAAGGCCCATTGACAACTAAAAAATATTAAAAACAAAAAAAAAGAATATAGAGTTAGGGTAGAGGAGGAGGTAGAAGCATAAATGGAGACAGTAGCTAAGGCAGCATAGGAGTACAGTATCATTTAAGGGATTCCCTCTTCTCAAGTTTAAAGGTCAGAAGGTTGTCTGCATTTTATTTAACTTGAAATTTATTTTGCTCCTTGGTGACCTATAACAAAAGGGTAGCTAAAGTACCTTTGCAATTTAAAAAATTCTCTTTGTCCTTTCACTTAATCCCAAGTGAGTGGTGTGGTTCCCTCTGTTGGACCACCTTTTCCCCTTTCTGTTTGTTTCTTTATTTTTGTAGTACTGGGGAATTAAACCCAGGGGGATTTTACCACTGAGCTATATCCCAGCCCTTTTATAGTTTTTATTTTGAGATAGGGTCTTGCTAAATTTCTGAGGCTGGCCTTGAAATTTTGATCCTCCTGCTTCAGCCTTCCAAGTTGCTGGGATTATAGGTGTGGCTACTATGCCTAACATAATCTCCGTATTTTTTAAAATATATACATTTTTAATTTATTGATAGATCTTTATTTTATTTATTTATATGTGGTGCTGAGAATTGAACCCAGTGCCTCACACATGCCAGACAAGTGTGCTACTGCTAAGCCACAGTCCCAGCCCTCTCCATATTTCCTTAAGAGTTAAGTCATGCCTGTAATCCCAGCACTTGGGAGGTTGAGGCAGGAGGACTGCAAGTTCAAAGCCAGCCTCAGCAATGGCAAGGCACTTAGCAAGTCAGTGAGACCCTGTCTCTAAATAAAATACAAAAAAAAAAAAAGTAAAGTTCGGGGGGCTAGGAATATAGCTCAGTGGTAGAGTGCTTGCCTAGCATGTATGAGGTCCTGGGTTTGATCCCTCACACCATTAAAAAAGAAAGAAAGAAAGAGGCCGAGTGCGGTGGCGCACGCCTGTAATCCCAGCACTTGGGAGGCTGAGGCAGGAGGATTGCGAGTTCAAAGCCAGCCTCAGCAACGGCAAGGCACTTAGCAATTCAGTGAGACCCTGTCTCTTAATAAAAGTACATAAAAGGGGCTGGGGATGTGGCCTACTTGTCAAGTACCCCTGAGTTCAATCCTTGGTACCACACAAAAAAAAAAAAAAAAAAAAAAAAGAAGAGTAGAATCCACTAGTGCCCAGGGCCTGGTCAAAAGGAGGTATTGAATGAATGAATGGCTGTTGAATGATGAATCATGGGTGGTTCTGTTAATTGAGGCTTTGAGAGAGAGCACCTGATGAGGATGGCACAGGTCCCCCTCTTGGAGAACTCAGAGGCTAATTAGGAATAAATTAAGGAGGGATATTCTCAGCCAAGAAAGGTTCTAGACAGATGGAGGGAAGGTCATGAAGTACACTTGGGGAGGAGGAGGACGGGAAGTTGGCTACAGAGACAAGGGAAGAAATGCCTCTGGCATAGGAGGCCCTCTGGTAAAGGGTGTCCTGGCAGAGGAATGGGAACATATCAGGATTCTGAGCAGGGCTGCCTAGGGAAGTCTGTTAAAGCTTCAGTGCTGAGGCCTTCACTGACCTTCTTTCCTTCATTCCTCAGATGAACGCCTCACAGCTGAGGAGATGGATGAGCAGAGGAGGCAGAATGTTGCCTATCAGTACCTGTGTCGGCTGGAAGAAGCCAAGCGGTGAGTGAGGTCCAGAAAGATGGACTCCTCCTGGTCTGCCTTTCCCACTCCCCCCCAACCCCAGGCACCTGCTCCCAAAGCAAATGCAATGAGGTAGAGGTCTGTTCTGTGGGAAAGGGCGAGTTAAAAGAGCATCTTCTGTTGTTTTTTTTTTTTTTTTTTTTTTGTTACCAGGCATTGAACTCAGGGGCACTCGACCTCTAGGCCACATCCCCAGCCCTTTTTTGTATTTTATTAGAGACAGGGTCTCACTGAGTTGCTAAGTGCCTCGCCATTGCTGAGGCTGGCTTTGAATTAGCAAATCTCCTGCCTCAGCCTCCCAAGTGCTGGGATTACAGGCGTGCGCCACCGCGCCCAGCAGCATCTTCTGTTTTGAGGGCGTTATTTTGGTACTAGGGATTGAACTCAGGTGCTTTACTGATCTACTCTTCCAGCCCTTTTTTATTTTTTATTTTGGAACAGAGTCTCGCTAAGTTGCCCAGGCTAGACTTGAACTTGTGATCCTTTTGCCTTAATCTCCCAAGTTGCTGGGACTACTTGCATGGGTCAGCATGTTCTGTTTTGTTGTTGTTGTTGTTGTTTAATTTTTTTTGGTACCGGGGATTGAACTCAGGGGTACTCGACCGCTGGGCCACATCCCCAGCCTTTTTTTGTATGTTATTAGAGACAGGGTCTCACTGAGTTGCTAAGTGCCTTGCCATTGGTGAGGCTGGCTTTGAACTCGCGATCCTCCTGCCTCAGCCTCCCAAGTGCTGGGATTACGGGTGTGTACCACTGCGCCTGGCTAGCATGTTCTGTTTTTCAAGGCAAACCCCGAACATTACCTTTTTTTTTTTTTTTTTTTGGTACCGGGGATTGAACTCAGGGGCATTCAACCACTGGGCCACATCCCCAGCCCTTTTTTGTATTTTTTATTAGAGACAGGGTCTCACTGAGTTGCTAAGTGCCTCACCATTGCTGAGGCTGGCTTTGAACTCGCGATCCTCCTGCCTCAGCCTCCCAAAGTGCTGGGATTACAGGTGTGCGCCACCGCGCCCGGCACATTACATTTTTTTATCCCCTTTCATACTTCAATGCATATTTCCAAAATCTGTGGACATTTGCTTATATAACTGCAGTGCCATTATAACACCCAACTAAATTATCTGTCAGTTCAGGCCATTTTCAGATTGTCCTGATTGTCTAAAAAGACAACCAGTTTTTTCATTCAGCTCATTCAAATAAGGTTCTAGAGAAGCTCGCATATTATACTTACTTTAAGTCTTCTTTAATCTAGAGCAGCTTACCTCCCCTTTTTCGTTTTTATGTCATTGACTTGTTTAAGAAACTGGATCACTTTTCCTGTAGAACATCCTACATTCTGACTTTATTTGCTTCCTTGTGTCATTCAACTTGTTCCTCTAAACCCCAAATTTCCTACAAATGGATGTTGGTTCTAAAGGCTTGATTAGATTCAGGTTCAACATTTTTTGACAAGAAGACTTCATTGGTGATGGTGTGTGTTTCACATCACATCTCATAGGAGGAACAGTGTCTGCTTGTCCCACTTTTAGTGATGTTAGTGTGATCTGGGAGTTCAGGTTATAGCCTTTTCTTTATTTCATAAAACTCACCATTAACCTTTCCATGGTTGGTCCACCAGGATCTATTATTTTATTGGAAATACAAAATAACTTTTTTTTTTTTTTAATATTTATTTGTTTTAGTTGTACACAATGCTTTTTTTTTTTTTTTTTTTTTTTTTTTTTTTTTTGTGGTACTGGAGATTGAACTCAGGGGCACTCGACCACTGGGCCACATCCCCAGCCCTTTTTTGTATTTTATTTAGAGACAGGGTCTCACTGAGTTGCTAAGTGCCTCGTCATTGCTGAGGCTGGCTTTGAACTCGCGATTCTCCTCTCAGCCTCCCAAAGTGCTAGGATTACAGGCTGCGCCACCGCGCCCGGCTGCCTTTATTTTTATGTGGTTCTGAGGATCGAACCTGGGTCACGCACTTGCTAGGCAAGCACTCTACCACTGAGCCACAACCCCAGCCCAAATAACTGTTTTCTAATTCTGTTATTTCTTCTTTAGTAATCAGCTGAAAATCTGCTCAAACAAGACCAAACAAAACTTTCCCTCATCATCCTGGGACTATTTGGTTTCTCTACCATGCAATTTGTCCAGGGGGAGGAGCAGGATAAATATCTAATTCTTTCCTCCTAACCAACAGTCTTTTTGTGTGTGGTGGTGGGGGGTGAGGGTTACTAGGGATTGAACCCAAAATGTTTTACTACTAATCTACAGCCCCAGTCCTTTTTATTTTTTATTTTGAGATAGGGTCTCATTGAGTTGCTGAGGCTGGCCTTGAATTTGTGGTCCTCATGCCTCAACCTCCCAAGATCCTGGGATTATAGGCATGCACCACGTCACCTGGCCAAAGCTGGGTTATGAGCCATGTAGCTCATTCCAGCAAACATGAGCTTTCTGCACTCAAGTTCCCAGGAAACAATGCAGTATGAAAGAAGTAGCAGGTTGTGGCTCAGTGGTAGAGCACTCGCCTAGCACGTGTGCAGCCCGGGTTCGATCCTCAGCACCACGTAAAAACAAATGCATTGTGTACAACTAAAAAGCAAATAAATAAATATTAAAAAGAAAAAAAAGAAAGAAGTAGCAGATTCACCTTGGTTCAGTAGACAGATATGTAGCCAGGCCAAATGAGAGCTTATGTTATATAACAAGGAAAGTCTGTTTAAGCCTCACTGAAGATGGGCAGGTGCAGGATCCCTGAGGGAGGATTTTCTGGGGTCAGTAAGGCTGAGGGTTGGCTAGTCCAGGTATTTGGGGCAGCTTGGAAGAAGGTGGGATCAGTCAGGCAATGGGGCAGAATGGGAGGCAGGGAAGGGTGGGGAGAGGGAGGACAGGTCCTGCAGTTGTATAAACCAGCAAGGCCGTCCAAATAGAGTGGGTGAGAAAGCTCTCTGCTCTCATGCTCATAGCTGGATGGAGGCCTGCCTGAAGGAGGAGCTTCCTTCCCCAGTACAGCTGGAGGAGAGCCTCCGTAATGGAGTGCTGCTGGCTAAACTGGGCCACTGTTTTGCACCCTCTGTGGTTCCCTTGAAGAAGATCTATGATGTGGAGCAGCTGCGGTACCAGGTGAGCACTCTCTACTTTCTTCTTCTCAAACTACCCTTTCTTCTTGCAGCTGCAAGGGTAGAGCGACCATATAATTTATTGTCCAAATCTGGACACTTTAAAGGATGAAAGAGGATGCTATTAATCATCACATTGGGACAACAGGTATTAATCAGTGTCTCCCAGTCAAGTGGGTGTGGATAATTTTTAGCAGCAAGGGCACTTGCTAGGTGTGTTTTAAGATGGCCCTGATGGGCTTGGGATGTAGCTCAATGATAGAACACTTGGGTAGCATGTGCAAGGTCCTGGTGTTCATTCCCAACACAGCAAAGGAAAACAAAAATGATGGCCCTGAGATTAGAACTGCTTGCAGACTTCTCTGCCCACAGGCTACACTCAGTGACTTGTGGGCTTTGCCACCCTGAGTTCTTCCTGGGCACGTGCCTCTTCTCCATGCTGTAGCCAGCTTAATCCTTCTCTCAGCTCTAGACTCCCCTTTACTGGATTATTAGCCCCACCCCTGTGCCGTCATTTCCAGGTGTCCAAGTGGATCATCCATTCCTGGTAGTTTCTCTCTGTCTTGATCCTCTGTCCTGAGAGGATGGGAAATCCACAGGGCGTGGTCCTCCGGCTTCTCTCACCCTTTCCTCTTGCCTCTTTAAGCTGTGGTCTGCTCCCTGCACATAAGGAACAGTGATAACAGTGGAAATAAATTCTCCTCTCTTTCCTTCCCTTTCAGGCAACGGGCTTGCATTTCCGTCACACAGACAACATCAACTTTTGGCTGTCTGCAATAGCCCACGTCGGTCTGCCTTCGGTAACACTGGGCCTCAAGATTGTTTTTCATGTTTGGGCTCTGGGTATAACTCGGTGGCAGAGTGCTTGTCTAGCATGCATGAAGCCCTGGGTTCTATCCCAGCACTACAAAACAAACAAAAAGATTGTTTTTCATCTTTACCCTTCATCAGTCCCCTTCACCCCCAGCCCCATAAGCTTTATCTTCCTGGGCTCTTTAGCCCCCATCTTTGTGTATATTCTAAATGACTCTAAGAGAACAATTCCTTGGGGCTGTGTGTCTTTGAACCAAGTTCCTTAGTCTCTGTTCCACTTCCCTATGGATTAAGTGAGGTGAAAGGTCTTCAGGCCTTAGTTGCATTGTTGCCATTATGCAGTGGGGCCCCTATATAACACAGGAGATATGGCTTATGTCAGCCAGCCATCTTTCCATAAGAAATTCAATGAAGTAAGGACATCTGTAGGTGGTAGACTTCAAGTTGGAGTTCTAGGCCCAAGACCCTAACTGGGTGCATGCTGCATGTACTTTTACTCTGTGCATCTCAATTTGTTTCTCAACTTTAAAATGAATAAAGGACCCTGACCTGTTTTATCTTATGATGGGATCACATGCTCTGTGCTAATCCTCTTTGTAACGAAATACAAGGCATGATGAGATTCTCTAAGGTGTGGTTCCTTTCCATTTTGTTTTCCTTCCCTGTAGAAAGGAACTATAAGATGAAGAAACAGTAGTAAAGAAAGATGCTCTTTCTTTTTCTTTTTTTTCTTTTCAGTTTTTTGTTTTTGATGGGAAGCAATAGAGGGCATGTGCCCTTAGTGGAACTGACACTAAGTCTCTAGATTTGGTTCTTTATCCTAAGCCTAAATGTAGCCAAGATGTATTGAGGTGAGGCCTCATTATAGTCAATAGGGAAGACATGCCTGGGGTGACCCAGTTCTTAAAGGGGCCACCACTGATCAGGGTCCTCTGACTTGGAGACCAGGAAGACATACCCTGATGCCTTTGTGCTCCCTGGCAATGCGTGCCTCATTGGGCTGCCCATGGGAACATGGCCAGCTCCCCAGCATATTACCTTTCTGGTGAGAATCCAAGGTGAGGGGCACAAGCACAGGCTTATTGTGGCTATAAGTGACTGGGGCCTGCTTTTCCTGGAAAATAGGGTTTGCATCCTATATCCTTGATAGCATCATCTGGGGTTGAGTTAAACCAGGGCATCCTGTGACTGTGTGGCTGTGCCTGTCTTGGCTTAGTTTGTCCTCAGTGCCTTTCTTTTATTATTATTTTTTGGTATTGAGGATTAAGCCCAGGGGCACTTAACCACTGAACCACATCCCCAGTCCTTTTTTATATTTTATTTAGAGACAGGGCCTCACTGAGTTGCTTAGGGCCTCACTGAGTTGCTAAGGCTGGCTTTGAACTCATGAACCTCCTGCCTCAGCCTTCTGAGCAGCTGGGATTGCAGGCATGCACCACCATGCCCAGCTGCCTTTTGTTTATATTGAACTGCCTAGAAATGATTGAGGAGACTGACCTAGAAGCCTCAGAGACAGGGAAACACACACCTGAGGTTGGAGAGGAAGACCCAATTGCTCGGCTCCTCTGTACATACCTGTTGCTGCTTAAAGGTCCTCAATGGCAATAACTGGCTGGTTTCCCCTCTAGACCTTCTTCCCAGAGACCACAGACATCTATGACAAGAAGAACATGCCCCGGGTGATCTACTGCATTCATGCTCTCAGGTGAGAGATCCCAAATTCTGTCACCCAGGTTCCTCTAGGAAGATGTAACCAACAATTGTCAAGAAACACAGTAGGAAGGAGGGAGGGTAGACCACAGCTAGTACTTCAAGAAAGTTAGACTCACATGGGTAAGTGTGACATTTATGTGTAACCCCATGGGTGAAGAGAAAGAACAGTTGGGGGCTGGGGTTGTGGCTCAGTGGTAGAGCGCTCGCCAAGCACGTGCGCGGCCCGGGTTCAATCCTCAGCACCACGTAAACATAAATGCATTGCATTGTGTACAACTAAAGCAAATAAATATTTTTTTTTTTAAAAAGTAAAATTTATTAAAAAAAAAAAAAAAAAGAAAGAAAGAGCAGTTGGGGTGGATCCTTCAGCTTGTGACTGGGGTATAAGGGAATCAGAATAGGACCTATCTAAAGCGTCACCTGGAAGCCACTGAGTGTGAATAGCAAAGGCCATCATCAGCAACCATTTGACTAAATCATAGACTGGTTCCTGTGGTCACCATGCCATTTCTTCCTGCCTTCCCACGTCCTTTTGTGCCTCCATTCCTGGGCTCAGCAGGTCTCTGGCTTGCTGAGTCCTTCCTGTCCTCTGTCTCCATCCTATGACCTGCTACTGCAGTATGTCCTTTGTGAAGCCATCTCAATTCCCCCAGACCTCCTACAGCATCTTATTGACCTTCTGTAGCACTTGCTTTGGGCTGATGTATGACATTTCTCCCTATGGATTGGGGGTGACTTGAGGGCAGGTGCTGAGTGGTCTTCATCTCTGGTCACCATAGTGTGTCCTACAGACTCACTGTAGACAGAGTATTGAAATGAATAGGCCCCAATGCCTTCTGTTCTTTCCCAGTCTCTTCCTCTTCCGCCTGGGATTGGCTCCTCAGATACATGATCTATATGGGAAAGTGAAATTCACAGGTAAGCCCAGCTCCTTCCCCAGACATCACAAACTGGGCAAGGCCTGGGGATTCCTGGCCTGATAAAGGGCACCTGGGTATCATTCCAGCTGAGGAACTCAGCAACATGGCCTCTGAACTGGCCAAATATGGCCTCCAGCTGCCTGCCTTCAGCAAGATCGGGGGCATCCTGGCCAATGAGCTCTCTGTGGATGAGGCTGCAGGTAGGGCCTGGGCTCTACCCTGCTAGGAATAGGCCCAGTGAGCATGGGAGGTCCAAGCCTCACAGTGCCTGGCTCTCTTCACCTCTGATGTCCATAGGCTTGGGTGATCAGGTTACCTGGTTTGCCTGGCTTCTGGGGGGGTGAAAAAGGGGATGATGTAGAGTGGCCCACAACTGGTTGTGCTCTGATCTGGGATTTTTTTCCTAGCTTCCTGACCTTGTTTCCATGTCTCCATCTAGTCCACGCAGCCGTCCTTGCTATAAATGAAGCAGTGGAGCGAGGGGTGGTTCAGGACACCCTGGCTGCCTTGCAGAATCCCAGTGCTCTTCTGGGGAATCTTCGAGAGCCTCTGGCAGCCATCTACCAGGAAATGTTGGCCCTGGCCAAAATGGAAAAGGCTGCCAATGCCAGGAACCACGTAAGGAGAATATTGGGAGGGCAGAGCCAAAGTGAGTGGCTTTGAAAGTCTCAAGTGAAACTAGGACTCCTATGTCCCATCTCTAAGTCCCAAAGCTGCTTCTTAGCGAAACTGTAACTTGAATGAACTTAGAGAAATAGGAGAAGAACTTGAGAGAAGGATGTGAATTCAGAAGAGTCAACTGGAGAAAAGGATCGGGGGGGGGGGGGGGGGGGGGTGATCAGGGAAGCCTGAGAGGGCTCTGGAATGTGGGATAGGATGAGATTAGACTAGAGATTCCAAAGGTGGGTTTGGTTTAACTGCATCAGGGTCTGGGGTTAGCCCCACTCTGGCCCTAGAGTCCTTCTGAGTGGACTGACCTTTGGTCTTGGGAAGGTCTACAGAAGAAGAAATCAGTATAGACAGGGAGGGAGGAGAAGAAGACTCTAGTGGTCTTCCAGAATTCCCACTCAATATGGTTTTTGCAGGATGACAAAGAAAGCCAGGATATCTATGACTACTACCTTACCCAGGCTGAAATCCAGGGCAACATCAACCATGTCAATGGTAAGGGACAGGCCTGGAGGGGCTTGAGGGTGCTGACAGGGTAAGCCTTTGCTCAGGATGACTTCTCACAGGCCAGAAAGCCCTGTGGCCTCACTTGGGCCAGCTGTTGCCACAGGGAAAAATCTGGGTCTGAGGAGTGTTGCTCTGCTTTCTAACCATCAGTGTCTGGAGAGAAGAGGTCCCTTCCAGGGAGGTTTCTGTTTGCTTGAAGGTCCAAGGAGGAAACAGAGACAAAGGGACAGAACTCTCCTGGTGCAGGGGGGCAGTTGGACCTGGGGTCCTTTGAATAAGGGAATGTGGTAAAGATGATGGTAGAGGGGATCAGGGCAGGAAGGGCAAGATGGGTGGGCATTTGCCAGTTAGAGTTAGAATATCCTTAGGGTCCAGGATGGTAAGGTGGAAAGGCTGTGAAGACCAAGCTGAAGAATTTGGGCTGGACCAAATGGGCCCAAGAACCCATGGGGCAAGGGTGGAGGTAATTCTGGGCCAGCAGGAAGAAGCAGATTCCCAGGGCTGGGCTGGGCTGGTGAGGGATGGGCTTTCTCCCACTATCTATCATGGAGTCTTTGTCTTTATCAGTCCGTGGGGCTCTAGAAGTCATTGATGAAGCCCTGGAAAGACAGAGCTCTGAAGCCTTGCTTGAGGCCCTTCAGGACCCTGCCCTGGCCCTGCAAGGGGTGAGAAGAGACTTTGCTGACTGGTACCTGGAACAGCTGAGCTCAGACAGAGAGCAGAAAGCACAGGTGAGGCTCTGTTACCTGCCACTTCTTTCCTGATGTAGGAGAGGGCCTCTTACTTGGCATCACCACTATTAGTTCTTTGTATTCAGCAAGTACTGATAAACATGCATAGATGGTTCAATCACCCCAAAGCCTAGTGGATGAGACTAATCAGCTCCTACTCTCTGACAATCCCTCAGACTAACTAGGAGGGACCCAAGAGCTGTCTAGTTGGCAGACCGCCCCCCCCCCCCCCCCATTGCTGAATTGGGACCTCAACTTAGCAGTCTTGTTTTCAGTGCTGTCAACAGTCTCTCTGACACTGTTGATATTTGTGTTGTCTAGGTTGTTGTTTCAAATTCTTGGTAAGAAAAGTTAAAGATGGGATAATTGTCTGGGTGTCATAGTACACACCTGTAATCCCAGCTACTTGAGAGATTGAGAGATTGAGGCAAGAGGATCACAAGTTCCAGATCATTCTCAAAAACTTAGCAAGACCGTCTAAAAATAAAATGAAAAGGAGGGCTGGGGTTGTTGCTCAGTGGTAGAGCGCTTGCCTAGCATGTGTGAGGCACTGGGTTCGATTCTTAGCACTGCATATAAATAAATGAATAAAATAAGGTTCATCAGCTGGGCGCGGTGGCACACGCCTGTAATCCCAGCACTTGGGAGGCTGAGGCAGGAGGATCGCGAGTTCAAAGCCAGCCTCAGCAATGGCGAGGCACTTAGCAACTCAGTGAAACCCTGTCTCTAATAAAATATAAAAAAGTGCTGGGGATGTGGCCCAGTGGTCAAGTGCCCCTGAGTTCAATCCCTGGTACCAAAAAATATAAAAAAATAAAATAAAGGTTCATCAACATCTAAAAAATAAAATATAAAGGACTGGGTGCAGATGCAGTGCATACCCATAATCCTAATGACTCGGGAAGCTAAGACAGGAGAATTGCAAGTTTGAGGCCAGTCTGGGTAGCTTGGTGAGACCCTATCTCAAAATTTTAAAAATGGCTGGGGATGTGACTCAGTGGTAGAGTATCCATGGCTTCAATCCCCAGTAATGCAAAAAGGAAAAAAAAAAAAAAAAGGACTTGGACCATGGAGGACACTTGTAATCCAAGCAACTCAGGAGGCTGAGGTAGGAGGATCACAAGTTCAAGGGCAACTTAGGGAGACCCTGTCTCAAAAAAACATTTTTTTTTTTTTAAAGAGATGAGGGTATAACTGAGAGGCAGAATACACCTAGGTTCAATCTCCAATGTCAAAAAATAATAATAATAATAATTAAATAGAAAAGGGCTATGAATGTAGCTTAGTGGTAGAGCACTTGCCTAGCATGTGTGAGGTCCTGGGATCAATCTCCAGTACCAGAAAAGAGAAAAAAAAAGAAAAACTATGGGTTAATAGAGATGTTGCCCAGGTTATTTTGCCTAAAGGAAAGAGAGGTAGGTAGGATTGAGGGAGGGTGGGTGGGGGGACCTGGAGCTCATGCTGACCGCTCCTGAAGCATGTTCCTGGTCCTGGAGACTTTTCTTTTACTGGATCTCTTCCCTCTTTCAGGAGCTGGGCCTGGTGGAGCTTCTGGAAAAGGAGGAAGTTCAGGCTGCTGTGGCTGCAGCCAACAGCAAGGGCGATCAGGAGCAAGCCAGTAAGTCTTCTCCAGGCCTGAGGCCCAGTCTGGGTGGCTCCCAACCCCTTAGAAGAGCATCCCATCCCTTCGTGGGTTCTGTATTGAGCAAGGCTTATGGCTGCCCAGTTTCCCAGCCCAGCAAGGGACTTCTTCCATCACATATTCTGCTCCCATTTCTAGCTGGCTGGAGGGACATTACAGATATGTTAATTGAGGCTCCAGAGATAGTGCCATGTCAGTACTGCACTGGCCTGGACTCTGGGCATGCAGTTTCCATCTGGGCAGTTCACCTACAATTTTGACAAGTGTCAACCTGCTTGAATTTCTTTGGCTTATGAAATGTAGTGATTTCCCAGGTGAGAGAAGAAACTCATATTCTAGCTCAGTTTCCTTTAAGAACATTACTTATGAACATAATTCCTTATTTAAAGAATATGAAGAGAGGAGTGCTCAGGCAGGCTACAGTGGCCTGCAGACACTAGATCTGTTACGATTGCTTGACTCAGTCTGACTTGCTGTCAGGTTTTGAGGTTACTTGGTAGCCAATTACCTAGGCCTAACAGCTTTCAAAAGCCAGCTCATAGTAGCCCCCAGGTCACTTCTGGCTAGCTGCTTGCCTTATCTGCCTGGTTGGAACATTCCCAATTGCTGTTGCCAGAGGAATCTCTCAAGCACAGATCAGATCTCATCTCCCTTGTTGAACATCTTCAGATCTTCCTGTGTTCTTTCATTATTTATCCTACACTTTGGTTCTATCTCCTTGGCCTGGCAGATAAGAACTTTCCAGAATTCTTCCCCACCTCTTCTGTTCACATTCCATCCGGCTCTGCTGAGCCAGACAACTTGCTCCTTGATTGCCCCCAGCCTCTCCCAGCACCAGGCCTCTGGTCCTCTGGATTACATTTCTCCCACATTTTCACCTGTCAGAAGCAGATGAAAACACCTCCAGAGTTGTCTCAAAGACGTGGAGTTTTCCCTCCGTGAAGTCTTGCTGCTCCCTCCCAGCCAGAATCCCTCCTCCCCTGCGCTGCCATAGCATTTCACCTGGGGGCGGGGGGGAGTACTTCTAACCTGGCATTGACAGCAGTGCACTACAGGTATTTTTGTAACCACATTTCTCTCCAGTAGACTATGTGCTCCTTGATGCCAGTGTCCATATCTGCCTAGAGTTTGTAAACTCAAACTACACAAATGCACCATAGCCCCTTTTGAATTTATTCCCGCCTGTTGGAGCTGGTTTCATATTCCTCTGCGCTGTCACCAAGGTTTGGTCCCTGGAGCCCCTTGACTAAGCTTATCTTAGTTATGCTCCGTAGCCACCTGTCAATCTTGTGCTCACTACCTTAGGAACTCACCTCTGCCATGACAGCTGCTCCTGTTACTTGCTGAGCTACTCTACTTCTAGGCCTGACAAATTGCTTCTTAAGGAGCCTTTTCTTAAAGCAACCCAGCCCCTTTTCCTCCTGAACATTGAGAAACACATTTTGAACCCTGAAAAATGGCTTTCTAGAGCTGTTACAAGGCCATTACCCCTTAGAGGTCCCCTGCAGAGCCCAGTTAGCCAGGAAAACAGATTGCAGGGAAGGCTTAGCCTGTGCATCCTCTTGCTTTCCTCCCCTGCAGTGCTCCGGGCTGTGAGGCGGGTCAACAAAGCCATCCAGAGGGGAGTGGCGGCTGACACTGTGAAGGAGCTGATGTGCCCTGAAGCCCAGCTGCCTCCAGTGTACCCCTTTGCCGCCACTGTGTACCAGCAGGAGCTGGCAGTGCTTCAGCAACAGCAGCAGGGGGTAAGCCCCAGAACCGCAGGGCCAGTGGCTGCAGGCAGAGGGACAAGGGCAGTCAATCCTCTGAGATGCTGGCATGAGATTAGGGCCAGGGAAAGTGCTCTCATATTTGCTTTACTAAACATTACATAGCCAACACCCCTGAGCAAACCCTACTCTCCGCACTCATTTAGTCCTTAAGGGAACCCCATCAGGTAAGTAGTAGTATTTCCATTTTAGACATAAAGAAACCAAGATGCAAAGTAACTTGTGCAACTCAATGCAACTGGAAATTCTGGGAGTGAATGCAAAATGGAATGTGCTGGAAGCATATGCTCTGAACAATTCCACTGTCTACCTCACTCCAGTCCATCCAGCTTCTCTGACAGATGACAGGGACCTCGCTAGGGACTCCCCTGTCTATTGGGGGAGTTACCATACACCTCTGGGTCCAGACAGAGACAATGAAAGAAAAATAGGTAATGAAGCTGGAAGAAGACTTCAGAGCAGGGAAATGAGGGAGACAGAGCCTGGTGACTCTGGGAAGGCTTCCTGGAAGACAGGAGAATCAGTAGAGTCACACCCACAGCAGGCATTTATAGAGCAGTTACTCCAGGCACAACCTGCGCCTTCAGGAAGAACACAGTTGCCACCTACAAATACCTATAGTACAAGGAAGCATAAAATGAGTACTAAGAGATAAACCACAGTGAGTAAGGTTATAGACTTTAGAGGCGCCAGTATAAGTCTGGCTCTGCTAGTTCTTAGCTATGTAACATTGGGCAAGTTGTTTACCCTCTCCGCCCCTCACCTTTTTGTATATAAAAAGGGAACAATAAGCCAGGCATGGTGTCTCATGCCTATAATTCCTTCCAGCAGCTCATGGGGCTGAGGCAGGAAGATCATGAGTTCAAAGCCAGCATTAGCAACTTAACGATACCCTAGGCAACCCAGTGAGACCCTGTCTCTAAAAAAGATATTAAAAAGGGCTGGGGTGTGGCTCAGTGGGTAAGCACCTTCTGGGTTCTATCCCTGGCACAAAAATTAAATAAGCCAGGCACGGTGGCGCACACCTGTAATCCCAGCACTTGGGAGGCTGGGGATGTGGCCCAGGGGTCGAGTGCCCCTGAGTTCAATCCCTGGTACAAAAAAAAAATTAAATAAAAATGGAGCAATCATATATTTACCTCATAGGATTGTCATAAGGATTCAGTGAGTTAACATGTGCTTAGAGAAAGAGCCTGGTAAGGAAGTTTTAACTATCATTACTATTTGTTGTTATTTGCACTGTTCTATTATTTACAGAAAGCAGGAAGGGTGCTGCAGGTGGAGGAAATAGCATAAGCAAATATTTGAAGAAGAGGCAGATGAAAACTGGGCAGAGAAATGGGTCCAGGGCCTTGTGATGTGCAGTACAGTGTGGAGGTGACCATTTACCATTTATCCTCATCTCTGGCCTACTGCAGTTCTTTTTTACCCTGGTACTGAGGATTAAAACCGGAACCTTGCTCATGTTGTCAGCCTAGTGCAGGGACTAATGTGAAGTAAAGACTAGAAGGTTGCTGGCAGAGGTCACTGCTTAAGTTTGCGCTCTGAAATCAGGCAGTTAGGTGTAACATACAATATTGGCTATGGGCTTGGCTGTGAATGGACTTGGCTATTAATGGTACTTGCCTCATTGACTTGTTATGAAAATTAAATGATGCTATGTATGAAGTACTTCATAATTGCACACATAGTAAGTACCCCCAGGTTTTGAGTATGATTGTTGTCAGGGAATGAATCCAGACCCTGGGCTTTGAGGATAGTCTAGGGGATTGTAGAACCCTGGGCAGGTCAGCAGGATTCCCCAGGTCCCCAGCTCCCCCTTAGGAACCACCCTCCCTTCTACTACAGGAGCTTTGCCAGGAGGAGCTCTTCGTGGCTGTGGAGATGCTGTCAGCTGTGGTCCTGATTAACAGGGCCCTGGAGGCCAGGGATGCCTGTGGCTTCTGGAGAAGTCTGGCAAGTCCTGCCACCGGCCTGGCGGAGGTGGAAGGAGGAAATGCTCAGCGGTGAGAAAAGTTCAACCACATGTTGGGAGCTGGGGATTTAGGGAGTATGGACAAGACTCAAGACTCCTTCTACTTGGAGATCAGCCTTTTGCATGATACTCCATTCTTGAGCCCAGGTACCCTTCTGGGTCTGTTCACAGTTCTGGGCCTGTTTCTTCTCCAGCGTAGGTGGGTTCAGTCGTTCCCCTTTCCTCCATTGATTCATTCTTTATTTTGGAGGGGTGGTACCAGGGATTGAACTCAGGGGCACTCGACCACTGGGCCACATCCCAGCCCTCTTTTTGTATTTTATTTAGAGACAGGGTCTCACTGAGTTGCTAAGTGCCTCGCCATTGCTGAGGCTAACTTTGAACTTGCGATCCTTCTGCCTCAGCCTCCTAAGTGCTGGGATTACAGGCAAATGCCACAGCGCCTGGCTATTGATTCATTCTTTTTTTTTTTATTTATTTATTTGTTTTAGTTGTACACAGTGCATTTATTTTTACGTGGTGCTGAGGATTGAACCCGGGCCGCGCACGTGCTAGGCGAGCGCTCTACCTCTGAACCACAACTCTAGCCCTTGATTCATTCTTTTACAGCAAATGTTTGAGTACCTGCCCACATGCCAGGTACTATTCTAGGTGCTGGGAAATATGGTGAACAAAACAAATTCCTGCTTTCATTAAACCTCCATGAGAGTAGCAGGAGAAAGGTGTTTAAAAGAGCAGAAGCAAAACAAAACAGGGCAAAGGGAAGCAAAGGGCGGGCGCAGAGGAGGGGTGGGTTTTCTGTTCATGTTGTCTGATTACAGATGACCTCTGCATAAGGGGATCATTGAAGAGGGACCTAAAGGGCCTAATGAGGCAGAGGCCTGAGAAAATAATACTCTGGGTGTATTCAAAGAATACCACGAAGGACTGGGGCTGTTAGCTCAATGGCCAAGAGTGCTTAGCATATGCAAGGCCCTGGTTTGATCCCATCCCTGGTACCACAAAAAAGTGAAAACAGAACACTAGAAAGCCAGAGTAGTGGGATGGACTAAAGCAGGGAGGAGAGTGGGAAGTGAAGATGGAGTAGCAGAGGCCAGACCATGTGGGCCTCTGGATTTTACTCCAAGTGAGGAAGGAAGCCATGAGGGGTGGGGGGTTTGAGCAAGGAGGGAGACAGCATGACCTACTTTAACAGGGTCATTCTGGCTGCTGGGCTGAGAATCGATCACAGGGATGCAAGGGGAGAGGCAGGAAGACCTGCTAGGCAGCTATTAGAGTAATCCAGGCACTAGTCGATTGGGCTGTGGCCTTGGGCAGTAGCAGTGAAGGTGGAGAGAAGGCGTCAGCTTGTGGCCATGTTCTGAAAGCAGAACTGGCAGGGTTTGGTGGTGGAGTGATGTGGGATGTGACAGGGAGTGGAGTCAGGTATGACTCCAAGGTTTGTGGAAAGGGAGAGACCATGGGACACAATTTAGTGGGGGAATCAGGAGTCCAGATGTGAGCTGAGGGGTGTCAGGTACGTTTTTGTTGTTGTTATTGTTGTTTGGTATCAGAGATTGAACCCGATTGCTTAACCACTGAGTCATATCTCCAACTCTTTTTTATATTTTATTTAGAGACAGGGTCTTGCTGAGTTGCTTAGGGCCTTGCTTAATGTCTGAAACTGGCTCCGAACTCCCATCCTCCTGCCTCAGCCTCCCAAGGCACTGGGATTATAGGCGTGCACCACCATGCCTGGCTCAAGTGCTTCTTGTATATTCATATAGAGGTTCTGAAGAGGCTGCTGGGATATTTGGCAGCTGGAGGTATGCTTTTGGGAGTCATTAGCATATAGCACTTAAAGTCCTGAGGTTATGGGTGAGTATTCAGGGAGAAGAGTTCTACAGACAAAAATCAGGATGTTCGAGTTTAGAGGTCAGGGAGGAACCTGCAGAGGAGTCTTAGAAAGAACTGCCTGAGGAGGGGAGTAAACCCAGAGAGTGTGCTGTCATGGAGGTCACGTGAGGAACTGGCTCAAACATTTCCCAACTCTGGCTGATGATGCACACACCACTCACCTCACTCCCCCTCTCCCTGCTGCCAGTTACTTTGATGCCTTGGTGAAGCTGCGACAGGTGCATGGAGTGGATGGGACCTTCCTGAGCTGGAATGACCTGCAGGCCACTGTGAGCCAGGTCAACGCCCAGGTCCAAGAAGAGTCCGATCGTGAGTATAGTCCAGGCCAGGGGGAAGGAAGATGGTCTCACTAAGGCAATCCCTTCCCTCAGCCATAGTTCTGGGGCCTCTGCCCATCTAGGTCTCTCTTTCTCAGAGGTCCTTGCAGTCAGCCTTATCAATGAGGCTCTGGACCAGGGCAGCTCTGAGAAGACTCTGTCTGCCCTGCTGCTTCCTGCAGCTGGCCTGGAAGATGTCAACCTTCCTGTTGCTCCTCGATATCATCTCCTCCTTGTGGCAGCCAAAAGGCAGAAGGCCCAGGTGAGGTTAGGGCTGGCTGGGTTGGTCACCAGAGCAGGAGGAACAGCCCTGTGGGTAGAGCTGTGCCCAGCATGCACCCAGGCAGAGCTCCAGCCTGATGGCTACCCTCCAAGGTGTGGGACACAGGCAGGATTCTGATCTCATGGGGGAAGCATGGCTCCGATTGCCAGGGCACTGGACAGCTTGGGAAGAGTACAGGCCTGGGAATTAGAGAACCTGGGCTGAATTCCCTACTCCAAAGCCTAGTGATCACCTGGCCTTGAACAAACCCCTTAGAGTCTCTGAGCTTTCTGTATTCATCTGTAAAATGCTGCATACCTTGCTCCTACAGACCTCCCAGAATATGGGTAAAAATCCAGTGAGTTGACAAATGGTGCCCTGAGTATATGGCAGTAGAGAGAATGGCTGACGACTAGGGCTCTTGGGCCAGATTATTTGAGTTTGCATCACATAGTCTGACCTTTCAGTGTTACTTAACCTCCCTGTGCCTGTTTCCTCGTCTCCAGACTTATGACAATAACAAGCTCACCTCACAGTTATAGGGCTTGAGTGAGGTGTGATAGGACAGTAGTCCTGGCTAACATTGGGCTCTCATTTTTGTTTTGTGTTCCTTATTAACATCAATGCATAAAAGTACTTTAGCATGCCAGGCGTGGTGGCACACGCCTGTAATCCCAGCAAGATCTGGAGGGTGAGGCAGGAGGATTGCAAGTTCAAAGCCAGCCTCAGCAACAGCAAGGTGCTAAGCAACTCAGAGAAACCCTGTCTCTAAATAAAATGCAAAATTAGGCTGGGGATGTGGCTCAGTGGTCGAGTGTCCCTGAGTTCAATCCCTGGTACAAAAAAAAAAAAAAAAAAAAAAGTACTTTATCAGGACATAGTGGCACACTCCTGTAATCCCAGTGACTTGGAAGACTGAGACAAGAGAATCACAAATTCTAGGCCAGCCTGGGCAACTTAGACCCTGTCTCAAAATAAAAATAGACTGGGAGCTGGGCGCGGTGGCGCACCCCTATAATCCCAGCACTTTGGGAGGCTGAGGCAGGAGGATCACGAGTTCAAAGCCAGCCTCAGCAATGGTGAGGCACTTAGCAACTCAGTGAGACCCTGTCTCTAATAAAATACAAAAAATGGCTGGGGATGTGGCCCAGTGGTCGAGTGCCCTGAGTTCAATCCCTGGTACCAAAAAAAAAAATAGACTGGGGATGTAGCTCAGTGGTAGAGCGCTTGGGTTCAGTCGCCAGTACTGATAAATAGGATCCTTCTTTCTTTCTCTCTCCCTTCTCCCCTCCCCCCCTCCCTTCCCTCTACTCCCTTCTCTCCTTCCCCCCTCCCTTCCCTCTCCTCCCTTCTCCTCTCTCTGTGCCTGGCACATATTTATTGATAAAGTGTTAGTTTCCAAAGTCTGCTACTTTTGAGGAGAGTTGAGAGGGAACAAAACCTGGGGTTGGGTGTCAGACTAACACTGTCACAGGCTATGTTGTCCTGTGGTCTCATGTAATCTTCCTTCTACATGGTGGGATTTGTGTGATTGAGGAGTGTGGAGCAAGAACAGAAAGGAGAAGGCAAATGTTGGGGCCAGGATCAACCTGAGAGGGTATGATTTGAGGCATTGAGACGTGGGTAGTGGAGACTCCAGAGTGGGCTGTCCCTGGGCATGGCTGAGACAACAGGGCAGGGAATGGAGCTGTTGGGAAGGTGATAGATACTGAGATGTTGGTTGGAGTGGTGCACCCCTGTAATCCTAGCTACTCAGGTGGCCGAGGCAGGAGGATCACAAGTTCAAGACCAGCCTGGGCAACATAGCCAGACCTTGTCTCAAAATAAAAAGGTTTGGAATTGTAGCTCAGTTGTAGAGTGCCCATGGGTTCAGTCCCTAGTACTGAAGGAAAAATTTAAAAAATATATTGAAGCTGGGCGCGGTGGCGCACGCCTGTAATCCCAGCACTTGGGAGGCTGAGGCAGGAGGATTGCGAGTTCAAAGCCAGCCTCAGCAATGGTGAGGCACTTAGCAACTCAGTGAGACCCTGCCTCTATTAAAATACAAAAAAGTGCTGGGGGTGTGGCCCAGTGGTTGAGTGCCCCTGAGTCCAATCCCCAGTACCATATATATATATATATATATATATATATATATTATATATTGATTGGGAGGCTGAGGCAGGAGGATCGTGAGTTCAAAGCCAGCCTCAGCAATGGCAAGGCACTTAGCAACTCAGTGAGACCCTGTCTCTAAATAAAATACCACTGGGATGTGGCCCAGTGGTCAAATGGCCCTGAGTTCAATCCCTGGTATCAATCAATCAATCAATCAACAAACATTAAAAAAAAAAAAAAAAAAAAATATATATATATATATATATATATAGAGAGAGAGAGAGAGAGAGAGAGAGAGAGAGAGAGAGAGGGTATGAGAAGATGGGTAGAGACCCATGGACAAGTCGAATCAATGCTTGGGTCATCCTGGATAGGAAAAGAGCCTTCTGAAGTCAAGTGCAATGGTGCACGCCTGTAATCCCAGCGGTTCAGGAAGCTGAAGCAGGAGGATCGGGAGTTCAAAGCCAACCTCAGCAGTTTAGCGAGGCTGAAAGCAACCTAGTGAGACCCTGCCTCACAATAAAAGACAAAAAGGGCTGGGGATGTGGCTCAATGGTCAAGCACCCCTGGGTTCAGTCCCTAGTCCCACAAAAAGAAAAAAGCCTTCTGTGACTGGTGGCAGTTCAAGGGAGCCACAAGGCCATGCCTACACAGGAAAGAAAGGAAGTTTGCCATCCCTGTACCTCTTGATGTCTGTCTGTAATTTGGTTCTCCCTGGCTACTTAGCCTGGGAATCTGGGGAGATCAGCCTAGAGTCTTGGCTTCTTTTTGTCTCTCTCAATTTTCCAGGTGACAGGGGATCCTGGAGCTGTGCTGTGGCTGGAGGAGATCCGCCAGGGAGTGGTTAGAGCCAACCAGGACACAAGCACAGCTCAGAGAAGTAAATGGACTAAGCAGGGGCACTGGGAGGGCAGGGGGTGATACCCGGACTCAGCAACATCCCCGATAGGCAGCCTCCCAGCCCCCCACCTCTCCCTTCAGCCTCTGAGAGGAGGCAGGCCAGAAGCAGAACAGGAGGCTTGCTGCCTGGACCACAGGGTGGATTTCCTGGCAAACGGCAGGGCAGGAAATTCTTAGGAATGGAGAGCCTAGTCCACCACTGCTTCCTGCTATGCCTTCCCGTGGGCGCTTTCCCTGCAGTGTGAGCCTGTGAGATCATGTGGTGGCCAAAAATCCATCCCATTTCTGCTGGTAGGTTGAGTTTGGTTCCAGCAGTGAGCTCTGGCCTGGTAGAGAATGTTTAGTCTTGGGTAGGAGAAGAAAGGTTGGCTGGAGTTGGAGGGAAATACATAGGATTGGTGCAAGCAGACCCTGGGGTGCTGGTGCCGGTGTTCAGGGGGCCAGTTCTCAGGGTCTGTGGGAACTGGAGGGCAGGTACATTAGCCTTTCCCACTTTTGTACTCTCTTCTAAGAAACTATCCCAAGAATTATTTGCCCATATCCTGCCTTTGACCTTTGGAATGAGCCAATTTTGCTTCTACTGAGCCCCTGCCTGCCGAGCCCCACACTGCCAACTTCAAGCACAGCTGCCTGCTGTTGCTCTTCATGTATGTCTGTCCATCCTGGGATGGTCTCCATCTCCATCAGATAGGGTGATCTTGTGTCCTTCTGTTTTAATATTTTTTTAGTTATAGATGGACCTTTATTTTATTTATTTTTATGTGGTGCTGCGAATCAAACCCAGTGCCTCACACCTGGTAGGCAAGTACTCTACCAATGAGCCACAACCCCAGCCCTGTCCATCTCTTTTGAATCCTACCCCACTGGATAGGACAGGGCCCATGGGAGGGACTTAGAAGGAAGGACTGACTACTCTCTCCTGGTGCCTCTGTCAGTGGCCCTTGGTGTGGCTGCCATCAATCAGGCCATCAAGGAGGGCAAGGCAGCCCAGACAGAGCGGGTGTTAAGGAACCCCGCTGTGGCCCTCCGAGGAGTTGTTCCTGACTGTGCTGATGGCTACCAGCGGGCCCTGGAAGGTGCTGTGGCCAAGAAGTGGCATGCAGGTAATGGCCCCACCTGACCCTTGGCTTCTCTGCCCACCCCAACCAACTCTTGCCTTCTCAAACCTTCTTTGTTTTCTTGGTTCCTACTCAGGGGACACAGCTTTGTGGGTTCAACATGACATGAGGGATGGCACCGCCTACTATTTCCACCTGAAGACCTTCCAGGGGACCTGGGGAGAAACCCCCCAACTGCCCTCTTCACACCTCCCACCTGACTCGTGAAGAGATCCAGGTTGGCAGGGACCCTACAAGGGCAACAGATTGTGGATGGGGTTACCCTAAAGGAGAGGCTCCTATCCATCAAAGGACCATAGGCTCTTTCTCCTGCCTCCACAGTCAGCCATCACCAAAGTCACTGCTGCCCATGACCGCCAGCAACTCTGGAAGGCCAACGTTGGCTTCATCATCCAGCTCCAGGCCCGCCTCCGTGGCTTCCTAGTCCGCCAGAAGTTTGCTGAGCGTTCACACTTTCTGAGGACCTGGGTCCCAGCGGTCATCAAGATCCAGGTGGCATCTCTGGCTGTCTAAGTGTTCTGGGCCCAGGCTTACCTGAGCTGTAGAGTGTTTACTCTCCTTCCTCCTGACCGATGGGGGTTGGGATGATCCTTGGGCCTGTAGACAGTGGTAGTGGAGATGGAGTCTGGAACAAACAACTGAAGTTTGAAGCTCAGCCCTACCCCTATTAACTGTGACCTTGAAAGTTACTCTCTCTGCCTGTTTACTCCTCAGAAAAATAAGAGATTATGGTAAGGTTATTACAAGAGTTCAGTGAGGTAACATTGAGTGTTTATAAGTAGTGCCTGGCAAGCAGGCAAGAACACGATGTAAGCTCTAGTTATTAGCCTCGTCATCACTGTCCAGAGAATGTAAGAGGTGCTTTTTAGCCTCCCCAAAGATTTAGTCAGACACCAGGAGGATGTCCTCACAAGAAAAGAAAGTGTGAGGAGGTGCTAGTGGCTAAACAGAAAAGGGTGGACTGTGCCTTGGGGAGAGGGGAGTCTTCCACCTTTCCTCTGCATCCAGCAGCCCTTCCGTTTCATTCATCCACCCTGTGGGTGGTCTGTTGTGGCCTCTGAGGCTGACCCTCATGTAACTGGCCAGCTCAGAAGATAGCCAGGGGCACTGTGCAAACCAGGAATAATGGGAAACCTTCCCAGGCACGTATAGTCTGGAGGACCTCATGGAGATGTTAGCAGAACAAAGATGCTTTATCTAATAAGTGCCTTTGAATGCCCAGCATCTGCAAAGCATGCCACAAGGCAAGCACAGGGGATGGGCTTGAGACCCCCCCCAGGGGAGTGGTCACATCTCTCCCCTCACAGGAACTGCAGGTGATGTTAGATGTTGTGATAGTAAAGATACAAAGACAACACCAGAGAATGCCAAGGGAGACAGATGTGCAGCCTGAGACTGGCAGATGGCCCTTGATTATGACCTAGGCCTGCAGGGTAGTAATTGAGAACTCAGGCTTTGAAGTCAGAGGCTGGAGTTTGCCTCCTAGACCTACCACTTCCAGGTCAGATGACGCTGTGCAGCTTACCTGCACCCTACCGGCATTCAGTTTTCTCATTCATAATGATGGTACTCACCTCCTCTGTTGATGGTGTGGAATAAATAGGAAAATTACATATAAGGCTTAGTGTGCCCATTAGTGGTCACCATTATGAGATGTTGCTATTAGGGCATTGGTCCCAGAACTCAGTACAGAGCTTCTGTAATCTGCAGCTAGTGTTCTGAATCATGGGGACTCCCCTCCTGAGCCTAGGCTAGAAATTCACACCAAGGAGATGAAAAGCCACACTACAGTGGGAAAAGAGATGGGAAGATGGTGTGTATGTGTTGGTGGGGGGGCATTTGTTGTTCATTCTAGAACTGTGTGGTCCTGGATCAGAGAGGTAGCTGAGACCCTCAGGCCACTTGCCTTCCAGCCTTAAAAATGAGACTGACTGGGCAGGCTAAGACTTTAATCTTTCCGGAAACCTCTGATCCAGCTGGAACCCCAATTGGGGTTCTGAATTCTGACTAATCCAGATTAGGAAGCGTGTACCTTTGTTTGTTTGTTTTTGGTTGTTTTGTGGTGCTGGGAATCCAACTTGGGGCCTGGCTCCAACCCGGGAGGCATATTTTCAAGGAAGAGCTTTGTGGGGGCTGGGTAGGGACTGAGCAGTGAGAAAACCCCTCTGGTGCCATGTATGATGGTACACACCTGTAATCCCAGCAACTTGGGAGGCTGAAGCAGGAAGATCACAAGTTCGAGGGCAGCCTTGGCAATTCCTGTCTCCAAATTAAAAAAAAAAAAAAAAGGCTGGTCATGGTGGCGCACACCTGTAATCCCAACTACTCAGGAGGCTGAGGCAGGAGGATCATGAGTTTGAGACCAGCCTCAGCAACTTAGCAAGATCCTGTCTCAAAATAAAAAATAAAAAGGGGCTTGGGGTTGTAGCTCAGTGGTTAAGTGCCCCTGAGTTCAATCTTTAGTACCAAAAAGAAAAAAAAAAAAAAGAGAGAAGACCCCTCTGCCTTTCCCTACAGTGCTTTACATTGGGTACATCAAGCAGTAGCTGAGTGGGAGGGGGAGGAGTACAGAGGGCAGGCATGGGTTTCCTGGCCTCTAGGCTCCAACATGGACAGCTAGTGTATAGGCCAAGCTGCCTCTTTTTTATCCTAGCTTAACAGAGGGATTATGTAAGCCTAACGGTAAAACCTATCCAGGAAAAGTGGCTTTAGGCAGAATGGGAGGACAACTGGGGGAAGGAATGCTCTGAAATCTCACCCAACCATAGTAATATCAGTGGTAGAGGACCACCTAGGGCTTGCACACTGGGAAATGCTTGGCACTGGCCCTAAAAGGCAGGAAGAATTTCGGTGGGTAGAGGTAGAGCTGGGGATGAGGATGGGCACAGATAAAGGCCAAGGCCAGACATCATAAGGCATGGTTTTTTGTTTTTGTTTTTGTTTTTTTGGTACTGGGGATTGAACTCAGGGGCACTCGACCACTGGGCCACATCCCCAGCCCTTTTTTCTATTTTATTAGAGACAGGGTCTCATTGAGTTGCTAAGTGCCTCGTCATTGCTGAAGCTGACTTTGAACTCGCGATCCTCCTGCCTCAGCCTCCCAAGTGCTGGGATTACAGGCGTGAGCCACTGCGCCCAGCTAATAAGGCATATTTAAAACAAAGTGAAATGTCTGATGTGGCTGGCATCCTTAAGATGGAAGAAGACCAGTGGAAGGTCAGATGGGGAGTGTGGGGCCAGAGGGTCGAGAACTTCTGTCCTAGTACTATCCAAGTGATACTTTAGAAAGATGAATCTCACACAAGCCTAGGGTGAAAGGGAAGAGGTTCCTAGGAAAGAGACTGAAACAGAAAGGAGCTGTGAGGTTTGCATTTAAGAGATGGGGTATGGCTTAGGGAGGAGTTGGTCAGGAGACCAGCCCTGGAGAGGCCAACAGACTGAAAGCTATTCAGGAACCTTGGCAGGAAGATTTGCTGAGAGCTGGGTTCAATGCTGGATGGTGTCATTATAGAGAAAAGTGTGACTTATCAGAACAATAGGAACCTGCTACCCAGGTGGCCACTGGCAGAGATGGGCACACGGCTCTGTGCTTGAACATGCTTCCCATCTGCAGCTGTGCACTGCTCCAGAATGCTCTCTACCCACTTTCTGTGCATGTGAGGGAGGTGGATTGTGTGATAGGGTGTGGGTGGTCTGCATATGGGTGTCTTGAGTGTATTTTGGGGGGATATGGTGTATGCTTTGGTGAAGTTGGTGAGTAGGAGTATGCTCTATTAATATCTCTTAGGCCTGTTTCTTACAGTTGAGTTTCCATGAGGGGGTGTTATTTTGGAGGGGTGGTGTCTTGTGTGTCTGCGTCTGTGTTCTCTGGGGCCAGGGAGTGTGGCAGGAGACATGGTTGGTTACATGCAGCCATTCAATCTTCCCCATAAAGTGGGAAGTTCTTTGAGAACAGGACCAGTTTCCCTTCCTCCCTTTCTCCCCACCCTCTCTGCAAACCCTAGGACAAGGCTATTCCTGCAGGTCTCTTGAGCCAAAGGAGACCTGCTATGGTTACCTCTTTTTCTCTCTGCTCTGCAGGCTCATTGGCGGGGTTATAGACAACGCAAAATTTACCTGGAACAGTTGCAGTATTTTAAAGCAAACCTGGATGCCATAATCAAGGTAGCTATCGTGGTTTGGTGGGTTTCTATATTTTGAGGGACACTCTGAGAACAATTCTGTAGTCCTCTCACAACCTTGTGACTTCTGGAGTTGGCTGAATTGGCCTGGGTCTGTGGGTGGGTCTCTAGCCTTGTGCTCTGAGGCAGCGTCTCCTCCCAGATCCAGGCCTGGGCCCGGATGTGTGCAGCTCGGAGGCAATACCTGAGGCGCCTTCGCCACTTCCAGAAGAATGTGAGTGTCACCCTGATCCCCTGGCCCTAGTCCAACCTTTGCCCATGAGACCAGAGCAAGGACAGCCAGCCACCTTGTTGCCACCTGTGTTCATGGCAGGTTGACTCCGTCGTGAAGATCCAGGCATTTTTCCGAGCCAGAAAAGCCCGGGATGACTACAGGATGTTAGGTGAGCTGCCTGGCCTACCATTCCCCCATCTGATGGGGAGATAAGACTCTCAGAGCCAGGCAGGTCTAGGTGGTCCTTCTTGGGGATGCGCAGCAGGTAAGGGACAGGCATTCACAAGTTGCCTGTGCAAGAGTGAGGAGCAGAGGTGGTGACACAGTAACAGACAGCCCATCACAGGCAAAGGGCCTCTCACTAGGTCCTCTCTGCTCCCAGCTTATCTACCTTTGCTACAGCAGACCAAAACGACAATTAAAAGATTTTTCTCCTCTCCCTGGGGCTCCAACCTTCTCCAACTCTGTTCGCTTCCCTGGCCCATGACTCTTCCCTGGCCTACCACCTCACTTTGTGGTCCAGCACACACAAGGCCTTGACAAAGCAGGCAGTCTTTCTACCACACGCAGGGGAAGTTGGAAAGCACTGGAGGGGGTGCCATCTTCCTGCCCTTTATTTCCCAAGAACAACCTTCTAGGCTGTTGTTGGCCCCTATCCCTCAAATCCAGAAGCCTAGCCTTGAGGGTTCCTTTCTTTTCTGTGGAATTGACTAGTGTCCATCTCCATGTTTGTCTCTAGCCCCTGGGCTCCTGAAGCCCCTGCCTCTCTGGGCTGGAGGCTACCACACTCTTGGGCTTCATGTTGAACATACCAGTCCCAATCGCCTCCTTCACTCCTCAGTCCTTCTTCCCCCATCCTGCCCCTTCAGGGACCTCAAGGTATCTTTCAGGACAGCTGACTTCCTTCCCTTCCCACCTCTCCCCAGCCTGGCCCTTTCCATCTTTTCTCTTGCTGTTGCACTATTGCAAGACTGTTCTTTATCTTTTCAATTATTGATTTTTCTAGAAAAACTTGTTCTTCCCAGTCCTGTCTCCCAACTCCTTCAGCCCCCAGACTCTACCCAGAGCTCTGCCGCTTGCTAGTTGTGTGGCTCAGGCAAGTTACCTAACCTCTTTATTGCCTCAGTTTCCTCCTTTACATGGTGGAGATCGTGATACCCATCTCATAGGGTCATCAGTAAAATGGATGGTTATGGTGTCTTGACCCCATGGAGTTATTTTAAAACACTACAACAGCTGGGCACAATGGTGCACACCTGTAATCCCAATGACTCTGGAGGCTGAGGCAGGAGAATTGTGAGTTCAAAACCAGCAACTTAGTGAGGCCCTAAGTAACTTAGTGAGAACCTGTCTCTAATAAAATATAAAGGGCTGGGATGAGAAGGGCTGGCTCCGTGGTTAAGCACCCCTGGGTTCAATCCCTGGCCCCCCCCCCAAAAAAAAAAAAAAAAACCTTAAAGCACTTATCACAGTGTCCATCCTATAGTAAATGTTATATGTAAGCCGGGCACGGGTGGCACACACCTGTGATCCCAGCACTTTGGGAGGCTGAGGCAGGAGGATCGCGAGTTCAAAGCCAGCCTCAGCAATGGCGAGGCACTTAGTAACTCAGTGAGACCCTGTCTCTAATAAAATACAAAAAAGGGCTGGGGATGTGGCCCAGTGGTCGAGTGCCCCTGAGTTCAATCCCCGGTACCAAAAAAAAAAAAAAAAAAAATGTTATATGTATTAGTTGTTTGGTGGCTCAGAGGCTGCTGCTACTTCTTCCTCTTCTTTTGCTCCTCCTCTCCCCACTACCTTTCTCTAAAATACCAAATCACTATCTTTCTCTGACCTCCCCTTATTATGAAACCTGTCAACCACCCCACTTCTTTGGGCTCTCTCCTGCCATGCACAGACACTCCTGACAAGAGCATTGTGCCAAGCAGGCAGGGCCAGGAGGAGGCTGATTGGTGAGAAGAGGAGAAGCAGTTTAACCCAGTAAGAGAGGAGTGGGTGGGAGGAGCAGGGAGGCCTCCAAGGAAACCCAGAGGAAGCTGGGCTCTGGCTGTGGTGTGACAGGTCAACTAGAAAGGGTAGGGGGCACATCAGGGAAGAAAAACAGCTCCATGTCAACCCCAATTATAAGACAAGGAGCTCAGGGACAGGCCTGGCTGGGAGACTGTAAGAACCAGTGAGAGCAGGTCTGAAGTTGAGGACCTGTTGGCCTCAAGCAGAGGTCAACAGAGGGGCCTGAGGGTGAGCTAACTCTGGAGTAGCGGTCTGACGGAGGCCTCTAATCCCGTGCCTCCACTTCCTGCCAGTGCACGCAGCCCACCCTCCTCTCAGTGTGGTGCGCAGGTTTGTCCACCTCCTCAACCAAAGCCAGCAAGACTTCTCAGCTGAGGCCGAGCTGCTGAAGCTCCAGGAAGAGGTGGTCAGAAAGATCCGCTCCAATCAGCAGCTGGAGCAGGACCTCAACCTCATGGACATCAAGATTGGCCTGCTGGTGAAGAACCGCATCACCCTACAGGTGAGGGACCCACAGACCAAACCCCCTACCACCAAATCCAGCTGCCTCTGGAGAGAGCACATTGGCCATTCTCTGGTTGCTGATGACATCTTTTTAAAATGTGTGGATTTTATCACCTAGCCTGAGCCCTTGTTCCAGAGGCCCTCTGGCCTAGCAGCAAGTCATTGGCTGGGGATGTGGGCAATATGGTAGAAAGAACAGGGGAGGCAGAATTGGAATGACTGGTTCTGCTGACTGCTAGTGATAGAGCTGTGGGTGGTCACTTCACCTCTTAAGACTGTTTCCTATTTAGGAAACTGAAATAATAATAAGAGTGTTTACCTGCCCCACCCCCAGGCCACATGTAGAAGTAAATATGGAAGCTCCTTAAACTGCAAAAGGACATGCAAACATGCATTGAGAAGATGGTAGTGACATTGTGATATTGCCCTCAGATTTGTATAATAGTCTGACAAGAAATAATAGCAAGCTGGGCACAGTAGCACACACTCGTAATCCCAACCAGTAGGGAAACTGAGGCAGGAGGATTGCAAGTTTGAGGCCATCCCTGGGAAACTTTGGAGACACCAAAGTTGTCACCGTGTCTCAAAAAAACAAAAAAGGGAGCCAGGTGCAGTGGTACACACCTATAATCCCAGTGGCTCAGGAGGCTGAGGCAGGGGTATCGAAAGTTCAAAGCCAGCCTCAGCAATTTAGTCAGGCCCTGTTTCAAAATAAAAAATAAAAAGGGCTGGGGATATGACTCGGTGGTTAACTGTCCTGGGTTCAATCCCTGGTACCAATAATAACAATAATAGCCAGGTGCGGTGGCACATGCCTGTAATCCCAGCACTTGGGAGGCTGAGGCAGGAGGATCGTGAGTTCAAAGCCAGCCTCAGTAATGGTGAGGTACTTAGCAACTCAGTGAGACCCTGTCTCTAAATAAACACAAAAAAGGGCTGGGAATGTGGCCCAGTGGTCAAGTGCCCGAGTTCAATCCCCAGCACCAAAAAAACAAAAAAATTTAAAAAAATAATAGTAATAATTAAAAATAAATAAGTAGGGCTAGGGTTGTGGCTCAGTGGTGGAGCCCTTACCTAGCATGTGTGAGGCACTGGGTTTTATTCTCAGCATCACATATAAATAAATTTTTTAAAATGTCCATCAACAACTAAAAATTTTTTAAATAAATAAATTAATTAATTGATTAAAGGTATTGTGTCTATCTACAACTAAAAAACATCTAAATAAATAAATATACATAAATAAGGGCTGGGAATGTATCTCAGTGGTAAAGTGCCCCTGGGCACTCTTAAAGGAGAAAAAAAAAAAAAAAAAGAAAGAATAACAAAACACAAGTAGACACAATGCCTCCAGCCTGGCAACCCAGTCCTCTTTGGGGACTCACTCTGAAAGCAGAGGTGCCAGATGAAGTCTCGGGGCAGTAGGAGGGGCCCTCCCTCGCCCCAGAACCGCTGATCTTTCCTGGCTCACGCCTATACCCTGAACAGCAGAAAGCCCTGGCTCTTCCAGGTGCTGATTCTAGACCATATGTTCCATGCTCGGTGCTGGCCTGGGCTGGTTGTATTGCCTGCTCTACTGTGCCTGCAGGAAGTGGTCTCCCACTGCAAGAAGCTGACCAGGAAGAATAAGGAGCAGCTGTCAGATATGATGGTTCTGGACAAGCAGAAGGGATTAAAGTCGCTGAGCAAAGAGAAACGACAGAAACTAGAAGCTTACCAGCACCTTTTCTACCTGCTCCAGGTGAGCAGAGGACTTTGGAAGGAGAAATCTCTAGCACCTCTTCAGGGCCCAAGACCTTTTCTGTCTTTTCCCCCTTGCAAGGTATCCTTTCCCATAATCCTGATGCCTCATCCCTGGGGGACAGATTATCCCTTCCACTGTTAGGAATGTTTCCACTTCCTAAGAAGGTGCAACTACTTTCTCCAATCTGGATTTCCATTATCAGCCTTTCCTGTCTCCCCAATTGTTTGCAGACTCAACCCATCTACCTGGCCAAGCTAATCTTTCAGATGCCACAGAATAGAACCACCAAGTTCATGGAGGCAGTGATTTTCAGTTTGTACAATTACGCCTCCAACCGCCGGGAGGCCTACCTGCTGCTCCAGCTATTCAAGACTGCACTGCAGGAGGAAATCAAGTGGGTTCTCCAGATGCAGAGGAGGGGAAAGGGTGGGCTAAGAGGTGATGCCCCTGGGACTCCCTCACAAGGTGATAGCTTAGCTGGGCACAGTGGCACATGCCTGTAATCCCAGTATCTTGGGAGGTCAAGGGAGGAGGATCACGAGTTCAAAGCCAGCCTCAGTAATTTAGCGAGGGCCTAAGCAACTCAAGGAGATTCTGTCTCTAAGTAAAATATAAAAACGGGCTGGGGATGTGGCTCAGTGGTTGAAAATCCCTGGGTTCAATTCCATTATCAAAAAAAAAAAAACAAGGTGATGGCTTGTTGAGGTATAGGGTAGATTGGCAGCAGAAGACGAGTCTTCTCTGCCTCCATGAAAAGAGTATAAGACATTTCCGGATAGCACAGTGGGAGGACATGGACTGACATATTAGCAAAAAGGATGAAACAGAGATAGCAGGACATTTCTTAAGATAAGGACACTATCTGGGTGGGCATGGTGGTGCATGCCTGTAATCCCAGTGACTCAGGAGGCTGAGGCAGGAGGATTGCAAGTTTGAGCAATTTAGCAAGACCCTCTCTGGAAATGAAAAATAAAAAGTGCTGGAAATGTAGCTTGGTGGTAAAGCACCCCTGGGTTCAAGCCCCAGTACCAAAAAAAGAAAAAAAAAGGGGGACACCAGAACAGGCTTCAAAGAACCAAAATCCCAAAAAGGAAAAGAAACTATCTGTCCTACACAGAGCATGAGACCAGCTGCACTGATCTTTTGAACCACAGGTCAAAGGTGGAACAGCCACAGGACGTAGTGACAGGCAACCCAACAGTGGTGAGGCTGGTGGTGAGATTCTACCGTAATGAGCGGGGACAGAGCGCCCTGCGGGAGATCCTGGGCAAGGTTATCCAGGATGTGCTGGAGGACAAAGTGCTCAGCGTCCACACAGACCCTGTCCACATCTACAAGAGCTGGATCAACCAGACTGAGGCCCAGACAGGGCAGCGCAGGTGAGCAGATGGGCAGAGGGAGAGCTCTCTTTGATCAGCTTCAGCTTGGACCTCACTGGGGAAGCTTGGGTGTGTTTGAAGGTGACATATGAATGAGCATGCTGATTTATGCAAATATGACACCACCCCTACGGAAGTAAATAAGGTAGCCTTTCAGACCCGCTCTGGTAATTAACACTGAACTGATGTAAATGACTCCAGACCTGGTGGGCTTAACATAAAATGAGCACAGATGAATATGCAAATGTGCCTGATAGCTGTGTTAGGGCTTACACATGATATGCCAGATTTGTTGGGAGTTAGGATGTAGACTTCTTATTGATAGGGGTTCGTATGAATATTCAGATTTACAGATAAATAGGCAAATGAGATAGTGAAAGTAGTAGGTTATCCTTACAGATTAGGAGTACTACTCAGGTTCATAGGTGCTAGGGAAATGGAGCCACTGAGGAGATCTGGCAATCCCAATGACTGCTCTGGATGGCATAGGAAGGCTTTAAGTGAGGGGAAATACAAAGCCCCAACTTTCCCCGTTGTCCCAAGTGCCAAAGACTATTTGATGGGGCCAGGTACAGTGGCACATACCTATAATCCCAGCAACTTGGGAGGCTGAGGCAGAAGGATCACAAATTTGAGGCCAGCCTCAGCAACTTAGTGATACCCTGTCTCAAAATTAAAAATAAAAAGGGCTGGGGATGTAACTCAATGGTAAAGTGCCCCTGAATTTAATCCCAAGGACCATACACACAGAGAAACACTTCTATGGGCAGTCCTCTTATTTCTTCTGGTTCCCCTTAAGAGTCTTGACACAAATTCTAGGTTTTCCATTCCTTCCTACACTCTTCCAGTCTCCTGTGGGTACTCTGACACTTCCTCACCTGCCACACACAGTTCTGTAACTCCCTGAGTCCTTGCCCTTATTCTTTTTCTTTCCCGTAGCACATCTGTTAAGGGTAAGGTGCCCTTAGCAAGTCAGTATGAAACCCTGTTGTTGGAAGAGAATTTGGGCGAGAGAGGCAACAGGAGGGGCCTTCAGCTTTACCTTGTGTCTCTGTCCACAGCCATCTCCCCTATGATGTCACCCCCGAGCAGGCCTTGAGCCACCCCGAGGTCCAGAGAAGGCTGGACATCTCCCTGCGCAATCTCCTTGCCATGACTGATAAGTTCCTTGTAGCCATCATTTCATCTGTGGACCAAATTCCGTAAGTATGACAGCTGTGCTACAGGCTAGGCACCAGATGCCAAGAGGGCCAGGCTGTCATGAGGAGAGCAGAACTGGATGATAGTCCTGAAGGGAGGGAGTCAGAAAGGAAAGTGAAGCTGAAGGTGCTCAGAGAGGGGCTAGGAGCCACTGCTAGGGTGGAATACAGTAGGCAGGTCTGGCCCTTTAGGATGTCACTGGAGCCAGAGCAGAAAACCTGAGATGATGATGGGGACATTATTGTCAGAGCAAATGGGGATAAAATGGAACTCTTTGATCCACAAAGTCAAACAGAAGAAATACTTCAAAACAGTAAAGTACCTTATAGTTATTCCCTTCTTAAAATTTAGTCAATAAAAGCTTTTTGAAAGTTGGCTGACTAGCCGGGCGCGGTGGCGCACACCTGTAATCCCAGCACTTGGGAGGCTGAGGCAGGAGGATCACGGGTTCAAAGCCAGCCTCAGCAATGTTGAGGCACTTAGCAACTCAGTGAGACCCTGTTTCTAATAAAATACACAAAAGGGCTGGGGATGTGGCCCAGTGGTCGAGTGCCCCTGAGTTCAATCCCTGGTACAAAAAAAAAAAAAAAAAGAAAGAAAGAAAGTCGGCTGACTAGAGCTGAGCATGGTGTTGCACATTTGTGATCTCAGAGACTTGGGAGACTAAGGCAGGAGGATCCTGAGTTCAAAGCCAGTGTCAACAACTTTGTAAGGCCCTAAGCAACTCAGCAAGACCCTATCTCTAAAAAATATATATATAAAAAATGGGGGCTGGGGTTGTGACTCAGCGGTAGAGCGCTCATCTAGCATGTGCGCAGCCCGGGTTCGATCCTCAGCACCATGTACAAATAAACGCATCATGTACAACTAAAGCAAATAAATACATATTAAAAAAAAAAAAATGGGTGGGGATGTTGCTCAGTGGTTAAGTGCCTCTGGCTTCAATCCCCAATACCAGAAAAATATAAAACTAAAAAAATTAAAGAAAGAAAGAAAAGCAACTCACTAGGCATAGTGACACATGCCTGTATCCCAGCCACTTGGGAAGCTGAAAAAGGAGGATCACAAATTTGAGGCCAGTGTAGGCAAGTTAGTGAGACCCTGTCTCAAAAAATAAAAAGAGCTGGGGATGTAGTTCAGTGGTTAAGCAGCCCTGGGTTCAATCCTCAGTACCAGAAAGAAAGAGAGAGAGAGAGAGAGAGAGAGAGAGAGAGGAGGGAGGGAGGGAGGGGGAGGGGAGGAAGGGAAGGAAGGGAAAGAAAATGACCAGGTGTGCATCATATAGATTCATCATTCAACCTCTCCAGTCTTCAGTGCTGCCCAGGGAAAGATGGGATATTTGAGGGGGGGACCCAGAATTCATAATCCAGCCCCCAAACTGGAGAACTTGACTAAGGCTTTACAATTAAGAGACAGAAAACCTTGTCCTAGGCCTAAGAAAAGGAAGTACACAATGAGTTGTAAACATCAGTCTCAGGTATCCTAGAAGGTGGAAATAGTTTTTAAATTAATTTAATTGACTTTGTAGGTAGCATGTCCATTACAGGAATATAATAACAAAGTCTAGGCCAGGTGCAGTGGTGAGCCTCTGGAATCCCAGCAATTTGGGAGGCTAAGGCAGGAGGATTACAAGTTCAAGGCCATCCTGGGCAACTTAGCAAGACCCTATCTTAAAATAAAAAATAAAATGGACTGGGAATGTAGCTCAGTAGTAGAGTTCTTGCTTAACACATGCAAAACTCTGGGTTCAATCCCTAGTACCACAAAAGAATAAAATAAAAAGATAAATAGAAGGGTTGGGGTTGTGGCTCAGCGGTAGAGCCTAGCACGTGCGTGGCCCTGGTTCGATCCTTAGCACCACGTAAAAATAAACGCATTGTGTACAACTAAAGTAAATAAATGAATATTTTTTTAAAAAGATAAATAGAAATGGGGCTGGGGATATAGCTCAGTTGTAGAGTACTTGCTTCACATGCACAGGCCCTGGGTTCAATCCCCAGCACCACAAAATAAATAAATAAAATAGAAAGGGCTGGGAACATATAGCTCAGGGTTAGAGCACCCCTGGGTTCAATCTCCAGTAATCACAAACAATAATAACAAAGTCTAGCATACTCGAATAACACTGAACCATTGCACATTACTTTCACAGACATCATTGTACTTGATCCTTACAAAAACCCTGTGAGATAGAAAGGGCAAGAGTGGTCATTTCCATTTTCCAGACCAGGGAACAGACCCACAAAGGGGAAGGAAAGGGCCTAAAGTCTCTGATAAGCAGTCAGGACTGGAGCTTCCACTCCCACCATATTGCTCTCTTTGGGCAGGCCCTGCCCCAGCTCAGACAGGCCTCTCACAGCTCCTAAGATCGCTGACAAGATTGGCTGCCTCGGGGGCTAGGGTTGTGGCTAAGTGGTAGAGTGCTTGCCTAGCATGTGTGAGGCACTGGGTTCAATTCTCAGCACCGTATATAAATAGATGAATAAAAAAAGGTCCATCAACAACTAAAAAAAAAAAAAAAAAGAGCTGCCTCAGAGCCTCCTGGGTTGTCTTGGGACAGTGTTGTGGTTATGAATGGCAGATTATGAATGCCTTCGGAGGGGTAGGTTAAAGGTACTTCCCTGGGGAAGGCAGGGTAGATAGGTGACCTTGGGTATTCTGCAAAAGAAACTAGAGTCTCAAAGAAGAGATTCTCCAGCCAGGTTGGAGGCAGCCTGAGGGCTTTAGTAGATGACCAGGCCCTGTCTCTGACATAAGGGCAGGAGGAAGGGACTGGCTCAGAGGTATTTGGAGGATGGCAGCAGGGGCCTGCCTGCGGAAGTGGAGGGACAGCAATTGGGCTCAGCTTTGGTGAGGCTGGGAGAGCAGAAGCAGCCAGACAGTCATGCCCGTGCTCTGGGCTAGAGAGATGGGCAGAACCACAGCAGACCTACTGCTTTTCCCCAGGTATGGGATTCGGTATGTGGCCAAAGTTCTGAAGACAACCCTGGCAGAGAAGTTCCCCGATGCCACAGAGAGTGAGGTCTACAAGGCAAGTGTTGTCTCCCCTCCCACCTCTTGAGCCCTGCTGGTGCCTGTGCTCCCCAGACAGACCAAAGGACAGAAAACCCTATGCTGTAAGAATCTGAGGAGGAAAATACGCTCCACCCTGTGAACTGAGCCTTGCTCATCAGCTGGGCTTCCCGTGATGGATGGAAAGGCCGCCAGGGCGTGGGCTTCTTCTTGGGAGCTGTGGGTTCTAGACATACCTCCTGCTCAAGTTTGATGCATGACCTTGAACAAATTGCCCACCAGCTCTGGGTCTGTTTTCTGTCAAGTAAGGGGTTGGCCCAAGTGGTCCCTTCTAGCTGGGAATATAGAGCCATAGCTGTGAGGGTGGCCTCTGGGCATTTCTGGGAAATTGTCCTCTGCCCTTAGGTGGTGGGGAACCTCCTGTACTACCGCTTCCTGAACCCCGCTATCGTGGCTCCTGACGCTTTTGACATCGTGGCCCTGGCAGCAGGTGGTGCCCTGGCCGCCCCCCAGCGCCATGCCTTGGGGGCTGTGGCCCAGCTCCTGCAGCATGCGGCGGCTGGCAAGGCCTTCTCTGGGGAGAGCCGGCACCTGAGGGTCCTGAATGACTATCTGGAGGAGACACACCTCAAGTTCAGGTCTTGGGTCCTGGCATCCCATTCCTCTCTATCCCTTTCTCTCCATTCCCATGGTCCATGTCCCACTTCTCCCCTCTGGAATCCATGAGGAAGAGAGGCACAGGGGTGAGAAGCCTGGTGAGCAGGCCAGGGGAGAGGGTCAGGGAAGGGATGACAGAGACAGAATATGGTGGGGGTGCCAGCCCTCCCCATCTCACTTGCCCTCCCTCTGGGGATAGGAGGTTCATCTGCAGAGCCTGCCAGGTGCCAGAGCCAGAGGAGCGGTTTGCAATGGATGAGTACTCAGACATGGTGGCTGTGGCCAAACCCATGGTGTACATCACAGTGGGGGAGCTGATCAACACACACAGGGTGAGGGGCCGTGACTTAGAGGATACTGGCTAGGTGGGGAGGGAGTTGGAAGCCCACAATGGGGGCAGGCTGGTCCCAGAAAGAAGGCCTTGCTGGGCCACCACAGCTCCTTTCCTTCCTCCACCCCACAGCTGCTGCTGGAGCACCAGGACTGGATCGCTCCTGATCACCGGGACCCCCTGCACCAGCTCCTAGAGGACCTTGGGGAGCTGCCCACCATCCCTGACCTCATTGGTGCGTGCCTTCCTTGGCAGCTGGGACCTGCAAAGAGGGAGAGACAGGAAGTGGCGGTGGGCAGGGCATGTGAGCATGTTTGCTCAGCCTGGGGCACAGGGCAGTGGCTAGAGATGCTCTCCCTCCCTCACTTCCCCTGTCCTGAGGTGGATACAGGCCTGCAGATTGACACGGAGAGAGTGGACAGATCATAGAGGGACCCACTTCCATCATGTCAATGGCCAATTAAGTCATGTGCAAGAGACATGGAGGGATAGGGCCTTTTTGGGGTCTCAGAAGGTTTCTATGATAAGGAGGAATTTCAGAGCTGAGGAGTGGGAGGAAGACTCTTCCAAGGGTAGAAGGACAGAATGAAGGGGTTGGGGGAGAGCCAGGAGCACCAGGCTGTGGGAGGCACAGCCCAAACCCCTGCTCTGACACCCAGGGCTGAGGGTGTAGGGACGCATTACCAGCAACACAAGGTCCTTCCATGGACACTCAGGGTTGAGGGTATCGTGTGGAACCATGGGCAGCATGGGAAGGGCTCCTGGAAGAGGGGTGTATAGAGGAGCCCTGTGCTGTGACCCCCGTCTGTGCACTGTCGCTCTCATTCCTCATTCCACCACAGGGGAGAACATAGCTGCAGATGGGCACATGGATCTGAGCAAGCTCGAAGTCTCCCTGACACTCACCAACAAATTTGAAGGGCTTGAGGCAGATGCTGACGACACCAATGCCCAGAGCCTGCTTCTAAGGTGGGTGCGGTGGCCTCTGTCCCTGCCTACCTGAGGCCCCTCCTTGGCCTCATCCCATACCATGGCCCCATGCTGAGGGGGCCACTCCACCTTCTTGCTAGGCCCCCTTAGCCTGTAGGAAGTGCTCCCTGAAGCTTAACTTGAATTCCCTTGCTTCAGTCTCAGCTATTCTGGCGACCTTATTTTTTGCTTGGTGTTATAGCTAAAGACAAAGCAATGGTTCAGATATTGGCAACAGCCAGGCCTGGTGACGCATGCCTGTCATCCCAGCTACTTGGGAGGCTGAGGCAAGAGAATCATAAGTCCAAGTTCAGCCTGAACAACTTAGCAAGTCTCAAAAAGAAAATTAAAAGAGAGAAAGAAAAGAAAAGAAATCAGTCCTTGTTAGAGTGCTTGCTTAGCTTACACAAGGCCCTGGATTTGATATCCAGCACCATATACACACCAAAAAAAAAAAAAAAAAAAAGGAAAAATAAAAAGAAAGGTTTAAGTAAATCTTATAAATTTAAATAATTGCCTTAGTTGGGAATGGTGGCGCATGCCTGTAATCATAGTGGCCTGGAGGATCACAAGTTCAAAGCCAGCCTCAGGACTTAGTGAGGCTTTAAACAACTCAGGGAGACTCTGTCTCAAAGTAAAAAATAAAAAGGGCTGGAGATGTGGCTCAGTGGTTAAGCACCCTTGGGTTCAATCTCTGGTACCAAAAAAAAAAAGACCATGTCTTTAACAAAAAAAGGGTTGTGCCAGGTGCAGTGGCACGCGCCTGTCACCCCATCACTTGGGAGGCTGAGGCAGGAGATCGATCGCCAGCCTCAGCAATGGTGAGGCAGGAGGACGAGTTTATGGCAAGGCACTTCAGTGAGACCCTGTCTCTAATAAAATACAAAAAAGGGCTGGGGATGTGACCCAGTGGTCAAGTGCCCCTGAGTTCAATCCCTGGTACCAAAAACAAACAAACAAAAAAAAAGGGTTGGGTTTATAGCTCAGAGGTAGAGGTTGAACGCCTGTAGGTTCAATCTTCAGTACCCACCCCCCCCCAAAAAAAATATATTGACAGCAAAAAGTGTTTAAATATCGTGCTATATATATAAAAAATTTTTTGTACTCAAAAAACTTTTTTGTGTGTGGCACTAGGGATTAAATCCAGGGATACTCTACCACTTAGCTACATCCCCAGCCCTTTTTATTTTGAGTTGGGGGTCTCACTAAGTTGCTGAGGCTGGCCTGAACTTGTGATCCTCCTGCCTTAGCCTCCTGAGTTGCTGGGATTCCAGAGGCATATGCCACCATGCCCAGCCAAATTCTTTTTAATGTTAGCATTTAGAACAAACTATGAGGTGGTGGTGGTTTCCTTCTTCATAGTGAAGGCAAGAAACACTGTAGTTATGAGACTCCTCCAAAGTGCCATAGCCTGTGGGTGATGGAGCTCATGTTCTAATTCCCATCCTTGTGATGATAAGGACAGGGGCATGGGGCTTTTCTTCTTCACCCCACTTCTGCAAAAGTGAGGCAAGACTCCCAGCAGGACTGGGCTGGTCGACAGGGCTGGTTACCTGGGCAGGTCACCTGGGTAGAAGAAGAGCCAAGCAACCAGCTCAATCTCCCTGCCAACAAGGCAACCTCTTCCATTCATTTATTTACTCAGTAAACAAGCTAGCAAGGCCTTGTGCTTTGTCCTGTCATCAGAGGGCTTACAGTAGGATAGGGTGAGGGGTGAACACACAGCCACCAAGGGGAAGGTAGTTCCAGATACATTGAGAGCTCTGCAGAAGGGACACTGGGGCTGCAAGGAGGATATGTCCTGAAGGACTCAGGAAGACATTCTGAGGGAAAGGTGTTCTTGGCAACACTACCTCTCCCCCTCCCTGAGCCCTCACTCTCTCCTTACCTTCCAAGTATCCCTGGCAGCCATGATATGGGGCAGGGTACAGCCACCCTCTGATTTCTGGCCAGCTCATGTCCAGACCCTGTCCTGCCTCTCAACTCCCTTCCATCACTGTCTTCCCTCTGCAGCACCAAGCAGATGTTGGCTGATATCATACAGTTCCACCCTGGGGACTCCCTCAAGGAGATCCTGTCCCTCTCAGCTTCCAGAGAGCAGGTGAGTGACCAGGCCAGCCCAGTTTCTGCCTCATTCATCCCACTTCACTCCCTTTGTGCGCTGATTCCCGCATTGCTGGCTAAAACAGACACCCAGCTTGCCAATAATGAGGGCTCTGGAGGGCCAAGCATCTATCCTTCACCCAGAGTAGGCTGAGGAACAGCCTTGCCTCAGGGTGCCTCAGATTGCAGAGTCATGGAAGCCTGTGTCCCTCCCACTCCCCACACTGAAATGAGCTTTCCTGTGGGGGTGTACTGTGCTGGGGTTGCAGGGTTGCAGGGGGGACTCTAAGAGGTACTTTGAAGAGTGCAGAGGGTTTCACTCTCAAAATGCAGTGATCTACTTGACAGCTGGAGACAGGAGAAGGTGGGAAGTGGGTGGAGGGCAGGGGCCAGCTGGAGTCAAGAGAAAGCCAGGGGCTCCCCAGAGGAAAGGTGGTGATGGCCAGTAGAGGCATGTCCTCAAATAGGACAGGGAGGGAAATGCCCCCACACCCTGGAGCATCACAAAGCTCCATGATTGGGAAGTCACAGCCAGTGTCTATCCAGATGTTTTATGCTGCAGCTTCTGTCTGGTGCTCCTTGGGGCTCCTCCTTCCTGTGGCAGTCCATGAGGCCCTTCCATGTGTCACACCAAGTGTCAAGATGTTACACCCTAGCCGGGCGCGGTGGCGCACGCCTGTAATCCCAGCACTTGGGAGGCTGAGGCAGGAGGATCGCGAGTTCAAAGCCAGTCTCAGCAATGGCGAGGCACTTGGCAACTCAGTGAGACCCTGTCTCTAATAAAATAGAAAAAAGGGCTGGGGATGTGGCCCATTGGTCGATTGCCCCTGAGTTCAATCCCCGGTACCAAAAAAAAAAAAGATGTTACACCCTGATGTTCTCACTGCTAGACCTTTCCCCACCACTGTTCCCCCAAGAAGCTAGGCTCTGGGGGTACTTTTCCTCCTAGAAAATTAGCACAGGACTCCCTTGGTTGCTGGGGTCCTCAGTCTGTCCTGGTTTTGGGGCAGAATGGTGCCCCATCCAGCATCTATGCCCCCTAGGAAGCAGCCCACAAGAGTCTGATGTGCCGACGCCAGGCCTGTGAGGCCCAGACCCCAGAGCCTCTGCGAAGACACCGCTCATTAATGGCTCATTCCCTCCTGCCCCTGGCAGAGAAGCAACGGCGTGTCCTGCGGAATCTGCGTAGACTAGAGGGCCTGGGACTGGTCAGTGCCAGCAATGGCTATCAGGGACTGGTGGATGAGCTGGCAAAGGTAATGACCTGGTCTGTGTTCTGTGTGTCTGCACGCAGGCACTCGTGTATGTGCATGTGTGTGCTTGCACACACCCGTATGCTCACCAGAGCACCTACACACCTACATGAGTGGATCCCTGGACAGGCCTGCCCTGGTGAATGCTACCCAAAATTGTCACCTGCCAGAGGAAGGACATGCTTCTTTTCAAAGAAAAGGTCCTAAATTTACCCAGGGAAGAGGATATTCTTACAATTATTTTGCTAAAAAATGAGGAGCCTAGAAACCAGTCAGAGAGTCCGTAAAGATATGCCTTAAGGGCCTGGAATAGCATCCTTGAGATTATCCTCCTAGAAAAACAGCTGGAAGTCTGTCTCTTCCTGCTCTTCCTAAACATTCTCACATTGAGTTGTTCATAGGCCTATGTCAGGCCCCAAGGCTGTCCAGCCAGGAAGGGCCAGCTGATCCCCCTCCCTTGGTCCCAAACTCCAGGACATCTGCAACCAACGCAGGCACCGGCAGCGGCGGAAGGCAGAGCTGGTGAAACTTCAGACCACATTCCAGGCTCTGAGCACTAAGACTACCTTCTACGAGGAGCAGGGGGACTACTACAACCAGTACATCCGGGCCTGCCTGGACCACCTGGCCCCCAGCAACAAGTAGGTGCTGCCTTCTTGCACTTGGAAGTTACCTGTGACCTCTAACCTCTGCCCACGTCCACCTTTGTCCCTGTCTCCCAGCTTGGAGCTGGGAATCTCAGCACAACAGTCCCCTCCTTTGTCTCCCACCAGTGAGTGAGGCATCTTCCTCAGGGCCTAGTTTCCTTCCTGTCAGCCACAGGGACCAAGTGTCTTTGGTGGTGAAGAGCTTGTTGGATGAATTCTTTGGGTCCTTCTTTTAATCAGGAGTTCCAGGAAGGGGAAGAAACAGCCATCTCTTCATTATACTGCTGCCCAGCTCCTGGAGAAGGGCGTCTTGGTGGAAATTGAAGATCTCCCCACCTCTCAGTATGTGTGTTTGGAAGGCAGGATGTCAGCCCTTCCTGTCCCCTTTTGGGGACAGCTCTGGGGGTGGAGCTCCGGGTAGGGCACAGGGTAGAAGGGAAGGAGGAGCGTGGTCCCTGCCTTGCAGGAGCTGCTAGAGTGAAGGCGGAGGCAGGGCATCTCCAGAGAGTCAAGGATCATAAATATGGTGTAGCACAGTTCTGGATAGACTTAGGATGCTGGGAATGCTTCCTGGGAGTGAGGACAGCCAGGCAGGATCAGGCAGACAAGAGACACCCTGTGAGCAGATGCAGAGCTGGGAGAAGACAGAGCTACCCCCCCAGCCCCCACCCACCCCTGCTCCACCCTTCCCTCACCCCTTCCCACCTAGGAAGCAACAGATGGGAAGACTGGGCTCTGGATGTCACACACTGCTGCCCAGGATGAGAAGCAGCAAGAGCCAGGTTGTAGCTCTGGAAAGAGGCCATGAGTCCCTGTTTTGAATTCTGTTCCCGGCAGCTTCAGAAATGTCATCTTTGACATCACCCCTGGAGATGAGGCAGGAATGTTTGAAGTAAATGCCAAGTTCCTGGGTGTGGACATGGAACGATTCCAGCTTCACTATCAGGTGAGGGGACACTCCCATGAGCCCTCAGGACACCCAGTGGGCTTTAGGTGCTGGCCTCAAGAGGATGGCCACCTGACTTCTCTAGGCCTCATGACATCAGCTTGGCTCTCCACCCAGTCAGCGTTGTCTGTTTCTGAAGAAAGCGGGAGGTCTATGAAACCCAAGCGCCTCCCCCTGCCCTGACAGAGACCCCACCACTACACATCGGGGAGAGTGGAGTGGGCTGGTGGTGTTGGAAGCAGGATTAATATTTGATTTGAAGCCCTATCACATGTCAGAGCCTTTACATGTTACCTCATTTAATCCCCTCCGCTGCTCTGAAGCATTATCCCTATTTTACGGACTCTGAGGCTCAAAGGTTAAGAAGCCAGCCTAAGTCATAGCCAGTGTTCAGGGAAGCAATGATTTTTTAAATCCAAATCTTTTTGCTCTGCCATTTTGCCTTTTGAGTGAAAAGACTGATTACCAGCCCCAGCTCTGCTTGAATTGGTGCTTTGCCAAGTGACTGTACCTCTCTGTCTCGGCCTTGGCTGCCTTGTTTGAGAAGTGGGTTTTCAATGCCCTACTTCAGTGGCCTTCAGCCAGTGCCACCTGTGGCTAGGTAAGGCTCCCCTGAAGTTGGCAGTTCAGAGACTGCCTGGGCCACAGCCAGAAGCCCTTAAATGCCCTTCCCTGCCCATTCCTTTCTAGGACCTCCTGCAGCTCCAATATGAGGGTGTGGCTGTCATGAAGCTCTTCAACAAGGCCAAAGTCAATGTCAACCTTCTCATATTCCTCCTCAACAAGAAGTTCCTGCGGAAGTGATGGAGACAGGGGGTGCTATGCCAGACGCCCTCACCTTGCTGAATGTTCTTCTTTAACACTACTTTGCTATGGTTCCCCGCAGATATACCCAGAGCTCAGGACTGGGCAAAGCTCGAGGACTCTCACCCCTGCGTCAGTTGCAAGGAGTTTGCCTACCTGGCCACACACAGTATTGCTTCTTATTGGCTGAAGTGGGCCTTGCCTGAGTCTGGCTGTGTGGCTTTTACCACACAGGACCAGCCCCATGATTTCCCAGCCAGACACCAGGGAGTGATGAAACCTAGGGCTTGTCTCTTTCCTGGGAAGGCTGTTGCTCTTGTGTCTGCCACTGCCTCCCATGGTCACCCCAATATTACAAGCACTGCCCCAGCAGTCTGATTCCCCTCTACCTTCCTTCTCTCTGCAGACCCCCAAAGCCAGGGCCAGGCTCCATATCCCCACCTCCCACTTCATCAGCAGGGGGTGTTCCTGCCCTGGCAAAGCCTAGGCCACACTGCCACTGCAACACCACAGCACTGTTCCAACCCCTCGCTCTCACCCTTGCAGGGACTGGGGGATGCAGTATTTATGAGTGCCCATGTGGCACTGTTGTCCTCTGTGGCAGGATGGGCAAGGTGGCCTTCCATGAACCTCAAATCTTGCCCCCTTGTTTATGGTCTGTTTTATAGGTGGGTCACTAGGGTATTTATTTTCTCTTCCACCTCTATACACCAAATCATTGTACAGACTTAATCATGGTTTCAATTCTTTCATCTTTTTGAGCTCAAAGAAAGAGTTCTCATTTGCCCTATTCAAACTAATATCCATGCTGGTCTTTTCCACCTTGTGTTAAAGTCACCTTGGGTCAGGGCAGTAGGGTTCCTGCTGATGTTTAAAATCTCATTATCTCAGCTTCCTACGGTACAAAGAACTCTCTCACTTTTCTCTTCCACCCTCAGGACTCTTGTGCCTTACAGCTGACTCTTCAGGCAGTTTCTATAGATCTGCAGGCTTACCTCTGCCACTGTCTCTGTCCACCCCACCTCTCCCAACTTCCTATCCCTGTTGCCCTTCTGATTTATTTTTAATAAAAGCAGCTGTCACCCTCACATCTGTTGTTAACCCCTTATTTCATTTCCTGCAGTGTAGGCCTCAAGTTCTGGGACACAGCTTCCCCAAGAAAATGGGGACTCCTTCCTACAGCTTCCCCCAGCCCTCTGCCTGCCTTGGGTGTGGGCCCACTCTGCCTGCCTGAGCTCGTAAAAGCTTAATGAGATGTGGCATTTATTCCTCTCTTCCCTCCCCCAGGGGACAAAGAAGAGGAAGGAATGCTTAGGTTTCGATTCTGTTTTTATCGGCCACTCTGAAGACTAAAGCTGAGAGAAGAAACCAGTCCAGGCTCTTCCCCACACACTTTGCACACAGTTCCAGCAGATCCCTTTTCCTGGCCTTCAGGGACAATACCAAAGCCGGAGCCACAGTTCCTTGGGTACTGCAGGTCCTGTGCTCTGACCAAGATCCCCTTTCCATTGGGAAAGCGCTTTTTCTCTCCTCCCTGCATTCAGTAAGCTGGGAGGGCCCATGGGGGAGGGGCCAGCACACACACAAGACACCTGCCTTGACATCTGAACTCCCCAGCAGCCCCTATTGGGCACCCACGCTTGCCTGGTGCAGCCTGCCTCTATCCACTTTATTCCATTCTGTCACTCAGGATCTGTCTTGCTGTCATATTCAATCTCAGTCACAGCCTCTCCCCCCCTTAACATGTCACAGCAAAGATTTCAAGTACTGCCTTGCTCTGGGTGACAGTGACACATACCAGTGGATCCTAGCTTCTACACGTGCTCAGTCATCATTAAAAATCTCACATTCACCAAATGGCTCCAGCACCACCCCCACGGTGATGCCCCCCACAGTCACATGAGCTCAGCCACATATACCACATATAGAAATGTCACAATAGCTACTGTTATTGAGGGCCTGTCATGGGCTAGGATATTTATGTGTATTTGCTACTCAGAACAACCCTACAAGAGTAAGCAGTCACCATCTTTGACAGATGATGAGACTGAGGTTCAGAGGGCTGGATAACTGACTGCCCATGGCTACTTAGCTAGTAAGGAGCAGAAGAGGGTCATAAGCTCAGGCCCCTCTACTCAGAGTTCACATTCCCCCGCTTTTTTTCCTTCTCTGGGAAACATTTTCATTTTCTTCAACCCACCCTCTTCTGCCACTCTGTGTGTGATACCGGGGATTGAACGCAGGACCCTGCACATGCTAGGTAACTGCTTGACCACTGAGCTACACCCCCAGCCCTTTAAAACAACTTTTTTTTTTTTGGTACCGGGGATTGAACTCAGGGGCACTCGACCACTGGGCCATATTCCCCAGCCCTTTTTTTGTATTTTATTAGAGACAGGGACTTACTGAGTTGCTAAGTGCCTGGCCATTGGTGAGGCTGGCTTTGAACTAGTGATCCTCCTGCCTCAGCCTCCCAAAGTGATGGGATTACAGGCGTGTGCCACCACGCCCAGCGTCTCCATCTTTTGATCATCCTGCCTCAGGCTCCTGAGTAGCTGGGATTACAGGTGTGTGTCACCACACCCTGCTGATGTCACTTTCTCTCTAGCCCACCCCATGATCTTCCACCCTGGTGATGGTCCCGATATACTCATTAGATTCATCAATGTTCTTGATGACTTTTAATGCCCAATCAGAGATGCAGGCTCCTATAGGTGAGAAATACACCCAAACAGCCTCTTTGGAGGACAATTTGGCAATATCAAAAATGTAAGTACTAGCCGGGCGTGGTGGCACAAGCCAGGCATGGTGGCGCACACCTGTGATCCCAGCACTTGGGAGGCTGAGGCAGGAGAATGGCGAGTTCAAAGCCAGCCTCAGCAATGGTGAGGCACTTAGCAACTCAGTGAGACCCTGGCTCTAATAAAATACAAAAAAGGGCTGAGGATGTGGCTCAGTGGTCGAGTTCAATCCCCAGTACCAAAAAAAAAAAAAAAAAAGAAAAGAGAGAGAGAGAATTGGGAAGCCACACAGAAGAGAATAAGGTTGGAGCCCTACCTCATGCCACATACAAAAACTAACTCAGAATGGATCACAGAACTAAATGTAAGAGCTGAAACTATAAAACTCTTTGAAAAGAACATAATTATAAATTTTCCTGACTTTGGGTTAGGCAATGGTTTCTTAGCTGGAACACCAAAAGCACAAGTGATAAAAGAAAAAATTAACTGGCTTCATTAATGTTAAAAACTGGTGCTACAGGGGCTCAGTGGTAAGAGCACTTGCCTAGCATGTGTGAGGCCCTGGGTTCAATTATCAGCATAAGTAAATGAAGAAAATAAAGGTCCACTAACATCTAAAAAAATATTAAAAAAAAAAAAAAACTGGTGATACAAAGGACACCTTCAAGATAATGAAAAGGACTCTGAATAGGAGAAAGTATTTGTAAGTCACATGTCTGATAATGGACTCATATCTACAAAATATAAATAACTTTCACAACTCAACAAGAAAAAGACAACCCAAGAGCTGGGGTTGTGATTCAATGGTAGAGTACTAGCCTCAAATATGTGAGGCACTGGATTCCATTGTCAGCACTGCATATAAATAAAAAATAAAGGTCCATCAACAACTAAAATAAGTAAAATTAAATTTAAAAAAAAGACAACCCAAGCCAGGCATGGTGGTACACACCTGCAATCCCAGTGATTTGGGAGGCTTAGGCAGCAGTATTACAAGTTTGGGACCAGCCTCGGCTTCAGCAATTTAGAAAGGCCCTAAGCAACTTAGCAAGAAACTGTCTCAAAATAAAAACAACTAGGGATGCCATACAAAAAAACAGAAAGAAATGAGCGAAGGATTTGAATAGACATTTCTCCAAAGAAGATATACAATGGCCAATAAACACATGAAAAGATGCCCAACAACATCACTAGGGAAATGCAAATCAAAATCACTATGAAATACCACTTCACCTCCACTAGGGTGGCTAAAATAGACAAGAATGAATCTTGGTGAGGATGTGGAGAAATTACAACTCTCTTACATTGTTAGATGGGTTGTGAGCTGGGTGAGTCCCACCTGATAAATAATTTGGCAACTTCTCTTTTTTTTTTTTTTTTTTTTTTGGTGGTACCCAGGATTGAACTCAGGGGCACTCGACCACTGGGTCACATCCCCAGCCCTTTTTTGTATTTTCTTTAGAGACAGGGTCTCACTAAGTTGCTAAGTGCCTCGCCATTGCTGAGGCTGGCTTTGAACTTGCGATCCTCCTGCCTCAGCCTCCCGAAGTGCTGGGATTACGGGCATACGCCACAGCACCCGGCTAATTTGACAATTTCTTAAAATATTAAATAGTTACTATATGACCCAGCAATTCCACTCCTAGATATGTACCCAGGAAAATTAAAAGTATATGTCCACACAAGAATCTGCACACAAATGTTTATGGCAGAGTTAGGCATGGTAGTGTCTCAAAATAAAAAAATTGTCAGGATGAACCCAACTACTACATGTAACTATAAAGCTCTAATAAAAAATAATAAAAAAAGCCGGGCGTGGTGGCGCACGCCTGTAATCCCAGTACTTGGGAGGCTGAGGCAGGAGGATCGCGAGTTCAAAGCCAGCCTCAGCCATGGCGAGGCACTTAGCAACTCAGTGAGACCCTGTCTCTAATAAAATACAAAAAAATGGGCTGGGGATGTGGCCCAGTGGTCGAGTGCCCCTGAGTTCAATCCCCGGTACCAAAAAAAAAAAAAATAATAATAATAATAATAATAATAATAATAATAATAATAAAAAGGTTGGGGATGTAGCACAATGGTAAAACACCCCTGGGTCAATTTCCATACCAAAAAAAAAAAAAAAAAATGTGGTTGTACAATTCAAGAATATAGTAAAAGCCACTCAATCGTATTCTTTTTATTATTATTATTATTAAATATTTATTTATTTGTTTTTAGTTGTACACAATGCATTTATTTTTACGTGGTGCTGAGGATTGAACCCAGGCCATGTACGTGCTAGGTGAGCACTCTACCGCTGAGCCACATCCCCAGCCCCAATCATATTCTTTTAAAAGCTCAATGTTTGCTGGGCATGGTGTCGAACACCTGTAATCCCAGCACTTGGAAGGCTGAGGCAGGAGGATCACGAGTTCAAAGCCAGCCTCACCAATGGCCAGGCACTTAGCAACTCAGTGAGACCCTGTCTCTAATAAAATACAAAAAAGGGCTGGGGATGTGGTCCAGTGGTCAAATGCCCCTGAGTTCAATCCCCGGTACAAAAAAAAAAAAAAAAAATGCTCAATGCTATGGTATAGGAATTATATTTCCATAAAGCTTTTTTGTGGGTGTGTTGCCGGGTTATGGAACCAAGGGCCTCACATCTGGTAAGCAAGCTCGCTGCCACTGACCTTCATCCTCAGCCCTTTTTTTTTTTTTTTTATAACTTTATTTTGTTTGTTTTTTTAATGTGATGCTGAGGATCAAACCCAGTTCCTCACACATGCGAGACAAGTGCTCTACCACTGAGCCACAACCCCAGTCCCTTTTTATTTTCAGGCAGGTTCTCACAAAGTTGCCTAGTCTGAGCTCAGCATGGTGGTGCACACCTGTAATCCCAACAGCTAGGGAGGCTGAGGCAGGAGGATCATGAATTCAAAGCCAGCAAAGCAACTCAGTGCGACCCTGTCTCTAAATAAAATGCAAAAAATGGGTTGAGGATGTGGCTCAGTGGTTGAGTGCCCCTGAGTTCATTCCCCAGTACCCCCCACCAAAAAAAAAAAAAAAAAGTTGCCTATTATGGCCTTGAACTTGCTATCCTCTTGCCTCAGCCTCCCAAGTCATTGGGATTACAAGCATGCACGTGCATGACCAGCAAAGCTTTAATTTAAAAAATGAAAGTGTACATGTCCAGCACTTAGGAAGTTTCTAGAGATTTTCTTGTGTATCTATCTGGATACTTTGGCAAAGAGCTCAGGAGTATTTATTGCAACTTAGTAGGGCAGTCACACAGTGGAACATTGTGCAGTCACCAAGAATGATGAACTAGATTGTGTGCTGATGTGAAAAGCTGTCAATGCTATATATTGTCAGGAATGGTACAGAGGCAGTTTGGCAGTGATGTCACCTTAGGGGAGTAGCAATGAAGGAAGTCTCTTTCCATGCTGTTATTAAAATGAACTTATATAACTTTTAGAAAAGGAAAGCCAATACATAAGTCATTTCTAGAACCAAAGTGTGGGCTGGGTGTGTATGTAGCTCAGTGGTAGAGAACTTCCTAGTGTGTGCAAGGCCCTGGGTTCCATCAGAAAAAGGAGAAGGAGGAAGGGGAGAGGGACAGAGAGGAGGAGGAGGAGGAAACAACTGAGATCTGGGCAATGTGGAGGATGGCTTGTCCCTTATCCCTACACTCTAGAGCGTAGAGCCCATTTTAGTGAGCTTCACGAGCCATTTCTGGTCTGCAACCAGATAAAGCAGGAACTGAGAACAAGCATTTAGGAACTTACAGTAAGCCAGTAATAATTCCATGCCTGATAATAATAAGAAAAAATTGAGGCTTGTCTTTTTAATTTCATCTTTCTAGTAACTCATTTGTTTTGTATTTCATAAAAGTAAAAGTACCAAACAGATTGGATTTTTTGTTTTGTGGGTTTTTTTTTTTTTTTTAATTTTGTTTTTGCAAGCACTGGGAGTTGAACCCAGGGGCACTCTACCACTGAACTATGTCCATTTTTAATTTTTGTTCTGAGACAGGGTTTCAGTAAGTTTCTGAGGCTGACTCTGAACTTTTGATCCTCCTGCCTCAGTCTCCCAAGTTGCTGGGATTATAGGTGTGTACAACGATGCCTCGTGAAAAAATTTTAAATGCATTCTTCTCTACAATTTGAGCACTGCTCTAGCAGGCATATTTTAGTAATGTGACATAGGTAGGCATTGGCTCTGTGGAATTAAACTAGACAAACATATAAAAATTTGCCAATTTACAATAAAAATAAGTAAATAACAGCAGGGTGTGGTGGCATACACCTATAATCCCAGCTGAGGCAAGAGGGTTATAAATTCAAAGACAGCCTCAGCAATTTAGTGAGGTCCTAAGCAACTCAGAGAGACCCTGTCTCTAAATAAAATATGAAAAAGGGCTGGGGATGTGTGGCTCAGTGGTTAAGTACCCCTGGGTTCAATCCCTAGTAACACACACACACACACAAAAAAGGTAAATAAACTGGACTGAGTCAAGTTGCAGAAATCATATTGTATATGCAATTTTAGATTATGCTTTATTCCTTTAGCCATGAAAAAACTCCTGTGTCTTCAAACTTTCTTCAAAAACATTATAAATGGGGCTGGGGTTGTGGCTCAGCGGTAGAGCACTTGCCTAGCATGTGCGCGGCCAGGGTTCGATCCTCAGCACCACGTGAAAACAAAAGCATTGTGTACAACTAAAACAAATAAATAAATATATATTTAAAAAATAAAACAGGGACTGGGGTTGTGGCTCAGTGGCAGAGTGCTCGCCTCGCACGTGTGCGGCCGGCCCAGGTTCGATCCTCAGCACCACGTAAACATAAATGCATTGCATTGTGTACAACTAAAGTAAATAAAAATTATTTTAAAAAAACATTATAAATGCCTAAAGTATATAGCCCACATATTTAATGTTTTTAACATTTCTACAGATTTGGATGGTTGTTTTCCATTTTCACTATTATATATATGCTGGTGGGGGGTGGGGGTGCTGGGGACTGAGTCCAGGATCTTGCACATGCTAAGCATCCACTCTACCACCAAGATACACCCCTGGAGGCTAGTTATTTATAAATTTCTAGCCAAGTGTGGTGATGTATCCCTGTAATCCCAGAAACTCAACAGGCTGAGGCAGGAGATGGCAAGTTCAAGACCAGCTACAGCAATTTAGGCCTTAAGCAATTTAGCAAGACCCTGTCTCAAAATAAAAAATAAAAAGGGCTGGGGAATGTAGCTCAGTGGTTAAGCACCCTGGGTTTGATCCCCTGGTATCAAAATTTATTTCCAGGAGGGAAGTTGCTGGATCAAAGTACATGCATATATAAAAAAGGATCATATATATATAAATTTTTTTTAGTTGTCAGTGAACCTTTATTTTATTTATTTATATGTGGTGCTGAGAATCGAACCCAGTGCTTCACACATGCTAAGCAAGTGCTCTACCACTGAGCTACAACCTTAGCCCTAAAAAAGGATCTTTTAACATGAGTTCTACTGTTTAGAAAACCTGTACCAATTAACAGAAAGAAAGAGAAACAGAAATTCAGATTTTTTTGGTGGTGGGGGTAGTGTGTGGGGGGGTATACTGGGGATTGAACCCAGGAGTGCTTTACCACTGAGCTACATCCCTAGTTATTTTTATTTTCTATTTTGAGGCAGGGTCTCACTAAGTTGCTGAGGCTGACCTTGAACTTGGGATCTTCCTATCTCAGCCTCCCAAATGGCTGGGATTACAACATCAATACAGTGGTACAAGAATGCAGCAGTTCTGTGGTGAGTTACTTTCTCTCATTTAAAGGAGCAAATTGGAACCCATAAGGGGAGTTAGTAAAAGCTGATTTTGTTTCCCCCACCCCTGTGAATAGTTTTGTTGTTGTTGTTGTTGTTTTGGTACCAGAGGTTAAACTCAGGGGCACTCCACCACTGAGCCACATCCCTAGCCCTATTTTGTATTTTCTTTTCTTTTCTTTTCTTTTTTTTTTTTTTTTTTTTTTTTTTGGTGCTGGGAATCGAACTCAGGGGCACTTGACCACTAGGCCACATCCCCAGCCCTTTTTTATATTTTATTAGAGACAGGGTCTCACTGAGTTGCCAAGTGCCTCGCCATTGCTAAGGCTGGCTTTTAACTCGTGATCCTCCTGCCTCAGCCTCCCAAGTGCTGGGATTACAGGCGTGGGCCACTACGCCCGGCCCTATTTTGTATTTTACGTAGAGACAGGATCTCTCTGAGTTGCACAGGGCCTCGAATTTGCTGATGCTGGCTTTGAATTTAGGATCCTTCTGCCTCAGCCTCCCAAGCCACTGGGATTACAGGCGTGTGCCATTACGCCTGGCCATGAATAGGTTTCTGGTGAGAAGCCACTGCTTGGTGTTCACTTGATCCCCTCTCTTCAGCCTGAGATGGCAGAGCAGTACAGGGCACTGAAGGAACACACAGTAGCATGTACACACCACTGGGACCAAAGCCAAAGAAGTCCAGACTGACTTTGTATACAAAGTATACAAATCAGTCCTTGCTCTGTTTGTGAAACCTCTCAGTTGCCTTTCCACTAGCATAGCATGAGGGCCCCTTTTCCCACAAGAAACATGAACATGCCAATACGTAAAACTGTGTATTGGCAGATGAAATGTGGTACCCTGGGTTGGATCTCAACAGACAAAAAGGACATGAAAGGGAAAAATGGGTGAAATCAAATAAATTTTGGAGTTTAGGTCATAGCAAAATGTTCCTACTGGCTTCTTAGTTGTCACAAACGGACCACAGTGACACAAGATGTTACCCCTAGAGAAATTCAGTGAGGGACACACAGGAACCCTTTGTGCTATCTTTGCAACTTTTCTGGAAATCTAAAATTATAACAAAGTTTATTTTAAAAAATGAATTGCTCCAATTTATAATCCCACTAAGAGGGACTGAGTGTTAGTCTTACTACACCCTTGCCAGCAGCAAGTATTTTTAAAAATTTTAATCCTTCAGCAAATATTTGTGAAGTGCCCTCTATTTGCCAGACACTGTCCCAGGCACTCAGGACATATTGGGAGTAAAACAGACATAGGTCAATGCCTCATGGAGCAGAGAAAGACAGATGCTTGAGTATGTAGAAATATTAAGTGCTTTGGGAAAAGGGAAGAGCAGGATAAGGGACATCAGGGTAGAGAAAAGGAGTAAGGAATAGGTTGCAATTTTAAAGAGAGCACTCAGGTCTGAGGGCACAGCTCAGTGGTAGAGCACTCGTCTTAGCATGAATGAGACCCTGGGTTTGATCCCCATCACCACAAAAAAAGGGAGAGTGATCAGTAGAGACTTTATTGAGAGGCAATATTTCAGCAATGACTTGAAGGAGGTGACAAGGCAAGGTCTGTGGGCATCTGAAGAGAAGCCTGAGAGGTTAGTAGAAGGGCAGGTCATGTATGGCAGAGCCACCACTCACTCACTTAAAAACTCCAGTTACTCTGCAACCTTCCCAGCCCTCTTGCAGTTGGGCAGAACTATGTGTCTAGTTTGGGACAATGAAATGTGGCAGGAAATACGAGTATGTCACTTCCCATGCTCAAGGCAATAAAAATCCCCTATGTGATTCTCTGATTTTTCCCTGACATGGTATTTGTGCACCCAGATAGTAGAGACTCCAATCAGCCTGGAGTCCTGAGTGATTCTCTGGAGTGGAGCATCTCCTGCTAACCTGTGTGTGACATGAATCATGAGTTGAGTCAGCAACTTAGTAGCACCCTGGAGAGACAGCCATTTGCCTGGTTCTGAGACCCTTATTATGTTAAGCTCCTGAGACTTGGGGGGTGGTTATCCCTGCAGCACACTCAGCCCATCTGGCCTGCTGTGGGAGGACTTGGTTTTTATCCTGGGTTACAACTGAGTCAGCTGTTCATTTGGGAAAAAAAAAAAAAAAAAAAATGGAGGCATGATTGTTTAGTTTTCATTTCTATGATAATGAATGTAGCAGATTGTATTTTCCAAGGTGGCCACAAAAAAATCTGCTGTCCCCTATGCCCCTCTTGTGGTGGTACTGGAACTCCACCCATTCAGAGATGACATCTATGTTCCCTCCCCCTGAATCTGGGCTGGCCACTAACTACAGTAAAAGTGAATTTGTGCAACTTATAAAGCCAAATGAAAAAAGCAAAATGGCTTCTTCCTGGTCCTTCTGTGCCGTTTTCTCTTGGAATTCTATCATCATGCCATGAGGACACTGTCATCTGCAACCAGAGAAGCAATTCCAAGAGAGTAGGGCACAGTGGGGCACACCTATCATTCCAGAAACTCAGGAGGCTGAGGCAGCAGGATTGCAAGTTCAAAGCCAGTCTCAGCAACTTAGTGAGGCCCTCAGCAACTTAAGTAAAACGTTTTCTCTAAATAAAAATATAAAAAGGGCTGGGGATGGAGCTCAGTGGTTAAGCAACCCTAGATTCAATGCCTGGTGCTAAAAACAAAACAAAAAACTATAAAAGCAGTGTGTGCGGGCTGGGGTTGTGGCTCAGCGGTAGAGCGTTTGCCTAGCACGTACGCGGCCAGGGTTCGATCCTCAGCACCACTTAAACATAAATGCATTGCATTGTGTACAACTAAAGCAAATAAATAAATATTAAAAAAAAAAAGCAGTGTGTGCAACTTAGTGTGAGACCCTGTCTCAGAATAAAAAAATAAAATAAGAAGGTCTGCTGGGTGTGGTGACACACGCCTGTAATCCCAGCACTTTGGGAGGCTGAGGCAGGAGGATTGCGAGTTCAAAGCCAGCCTCAGCAATGGTGAGGCACTTAGCAACTCAGTGAGACCCTGTCTCCAAATAAAATACAAAAAAGGGCTGGGGATATGGCCCAGTGGGTGAGTGTCCCTGAGTTCAATCCCTGGTACCACAAAAAAAAAAAAAAAAAAAAAAGGTCTGGGGATGTAGCTCAGTGGTAGAAGGCTTGTCTGGCATGTATGAAATCCTGGCTTCAATCTGTACCACAGAAAAAAGAGGGGGCACAAATACAGATATGTAAGCTCCCTGTCACTTGCCATGTGATGCCCTGTGCCACCCTGGGACTCTGCCAGCAAGAAAGTCATCACCTAATGTGGCCCTTCAACCTCGGACTTCCACAACTACCAGTGAAAATAAACCTCTGCTGCGGTTATTCAGGAATTACCCAGACTTGTAATATTGTGCTTCTAGCAACAGGAAACAGACTTGGTTCCCCCTTGGTCTTCTCTCAGGCAATAAGTCCCCCTTCCCCCAGTACAAGGGCATCCTACCACTCTGATACATCCCGCCCCACCCAACCCCTTTTATTTTATGGTTCTGGGGATTAAATCTAGGGCCTCATGCATGCTAGGTAAGCTCTCTACCACTGAGCTACACTCCCAACCCATTTTTAAATTTTTATTTTATTTATTTGGGGAAGGGGGTGCTAGTGACTTAACTCAGGAGTGTTTTACCACTGGAACTATATCCTTGGCCCTATTTATTTATTTATTGTGGTACTGGGGATTGAACTCAGGGGCACTCAATCACTTGGTCACATCCACAGCCCTTTTTTTGTATTTTATTTAGAGACAGGGTCTCACTGAGTTGCTGAGACTGGCTTTGAACTTGCAATCCTCCTGCCTCAGCCTCCCAAAGTGCTGGGATTACAGGTGTGTGCCACCGTACCCAGCCCTTTTTATATTTTTTATTTTAAGACAGAGCCTCACTAAGTTGCTTAGAGCTACACTAAGTTGCTGAGGCTGGCCTTAAACTGCCTCAAGCCTCCCAAATAGCTGGGATTATAGCTGTGTGTCACCACACCCAGTCAGGCTATATGCTTTTTGAGCCCTAAACCCCTTTGTAAGAAGTGTGACTCCCTTGAAGTCTCCATGCTGGAGAGACCACAGGAAGAAACTAGAGAGAGAAAGGGATCATAGCTGTTCCAGACCCCACCTGTTAGAATATGCTCAGCGTAGGTGCCAGGCTTGCAAAGACAACTTTGGGAAGACTTGTGACCCAAACCCCATCAGACTGCAACAGATTGGAGCCTTAGTGACAATCACCCAGCTAAGTCCAGTCAATCCCCACAATAATAATGATTATTATGGCTGGGGTTGTAGCTCAATGGTAGAGCACCTACCTAGCACATGTGAGGCACTGGGTTCAAACCTCAGCACCACATAAAAACAAATAAATAAATAATAAATACAATAAAGGCATTTTGTCCACCTGCAACTAAAAATTTAAAAATATATAATGATTGTTGTATGGTTATGAGGTGTTTACAGATAATTAATACACATGTGCTCATACATGCTTATTTGCATAGGTGGCCCGCTCTTAAATGTACTGTTCTGAGATTTGCTTGTTCCACTGAATAGTCTGCCTCCAGCTGTTCTGTGTCAGCAAGCTCAGATCCACTTTGTGCTTTGTATGACTGTGTGGCATTCCACAGCACAGATGTTTCATAACATAGCACAGATGATCTTCAAATGTGTGTGGCTGGGGCCTGGAGCTTCAAAGGAGAACTTGGAATTCCACTGTGCAAAGCAAGTGAAAAGAAGCCACCAGGGCAAAAAGGGCAGACCCCTACCCTGCACCGTGCCTCTTCGCCATAATCCCCCTGAAAGGAGAGGTTCTCAAAGAAGCCTCTAGCTTTTAGTGGCACCTTTAAAAGCACTTCTAGGGTGTATGAATAGGTTCCAGCAGTGAGTCTCCATCTTAAATGTACCTTCAGCTCCTCTACAAGTCCAGTCAGAATGCAAACTGGGACAGGTGGATGCCGATTGAGGTGGTGATTCTCTACATTTCTGTCAACCTTCCAGGGATCAGCAAACCCCCAACTAGCTCCTAATAACCCTTTCTTCTCCAATCTTCCAAAATGGTTGTGAATATTAGAGCCTGAAGTTCTGAAAATGCCCCTCTTTTTTTTTTTTTTTCATACTAGGGATTGAACCCAGGAGCAGTTTACCATTCAGCTACATCCCCATCCCTTTTTTTTATTTTGAGACAGGGTCTCACTAAATTTCTGAGGCTGGCCTCAATCTTATAATCCTCCCGCCTCAGCCTCCAAAGTCGCTGGTACAGGTGTGTGTGTGCCAATGCGTCCAGCTTCTTTCCCCCTTCTTAAAGATTGGAATGGCCTATCTCCACCTCCAGTCTTTTGGCACTTCTTCTATTCTCCAAAATTCCTCTCTCTCCAGGGACAGTGCCACCTCAACCATCTGTGCGCATCTCTTTGGTGCCTCTGGTGAACTTCACAGGGTGAAGATAGGAAGTCATTGAACAAATGGGGCTGCAGATTTGATTCTCACCCTTCCAGGACTTCAGTTCTTATTTCCACTCTCAGCATCTGTTTTAGGAGAGAAGCAGGAAGAATATAGGAGTCGGGTGTTATGTTCCTTATGTCATCTGTCACCATTATTCCACCTGCTCCAGGAGCAGCCTGTTTTTCTTAGTCTTTCTTGATGCTCTTGCTCCAAACATGACCTCCAAACACCCCTCCCCTATCCACTGCCCATCAAAGGTTGGGGGGAGAGGTCCTTTTTGCTGTCTTTCACATGCTCTTCAAACTTCTGCCAGCCTTCCTTTTTTTTTTTTTTTTTTTTTTTTTTTTTGGTGTTGGTACTGGGGATTGAACCCAAGAGTACCTTTCCACCTTTCCACTGAGCTACATCCCCAGCCCTTTTTATTGTGAGACAATGTCTTGCTGAATTGCCCAGGCTTACCTCGAACTTGGCATCCCCTGCCTCAGCCTGCAGAGTTGCAGGGATTCCAGGCATATGCCAGCCACCATTATTATTTTTTTTTTAAATATATTTTTAGTTGGTGATAGACCTTTAATTAATTAATTAATTAATTAATTAATATTTGGTGCTGAGAATTGAACCCAGTGCCCCACACGTGCTAGGCAAGAACTCTACCACTGAGCCACAACTCCAGCCCCATGCAACTTCTTCTTCTTCTTCTTCTTCTTTTTTTTTTTTTTTTTTTTTTTTGGTACCGGGGATTGAACTCAGGGGCACTCGACCACTGAGCCACATCCTGAGCCCTATTTTGTATTTTATTTAGAGACAGGGTCTCACTGAGTTGTTTAGTGCCTCACTTTTGCGGAGGCTGGCTTTGAACTCGCGATTCTCCTGTCTCAGCCTCCCAAACCACTGGGATTACAGGCCTGTGCCACTGCACCCGGCCCATGCACCCTTCTTGAACTCACCCTTGGTTACATATTTTCTCTTTCTGCAGGGGATGGAAGGACAAGGTGATTGGTTATTGCAAAGCAACACAGCACATTGTACATTGTTTCCATTATCTGTTGTAATCTCTGTAGCATTTTATGAGTAGCTCTCACATTATCACTGAGGAAATAAGGCTCAGAGAAGTTCAGTGACTCACCCAAGGTCAGGCCAACACTAGAAATAAATGAGCTGGGATTGGATCTCAAGTCTGTCTGACCCAGACTTATTTCCTAGCCTTCTCTAAATCAGACCAATTCAGAGGCCTCTGCGTGACCATACAGGCTTCATTGCCCCCTTTCACCTTAGCAGCGCCTTCAACATCAAACAAATGAGGGTATTGTCTTAATTACCCTTTAGAATTTTCCCTCCAGTTTCTCCTCCATGTGGAGTCCTGGGCTCCACAGTGTCCTTAGGAGCATGGAGTCAGTGTTCTTTTTCTGCAGCAATGGTGAGACCCAAGCTGTTTTCTCCCTTGACCCTTGGCTTGGCACAGGCGGTCCTGGGTTAGCATCCCACAGCCACTTCTTCCTAGGTGAACATGAACATGCTCCTTAACCTCTCTGACCTTTGGTTTCATCATCTGTAAAACAAGGAAGATCAACTGGACATGGTGGCACACATCTGTAATCCCAGTGGCTTGGGAGGACGAGGCAGGAGGATCGTGAGTTCAAAGTCAGCCTCAGCAATTTAGTGATGCCCTAAGCAATTTAGCAAGAGCCTCAGAATAAAATATAAAAAGGGCTGGGGCTGGGTGTGGTGGCACACACCTATAATCCCAGCAGCTTGGGAGGCTGAGGCAGGAGGATCATGAGTTCAAAGCCAGCCTCAGCAATGGCGAGGCACTTAGCAACTCAGTTGAGACCCTGTCTCTAATAAAATACAGAAAAGGGCTGGGGATATGGCTCAGTGGTCCAGTGCCCCTGGTACAAAAAAAAAAAAATCATTTTGCCAGGTGAGCTAGTGTATGATCATAAAATGGTATATATAATACCAGTGTGTGTGGCATAGAGCAGGAATGAAAATAAACTCACACCCTCTTTAGTCCCAACTTTTTTTCTTCCTCGTGGGTCATGAATAAGGCCTCTCGCTGCCCTTCTCTTTCCTCAGCAATACAGCCGTGGGCTCTCTGCAGCGTGTGAGGTGGACTCTAACTTCCTAGCCCTCATGGAGCTGAAGCACACCCTGTTCCCTGCGGAATTTGGGGACCATGCCAGGATGGTCAGCAAGAAGCTGTTAACCCATGTGTATAACATGTATTCAATGTCTCATGAGGGAGGGGAGCCACCGTGCTACCAGTGAGCCGACTGTCCACAGACTGGGACTGGGTGTGGACTGCCACAGCATCCACCTTTCAGAGCTCCTGCAGCACCCTGGTTGGCAGTTCATAGGTGCTCAGTAAATGCGCCTGTTGAACGAAAGTGCTCTCTTCTGGCCAGGGGCTGACCCAATAGAGGAAGAGACACGAAGGAGTGGTGATGGTCCTGTGTCAACACCAAGTAAAGGACTGAGCTGCTCTTTATGGTAGATCCACAGATCTGGTTAAAGATGCAGTTGGGTGGGCAACAGGGCTCAAAGGAGAGTCTTACCTGATTGTTCCCTATTGACCCCTAAAAATTACTCCTTATCTACTCAAGTCAATTTCTATTGACCTCTTTCATGCAGCAATTAAAAAAAAAAAAAAAGCTGGGCGCGGTGGCGCACGCCTGTAATCCTAGCACTTTGGGAGGCTGAGGCAGGAGGATCACAAGTTCAAAGCCAGCCTCAGCAATGGCGTGGCACTTAACAACTCGGTGAGACCCTGTCTCTAAATAAAATACAAAAAAGGGCCGGGGAAGCAGGGCGTGGTGGCACATGCCTGTAATCCCAGCACTTGGGAGGCTGAGGCAGGAGGATCGCAAGTTCAAAGCCAGCCTCAGCAATGGTGAGGCACTTAGCAACTCAGTGAGACCCTGCCTCTAATAAAATACAAAAAAGGGCTGGGGATGCCCCTGAGTTCAATCCCCAGTACCAAAAAAAAAAAAAAAAAAAAAAAAGGGCCGGGGATGTGGCCCAGTGGTCGAGTGCCCCTGAGTTCAATCCCTGGTACCCACAAAAAAAAAAAAAAAAAAAAAAAAAAAAAAGTTGGATGTGGTGGTTCCTACCTATAATCCCAGTGATTTCCGAAGCTGAGGCAAGAGGATAACAAGTTTGTGGCCAACCTCAGCAACTTGGCAAGACCCTGTCTCAAAATAAAAAAGGGGCACAGCAAAGGAAACAGTTAAGAATGTGAAGAGAGAATTCACATAATGGGAGAAAAATCTTTGCTAGCCACTCTTCTGACAGAAGATAAATATCTACAATATATAAAGAGGGGGCTGGGGTTGTGGCTCAGCAGCAGAGCGCTCGCCTCTCACGTGCGCGGCCCGGGTTCGATCCTCTGCACCACGTAAACATAAATCATTGCATTGTGTACAACTAAAGTAAATAAATAAAAATATTTAAAAAATATATATATAAAGAGCTCAAAAAACTTTACACCAAAAAATCAAATAACCCAATTAATAAGTGGGCAAATGAACTAAACAGACACTTCTCAAAAGAAGAAGTACAAATGATCAACAAATATGTGAAAAAAAAAATGTTCAACATCATTAGCAGTTACGGAAATGCAAATCAAAACTACACTGAGATTTCATCTCACACCAGTCAGAAGGGCAGTCATCAAGAATACAAATAATAGGGCTGGGGTTGTGGCTCAGTGGTAGAGCACTTGCCTAGCATGTGTGAGGAACTGGGTTTGATTCTCAGCACCACATATAAATAAATAAAATAAATGGGCTGGGGTTGTGATTCAGTGGTAGAGCGCTCGCCTAGCACACGCGCAGCCCGGGTTTGATCCTCAGCACCACGTAAACATGAATGCATTGCATTGTGTACAACTAAAGCAAATAAATAAATATTTAAAATAAATAAATAAACTAAATAAATAAATGTTCATTGACAACTAAAAAATATTAAAAAAATAAAAAAGAATACAAATAATTATAAATGCTGGAGAGGATGTGGAGGAAAAGAAACTCTTTTACACTGTTGGTGGGACTGTGAATTAGCACAACTACTATGCAAATCAGTATGGAGGCTCCTCAAGACTAGGCATGGAACCGCCACATGACCAGTTTTACCACTTCTCCATATTTACCCTGAGGAATTAAAGTCATCTTACTACAGTGACACATGCATAACCATGATTACAGTAGCCAAACAGTGGAACTAGCTTCAGATGAATGGATTAAAAAAAATGTGGCATGTATACACAATGGAGTTTTATTCAGCCATGAAGAAAAACGAAATTATGACATTTGCAGGAAAATGGATGGAACTAGAGACCATAATGTTAAGCAGAATAAGTCAAACTTAGAAGGTCAAGGGTCCTATAATGTTTTCTCTCATATGTGGAAGCTAGAGAGGAAAAAGGAAAACAAAGGTCGGGGGTGGATCTCCTAGAAATCAAAGGGAGAGGGGCTGGGGTTGTGGCTCAGGATAGAGCGCTCGCCTTGCACGTGCGCGGCCCGGGTTCGATCCTCAGCACCACGTAAAAATAAAATGCATTGCATTGTGTACAACTAAAGTAAATAAATAAAATTTTTTTTTTTTTTTTTTGTACCGGGGATTGAACTCAGGGGCACTCGACCACTGGGCCACATCCCCAGCCCTTTTTTGTATTTTATTAGAGACAGGGTCTCACTGAGTTACTAAGTGCCTCGCCATTGCTGAGGCTGGCTTTGAACTCGCGATCCTCCTGCCTCAGCCTCCCAAAGTGCTGGGATTACAGGCGTGCGCCACCACCGTGCCCGGCTAAATAAATATTTTTTAAAAATAAAAAGAAAAAATCGAAGGGAGAGATCAGTAGAGGAAAGGCATCAAGGGAGGCAGAGAGGGAGGGGGGAAATGCTGGGGAGTGATATTGGCCAAACTATATTGTTATATTGTGTGCATGTAGGAACAAATCCCACCAATATGTACAACTATAACGTACCAATAAAAAATGAGGAAAATACTGGGCATAGTGGTGCAAGCTTATAATCCTAGTGGCTGGGGAGGCTGAGGCAGGAGGATCATAAGTTCAAAGCCAGCCTCAGCAAAAGGAGGTGCTAAGCAACTCAGTGAGACCCTGTCTCTAAATAAAATACAAAATAGGGCTGGGGATGTGGCTCAGTGGTCAAGTGCCCTGAGTTCAATCCCAGCTACCTGCCCCCCCACCCTGCGCAAAAGAAAAAGAATAAATAAATAAATAAATAAATAAATAAAGGCTGAGAATGTAGCTCAGTGGCAGAGAACCCCTGGGCTGAATCCCTGATATCAAAAAATTAAAAACAAAATAAATAAATAACAAAAATAAAATAAAAATAATTGAGAGAATAAAAATAATGAAATGGGGTTGGGGTTGTGGCTCAGTGGTAGAGCACTTGCCTACCATGTGTGAGGCACTGGGTTCGATCCTCAGCACTACAAAAAAAAAAAATAAATAAAATAAAGGCCTATCAACAACTAAAAAATATTAAAATATTAAATATTTTTTTAAATATTTATTTATTTGGGGCTGGGATTGTGGCTCAGCGGCAGAGCGCTCGCCTAGCACGTGCGCGGCCCGGGTTCGATCCTCAGCATCACGTACAAATAAACGCATTCTGTACAACTAAAGCAAATAAATAAATATAAATGTATTTATATTTATATATATTTTTTATATATATTTATATTTATATATATTTATATATTTATATTTATTTATTTGTGCTAGGCGAGCGCTCTACTGCTGAGCCACAATCCCAGCCCCAAAATATTAAATATTAAATATTAAAAATATTAAAATTTTTTTGAAAAAAGAAAAAAGAAATGCCACGTGGCCTCCTCTGGCTGGGTCCAAGCCTGTGGGACTGGGAGGCTGATGCAAATTCCAACCAGCTTTCTTCTCATTCTGTTCTTCTCCCAAGTTTCTACCCTTGACCTTTGCATTTCTGCTGTGTTTCCTACCTTTTAGCAGATGGAGCAAGTCCTCCCCCTTTTCCTACAAGACCGGTCCTGGAAACCATGCTTAACCTTGAGTTTCCTGCCTTGGCCCCTACCCCGCCTCCGCCCAGAGAGTTCACACACAATCCCAGCATCCGGGAGTAGGCCCACACACTCCACATGCTTCCTCAGCGATGGGCTGCACCCCTCCTCTGCGCCTATCAGGGGAGGCAGCGAGAGGGAGCCCTGAGCTTTGTCCACCCAGCTCCTTTTCTGTTTCTGGTATCCCCTGGTGCAAACAGCATCAGGGCCTCCTCTTATGCCCTCCAGGTACGCAGCCTCTTGTTTCTTAGCAACAGCGCACCTCTTCCCCATATCTCAGCAACCTTCTGGGTAGCTCAAGTACCAGTGCATAGAGAGCAGGGCTGGACTTTGTGGAACTGCTGCTGCCACTGGGGAGCATGTGGGAACAAGCTCCCAGAGAGGCCCGTGTGTGAAGTCCAAGGCTTTTTTTTTTTTTTTTTTTCATGCTCAGGTCCCACACTGACTCTTGGAAATTCCTGCTGGGTCCCCTTTCTCAGCTTCTGTCAGATTGCTTGATACCCCTACAATGCAGGGCTCTCAGGTGTCTGTCCTCTCTGTGCCCTGGGTCTCTCATTTGGGGATCAAGTGTCACTTTTTGCTGCTCCTTGTCCCTTTGTTCATCCTGTAACCTCTCATCCACATATATGTCCTTGGGGTCTCTGTGGCCGCTCTAGTCTCTTTTTTGCACTTCTTTGTGTCACACTGTGTAGATGCCAGTATCTTCACTAACAGAAGTCTCCTGACTGCCCACCTCCAAGGGCCAGTCACTGTGGCAACCCCACATCACCAGTGCAACTATCCACAACACCCTTTCCCTTCTTTTGTGGCAGGACAAGTCATAGAAGACAGTCCCAGGAGTTCTGCTTTTTGCTTCAGTGAAAATGGACACTGGACTTTGGGCCAACTAGAAGAGCCCTAGGCTCAGAAAAGAATGAATGCACCTCCTACGGCCTGACCTCTGATCCTTCAGGTACTATGGATGGCAGAGTTCCCAAGAGGAGCTTCTGAGGGGCTCAGCACCTGTGACAGCCAGGAATCGCCAGCCCATACCACTGATCTCCACCACCATTGGATAGGACAGTGAGGTCCCTCCAAGGAATGGCCTCCATTTCCCTGTCTTTGCACCCACCTGACTTATCCTCTGCCATTCCACCCTGCTCAGTTACTGATGCTTATGTCTGACAGTATTATCTGTAGGTTGAGAAGCCAGGACTAGAGACCAAGTCAGCAGAGGGACAGCAAATAAAAAATATTTCCAAAGTAAAGGGGGATGGAGTGAAGCCCAGCTCCCAGGCAGGACAGGAGCTGGAAAGATGCGGAAATGAGGGCATGAGGGAGCTTTAGGGAGGGAGGGCTGGAAACTGCCTTCTAGCTGAGGAAGCAGGCAAACCAGGCAGAAGAAACTTTCAGGCAGGAGGCTGGACCAAGTGACCTCACCCAAACTCTGTGGTCTGCTGCTGTTGCAACCTGGCGAGTCTCCCAACTCTCCTGGGTCCCCAAGTAGGAGAGCTTTTTATAGTCCACTCCCCCGACTTGGGTTTGAATAATTAAACAAGATGGACAGAAATAGCAGCCGGACAGTGAAGGCGGGTTATTTTGGGGTTTTCTGGAACACAGTGCTCCTGGGTGTCACCCCACCCCTGGAGAGGGCGGAGCCAGCATCAAGGCTGCCGGGAGATTCCTGTGGGGGAAACCCACCCGTACCCCTAAGGTTTCTTGGGTTGACAGAGTTGCTCTCTGCCAGAGGAGGGTCCTGCCACTTCTTCCTCTCAAGGAAGAGAGGGCTCAAGCTGCCTCCTGATCCTAGCTACTCCCTGGCAGGAAGTGCCTTCTGTTGTCTGTCAGGTCTTCTACTTCTGAGATGGTGAAAGATATTTACAATCAGATCGATAAGCAGCTGCAAGACAGGCTGAACCAGGAGGATGTGGCCATTGCTCCTATGGCCAAGGAACTGGAATCAGGTGATAGGAGGTTGTATCCCCTCCCCCAATTATGTCCACTGGGAAGGTGCAGAGGGAATGGAGGGTGGGTAGGGAGTGGGGGGGCAGAGCTAGGGAGAGGGGAGGAATTGGTTGGGGGTGGGGAGAAGGATGGGTAGGGCTCCAGAGAAGAAAAGGCCAAAGGTGGGTTAGTATCTGGGCAACAGTGTCCTGTCCCTGGCAGAAGCCCAGCAAGGGTTTCCAGGGACAGGGTTTCAGAAGCTGTGCTGGGAATAGGAACAGGTGAGCACCCCTCTGCCCCTCTGTCTTAGTTGCTGCTGGTCCTCCAGTAGTTTTATTTTTTTCCTCTCTTTTTGGTACTGGAGATTGGATTCAGGGGCGCTTAACCTCTGAGCCACACCCCCAGCCCTTTTATTTTTTATTTTAAGATACTGTCTTGCTGACTTGCCCAGGCTAGCCTTAAACTTGCAATCCTCCTGCCTCAGCCTCCCTAGTAGCTGGGATTATAGGCTTGTATCACTGCTCCCGGACATTACTTTTATTCAACTGCAGACATCTGCCTTATTCCTACCTTATTCCTTTAAAACCTGGACACAGAGGGGTCATGAGAGAGGGAAGAAAGAAAGAAATATGTCATGTTTTCTCCCTTTGGATAACAATTTTACGAGGTGGGTTTGGAGGTCAGATTTCAGGAAATACTGATATAGTTCACTCATTCATTTTCATTCATGCAACAAAAGTTTTAGAGGTGAATCACACCTGTAATCCCAGCTACTAGAAAGGCTGAGGCAGGGAATCACAAATTTGAGGCCAACCTGGGCAACTTAGCAAAACCCTGTCTCAAAAATATTTAAAAAGGCTGGGGATGTAGCTCAAAGTGGAATGTCTCTGGATTCAATTCCCATATGAGAAAAAAAAATGTTTTAGAGCACCACTTATAAGCCCCACATTGTGCTTGGTGCTGGAATAAATTAGTATGTCAATGGCCTTGCTCTCAAAAATTGTACAGTTCAGTGGAAGAGATCACCTTCTTTTTTATTTTTATTTTTTGGTGCTGGGGATTGAACACAGGGGTGCTTAAAAACAGCCCCAATCCCAGGGTGGAGGGAGGCTTTTAATTTTGAGACAGGGTCTGCTTGCTAAGTTGCTCGGAGACCCGCTAAATTGCTGAGGCTGGCCTCGAACTTGTGATCTTCCTGCTTCAGCCTCTTGAGTTGCTGGGATTACAGGGGTTCACACTATCCCTGGTGGGAGATGGCCTTCTTAAAACCTATTCTCACCACTTCCTGAGTGCTTGCTATGCAATAGGTGCCATACAAGAGCTTCACAGAAAGTGTTCCATTTAATGTTTACAGCAAGTCTATGATCTAAGTAACATTGGCCCCACACATCAATTATTATAAGATGTGGAGGTGGATTCAAAGTCACTCAACTAGTAAACAGTATAAATGGAGCTGAAACCCAAATTTATATGATTCTAAGTTCTGTGCTGTTAATCACTGCCCTGGGTGGTCTCTAGGGCATGAAAAGAAAAGACAGGTTCATTAAATGCAGTAAATGTTCAAAACAGTGAGACTGTCTTTAGCTGAGTTTATGTGTGTGTTACTCTCCTGCTGGGTGGGCAATCAGGGGAAGCCTCCTAAAGGAGGTGGCTTTGCACTGGATTCAAAGGATTAATTAACTAATTCTACAAATACTTAAAGTGGATACCTACTATATGCTTTGTTCTTAGTGCTGGGAACAGAAGAAAACAAACTCTTTGTATTTGGGAGAACATGCTGAGCTGGACAGGGAAAAAACTGAAATCATGAGTCTTAAATGCCAAGCTTCCTTTACCTTCAAAGTTATTCTGTTCCCCGTGATTCTGGGTTTCTTTTCCAAGTGCAAATACCCAATCTTTTGGGGAATCTAAAGGAAAGAGCTGGCTCAGAATACACCCTCCTAGAGCTGTGAATGTAGCTCTGTGGTAGAGACTGTTTAGCATGCAGGAGGCCCTGGTTCAATACCCAACACTCACACACTCACACACACACACACACACACACACACTCCAAAACCCACCCACCTACTGTGGGAAGTGCTTCCTAAAGTCTACCCTGAATTTCTTCGTACTTCAATATATTTTCCCACATCCCATTTCATTCCTTCTTTCCAAGGCCAAATTTCATAGCAGTAACTTTGCAGGCCAGTGGCCCTTTAAGACTACCTTCTTCCCCCCACGTGCCGTCTGGTTGGGCTGGCGACGCTGACGCACGCGTGACGTCAATGGCAGCTGGTGGAGTCTGGGCACGAGGAGCGAAGTTAGGATGGGGGTGGGGGGGAGACGAAAGAGAGGGCGGTTCATTTGCATTTAAAGGGGCCACTCCAAGATTAGTGATGGGGGCTTTAAAGAAATGAGTGTTCAGCAAACTTTCGGTCCAGAGCTATGAGGCAAGTAAAAGGCGTGGTACAATTGAAGTCGGTGATGACTTCAATTTACGATATCAATTATGTCCTTCCGCGGGAAGGGGGAAATAGTCCGTCGGTGCCCAGGCTGGGAGCACGTGACCAGGAGGGGGCGGATGGAGGGGCAAGAGAGAAGGAGGGAGGAGCTGGGGAGAGACTGTCAGACTGCGTTTCAGCTGCCCCCACCCCCACATCCTGCCCACCCTCCTGCAGCTGCCACCACATCCTGCCCAGCCGGGGGCAGGGAGCTCATGTGGGGGGATGCACTGACCGAGACCCGGCTTTGGCACCCCTTCCCTGCCCCCTTCAGCTCCAGGGTGGGGCCTCTGCCCTTTGCCCCAGGTCTGGCCCTAGGCACCCTGGCACTGAGCTTGGGACACTGCTCTGCCAGTGCAGCCTTGGACAGCTCTCAGAGTGACTTTGCCTTCCCTTCCCCCAACGGTGACCTGAAGTGGAACTTGTAGGGAACCCTGACCAGATCCCCATCCCTGGGCTGGCACAGTTGTCAATAGACAAATAGAGGTGTTCAGTAAAGTTTTACAATCTTAACTCAGATACAGAGCTACACATTCATCCATACAGATTCATGTCACACATTTGCTGAACACATTCTACATTATCCTAGCAAAGCCCTGCACACCCAAAGTTGAGTGTCCTGCCTTCAAGGAGCTCAGGATCTGGTCAGAAGTGTAAATTAGAGGGCTGGGATTGTGGTTTAGCGGTAGAGCGCTCGCCTAGCACGTGCGCGGCCCGGGTTCGATCCTCAGCACCACGTAAAAATAAATGCATTGTGAGCCGGGCGCGGTGGCGCACGCCTGTAATCCCAGCACTTTGGGAGGCTGAGGCAGGAGGATCGCGAGTTCAAAGCCAGCCTCAGCAATGGCGAGGCACTTAGCAACTCAGTGAGACCCTGTCTCTAATAAAATACAAAAAAAGGGCTGGGGATGTGGCCCAGTGGTCGAGTGCCCCTGAGTTCAATCCCTGGTACCAAAAAAAAAAAAAAAAAAAAAAAAAAAATAAATGCATTGTGTACAACTAAAGCAAATAAATAAATATTAAAAAAAAAGTGTAAATTAGAAACCAAAAATGTCATTATTCTGTGGTGTGTATTGAAGAGAGAGATCCACAGGGTAGAGCGCTCTCTATGAGCAGGCAGAGAATATGCGCACTGAACTATTTGCTGATAGTCCTTCCTTTTGCAAGCAAGTGACATGTGAGAGGTGGCCTTTGGAAGGATCAACCAAAAAAAAAAAAAAAAAAAAAAACAAGAATGATCAGCCTAATAGGAGGGATGAGGTAGATGGAGATAGCAAGTTGGAGATTGTCCAGATGGCGATGGGGAAGATGAGACCAGCCAAGCAGCCAGATAGATTAGAGGTTGGATCAGCATTAATGGCTCCTCTGTGTTATAGAACAACAGGCAGATAGAGAAACAGCCCTGAAGGAGATGAGGATGAGGAAGACCCCCTCCAAATGAAGTCCTATTAGGGAAGCTTGAGAAAGGGTGAATAAAAGGATTGTAGATTTCTCTTTGCCATTAAACTTAGGAAGATGATACTGTAGAAAGGAGTTTATACAACATATTCTTTCTAGGACTTTGGTGAGCATCTCAGTGTCTGACTTCTAGGGGACTGTACTGTAGTTTTGGGCTCTTAGGCAACTTTTCACTAGAAAAAAATAGGTAGTCAGCCAGAGGTGAATGAGGAAAAATGAGCCCCCAGCATCTGAGCTTGTTCAGTCCTTTTCTACCCAGAATATTCTGGGGTGGGAAGTCAAGGGCCAGAAGAAAAAGATTGTGTAGTCACTTTAAGGAAGTCCTTATTTCCATCTAACTTCCAGCAACATTACTCCCTACACCATTGAAATCAAGACTTCATGTTTATTTTATTATATCTTCTCTCATGAAGTTTTCTCTATAGTCTAAATGCTGTCCCACTTGTAGCATCAGCATTTCCTACTATGTTCTCTTTAAATTATCCTGTCAGCATCTCCGGGTGTGGGACATTCTATCACTCCAACTCTTCCCTCTCTTCCCTTTTCCCTCAGGCTTCTGGCCCTTTAATACCCTCCCAGGTGACTCACCTTCCTTCCTCATTCCTTTGTTAAGGACCCAACATTCCAAGACTGGGAGGACCAGCCAGCCAATCAAAGCCCTGGCAGGCCTGCCTCAGGCTGGAGATTGGCTGGAGCTGTGTTTGGCGGGAGGCTCACCCATGCAGATCTAGTGCAGGTTGGGGAGGGGGTTTCTGGGAATCAGTCCTGGGAAAGAATTTGTTCCAGAGCTGCTTATGTTTTGGAGAGAATCCTTCAAGTGGAGTGGGGGCCAGAAGTTTCTCTGGCTTGGAGAGCCTCCAAACTGGAGGCAGGTTGAGAACTTAGCTGTCCTGGTCTCTTGGGGGCCTCGATGCCCCCTGCCCATTCTGGATGTTTTTCCCCCCTCTGTGGTGTGGGACCCAATGGTCTGAAGGCTGTGTTCCCATGCCTGTTCCTAAGAAGTCTTTTCCAGCAGCCCTGGATCTCTCCAGTCTCAACATTCTGCTTTCCCGACGTCGGAAACAGCCGGAAAATAAACACCCTGATGACTAAACGGTTTCTCCAGCTAGAGCCTGGGGAAGCACTAAAAATAGAGGCCACAAGTGAGGGGAGGTTCCCCACTTGTGGGGGGGGGGCACTTTCTCATCCTGCTACTGCCACAACCTCAGGGTGCTGTTCTTCTCCAAGTCCTTGGGGAAGGGGTAAATGGACTCCCCCTGCCTACCCTGAAGTTTTTGGTGCAAGCTAGTGCTGCCTGGCAGGGAGAGAACTGACACCCTCTGGGGTTGGAGGCCCCATCTCCCATACCAAAGGGGAACTGAGAAGCTCCTCATTTGGGGGCAAAGTGGGACGCTGTATAAATCAGGTTTCCTGAAGGAGTCAGGTAGAAGGGTTGGAAACTGAGGCTAAGGAAATAGGAACGTGCTTCCTGTCTGAGGAGGTGTAAGATAAGCCTTCAATCTATTTGTAGAACAAACCCATGGAACTTGTCTCCTTTGAGGCTCATGTGGACTAGCCCTTGGCACAAAAGTCTGAGTTGCTATAATGCAGCGTGAAACACTTGTACTAAGCAATCTACTTACATGAACTAATTTAATCTTCACACCAAATTTGAGTTAGGTACTAATTTATCACCATCTTCTTTTTCCCCATGAGGATCATGAGGTAAAGGAAAGTTAAACAATGTGCCTGTGTTCACAGTTAATAAATGGTGGGGTAAGAATTTGAACCAAAGCAGCTTGATTGCTAAGTTGATGTTTCTAACCACCATGTTATGCTGCCTCTCTATATATATATTAGTCTCTCCAGCACTAATCCAGAATTGAGTCTTTGTCCCATAAATCAGACCCAGCCTGATAGAAATCAGGGTGTGTGAAGAACTGAGTGCCCTTCTGTTCTGCAAGATTCAGTTGAGATCTATGCCAGATTCCATCATTTCCGCAAGCTCCAGGTAGAAAGCAGCAGGACTTGGAAATAACAGGAATGTTGGACAGCAAGCCCGATGGGCAGGTTGTCCAAAAGGATGGTACCACACTCCTGTGGTAGGGCACTTCAAAATTCACCACACCCTGAGGCAACCAGGAATTTTTAAAATAATATATATATATTTTTTTTAAATTAAGAAAGAGCTACTATTGCTTCTTTAATAAGATGCTTCTGAATGTTTCCTGTGAGGCGGGTGGGGTGGTGAGGGGTAGTGGTGGTGGTGGTTAGGGTCCCGCCCCTTTAAATTGCCCCCTCGGCAGTAAGTGCGCTGGGGCCGCAAGGCACTAAAGATTAGGTCACCCGAGAACTATGAGCTGTCGCTTTAAATTGCTGGGCGTCTGCCGAGCCAGGCCCAGGGAGGGGAGGGGGCCTGTCACAGGTAGAGGGAGCAACTGAGCGCCTCAGGTAACCGCCCCCACCCCCCGCCCCAGGAAAAGAACGTGGTCCTTTAAGTGGAGCTTTGTCACTTATTAAGTGCGGGAGAAGGAATCTTTTCACCACTTACAGTCTCCCCTTAATTTACTTAAGACTCCAACCTCCCAACTCTCCTGGGGCTCCTGGAGCGTGTGTGCAAGTGAGAGAGTGCATGTTGCTCGCAGAGCCTCCCCGAAAAGGACCTCCTTGAGCGCGTGGTGGCAGCAGCGCAGGGCGGCCGTCCGGCGAGCTCCGAGAGGCACCACGAGCGCGGGCCGATCCCTTTAAAGGCCTCTGGGTCTCGCCTCCTACTTTGCCTCGCTCAGTCCCTTCCTCCCTCCCTCCCGGCAGGCGGAGGGATCTGCCGCTCCCGGCGCCGCAGCCTAGCTTAGGAGGGCGGAGGGGTGGGGGCCGGCCCAGCCTGGCCCGGCCGGCCCGAGGGAAGCGAGGGGCGGGGCCGCGTCCCGGGACCGCCCTCTCTTGCCCCGCCCCCCGCCCCCATGATTTCTCCCATTGGCTCCCCCGCCTGTCCATCTCCTAAGTTGCTCCCACCCCTCAAGCTAGCTAGGCTGAGCTGTGCCTACGTCGGCCTCGGCTCCCGGGGGCTGGAGGAGTTACCTTTGGAGCCCGAAAGGAGGAAGGAAGCAAAATATCAACAACAGTCGAGGCGGCTCGGGCGCTCGGCCCCGGTCCCCAGCTTGCCCGACGTCCGCTTGCCCGCCTCCGCGCGCACGACGGGGGCCCAGGCCCCCCGGCGCCGCCCAGGGCCCGCGCGGACGCCGGCCTCATTTATTATTCCTCCCGCCCGGAGCTGCGGCTTCCCGGTGTTGAAGATTCCCCGGACCAGGGGCGAGGGTTACCTCTTCCCTGCCGTGACACCCCGTTTCCCTCAAGGGGCTGGTGAGTAGAGAAAAATAATGCGCCTGCCACTTTAAGAGGCCCCCTCCCCCACCCTGTCCTGGGCTTGGGGTGGAGGGTGGTCTAGACCGTCCCCCTGAGGGGTGGGATGGGGAAGCCCCCTGGGCTGGAAGGAACTCGAGGGAGTGGACAGTGTTTTGGCGTGGCGTTGATGGGGGATTACATAGGGGACTGTTTATTTGTGTTAGGGAGTCGGCTGTGGGGGACAAGTGGGGGCTGTAATTCTCTTGGGTGTTGGAGGTACGGGGTGGGGACCGGCGGGTTGGGGTCGCGCCGGCCTGCTGGCGTCCGGGGCTTCGCCGGCCTCCCAGTGGTCTGGGAAGGGGCGCCATCCTCAGAAGGGGGTCTCCGGTGACAGCCGGGAGCGACTGACATTTTAACAGCCGGCCCTCCCTCCCTCTCCCTCCTCTCGCCGCCTGTTCCCTCCTCCTTGCCCGAAATGGTGCAGAAGGGGGCCTGGGAGGGCTGCGGGAGGGCGGGGGCGGGGGGAGCCGCAGCTGTTTGGGAAGCGGGGGAGGGAGGGGGGATGTTGTTCAGATGACACCCGTGTGGTGGGTTGGGGCGTGAGTGTGTGTCTCCGGGGCCCGTGTTTGCCCGGTGCCGGTGGAGTTGGGACGCGAAGTGGCCACGGAGGTGGGCACGCAGAACCCTCTTTGGGACCTCCTAGCTCCTCTTCTGAGACCCCTGATCCGGTTTGTCAGCAGCCCCAGCTGGAGAACCCCCTGGCCAGAAGTTTGCAGCTGTTCAACATCTGGGCAAGAGTTCTCCAGTTCCTCTCTCCACCTATGGCAGGCTGAACTAGGCTGGGAGTGGGGTCTGCCCAGGGAGTGTTGGGGGTTTTGGGGAGAGAGAGCTAAGGGCACCGAGATACACTTAGTTTCTCACTACAATGCCTGCCCCCTTCCCATCAGGTTCGAGTTTAACAGGGTTCAGGAAAGGGGCCCGTCCCCCTAATGATTCCCGCTGACCTCTTAGCAGCCCTTCCAGGTCTCCTCAAGAAAGGAGGACTCCAGGGTCTGGGCACACTTGGAGCCACTGACTTGGTTACCCAGGCTTGTCCTTCGAAGTGGGAGGCTCTCTACCTCCCCTTACCGCGTGCTTTGTTGGGGGTTGGGGGAGGGTACAGTGGGCGGATCCTGTATCCCCCTTCCCTATGACCCCCCCATTTGAGTTTTCTTCAGAGGCTAGTTTCTTTGGGGGTGGATCTTGTTCACCCCTCCTCCCATCCTCTTGGTGGGTCTCCCTGCAATTCAGGGGCCAGCCTGGAGTATGGGAAGTTTGCCGTCTGGGGCGGTGACCTTGGGCTGCTCTGGCCTGGAGATAGGAGGGGAGCCCAGGCTAGCATGAGATTGGGTGTATTGGAGTTAGGAAGCTCTCCACCTCCCACTCTCCTCCAAGCCCCCAAAGGGGAGGTCTTAGTAGCTGAGGAAGGCATTGAAGAGGCACATGTCAGTGTTCACAGATGTCCACCCGCTTGTGGCCACCAGGTCACACCGGCCCCAGGACTTAGCCTGGCTGTCCCAGCTCCCACAGCTTGCCTGGGAATGAATTTCCTTCCTGCGGTTTCCTAGCGGTGGGCAGGAGATGGGGGTGGGGTGGGATCAGCGTGGGAGGGGCCGAGGACCTTTTTATTTGGAGCAATTTGGGGACATTGGAGCTTTCCTCACTTGCCCCAGCATGGGCATTTAGGCTCTGGGGTCTTAGTGGTCATATTCTCTTTGTTGTAACTCCCTTGTCCCCCCCAGCAAACACTATATACTCCTTCGTATGTGTGTGTATGTATGCGTGTGTGTGTGTGTGTGTGTGTGTGTGTGTGTGTGTGTACACTTGTAAGGGGGTTCTTCTGGGGAAGGGAGGAGCTTTTACTTGCTCTATTGTAGCAACCAGAGAGGTTGAGTTTTTTTACCTGAGATCACACAGTAAGTCTTTAGTCCTTCTACTCTTTCAGGCACAGCTTCATAGTAAATAGAGACACTAAGAAGGAAGACATACAAGCCATGTTCTTGGAGTCTGTGGTCCCAGGGGAGAAGCAGGACCCAGTCAGAAAGCATCATAACCCTTATGTTGGGGGATGGGCATGGGGGTTGGGCTGGAACTTTTTTCTGCTGTAAACCAGTGTCTAAAACAGAGTGGAGGTCTAGGAAGGGTGGCAGGTGCTTCCTACTGTCCATCCCACTCTGTGGCTAGTGGCCCTGGGCTAGAGGGCCTCCGCTTCCCAGCTCTGCCCCTCTTAGCTCCTGGTTCTTCTCATAGGCTGTGAGATGTGATAGTCTTTCTGGCTGCTGTTATATAATCCCTCTCCAGCAGGGCTTTTTTTTTTTTTTTTTTTTTTTTTAAATCTTCCCTGGGTCTTTCCTGGGAGGTATGATGGGGAGCAGAAGGTGGAGGGAGACACCCCAGGTTGGGGGCTGGAGGAGTAGCAGCAAGGAGTCTAAGGGGGTGTCCTTAGCCCCCCTGGGGACTGGGAGAGAAGGCTTTGGGGTTAGTGCCTTGTGAATCGTGGCCCAGCCCTTCCCACTCTCCTCTGATCTTGCCCTGGAAAAGTGCCTCTGCCATGGGTGTCCCTGGTCCTAAAGCTCTCAGAGAGAGCTGGATCTCTGCCCATCCTGTCCACCTTCTCTTCCTGGCCAGCTGGGCCTTTCATCCTCCCTGGCCAGCATTGGGTCCAGAGTCTGAGCACTGACACCCGCCTGCTGGGGGCCCTTGTTGGACACCTTGCCATCCACCTGTGTGCCTCAGTGTGGGGAGGAGGAGTATGGGGACAATGGGTGGGTCCTGCATTTCCCTGGTTAGATTTGAGCCAGCTCCCTGCTTTTCTGTCCTTTTCATCTAGACAGGGGTGGCCTTCCTGAAGTAAGGAGCTAGTGGGGTGGACAGCACAGATCTTCCACGTGGCCACGCCATACTTGTGTTTGCCCAGGCTCTATAAGTTGGTATGAGGATCCCATGCAGAACCCATCATCAAGACTTAGTGTGGGTCTGTGGCACTGTGGTGGCGGGTCCTCCCACCCCTTAGGACCATGGCTGGAACTCTCCAGGCTCTCTGAGGCCAGCTGGCTTGAGGCAATTATCTCCCTTTTACAGGGAAGAGGGAAGGAGGAGATCATGGTGGGGCAGCATGGCCTTAGCATCACTGTAATCGCTGGTGGCTTTTATGAGCTAGTCAAGGGGCCGGAGTCTGTCCAACCTTCTGTCCTTCTGTCCCAGTTTGGTGACTTACTCATGGGGGGAGAGAGTGGGGGTGGTGTTAGGTCCTAGGAGCTCCATTCTAGAAGTTGGATGTCTGGCTGTGTTGTGGTTCACATTGCCCTGTCTGACTACAATTACAGCTGACAGGATAGAGCTTAGACTTCAGGAAGAACTTCCCAGTGAAGTTAGGTTGGGAAGAGAGGTGATGGCTTTTACTTTGTCCTGGGAAAGGAGGGGATCTCAAAGCATTTTCTTCTCTAGTGGCTCTGCTAAAGGGCCTTGACCTTTGGCCTAGTGGGGTTGGTGCTGTTTGGCTCCTGGAGTATTTATTTTCTTTTCTCTCCCCCTGCCTAGGACAGAAAGTATTCTGAGAAGAGTCTGTCCTGGAGCTGCGGGAGGGCTAGGCTCTGGGCCCCTTTCCCTCAGCAGGGGGTGGGAGAGTCTGGTGCAGTGCGGAGGACTAGCAGGCCCTGATGCCTTGGCGGGTCCACAGCTTCTGGTGGCACACATGGGTGAAGGTGTGCCGTGCACACTTGGGTGTGTGGACACCCACAGAGCAGCTGCCGCCCTGCAGGGGATGGGGGTAGCAAATGGCAAAGATGATTAAAGGATTGGAGAGTGAGGCTACGGTGAGGGGACCAGAGGCAAGAAGACAAGGGCATAGCAAGAGCTCCGGAGAGGGAAGCTCTGAGGAGCAGGAGGGATTGAGGTTAGACCACAGATGGGCAGACGAGAGCCCTGTCTGCAAAGTAAAGAGCGGGCTGTGAGTCCAGGCGCCCTGGCTGGCTTCCATCCCTCCCCCACCTGTCCCTCTCTGTGGCTCTGGCCCACTCCTCTCTGCCCCTCACAGTGGCCGTCCTTGGGTAAGTCACCCTCTTGGGACCTCAGCTTTCCAGGTGCACAGGAGTTTTGCCTTTTGGTGACCTGACTCCTGGATGTTTTGGTGTTTGTCCAGGTCTCTGTCGCCCTCCCTACTCACTTTCCCTAGAGAGGGAAGCCATTCTGAGGTATTCACTGGAGCTCTCAGGCATTTGGGGGCAGATCCCTGGCCTAAGTGATCCCCAAGGCCTTCCACACGTGACTTAGGGAGGCTGAGGCCACGGTCTGCCCTCCTGGGAGCTCAGCCATGCTGCTGGCCAGTGCTGGCCGGTATGGAGGCTGGGGAGTGCATCCCTTGACTCTGTACAGGGCCCTGATAGCCTGGAGGTGTGTGTGTGTGTGTGTGGGGGGTCTGTCTGCTGTCTCTCTGCCCTCCTTACTGCTGTAGGCTGGGAGGGGAGGGACTAGTCCAGAGCTCTAGCCTGTGGCTGGCCACACCCAGGCGGGACCATATTTACTCATTTAAACTTACCCTCCCAGGAGGCCCTGGGCTCAAGGCCTGGTCACCAACCTTGGCTTGGTGCCTCTGGCTGTGCACTCTGGCCACTCCCCTAAGCTGGGCAGGCTGCAAACACACAGGGAAGGAGCTTTTTTTCCCTGTCAAGGGAACTTTTATTTGTCCCTGTCAGGGGAGCTGTCCCCACAGCCATTACCCCACTCACCCAGTTTTCTAGTATATGTATGTAGTTCGCCAAAAACGAAACTTTGGAGATCCCTGGCAGCGGGAGGAATCTTCCCTTTGTTGTGTCACTGTGTGCCAAGCTCTGTGTTGGGCATGGGAACGTATGGAGACTATTTGTCCCCGCACTATTTTTTTTAGAATCTGGAAAACTGAGCCTCAGAGATTGAAGTGACTTACATTCTCCCTAGGGGTTGGGGGCTTTGACTGAGGTTGAAGAAGGCTCCTGCCCTGTGGGAGGGGCCATGGAAAGAAGACCCAGGAGACCTGTGAGAAGGTGACCAAGTCCAGCCTAGTAAGAGTCCCTGACAGAAGACAGAGAATTAGGATTTGATGGCACATTGAGGGGGAACATTGCGTTGATCCCGAGAAGGGATTGTCTTTGGGTTTGGGCGTCATGGAAGAAAGCCCCCAGAGCAAGGGGTCAGGAGCAAATGACATGCAGCCTCATCCTGGGTATCCATCAGTGTCCCCTTGAGCTGCTGCGTGAGGTAGGGGAGATGAGGGGTTAGAGTGGGGAGGCTTGGACCTCCTAGGAGCTGGGCCTGTCCCAAGGCAGAGAGGCCTGGCGAGGGAGCCCCCAAGGAATGCTGTCCCTTCCTTCAGTCCTGTTTGTGAGGGGCACACTATGCCCTGCAGGCCCCCCACTTCTTCCTCTCATCCCTGATGCCCTTGGGCAAGTCCCTGCCCATCTCCAAGTTGATCTTCATGTCTATTGAAAGGAGGTGATGCTGTTTGCCCCCCACAGGAAAGGAGAGAGGTTCCATGGGCAAATGTGGAGGGCTGCTTAGAAAGTGGCACCAGCCTGGCGCAGGGCTTGTCTGCCAAGGCTGCTCGATGCCAGTGTCTGGTGTCCTGGGAAGGGACTGAGGAGGCTTTGAGGGGACCTGCAGGCCCAGGGCTCAGTTCGGCCTTGCATAGGCTTGGAAGCCCACTGGGGTCTGCCCTCCCATCAGTTGTCTCCTTGGCTCAGGATCTGTGCACTGACTGACGCCTGCTTATTCCTCATGATTTCCTCACCAACAAGTGCCTGGGGTGAGGCCTGTGAGAATAAAGAGTAGGACCCAGCGGGTTCCCCAGGCCACGAGGGAGAACACAGGGCCTGAGGGAGGGAGCTTGGTCTCTTCTTCCCACAACATTTGGATCAAGTAATATGGAGGCAGGGAGATGGAGCAAGGGGTTTAGGGATGACCTTGAACTTACAGTTGTTCCTTTTAGGGCAGGTGTGCCCTTGGTTGTGTTGGGCCAGGGGTGATGGTGGGGAGGGCCAGGAGGATGGGCTCCCCTTTAAGGCTGTGCTTCAGCCCTTTCCTGCACCTTTCTCCTTGACCTGTGCACCCTTTCCTCCAGCCCCAACAACTGCCTGATTTGTGCTGACTCCCTTTATATAGACCCCATGTGTGGCAGGCCCCTGGGGCCCAGGCTGGCTGGGTGGGTGGGGACAGGTGTCCTGGCCCAGCTGCTCCCTCTTGTCTCTCCCACCTGTCAGCCTGAGGGTGGGGAGCTGAGGGCAGGGGAGAGAGAGGAACCCTTCACCTGTTCCCAGGGGTGGGGCCCTAGTTGTAAAGTCTAGCAGAGAGATTGAGAGTAGACAATAGGCAGGACTTCCCCCTCAGAGCAAGTGTAGCTCCAGATGATAGAAATGGCAGGGAAAGCTTGGTAGGCAGAGGTCCTTACTGGCAGAAGTTAGAGGGGACTTTGCACAGTGTCCTTGTGAAAGGATGAGAAGCCAGGTATTGGAGAGGGGCACAGATCTGGGGACGTGTGTTTGCCTAGCCTTGTGCAGGTACTGTTCCCCACCCCTTGCCTGCTAGGGCCCCCCTCTATCCGGCTGGGCATCTTAGCCTCACCTGGCACCTTTCCTGAAAGCAGCAAGCTAATCCTGTAAGAGCTGCCTGGCTGGCTGCCCCAGCAGGCCCACGCAGCCACAGTGCACCCTCCCTCCCTGCCAGGGGCTTAGAGGACTGTCCTTTGAGTGAGAAGGAGACCCAGCCACTGCCCCAAGCGGCCCCTTTAAATCCTTGGTGGCTTCTCGAGGTCACGATGTCTCTAGGAGGATTTGCTTTCCCTGATTGGATTGGCCTCTTTCATCTGTCCCTTGTTGGAAGTGTAGGTGAACACTTAACATTCTGACCCTCTACCTCCCTTATCCTAGCACTGGTGCTGTCCAGATTGTGTCCCAGGCCACAGGCCCTCCCCTCTGTCTGAGCTGATGTCGCACAGGCTCTTCTCATGTGTTTCAGCCAGAGCAGCCCTGCCTCTGTTCTGTGGAGGAGAAGAAAGCACCAAGCACTGTCCTGGAACAGTGCCTTTCTGAAACTGTTGCCTGCTTCTCTCCGTTTTTTTTTTCCTTTGGCCAGGGACCCATGTTCATCCTTACTCCTTGCTCTCGTTTTCATGGGAAGTTCCTCCACTTATCTAACCAGCAGTCTACCACCCACTGCAGTGGCAGGCAGCCCAAACCCAGCACTGGTGGCATTATGCTCATCCCAATGGCTTTCAAGCTGACCCACCCCCAAAGCCCCAGCTGCCACTTTCACTTCTGTCTCTTAAGACCCCAGGGGGAAGTAGGGTGGGGAGGTGGAAGGTGACACACTAACCGTCCCAACCGCCCCCACCTCTCCTCAACTGAGGCTTCTGATGGCCAGGGGCCCCTGTCCACCACTCTTATTTGTATGACTGAAATGGGTTTAGGTTGCAGTGCAAGGGTTGGCTACAGTTGGAAGGATGGTGGTTAGATAGCAGGAAGGACTTTCCAGGCTATGAGACCTGTGCTAGGCTTCCTTGTTTCTGAGAGTATGGCTAGAAGTGTAGATACTGTAACTAGACAGATGGAGGTCGGACTTCAAGGTAGGTAGGGGACTGGTTGTCTGCCAGCTCTCATTGGTAGGAGTTCAATGCTGGGGCCTTCTTGCCCTCCCAAATGTCACCAGCTGCCCATGCTTGATTGGGTACCTTCTGACGAAGCAGTTTTCAGCCCTAAGACTACCTTGAGTCTAGGAACTCAGCCCTCAGAGGTCCCCTCTATAGTCTGATGCAGTGGGAGTCTCGCCCCGGTGAGCCCCAGGGCAACAGGAGAGCAGCTGTACTTCATCCTGTGAACCTTGTCAAATCCCCTGGCTGAAGTACTTAATTCTCTCTCCTGACCTCCTCCCCATCCGTACCTGGACGGGAGTAGAGACCCAGTTGGACTGAAAGCTCTCTCTAGACTGTTGTAGTGGGGGTGTTCATACATTCAGCAATGCTTTCTGGAGGAAAACAGTGGAATCAGAGGCTTGAGGGGGCCGGGACGTTCACTTGGGGTCTCCAAGTGCCTTGGGATCTGGGTGGGGGTGGCCCCAGTCCTGGAATGGGAAGTTGAATCTGAAGGAATAAGGTCAGAGACACTATGCAAATCCCTATGCAAATTAGCACTAGTGAGTCATCGCTCCTGGGCCTGCTGGGGTGGAGCACGAACCAAGGTGCATGCTTGAGTTTCAAAACCAGCCCCACCAGTGACTTGACAGTGACCTTGGGCCAGACCATGACAGTGACCCTGGGAGGCCCCAAGCTCTGGGTCTGATAGGCATTCCAGGTGTATGAGGGGACTGTGGTGGCTGAGCCTCTGCTGCAAGGCCTGGTGTGCCCCACCTGGTACTTGCCTTGGCTGACTGTGAGCCTTTGCCAGTTCTTTTTTGTGTGTGTGTGTGGTACTGGGGATTGAACTCAGGGGTACTCGACTACTGGGCCATATCCCTAGCCCTTTTTTGTATTTTATTTGGAGACAGGGTCTCACTGAGTTGCTAAGTGCCTCACCATTGCTGAGGCTGGCTTTGAACTTGCGATCCTCCTGCCTCAGCCTCCCAAAGTGCTGGGATTACAGGCGTGCGCCACCGCACCCGGCCTTTGCCAGTTCTTTGCCATCTGTTGAGGGGCTACTGTTCAGAATGCACCTTTTCCTTCCTCAGTCCCCTCCATCCCCCTTCCTCTGGCCTCCAAATTGCCTTCCTCCCCAGCTGGAGGATGACGGGCCCAACTGGTCCATCTCTTTGGTTATTTTTCTGTAGATTCACACAGTCCTGACTCCCCCTTCCTCTTGGGCTTCTCCAAAGAGCACAGGAACAGAGTGTCTAGTCTGGAACAGGCACCGGGTGCCTCCTGCACTCTACCTGCCCAGTCTCTTGATCAGTAGGGTGCAGGCCATTCACTCACTCAAGGTCACACCGTGAGTGGTGAGTTGGAGCCAGAGTGGGACTAAAATCCCACCTCAGGACTCCATCTCTTGTTGCCCCAAATACTTCCTGAGGTCAGTCTGGGTTTCTCTAGGAACTTTCTGGGGTGTGGGGGGTGTGGGTGAGGGGCTGGGGAAGAGTAGGTGGGAACCAGCCCAGAGGTCTGGAGGGGAGGCCAGAGCTAGGGTGGGAGATGCCAGAGCTGCTGCCTCCATAGGGAGCCATACAGCCCCATGCAGTTACAGGAAGGATGAGAGCTAGACTACAGGAAGGACAAGCTGGGGTGGGGAAGCAGTGGAGGAGGCTCAGGAGACAGACCCTCACTGGAGAGGCATCTCCTGGGCAGAGAACAGGATGACTCCATCCCAGGAGATTTTCCTGGGAGGAGAGGCGGGAAGCCTGGGTGGAGCATGGGAGAGTTGTCCAGCGGAAGCTGCAGGGAGGGCTCCCCGCCATGCTCCCCACCACAGCACTCCTCAAGGCAGTTCCCTCCCTCATGCAGAGGCTCAGGTGCCTGCCCCTGCATGTGTTCCTAGGGTGCCTGGGACCTGAGACTCCCCCTGCCCCAGGCCCAGCTTTCTTGGACTGCCCCTGTTCAGCCCGCCCCCAGGTCCCCTGTCGGTGAGTTAAAATTAGCTCAGTGCCCAGGCTAAAAATAGCCCCTGCCCAGCCCTGAGGCTGCTGGGCTGGGGGAGGGGAGTCCCTGAGGGAAGGGAAGATGGTGGGAACCAGGTCTTTGGGTAGAGAGCCTGTCTGACTGAAGTTTGAAGGGTGGGGCTGAGATCCTAGAAAAACTGTGGGGGGAAGAAAAGGCTGCCAGGGGAGTGAGAGGGGCTGAGAGAATGGAGCCAGAGGGAGAGGCCCAGAACGGTAGGGTCAGGGGCAGGCTCTGCAGGAGGGGGCCTGAGAATCAGGCTGTGTGGGGGATGGAGGGGGGACAGTGTCAGACCTCAGCCTTTGCCTTTCTCAGACTTCGGAGGGACAGTGCCCCCCACTTCCTTTGTGAACCATGGGAAAATGCCCCTGGAGCCCCTGGCCTGGGTGTCTGGGGGGAGTCACAGGTTCACCCTCCGCCTGGCTCCCAGAGTGTTCAGCTGCAGGCTGCTTTAGGGAGCCCCCCCCCACCCGTGGCTGAGGCTCAGTGGGAATGACTAGCAGGGTTGTGAGCCTGGGGGTCAGTTCTTGCGGGCTTGAGTTAGACAGCCTGGTCCTGGGTACTCCCCTCTGCCTCCTCTCAGGGCCCGCCTGCCCTTGGGAGACTGGGCAGAGCCCAGATACTCCTTCCCAGGGCTAAATCTGGGCCCCAGCCAGGCCCCCAGGGGCCCCCTTGCCTCTGCCTTCCCTTGCCCAGGCGGGCCCCACCCGGCCCTGGTCTACCTCTTGGCGGGACTGCAAGTTCTCAGAGGGCAGGGAGGGTGCCCAGTGCCCAGGGACCAGAGTCAGAGCCGAGCAAGCAGTGGTTGGACCCGACTCCTCCCCTCCCTGACTCTGGATCTTTGTCTGGTTCCCTGCCTCCTGTTCCCCTGGCCAGCCCTCGCCCAGTCCTCCACCTTGGCCCCACTCTGCCTCCTGGCCTGCTGCTTCTTTTTCTCAGTCTCCTTTCCTGTGTCTGTGCGTCTGTCCCCCTCTGCACTACCCGCCCTGTCTGCCTCACCCACGCCTCCTCCCTCGTTAGTGAGCAGGCTGCTTGAGGCCGCCTGACTGTGGGGGTGACAGGTGGATTGGATTGTCACCCCCTCCCCCAGCCCTGCTGCTTATTTCATGCCCTGCAGCCCAGCCACAGGGAAGGGGCGGGAGGAGGGATGACAGCTGTCTCCAGCGCCTCCTGCCTTCCCCTCCAGTTCACATTCTACAGCCCCAAGCAGCCTGCAAGGGAGGGATGAAGGGCCCGCCTAATGAGAGCTCCCTTCTCACCATGGGGAGCACAGGTTGAGGCCCAGGGCTCTGTGGTACTGGGCGCCTGCTCAGCCTCTCTGGTGTGTACTCCATCTTGGCCTGCATTGGTGTTGGAGCCCCCCTCCCCTCAGTTCCTCTGAGCCCCTGGGACAGAGGGCCAGCAGGGATGGAAGGTCCAATGAGAAGAAAAGGCAGATACTACCCTGATAAGCCAAGGAGGAAGGTAGCCATGGGAAAGGACTCCTCGTGCCCTCCCCAGCAAGGACAGCCCTGCTCAGCCCAGCTGCAGCTGCAGCTCCAAGGGGGGCTGCCCTGACCGCTCCCCCCACACACACTGGTCCCTGGCCACCTCACACAGGAACTGAGATAGCATCATTCTGAAACCCGAGAATGGTTTGAATATTGCTCAGGTACCGAGAGGTGTTACACTGGGGAGGCAGGGGCCTGTTTCTTCTCCCATGCCCCCTTTAAACCAGTCTTGCTTTAGGGTACATTTTGCATTTCTTGTGTACCTCATTTGCATATAAACATAACCCACAGTTCCTATTGGGTCTGTAGCCCAGCCTGGAAAAATGGCTGCTGTCTGGGGGGTCCCCAATGCTCTCTGGTCCCTTCAACTGCCAGCCTTGTTAGTTGGGTTTCTGCCTTGCCTCCTCCTCTCTGTTTGCAGGGCTTCTCTATAGCTGACCTTCCCTCACAGATCCTGGGGTCAGTCCCGCTGCCCTATTCCCCGTGTTCCTCCTCCATCTCCATCAGGAAAGGCTACCCCACCCCAGGAGGTCCACTCTGCTCAGCCTGCCCTGCCCTGTCCATCGAGTTGGTGAGTCAGAATCAAGCAGCCAGTGCCTTGAAGGGGCACTTCCATTACAAGGATGATGCCAGCCAAAGGAGTCACAGCTGTGGCCTGAGGTCAGAATAGAACAGGCCCTGGGGCCATCAGAGCAGGAAGGCCACCCTGCCCAACTTGGCCTTTTGACAGCCCAAGTCCTCCTAAGCCCAGGGCTGCACAGAGTGGAGGAGAAAGAGTGAGAGCAGGAGCAGCCTAGGGCCATGGCTTCCTAGAGGAGGAGCAGGCCTGAAGGAGAAGAGGAATGGGGCCAGCCCATGCCGGAGGAGAACTCACATCTGGAGAACAGATGCCCAGGCCTCTGGCTTCTGGCAGTTGGTTAGGTAATTAGGCAGAGGGCTAATTAAGGAGGTCCAGGTGTTCATTAAAATCTTTCTAATGGGGTAGGAGGGACGCTTGGGCAGGATAGGCCTCCACACCTTGGCTGGGGTCAGTTTAGGGTCTTTTGAGCTCATGTAGGCCCCAGCTACCCTCTTTCAGAGTCATGGTTGAGTTCATGTTCTTGCCCCAGGGCTTTCAGAGAACCTGCAGCGAAGTAGAATGGGCAGCAGAAGGGGAACAAGGTTAGTACAGGCTGAGCCTGCTTTGTAGGAGGGCTTGTGGTTAGATAAGAGGAAGGACTGCCCAAGGCAGGGACATCTTCTCCTGTGGCAGTGTTGGTACAGAGGGGAAGCAGCAATGGGGAAAGGGCCCTGGGACATGGGGAATTATGAAAAGTGCTTTGAGCTACCTAGGAGGGAGTGGGGCTAGATGGGGCTTAGTCTTTTTTAACCCTGACTTCCCTCTATCAGAGGATGCTCCTTGGGTCTCTGTGGCTTTCTGCCTTTTCAGTCCTGATCCCTCTCGCATCCCAGCTCCCCCAGCATGAGACGGGGGTGGGGGGGTGTAGGAGATCAGCCAGGGAGCTGGTTGCCAGGCAACAGTTGCCTAAGCAACCCCATCCTCTCCATCTCCATGTGCTCAGGGCTGCTCCTTAGAAGACTTTAGAGTCTCACCCGCTGCACCAGCCAACCTAAGGGTGGGGAGAGTTGAGGACTGAGGGTGGCAGGGGTAGTTGGAGGGTGGGTAGTGTCCAAACAAACAAGCTTTAAGGGCAGTCAGGAGAGGGACAAGTTCTAGTTGCACAGAATGAGAGGAGCTAGTACTGCAGCAGGACTAATGGAGGTTAGACTATAAGAAGGACTTCTCAAAGGGTCATGACAATAAGACGGTCTTTTCTTTTCACCAGGTGGGAACTGGTGTTTCCTGAGCTCCTTACAGGGGATAGAATAATGAAAAGGACAGATGTAGTAGGAACTGCCCTCAGGAAGCTTCAGTCTCACAGGGAAGCCAGGCATGAAACAGAAGCACAGAATGTAATATTTACATCGTGATGAGTGCTAGAGATATTGCATGAGTGGTTTTTTGGAGGATCATGAGAACAAAGAGAGGGTTCTCTCCCATTGTGGAGGGGGAGACAGAACTGGCCGTAGTCTGCCAGAGGTTACATCTCAGCCAGCATCTGCTGATGAAAACAGGGTGGTCAGAGGGAGACAGGATGGGAGGAGAGAAGAAAGGTAGATGCTGTAGCTGGAGGAATGGAGTAGTGTCCTGCACTTGCCAGGCTAGATTCAGGTTTCCAAGGCTAGACCAGGAATCCCCCCTTGGCCTTGTATGCCCTCCTCCTTCCCTGAAGCCCATTCCACTGCAGCTCTAGAAAGCACAGATTTGTTGGATTGCATTGAGAAGCCTGGGAACCGAAATCCTCGGGCTGGAGTCTCGGCAGTGGGAGTTAGGTGAGGAATGGGGTGCCTGGGCCCAATGTCAGTTGGGCCACTCAGGGCTAGCTAAGCAGCTAGTGGGGTCCTAGGGTGTGTGTGGCGCATAGCAGGAGACCAGGGCCTATGGAATTTGGATCTCCCCTTCTTAACATACAGTTTTGTTGGCTTACAGCCCCACCCATTTCAGTGTTTCCACCAGGTGCTTACACACACGGCAGTGGCAGAGTGGAAGAATTGTAGTAGGCTATATGGCCCGCAAAGCCTAAAATAATTTAAAAAGAAAAAAAAATTTTTTTTTTTTAGTTGTAGGTGGACACAATATTTTTATTTTATTTATGTGGTGCTGAGGATCGAACCCAGGGCTTCACACACATTCGAGACGAGTGCTCTAGTGCTAATCCATAACCCCAGCTCCAAGCCTGAAATATTTTGTTTGATTCTTTATAGAAAAGATTCACTGGGGTCATAGCCGGGGGCATAAACTCAGTGGTAGAACACTTGCCTGGGTTGCCTAAAGCCTGGGTTTCACCCCCAGCACAGCCAAAAAAAAAAAAAAACACAAATTTTGGGGGGTGGGAACTGGGGCTTGAACTCGGGGGCACTCAACCACTGAGCCACATCCCCAGCGCTATTTTGTATTTTATTTAGAGACAGGGTTGCTTAGCGCCTCACTTTTGCTGAGGCTGGCTTTGAACTTGTGACCCTCTTGCCTCAGTCTCCTGAGCAGCTGGAATTACAGGCATGGACCACTGCGCCTGGCCAAACAAAAAAAAAAATTAAGTTGCTTTTTCTGCTGCCCTCTCATACAGAGTAGTAGTAGTTGGTTGGGTTTTTGGTTTAAGCAGCAAAACCCTTCTTCCAAACAAAGGAGGCCCAGGCCTGCTGAATAAATCAGACCGTCCTGGGGGAGGCAGGTGGTGGTTCTGCAGCTCCTAGCCCCGCTGTGGGACTCTGGGACTCAGGGTTTCATGAGCTGGTGTAAGGACCACTGTTGTCAACCTGTTCTAGTATGTTCTTGAGCCAGGAGTACCAGAGACATCCCATCCTGGCATGAGGCATGCCATGCTTACTGGCCTGGGCGGGTGTCTCCACACAAGACTCCAGAATGGGAACTGCTCTTCTAGGCCAGGGGGACACTGGGGAGCCAGGGAAGGCTCTGGAAAGAAGGGGACATTGGTATTCTCTAAGATCCAGATCCTGAGAAACTACATGTTCCATGTCCTCTGTCTGACCTAGAGCCTCAGGACAGCAGTGACCATGCAGAAAGAGCCTGGACCAGAGTCCAGGGCCCTGAGGTGAATCCCAACCTGTGCCTGGTTTGGCAGACCATTGCCACAAGTAGCCAGCATTGCCTCATTTTGAGGATGGGATACCAGCCTCTTGCAGGGGTGCTGTAAGCCTGGCTCATGTCCCCAAGGAGTGCATGGCTGAGGGCTGCAGGGCCTGACAATCCTCTTGTGTTTCCTCTCCCAGGAGGCTGTGTGGAAGGTGTCCTGCAGACCATGAACTGAGCGCTGGTCCCAGACGTTCATGAGCACAGTGTGAGGTGTGCTGAGACCCGCCACCCAGCAGCCTCTCCCCTCCCTAGCACTGAGGACCTCTGGAGAAGATGGGGAGGAAAAAGATTCAGATTCAGCGAATCACTGATGAGCGGAACCGACAGGTGAGGAAGTCCTGGAGCCCCCAGAGTAGACAAGGACAGGGGGCTGGCCTCTGCTCCACTTCCTCCCCATTCTTTGTGCGGGGGCTTCCTGGGAGAGGAAGAGCTCTGGAAGCTGTGACAGAAGGGGTGGGGCTGAATCATGTGAGGAGCAGCCCCCACCTCCCTGCAGCTCTGGGAACCTTGTGCTCCAGGATGGGAGGCTCTGCTGTAACCAAATGAACCTGTGTTCCCACCAGGGCGCCATGTGCAGGCTTCAGGCCATACCTGGGCACTTCCAAGTCCCAGAATGAATCCTTTCCCTCCTCTTATCCTAGGAGCCCTTCTGCTTTTCTCTGATGACCTCTCCCTAGTCCCTAGCACAAAGGGGTAGAGTCCTGGCCATTTAAATCCTCTCCCCTTTGGTACCGTGACTGTGACTGTATCTTGGTCATGTGCTGGCCAGGGTTGCTAACCTGTCTTCCTCAGACTAGGAACTCCTGTGTCTTCCTGAAAATTGGGCTCCAAGGGCAGTGGCTGTGTTCAGCTTCATATAGGCAGGAACTCCTGGACTGAGCCAGCCCTGGACACCACCTGCTCTCCTGCAGGTGACATTCACCAAGCGGAAGTTCGGGCTGATGAAGAAGGCATATGAGCTGAGTGTCCTGTGTGACTGTGAGATCGCCCTCATCATCTTCAACCACTCCAACAAGCTGTTCCAGTATGCCAGCACCGACATGGACAAGGTGCTGCTCAAGTACACCGAGTACAACGAGCCGCACGAGAGCCGCACTAACGCCGACATCATCGAGGTGGGCCTGTGGCGGACACCATCTGCAGCCTGTGTCCTCGCACACGCTCGTGCATATGCCTGTGTACCTCGCCCCAGAGCCCCTCATTCTGTGCACACATGTGTAAACCCACATCCTCTCACACAAACCCAGGCCCCGAGGAGGAAGGAGGGACAGCAGAGGTGTATGGCCAGTGCCCGGCCCTCGGGCTGTCAGGTGCGGCTGCCCCACCCGCTCTCTCTGGGAGTCTGTCTTCCTGTCTGCCAGTCATGACAGAACTTCCCTCTGCTGTATTCTCTTGTGTTCTCTTTCTGTCCCTGTCCCCTTTTCTCCATCTTTTGGTCGGTTCCTGCATCTGACTTCTTTATTTATTTTTTTGTCTCCCCCTTTGTTTCTCTCCTGCTCTGTCACTGTCCCTTAGTGGGTCCCTGTGGTTCTTTTTCTGTTTCAAAGAGAGCTGACCTTGTGAACTGTTGAAGGATACAGACTTTCAAATTCAGCTTTGCCCTTTCTTGGCCACGTGGCCTCGGGCAGGTGGCTTGGCCTCCCTGAACCATGGTGTCCCCCTCCACAAAATGGGGCCAGAGTCTGCTTTGGAGGGTGCTTTGTGAATGGAATGAAGCAGGCCAGTTCCTGGTCTCACACTGGGTATGCACCTTGGGGTGTAGGAGGGTGCCCAGGAAGCCATAGGCCTCAAGAGATTTGGAGGGAATTCCCTCCCCCCCCCCCCTTTCTCTCTCTCTTTTTTGGTACCGGGGATTAAACTCAGGGGCACTCGACCACTGGGCCACATCCCCAGCCCTTTTTTTGTATTTCATTAGAGACGGGTCTCACTGAGTTGCTAAGTGCCTTGCTGTTGCTGAGGCTGGCTTTGAACTCGGGATCCTCCTGCCTCAGCCTCCCAAGCTGGAGGGAATTCTCTTGTTTTTACATTAGAGAAGACAGATTTACTTTAGACTAGAACATAAACTTTACATTCACTTTAGAAACAAAGCATGTGTCCACAAAGGCATTTTGAGCATGGAGAGGGCAGCCTGGGGTCATACCAGTGTGCTTCCACTTTGTTCAAGTCGCTGTGGTAAATATAATTCGTGGGCAGTACTGGTCCCCTCTTGGCTTTCCTGCACCTCCTCCTTCTCCCTCTCTGTCTCTACCTGATTTCTCTTCCTCTCTTCTAAGCAGAACCCTGGGTTGGGATGGGCAGAGTCCCCTGACTTTTACCCTCCTCTAGGAAGTTCTCAGTACCCTCTGGCCAGACCTTACCACACAGGGCTGACCCAGGCCACTAGCCTCTCAGCCACCTCCCCTGGAGTCCTCCCCACATGTTACTTTGGAAGCACAGTGCTGGCCATGTGCACTTCCTGGGTTAGGCACCCCCACGTGGTCCCTATGCTCTGTGGCCTCCCCTGCTGTAGGTCTTCACACAGGCCCTGGAGGCAACAGGATGGAGAGGGATGCCACATGCAGGCATGGGGAGGCAGGGAGCTGGGTGATTGGGTGATGCTGGGCACCCTGAGGAAGGAGGCTGGGATGAGCAGGGTTCTTAGGGAGGGCCTGACCCTCACCAGCTGACATAGTGGTGCGGTTACAGACCCTGAGGAAGAAGGGCTTCAACGGCTGCGACAGCCCAGAGCCCGACGGGGAGGACTCGCTGGAACAGAGCCCCCTGCTGGAGGACAAGTACCGGCGCGCCAGCGAGGAGCTGGACGGGCTCTTCCGGCGCTATGGGGTGAGCCCCACTCACTCTCTGTCGGTCCCCCCTTCCGGCCCCTTCCCCCCTAGGCGCTGCACAAGAAGCACAGGGAATGTGAGAGCCCTGAGGTGGACGAGGTGTTTGCCCTGACCCCCCAGACGGAGGAGAAATATAAAAAGATAGACGAGGAGTTTGATAAAATGATGCAGAGTTATAGACTGGCCGTGAGTAGTCGCATGGAGGGCCTCCCTGTGGTGCATGGTGTGGCTTTGCGCGGCCCTCGGCTGCCTCTGATGGGTGTTCTGCTCTGAGCCATGCTGGGGATAGTAGTGACCACTGAGGACCCTGCGACCTTGGTCAGGATAACTCTGACCCGTGCTGAGACTCATCTCAGATGGAGCATGAGCCAGAGAGGCATGGAGTGTCCTCTTTACCAGCAAGAAATGTGTAGATGAAATGAGGCCCTTGAGGGACAGGACAGTGTAGGGTGCTTGTTGTCCAGTCTTCTTGGGATAAACACCCGTGGGCTGCTCCACCGCCCCCACCCAAGGCAGTCAGTTGTATTTAGAGGCAGCAGAACTGCTAAAGGGGCAGGCATTGAGATGGGGGAACTCCCTCTACAGCAGGCTGGGTGGATGAGTGACTGCAAGAGAAGCAGTGTTGTGACCCGTGGCAGCCTATAACAGCTGTGTGTGTGAACTTGGGTCTATACTCAGGGTTTCTAACCTACTCCCAGTGTGATCTGCCTGGCTGAGGACTAACCTGCCTCCACTCGGGGGTGTCCCTGGTCCTGTCTGCAGGGAACAGATCCTTGTTTTCATTCTCCGGGCCAGAGCTGGATCTCAAAGCACTCCCACCACCTTCTGCCTTAGTAGGAGTGGCAGGCAGGACCTCAGGAAGGCCAGGGGCAGAGAGCTGGAGTTGCTGATCCAAGAATGCACAGCCCAGAACTCAGAAGGACCCTTGCCTGCCCTCCCAGGCAGAGTGGGTCTGGTCTGACCCTGGCCCTCCTTTTTCTGTCTAGTCAGCTGTCCCGGCCCCCAACTTTGCCATGCCTGTCACGGTGCCCGTGTCCAATCAGAGCTCACTGCAGTTCAGCAACCCCAGCGGCTCCCTGGTCACCCCTTCCCTGGTGACGTCATCCCTCACAGACCCACGGCTCCTATCCCCCCAGCAGCCAGCTCTACAGAGGAACAGTGTGTCTCCAGGCCTGCCCCAGCGGCCGGCCAGTGCAGGTGAGTGGGCTGGTGGGGGGGTGGGGTAGAAGGAGGTGGAAATGAGTTGCACAAGGGATTCTGGGATCCCATTTCAAAAGCGGGTCTTCCTTTATCTACCACAGCATTCTAGCATTTGTGTGGCTCCTGAGAGAGGGGCCCAGCACTCTTCCTCTCAACAGCCCCTCTTCTGTTCAGTCCCCGAGACTCCCTCTGGAAGGGGGAGTGCTGCCAGCTCATCATGGTTCTGCTTTATCCCCTAGGGGCCATGCTCGGAGGAGACCTCACCAGTGCTAACGGAGCCTGTCCCAGCCCTGTAGGTGAGTGCCACCACCCTACCTGGCACAGGGGAGGCCTGATTGCTCACTCAGTGGCCAGGAAGGACCTAGATTAGAGGAGAGCAAGATCACAGGGTGGTGGAGTCCCTGAATGGGACAAGAGTGAGAAAGTGTTTCCGCTTCTGGATTTTGAAGTCTGCAGCAGTGGTTGGGATGGATGGTCAGCAGAGACACAGACCCAGGGAATGCCGAGCAGGCTGTGAGAACCAACATTTCTAATTGGAGTGGAAAATCCAGGTGTTTCATGTTGAATAGAGGTATCTGATTGGGACCTGAGGATGTGGTTGCCTGGTCTTGCTTGGAAAGCAGGAGCAGAGACTTGCACATGTGTGTCCTCACTCTCACAGACAATCCACACACTAGACGTGTACTTGTAGGCAGACATACACAAGCCACAGAAGAAAGGCTGTCTCACCCCCAGCAGCCCATAGGTCCTCCTGTCTTGTGCCTTTGTCCAGCTGGGTGACTGTGACTTCTAATGTCACCATTGACGTCACCCTGACATTCCTACCATTCCCAGAGTGATCCGGGAATTGGGACGGAGGCAGCCACACACTTTGAGGGCAACAGCATGCTCTTAGGGGACAGAGCAAAGTGGCATTTCTGCCTGCAGTCACTCATACATCCCTGAACCCCAAAATCCCTGAGCTTGGCATCAGCTCCCTCCCTGGCAATAATTGTGTTCTGGGGTCAGGAAATTGGGGGGGAAAGGATTAGTACCCCTCCCTGCCCAAGGAGAGGACCAGAGAAGTTCTCACAGACTTTGAAGGGATAGTTTTACACATTGGCCCTGGGGTCCAGTGTGTGGAAAGCAGGTGAGAACCCTGCTTGACCTCTAGCCAATTTTGTGGCCCCACAAGTCATTACATCTCTCTCTCCCACACTCAAGTTCCTTCTGTAAATGGGACCAGTGATAAGCGTTCCGTCTTTCAGGGTTAATGTGAAGATTAGATGAGATGATATGTGTGTGAAAGGCCTATATCCATTGTGGAGTATGGAGCAAATGTAAAAGATAGTTGTTATGCCTTTCATTACCAGTTGAATTGTGGTGGTGGCTGTGCCATCAGTCCCTCAGTGCCTGCAACACCATCACCACCAATGAATGGCCTGTTTTCTCCAAGGTATGGGCAGTTTGTCCTGTACCAGTCCAAATCACAGAGTCCCCAGCACATGGCAGAGGGAGCAGCCCAAGTGGTTGGTGGTTAGCCCTGGTGACCAGGTTCCTCACAGAGGCCTGGATTCCAGGTTGCCACCCCTTCCCCACCCTGGCCATTGTGGGTCCTGTCTGGGCAGGTTGTGGGATCTTTGGAAATCAAAGAAGAGAGCAGTGGGGAGAGGCTGAGCTGTGGGATCTCTGATGTTACAGGGCAGTAGCAGTGGTTGCTTTCCAGTTTTGTCCGTGGTGCGCCTACCTCCTAGCCCTGTCACATGTGACTTGGAGGCAGGGAAGGAACCCAGTGATTCGGGAGCAAGTGTTCTCTTCTCTTGTTCTGGGAAGGTGGTAGGGAACATCAGGCAGCTTGGCGTGGCTTTAAGAGGATCTGGTGGAAGGGGTACTGGTGTGGGGAAGATAATAGGACCAAGAGGCAGGCCCACCTTTCTCCTTTTCACCCTCACCTCCTCACTTCTCTAGGGAATGGCTACGTCAGTGCTCGGGCTTCCCCTGGCCTCCTCCCTGTGGCCAATGGCAATAGCCTAAACAAGGTCATCCCCGCCAAGTCTCCACCCCCACCTACCCACAGCACCCAGCTTGGAGCCCCCAGCCGCAAGCCTGACCTGCGGGTCATCACTTCCCAGGGAGGAAAAGGGTTAATGCATCACTTGGTAAGTGTGTGTCTGGGCCATGGTCTGGAAGTGGGAGGGTGAGAAGAAGGGAGAGAGCAGACCTGTAGCAGGAGAGGTGAAGTTTAGCCAGGAGTTAGGACTTCCCAAGAGAGATCATGCATGCATGGCTTTTTGTGAGCTTTCTTCCCTGAGGACCATGTAAGAGGTTGAAACATAGAAGTGCCAGGGTAAATAGGCAGTAGAAAGGGACAGGGGGGTGGGAGAGAAGGTTCTGTGATGGGGAGAGGGTCTCACATTGTAGCAGGAGGTTGAGGAATAGATGGTGGGGCGTGTCCTAGCTGGTGGAGGCTGGAATGGGCATCTGGGAATTAGTGTGGAAGAGCTCTGTCTTCCTGGGCTGGCGAATACCTGTTTTTAGGCAGAGAGGTGGGTGGATGGCTGTGGGGGAGGGTAGAGGCCAGAGACTGAACCGTCCCCTTGGTTTTATTTCTGCTCTCAGACTGAGGACCATTTAGATCTGGTAAGTGAGGCCGTGAGACGTTTGTGGTGCTTTGAATTCCGGGTCAGCCCACTCCTCTGGGTCCCCAGCATGGAGCACGGGTGTCTCGTCCTTTTGCCTCTCTGTGTTCAGTGTGTGGTGTTTGATTGATTTTTGCCAGGAGCTGTGTGCTCAGTGCCAATTGGGCAACTGAGGCGAACTGGGTGGGATGAAGGGCCAGATGTGCATGTGCGTGAACCTGTGCTTATGTGGATGGCCTTATGTGATGCTGCATTCAGATGGTGTGTGCACAGACATATGTATCTGTGCAGAGTGGAGTGAGGCCATCCTTAGGCCCCAGAGGTCTTAACCCTGACACCTGGCTTACGCCCTAGGATCCCACTAGCCCTCTACTTGGCATAGGTCTACACAACATTCTTGGAGCCCAGGATAGGGACCTCCGTGGGGGCATGCCAACTGGACTGTGAAGTCGTTTTCCTGGGGAAGCTGGAGTCCAGTGAGGGCTGGACACAGAGATATGCATGGCCACTCTCTCTTCTCCCTCTATCTCTTAAACACTTGCATACTCACTCGCAGCCAGGAATGGGACAGGGGCTCCTCCCTCCCCAACTCCCTGACAGGAGTCCAGAGAGACTGGAAAAGGCAGGCAGGCTTTGGCGGCCAACACGGCGGCAGTTTCGGCCCCAGCGTGGAGTTGGAATAAACAAGTGACTCAGCAGCAGATGGAGCAGACAGCCCCACACGTGTGTGTGTACACGCAGGCACACGCCACACCAGGCCCCGCGTCCCCTCCCAGATGCCAACACGCCTTTCCCAGGGCGGGTGCTGCAGTTTGATGGCTTTTGTCTCCTGCTTCTCTCACTCTTCCCTAGGAACCTGGGCCAGTGTTGGTCGCGGCCACAGGGCCAGCGTATGGGGCCTTCCTCTTTGCATGTGTGTAGGTGAGAGTGAATTCACGTGTGCACATTTCTCTCCAGGGGTCTTAGTGTCTCTGTGATTGCACCAACTTGTGTTTGGGTATCTCTGAGTCCTCCATGCTGAGGCCTCACCTTGACCTTGGCCTGCAGGGCCAGCCTAAGGCAACCCACCCATCTGGTACCTCCTGACAGATAGTTTTCTCCTGCAGAATAATGCCCAGCGCCTTGGGGTCTCCCAGTCTACCCACTCGCTCACCACCCCAGTGGTTTCCGTGGCAACACCAAGTTTACTCAGCCAGGGCCTCCCCTTCTCTTCCATGCCCACCGCCTACAACACAGGTGAGTGTTCATGTGACATGTATGTGTGTGTACTTGGCCTTGGAACAGATGAGTGACCAGAGAAGGAACATACGCTGGGAGCCAGGTGTGGTGGCACACGCCTTTAATTCTAGTCACTTAAGAGGCTGAGACAAGAAGATCCAAAGTTTGAGTACCCAAAAAAAAGATAAGCCAGGGAAGCCACAATCTGAGGAAAGCTATTGATTTTGGGGTGCTCTCATTTAATTATGGTTGCTTGATTAATTTGGTACAGGGTATTGAACCTAGAGGCTCTTAACTACTGAGCCAAATCCCCAGCCATTTTTATATTTTATTTAGAGATAGGGTCTCACTAAGTTTCTTAGGGCCTCACTGAGTTGCTGAGACTTACTTTGAACTGGCAATCCTCCTGCCTCAGCCTCCCGAGCTGCTGGGATTACAGGCATGCACTACCATGCCCATGATTGCTAGATTTAGCAAATAAAAACATAGAACACTGGCCAGTTGTGGTGGGACATGCCTATAATCCCAGCAACTCAGGAGGCTGAGACAGGAGGATCACAAGTTCAAGACCAGACTAGGCAACTTAACGAGGCCCTGTCTCAAAAATTAAAAAAGGTTGGGGATGGAGCTCAGTGGTAAAGCACCCTTGGGTTCACTCTCTAGCATGAAGGGATGGGAGTTTACTGCCCAGATGTCTGTCAACCTTGTCCTTTGCCCGTGCAGCTGTGTACATGCCCACTCCCAGGTTATTTTTTGGTTTTTTTTAATTTTTTTATTTTTTTAAGATGTAGATGGACACAATACCTTTATTTTTTATTTGTTTTATTTTTATGTGGTGCTGGGGATTGAACCCATTGCCTCACACATGCTAGGCAAGTGCTCTACCACGGAGCCACAATCCTGCCCCACTCCCAGGTTATTATGTCGTGCAGCTTTGGACTGCTTTGAAGTGTCACCCCTTAGGCCAGTCTCATCTCTAGGAACAGTGGGTGGGGAGGCTCTTTCAGTGAGGCACTGAGACTTTGAGGCCACCAAGAACTGGCTCCTTGAAGGCATAGCGGTGTGGGACAGTTGGCGGAGGGAAGCTCAGACCACTTTTCTGAAGCCAAAGCCATTATTTGTTTAGAAATCCCACTTATAGTGGTTTTCTTTGGTCTTCTGGTTCCAGCAGTCTTGTGAAGCAAGAGGGAAGTTAATTGTTGAGACCTGGGACAGGCATTTAGCAGGGCCAGTCTTATGAACTCTTGTTTGTCACTGCTGTGAAAGGCAGTTTCAACCCCTGGACCTGCCCTTGGATCTCTGCAGGAAAGTGTGTTGGATTTCCCACATCCTCTCAGAAACCAGGCTTCCACTTCCTCTTGCTGCAGGAGTAGCTAAGCCAACCTCAGTTTAGATATCAGGTGTTTCAGGAGACCCTAGGTGAATAAACAAAGACCCAGTGAGCACACTGCTGTTCACTAGTTCACTGTTTACAATCCTGGCTTTGGTTCAAGTTCTGCGTGGGGGTGATCTTGCTACAGTAATGTCTTGGGCAAGAGATGGGCCTGGTCCTTTTTGACACTGGCTGTAGAGGTCTGACTGTGGTGGCTTTTTTTTTTTTTTTTTTGGTACTGAGGATTGAACTCAGGGGCACTTGACTACTGAGCCACATCCCCAGTCCTTTTTTTTTTTTTTTTTTTTTTTTGTATTTTATTAGAGACAGGGTCTCACTGAGTTGCTAAGTGCCTCGCCATTGCTGAGGCTAGCTTTGAACTCACAATCCTCCTGCCTCAGCCTCCCAAGTGCTGGGATTACAGGCGTGCTCCACCGCGCCCGGCTGTGGTGGCTCTTTGAGCAGACCAAGCGCTGCCTGGTGGACTGAGAGTTGCACACTGGCCCCTGGGAGCTGAGCCTCCCAGTAGACAGGGCTGGAGTCTATGGGGCAGGGCAGCACTGAGTTGAGTCTCTTATCACTTACTCACTGAGGGTTTGTAAACCAAGTGTTAGAAATAGTCAGTCCTGAGCCGGGTGTGGTGGCGCATGCCTGTAATCCCAGCACTTGAGGCAGGAGAGTTCAAAGCCAGCCTCAGCAATGGTGAGGCACTTAGCAACTCAGTGAGACCCTGTCTCTAATAAAATACAAAAAAGGGCTGGAGATGTGGCCCAGTGGTCGAGTGCCCCTGAGTTCAATCCCCGGTACCAAAAAAAAAAGTCAGTCTTGGAGCCCATTTTTGCCTTTGTTTGCTTTTTAAATATATGCATCTCAAAACTGTGGCCAGCATTAGGGACAAGCATGGACCACCTCTGGATGAGGTTTAGAGATCACAGAAAGTCCTGGGGTCTTGCTGAACTCTGTCTCAGGCTATAGTTGCCTCATTTGTAAAGCAATAGTAGGTAAATCTTTGGAATATTTACCATGCCAGACACTTCTATGTGCCTCCTGAATAGTAACTCTCTGGTCCAGCAGGGCATGGTGGCGTGTGCCTGTAATCTCAGTGGCTCTGGAGGCCGAGGTGGTAAGATTGCAAGTTCAAAGTCAGCCTCAGTAATTTAACGAGGCCCTAAGCAATTTAGCAAGACCCTGTCTCTAAATAAAAATATAGAAAGGGCTGGAGATGTGGCTCAGTGGTTAAGTGCCTCTGGGTTCAATCCCCGGTACCCCCGCCCAATAAGAAAAACCTCTCTGGTCCTCACAGCAGCTGCTATGTGCTTACTCTAGGTAGATTACTGCCTCCCATTTATAGGCAGACAGTAAGTAATTTGCCCAAGGTCGCATGGCCTATAAGTGGAGACAGCCAGGAAGTTTGGCCTCCTAGCAGTGTTGCAGAGGTGACACCATGTTCTCTCATAAATGTGGCTGGCGCAGATGGCCTAGAACTCCCAGCAGAGGGCTGTAGTTCAGGTTGACTGGGGGCCACACCCCCCCATAGCCTGCCCTCCCACTGTCACAGTGCAGCATCTTTGTGGTCCTCAGGGAAGACATTTTCTAAACTGTCTAAACAGAATGCAACATGAAACGTCACAGTGCTGTGTAAATCGTGAAACATTTCATGGCTCTGTTTGTTCTGTGGCAGTACAAACACCACAGTGTCTTCGTTAATTAAGCTAGACATTTTAGAAAACGAGTGCCCGTGAGGTGCAGCCATGGCCTGACCCGGTGTCCGTGAAGCCCCCTGCTCCTGGGGTGTAAGGACTGGTAGCACACATATATACCCTGTGTTTATGTGGGCAGTGTGCTGCTCCAAGCCCATGCTGTTTGTTGAGGTCTTGACAGTCTGTAGACTCTTGGGGCGGTGCAGAAGGGGGGATGGTGGCACATTTGCTTCCTGGGCCCCATGTGCCTAGGGTTCCCCCTGGGTCCCCACTGCCTTAGAAAGGCAGCTGGAGAGTCAGACAGGTGATGACAGACATAGGTTAGACCTTCCCTACTTAACCTTTTCTCCCCTTTACTTTTCTTTTTTATAATTGTCATCACAGAAGTGATATCTATCTACACATGATTTTTCTTTAAAAAAATTTTCAACACTATTTTAAAAACCACCCCTCTTTTCATCCTATTTAAAAAAAAAAAAAAGCACCTCGTGATTATTATGACTTGCATTTCTCTGAGTACCATCTTTGCTGAATTTTTACGGGTTTCTCGAACTCTTCACACCTGTCACTGAACACTGCCTGGCCCCTCTCCTCCCCAGTCCTGGTGTCAGGCCTCACTCCAGGATCCTCCCGCCTTCTCCCCACTGCAGATTACCAGTTGACCAGCGCAGAACTCTCCTCCCTCCCGGCCTTCAGCTCGCCTGGGGGGCTGTCGCTAGGCAACGTCACCGCCTGGCAACAGCCACAGCAGCCCCCTCAGCCCCCGCAGCCGCAGCCTCCGCAGCCACAGCCGCAGCCCCAGCAGCCACAGCCGCAGCAGCCACAGCAGCCGCAACCACCACCACCTCAGCAGCAGCCCCACCTGGTCCCTGTGTCTCTCAGCAACCTCATGTGAGTCCTCGCGAGATCTGCTATGGGGTGTCTGGGGGTAAGGAGAGGTAGAGAAGGGTCCTACTGAGAGCAGGTTCCCTTCAGGGTTGCCTTTCATCTGTGGACCCCATGGGAGGCTATGCTGCAGTGAATGGCAGCCCTGAGTACCTTGTAGGGGTCCAGGAAACCCACTCTGGGCCCTGTCCCCAGCCAGCCCCAGACTACAAAAGGTGACATGAGATGGAATGAGAACTGAAGTGGCTTATTTTCTTTCCCTTCTCTCCCTTCCTTTGATCCTCTCTCCTGCTGGCTTTTCATCCGCCTCTCTCCCTCTTCTCCCCCATGCTCATTCTCTCTCCTACTCTTGTCTGTGACTGCTCACTTTCCTCTCACTTGCCCGTCTGTTTCTGTCCCCTCCACCCCATGCCCATTTCCTGCCTCCAGCCCGGGCAGCCCCTTGCCCCATGTGGGTGCTGCCCTCACAGTCACCACCCACCCGCACATCAGCATCAAGTCAGAACCGGTGTCCCCAAGCCGTGAGCGCAGCCCTGCGCCCCCCCCTCTCCAGCTGTGTTCCCGGCTGCCCGCCCTGAGCCTGGTGACGGTCTCAGCAGCCCAGCAGGGGGATCCTATGAGACGGGCGACCGGGACGACGGACGGGGGGACTTCGGGCCCACACTGGGCCTGCTGCGCCCTGCCCCTGAGCCTGAGGCTGAGGGCTCCGCAGTGAAGAGGATGCGGCTCGACACCTGGGTACTGTAGCATCATCCCTCCTCCTGCCAGTGTCTGCTCCGCCCGGGGACTGCCCCACACACCCCAACCTGTTTTCTCTCCCACCGGAGAGGCCTTGTGGCTGGCTAGCCTTCCACCAGCCCTTTTGGGGCAGCACCAATAGCCCTTCTCCTTGCTGAAGCCCAGCCCCTCCCCCCTGCATCAGACCTCTGCTTGATGACCCCCTCACAGCTGGACCCGCCCCTAGAGTCCTGGCCCATGGGGAGAGGGGCGTGGGGGTATACACCCATAGCTGGGGCCACCCTCACACCCCCTTCTCCATCTCCTTTCTTCACAGACATTAAAGTGACGATTCCCACTCCCCTCCTCTCAGCCTCCCCGATGAAGAGTTGACAATCTCACCGCCCACCCCTCCCTGTCCTGGGCTCCTCCCGCTCGACCCCCACTTCCTTTCTTGTGCTCAGTGTCCTGTTGACGGTTACATTTTGTGTATAATTATTATATTATTATTATTATTATTATTATTATTATTATATATTTTTTAATTTGGATTCTCGCTTTGGAGAGAGGGATGCTCTCATCCCTTCTTTCTCTCCCCCACCATTTTCACTGGGAGGGGGCTCTCTTTTTTTTTGCGGGAAGGGGGGGACACTTTGCACGTTGTACACATATGCTGCAGGAAGGGGGGGCCCAGTAGGCCTTTGGGAAAGGACAGGTGCCGAGCCCTGCATTTGGAGCCCCCCCCCCCCAATGCCATCCCGGAGACAGAGGGAAAGAACCAAAAACTACCATACAACAAAAATCCATGCAGTAGAGTGAAGGCCCAAAGTTGGCTGGCTGGCCGGGTTTGTGTGTTAAGGCAAGGTGAGGAGGCAGAGGCTCTCTGCTGCTGGCTATCCACATGGCTGTAGGCACATGGGCCCCAAGCCTGGCCCCTGAATACCCCTACACACATGACACCCTTATTGACTTTTGTGTGCTGCACCCCAGGGTTGTGGGTGCTGGCTGAGCTTTTGGGCTGGGAAGGCTGCCTAGGAACCTGGGACTGGGGATGGGTTTGAGGTGGGGGCCTCTCTGGAAGCACATTTGGAGAGAAAGAGCCATGAGGAGAGGGGCTGAGGAGGGGTAGAAAGGCTAGGCAAAGAGTTAATGGGGCCCCTTTTCCCTCCCCCAGCTTTTTCTCTTAAGATATACAGTGCAATAGCTCCCCACCCCTCCGTTGACCCCAGCCCTGTCAAGCTGGCCTCAATGTGCAGGGAAACCTGGGGAGAGAAACTTTAGGGAGGTGGCTCCAGGGCTGGGCCAGAGTGGGGCCCTGGGCTTCCCTGGGGTGCCTGAGGGCAGGTATGCCCTCTGCCTTGCACGCACGCTTCCCGAGGAGTGGACACTGGGATGGTCCGTGGGGCGGGAGGTCCCTACAGATGAGTTCCATCCGTAGAGGGCTCTTCCCTGATCCCTCCTGGGCCCTCCCCACGCCCCTACCAGCTCCTGCTCCCCTCCTCACCCCCCTGCTCTTGGCACCCTCATTGTCTGCTACCTCCTTATCCCACCACCTCCAGGCCGTGTCCCACCTTCCCTCTTGGCTACTGTAATTGTAAATAGCAACCTTTGGAAAAAAAACGTTAGCCAGTGTAACAGTCCAGGAAACTGGTTTTCTTTTTTTTTTTTTTTTTTTTTTTGTCTTTGTTTTGTTGTTGTTGTTGTTGTTGTATTGATATGAAATGAGATTCTATTTTTGTCAAAGTATATTGTAATAATAATGACTCAAACGGCCCGTACTGTACAGACGAGATTCTTCTGCTGTTGTTCTTGCTCCCCTCCCCTCCTCTCCCTTCCCCTCCCCAGTCAGCCCTGCTCTGCTGCCTCCTCAGTGGGGGTGGTGGCAAGGAGCCCAGGGGCACTCAAAGCATGGGGTCCATAGACCTAGGGCTGGATCAGAGCTCAGCCTGGAGCGCGCAGCCCCCAGCCTGCTTTCCACCACCACCTGCCCTCAAGGGATGCCTGCCCCACTCCTCCACACAAGCCCAGCTCCCTTGTGGTTTCCTCCCAGTTGGAGAGTAGCATTAGACCAGGCCCAGTTTTGTGGTAGATGACCCTCTTTGCCCACCTGTAACCCAGCCTCTCGCAGTATTCCGACACTTGACACAGGAAGGAACCAGAAGCCGAGAGGTGTGTGATCACACGTGTACCTGAGTGTTTTTGAGGGCATCTGGTGTTTGTGTCTGAGTGCACCTTTGTGTTTATGTGTGGGTGTACGACTGTGTGGATGAACTTTTGTGTGCCTGTGAGCCCAGCTGGGTTTACCATGAGTCTTCATGTGACTGGAGTTGAGGGCATCCCTGTGTCTATGCTGGCTGTGTGTTTACAGTGGGACAGGTTGCTGCTCCAGCCCCACAGCCCTGGCTTCTGGCTCTGTGACCCTCACTCCCTTCTTCCACCTGCTCCGTCCTCAGCTCTGGGGATCTGGCAGCAGCCCTTTTTGCTTCTCCCTGTAGCCTACCTCTCCAGGAGCCTTTGCCTCCGCACATGGTCGTCTGCTTAGTCCTCCACACCTTGACACACGGTTCCCTTCAGGGGGTACTCCTCCAAGTCCTGCTTTCAGAGCACAGTTCAAGTCCTTTTTCCTTCAAAGCTTTCCCTCAGCCGAGCAGTTGATCCTTCCTAACTCACAGCTTCACCCCACCTGCTGACGCACACGGATGTGGCATGTCCAGCCTTCCCACCTCCCTGAAAGGTTCCCAGAGGGTGTTTCAAGAATCAATGAGCCTTGATCAGGGCCTCAAAAGAAGCTAGGGTATAGTTATGTGCATATGTGCTCCCAGAGCCTTGTCCATGCCTGGCACATAGTAGGCCCTCAGTACATGTTGAATGGGTGAATGGGTGAATGATAGGTGCTCAATAAACGTCGAATGACCTCCTCTTCTCAGGCTATTCCTACCATCAGTCTGCCCACCTTTCTAGGTCAAGCTTGGCCACCATTAAATGCGGGGTGGGGTGAGGGCCCCTGCAGTTCACGGTGCAATATTTAACCAGTTTTGCCCTCTGTCTCGGAAAGGCAAACCTGGATTTTGATTACCACGTGCGGATGTGTATGTGTCCTTTCTTCTCTGTCCTTGGCAGTAGTGGGTGGGCTGTGAGTGAATATGTGACATTTCCACAATTTAGTACCCCAAGTCCTCTTGGGGACAGGGGCTCCTGGCCGGCCAGATGTATGGGTCCCTGGGAACCCAGACCTCAAGTGGGGACCTAATTTTTTCTTCCTCTCACAAGCCAAATTTGCCTCCACCCACTCCCTCTGAAGAACTGGGCATTTGCCAAAGTAACCACTGGAGTCATCCAAGGCCCCTCCCCTTCCCAGGTTTCCCACAGTTTTCAGGGGCAATGGGCAAGAGGACCGCCCCCACACACCTCAGTGGAACACACCATTTCCCCTCCCTGACAGTGCACTCAATGCAGCGAGACTGATCCTGTCCCCACCCTCCCTCCCCACCTTGGACAGAAAGGAAGTAATGCACCTTCTCTTGCTAATTATTTATTTGTTTGGAAAGACAAATGATGTAAAAGTGTATCTAGAAATATCTATATATATATATATATTTTTAACTGACTCTTTGGAATCCCCTGGGGTTGGGGGGGATAGGCTTTCATGGATGGGGGAGACACGGAGCCTGGGAACTCCTCTTCTCCCCCTCTGCCTCTCACTGCCCTGGAGCAGTTAGTAGAAGGACTGGGATTTGTATGGGGCAGGAAGCTGGATGTTCCGTGGAGAGTTTGGATTCTCTTCCTCATTCATATCCCAGTTGAGAGGGAGGGGGTGGAGAAGAGGAAGGGAAGGGAGGGGGAGACAGGCCATGGAGGTGACCCACCCCCAAACCTGACAATCACCCACACTCCTGGGGCTCCTTCAGGGTCCTAGGGCAGGGCGAGTCCAAGTGTGCGGCTGTTGATTTGTTTTCAATATTTCTTTTCGTGCTGTATGGTGATGCTTTCTTAGTATTCTACACAATAAGAAAAGACAAAAGTCCTCGAGATTCTTATGAGTTTTGTTTGAAAACTCTTTCACTATATTTGTTGTAAAGAGGTTTACTATTAAAAGAAAAAGAATACACGTTTCTGATAACTTCGGCTTGGGCTTTGGTTTCTTTGGTGCGGCCGATGAGGGGAAGAAGGACTGGGGCAGCCCTGCCAGGGTGATAGGCCAATGCTTCACCTGGTGGAAAAGAATGGTCTCGGGGGAGAGCGCTTCCAGGTGTCTCAGGGTGAGAATTTCTTCCAGGTGCTCTGCCAGGAGGAGGCAGCCCTAGGACTATGGACAGATTGTCTAGTTAGAAGCTTCAGGAGGGATCCTGAGACATAAGAGAAACAAATGCCACCCAAGGTCAGGTCCAGCCCATTGACTGCTGAATGACTCTAGCAGAAACCTGTCTGGCCACAGGTTAGGCACAGGTGTAGTCCACCTTCACAGTCCTCACAGTCTCCCTCCAGCAGGGCGCTCTGCTCTTGCCCTCACTGAAGTACTTTGACAGTACCAGGGCGACACTCCCTCTCCTCACATGTCCCAAAGAGCCCCCCACGTAGTGCCCTTTGCTGAAATGGGCTGCCCCTACCCTGCCTCCTCACTACACAGCTGTGCCACAGGCCAGAGGTGGCAACTGGGGAGACAGTGTGTTGGGCTTGGCTTATTGCCCCCTCTGCACCTGTGCTAGGTGCTACAGGCAAAATGAGTGTGAAGTGCCTGTGTAAACAACCTATAAATGCCTAAAATCCACACCACATGTTCAGGGATGTGGGTGCTGAAAATTTCAGGCTGCCGCAAGAGCACATGGGAGTCAGACAAGACATAAGAGTGTCTTCGTGGCTTGGGTTTCCTCATCTGCACAATGCCTCCATCTGTGCTGATCCCTGTCATTATAGACTTCAGCTTATGGTCTCCATCAGCAGGGACAGAGGGATGACAAAAACCAAGCAGAAAGTGTCCTTTAGGCCAGGCTCCTGGTAGAAGCTTCCAAGATGACCTCCGACTCCCTGCCTGGTATTCACACCTCTAGTCCCCTCCCACATGCATCGTGGTTGGTATGTGTGACCAATAAAAAGCAGTGGAAGTAAAGGCATGTGACTTCCAGTGCTAAGTCATGGCTTCTACATGTCTCTCTTTCATCATTTGCCCTGGAGGAAGCCAGATGCCATATTGTGTGACAGCCCTCTGGAGAGGCCCACGTGGCAAGGAACCAAGGCCTCTGCCAGCTGCCATTTGAGTGATGTCATCTCCTCTGCTCTTATAGTTCCAAGCTTCACCACACATTGCCTCAGGCAAGGGCTCCCTGGTGCAATGCACACTCCAGATCACCCATGTCCACGGGAGAGAGGATCTTTCTCTAAGGTGACCAGAACAGTCCTAACATCCAAACCCTGAGCAAAACCCTCTGTTCTATGCCCCTCCTATCTGATCCTCAGACTCTCTGGCCTGCCATTCCTTTCCCACAGGTATAGCAATATTCCTTTCCTCATGTGGTATGGGGTCGGACTTACTGTTGTCTATAAATATTGCCTGTTCTCTTCCCCTTCCTTCATTCCCCAGTCCTTGTGTGTCAAGCAGTCACTGGGCTAGTTCTGGGCAGTGAACTGTAATATGATGCACGTGTGTCCCTTCTAAAGCGCAGCTGGCAGCTGGGTGCGGTGGTGCCTGTAATCCCAGTGACTTGGGAGGCTGAAGCAGGAGGATTGCGAGTTGGAGGCCAGCCTCAGCAATTTAGCAGGACCCTAAGCAACTTAGTGAAACCCTGTCTCAAAAAAATAAAAAGGGCTGGGGATGTAGCTCAGTGGTAAAGTGCCCTTGGGTCAAATCCCCAGTACCAAATGGTGAGGGGGGGGGGGATGCAGCTGGCACCTGGTTCTCTAAGTGTTCTTTCCCTATCATAGGAATTGTGGGAAAACACGTCAGTGTGGAGTGCAACAAGATCAAAGCAGCCTGGATTGCTAAGTGGCCTTAAGGTGTTGTTCTACACCAGAGACTTTGTGTGAATAGAAAAGAAGTGTGTTAAGTCACAGAGATTGTAGCACTGTGTCTGCAAGATAAGTTACCCTATCCTGACTGAGGCAGTATCCTTCCGACTCATGGACAGCCTCAAAACCCATCTGCCGTAGATGCCTTGTGGAGTGGTACACAGATCTCCAGACTTGGCATAGTTCAGCTCCTACTTCTGCCACTTACCAGCTGTGTGGCCTTCACTAGTCACCATCTCCCTGAGCTTCTGTTTCTCTACAACAGAGCTAACAGCTGTCTGCTTCCTCAAACCCCAGCCTATCCTCCAACCCATCCTCCCATCTTTTTTTTTTTTTTTTTTTTTTTTTTTTTAGTTGTAGATGGACACACTACCTTTATTTTATTTGTTTATATTTGCATGTAGTGCTGGGGATTGAACCCAGTGCCTCATGCATACTAGGCAAGCGCTCTACCACTGAGCCACAACCCTGGCCCCCATCCGTCCATCTTTGGACCAGCTCTGATCATCTAACACCTGGCAGTTCTCAACTGCTCATGTTATAAAATGCAAACACTCTGGCCTTCAAAGAGCCAATGCAGAGCAGGGCATGGTGGTGCAGGCCTGTAATCCCAACAACCCAGGAGGCTGAGGTAGGAGGATCCCAAGTTCTAGGCCAGACTCGGCAACTTAATGAAACCCTGTCTCAAAAGTTAAGCGGGCTGGAGATAGAGCTCAGTTGGTAGAGACTTGCCTCGCATGCACAAAGCCCTGGTTCAATCCCCAGCACCACCAAAACAAACAAACATGCCAGGCACAGTGGCTCATGCCTGTAATCCCAACGGCACAGGAGGCAGGAGGATCACAAGTTCAGCCTTGGCAATTTAGTGAGGCACTAAGCAACTCGGTGAGACCCTGTTTTTGATAAAACACAAAATAGGGCTAGGGATGTGGCTCAGTGGTAAAACACCCAGTGTGCAATCCTCTGTATTTAAAAAACAAAAAAGCCAACACAAATCCTCTTGCAGCCTTTATCTCTGCTTCTCCTGTACATTCTTGGACTCTCGGCAGACCAGACACCCATTCCTTGACAAATCCTTTGTGTCTTTACTTGTGCCATCCTTCTGTCTGAAATGTAACATTTACTGACCACCAACTCTGTGTGATACACTGTTAGACACTGTAGTATAGAGAACAAGACAGTTCTACCTCTAGTGGGGACCGGAGACAAGTGAACCAACCACAAGTGGGCTCGAGAAGAGAGGTGAAGCATACCTAAATTCAAACTAGTGAGATCAAAGAATCTTCTTACAGGAAGTATTTGAGCTGCATTTCGAAGAACTGTAGGAATTTCTTGGGCAAATGAGGGCAGAGAAGGCATTCCTTATAGTGGGAACAGCAGGTCAGATATGGAGTGAGAATGGGAAATGGGAATACTATGATGAATAGGACATCAAGTGCTGTGATGCAGGTCAAAGGAACAGCATGTGAAGCTGAGGAGGCAGGCAAAGCTTTATTATGGAGGCCTGCAGGCTCTATCCTAGAGATGTTTGGTCATCAAAAGATCTTAGGCAGAGAAACTGGAGATGTAGCTCAGTAGTAGAGTGCTTACCTAGTGTGTGTGAAGCCCTGGCTTCCATCTCCAGCACCCCCCAAAATATAGAGAGACGTGTGTGTGTGTGGTACTGGGGATTTAACCCAAGGATGCTCTACTACTGGGCTATACTCCCAGCCCTTTTTTATTTTTCATTTTGAGACAGGGTCTTACTAAGTTGTTGAGGCTGGTCTTGAATTTGTGATCCTTCTGCCTTGGCCTCCTGAGTCCGAAATTATGGGCATGCTACCATGCCCAGGCTATGTATAGACTTTAAGTAAAGGAGGGACTTGGTTAGATTTGTATTTCATAAAGCTCCTGCCAGTAAAAGATCCATATGACAGCAATTTTGAAAATCAACCAGAAGGAATGCAACATCAGAGGCAAGTGGCCCAATCAGGATCCGATACAAGTAGAAATGAGAGCCTAAACGAGGACAGAAGGGTGGAGAGAAGAGGAATTTAGTACATATTTAGGAGACAGATACTTGCTATTGCTGTTAGTCAAATACTCAGATAAGAAGAGGTCTGGGCTGGGGTTGTGGTTCAGCGGCAGAGCGCTCACCTCGCACATGCGCGGCCCGGGTTCGATCCTCAGCACCACGTAAACATAAATGCATTGCATTGTGTACAACTAAAGTAAATAAATAAATATTTTTTTTTTAAAAAAGAAAAAGAGGTCTATGAGCTCTACATCCCCTATTTTTTTTTTTATTTCCCTATCATTTATCATTCCTACAATGAGGTGTCTTAGGAATATACACACCACCCCGGCTCTTTCTTTTTTGGAGGGGAGGAGTACCAAGGACGCTTAACCAACTAAACCATACCCCCAACCCTTTTTTGTATTTTATTTAGAGACAGGGTCTCACTGAGTTGCTTAGGGCCTCATTAAGTTGCTGAGGCTGGCTTTGAACTGGCAATCCTTCTGCCTCAGCCTCCCAAGCTGCTGGGATTACAGTCTTGTGCCACTGTGCCCAGCCCCTGCTTTTTCTTTTTTTTAATATTTTTTTTAGTTGTAGGTGGACACAATACCTTTATTTTATTTATGTGGTGCTGAGGATCGAACTCAGGGCCTCACACATGTGAGACGAGCACTCTACCACTGAGCCATAGCCCCAGCCCCTTTTTTTTTTTTTTTTTTTTTTTTTTGGTACCTAGTTGGACTGCAATGCATTTAACTGAGGATCGAACCTGGGCTGGGCACTTGCGAGGCAAGCGCACTGGTCCACAACCCCAGCCCCTCCAGTCCTTTTTTGTATTTTATTAGAGACAGGGTCTCACTGAGTTGCTAAGTGCCTCGCCACTGCTGAGGCTGGCTTTGAACTAGCGATCCTCCTGCCTCAGCCTCCCAAATGCTGGGATTACAGGCGTGTGCCCCGCGCCCAGCTTATCTCCAGCCCTTTTTATTTTGACACAAGGTCTCACTAAGTTGCCCAGGCTGGCCTGGAACTGGTGAACCACCTGCCTCATCCTCCCAAGCAGCTTGGATTACAGGCACACACCACTGTTCCTGGCTACCTTATAAGATTAATATAACTGTGTCTGGGAGCTTTGCCCCTTCTCTATAGCACCTATTTTGTTCTACCTGGAAATGTAAGTGCTAGTTTCTATTTTCTTTCTACTACTGGACTGAGAGCTCCTTTTAAAAATGTACTATTTTCCCGGGCGCGGTGGCGCATGCCTGTAATCCCAGCGGCTTGGGAGGCTGACGCAGGAGGATCGCCAGTTCAAAGCCATCCTCAGCAACTTAGTGAGGGCCTGAGTAACTCAGTGAGACCCTGTCTCTAAATAAAATACAAAATAGGGCTGGTGGGGCTGGGGTTGTGGCTCAGCGGTAGAGCGCTCGCCTAGCACATGCGCGGCCCGGGTTCGATCCTCAGCACCACGTAAACATAAATGCATTGCATTGTGTACAACTAAAGCAAATAAATAAATATTTGAATAAAAAAAATAGGGCTGGTAATGTGGCTCACTGGTTGAGTGCCCCCGAGTTCAAACCCGGTACTCCCTGCCCAATTGCACTATTTCACCCATTTGTGTCCAGCTCAGTGCCTGGCACACAGTACGTGTTCAGCAAGGCTAAAATGAGATAATGCATATGAAAGTGTAATTTGCATGAAATACTTACAAACCTGAGTAATTCTTTCTAAAAACATGTTCAAAGTTGTGGTAACTTTTTGCAGCTTCTTCTCTGCAGCTACAGGACCAGATCCTGAAGAAATGGCAGATAGAATACAACGGAAGGTCCCAGTTTCCTGGGACCTTCTACTGAAGAATTCTTCAGTCTACTGAAGAATTAGCACCCACCAGGCTTCTACCCCTAAAGAGGTGGCTCTTGGGCGGCAGGAAGCAAAGGGTTGTATCTGACTGTTCCAGCCAAAAAGGCCACACCAGTTCTTTGTAGCTTATGTTCTTCTGACTCACCCCTATGTCCCATGGGCTGAGTAACTTTTCCAGCCTTGTGATTGTGGAAACTTGTTTCAGGAACAGCGGATATGAAAAGGACATAAGATGACCCCACCCTAGCTTCAAAGTGGCCCCCGCTGGAATCAATACCCCACTTCGCTTGTATCTGTTTGCAGTGTTAAATCATTGTTTCACTGCCCAGCCCAACAGCACATTCATTCCCCTGCCCTGTTTCATAGTTGGTAAACCAGAGTCTCAAAAGGTAAAAGGAGGTGGTTCTTGGTAGCTCCTACAGCTTCGCGCCCGCCCCTTTTCACCAAGCCTCGCTCACTTCCTTGCTAGGTTGGTTCAGATACACCTAGGGACCCAGGATTTAGTGCTTGCAGTTGGATCGAGTTAGGTTTACCCCACCCCTTTGTGCTGACTTACAAGTTTACGGCTTGCAGGGACCTCGCTCCGGCGGTTCGGTCTAGGGTGGCCGCCCACAATCACTCCGTTTTACGGCGCATCAGCCGCCACGTGCCCAATAAAAGCTGGTTACTGCGACGCCAGCCCAAGGGGGGGTGGGGGAGAGGGCACGCCTACAGGCTGGTCACGCGCCTGCCAGGCCCTGCGGAGACCCTTCACCACACTCGGTTGAGTGCCGATCGGTGCCGATCGTGCCGCCCAATCCCTGCCCTGCCAGCCAGAGCCGGGAGGGACGATGGAGCGGTTCCGGGTTCGGAAAGAGAATTTCCATCTAAGGCGAAAGCGTGGAAAGGAGGTAGAAGGCATGCAGTTAAGTCACTTGTTTCATTAACCTTCTCCACACTGTAAGCCTCCCAGACGACAGAGATCACTGCACTTTAAAGCACCTCGGGCACTAGAGGTGTTTAATATATGGTTGGCCACTGGCCTTCGGATACTGTTCGAAGTGTCCTTTACATCGGGCCCCTCTCTATCACCTCGTCTCCCCGCCACGACATAGCAAATGAGGTAGTGGTTCGGCGGCGTGGCCAAACGCTCCTCCCCAAAGGCGACAAAACAGACTGCTCTACGATCTACTCCCCAAGTAGGCGAGCTTGTGGACAAAGACCCCAAACATTCCTACGTTGGGCGGGAAGTGGCTCTTCAGGCTCTCTCCATTGGCTCTTTCAATGACGGACGGTAGCAGTAACCAACCGAAGCTTGTATCGGACGCACGCGTACACAAAAGATTCCGTGCCAGTGTGGGAAAAACCCGAGCAGTGCAAACCAATTTGGGCTGGATCGCTCCAGGATTTGGAGGACCAGGTGAGCATGCGCTGCTCTAACTGCCTCCAACTCGTTGCTCAAATTGCGGGGGGGGGAGTTAGCACCCTGGATCTTCAATTCAGTTTTCCCAAATCCCTTGTCTCCGTCATCACTGCATCCCGACCAGGCGCTGTCGTCCCGGCCCTCGGGCAACAAGAACTTCCCAAACAGCCTAGGAGCCATTGGCTTGGATCTTTGTGCAGAGGGCCAACAGAGTGAGCACTGATCTGGGCAGGATGTTTCACATTATGCTAAGTGTTATATCCATTCTCTCTGGATTGTCTCACAAAACTCCTGCAGATGGGTTATCAAGTACAAAAGCTCAGTGGAGTCCGAGGACACTGCGAGTCATGGTGAAGTAGCCCGGAACCCAGGCTGCCCAATTCCCCATTCAGTGGGGACGATGACTCTGCCTCCCTGCTTGTGTCTAGTGGGGGTGATGGCACTTAAGATTTAAAAAATTAAAATATATATATATATAATATATATGTGTATATGTCACACACCCTTTATGAATTCCTATAGAACACATATCTTGCCATTTTCAAATTTATATTCTCTTCGAATATTCAGCAATTGAATTCTGTATTTTATCTGGCTGAGAACATGGTCTTTGACATGCCCTGTGCTTCCTTTTCTCTGAGTCTTTGTTTTTACTATTGCTTCCCTCTTTTTTCTTCTTTTCAGTTTTGGGCATTGAACCCAGGGTCTTGCACATGCTAGGCAAGCACTCTACCACCGAGTTACATCCCCAGTCATTTTTATTTATTTTGAGGCAGGCACTAAATTGCTGAGGCTGTCCTTGAACTTATAATCCTCCTGCCTCAGCCTCCCAAGTATCTGGGATTATAGGAATGCACCATCATGGCTGGCAAAACTTGCCTGCTTTAACATCACGATTCCAGTCTGTGTTAGGTAAAGAGAAGCAGTGGTCAGAATTTTGTTGTTGTTTTGGTCCTGGGGATTGAACTCATCCTGAGCCACATCCCAACCCTATTTTTTTTTTTTTTTTTTTTTTTTTTTTTGGTACTGGGGATTGAACTCAGGGCACTCGACCACTGGGCCACATCCCCAGCCTTTTTTTTTTTTTTTTTTTTTTTTTTTTTTTTTTTTTTTTTTTCACTGAGTTGCTGGTACCGGGATTGAACTCAGGGGCATTCGACCAGTGCTGGGATTACAGGCGTGGCCCCGCCCCATCCCCAGCCCTTTTTTGTATTTTATTTAGAGACAGGGTCTCACTGAGTTGCTAAGTGCCTCGCCATTGCTGAGGCTGGCTTTGAACTCTATCCTCCTCAGCCTCCCAAGTGCTGGGATTACAGGCATGCTGAAGCACCACTGCGCCCAGTGCTTCAGCCCTTTTTATTTTTTGTTTTGAGATAGCACTAAATTGCTGAGGCTGTCCTCAAACCTGTAATCCTCAGGTTTGCCTCAGCCTCTCGAGTTGCTGGGATTACAGGTGTGTGCCACTACACCAGACAGTGTTTTATGCTTTGAAGTCTTGGGGATCTGGGCTAAGGCCTGGCCCCATTTCTTATATGACTCAGAGCACATTGCTTATCCTTTCAGAGTCTGCATATACTCTTATAAAATGGTGAGGATTAAATAAAATGCAAGTAAAGCACTTAGAACAGTGCCTGATAACAAGAGCTTAATAATTGCTAGGTGCTTAATAATTGTTATAACAGTAGGAATAAATAAAACACATTTAAACAGTGTTTTATATATTTATACTTTTCTGGAAATCCACATCAGTACAGATTAAATGATGCTGCTTTCAGCCGGGCGCGGTGGCGCATGCCTGTAATCCCAGCACTTTGGGAGGCTGAGGCAGGAGGATGGCGAGTTCAAAGCCAGCCTCAGCAAAGGCAAGGCACTGAGCAACTCAGTGAGACCCTGTCTCTAGTAATATACAAAAAAGGGCTGGGGATGTGGCCCAGTGGTCAGTGCCCCTGAGTTCAATCCCCGGTACCACACACACACACACACAAAAGATGCTGCTTCCCAGTATCTCTTCATAGCCCAGCTCAATGTACTAACCATTTCTCCCCTTCTCTTTCCTCAGTACCCAAGCTGAGGAGGACATTGCCTGGAGTGGCCACCAGGAGGAGCATTTGTGCCATACACAGCACCTGTCTTGGGCAGGAAAAAGCCAGCTTCAAGCTCTTGGCTACATCTGTCCTCTGGAGTGAACTGCAATGTTCTGTCTCCTGATGACACTACGGCCATCTTCCTGTCTTCCCCTCCTCCTGGCACACACATAGAATTTTCTACTTCTGTATTTCCAGTCTCTTCTTTTACCCAAACAGCCTGTTCACTCGAAAGGAATAGACACCAAGTGAGAACCAGAAGAAGGTTAGTTTCCCAGCTTTGCCTGTCTCGGTCAATTGCTTGACTTCCTTTAGCCTCAGTTTTCTCACCTGTGAAATTGGGACTCTAATACCTGTAAGAATGAAATATGATATATACTGGGGCTGGGGCTGGGGCTCAGTGGTACAGTGCTTGTCTTGCATGTGTGAGGCCCTGGATTCGATCCTCAGCACCACATAAATAAAATAAAGGTATTATATCCACCTACAACTAAAAATATATATGTATTTTAAAAAGAAATATGATACATACCGACACTCTTTGTTAACTATATAAAGTGCTGCATGGGCTATACTTTTGTCTAGTTTCACACTGTGTCCTCTTCTCAGTGGACACTAAACTCCCATCATCCCCAGCCTCAGGCTGGAAATGCATTGTTGTGATGGGATTCCACAAAAGAGAATGAGTGTGAACCACAGCGAGAGAATTTGGAATGAAGTTTACCTGGAATATTGAAAGGAGAAAAGACCTCAGGGAGGTAACTGTCCAGAACAGCATGACAGCAGGGACTTCTAGAAACAAGTGGAGCCATGCAGCCGTGAGCAACCGTAACTGACTTGAGGGAAGGCTTAATATATATTTGCTGAAAGATTGAATGAATCTGTAATAAAGGAAAGAAAGAATGAATGTGAATGAATGAAATAAGGTTCCTCTCTAGAGTAGAGTGTTTTAAAGTCTATGGACACCAGGTGGCAGTACAAGGCAAAGAACACAAGAGACCAGGACTTCTGGCCTTGTCTAGGGACTGCCCTAGCAAAGAGCACCTCATCTGCATTTTACTGACTTGGAGGACCCGCTTCTCTTTCTACTATAGTATTGCAAATGATGACAGTTTTCCCAATGTTAAAGACACAGAAGCAGGCAGAAAAGAGTAGTACCAGGGAGGAGAGGGATAAACACATATGCCTAGTGTTTGTTTCATATTGTTCCTGGAATCTGAATCCTCCAGCTCTCAAAAGGGTATAAGAAAGGGAGAAATTGGAAGAATATATGAGCAGTCTGAATTAGAAAGCATTTAGATAGGGATCCATTCCCCAATACAGACTGATTGGGGAAAGAACTGGTGACAGAGCTTTCTTTTCTTTTTTGGTACCAGGGATTGAACTCAGGGGCACATCCCCAGCCCTTTTTTTTTTTTTTTTTTTTTTTGGTACCAGGGATTGAACTCAGGGGCACTCAACCACTGGGCCACATCCCCAGACCTTTTTTGTATTTTATTAGAGACAGGGTCTCACTGAGTTGCTCAGTGCCTCGCCATTGCTGAGGCTGGCTTTGAACTCATGATCCTCCTGCCTCAGCCTCCCAAGTGCTGGGATTACAGGCGTGTGCCACCATGCCCGGCTCTTTTTTTGTTTTTTAATCAAACAATGATACCCTCATTCATACCTGTCTCAGGACGTCTCAGACCTTGACCAATTTCTTCATAGAAAGGCCATAGCCTTTCCAGGAAAGCAAAAGCAAAGCAGAACTAGCTGTGTTGCTAATAGAACACTTCATCTTATTTTTTCATCTTTTTTTAAAATTTGCTTTAGTTGTACACAATGTGTTTTATTTGTACGCAGTGCTGAGGATGGAACCCTGGAGCGCTCTACTGCTGAGCCACAATCCCAGCCCATTTTTTTTTTTTTTTTTTTTTTTTTTGCTAGAAGAAAGAAGTTCTGCCAAAAGCCAAGGGACAGCCGGGCGCGGTGGCGCATGCCTGTAATCCCAGCACTTTGGGAGGCTGAGGCAGGAGGATCACGAGTTCAAAGCCAGCCTCAGCAATGGCGAGGCACTTAGCAACTCAGTGAGACCCTGTCTCTAAACAAAATACAAAAAAGGACTGGGGATGTGGCTCAGTGGTCAAGTGCCTCTGAGTTCAATCCCTAGTACCAAAAAAAAAAAAAAAAAAAAAAAAAAAAAAAAGCCAGGGGACTTTGAGTAAATCTTGTTTTATTTAAGGAAACCCTAAAAGTTACTGTGTAGCAAGCAGCTGCAGAGAGTTGATCATTCTATGTCAGCCTCCATAATGCAAGCCTCCCATGTCAGGAATACAGTGCCAGTGGACAGATGCTGTCTTAGCCAGGCACAGTGGCACAAGCCTATAATCCTAGTAGCCTGGGAGGCTGAGGCAGGGGGATTGTGAGTTCAAAGCCAGCCTCAGTGACTTAGTGAAGCCCTAAGCAACTCAGCATAGACTCTGTCTCAAAATAAAACATAAAAAGGCTGGGGATGTGGCTCAGTGGTTAAGCATCCCTGGGTTCAATCTCCAGTACCAAAAATAAAATAGAAGATGCTGTCTTCTCCTTAGCTCCATTTTTTATAGGTTTAGTATCTCTAAGACCAAAATCCCTCTTTTTAAAAAAATTTTTTTTAGTTGTAGAGGGACACACAATATCTTTGTTAATTTATTTTTTATGTGGTGCTAGGCAAGTGCTCTGCCACTGACCTACAGCCCCAGCCCCTCCTGTACCATTTTCATTCCACTGTTGCTCTGCCCAACAGAGTGATGCCCTCTCACTTTCCTTCAGCACAAGAGAACACAGATCACCATCCTCTTCTCTGACCTCTTTCCCTGCTGTGGGTTGTGATTTTTGTTCTTGCTTTCTCCAGACATCACTCTTTCCCATGGTGGAAGAAGTAGTGAGTATGTGCTTCTACTTTCACTGAACTCCTGCAGTACTTTATAATAATGCATATAAAGATCTTGAAACAGAATGCCCAATAAATGTCAGTGATTATCATTGCCATTGACAACTATATGCATTATTTTATAGTTTCAGAGAATTTTGACACACACTGCCTCTTTTTACCCATCCATGCTTTTTTTTTGGGGGGGGGGGTACTGGGATTTGAACCTGGAGGGGCTTTTGCCATTGAGCCACATCCCCAGCCATTTTTATTTTATTTATTTATTTATTTATTTATTTATTTATTTATTTATTTATTGGTACTGGGTATTGAACTCAGGGGCACTCAACCACTGGGCCACATCCCCAGCCCTTTTTTGTATTTTTTTATCAGAGACAGGGTCTCACTGAGTTGCTAAGTGCCTCACCATTGCTGAGGCTGGCTTTGAACTCGCGATCCTCTTGCCTCAGCCTCCCAAGTGCTGGGATTACAGGCGTGTGCCACCGCACCCGGCTCATTTTTATTTTTATTTATTTATTTATTTTTTATTTTATTTTTGAGACAGGGTCTCAGTAAATTGCTGAGGCTGGACTCAAATTTATGATCCTCCTGTCTCAGTCTCCAAGATGCTGGGATTGTAGGTGTGCACCACTATGCCCAGTAAAGCTTATGGTTTTCAATCACTTATTCCAAACAGAAATTCCTTTTGTATCTTTGATGGGTGGTAATTCATGACCAAACATTATATTTAGTCTTTTCTGACAGTTTGTTTTTCTTCATACCCAGTCCTAATCTACCTCCTTCTCTCTCTCTCTCTTTTTTTTTTTTTTTTTTTTGGTACCAGGGATTGAACTCAGGGGCACTTGACCACTGGGCCACATCCCCAGCCCTTTTTTGTATTCTATTAGAGACAGGGTCTCACTGAGTTGCTAGGTGCCTCGCTATTGCTGAGGCTGGCTTTGAACTCGGGATCCTCCTGCCTCAGCCTCCCAAGTGCTAGGATTACAGGCATGCGCCACCACGACTGGCCCTCCTTCTCATTTCTATAAAGATGTTTTTGTGTGTGTGTGTGAGTGTGTGTGTGTGTGTGTGTGTGTGTGTGTGTGTGTGTGAAATACTGGGGATGGAACGCAGGGCCCCACATGTTAGGCAAAGGCTCTACGCAACATCCAATCCTTCTCACTTCTAATCACAGGTTCTTCTGCACTATCAAATAAATCTGCCCCTCTTTTACACAAATGGCCCATAAAATATCATTTCTCCATAATCAGTTTTTTCCCACAATTCCCCACTTATGAAGACTTCTCTTTTAACTGGGTGCCGTGATCCCAGCAACTTGGGAAACAGGAGGATCCCAAGTTCCAAGCCAGCCTGGGCAACTTAGCAGGACCTTGTCTCAAAATTAAAAAGGAATAGCCAGTCACATCATGTCAATGTCTCCTAATGAGCTGAAGGTACCTAGATGTTCAGGGCTTTTGGATCTGAGTTATCATTAAACACCATTCCTCACATTTTTGGCCTTCTCCTGTACTCCTCATGTTTGGGAATTCTTCATCCTTCAATGATTACTCAGTTCAAGCCACCTCCTGGATGAAACCCATTCCTGATTCCACATTATCCCAACTGAATTGGATCTTTCTCTTCCCGTAGAATTTCTATTTCTATATTCTGAGCAGTAATTTCTGTCCTTGTTTTAACTCTTTAAATCAGGACATATGCCCCTTTCTTCTTTATGTCTCTTACTGCCTTGCACACAGGGAGAGCCAGAGAACATTTGTCAAATGAACAAATCTAGTAACTGGGAAATTTTTGTCTTTTGTTTCTAAATGCAAACCTGTATACATTCTTGTTAAATTTCTTAAACAGCTGGGCATGGTGGCGGTGGCGCACGCCTGTAATCCCAGCACTTGGGAGGCTGAGGCAGGAGGATCACGCGTTCAAAGCCAGCCTCACCAATGGCAAGGCACTTAGCAACTCAGTGAGACCCTGTCTCTAATAAAATACAAAAAAGGGCTGGGGATGTGGCCCAGTGGTTGAGTGCCCCTGAGTTCAATCCCGGTACAAAAAAAAAATTTTTTTAAATAAAAAAATAAAAATTCTTAAACAAATCCTTCCCACCTTCTCTATGATTTTTTTTTTTGGGGGGGTGGGTACATGTTGAACCTAAGGGTACCTAACCACTGAGCCACATTTCTATCCCTTTTTAATTTTTATTTTGAGGCAGGGTGTTGCTAAGTTGCTTAGGGCCTCACTAAGTTCTGAGGCTGTCCTTGAACTTCAATCCTCCTGCCTCAGCCTCCCAAGTCGCTAGGACCATGATTGGCCCTTCTTTATGATTTGAGGGCTATCTCCCTGTCATCTCACACAGTGCTTTCTTTGTCCAGTGCGCCAGGAACTGCATATTATCTCATTCAATAGCAGTCCTATGAGGTAGGCATGGTTTCTATTATACAGATGAGGAAATGGTCAGTGAGAGAGGGAAGGAGTCATACCCAGGATCACATAGTGTGAGGAGCCCAGGCTGGGGTCCATTCACACTGAGATCGTCCCACCTGACTCCAATGTCAGTGCTGTTTCTGTCACCCTATCTAAAGTAAAACGTGTCCTTTCTGGGGACCAGTTGTGTCTGGGGCAGTCACCCCAAACAGGCAGTCATTTGGTAGAGTTGCAGAGATCTGCCTCTGCAGATTGTCCTGTAAAGGATTAGACAGGTTGTCTGGAGCCCCTGCAGATTCTGGAGCAGGTTGGAAAGTAGCTAAGATGCCAACAATGAGGGTTGAAGGACGGAGAGGGCTAGAAGTACTCTCTGACCTTCTCTAGATCTTTGCTTCAATGCCATGTTCTCAATGAGACCTGACCCTCATTCCTTTTCCTGGTCTGGTCTTTTTTCTTTCTTTCTTTCTTTTTTCTTTCTTTCTTTCTTTCTTTTTCTTTCTTTCTTTCTTTCTTTTGGTCTGGTCTTTCTTTCTTTCTTTCTTTCTTTCTTTCTTTCTTTCTTTTTCTTTCCTTCCTTCCTTCCTTTCCTTTCCCTCTCTGTTTTCCCCTCCCCCTCCCTTTCACTCTCCTGTTCTTTCTTTCTTTCAAGTACTGGAGTTTGAACCCAGGGGCACTGTACCACTGAGCCCTTTTTTATTTTTTATTTTGGGACAGGGTCTCATTAAGTTACCCAGGCTGACCTTAAACTGGCAATCCTCTCGCGTCAGCTTCTTGAGTCACTGGGATTACACAGCACCCGGTTATATTTCATTTATTTTCCAGAGCAGTTGTCACCTTTTAATATATAACATGCATAATCTAATTCCCAAAGCAAAGGCTGGCCCACACTCCTGCTTCTAGTCATGGACTTCCAGTGAGACCTTGGGCTAGAAGGCACTCCCTCCCCCACAACCTCCCTTCCCCTTTTATGAAACTTCTTTCTGCAGCAATAGAGTAATAACACATAAGAGAACAAGTGTGAAAAGCTCACAGAATAAATGACTTTCAGATGAAATCAAATTAGTGTTTATGTGGATTTTTGTGTCCTTTTTCCCACAGTTCTGCCAAGGGAGGCATGAGAGTTAGATTTCAATAATTATTTCCCAACAGTCACAGGTGGGAGAAACTAAAGACTAGAAAGGGGACCCAAAAAAAAAAAAAAAAAAAAAAAAGGCTGGGGCCAAGGTGGCCTCAGGGCAGAGACAGCAGGATGGTGGGGCAAGGGACAGCCTGTCCCACACCTCCACAGGGGGCTGATCCTGAGAGACCCCCGAGCCCCGGGCCCGCCCCTCTCCCCGATTCCCATCGTCGCAGGCTCCCGAGAAGAATGCGGGTCAGGAACATAAGTGACCTTTCACACCTCAGACAAGCTAAGTTTGTTTTCTCCCTTTCTGTCCAGCTAGCAGCAGGAGGGAGGGGGAAATGGGATGGGCCTTGTCGAACTTTCTCCTGCTACAATACCCCAGAGGAGTTGAAGTGGAGGGAGTAAAGGATCTATTTATTTTGGCTCAGGAGGGACAATGTAAGCAGATGGTCTTTGATGGGATTAGCGGCGTAATCTCTAAGACCCTGGTAAATTGGAAAATGATCCATTATATTCCAGGAACCTTTGGCGGCTCAGGCTCCTGGGGAGGGAGGGACAGGGCCCGGGGGCACCTTGTTAGAAAGGACCCCCCTCTGGGAGCAGCCGAATCCTGCACAGAGAATTTGGGAAGAGGTTCGTTAGCTGTGTGAGGCAAGCCCCTCTCCTCTTGAGAGCGCGGAAAGGAAAATTCTCCCTGGGCCATCTCAGGGGCTCACTTTCCTCCATTTCCCAGGCCCCACTTTGGGATGTGCTGGGGTGTCTCCATCACTGTACCCTGGCAGTCAACCCTTTCCATTCCCAGGGTGTCCAGGCCACTCCAGGGAGAGAATGTTATTGAGTTTCTTGCTTGGAAGGTCAGAAAATTCTTAGAATCCAAATTCTATTTGTCCCTCTGCAATCTCCACCCATTTCCTATCCCTCACCTACACCAATCTAGCCAAGGTGACCTCCTCAGTCTCCTAGTACTTCAAGGACTTGGGGAGCCAGCCGGGAGAAGGCAAACTGTTACTTGGGGGAAGGGACTGGGGAGGAGGAAAAAATGTGAAAGGGAAGGTAAAAGTCTCCACTCTCTGAACTGACCTCCACCCCCCAGAGCCCAAACACCTCCAGACCTAAGATCCTCTCCAAGGAGAGAACGCTGGCCTCTGGGCTGGGCTGGGCAAGGGGAGACTCTTCAGTACCAGTGTGGTGCAACTGGAGGCATTGATGTAGTTTGGCTCAGAGACGCTATTTGAAGTATGTCTTATATAGCACCTTGCAGTTTATAAAGAAACTTTAATGGGCAGAATTTCATTTGGATTTGGCAACAACTGAGCGAGAACATTACAAAGATTGGAAGACAGGTCTAGCGAGGGGTGATGATTTGCCTAAAGTCAACCAGTTTGGAGACTGAGTTAGGGCTGAAACTTAACTTTTTTTTTTGACTCTGAGTCGGTGTCTTTTTTTCCCTTCTCCAATCTGCCATCTTTCCCCTGTCTGTGCATCCTCTGGTCACATGTAAGTGTGAACACACACACACACACAATTTCCTTGCTTTGACGCTCCCTGTCTTTCCCCCAAACACGCAAACATACTATGAATATTGCATATATTTCATATGTTTATAATCTGAATTAATGGGATAGCGTTATTATCTCAACTTTTAACCACTTCACCTAACATTATACTGTGAGATCTATTCATGTTGATAAATACAAGTGTAAATTTGGATAAATCCTTTAATGCACAACATTTTATTTATTCTTTTCAACACTTAAATCACTTCCCAAACTTTAGTTTTACAATCACTCCTGAATAGTTATCGGATTGGAATTGTATCACATTTATAGGTTTACCTTGCGATATTAAAATCCTAAACATTGAAAATGTGCATTTTTTCCCCACACATAGAATCTCTGTAAGTCTCTGAAAATAAATCCACATGTAAGGGGAGTGGGGTGTGGAGAGACAGAATGGCAATACAAATTATTTGATTTCAAATAGAAATTCCAACGCTTTTTGGTAAAGCACTTGCCTAGCATACAGGAAGCCCTGGGTTCCATTCCCAGCACTGAAGGAAAAGAAAAGAAATAAAGAAAAATTCCAACACTTTTGAATGTATTAACTTTAACTATAAAAAATGTAAATGATTAATGGTGGATGATCCAGGGGGAATTTGACTCAAAAGGTAAGTGTGCAAGCCAGGCATAGTGGCGCACGCCTGTAATCCCAGCACTTGGGAGGCTGAGGCAGGAGGATCGAGAGTTCAAAGCCAGCCTCAGCAATGGCGAGGCACTTAGCAACTCAATGAGACTCTGTCTCTAATAAAATACAAAAAAGGGCTGGGGATGTGGCCCAGTGGTCTAGTGCCCCTGAGTTCAATCCCTGGTACAAAAAAAAAAAAAAAAAAAAAAAAAAAAGTAAGTGTGCAGAGGCAGCCAGCAACAGTTATTCACCTCACCCTTCACACTCCCCACCACAAACAAGAAAATCCAAACATCCACACGACATTTCTGAATTGGAAGAACAGCTACTATTTCCTGAGTGTCTACGAAGAGCCATGAAGGCTGGGACTGAGTGCATGAATTCACTGAGTTCTTATCAGCACCCAGGGAGATATGTTTCCTTTTCCCCATTATACCTGTTCTAAAGAAGTTACAGAGAGGATAGGTAACTGGCGTAAAGTCCCACAGGCAGTGAAGATGGGGTAGTGCCCTCTCAGATTGTGCACATTCCAACACCTGCACCCTCTCCCAAGATGTCTGGCCTTTAAGTGGTCCTCTTCCGCCATAGCACCATGGGAGTTTATTCATCTCATGGCAGGGGCCCTCCAGGGAAGCCCTTCTTGTTCTCCTACCCTCCTCGGCAGGAGCTTCCCACTCCTCAGCTGATGGCCCACACCCAGACACCATCTAATACTCAATATGTGTACTGATGAGGTCCAAAACGTTCTGGGATGAGGTTGACTGACCTCCAAATCCAGGTTGTTCTCATTTGGACTAAGTGGAGTCAAATTCATTACTAATTCTGATTTTTTTTTTTTTTTTAACTGAAAGGACTTTGGGGACTCCAGCCCCAAACCTGCTTTATATAAAGGAGAAAAAGGGTGGGGGAAGTGACTTGGTCAGAGCCGCAAAGTCTGTCTTAGCAGTCTTTTAACCCACCAGTCCACAAATGGGAGGGGCAGGAGATGTCTGTTCAGGTGTTTGTTTCTTTGTTTGTTTGTTTGTTTTTTGAGAGTAAAACGACTCCCGATTTGATTACCCGACAGAGAAGTAAGTCCGGGCTTATTAAGATGGGTGCGCTCTGGACCAGGCCAGAGTCTCCTTGGACGTGATCCCAGAAGCGGCTCGCTGGTGCCTGACTCTGGAGGAGCTGGTCTTACTGGGTGGGTCTCCGAGGCAATTTCTCTGTGCCCAACAATGTTGCAGCTCCCATTGCCTCACAGTCCCTCAGTCCCCTTTGCCTGCCAACAGCTAGGGGTCGGTGGGGTCTACACGTTGCTAAATCTTTCTATCTTGATCCTACCCGGTACTGGGGACGCAGCGTCTAAGGGCACCATTTGGCAGCTTGGGAAGAAAAGGGAACTCGGGCTGATCCCAGCAGCAGCGCGGGGGAGGGGAGATGTCGGCGCCTCTGGGCAAACTCCCGGAGGGGACCGGCAGCATCTTCCACCGCCCTTCGTCGGCTCTTTTTTCCTTTCTATTTTTCCTCTCTTTGGCCTCTCTGCCTCTCTTGCCTGTTTCACTCTTAGCCCCCTCAATTTCTTATCCCCACCCCCATACCTACCTCCTGCCCGCTTGCCAGGCTTCCCCTCTCGCCCCAGCTTCTCCCGGTTATTAATTATTCAGCCCCTGGCCCCGCACCACCGCTGGCTCTTGCCGCGTGCAGTTTGAGCGCAGAGAGAAGCCGTCCCTTCCCGCCGGGCTAGGGTCCCGCGCTGTGACCCGGCAGTGGGGACGCGTTTTGCAGCACACCCCCCCCCCCCCCCCCCGCTCTCCGCCAGCCCCGGCTGACCCGAGACTCCGCTCGGCGCCACCAACTCAGTCACAGCGTCTACACGGGCCTAGCGGCCAAGCATTCGAACCCTAGGGAGAACTGACCCTGAAAGGTGGCGGGTTGGAGGATCGCTCTTGGTTTCATTTCCCCGGGGTGGGTTCGGCGGCGGAGCGGCGCGCCGGGGTAGCGAAGGTGGCTCTCTAGGTCCAGCCCTGTCGTCTCCCGCTGCTGGAGGCGGGTGCGGGTTAGCAGGTAGGCGGGCGGGACTCTTCGTTGGAGCCGGGTCCGGGAGCGGAGGGCGAGCGAAGATGCCCGGAACCCGGGCTTGGGCCACCCCACGGCGACACCCAGTCGCCCCGTCTAGGACCCTCTTCCCCGAGGGCGCCCTTTCTTTCCCATTTTGCCTCCTCGCCCTTTCTATCATTTAGTTTAACACCTTTAATGTCTTTGCTATATTTCCTTTTTATTTCATTCGGCATTATTGTGTCCCTTTTGATTTAACATTTTCTGTCTTTTCAAGTGGATTTTGGTTTTCTTTCTTTCTTTTTAAAATCGGTTCTCTTTTCCTTTTCCGCTCACTTCTCGCCCCGGTTCTGGCTCTTCCCCTGCTTTCATTTCCTCTCCTCTGCGCCCGCGGCCGTGAGGTTCTCCAGGCGGACAGCGTCCGCAGTGGGCGACCGGGGCGAGAGGGCAAGTGAACGAGTGTCCCACACACCTCGTTCTTCTGCCCCTAGTCCCCCTGGGGCCTCCTAGCCTGTCCACGCCGGATGCCGCGGCGGAGCGTGGACTTTGCTGAAAGCGGGAGCCTGCCGCAGTCGTTGCCGCGGGCGAGAGACCAAGCAGGGACGCGGGCAGGGGGCCATGCTGGCGTGGCGTACTCCATCCTGGCTTTGGCCTGGCTCCGGGGCAGGCAGAGGGCCAGACCCGCACTTTGCACAAAGAAACCCCAGGCTGATACACACTGGGAACCAGGGACCTGCAGATTGTCATCCACGAACCCCCCAATGCACTGAATTAACTGGGAGACTTACAGCTAACTCAAGCGTGTGCACACAACACACACTGACAAATACACCGAGACCAGCAAATATAACACACGAAGCCCCAAACTACATATATAAAATGTGGACATACACAGGATCATCGTAGTGCACATATAGCAACCTGGCACACACGATTGCACACTGCTGATAGACTTTGCACCGAGACACATGAACCTACTTGCACACACAGCGGCCCAGGGAGATTTCAACGGCTAACTCAACGCATCGCAGTGATTCTTGGGAGAAAACCCCCGCAGTGGGAAGGGGCCCTGCCTGTTTTCACCAGCAAAGACAGCAGTAGCCTAGCACCCAAAAACACCCACCCAGATTCACTATCCATGTATCTGAGGACTGAGTTTGCAGGGGCTCCAACACTAGCTGTTTGCTTAGCTCAGGATGCAAGCAAAATCCCAGAGCCAGAGCCCCAGAAATGAGCATCAAACCTAGAGAACCCTATGTGAAGCAGACAGAAACAGTTACGGTACCAAGAAATGGCACCGTGTTGCAACAGCACCAAGCAGGAAGCCATTTGGTGCCAGTATGGATTCCATCCCGCATGTATCACGCGCAGTGCTAGTGTTTGGCCAGGTGCCTATGTAGAGACTGTTACTTATGTGAAAACAAGCGGAGACGATCTATATGATTCTAGGAATAAAAGTAAAGTATGTACAAATATATGGACCAATATACACCCAGAGAGACATAAAGTAGAAAATCTTTTTCCAGCTCATAGCCATGCCTCTATGGCTAGGTCTGGTCATGTTTCCAGGGAACAGGTGACTGGAGCCATGGCAGCTCTGTGGTGAGGCTGGTTTATGGGAGAAACATATGTATGTATGAAATATAATCAAACCACCTTTGGGCTGTTTTAGGGGGATAAAAGAGCAAAGGGCTGTCGGAGCTCCGGAGCTCCGTCTATAGAAGTCTGAAAGATACCTTCCATAGCAGCTGTGAACGTGGTAGTCAGATACGCCTGGCCAAAAACAGAGCCTGTCTATAGAAAGTTATCAATGCACCCAGACCATACTGGATAAAAATACAAATCTGTTCACAGGCATATGTGGACCTGATTCACACAGAGAGGTCCTGACAATCAAGTCTGGCAAGAAACAGGCAATGTGAGGTTACAGATGTCTGGATTGCTAGAGAGATGAATTTTGTAGGAGAGAAGATGAGGTTAGAGATATTTGTGTGCATACACAGAGCCCCATAGACTTGGAACTTACTTATTGTACAGTAAAATTACAAAAGTAAGAAAATGCAAAGACCAAGAAAGAAGTGCTGGTGACTCCCCACCTCAGAATGTCAGGCTGCAAGGAGAGATCTCTATATGGCACAGCCCAGGGAAGAATCCATTGATTATCCTAATGACCCCAGTTTATTACAAGTGCAGAGGAATGTACCTGGTAACGTTACAAATCTACTCCCCAATCTCTGGGCTGAGCCTGGGGTAGAAACAGGCAGGAGTGAGGGCCATATTCCAGGTCTCTAACTTGGAATGGAAAACTGAAAGCTTGGCCCCTGGGGTTAGCTGTCTGTCTCTGGGTCTGCTCTATCCATGATCAGGTTTGTGGTTCCTCTCAACGCCTTTTGTAGGTCTGTCTCCAGGTCTCAGTCTCTGCCTCCCTTAGTTTCTCTCTGCTCAGTTTTTCAGTCTTTCTCTGCCTCTTCAGCTTTTGCGTTATTCTGTATTACACAGCCACAAAGAATGAGAAACAACTGGATCCAGGAGCAAATATAAATATAAAGGCATGTCATAGATTCAGAGATTATTGGCTATAAAGCCCATCTAGTTTACTATATATATATATATATATATATACACACACACATATATATATGTATATATATGCACACACACATACACACACACATATATACATACATACATATATGTATTCCATTTTTTGTGTACAAATCTAAGTACAGCCTTGAAGTTTTTTTTCCTTCTAGTCTTTTGGCTCTGCCTCATTGGTTATCTGTTTTTGTATTCATTTCTTTCAGGGACATTTCTTCTTTCCTTTTCCTTTTTCTATTTTTGGTATTAGGAATTGAATGCAGAGATGCTTTACCACTGAGTTACATCTCTAGCCCCCTTTTTAAAAAAATATATTTAGTTGTAGGTAGATACAATACCTTTATTTTATTTATTTAGTTGTGGTGCTGAGGATCAAAACCCATGGCCTCACACATGCTAGGTGAGTGCTCTACCGCTGAGCCACAACCCCAGCCCCCTATCCCTTTTATTTTATATTTTGAGACAGGGTCTTGTTAAATTGCTTAGGGCCTCACTTAGTTGCTGAGGCAGACTTGCTCCTCCTGCCTCAGCCATCAGAGTCACTGGGATTACAGGTTGCACTACCACACCTGGCACATATCTTCTTCATTATAACACAACACTCAAGACCCTTGGACTTCCCTAGTTTAAAAACCCTCCTCCCCAATATTACCTTCTTTGGAGTTTGCCTCAAGTGGACAACCCTTCCCACCCCACCCCCCCTTTTGAGGCAGAGATAGCAACATCACAAAAAGGAACTTGGAGACATTTGAAACAGAGATGCAGGTATCTCTAGGAACATAAAAAGGGCTTTGAGGTCAGTCAGACAGAAATTTTCCCTTAATCCAGTTGGGAGCTAAAGACCTCTTCTGAGCAGGGTGGAGGCAAGATTAGGATGGAGCTGTGGAATTCCTGTTGCCCCTCTGGGGCCAGCAGAATTCTACCCAGTGAGGCAGAAGCAGGGGAACACAACTCAGTAGAGCAAGTCCTGAGAAGATGGGGGGACCAATAAAACCTGCGAGGTTTCCAGCTTCCCATCCATAGATCTGGTATAATTCCTGAGGCATAGAAGAGTAGGAATAGGACAAGGGCGGCAGAGACTGAGGAGTCCAGAGAGGCCTCACCAGGGAGCCAAGTACTGACTCTCATACCATCCCCTGGGGAAGAGAAGGGGTTCGAGGACCTTGCCCACGGAGTTTGTGCTCATGTACTAGTTAGAATGAAGGAATTCACCAAAAGCCATTGCTTGGGGTTTCCAGACCATTTAGGAGGTGGTGGAACAAGGGAGGAAGGGTTTGCTAACATGGGATGTGCCTCAGCCTCTAGGTCCAGGATCTAGGGAGATCTGGAGTCCCCATGCTGGCCCCCAGCCCGGTGAACGTGATCAGCTCATCCCTCCACCCCCCACATCAACAGATCCTTGTTTTCACGCCAGATCTGGATTCTTTGTGCCTCGCTCTGTGTGAATTTGCGACTCCTCTGGCTCTGGCTCCCCCACTCCCCGTGAAGGGTGGTTCTGTCTCTCTGGTCTCTGTCTTTGCTTCGCAGCTTTTCTGGCTTCATCTGTCTCTGTTTTCAGGTCTCTGTCTCTCCATAACACCCCCTCCCCCTTTGTTAATTCAAAGGCTTCTCACTGAGCCCCTCCCCGCTCTTCCCAGAATAACATTGAGTAAAATGAGATAAAAACACCCGCCACCCGCCCCGTAGGGTTTTTTTTTCCTGTCCTACTCCCCTCAGCCCCCTCCTCCAGGACTACAACCCCCTCTTATAATGTCAGATAATTGCTGGTGTGCAGCTCTGAGGAGCCAGAGCTGATATCAGGGAAGGAGAAAGGGGGAGAGAAATAAATAATAATCTGCCTCCATTCAGCGTATATAGGTTACCTGATTTGCATATATGCTAATAATGCTATAATTATCCTGCTGTTCTGGCCTATGATCAAGTTCTATAAATACATAGGATAGAGAAGCTAGGCCCAGCAACACCACCCCCAAAATTATCAAGCATATGTATGTATATGTGCGCATTTATGTGTGGCTTCTCTTTGTTATCACACACACTCCCTTATGGATCTTAGCTCTTCTCTCTCAGCTGTCCTCCTGTGTTTGGAGGCAATTCCAAGGGAGGAGGAATGTGAAAACATTCCAGTTATATTGAATTCTTAGTATTCATTTCATTGTGAATATTATGGCTATTTTTAAGAAAAATAAAAAATTTTTCCAAAATTATTGAATGAGTTGTTACCACCTGAGTGCCCCCACCTCCCACAGGCCCACACTATGGGGTATGGGTTCGGGGATAGGGAAGAGGAAGCCCCCACATCTTCAGCCTATTGAGATGTTTCAGAAAGTGCTGTCAGGAAAGAGGAAGTGGATTTGCCTTGCCTAAATCTATCTCAGCCTCCTAGCACACTCTCCACTCCGGCAGGAAATCAGGGCAAGATGCACAGGGGGTGTGCAGTTTTTTTGGGTGATGGTGGCAGAAGCGGGGAGGAGGCTTGGAGGAACATAAAAGATGCAATCCACAGCTGTCTGCTTTTAATTATAATTATCCCCTTTTGCTTCCTTTCTGGCTAATGAGGGGGGAATTTAAATTTCCCCCCTTTTCTCTCCCTCCCTCCTTTCCCTGGAATTGAGGGGTGGGGTGAGTTCAGGGTCCTCCTCCCCTTCCTCCCCTAGCCTCTGGTTACTGGGAGAAAGGCAGACTCCAGAGGGTAGTGACAGTATGAAGAGATTTGTAGGAACAAAAGAAGGACAGGTTTGGATTGCTGGACACGTCCCAGAGTTGGAGAGACCCCCCCATTCCACTGGCACCCCCTCCCATCAACCCCCCAGCTCCCTAGACAAGGAACTCAATGTCTTCCAGCCGGTGAGAAAGGAGCTAACAGGAGCCCTGGTCTAGAGGGAAGGGGGAGGGAAGGGGTGGGGAGCTGGGGGGGGTGCAAAATTAGTCTCAAAGGATCTTTATTTCTGAGCTAGTGAAGCAGATGTAATCAAGGGGAGAGCAAAATAATCATAATGGGAAGAATGGGGGGAGGGTGAAGCAGGGCTGGAATGGGGGGACTGGGCCTGGACAGAGCTGAGAATTGGGGGGCAGGGAACTTTGAGTGGGGGAGTCTGTTGCTCTCTCTCGCCCCTCTAGAGTCTCCTTACTTTGAGTTGGGGAAAGAAGGACCAGGTCCGCAGACTCTGACCTCAGCCCTTAGAATCCCTCAATTGGAGCTTAGGGATGGCTGGGCCAGAAGGTGCCTGCGAAGGCACTAGGGAGAAGAGAGGCTCCCCCCCATCCCGCCCCCGAGTTGAGGGAGGTAGTGAGGAGAGGGGAGACTGAAAGCAGTGGGGGAGGGTAAGAGAGGGGAGCCAGCAGAGACTCAAGTGGCCTCCAGGTCTGTGGGACAAAAGTTGGAGGGAGATTTGTGTATGAGAGAGAAGGGGAGGGGGCCGTGGGGAAGGGGGGGCTTTGACAATGAACTTGAGACAAACTTCATTAGCATGCAGGCCTGCTGTCTGTCACGTCGAGCCCAGACCGAGTTCCCATGCAGGCCAGGAAGAGTGGGAGGGAGAAAAAAGGAGGGGTTGAGGGTGGGGGTGAAAGAGAGAAAAGAGACCCGACCATTGTACCATTCTGGGCCCCCAGCTTCCACCAAATATCGGGACCCCAGCCCTGGAAACCAACCCCCAAATCGCTCTCCCTCCTCTGAGAGCAAGATAATTTATCTCTCACTTTGAGTCTGTGGTCCCACCCCTCCTCTTCTGTCTAGACTTCCAAGTGCTGGCCCCCCCCCCCACCTCCAGCTCTCAGCCTTCATCTTCCAATTGTCACTTTCTCCTTCACAGCTAAGATCTGGATTTTCCATTAATTCAGCTGACAGTGTTAGGAGCCTGAGGGAGGTTTGGAAAGGGGGCACTGGAACACCCCAAACCTTTAAATGGCAAACTGTGCCCTCTTTCTATGACTTCTTATCAACTCTGCTCCCCACCCTACAGGCTCACATCATGGAATCACTCTCTCAAGTTCAAAAGCAAATGAAAACTTGGAAGAACCCAGGGATAGGGGTACTTCTGTCACACCCTTTCTCTTGTTTCCTTTGGGGACAAGGGTGGCCTGGAGGAACAATAGCATCCCTTAGCCCCTTCTTCCTTCTTCAGGTTAGAAAAGGCACTAGAGGGAGGTGGGGAACACAGTGCAGATGACAAAGACCCCCTTTTCACACGGGCATGAAAAGGAAGAAGGAGGGGGGGCTTCATGAGAATGGGCTGTTATTTTGGTGGTGATGGTGTCTCCAGCTAGGGGCAGTACCCCCTTTTTGCTGCCTTTCCAGGGAGAGCAGCAAGAGAAAGAAAGAGAGGCAAGCGAAATTCCTGAATGGATAGACAGATGCTACGTCACCGGAGCCGCATCCTCCACTCCACAAGAGGCTCGGAGCAGGGGGGAGACGGGCAGTCCAGCCGCAGGGGCCACCCGCGCAGTCTCTCCTCTTCACAGAAGCAGGGTAAGTGGTCACTGGGGTCCAGAGAGGATCCTAGCTCCCTCAGACATCTGGACTGGGGGTGGCAAGGGAACCCCTAAGCTGAGTCAAAGCACCATAACCTCCCTACTTTGCCTACTGGCTAATGGAGTCTGGTGCAACAATCACAGAAAGAAAAGGCTGATAAAAGATTCAGGGGGTCCCCAAAAGGGATGAGGCATGTGAGCGGAGGAGGAGTTGGCAAGTGGGGTTTCACCTCCTGCTCCTGGGCATCCATCACTGAGCTGAAGGCAGTGGCCCTGCCCAACCGCCCAGAGCGCCTCTTGGTCCCCCTCCTTCCCCCAGCCCCTGCCAGCCCAGACAGCTCACTAAGTTTGTCAATGGGATTGGGGGGGACTTTAGGGTCACGGTGCTACTGATCCTATTAATCCGCCCCTCCCTTTTCTCCACCAGACATGGCCAACATCTTAATGCTTGCAGCAGAGGAGAGGCAGGAAGGAAGATTGTAGTGCAGACGGGAGGGAAGGGGAAAAATGGTTCTGTATTTGGACTCCTGACCTTCTTTCCTCGCCTCTGGCTCTTATTCTTCTCTGCCCCAGAGACTGCAGGTTTTAGGGGAAGAAAAAGTCTGAGGGACTTTGGGGTGGGGGAGGGAAAAGGAGCCACGTTTCCAGGAAGGTAGAAGCCAGAATTGGGAAAAACCCAAAAATATTTTTAGATTTAGATTCATTTTAGATTTAGATTCATTTCATTCCTCTTCTTCACCTGCCCCCATTCCTTTGAGCTAGCAGGTAGGAAAGGGGCTGAGAGTAGCTTAAAGGCAAGCAAGGTTTTGGGACCAATGTTTGGGTTCTAGAAGTGGGGAGAACCCACCTCAAACCCCTCCAGATCCATTTAATGGAGGTGTTTTGTCTTTTTGGTGTTATTAAAAGGAGGGCTAGGGATATGGAAAGATGACACTATCCTGAGCCTAGTCTCCCACGGACTCTGTTCTTTCTGGGAGACAGGCTGGGATCATTGTGGGGCAGGGGAAATCAGAACAGAGCTGACCATGCCTGGTGCCCCAGAGGCCAGATTACTGGGAGAGGCCGAGGCTGCCCGCCGTCATACAAGCACTGCGTTCCTTACCATCACGTTCCCCTGGGCATCATGTATGCCTTGTGGCCACATGGGAGGGCAGAGGTCAGTGAGGAGAGATCCAATGGCCCCAGGGACCCCAGAACTCTCATTGAGAGTGGAAGAAGGAGCCAGAGGTTCTCCAGCTGTCCTTGTGCCTGTTTTTTTGCATGTCAGCAATTGGCTTGGGGTGGGGTGGCCCCTTCTTTGGTATGAAGCTAACAGTTCCAGACTGACACATCCCTTTCTGAAATGTATGGACTGGTGGCTCTGAGACATGGGGTGGGGGTTCAAGTGATGATTTGTGGGTGTGAGAACTGGGGAGGAGGCATTCAAAGCACCTCTCCTAGAAATCAGGCTTAGATTTAAGCTTATTCCTGCTCCCTAGTACCTTTTATTCCCCCATCTTCCTCTGAATGTAGACAGGTTATCTTTCTGAGTTAAAAAAATGAAAGAAAGAAAAAAAGAATTAGTTGTGGAATTGAGTTTGAGGTAGAAGAATTCATCAGCTTACCCCAACACACCCAGGTACACATAAATACACATAAATAGTATTTTAGGAGCTAGGCCAGCTGTGCTATACATGTGATTACCCCAAACCCTAATTTAAACACAAGAACAAAATACTGGGAAGATGAGACTATACAGGATGGACTGAGATCCATACCCAACATTAAAATAATAATAAATAACTACACTGTATTCACACCTTTTGTGTATATAAAAAAGAGAGGGAAGAAATTGATAGCTACAGGATGTCTTTATGGATCCTGAGAGATGTACATGGATAGGTGACAGGTGGATAAGTAACGACGGAGATGGGTAGAGAAAGCTAGAGAAATAATGTGATTGAGAATATCTTAAATGTGCAGAGTACTTTATAGTTTACAGTGTCATTAGATCTAGACAGACACAAATACATCTCTAATCCCAGATCCTTCCTTTTATCCTAAGTGTGCTTTCTGGTAGACTGAGCATCAGGGATCAGTGGGTGAGGAGATGTGTCCTTTGGACAGAGGATCACTTCTTTATGTCAAAGTCAGAGGTCTCCAGGGGCTCAGTTCAAACCCCTGGGCCTGCAGGTTTTCCACGGAGACACAGGAGGTTGTGAGGAGAGGCAGGGTTTGAGTCACCCGGGCAAGTTGGAGTTGGAGCACCCTCTGCTCATTTTTAGGCTTTTCTCCTTTTGCCACCTCCCAGGGCAGCCTGGAGCTCTGGTGATTGAAAGGGGGAACCTAGAATGCCTAGGTGCTGGACGCAGAGTGCTGGGGGAGAGTGGTAGAGAGACTGGGGGCTATTAGGTAAAGGGGACTGGTGCTACCCTGTGGGCTCTAACCTTTGTATTCTCTCCTTTGACAGGAGCTGGGCATCCAAGAAGAAGCAGCCTCATTTGTTTCTGGTGTCATAGAAGGTGGCCACCTTTGACTTTTGGGGTATTTATTTTCTTGTTGTTTGATGGTGGGATCGGGTAGGGAAATGGATCCTGTATCATCTTTTTCTCCTGCACCTCTCCACCCCACACCTGAACTCTTTGACCTTCTCTGTAGTAAGATCTATGTACTTAATGATAATGGAAATGGAACAAGGTAGTTGTATGCCACCTTGCATTCAGTTCTGTGACCAAAAGGAAAGGCATTGGAGACACAGGAAACTTGTTTCCCCTTCCCCCATAGGCTCCAGAGGGCAGAGATGGAGGCCAGTTGGCCTTGGGGGAGGTGGTTGGTTGGGGAGGGGAACAGAACTTTCTGTTCATGGATGACAGTAAGAAAGGTTAGAATGAATTCAGAAAGGAGGAGTTTGAGGTGGGGTGAATGGGGCCATGGGAGCTTAAGCAACAATGAGTGGGTGTGTGTTCCCAGCATACACCTGTGAGCATCAGGAGGTGATACTGCTGGGAGTCTTTGCCATTGTACTAGGTTTGAGTGTGTGTAATGAACAGCACCCTTGCACATACATGCTTGTGCCCCTTGCGGAGGCCATTTGCTGATGACTGTATGTCTTGTAGAAAGGGCCCCATCTGGATGAACCAGTCAATCCTCCACCATCTCTGCCATCTTTTTCTCACCTCCCCAACAGCATAGGGCTCCCAGGCAGGTAAGCTAGTGTGTAGGCTCAAGGACAGAACTGGAGTCAGCTAGGGAGGCAGTGCTTAGACAGGCCTGAAGAATTTCCAGGCTGGTCTTTCCATGGCTGGAGAAGGAAAAAAACAAAACAAAACAAAACACCCTTGTGGAGAGGAAGGGTAAAGGGTGGTATTTCTCAGGCAAAATCCTCCATATTTTGTCTCCATGAATTCTAAACTTATATGTTCATATGCATAGACATATACATGTATATATTTTTTTTTCACACAGCCTCAGCATTTTTTAATTGCCAATTCTATTTGGCATGATCCCATGATCCCACAGACAATATAAATATTCTATAGCAAAAGAACAATACATGATAATGTTCATAATACCATGCACTTAATAGACAGAAATAAATATCTGTACACACCTTCCTTCAAATACAGCCTTCATCTTTATCTTCAAGGCAAATTAACCTGGTAATTGAAACAAAGAAAAATATGCTTTTTATCTAATTGCCTGAATATTTCAAGAGAGTGGTTTACTGCCGAATGTATTTTGGGACCCAGATTATAAAGATCTGTCCAAAAGCTGCATCCATAAAGCATAATTCAGGCCATGTTTTCCTCCACATGGGCCTCTTCGGGCACACAGACAATAGGTGGGCAGCTATGGGGATGGGGGTGGGGATAGGCACTGGCAAAGAATGCAGGCTCCTAGGCTAATTGAAACTCTCACAGACTCACATCAGCACAGGGATCTGGGGTGCTCTCTCCAGAGTCCCCCAGAATTTCCCTGAAAGGACTCAGGGTGTGGTTCACAGACACACTCCAGCAGACTGTGCTGTGCGCTGGAAGCAGAGGGCTCTGCTCCAGCTGAGGCCTTCCTAGGGAGACCAAGACTGGTGAACCAACCCGAAATGGCACCTAATGCACCTATTGTGCTCCAGCTATTAGCCTTTTACAGGTCTGCCATATCCCATCAGCAGAAGGGTCTTCCCTGGTCAAAGGAACTATGGAATAATCACAGCACGATGGACACAATGCCCCTCCCCCACACCCATACACAAATTCCACAGAACACAACTGATCAATACCCTCATTGATACACCAACATCTACCATAATGCACATGACCACATGCTGGCAAACCCAGACTTGCAGACACAGGGACCCACATACCTTTACTAATTTATCAATTGCTCCTCCACTAAGTGTTTTTTTTTTTTTTAAACCACCAGGAATTGAACCCAGGATGCTTAACCACTGAGCCACATCCCCAGCCCCTCCCCCTTTAAAAAATATATATATGTGTATATATATATATATTTTTTTTGTTGTTGTTGTTGTTGTTGTTGTTTTAGAGACAGGGTCTCACTGAGTTGCTTAGGGCTTTGCTAATCTGCTGAGGCTGACTTTGAACTCTTGATTCTCCTGCCTCAGCCTCCCAAATTGCTGGGATTACAGGTATGCACCTGCCCTCCACCAAGTTTTTTGGCATACTCTGCTGAAAGTTTGCCTGCTTTGTCTCCTCCTGTAGGATGCCTAAGTCAGAAACTGTCTCCGTCCTTAAGGAGGCTGTTTCCTTTGCCACCCTCAAAGTAGTTTCAACATGGCCCAGGGTACAATCCAATCCCAGTTAACATGACAGTGGGGAGTTTTCTGCTTCTTTCATGGTTAATAACCCTGTCCCTATTGGAATAAAGACAGTTGCTGCTCCACTAGTTTTGCATCCCTGCACATAAGCGGTGGGAGATGGGGCTGTCCAGTACACCCAGGTAAAATCAAACAAAAATTGACTTAATCTGTAATCTGGAAAGAGGTGGGGTTTCAAGTGGACAACACCAGGGCAATTTAAACTAAGCTCTATTTTCTTTTGGTGGTGGGGGGATTGTCTCTTTCTTAAATTGGACACTGTTTGGATTGAACTACCTCGGAAGAACTCAAAGTCACATTAAGAGGCATGAGGATATTGCTACTTGGGGGAAATTTTGTCGTACATATTTTCAGGAGTCAGCTAAATGTACCCATTGTCTTTTTTTAGGGGAGGGGCCTACCAGGGATTGAATTCAGGAACGCTAGGCCACTGAGCCACATCCCCAGCCCTATTTTGTATTTTATTTAGAGACAGGGTCTCATTGAGTTGCTTAGTGATTTTGCTGAGGCTGGCTTTGAACTCCTGATCCTCCTGCTTCAGCCTCCATAGCCACTGGGATTACAGGTGTATGCCACCGTGCTGGCTCCAGCTTTTTTTTTTTTTTTTTTTTTTTTTTGTGGTACCGGGGATTGAACTCAGGGGCATCGACCACTGGGTCACATCCCCACTTTTTTGTATTTTATTTAGAGTGTCTCACTGAGATGCCTCGCCATTGCTGAGGCTGGCTTTGAACTCGCGATCCTGCTCAGCCTCCCGTGCTGGGATTACAGGCGTGGCCACCGCGCCCGGCTTCCATTCTCTTTTGATGTTGATTTTTGAGAAAGTCCAGCTGAGTCTGAATTTGGCCAGTAGGGATGAAGGTACAGACTTCTCCACTGTACAAAGAAAGCTTTGTTGTTCTCTCCCATTTCCAACAAAAATACAGGGGTGGCTGAAAAAGAAGACAGGTTTAGCTGAGTATTTCCATATATCTGAAAGGTCCAAGTCAGGGTAAGAGGTTGTGGAGATTAGCTTGACGCCACAGATGGCAGGTTATGTTGGTGAAAATTGGTGAGTGAGGAAAAGGGGACAATATTAGTAGCAGGACGACTGGCTCTTTCTCCACAAGCTGGCCTCAACCTCCCAGTGCTGGAGAAATAGAGGAGGGAAGGGAGAAAGGTTTGCTTACCTCGCCTTCAAGGGATTTTATAGGAGGGTAAATGGGGGGGGATACTTGTGAGGGAAGTTGGTAGAATGTCTGGAGAAGTGCAGGCCCTATTTAGAATGGCTGGAATGTCTGGAGAGGAGGAGGCATCCTATGAAGGGGTGTGAGGTGGGTGTGCTGAGAAATCTTTGAGGGGGTTGTGGGCATAGAGAGGAAAGGCCAGAAGGCCTGTTGTTTCTCTGGAGCCCTAATGGGATGCATTTGGGGAATGTATTGGCAACATGCTGGTAGGTTGGTCTGTATGTGAGAATATTTGAGAAGCATTTCCTTTTTCTGCAACTGTACTGCAGCCACAGGAACCCCCAAGCTCCCACTGTGTACTCCATTCTGAGTTGTAAGTAAGGGGGCAGGAGGAGACAATGTAAGGAATGGACACTTTGCTTCCTTCTTTACGCCCTCACTATCTACTTTTGTGCTTCCAGCTCTGGAAGGATGAAGTATTGCTGTCCTGGAAGCTTCTAGAAAGCCTTTCCCTTGGATAAGGGCCTTGAGACCCTGGGGAGGCTAGCAGGAAAAATGCTGTGCCAGCCCCCCCCCCCAATGCCCTGGGGAAATCAGGCCATGTGCTTCAGCTTCATACTATCATTCTGGATTGCTGGACTTTATCCCATTTCAATCTGCCCTCACCCCACAGTCTTGCTGCCAACATCAATGGCAGTGATTATTTAGACATGCACCATTCTTTGAAGGAAGCACCAAGTTCAATCCATTGTCCATCAGTTTGTGTTTAACCAAAGAGAATAGGGTTCAGGCTTGACTTTGTTCTGGTCTGTGCAGTCCCTCAGATAAAACAATCTGAGCAGGTCTGACCTACAATCAGTGGTGCTTGAAGTGCTCCCCTGGTGACCTAGTGTTCAAGGATCCCTGGTTATAGAAGCTGGCCCGTGTTAATCAGACCAGTAGGCTCCAGGTATCTGAGCCAGTATCTTAGCAGAGCTCCCTGGAGAAGGGTGAGTGGAAGGGTGGAGTCCACCGCAGGGATTCAAACTGCTTTCTGCCAGGCATCCCGGTTCTTAGGGGCCCACTGGATCAGAAAGCTCTGCGCGGAGGGCTTCTTGCTGGCTGGCAGCTGTGTACCATCCAAGATTTGGTTCTGATTCTCCAATCCAGGTTGAACCTGGAATGCCCCGCTGGGCCAGATGGGGAGCCAGGTTGGAAAGTTGCCGGAGGGCGGAGGGCGTTCTTCCTCCTCAAGCCCCAGAACTGGTATGAAGGATGCCTGTGCAGAACTTGAGGTTAGAGTGCACCGGTGGCAAAAGGGAAACATGGCCTTACTAGGGCGTCCACGGCTAGGCCTAATTCTGCGGGTTTTGCCCAGGCTAATGCCAGCTGGGATCTTAACCCCCAGACTCTCCTACCTGGAACTTTGGTGCTGTGAACAGGTTCAAGAGATATTCCCATTTCTGCAAGGCCGAAAGGAGATTTGGCCTCACTTAGAGCCCCGTGTCTTCCAGCAGGAGTCCCGAAGTCCCAGAATCTTTCCCTCACTGTTTGGAGTTGAAAACCAAAAACGACAGAGGTTCCTGTCCATACTGAATATTAGAATCACAGTTTGGGAAGGATCAGAACCTGAGAAGCACAAAGAATATTCTGATGGGAGAAGGCAGAGAAGGGTAGAGTCTCTAGTGATCCGGTTCTTTTCAAGGGGATTTCACCGGATCTCTTTTTTGACTTTGTGCATTGGTCCTAGTGCACCATACCTAGGACCAAAATGGAAAATGTAGGACCCACAAAAAGAGTGAGGCTCGTGACCAAAACCACAAGTGGCAATGGATTAGACATGGCAGGCAGTTCTCGGGGGTGAGTGAGGCACTAAGAAGCTGAGAATCAGCACACAGATGTAGTACTCCCCCGCAACAAACCATTCTCCGGGAGAGGGACGCCCCAATTGCGCGTTGTGGCCCGACCTGGTAAGGGGGAGGGGCGGGGCCGACTGGGGAACGAGGCGGTGACGTCAGACTAGATAGAACCAATCAGAGGCTGCCCTGGGGAGGGAGTGTGAAAGGATGAATGAAAAGTCCGGAGCCGGAGCACGCCCGGGCCAGAGCAGCAGCAGAGGCTGAAGAGGGAGCCGGGCAAGTGAGACCCGCTCTACCCTGCTAGCCTTGGCACCGCTGAGGCTAAGAGCCGAATGGGCTTCTCCGCCCTGGCTTCCGCTGAGCCCTGGCACTCCAGACTCAGCCCCATGGCGCTCCTTGGAAGGGGACCCGCCGGCAGGACCGCGCAGGAGAGACGGATGGGCACCCTGGGCTCGATGTAAGTGGCCTGGCGGGTGTGTGGGGCAGGAGGTGGGCGAGCGCCTGGGAGTGGAGCGTGCTGTGCGTCCGCCACGAGGGGCCAGCGGAGCTCCACACCCTCTACCCGGCTCCCAAACCCTCCTTCTTGTGGATTCCGGTTCCCGATATCACCCCCTGCCAGCCCCTGGGGCATCCCTCGCCTGAGACCCCCGGCCATTTTCACAGCCCTGGGTGATTTCTGATCTTCTTTGTACAAAGCCGTGTCTCTGGGGCTTTCTGCGGGGCCTGGAACTCGACTCACCTGGCCACCCTGCGCTTTCCTCCCCCAACGCCGTCACACGGGTGATCTCTTCCAGGACGGTGTCTTTGCCCTTTCCTTCTTCCCTTGCAAGACTCGCCTTGGGGTCTCTGGTTCGCCTTCTACCCCACCCCCACAGCCTTACCCCTCTTTGAGTCGCGGGAATTTCCCCGCGCCTCCGGGATTTTACCTCCAAGGCTTTCGGGGCCCGCTCACCCTTTCAGTCGGCAGCTTGGATCCAGCTGTTTTCTCTGCACGGGCTGCGCTTCGCTTTCAACGCCCTTGCGAGTTGGAGACCTGGCTGGGTTGGCTCTGCGGCTCCGGGCTCTCACCCCACGCAGAGGCTCAGGCTCCGCTGAAGGCTCAGGCTCTGGTTATCTGGTTATCCGATGCGCTCTCCATCTTCCAGAGGAGGGCAATGGAAACCCGGTGAGGTTAGGGAGGCCTCTACATCGGCCCCTGCTGTCTTCCCGGGTGGCACGAAAACCCGCAAGTCCCTTCTCTGCGGGACCAGAGGTACTCCCGCTTCCGGATCGAAAGAGGGAGAGAGGGAAATGGGGCGTCAGAAGCTTCTGGGGTCAGTCCCTGGACCTCGACGCCATAGGTCATCGCTTCCTTTCTACGCTTTTTTCAGCTGTCTAGTCTGTAACTCTGTGTCTGAATCTTTTGGTCTTGGACTCCATTCCCCCCCTTCTTTCTCCCCCCCCCCCCCCAAGCGTGTATCCTCTCCCAACTCTCAACGGCTGGCGACGCGAAGCTGCGGAGGTACTGGCGGCAGCGGCAGCGGCAGCCTGGAGGCTGCGTGGAAGAGGCGGCGGCGGCAGCCAGGAGGCGGGGTTGGTTGTTATCTTTGGTTATCTAGCTGTATGAGTGGTGTGGAGTCTTCATAAAGCTAGATAACCGAAAGTAAAAATAACCCCATACACTGCGCAGAGGGGCCCTGGGAAAACTGGCCTCTTAGGCGGGCGGGGGATACCTGAGCGAAGGGCTGGATCCTCGTGGAATGACAGCCGAGGGAGGCTGCAAGAGGACCCAGCAACCCAACGGCCTCCAGACCCACACTGGTCGCGGTGACTTTCAACCCCCCAAACCGGGTCTGCTCAGGTAGGAATCGCCGTCGTATTTCACTTTAGCCAGGCACAATATTCTATCTTCCCTCCCCAGCCCCGCTGAGTTCGAAGGGAGTAAAGAAGCCATACGTGGTCCCCTTTGGAAGTCCCTGCTTAGGACGGGATGATATAGTTCACTGGCCAGGAAGCTGCTCCAGGGGAAAAATCTGTTGAAATCTAGGTGCAGGGTCATGCGGGATACGCCTGGGGCTTCTGAACCAGCCTTCTCCGGAGCAGGACCTGGTGAGCAGTTTACCCCAGGCTGTAAGCAGCTGGAGGGGGGGGGGGGGTCGTAGGATGTCATCTGAGAACCCTGGTCTTTGCTTTGGTCAACTCCCTGAAGCCATATGGGGCTATCCAGCTTGGTTGGAAGCTGAGAAGGTCAAAGTGGAATAGGAAAAGGGGATAGGACTGCGGTGACTAGAAGAAGAAGCAAAAATCAAACACACCCAGGACCGAGTGGCTAGAAATTCTTTTGCTCAGCCTGAGTTCTGGGGCAATGGAGAGAAGACTCCCTCTGCTCCATTTCCATATTCTTTCCTCCTTGGGACTCAGGATCCAAGTGATGTCTTAAAAAGATTCTCACAACACTGTGTGGTTAATGACCAAAGGAGTTGAGTCTGGGTCTTTCAGGGCATTCTAGGGCTTCCTCCCACCCCAGCCTTACTTTTGAAAGTCACATCTAAGAAGAATAAATGCCTTCAAGGAGCTCCGAGGAGCTCAAACACAAAGAAATGTGTAGCTTAGTATCTATGCTGCCCAGAGAAAGCAAAGAATTAGATTAATCAGGGCCTTTCCTAAAAAAAAAAAAAAAAAAAAAAATCCATTTATCTGGCCTGACCTAAATATTTTAAGCAAGAGTATTTAGGTGCAGCTGAGAGGAGGAGGAATATCTAGAGTCACCTAGTAGAATAAAAGTAACTGGCCAAAGCTAGAAGTCACCCCTCTGCAATTATTACTGATCCCCATTGCAACACTCAAGGTCTGGCATTCCAGGAAACAGGCAGTAAGGCATAATCAAGGGCAAGAAAAAATGGGCAAAATCACCTTGTACAGACTCCAGTTTCCGGGGTGAATTTAAATTTTCCTCCTAGGACCTGATTTTTTATAGCTAGATGATAATGATTCAATTATATATTATGTGGGAGAAATATTGGAGAATCCAAACTCAAAAAATTGGGCTTCTGGGAGCCTGCAGTACATATGTCTCCTCCCCTTAGAGATTTGGAAGATGGAGAGATAATCAACCTCTTGATTTTTCAGCCACTTGGAATCTGGGTTTTGTGGAGGAGATGTAAGCGGAGATTGGACTAGGAAGAAAGAGCAGGTTTTAGGCAGGGACTGATAATCCCTAACACTAGCTCTGTCTGTATGCCTTTCTTTGATCTTCCAACACTGGTGAGGGAACTGTTATTATCCCCATTGTACAGATGAGGAACCATGGACCCAAATGAGTTGCTAATGTCACTCAATGGCTTCCAACCCAAAGCTCTTTCCACTGAACTCGCCTGTGGGAAGAATTGGGGAGTATGAGGAACTGGGATGGGGCTGGATTGAGGAGGGAAGGGGCATCAAGAGAGGGAAGAAAAGCCGGGCGTGGTGGCGCACCCCTGTAATTCCAGCACTCTGGGAGGCTGAGGCAGGAGGATTGCGAGTTCAAAGCCAGCCTCAGCAATGGTGAGGCACTTAGCAACTTAGTGAGACGCTGTCTCCAAATAAAATACAAAAAAAGGGCTGGGGATGTGACCAGGTGGTCTTGTGCCCCTGAGTTCAATTCCTGGTACCAAAAAAAAAAAAAAAAAAAAAAGAGAGAAGGAAGACAAAGAAGAGCCAAGGCTGGGATCTTGGTAGGGAGGAGAAGAAGCACCAAGAAAGACAGGCTTCCTGTTTTGGGGGTTGTAATTGTTAGGGTCTTGAGGGGGAGGTTGTTTTGGTTTTGTGATGCTGGGGATTTAACTCAGGGCCTCAAGCAGGTGAGGCAAGTACTCTACCACTGAGCAACATTCCTGCCCCATACCCCTTTTTAAACTTTCATGCAGCTTGTTGGAAATATGTTTGGAATCTACCAAGCCTCATCCACAATAGGTTTATATTGTCAATATTGTCTCTTATGGGCACTATAGGATCTCCAAAGGAGAATAAAGGAACTGAAGGGTTGTACCCTACAAGTTAAGCACATCTATAGAAAAAAGAAATAGAGGCCACAGGGATATGAGGGTGAGGGTTGTGTCCCCCTTGTGTGTGCATATGGCATGAATGTGTTGCTGGGAGAGTGATGGGTAACTATGAGCCATGTGTCTTTTTGTGGGCGTGGGAGACCAAGTGGTTCATGAACTGGTGTGAGGTTGGATACGTGCAGCTCCATAGTCACTGTGGAAGCTTGTTTGGGGAATTACGGATGCCTGGCTATGTATAGGTAAATCCATTATAAGAACAGACACTCTGGGACTTAGCACTTTTATTTATTTTTTCTTCTTGAGGTGCTGGGGATTGAACCCAGGTCCTCCTGCATACTAGGCAAGCACTCTATCACTGAGCCACACCCCAACCTGACCTTTCTTTTCTTTATACCAGATAGCACCTTCGTCTTCCAGTTAAACCCAGTGGGAAACCTGGTAGAACTAGGAGACTTTCATTTTTCTTTCTTTCTTTTTTTTTTTTTTTTTTTTTTTTGGTACCAGGGATTGAACTCAGGGGCACTGGACCACTGAGCCAGATCCCCAGCCCCCTTTTTTTTTTTTTTACAGATTTTATTTAGAGACAGGGTCTCACTGAGTTGCTAAGTGCCTCGCCATTGCTGAGGCTGGCTTTGAACTCGCAATCCTCCTGCCTCAGCCTCCCAAGTGCTGTGATTACAGCATGAGCCACCACGCCCGGCTTGGGAGACTTTTTTGACAGAGGCTCAGAAGAGCCTCACCAGCTACCAGTTAGGAAGATTCCCCTGTTGTATTATCATGCCTCTGCCTGTGTCTTAGCATTTTCAGTTTTATTTTTCAGATCTAACCTGGCATAGTGACACATACCTATAATCCCAGTGATCTGGGAGGCTGAGGCAGGAGAATTGCAAGTTCAACACCAGCATGAGCAACTTAGGGAGACACTGTCTTAAAATAAAAAAATAAAAAGGGCTGGGGATATGGCTCAGTTGTAGAGTGCTTGCTAGGGTTCAATCCCTAGCACCCCCTCTCCCCCGGAAAAATCCCAGATGTTTCAGGTCTCACTACCTAACTTACTGAAAATCAAATTCTAAGCTGGTGCCGGGCGCGCGGTGGCGCATGCCTGTAATCCCAGCATTTGGGAGGCTGAGGCAGGAGGATCGCAAGTTCAAAGCCAGCCTCAGCTGTGGCGAGGCACTTAGCAACTCAGTGAGACCCTGTCTCTACTAAAATACAAAAAAGGGCTGGGGATGTGGCCCAGTGGCCCAGTGCCCCTGAGTTCAATCCCCGGTACAAAAAAAAAACAAATTCTAAGCTGGTTTTTTGATCTGTTTTCCCCCTCGACCCTTCATCCTAAATGCTCTCTTATGGAATTCTCAGTCCAAACAGTTAAAGACAACTTTCTCTAAAATATTTGATTCAAATTTTACATGATCACCCACACCCTCACCCTGGGACACAATTTTTTTTCCAGTTCCAGGCATCAAAAGGGTCTTGCTGACAGTCATGAGAATTACCATACTCAGGAAGCCTAGGGAAGAGAAAACAGAAGGAGCAAATGTGACTGAACCAAGGGCCATGCTCAGGTGTCATCATTTACCAGCTCTGAGTCTTGATGCAGATATTGTATCATGGGCCTGGCAAAGGAGTGCATGCCTGTAATCCCAGCAACTCAGGAGGCTGAGGCAAGAGGATTGCAAGTTCAAGGTCAGCCTAAGCAATTTAGCAAGACCCTATCTCAAAATAAGAAATAAATACAAAGGGCTGGGGATGTAGCTCAGTGGTAGAACACCCCTGGGTTCAATCCGCAACACTGAAAAAAAAATTTAGATAATGGAGATAAGAATGATAGCCTTTTTTTAAAAAAATATTTATTTATTTACTTTAGTTGTACACAATGCAATGCATTTATATGTACGTGGTGCTGAGGATCGAACCCGGGCCGCGCACGTGCAAGGTGAGCGCTCTGCCGCTGAGCCACAACCCCAGCCCAAGAATGATAGCCTTAAGCTTTTTGTGTATGCCTTCACTGGGGCTCAAACCCAGGAACTCAGACAATCTAAGCAAGCAGTCTACACTGAGCTACACCCTCTGTGCTCCCTTAAAGTTCTTATAAGCAGCACATGAAGAATTCTGAATAATTGACCCTGTAATATGTAATGACACTCATGGGTAAAGGGTAATCCTTAGACTGCAGAAAAGTCAAAGGCTACTGTTTGGCAAGACTATTTGGTAGGATGCACTTGATTTCACAATGTAAAAAGAACATGCTCTCTGGCATGTTTATGACTGAGGATCTTAAAAACATTTAAAGGTGAGGACCTTCCTCCTTTTCCAGCTTTGGGAGTCAGGGAGGGACTCCTGGACACCTGGGTGGGAAGTGTTAGAATCCTAAAGAGAGGAGGCATAGCCCTTGGGGATCCTGTTAATGGGAAGAGACTGTGTGTGTCTACATGCAGAATGGCCACTGATTGTGCTCTTTCTTCTCAGTATACCTTACATTTATTTGTAAAAACACTGATGATTGGTAAATCAATTTATGTGGATTGATAAATATGGCATGTGTCAATTCTAACTTTGTATCATTAAAAATCTAGATCCCAGAGCCGGGCGCGGTGGCGCACGCCTGTAATCCCAGCACTTTGGGAGGCTGAGGCAGGAGGATCGCGAGTTCAAAGCCAGCCTCAGCAATGGCGAGGCACTTAGCAACTCAGTGAGACCCTGTCTCTAAATAAAATGCAAAAAAGGGCTGGGGATGTGACCCAGTGGTGGAGTGCCCCTGAGTTCAATCCCCAGTACCAAAAAAAAAAAAAAAAAAAAAAAAAAAAAAAAAAAAAAAAAAAAATCTAGATCCCAGAGTTACTAAATATGCCTTTTTAAATTCAAATACCAGTTAGGTAGTGGGTATAATTAATAAACTAAATAGAGGCCTGACCATTAGGGTGCAGACTTTATACCTCATGACCAAAGTTGTCTTGGGCTGGGAATGTAGCTTAGTGGCAGAGTGCTTGCATGTGCAAAGCTCTGGGTCCCATTATCCCTTTATTCCAAAAAGAAAGATAAAAGAAAAGAAAAGGAAGAGGAGAAGGAGGAGGAAAAAGAGAAAGAGAAGAAAGAAGAAAAAAGAAGAAGGAAGAAAGAAGAGGAGGAGGAGGAAGAAGGAGAAGAAGGAAAAAAGAACAAATCTTCTCTCCCCTTGCCTCCAAGACCAATCCCTTCCCAACATGACTCCCAAGGTTTGGAACCCACCAGAGAAGCACAGGTCCCTCTGTGCTTCTACATCTGGAAGTCTTTCTTAAAATCTGCACTGCCAAGGTTTTAGAGTTAGAACTCTGGTATTTACTTTTTCACCTCCCTTCCACCCCAGTGTTCTGGGGACAGGCTGACCTTCCTCTCTGGGAACAGACTGGCTTTCCTACCTCCCTTCCTTGCTATCTGGACTCAGAGATTTGGGTCTTGTCCTGAGGCCAGCCTCCCTAGGAGAAAAGAGAGTTTAGGTTAATGCTTTAAAATCACTGGAGGGAAGGAGGAGACAAAACTATAAAAACATTCTTAGGCTTTTGAGGAGAGAGAAGAGCATGGTTATGGGAAGAAGGGCAGATGGGTGCATATTTAGCTGAGAGGTGAGAGGAAAAGGGAACCCCCTCCTTGCCACCCAGGCTCTGCCAGGGCTAGAGTGACACCCCCCCCCTACTGCCCTAATCCCCCCATTAAGGCAGCTCTGAGTTTGTTATGACAGCGGCTGAAGGCAGCTGAATTGCTGTTTGCTGTGTCTGCTAATTGGACTGAAGGGTTGGAGTCTGGACACTGAAAGGGACCATTGTTGCTGTTTACCTTCTACAGCCGCCTCCCTGAGGACCCTCTGGGTGAAGGGGAGCAGCACGCCCTCAGGTCATTGCACCCATTCCCTGTTTGCATGAAGGACTGTGATGGAGAGACAGTTCATCTCACCCTTGGTGGTTTGAGCTTCCACAGAACAGAAGAGACAAGCCAAACACCTGCGTGGATCCTTAGGCCAGCCTGAGACCATCCACATGCCCTTAGGAACAGAAATTTTGTGCTTGTGTCTTTCTCTTCCTTATTCATTTTCTTTTTCTTTAGGGGGTGTCTCTTCCTTCAGCTGACCAGGCTTAACTCCCTGTACCTTTTATTATTTTCCACCTTCTACACCAGTGATTTCTCAATTTGGTTATGCACTTAAATCACTTCAGGGTGATCATATGTATATATAATATCTCCAGCTCCAGACCCTCCTGACCAATGAAATCAGAGTATCTGGGAATGAGACCTGGGCATTGGTATTATTTAATGTGCAACTTTGGGTTAAGAATCTCTGATATAGGCTCATCTCTCTACCTGGGACACACACAGATCTTGCCTTGACATTCCTCTCAAGCTCTTGATATATAAAATGCTATCAGGCAGGTTGTCTCTCTTTTTCATCTTTGTTACTAAATTTCTTGTAGGAGCCTTAGAGTTTAGGATGGAATTTAGAGGTCTGTACTCTGTTTTTCACATCAACCTGAACTCTTTCCCAAGGCAAATACACTGTCTCCATCTCCCTGTGGATTTCCCAAAAGAATCCAGAGAAGGATTGATCTAATCTGGGGCACTTAAATCATCAGGGATGAAGAAGGGGTGGGAGGCTCAGATATTTATTGACTCTTGTGCTCTTGTTCCCTCAAAGCAGTATTGGTAATTTGGAGGTCTCCAGAGAGGAGACTTTCTTCAAGATTACATTTTTCATTTCCTTACTGTATCCAAATATTTCTGCTTTTCTTTCCTTTAGCTTCACTCCTGGGGCGGGTGGGTGCTCCACCACCCTCCCGCCCTCTTTCCTCCATGTGGACAACAGAACCGCATCCAGCACCACGGACAGCTCCCGGGTGGTGAGTGAGACACCGTGCAGACCCACTTTGGGAGGCTGGGGAGGGGTCCCCTTTTCTTGTACCATCAGATATTAGATTTTTTAAACTGAGGGATTTGTTTGCAGCCACATGTGGAGTCTTAGAGAGAGGCAAAGGCTGAGGAAGTTGGCTTTCCTGTCTCCAGGACTTTGGGTTTGTCCTCATGGGAGGAGTCGGAATGAGAGGAGCTGCTCCAGTGGTAGAAAAGATGAAGGTTATATTTCAGGAAGAATTCAGCTAAGATCATATAAGACGTGGTAACACTAAAATGGGCCTTAGTTCTCATCAGCACTATGTCATTTTACAGGTCCCAAGGGAGTGGAAGAGGTGTGATAACAGGTCACCCAGCCGATTAGTGAAAAGCCAAGATCCGGGTTCCTGAATTCAGCCTGGCCCTTTCTATATATGTGGTAGATATCTTCTTTAGGAGTCTCCCAGCTTGGGTTGGGCAGAGCAGGACTAATGCTGGTAGGGGGAGTTCACAGGTTGCTCCCATACAAAAAGGACAGGATACATGCCCGGGCTTGTGAGGTATTTGCAAAAGCCAGGAAGAGGTAGAACTGCCTGCTCTCTCTGTCTGAGGAGATCTGGAGGGAAGGCCTCAGGGAAAAGGACAGGGGAAGGCATACCTAGCAGTAGCTGGCAAGCCATGAGAGAAAAGGCAAGAGGCCACCATCTGCCAGGACACAGAGGCCAGTGGATGACCACAAGGAGTCTCCAGAGGCCAGCAGGAGTCATGCAAACTGGAACGGGGCCTGGGAAAGGCCCTTCTGTGTGCCCATGCCTGCTCCCCCAACACCGTGAGCCTAGAAACAAAGGGGCCATTCTCTCAGATTTGATGCCGCCATCTCCGGCTGGCAGTGCCAGGTGGCGGGGGCATCAGGGGGTGTCAATCCATTATCCACCCCCCCCAACTCCTAAGTCCTCTGGGGCTGGATGTTGGGGAGGTGGGTGTTCCATGCTTTGTTGCCATGGCAACCCCTGACTCCCCATTCCCCACCCCCAAGCACAAAGAGAGACAGATTTCACCCCCACCTCCAGGAAGAACCTGGGTCTGGCTGGGAATCTTCCCTTGGGAATCCTCCTTTCTGATGCACAAGCCATGGCATGCATAAGCATCACCCTCTTTTTAGCACTCAGAGCTGAAGTTTTTGGCATCAGTAGGCCATACAGACAGGGAGGCTGGTGCATCCAGTGTCTGGGCAAGGTTGTGCAAGGGAGCACCCATCCCTGTACTTAACCCTCTCTCTGCCCAGACTCTTCTGTCCTTCACCTATAACCAAGACCATCCTAGGCCTTCTCAGCTGAAGTAACAGAGCCATGACCTTCTACTCTTTCCCAGGAATAAGGAATACCCCGCTACTCCCAGCAAACCTCCAGGCTGTGGGAATGGAGAAGATGAGGGGGCCATTCCTGACACCCTCCATCTGCACCCTCCGCCATTACTCATTAGGCATTCTGCCCCCTCCTTCCGCTCGTTAAGCCTGATTTGCATACATTTGCATAATACAGTTCATTTGCATTCCAGGAGGCTCATGGTAGAAGCCAGGGGAAAAAAGGGGGGGGTTTGGAGAAGAGAGAAAAGGGGAGAGGTTTTGTTTTCATCAAAGTGGGGGGGGAGGGGCTGGGGAGGTAGCAGGAAGAGGACAGAAATAAAAACTCACACTACTTTCTTTCTTCCCTCTGCCCTCCCTCTCTGGGCTGGACTCTAATGCCAAAGAGAGATGCCAAAGGGACGGCTTTTCTGTCCTTTTTTGTCTTGCTTCCTCCGGCCTTGGCTCCCCAGCCTGGCCCCCCACCTTGTTGGGTTCAGGCTTCAGAAAGAAAGAGGCAGGGGTAGGAGGCAAGGCTGTGGGAACGGAAGCAGAGGGAGGGAGGGGGCCGCCATCTTAGGTAGCTGGTGCTTTTAAAATGGCCGCCTCTGACAGGTGTGGGCTGTGAGCCAGCCCTGGTTGGTGGACACAAAGGAGAGTGAGACCGTAAGAAGGATTTCTTGACTGACCAAGAATATAGTTGAATCTTCTTACTAGTGGAATTAGGGAAGAGAGGATAGGGAGTAAAGAGAGAGGGGAGAGAACAGGAAGGGCACTGAAGCAGGTGGTAGAGAGACCCCAGCATCAGGTATAGCTCCCGGACGTCTGGGAGGCTTGTGGGTAACATCAAAGGTACTGAAGGAATCAGAGCTGGGAGTACCAGCAGGGAGAGGAAGACAGTGAGGTGTGGCAGGCGGGAGTCTCTCAGGCCTGTGAAAAGCCACTGTCTGTCTTCTCTCCTCAGCCCAGCAGTCCAGCCTCCATCTTCATAACTGGTGAAAGTGTGCCCTCTCCAAGGCCACTCACAGCTGCCTCAACGGGGCCCATGGGCTCTTGCTCAGGATGGGACCTCCTTGATCTCTGTGGAAAATTTCATGCTGATACCCTCCCAGTCTTCCCCTTTGGCCTTCAGTTCTTCTGTAATGTCCGTGATTACTCATTCTTGGTTCCATTCATTTAGCCCTCTGGATCAACCAGTTCCCCAACCAGAAGGGCTCCCCAAGGTTCTACCACTAGCACTCTTTGTATTCTTCCTTCTTCCTCTTACTCATGTTTATTGTTTCAACCATCCTCTGAAGTTATCAATGCTCACCCATTTTCTTAATCTTGAACTATCCAGAACTACTACCTGGGCTTCCACCATTAGCTCCCAGGTCAGAGACTGGAAAGGCCACATGCCCAGACCTTAGCTGCAAGGAGTTCTGGGAAATTCCTGTGTGCTTAGCTTCTCTAGGGACATGCAAGTGCTACCTCCCCCTCAGAAGGGGCTATTCCCAGGGGGGCTTGGCCACTCATTAGCATCATGCCTGAGTCCTGACCCATGTGCCTGCTTCCTTATGCCTGTCAATCAGTAGCATTGTTCAACTCCTAGGCCTTCAGGTTCAAATCCTGAGCACTTTCCTGGACTTGCCCCAGTTCCAACTCAGTCCCACCAAAACCCATGGCTTCTTCCTTTATCAGCTCCACATCAGCTCATTCATTCAGGTACTTATTGAGTGCCTACTGTATGCTGAGTGCTATGTGAAGGGGAAGGTAGGATACAAAGCTGCTTTGAGGAACTAGTAGTCTGGTGGGGACACAAGTAATTACAAGACCAGTGAGGAGCCTTGTCCTGAAGACCTGCCTCGTGCTGTGGAGGCATGGAGGAGGGAGCTGCTGGCCACCTCTGGAGAGCTAAGAAAGGCTTAGTGACACAAGACATGCAGCAGTTTGTCACTCCAAGGAGTCTGAGGAGGTAGGTGGTGGAGAGCAGGCTGCACATGTGAAGGCTGGAGGGTAGGAAGAAGCATGGTGTGTTTGGGAATTAGCCCATCTCTAGAAGGGAGACCGTGCCTGAAGGCTGTGGAAATGGGGGTAGAAGTTCCATTGTCCAGAGCCTTATGTGCTACACCAGGGAGACTAGATTTAATGATGTGGTGCTGGAGAGGTTAGCTGACAGCTTTGAACATCCTGGGCAGAGGGCACGACTTTGGAGCAGGGAAGGGGCCTCCCAAATCTAGCTGCCCACTGAGCGCAGCACCCACCCAGATATTTAACTCTTAGCTGGTTCCAAAATAAAAGGCCTGGGAGCCACTTGAGAAAGGGAGTATCTTTGCTTCCCACTTTCAGAATTCCATCTCCCCTTCTCCTCCCGTTCTTTTTTTTTTTTTTTTGGTATCAGGGATTGAACCCAGGGGCCTTAACCACTGAGCCACATCTCCAGCCATTTTTTTATATCTTATTTATAGACAGGGTTTCACTGAGTTGCTTAGGGCCTCGATAAATTGCTGAGGCTGGCTTTGATGCTCCTGCCTCAGCCTCCTGAGCCTCTGTGATTACAGGCATGTGCCACCGCACCCAGAGCCCCCCCTCGGCTCTCCTCCTCCCTCCTCCTCTCCCCTCCTCCTTCTCCTTCTTTTACTCACAGACACACACACACACACACACACACACACACACACACACACACACACGGTGGAGGGGGAGGACAGCTAGGCTTATAGGAACTCTTTGGGGAGAAATGTGGAGAAGCTGAAGTTGGGAATTTCCAGCATAATGAGCACGTTAAGGTCAGGGCAGGAGATGGGCCTAGTGACAGGCAGGGACACTGGCCCTGACTTTGTGCCTCTGTCTGAGATTTCTGATTTTATTTATTTATTTTTACTCTGGAGATTGAACCCAGGAGACCCAGGAGCTACATCCCGGACCCTTTTTATTTTTTATTTTGAGACAGGGTCTTGCTAAGCTGCCCAGGCTGACCTCAAACTTGTGATCCTCCTGCCTCAGCCTCCTGGGTCCCTGGGATTACAGGCCTGCTCTAAGCTCTCTTACTTAAAAGACAAAGACAAAAAAAAAAAAAAAAAAAAAAAAAGGTTCCAGAGGTCAAGAGCTGCAAGAACAGGAGAATGGAGTTGAAAAAGCGGAGAAGGGAGATCAGTCCTGGAAACCTCCTGCAAGAAGTAAGGAACTAGAAGAGGTATCCAGGGCCAAGGCTGGGAGTGGATTCTTAAAGAGAAAGGGGATGAGGAGATGAAAGGATGGACAACTGAGCAGAGATGAGGCCGCTGCTGGCCATAGGGCTGGAATGTAAGTAGGGGGTGCCAGCTGCCACCCAGCCCCCAGTCCAACCTTTGCACAAAGACCTCTCTGTGAGTGGCCATGGAAGTGGCCCTGTCAGGTGCAAAGGCTTAGTTCCCAGGGGCCTCTCAGGGGCTGGTGTGGAATAGGGCTGGAGGAAGGGAGGGCTAAGGGTGGCCTCAGGCTTAAACCAGGTCTGAGCATGAGGAGAGAAGCTGAGGCCTCACTGGGTCTCACTGTGAGGCTGTATAAAGCCATTCCTGGACAGGCACCCGTCCATCATCATCAGGCCCCCTGGGGTTACATAGCACCAAGTCTCTGACACTGCCCACTCCCTCCTTTCCTCCTTTTTTTTTTTTTTTTTTTTTAATTTGTGGTACTGAGAATGAATCCAGGGGTGCTTTGCCACTGAACCACACCTCCAGTCTTTTTTTTTTTGGGGGGGGTGACAGAGTCTCCCTAAATGGCCCAGATTGGCCTCTAACTTGAGATCCTCCTGACTCAGCCCCCTGAGTCACTGGGATTACAGGCCTTTGTGCACCACTTAGCATGGCCCACTCCCCATTTCTTCCCAGCTGTACCACTCAATCCTGCCTGATCTCTCCATCTCCAGCCTTCCTCCATGACTTGTCCATGGCCTCTTAGGACACTTTTGGACCTGACCCCATCTAGCCTCCTCTCCTCTTCCTGGCAGGGGGACTGTCAGAGTCCCCTTCCAGCTTCTGCACAGGGCACTCCCTCCAGGGAGAGCTGTGTTGAGACAGTGGAAAAACAGGATTGATCAGAGCCTAAAATGAGGCCCAAGGTCACTTCAGCTTCCAATCTGTTCTTGTCTTCCCCTGGGGAAGTTAGCTCTGTGCTGGCCCAGACCCAGGGTCCCTTCCTGATAATCAGCAGTGTGGAGAGACCTTCTCCCTGACTGCCAAGGCATTTTTTTTTTTTTTTTTTTTGTGGTACCAGGGATTGAACTCGGGGGCACTCGACCACAGGGTCACATCCCCAGCCCTTTTTTGTATTTTTTATTTAGAGACAGGGTCTCACTGAGTTGCTAAGTGCCTCGCCATTGCTGAGGCTGGCTTTGAACTCGCGATCCTCCTGCCTCAGCCTCCCAAAGTGCTGGGATTACAGGCGTGCGCCACCGCGCCCGGCGGCATTTTTTTTTTTTTTAATTTACCTATTTGCTTTTAGTTGTACACAATGCGTTTTATTTCTACGTGGTGCTGAGGATCGAACCCGGGCCGCGCACGTGCTAGACGAGTGCTCGACCATTGAGCCACAACCCCAGCCCCTGCCAAGGCCTTTTTGGCCACCCTGGCCCTTCAAAAACTATTTGGATTCAGGGCACTTGGAGCAGTAGAACGATGGCAGACACAACCTAAGCCTGCAGCTGCTCACAGACTTGTTAGATAGAAGCTCTGTCTATAGAGAAGACAACAAAAGGAAGAGGTTTGGAGCTGTTTTATTTTTGTTTTTGTGGTGCTGGGGATTGAACCCAGGATCTCACACATGTTACACAAGTGCTCTACCACTGAGCTGCCTTCCCAGGCCCGAGGTTTCGGGTTTTGTCTCGGGAGTTGGACAGGCTGGTCAGAATACAAATTCTGGCTTCCCTTACCTCCTAACCAGGCGACCTTAGGCAAGTCATTTAATGCATTTGAACTTGAACTTCCATCATTATCCAATGGGATGGTGTGGATGGGAGCATTTTATAGGGCTGTGTGTAGATGTCGGGTGTTAAATACTAAATGCTGAGGGACACAGTTATAGAGGCCATTAGAAGAAGGTGGGGGTGGTCAGGAATGCTTCCCTGGTTTGGGGGCATGGGATGTAGGTTGCGAGGGTTGGGGGACAGATGAGCATTGTGCTGAGACTGATTCAAGAGGGGCTCACTTAACAATAAGATGGTGAACCCCATTGCCACAGCTTCTTTCATCCTTAGGAAAAACATTCCGCTGGCCATGTGTGAAGACCATCCGGCAATACTGGGAGATGGACAGAGGTAGGTGGAGCCGTGGCCCAGATTGCCCATAACCCACCTGCTCCTTCCCTGCAGCCCCTGTCTCCATGTTCTCCAGAGGGACCACAAGCCAGCCATTGTGGAGTCTCCACTATATGGATGCATGCAGAATGGTACCTCCAAGCCCTGCCACCTGGGACCCTCTCAAGGCCCCAATTCTATGCCTCCTCAGCATGGCCAGAAGTGAGCTAAATTTGGATCTATTTAGATCCCTGGGCCCATGGGCCAGAGAGATTGAGCAGGAGGGTCTTTTGTCTCTAAGTAGTCAGTCCTTGTTGTACAAGCAAGAGTCAGGAGGAGGAATGGTTTTAGCATCATCCCCGACAGATAGCAGTGGGGCCTTTGGGCCTGGAGGGAAAGACCAGGTTGAGGCTGGCATATGGAGAGAGAGCCCTGGGCATGGGGCATGAGCTTCACCCGGCTGGGGATGCCTTCTGCTGGGTTTGTCCATCTGGCACCAGCTGGCTTCCCAGCACCGCCCCCACAGCCAACCAGACTCCTTCTGCTGTTACCATGACAATTGGCTGCCATCTTGTATTCAGGGTGCTACCTCATCTCTGGATTTTCCCATGGGACTCCTGGAGGATGGGAGATGGGTCTCCAGAGATTTATCTTTTTTCTCTGATATTAACCCAATACAAGTTCATATTAATATATGATTTTTTTGTTGTTGCTGGTTTTTGGTACTGGGGATTGAACCCAGGGGCAGTTTGCCACTGAGCTATATTCCCAGCCCTTTTTATTTTTATTTTGGGACAGGGTCTAAGTTGCTCAGGCTGGCCTCAAACTTGCAATTCTTCTGCCTCAGTCTCCCCAGTTGCTGGGATTACAGATGTAAGGCCATCATACCTGACTTAATATATGATTTTTTAGTGGCCAAAGTGAGGCTTTATTCTGTGTCAGGCTCCATGCTAAACACTCCCTATGTGTTATTCAATGTGCTAAGAAAGGATTAATGGGATAGATGTCAAGAGGTTCTGGTTCTATGACAGATTTTTTTCCTCTCTGATCAAAAAATATCTTACAGATTCTTGGGAAGTTATTCCTAATGTCTAATCCAGATATATACTGCTTTAACACCAGTTCTTTGACCCTTGGCTTAACATGGTTGAGTTGAGAAGTAAGAAAGGAACTGTCACCTAGCTTTAGTCATTTTATGGGTATTTCTGGACCCCAACTATTAGAAAAAGGACCTCAAGGAAGCTGGTTTGGTGAGAGGTCAGAGTGCCTCGTCAATAACTTGGGGGCCTCTCAAATCTTTTGTGTAGAGGAGTCAGTGCCCTGAAATGTATTGAAATTTCCCCTCCATGGTCCCCATCGGGACCCAAAAAAGAGGCAGGAGCCAGAGACCACTGGACAGGGACAGTCTCCCAGGCTTTCCAGGGGCTCCCCTTGGAGGACAATCTCTCCACTACCCTCACTGCAGAGATCCCTAGAAGGACCCTGATAGACCCTGGGGTGGCAAAAGTCCCTTTCTTCTGGAACCCAATCAAAAGCAGAGAATGGTCACCTTGACCTCAAGGGACATCTACAAGGGGCACAGATCAGGGACTGGCTTTGCAGAAGGGAATCTTGAATGAGGAGCAGGTGGGGAGAGAAAGGAGGCCATTCTCCACTGAGGAAGGGTGGGCTGCAAGGGAGGGGCCACGATAATTTATGATGTCATTGTTCCCCCGCCCCACTTTCCCAGCCACCACCCCCTCTTCCCAGCCCTGTCTACAGTACGTTGCTAGGAGATCCTGGCTGGCTCTGTCTGGGGCTGGGAGGGTGTGACAGGCAGGAGGCTGTTCCCAGGGACTCCTCCTCCTCCTCCCTGCTTCATTCAGGGGTGGGCTCAGCCCCCAGCCACATCTACCACTCTCCCAAGGCCCTGACAGGAAAGCCCTGTTGTCCCCCCAAATCTAGCCAGCCTGGGGGAGTGGGGCTCCTTAACAGGCTGAGAATCCAGAGCCAGGAATGGAAGGGAGAGAGGCTGACAGAGGTGCTTTGCCCCTGTCGCTGAGGGGACATAGGAACAGCTGGCCCACCCTGGGTTCTAGGAGTCAGCAGAGGAAGTCAGATTTCTCTGTCCTCGAGGAACTCAGGGTTAGAGGAGACTGTCTTTACCTTCCCCAATAAGTGTCTCCAATATGATGAGCAAAGTTGACTTCTTTGACTTCTGGTCCCCATGCCTCCAAATGGTCCAGGTCCAGGTTAGGGACCTGTGGGAAGGAAAGAGAAGGAGGAGGAGCCAGGGCCCAGAGGTTGGAGGAGGGAGGTGAGTCTGGAAAAGCTAAGGAGTAAACCGGGCACATTGGCACAGGCCCATGATCTCAGCCACTTGACTGCTAATGCAGGAGGATCACAAGTTCAAGGCCAGACTGGGCAATTTAGCAAGGCCCTTGAAAGGAAGGAAGAAAGAAAAGTTAAGGAGTGTCTAGGTGGCAGGAGGGTGACAATGATCTGAGTGGAGTTGGGTAATGCAGGGGCGTAGTTGTATGTATATATTTTTTTGGTACTTTATCACTGAGCCACATCCCCAGCCCTTTTTATTTTTTTTATTTTGAGACAGGGTCTTGCTAAATTGCTTAGGGCCTTGTTAAATTGCTGAGGCTGGCTTTGGACTTGCAATCCTCCTGCCTCAGCCTCTGGAGGTGCTGGGATTACAGGTGTACACACCACAGGCTCCCTTCTCAGATTTCAGGGTTCTCAGCTGAGGCTGTGGCTCAGTGGTAGAGCCCTTGCCTGTCATCTGTGGCCCTGGGTTCAATCCCCAACACGAAAGTCAGGTGAGGTGAACTTCAGGGTTTTCTAAAACTGCTGGCTTAAAAGAAGCACTGTGCCGAGCCAGGCGCGGTGGCGCACGCCTGTAATCCCAGCACTTGGGAGGCTGAGGCAGGAGGATCATGAGTTCAAAGCCAGCCTCAGCAATGATGAGGAACTTAGCAACTCATTGAGACCCTGTCTCTAAATAAAATACAAAAAAGGGCTGGGGATGTGGCCTAGTGGTTGAGTGCCCCTGAGTTCAATCCCCAGTACTAAAAAAAAAAAGAAGCATTGTTCCCACGATTGATTCTCTGTCTTTCCTGGGGCCCTCTTCCCCCACTCCAGGAAGGAGGGAGTTGGCCTTGACTCTGCACCCACTTGGCTCTGCAAGGTCTGTCTTAGTGATTATCTCAATTAACCTTCCCAACAGTCCTGAAAATGGTGCAGGCCTATCCTCACTTTTCAAAGGAGGAATCAAATCTTCAGGAAGGATGTCATTGTCACTCCCCGCCCCTCTCGGTTCCCCCACCACCACCACCACCACCGCTGACTTCCTGCAGAATTATGTTCTGAACACAGTCAAAGGAAGAGAGAAGAGGAGCAGACAGGCAGGCAGAGTGCTGGGCTTACTCTCAGATGCTAAGACAGTCCTTGCAGGTTGAAGACAGGACTGGAAAAGTCACCAAAATCCTCCCAAGTTGGTCTGGAGCTCAAAGGAAGCAAGCCCCCTGCATTTCTTTCCCAAGAAAGTGCCCTGGAGTTCCTGCCTAATTTTTGGAATTGTTGGAATCTGAGCTTCCACCCTGGGCATTCTCTACCCCCATTGCCCTGAGTGGAAAATATGGAAAATATGCCTAGACTCAAGCCACTGTCAAGTTGTTCTGGGGCCTTCCCCAGCTGTTTACCTTGCCTGATGGAGGGGGGACACCCTTCCAAAGCCATGCATAGGAAGTTTTTCCTCTGCCTTCTCCTAAATTCTTCATTACTTATTTATTATTCTTGACAATTTTTCTTTTCAGATCAAAAAGAACCCACATTCCCCAGGTGGCCTGGGTTCCCTCTGAGAAGCCTTCCAGTACCGGCTGAAGGCTCAGCTCCAGCAAAATGAAATTGACAAAGGCAGAATGGAAATGGGGAGGACCCATCCTCCAGCCTGGGCAGCCTATTCCACCTGGAACCTTCTGGAAGGAGACTTTGCTAGACCCATTGCTCCCGCGTCCACAAGCTGTCATCCAGGCCCATCCCATTTATCCTGTGTCATCTCAGCTGGGATTCCCATTTTCTCTGTGCTGAAGTCCCGTCTCATGTCTAATAAAGACTCTTGAATTTTGATTAACAGTAATAGTGGTACTGGATGTGCCTGGGCAGGGTTGGAAGGGGAGGGACTGAAGAAGGGGGGGTGATACTGGGCTCCCTCTAACAGAGACCCATGCCATAGAAGAAACATTGCTACAGAAGGTGGCGACCCTCCCTGAAGCCTGAACTCCCACTTTCTGGGGAATGCGATGGGGGGTGTTGACTGACAACATGGTCACGTGGTCCTCATGCCCCTCTCAGCCACCCTGAGGCTCCTGAGAGCTCCATCCAGGGTCTGGCCCCTACCAACTCTGAGCAATGGGCTGGTGCTCCCAGCCAAGGGAGCACCTGGGGACTGTCTGAAGGACCAAGAACATGGGGGTGGGGTTTCTGTGGAGGAGGTTTCTGTGGAGCAGCCCTGTGTCCTCCATGAAAGGGTCCTTCCTCAGAAATGTCCCCCTGGGTCTGAACAATGCACAGAGAGGCAGCACCCCTCTCCCATGGTGCCACCTGCTCCTGCTTCCTCTCTGTTTATGCTCAGTGGAAATAGAAAGGAACAAATATGAACGGCAAGAAGAATTCAGGTTAGACAGCAGGCAGGACTTATTTGCAATAACAAGACCTGAGAGGGGCACGGGAGCTACAGCAAGAGATTGAAAATGTGCCCTTGATTTTATTGCCCCATAACACATTGTATCTAATATACTCCTCCAAAAGATCGATGCCTCTCGGCTCTGGAGAGTCCCTGCTGGAGAGTGTCAGCAGAGACCAGATTGCCAGTACCTTTTAAGCTCTCCATCACCCTTCAGGAAGTCCTTCTTTCTATCTAACCATACTCCCTCCATGGAGTTACAGTTTGAATCCTGGGATTTTTCTAAGTAAATAAATAAATAAAGCTTATGATAATACACACTGCACAATTCTAACAGTTCTAAATGGAAAGTATTAATTAGCTAAGCAGAGTGGCCCACGTCTGTAATGGAACAACACAAGAGGCTGAGGCAGGAGGATCACAAAGTCGAGACCAGCCTCAGCAATTTAGCAAGGCCCTAAGCAACTAAGTGAGACCCTGTCTCAAAATTAAAAAAATAAAAAGGGCTGGGCATGTAACTTGGTAGTAAAGCACCCTTGGGTTCAATCCCCAGTACCTATAAATAAACAAACAAAAACAAAAGAGAAAGTATATCTCCCTTCTACCTCTGTCCCCAGCCATCCAACTCCTCTCCCAAGAAGTAACCACCGGTACCTAAGTTCTTCCCAAAATAGTCCACGTACCCAAGCAATGCGCATATCCCCCTCTTTCCATTTAAACTTCACCACATGACATTGCAGCTTCTCTAGACCAGGACTCCCAGCCTGAGGGCAAGATGTATCTGCTGAGATTCATGAAGAATGCCGGCTTGGCACCTGGGCACTATTTCTAGGAAGCCACTGAGAGCTGCCTGGTCTAGGCCAGTTCCTCAATTTACAGAGAAAACTGAGGTTATAGAGGGGAAGGGCCAGCATGGTGGAGGTCCTCAGTATGGTGGAGGTTGTGGGGAAAAGAATCTCAGACTCCCCCAATTTATATTCCAAGAAGCCCCAGCGTACCCCATAAAGACAGGGGCTAGCTGGGCAGATGAGGCCGTGGCTGCTGCTGGGAGGAGGTTGTTCATTTAATTAAAATTTGGGCTCCTTAAGGGGCTGGGCCCAGGCTCACCAGGCCAGGATAATGCTTCTGGGGTTCCCAGCCCTCACTTGGTGGTGTGGGATGGGGGCCCACTGTGGCCCCTGGGGCTAGGTCACTGGGGAAGTGGGGTGAATGGAGGAGGAGTGGAGACAGGATCTGGCTTGGGGTGGGTCAGCGTGGAGAAAGCTCCCCTCCCGCTTCCTGTGCTTTTGTTTGGCCCCCAGAGCTGGTGCTGCCATCTTCTTGGCCCATTTCCCCTCTGGGTGTTGGGAGTGGCAAACCTCTGCCACAACTAGCCCTTCTGCTTGGAAGTGAGGCTCCTGGACAAAGGGCCTGGGGCATCAGGAGGGGTGGGGGGAAGGACTCCTGTGAGCACAGGAGAGGAAAGGGAGCAACAGCAGGTGGAGAACAGTGACAGAGGGTGGACTGCCTTCTGGAAACTGAAAGACGGAGACCCAGACAGAGGCAGGAGGGGCCGGGTCCCTCGACATCCCTCGACAGGGATGCCAGGACTGGGGTGGGAGGAACCAGGCGGGACACTTCGGAATGTGCTCTGAGTCCCACTGAGTATATGCAGATGAGGCCTGTCTGTATGCAAATGAGCCCGTCTGTATGCAGATGAGGAGAGAGGGCATTCTCTTCTCAGGGTTACCATAGAGCCTTACCTCCTCCCCTTCCCTCAGGGCTCCAGCTGTAGGGCAGCCTGGGAAGAGGCCAGATCTGGGGATGGGCAACCTGCAACAGAAAGTTAGACTTCGGGAAGGACTAACCAAAGAAAAAAAGACCAGTTCTGGGAAAGCAACTGGAGATGAAATAGGGAATATATAAGGTTGCTGCAGACAGGGCCAGGTGAAAATGGTAGATATCCCAGGCACAGGACAACGTGGGCAAACTAGCAGAAATCTGTGAGAGGGAGGCTGGGGAAGAAAGGAAGAAAAGAACCTCAACTAGCATCCTCTCTGGACCTCAAGAGTGCCTTCCTTGGATTCTGATGATGGCCCTGTGGGGCCTTTTAAAGACAAGGCCTGGGAAAGCTGAGAGGCTGATCCTAGACCACATAGTCCGCAAGAGGGGGGGTCCTGGCCCATCTGACTATACAGCAGTCACAGCTTAGAATCCTCCTCTCCTTCACCTTCCCAGCAAGCAGAGACTGCAAGAGTCCTTCCTTTATTTTATTTTTTTGGATTTATTTTTTGTTTTGTTTTGTTTTAATACTAGGGATAGAACCCAGAGATGCTTCATACTGAGCTACATCTTTTTTGTTTGTTATTTTGAGACAGGGTCTCCCTAGGTTGCTGAGGGTCTCCCTAAGTTGCCCAGGCTGACCTTGACCTTGTGATCCTGTAGCCTCAGCCTCCAAATTTGCTGGGATTACTGGTATGTGCCACTGCACCTGGCTGAAACAGTATTTTTTTATTTTTGTACCAAGGATTGAACCCGGGGGCACTTTACCACTAAGCCACATCTCAGGCCTTTTTTATTTTTTTTTTATTTTGAGACAGAGTCTCACTAAATTGTCAAGGCTGGCCTCAAACTTGTGATCCTCCTGCCTCAGCCTCCTGAGTGGCTGAGATTACAGGCATGGTCCACCATGTCTGGCCCCGGGACAGTCTTTCTTGTTCTACTGGGAGGTGAAGGGCATCAGGCAGGGTTGGAAGAACTGTGCCTGGAGAAAGGCCTGATGCCCTGGAGGGGCGCTTTTGATGGTGGCTGGGTCTCAGGCCTACAGCAGGCTGAGGATTGTCAGCAGAGTGGGGGTGAGGCTACTGAGGCAGCTGGTTGAGCAGAAACCAAGGGGAGGACATCAGGGGTGGGAAGGAGGTCACAGATAATCCACTGGGGGAAAGGAGGATTCAGAGTCTGGGAAAGTTGCCTTCCCAGTCAGGAGATCCAAGCCCTACTTGGGCCTGAATCCGGACCCCTTCCTAGGAGTACAGAGACAAGGGGTGGGGGGGCCTTTGAAAATAGCCTTCCCTCTTCCTCCGGTGGCCCCCAACCCCCCACATCCAATGGCTCAGCCAAGGCCTTTGTGGGGAGGCTCCGGGGAAGAGAGGCCCCTTGTTGGTCCATTCATCGTGCCGGAGGCTTGGCCCATGCCAGCCCCCAGCACCGGCTGGATTCTCCTTCCTGGGGGTGCCAGCCAGCCCCCACCCGCTACCATAACCCGCTCCCCAGCTCTGTCATTTCCTGGAGCCTTGGGGCTTTGGCCGTGGTCCCGGCTGAAGGATGGCGGGGAGCCCCGGCCCCCACAGCCCCCGCACCTCGCCATTCACACTCTGGCACCGGAGCCGTGGGAACACTGGACGGCAGCTGGGCATCGGTGCCCAGCTCTGCCCACCCCCAGCCCTGCCGACCTTAGAGAGAGGAGAGGAACAGACTGCCCCCCAAAAAAAGCCCCTCCAGGATGGGGCCCTAGAAATCCTTAGCACTAATTATGAATCTGGGGACAAACAAGGCATTTGCAAGTCAATTAGTGACAGAACTTTCCCAGGAAAGAGTTTCATCCAGGCTCAGCTTTAGACAGGGCCACATGCTGGGTCATCTTGTCCCTCCCCCTGCCTGTGCCCTGCTCACAGCTCCAGGGATAGAGGCGGGCCTGATGTTTTGCCAGCCTCAATGTGTCTGCGGGTTCCAGGGCCCTGAATGGGCATGAGGGGCTGGAGTGCGAGAGTGGGCTCAGCTAAAGTCAACTGGAGGTCAACACAGGGCTGCCACCAGGAGGCATCCATCCCATCAGGGTTCAGGGCTCAGCTCCACCTGAGACAGAACCTGGCGGCTCCCAGAAGGAGAGGCCAAGAGACAGTGGAGCCAGACAGGGCAGGTGGGTTGATCAGAAAATAGAAGTCATTGTGAAAGGGCCTGGGGAGATGCTCCAGAGAACTCCCCGGAACAAGAGGAGACCGAGGGGGAACCTTTAAGGTGATCTTTAAGCATCCCAGCAGTTGTACCCAGGCCAGGAGGGACATGGCCCATGGGATTGCAATTCCACCTGCAGAGAAATTTCCAGGTGAAACAACACAGCCACTTGGGACCACTCCCCATAGGCTAAGGGACAGAGCACAGAGACCTTTAGCTGGGAAAGGGGCTCAGAGAGGACCCCTTAATTGGGGAAGAGGGGGAGGGAAAGGAGCTGTGCAGGGCAAAAGCCCTAGAGCCAGCCCCACCATCTGAGGGAGATTAAGGGATTATAATTAAAACACATTTGTCGGCTCTGAGCAGGTGGGTAGGGGCTGGTGCTAATGATCTAATTGCTGCCTTTACCCAGGGCTTTAGCCAGGGCCTGGCTGCTGGGCTCTGTAATGAGCGGGCCTGGGTTTTCCTTTTTGAAGGGAGGTGGGTGAGAAGAGGCGGGGTTGAGGAGCCTGGAGGGGGAGTCTCTTTCTTCCCTTGAACACCCCAGCTCACGTGCTCACGTGCTCAGGCAGTTCTACTCCTAATCCCTTCCCAGAGAAGCCAAGGTGAAGGTTGAAGGGTACAGCCCAGTAGAGGTTTTATTGGTTTTGTGGTACTGGGCATTGAACCCAGGGGTGCCTTAACACTGAGCTATATCTCCAGCCCTTTTTATTTTTTTATTTTGAGACAGGGTCTTGCTAAATTGCTGAGGCTGGCTTTCAACTTGCGATCCTCCTGCCTCAGCCTCCTAAATCACTGGGATTACAGGCATGTGCTACCTCTCCTGGCCTAATGGGGTTATGAGTAGCCTGGAAAAGAATTCTGGGAGCTAGGAATGTTGCAGAGGGTGCTTAGGTCCCCAGAGACAGGGAAACACTGAGACAGGGCAGTTAGAGGTGAGAAAAGATTGTCCTTGGAATAATTGCAACTGTAATTAATTTAAAATGTGCCAAGCTTTGTACTAAGCCTCTATCAACTTATTTAACCCTCACAATCACAGTGAAGACTGAGGAGGGCAATGCCTGTGCCCAGAGCCCGCCCAGCCCCCAGCTAAGTGGACACCAGGGGTCCTTCTGATCAGGGATGGCTCCCTCAAACCTTTTCTTCTCCCTAGGAAGGGACAGATAGATAAACCCTTCCTAGAGTCAAAGACCTCAGGCTGGAGGTCAAGGGCATGCACGTTGCCAGGCAAAGACCTCTGGCTATGGAAGTGCAGCCTCACCCAGTTTGTGAAATCTCCTCTTTGCCTCTTATGCAAAAACAAACAAACAAACAAAAAAAAAAACAAAAAAACCACTGTGGCAGGGCATGGTGGCACACACCTATAATCTCAGGGACTTGGGAGGCTAAGGATCACAATTTCAAGGCCAGCCTCGGCAACTTAGGAAGACCCTGTCTCATAATAAAAAATGAAAAGGGTCAGGGATGTAGCTCAGTGATGGAGTGCTCCTGGGTTCAATCTCCAGTATCAGAAAGAAAGAAAGGAAGAAAAAGAGAGAGAGAGAGAGAAAGTCCTCTGTGAACCTCTGTGACACACTGGTGTCACACCTCTGCACGCTTGCACATGCCGCTGCCCATGTTGGAAAGCCATCCCTTCTGCTCACTGGCTGACTTCTCATTCACATGACCCTTCCTCTTTTCTCCCGTGGGCTCCCTTGAGAGTCGAGGGTCAGTGCATTTGTCTGGTGGCTGAGAGCATGCTGGCCATGTGTTCAGGAAGGAAATGAATGGCCTGGTGAGGGGTGGGTATTTATTTTTATAAACAAAAGCCCTAAGACAGAGTAGTTCTGGGAGGAACCATGAGAAAACAGGAACATGTGTTGTCTCTGGGATGGGAACTGGGCTATAGAAACCTGGGCAGAAGGGAGGCTCCTTACTCTATGGTACACTCTTTTGTGCTTTTACTGGCTTTCTTTTTCTTTTTCTTTTTTCTTTTTTCCATATTGCAGATTGAACCCAGGGATGCTCCACCCAGCCCCCAGCTAAGTGGACACCAGGGGTCCTTCTGATCAGGGATGGCTCCCTCAAACCTTTTCTTCTCCCTAGGAAGGGACAGATAGATAAACCCTTCCTAGAGTCAGAAACCTCAGGCTAGAGGTCAAGGGCATGCACATTGCCAGGCAAAGACCTCTGGCTGTGGTAGTGCAGCCTCACCCAGTTTGTGAAGTCTCCTCTTTGCCTCTTATGCAAAAAAAAAAAAAAAAAAAAACCACTGTGGCAGGGAACGGTGGCACACACCTATAATCCCAGGGACTTGGGAGGCTAAGGCAGGAGGATCACAATTTCAAAAGGGCTAGCCATATCCCTAGCCCTTTCAATTTTTTATTATAAGACAAGTCATCCCTAAATTGTCCAAGCTGGTCTTGAACTTCTGATCCTCCCACCTCAGCCTCCCAGGCTCACCACACCTGGCTTCTTTGTGCCTTTGAAATTTATTCCATGTGAAGAAATTACTTATTCAGTAATAAACTTGAATTTTAAAATTTTAATTATTTAAAAAATTTTTAAATTTTAATTAATTAATTTTTGTGGTGCTGGGGATTGAACCAGGTCCTCCTAAATGCCAGACAAGCACTCTACCACTGAATCACATCCCCAGCCCTTTTAAAAATATTTTATTTTGTGACAGGGTCTCACTAAGTTGCTTTGGGCCTTGCTAAGTTGCTGAGGCTGGCTTTGAACTTGCGATTCTCCTGCCCCAGCCTCCCAAGCCACTGGGATTACAGGCCTATCCCCAGTCTTTTTAAGTTTTATTTTATTTTGAGACAGGGTCTCCTAAGCTTCCAAGGCTTGTAATTCTCCTGCCTCAGCTTCCTGAGTGGATGGGATTACAGGCATGTGCCACTGCACCTAGCCAGGTTCCCTTCTTTTCTCTATGCCCCACATCAACCTTTCCAGCTGGGCCTGGTCGCTGTGCCCTATGGTCTACCCATGTCCTTCAAGAGCCTTTTAAAATCAGCTTCTCTCCACCTGCCACCTCCTTGTCCAGTCGGCACTATAGGCAGAGTGTCCAGATTCTCACCAGCTGTGTGTACATGGGCGAGTCACCAAAGCACCCTGAGCCAGCACCTTCCCTGTGAAGCTACTATAGCCAGGGGGTTGTGTGATCCCTTGCCTGCAGAGCTAAGGAGCTAAGGGGCTGTTTTGTGCAACTCTCTCCATGCCAGAGGGAATCCTGCTGCTGGGTGGCTAATCTGCTGTGTGTCCTTCCTCAGGCCACCTCCCCTCTCTGAACCTACAGTCTCCCACCTGGGATATGGTTGCATTCCTGCCTTCACCCTGCCTGTACAGCTGAGCTGAGAGAAAAGGGAGCTGTGCTTGCCCAGTCTTGGCTTTCTCGTCTGGAAAATGGGGACAACAACAGTAGCTATTTCCCAGATCTGTCGGGGGAATTAAATGAGGTAATGTATGTAAAGTGCTTGGTGCAGCATGAAGACTCATAAATGGTGATCATTATTATAGTTATTAAATGGGAGGGGCCCTGCAAAATGTGCTAGTCCAGGGAAGGGACACCTCATTATTGCTCTGGCTGGTAATGAGGCCTGGTGGTAATAGCCCCTCACACTCCCAGGCCCTTCTGACAAAGGGACCCAGTGGCTGCGGATGGGCCCCGACAAAGTGAGAAGTGAATGGTGCATAATGGGACATTTAGGGGCTTAGCCCAGGCTGGGGGTGGTGCTGGGAAGAACCCTCCGGCTGTGGCTCCAGGTGCTGAAGGACCCCAGAGGCCAGGAACACAAGCCTGCAGGCTGCCCCTTCCCTGCTCCCAGCCAGCTCCTCCAAGAGCCTTCAGCCGCCAAGGCCTTCGCTAATCCGTATTGAGTGCTTTTGAGGTGCCAGGCACTGCTCTGCCTGCTGGGGCATTGGTCTGCACAAATAGTCCCCACGCCCTCTGACCTCACGCCCTCTGACCTATATGGGAGATTGACAAGGATCACAACAAATAAATTCAACACACAGGATGTCAGATGGTGATGAACGATCTGGAGAAAAATAGCACAGGGAAGGAGAACAGGCAGGGTTGGGCCGGGGGTGGTGAATGATGATTTAAAATGAGGTGCTTAGGAAAGGCTGGATTTTGTTCAACTTTTGTGTGTGTGGAAATTTTTAAATAGTTACAAAGTAAACAGAATAGTAAAATGAACCCCCACCCATCCATCATCTAGCTCCAACAACTGCTGATCTTGTTTCATCCATACTCCCACCTCTCCCCCCTACCCATATCATTTTGAAGCAAATCACACAGTCTCCTTTCTTGGAGAGCGTGATTTAAGCAAAGACCAGAGGAGGCAAGGAAGCCAACCGTGTGGCCACTTAGGAGGTGAGCATTTCGGGCAGAGCAATGATGGCAGTGTATATATAAGCCTTATTATACCTGACTGCACCGTGGTAAAGTCCTGTAATTCCAGCTGCTCAGGAAGCTGAGACAGGAGGATCGCCAAGTTATTAAATGGGAGGGGCCATTAGTGCAACTTAGTGAGACCCTGTCTCAAAAAAATATTTAAAAATAAAATAAAAAAGGGTTCAGTGGTCAAATGCCCCTGGATCCAATCCAGTACCAAAACAAAACCCAAAAATCTTGTCTGGTGTTTGGGAAATCAGCTTCCAATCTCAACTCTGCTCCTAACTGGTGTGTCCCCTTCTAGAAATCGCTTACCTGCCCAGTTTTTCATCTACAAAATGGGGTTAACACACTTATCCCATTGGGAGTTTGTAGGAGCAGAATGAGAATCTCTGAGGGTGTTTCCTTAAAGCAGAGCAAGGCCACAGTGTCAAGGGTCAGGGCGTTTTCAGGCAGGTCTGGTCGCAGAGGAACTCCATCTCTGCAGAGGTGAGAGACAAGATTCCTGGGTACCAGAGATTAGGTGGGGGTGGGGAATGTGGTTTGGGAGTGTTTTCCTGGAGAAGACCACCTCTGAACTCAGTCCCACAGACCACACTGAAGGGGAGGGGGCCTGAGTGCCCTGGGCTTTGCCATGTTTGCTGGCCACCCCTCACCCCTACTTCCCATGGATGGCCCACTGGATCCTAGACTATGGAGACAGAGAAGGGCAGAGGCCTGAATGGGTAACTGTTCTCTGAGGAGGCTTGGCCCCCTTTAAAGACCCTCATCACCATCTCCTCCTCCCTCCCAGGGTGATTATCACCCGGAGGGGCCTTGTGGTGGGGGGGACACAAAGAGACCCTCAACTCCCATCCTCTAGGCGGGATAATGGGCCATTCACACTGAGGGGACCCCAGCCCCACACCTGGCCCTCTCAGGCAACCCCCAACTGCCCCATTGTCCCAGGCCCCTTTGCGCCTTGCACCCGGGTGTCAGTGGTGGGGAAGTCCAAGCCCCCAGCTGGGGCACTCCTGGCCCTTCCCCCACCTCTCCAGTCGCCTGGACTCTGGGCCCTTTTTTGGGGGGAGGTAACCCTGCCATTCATCCCACACTGGCTCACTCAGAATTTTGCTCCTCTCGAAAGTCCTTATAGAGCGATGGGAAAATGGGAGGGAATAATTAGGAAAATCATTAGCGTCTCAAGGCCCATCTGAGAGGGATTAAGGGATTAAAAGCCTTCCAACTGATCTCTCCTACTTTAAGGTTGTTGTAGAGGTTTTGTTTCCAGGACTTTTTTTTTTCCTTTCCTTTTTCCCTGAGTTGGGGAAGACTAAAGTCTTGGTGGACTCTCCCTTCAAATGCTGCAGGAAAAGTCAAGACATTGACGTGGCAAGGGAGTGAAGAGGATGGAAAAGAATGGGGAGAGCAGGTGTCGGGGGGAGGGTCCCTTCCCAAGCTCTCCTGTGTTGACCTGGATCACTCTGGAGCAGGAGTGGATGGTGTAAGAGGGTGCAGAGGCCAGACTAGGCCTGAGGGGAAGGTCAGGTGAGCATCCAGCTCCTTGAAAGGACCCCTGAGGCTCAAACCTGCCAGGCAGCACGTCCCACCTCCTTAGAGTCCTAGGATTCTCTTGCCCTTCTGACTGAGGTCAACTGGGTCAGAGGGCTCCTGCCACCCATCCTGTTTTGGTAGCCTGAGGCTAGAGGTCAGGGAGGAGAGAATGGAGCAGGGAAGGGAATGGAAGATGGGATCACCAGAAGACAGGCAGGAAGGCAGCATCCACAAAGCCAGCCTGGGTTTGGCTGTTTACAGTAAGTGACACACAGCCACTGTCCTTGAGCAGAGCACAGTCCAGTGGGGTGAACAGACAACTTAATCCAACATATGTCACATAATGGGAGAGAGAGATGTATGGAGGAGATGGACCTGATCCAGTCTGTAGAGAGCAGAGACAGTTCCCTGGAAGAGATGTTTGTGATTCATTTATGACAGTCTCCTTCCAGGTGGCACACCCCTGTAATCCCAGCAGCTCGGGAGGCTGAGGCAGGAGGATCACAAGTTCAAAGCCAGCCTCAGCAACTTAGTGAAGCCCTAAACAACTTAGACCCTGTTTCTAAATAAAACATCAAAGGTGGCTCAGTGGTTGAGTGCTCTGGGTTTAATCCCTGGTACAAAAAAAAAAAAAAAAAAAAAAAAAAAAGGGGGTGGGAGTGGAGGAGGAGAGTCTTCTTCCCACGTGGCACATAGTAGTAGCTCAGTAACTGTTCCAGTCAGATGCACCTCCAAGCCCTATTGCAGAGAGTGACTCATTGTCTCACTGAGATGATCCCCTAGCCCGTGGGGTAAGAAAAACCACTAGGAAAATTCAAGTATTACCTGATGGAACACAACAGGCCAGGAGGGCATAGAGAGCTGTGGTTGCTGGGAGCAGAGGGGTATATTAGGGTTCACACAGCAAGCCCTAGAGTCTTTTTTCCTGTACCAGGAATTGAACCCCAGGGGTGCTCTACCACTGAGCCACATCCCAGACCTTTCTATTTTTCAGTTTGAGACAGGGTCTAAGTTGCCCAGGCTGACCTTGCAGTCCTCCTGCCTCAGCCTCCTGAATGACTGGGATTACAAGTGTGTGCCACTGCACCAGGTTTCCCTAGAGTCTTTGTACACTGTATCACGACCCACCTGCCATTCCAGGGAAGAAAGATACTGGCATCAGATGTAGTCCCTCTCATACACACACATGCTGGCCTCCCTCATTCCGGTTCTGGGGCTTTCTGGAGTATAGGACTCCATTTCTCTGGAAAGCTCAGCTAAACACTCTCCAAACCTCTGCATCCACCAACCTCACCTGGCAGGGCCTGCAGCAAAGGGAGCAGGAGGTGAAATGGAGCAGTCCAAGATGGAGGCAGGCAGAAGCCATCCTGGGCCCAGCACCTTGCCAACGGTGCTGGTGATAGATGCTGGCAGCTGCCGCCTGGTGCAGCATTAATAATCGCGTTTATTAATGGTCTTAATTAGCAACTGCCAACAAGAAGCCCGGTGTTAATTCCACCAATAATCGAGGCTTGTGGGGCATGGACAGGAAGGGCGGGAGAGGGGATGGATGGTTTGCAGCGTGGGTAATAATGAAAACGCTGTGGATTGCTCTGGGACCGCACAGCAGCAGAGGCCGGCCTGGGTGGCTGGAGAGATGGGAGAAAGGGAACCCCCGCCCCCACAGGCTCCCACACCAGGGTTCCTTGACCCCCCACAGTGCAGCCTCCTCTATGGTGTTGGGACAAAATGAAGCGTGAGGAATTGCGGGGAGGAGGGGGGCTTCTGTCTATGCCTTTAGAGCCAGAACCCAGACAGCAGCCTGTGAGATGGAGGCGAGTCTGTAAAAGCCTGAGTGAAATGAGCTAGAAGGGGATTGGGAACAAGCCCCACAGTGTCCTGGAGTCACATTCCTTGCTCTGGGGAGACGGAGATGGATGGTGCTGAACAGGGAAGGAGGGGACACTAGGGCGGGGTGGGGGGCTTCTCCAGCTGAGTGCTCTCCTGCCAAGAAGAGCAGGGTGGGAAAATGAAGCTTAAGAACCCAGAGGATGCCCACACGACAAAGCCCATTTCCTCTCTCAGCCTCAGAGCCAAGTGGAGCCTGCCCGGGTCCTGCCTGGAGGCCTGAAGACAAGCCCAGAGCAGGCCCAGAAGTCCTGGAACTTCAGACCAAAGGGAGAGGGTCGCCATCAGGGCAGGGGGCTCTGGCCAACCCTCTTCTCAGGGATTCCCAAAGCAAGGCTGACTCTGTAAATGCCTCGGAGAGGGAGGGCCACCGGAGGGAGGAATGTATTCTGGGGTTCAGAAAAGCCCAGGGAGAGGCTGCTGGTTCAGCTTCATTCAGAAGTGGCTTTTGGGGTCTCTGGAGAAGTTTCCATGAAGCTAGGCGGCCCCAGATCAGAATGCCTTGGAAGGGGCCTACATGATCCAGAGATCTGGACAAGAGTGGCTGGTGAGGAGAACTCTGCCTGCTTCTTTGGCACCTGACATGCCCCAGTCAGCTTCCAGCCCTGGTCCTCGTCTTCAACTTCCCTTCCATCTAATAGTCTCCCAAAGGCTATCCCAGAGGCTGCCTCCACCTCAGGATGGGGCTGACATGCACATTGCACCTGGGTCCCCATAGGTCAAGAAGACCGAAGTGACAGGAGGAGGAGTCCATCTTGTGTGGAAGCCTGGGCCAAAGCACAAAGGTACAAAGCCCTAGCCAGGTGTGGTGGTGCACACCTGTAATCCCAATTGCTCAGGAGGCTGGGGCAGGAGGATCACAAGTTCCACACCAGCCTGAGCAACTTAGTGAGACCCTGTCTCAAGATAAAAAATAAAAATAAAAAGAGCTGGGAATGTGGCTCAGTGATAGAGCACCCCTGGGTTCAGTCCCCAGTGTATGTGTGTGGCAAAAAGAACAGACTCCTGAGACTGAGCCCCACTTACCAAAAGACCACCTGCCCTATCAGAACCTTCTCCCTCCTTCCCTCATCCAGCCTCTCCTGCCTTACTGTGACTGAAACCCTGGACTTCCTGGGCCAGTTCTTATTTGGCCCTGACTGATTTTGCATCACTGCTTCAAAGGCCCCAAAATCTCCAAAATGTTTTCTCACAAAAGTAGCATGCACCCTTATTCATGAGTCTTCTTTGTTGGTGGTGGTATTGCAGTGCTGAGGATGAAACCCAGGGCCTTGTAGATTGCTAGGTAAGGGCTCTACTGCTGAGCTACACCCCCAATCTCATGAATCTTGGTGGAAATTTAGAAAAGGTAGGTTTCGGGGCTGGGATTGTGGCTCAGCACCACATAAAAATAAACGCACTGTGTACAACTAAAGCAAATAAAAAAATATTTTAAAGGTGGGTTTCTGGTCTGCTTTTTTTTTTTTTTTTTTTTTTTTTTTTTTTTTTTTTGTAGCAATGATTGAACTCAGGAGCTTAACCTCTGAGCTACATCTCCAGCCTTTTTTAATATTTTGAGACAGGGTCTCCCTGAGTTGCTTAGGGCCTTGCTAAGTTGCTGAGGTTGGTTTGAACTCATGATCCTCCTGCCTTAGCCTCCCAAGCTACTGCAATTACAGGAGTGCGCCACCACACCCAGCCTGTCCTACATTCTTGCTGACTCTCAAGCACATATCCTGGAGCTCAGCTTGTGGATGTTCAAGTACAAGGGCTGAGTTCCCAGTCAGAATGGGCTCTGCTCTTAACACAGAGCTCCTTTCCTCACTGTCCACAGGTACCCTCCTGAGCTAGACCACTGCCTTCTGTTAGACGGACACATGCTCCTGGGCTGGGGTAGAGGGACACCCTCTTTCACTTGGGGGAAGGGCCTATATGTGGCAACTCCCACCTTCATGTCACTGGAGAAGTTTATTTTAGTCCCCTGTGGCTGGCTTTTCTCCCGCTTAAAGTGGGGCTCCTTAACAAGTAGTGGATGACAGAGGGAGGCAAGGACAAAGTCCTGGACCTGGCTTGGGGCTTGCAAGTCACAGAGGACCCCTTGAGGGCCTCTCTGCCTAGTAACTTGCTCTGCTTTCAGGGCACCATGACTTTTTCTCAGGACTCTGGAAGACAACTGGCCTCAGAGACACTTGTCAGAATCCATTGGGTCAATATGATGTGGGCAAGGGAAAAAAATGGATGGAGGTTGGGAGGAGGAAGTGGCTAACAGGTAGGGTAAAGTGGGAAGATCATCAAATACCAGCCATGTTTAAACCCAGAGCCACAAAGGCTCTGAGAAGAGAACTAACTTGTGCAGGCCACAGGCTAATGGGTAGGAGAGCCATGATGGGAGCCCACAGCGGTCTGACCCCTAAGTCAAAAATGGCTGGAATGAGGAGTAGGTATGAAGGGGACAGGTGACCACTTCTCCTGGCCCCAATGCCTGTTCCGGTCACCCTCGCTTTCCTCCGTGAGCTGGCAGACTCCACTGGCGATCAGACGGCGGGGACACAGACAATGGTGCTCTGTCCCGGGCGCTCCGGGACGACAGCTCATCCCTAATGCAGTGACCGCCTCCCCCACCCAGGCCGGGCCGCCAGCCTCTTTCAGGCGGTGGAAGCCCGGGAGGCGGCGGAGAGGGATTCTCACAGGCCGTTGGGCATTTGCATAGCCGGCTCGCCCTCCCGCCCGCCCGGAGACATTGGCCGGCATTGTTCCCGGGCGGCGGCGGCGGTGGAGGGTGCCCGGCCGGGGCGCGCGGGCCGGCGCGGTGGACCGGCTGGGAGCGGCGGGCCAGACAAAGGGGACGGGGCGCGCAGAGCCGGGAGGCGGCGGGCGGGGAGATCCCGACGGCGGGAGAGCAATATCGGGGTGAGGTTGGGGGACGCGGCTGCCGAGTATGTCTGCCCCCGGACGGCCACCGCCCTGCACTTTGGACACCCACGCCGTGTCTAATTCCTGCTGGAGCTGGGGCTGCCGCGGGCCGTGATGTGAATCCCAATAGGGGGGCTCTCAGGCCTTTCCCAGGCTGCTCAGGGTTCGGAGCACAGGGTCCTCCAGAGGTCAGGGGGGGCAGCTCTCAACTCCCCATCTAGGAGGCTCTGGTTGCAGAAGCACGGAAGCACCCTGAAGTCCCTGGGCCTCCTACCCAGATACCCTTGGACAGGAAACCCTGTTGTCAGCCCATACACACTTGCTCCAAGCCAGAACAGTGGTTGCTTCCAGAGAGCTGTCCTGCGATGGCTCTCCTGACCCCAGCACAGCCCATCACTCTCCGGGCCTGGAGTGTCCTCGTCCATCATTATCCCCAGAGCTCAGGCACTGGGGCTGGACAGACAGAGTTCATGAGCGGGCAAGTGTCCGATTGTCCTGCATTGAAACTAATAATGGTGGTGATCAGAGGGGCTGTCCTCCAGGGGCAGAGCCTCATTGTCCTGAATGGGTGAAGAAGGAGCCCCCTTGGCCCTGTCCCCTGCATCCCCTTGACCTGCTCATTGTCACCCTGTTGACCCAGCCTGAATGGATGGGCCACCGTGTGGGGGACCAATAGTGCTGAAGCAAGAGCCACAGGCAAGAGCTGGGAGGGGCTAGCTCTTGTATATCAAGGGGCTCTGAGGATACCTGTCTTTCCTGTCCTCTGAATTCCCTGACTGAATCAGTAATGGGATGATGACCCCCTCACCCAGAACTCATAATGGCTCAAGTGGATGAAATGGAACAATCTACCCACCATGTGCCCCCACATTTAAGGCAAAGTGGGGGAAGGAAAGAAGGAAATAAAGTGAAAAATCAAAGAGTGTGGCTTAGGAGAGTTTGGCCCTGGGCAGAGTCCCCCGAACAATGGGAGCATAGTGTAGGGACTTGTGGTGGCACTCAGTGTCATTGTTGGAACCATGGGGGACTTCATGGGAGTGATGGAGCTTGAAACTATCTGGCTATAGGGCCACCTCTCATGGGATAGCCCTCATGCCTTCCGTCCTTTCTCAGACCTCTTGGCAGGCCATCCTGGGACTTTTGTCCCTGGTTTGGCAGGGGCTGGGGTTGTGGCTCAGCGGCAGAGCGCTCGCCTCACACATGCGCAGCCCCGTTCGATCCTCAGCACCACGTAAACATAAATGCATTGCATTGTGTACAACGAAAGTAAATAAATAAATATTTAGGGGAAAAAAAACTGGTTTGGCAATTGCTCTGAGGGGGCTCAGTTGTCCCTTCTCCAGGAAGACTTCCTGGATCAAGATGGGTGGTTCCCCCAACCAGGGCCATCTTCAGTTCTCCCAACCAGGGCCATCCTCGGTTGGAGGTGCCTGAAAGGAAAGACTTGGTTGTAATCAAGAAAGAACCATCAGAGGTGGGGTTGTGGCTCAGTGGTAGAGTGCTTGCCTAGCATGTGTGAGGCACAGGGCTCAATCCTCAGCACCACATAAAAATATCCATCAACAATTAACAAAAATATTTAAAAATAAAACAAAGGTATTGTGTCCATTACAACTACAATATTATTAAAAATAACGGAGGGCTGGGGTTGTGGCTCAGTGGCAGAGTGCTAGCCTAGCACATGCACGGCCCGGGTTCGATCCTCAGCACCATGTAAAAATAAAGGCATTGTGTACAACTAAAACAAATAAATAAATATTTTAAAAAATAATGGAAACATCAGTTAAGGGAGAAGGTAAGGCTATAAAATGTTGATGCCGGGCTGGGGTTGTGGCTCAGCGGCAGAGCACTCACCTCGCACGTGTGTGGCCCAGGTTCGAGCCTCAGCACCATGTAAACATAAATGCATTGCATTGTGTACAACTAAAGTAAATAAATAAATATTTAAAAATAAAATAAAATGTTGATGCCACAAATGAATAAATATTCATCTCTTTCCCTACCCAGAACAGGTTGGGCAAGGGGGGGCCTTGTCCTATACTTCAATTGTCCTGGAAAGTCTTCTTTCTGATCTCTGTTGGGGCTTTGGGGCTAGGATGGGTGAATATGCTGGACCTCTACCCATGCAGAGCTGGGAGCTGAGACCACGGTAGAATGGGAGATGAGGTCTCAGCTCTCCCAAACTCCCTCCTTCTCACCCAGCAGGGGCTGATAGTGACAGAAGACCTTTTTGCAATCTCAGTTGTCAGTCTTCTGCCTCAGCACAAGGATCTTCACCCCCAACATACCCATCCCAACCATCAAGAGTCAGGGGAAGCTGTGGAGAAAGGAGGCAAGGTCCTTCGTTCAGTGTTGGGAAGGGGATGTCAGTGTACTGGAAGGATGGATTCTCTATAGGATGAGAGATCTGAAATCCCTGGCATCTGCCTGACATGTAACGGTGAGAGAGTGGGAGTTCAAAAAAGGGCTGTGGTATGTGAATTCTTGGTAGAGAACCAAGAATGGTAGAGCCATGAAAACGGCTTCTTCCTCTGCTGGGTCTGGAGCGCCCTCTGGTGGTCAAATCACTTCAGGCTAAAAGAGGCCCTGGCCCCCCTTTCTCGTGCTGTGCCACAGACCTACTACCCAAGGCCCTTCCTATCCTCACTCCTCAGTTTCAGGACATAGACATAAGGTGGCACCTAGGTGATGGCTGCTTACAGTTTCTGAGGGTTGGTTTCAAACAACTTAAGGGGAAGGAAATTCTTCCCCATGGGGGCCTCCTTCCTGCTCTGCTCAGAGGCCACCCCAGTTGAGGGTCAGAGTGGTAGCAATTAGGAACTAAGAACTCTGGCAGCGGAGCTGTGCTGGAACCAACACAGGCTCTCCTGTCCCTGGAGACAGCAAGCCAGGCTGGGGCCCTGTCTCTTAAGATGTGACCTCCTAGGAAGAGATCAATGGACCCAGGGAGAAAGGATTTTTTCACCACTAGGATCCTTTCCTTCTTCTAGGTTCTAACAATGTGAGTTAGAAGGAAGAGGAACTTCCCACGTTCCTAGGACGCAAATAAAAGGAGTCAGAATCCTTGGTGAGGGTGGTGTTTATTACCCCCAGGGATTTGAGCCTGGCCTAGGCTTCACTATAATTGTGTGACATTGGCCCAAAGGATTGGCAGGCACTTGAGTGCCTCACTTTGGCCTCTTCTACCCCATGTGCAGGCTGGTAGGGCAGTGAGGTGGGGCAGCTAGCCAGGCTTCCTCCCACCCAGTTACAGTCCTGTCCCTCCACCTTCTCCAGACCTTCTATAGAACATCGTGTGTGTGTGTGTGTGTGTGTGTGTGTGTGTGTGTGTGTGGTGCTGGGGACTGAACCCAGGGTTTTGCACGTGCTAAGCAAGTGCTTTACCACTAGCTACAACCCCAGTCCCCTTCATCATCTTCTAAAAAGAGAATATCCTCTCAAGGGCTGGCAGCTGGTTAGGCCCGAGTGTCTGGTTCCTCCATATTCAGGGGTCCCTGGGCTTCATTCTCATACTCCCCAGGCACCTGGAAGGCAGGAAGGGGACCAAGGGGGAGCTCCAGGGAGCTGCAGGCCACAGCTCAGGGCTGTTGGCCAGTGGAAAGAGGCAGGCAAAGGAGCAAGGAGGCAGTTTGGAGCACAGGAAGTGAGGCAGGGAAGGGAGGGTCAAAGGGCATGAAGGCCTGGGGTATGAGGACTGTAACTGCCTCACCTCCCAGTAAATCTGGTCCTCGTAGCACTGGGAGTCTGGGGGCGCATCCAGGCAGGGCAGTCTCAGCAGGAGCCCTGGTGGTGGTAAGGAAGGACATGTGAGGCTTCTCTATCCCCCAACCCCAAGAAGAGTTTGCCATTCAGTGGCCCAAGGGCACAAAGGGGCTGGAGGCATGAGGTCAACTTGGCACCTGGCACAGGAAAACCACAGCTGCATTTTTTGAGCACCTACTTATGTGTCAAGTGCTTAACAAGCATTGCCCTCCTGAAAAATCACCACAACCCTGCGAGGTGGATATTATCCCTGCATTTCAGACAAAGTGACCAAGGCTCAAAGAAGTTAAGTAATATGCTCAAGTTTGCAGTTGGTAAGGGACAGACCAAATTATTATTCTGTCATGAGCCACTGAGTTTGTTTGTTTGTTTTTTTCTTTTTGGTACCGGGGATTGAACTCAGGGGCACTTGACCACTGGGCCACATCCCCAGCCCTTTTTTGTATTTATTAGAGACAGGGTCTCACTGAGTTGCTAAGTGCCTTGCCATTGCTGAGGCTGGCTTTGAACTCAAAATCCTCCTGCCTCAGCCTCCCAAGTGCTGGGATTACAGGTATGTGCCACCGCGCCGGGCTGCCACTGAGTTTTCTATGGCCTCGTATATAAGAGGAGCACAGAAAAGGTGTATTGTGTAACTAAGTTATTGCATGAATGAACTGACCCATAAAGAATTAAAATCTTAGAGTGAAAGCAGGAGAGTGGGGATCCTGAATGAGGAATTATTTTTAAGGATAGACATTGGGAAGGACTGCCTGACCTGGGACCAAGGGCAGTGTACCTCTCGCCAAAGGTTTTTGTGAAACCTCCAGTCTAAAGGCAGCTGTACCGTTAAGCTGGGGATAGATGAGCCTGCCCCTTCTAGGTCTCAGCCTGAGGTTGGGCTGCCCTCTAGTGGCTCCAGGGAGCAGCACAGGGGAGCCAGCCAGGAGAAGAGGTAAACTCAGCCCACGCCCAGCTCCCCAGTCTCCCTGGCACCAGGAGGGAGCAAGAGCCATTTGTAACTCCCCACTCAAAGGAAGTTACCCTGACCCCTCCACCTTACCTCTGGTATAAGTTAGGCATTCAGTAAATATCTTTGAGCAAATGAATCAAATGCCAGGGACAGAGGACTCAATGGCCCTTCCCCCAGAGACTCTCTCCTCTGTGTTCACCCGTCCTTGGAGCTCCCACCAGTCCCCAACAGCCGTCCAAGGCCACTCACCTCCAAGGCTCCCGCCCACAATGGCCAACACCAGTGTGACAAACATCCCAAAGAGCTGATATATGGCCTGAGATGTGGCGCTGCGCTGGCCCTCGGCTATGAGTGGAAACACGTTCTCCAGGCTGCAGGGAGACCAGGTTGTGAAGAAGCAGGGGTGAGGGACAGGAATGTAGCATGGATACAGGGCAGGTCACACCAGTGGACAACCAAACAGCCAAAGGGCTTCCAGGAAGCCCACAAGGCAGTCTCATCTCCAGATCTTTGCTTAAGCCAGGCCACAGCCTGGAACACCCTCTCCCTCATATGCCAACACACACACACACCCTTCAAGACTAAGTTCAAGGGTCATTTTTGCCCACCTTCTCCTCTGAGTCCTGATGTGCAAAAATAGATCCTAAGGGTCATTACATCTTACTGACCCTTTAGTAACACTCCTTACTCTTGAAATCATTTGCTTAATGTCCTCCTGTTGCACCTGACCAGAAGGACAGTGCCTGCGTTGGTCTTGTTCACTGCAGTTTCCTTGGCTCCCATAATGTGAATGGGTGGGTGGCGGATGGGTGGATGGATGGATGGTTGGATGGGTGGGTATATGGAGGATGAAGGGCAAAAATATACACAGAGGAGGAGAGCGACAGAGGGCATTCTAGAGGGATAATTACAGCTGCGTGGATTGTGGGAAACTCACCCATCTCCATAAGCATCATGGGTGGCCAGTCCAGCCACAAGGACCCCCAGAAGGGCCCCCAGGACCCCTGGCATTCCATGGAGGTTGTGGACACCACATGTGTCTTGGATTTTGAATTTGGATTCAAGGATGGGCTGAAGGAGGACAGGATAAATAATCAGACTCTCACCTCCACTCTGGGCCTGTTAGGGAGGTGGGAGGAAAGTGACACCATGCTCTGCCCGGGGCCAGAGAGGCAGCTGTACCGTTAAGAACTTGTACCCCAGCGTGGAGACTGTCCCTGCCAAGAAACCAGCTGCCAGAGCCCCAAAGGGGGTCAGCATCATTTCACCAGACGTCCCCACCACAACCCCTCCGGCCAGTGCTGCATTCTGAACGTGTACCTAAGGGAAGAGGGAAGGACAGGGCATTGGAAACCCTTTTAAATCATCCACCCACACTCAACACAACCCTCTCCACAAGGCATCTACTGCTTCTGGAAGTCCCTCTGCCATCTAACCTCTAACTTTCCTGCTTTCATATTGTCTCTTCCTATTCTGACCCCACTACCACCACCAGGGTGGATAGAGCACCCCCATACTTGTTCCCATGGAGACTTCCTTGCAGGGAGGGTCTCTCCTCCCCCTAGTAGGTTGTCCCTCTGCCTCCCCGAAGGCCTTCTCCCCATACCATGTCCAGCCGCCCATCCCCACTGATGAGGGCAGACAAAGCAAAGGTGCTGAGGGTGCTCGCTGTTAGGGAGTAGTATGTGTTGAGGGCTGTCCGATGCTGCGTGTCCCCCAGCGAAGTGAGTGCAGAGTTGAAGCTAGGCCAGAAGATCCACAGGAAGATGGTTCCTAAATGATGGGCAGCCAGGCAGAGTGAGAGGAAATAAGTGGCTCCCCACATAGTTGGAGATGGTTACTGCAGATAAATCATCTACTCTGTAGTCTGTTTCATCTGCAAGGTGGGATTGATAATACCATCACACAAAGTGAGGATTCAAGGAGATTGTGAAGATAAATGCATAGGCCATGGCCTAGCAGGTACTTAGTAGTGACAAGGGCTGGAAGGTGGTAGGTACATTGGTGAAGCTCTTGCCTAGCATGTACAAAGCCCTGGGTTCAATCCCCAGTACCACCTGCACCCCAACCCTAAAAACAAAACAAAACAACAACAACAAAAAACAAAACAAACAAACAAAAAAAACACAAGAACTCAAAAATGGCATCTATTGAAGGGTGCTGGAAAAAAAGGAAACTATGTGATTGAGAGCCACAAAACATTGAGGTTTTTTTTGTTTTGTTTTGTTTTTTGGTACTGGGGATTGAACTCAGCGGCACTCAACCACTGGGTCACATCCCCAGCCCTTTTTTGTTTTTATTAGAGACAGGGTCTCACTGAGTTGCTAAGTGCTTCGCCATCGCTAAGACTGGCTTTGAACTCACGATCCTCCTGCCTCAGCCTCCCAAAGTGCTGGGATTACAGGCATGCACCACCGCGCCCGGCCAAAGCATTGAGGTTTTGTAGTTGCGTTGTTTTGTTTTGCCTTGTTGGTACTGAAGTTTGAACCCAGGGGCACTCTACCACTGAGCTACATTTCCAGCCATTTTTTCTTTCTTTCTTTCTTTCTTTTTTTTTTTTTTTTTTTAAATTTGAGACAGGGTCTCTAAATTGCCGAGGCTAGCCTTGAACTTGCAATCCTCCTATCTGTTTCCCAAATCACTGGGGTTACAGGCATGTGTCACTCAAAACAATTTTTTTTTTTTTTTTGTACCAGGGATTGAATCCAGGGGCACTTAACCACCGTGCCACATCCCCAGCCCATTTTGTTTTTTTTACTTAGAGACAGGGTCTCAGTTGCTCAGGGCCTCACTAAGTTGCTGAGGCTGTTTTTTTTTTTTTAATATTTATTTATTTACTTTAGTTGTACACAATGCAATGCATTTATGTTTACGTGGTGCTGAGGATCGAACCCGGGCCGCGCATGTGCGAGGCGAGCGCTCTGCCGCTGAGCCGCAACCCCAGCCCGCTGAGGCTGGTTTTGAACTAGTAATCCTCTTGCCTCAGTTCCTGAGCCGCTGGGATTACAGGCATGCACCACCATGCCTGGTGCTCCAGTCTCTTTTTTAATGTAAAAATAGGCAGTCCCTGTTCAATACCTTCTATGAAAAACAACATAGATGTCCTCTGCTGACTATAGTTTATAAATGCAGAGAGAGGAACAGAGGCCATGGTGAAGGCACAGGGCTCCTAGGCCAGCCCTACTGCTCCCTGAGTGCAGGGGCTTCCAGGGATTCTGGGAGGAAAAGTCCTTAGCTGGTGGAAGGCAGCAGCAGGGGCAGGCAGAGGTTGGAGATTTGTAGGAAACCAAACACCCTAAATGCAGTCTGGCTAGAGCCAAATACAGGGGAGGGTGAGTGAGCAGAGTGGAGGGGCTGTATCCCAGGATGAGGGCCTTGTTTCTAATGTGTGGTTGTGGGGGCCCTGGAAGATTTGAAGCAAGATGGAAGTGGATTTAGAAAGGTCCCTAGAAAACTGGGCATGGTGGTACATGACTGTAATCCCAGCCACTCAGGGGCTGAGGAAGGAGGATCCCAAAATTCCAAACCAGCCTCCACAATTTAGTGAGACCCTGTCTTAACATAAAAAAATAAAAAGGCTACGGATGTAACTCAGTGGTTAAGACATGCCTGGGTTCAATCTCCACTATAAATAATATAGGGTGTAGCTCAACCCCTGGATTGAATCTCTAGTACTGTAAAAAAAAAAAAAAAAAAAAAAAAAAAGTCAAAAAAAGGGGGGCCCTTGGGAATGGATCTGAGCCACGTGGGTACCCCTGGACTGAGTTCTAAGAACATGTCATAAAACTATTAAGAATGATGAGCAGCTGGGTATGGTGGTACATGCCTGTATCCCAGCAACTCCAGAGGCTGAGGCAGGAGGATCACAAGCTGGAGGCCAGCCGCAGCAATGTAGTAAAGGCCTAAGGAAATAAGTGAGATGCTTCTCAAAATAAAAAAGGACTGGGAGCTGGGCGCGGTGGCGCACGCTTGTAATCCCAGCACTTGGGAGGCTGAGGCAGGAGATTCGCGAGTTCAAAGCCAGCCTCAGCAATGGTGAGGCACTTAGCAACTCAGTGAGACCCTATCTCTAATAAAATACAAAAAAGGGCTGGGGATGTGGCCCAGTGGTCAAGTGCCCCTGAGTTCAATCCCTGGTACAAAAAAAAAAAAAAAAAAAAAAAGGACTGGGGGTGTGACTCAGTGGTTAAGCACCCCTAGGTTCAATCCCTGGCGCACGTGCACGCGCACACACACACACAAGACAAAGAACAGGCACGGTGATGCATGCCTGTAATCCCAGTTACTTGGGAGGTTGAAGCAGGAGGATCACAAATTCAAGGTCAGCAACTTAGAGAAATCCTGTCTCAAAACATAGAAAGGGCTGGGGATGTAGCTCAGTGGTAGAGCAGCCCTGGGTTCAATCCCCAGTACTGAAATAAGATGAAGCTCTCAGAGCATATTCCAAATGGGAAGATTCCCAGCTAGAAATCCAAGGACTGTAGGCAGCACCCTAAGACTTTGCCTGGAGATGGTCCCCTCCATCCCAGATTAGAGGGATCTGGAACCAGCCCCTCAATGGCACCTGTCACAGGAGGCCTCACCAATCATGGCAAAGAGGTCCGAATGGTAGATGGAGCCTTGGCGGTGCTTGCTCTTCTCCAGCTGCGGCCTGAAGAGGACCCTCGATAGGAACAGCCCAAAGTAGGCTCCAAATGTGTGGATAGTCATGGAGCCGCCAGCATCCCTTACCTGGGGAGGTGGAGCGGAGGTGGAGAGGCAGCCCGCCGTTCCTGCCCAGAAGCTCTCCCAGCTCAGAGGCTGGCCCTGACCACCCCCAACACCCTCATGCTATCCCTGTCTAGACTCTCACCCCCAGGAGGTTGAGGAGCACAAACTCATTAATTCCAAACAGCGCCACCTCCAGCAGGGTCATTAGCAGCAGCTGCGCAGGCCCAGTCTTGCCCAGAATGGCACCGAAGGAGATGAGCACGGCGCCCGCACAGAAATCAGCGTTGATCATGCTGGGTGAGCGTGGAATGGGAGAGGGGCAGGGAAGAGAGGCTTCTGGGCTTTTGCCAGGCACGAAACCGGCAGCACGATACAGGCAGCGGAGGGCAAAGTGGGGAAGAGGCAACTCTTCCCTGGGGGTTCACGGGATTACCTCGCTCCTTGTAGATGAGGAAACCGAGTCAGAGACTTGGCTGACAAAGCCCACAGTAGGCGGAAGAACCAGAACCTGCGCCAAGAGCGCCTCTAACCCCGCCCCTTTCTGCTATACCATCTCTTCTCCTACAGCGCCCCTAAAGAAGTGAGGAGGTGGGACTGGTAGGTGGGTCAAGGATGGGAAGGAAACCAGGCAGGGCACCTAGGGAAATAAATAGGGACCAGGGAACAGACTCAAAGGACAAGGACTTAAGCTGGGTCTCTTGGGCAGGAACCTCCTAGGTGACCCCAAGAGAGCTGCTCTCTCTCCACTGCAGCCCACCTCTCCACGCCAACATGGATGTGGCCACCGTGGAAGGAGTGGAGGAAGCCCTGGACCAGTGTGGACCACTGCAGGGCAAAGGCGGCCAGGAGGAAGGTGAAGCCCACGCTGCTGAAGCCGTAACGCTGCAGGAAGACCATGAGGAAGCCGAAGCCCACGAAGACCATGGCGTGCACATCCTGGAAGCCTGCAATGGGCAGGGGCACATGAAGCACTGGGGGGTGCTCTGGCCACGACCCATAAACCAATCAGCTATCCTGCCACTGCCCCTGGTTCTCACCAGCCAAGGCTGCCTTGAAGTAGAATCATGCCTATAAAACTCCCCAGGCGTGGCAGGGCCACCGAGCCCTGAGCTACCTGCCCAGAGCCGGCCAGCTTGGAGCAGTGGCACCCAGACCATCCTTGATGTCCCCTTGTCAGAGCAAGGGACTAGAACCTACTGCTCTAATAATTTTCTCATTCTCTGCCCCTACTCATTTGAGCTTTATGCCCAACTAGTTGAAAGTCCAGCCTGCACTCTGCTCTTTCCTGCAGCAGTCCCTGTCCCTCCAGTGCTCTAAATTCTCTTCCCCTTTAGGTTTCTTTTCAACTCTGTTGGTAAGCCCTTCTTGATGTCCAATCTCCATCCCTATTCCCTCAGAATCTACAACTAAAAAAAAATAATTTGGTGGGGCTGGGGATGTGGCTCAGCGGTAGAGCGCTCGCCTAGCACGTGCGCGGCCTGGGTTCAATCCTCAGCACCATGTAAAAATAAAAACACATTGTGTACAACTAAAGCACATAAATAAATATTTTTTTAAAAAAATAATAATTTGGTGATTAGCTTTACATTGTTAACATAGATTACATCAGGGAAAAGGAATTGAGGGAGGGGCAGGGCTACTGCATTGTACAACTTCAACAAAAAGAATTGCCCTGGAGCTGTGGGATTTGGAGAACAGAGGAGGGAGGATCTTACTTTTTTTTTTTTTTTTTTTAAACTAGGGATTGAACCCAGGGGTGCTCTACCACTGAGCTACATCTCCAGCCCCTTTAAATTTTTTTTTTCAAAATACCTTTATTCTATTTATTTATTTTTATGTGGTGCTGAGGATCAAACCCAGGGCCTTACACATGCTAGGCAAGCGCTCTACCACTGAGCTACAGCCCAGCTTCATCTCCAGCTCTTTTCATTTTTCAGTTTGAAACAGGGTCTTGCTAAGTTGCCCAGGCTGGCCTCACTTTGCAGTCCTTCTTCTACCTCAGCCTCCCAGGAGGCTGAGCTTATAAGTGTTTGCCACTGTGCCCAGCTAAACAGCAGATTTTACTTTTTTGGTTGTTTCTTTATATAGTTTGAATATTTTTAACTTTATACAATGAGTGACTTGAACTTTCAGAGTACCAATAGGTTTTCTGACAGGAAGATCTGGGGCCTCTTCTATTCACTTTCTATTCTGTATAAAAAATATAAAAAGCTGGGGCTGGGGTTGTGGCTAGAGCTCTCGCCTAGCACACGTGCGCAGCCCAGGTTCGAACCTCAGCACCACATAAAAATAACAGGCATTGTGTACAACTGAAAACAAATAAATAAATATATTTTTTTAAAGTATAAAAAACTAAGCTAATAAAAATAATATACAGTGATATAAAAAATAAGATAAATACATATAATTATTAAATAGTTAGTATTAATTTGTTCTGTTACCTCTTCCCCACACTGACTTCTAAATAGGGTTTGAAACAACTTGGACATTCAGTTTAGGACCCATCTGGTCCTATTCTCTTTATTTTGGGTCTGTGTCTGTGGAGATGTCATGCTATACTTTTGGCTTTAATTAAAAAAAAAAAAAAAAAAAAAAAAGACTAAAGAAAGAGCACCATAAATGCTGTCATTGCATTTACTTTAAATATTCTTTTGGAAAATTCCACAGTGACTTCATCTGATGGGTCACAGTCAAAATGCTGGAACAAGCTGGGCTTGGTGGCACATGCCTATAATCCCATCAGTTCAGGAGGCTGAGGCAGGAAGATCAAAAGTTCAAAGCCAGCCTCAGCAACCTAAAGAGGCCCTGTCTCAAAATAAAAAATAAAAAGAGGTAGGGATGTGGCTCAGTGGTTAAGCACCCTAGGTTCAATCCCTGGTATTTAAAAAAAAAATGCAGATACACTAAATTTACTGTACAAATATACCATATGAAATTATCTTCAGGCTATGTACATAAGGTATATATGAAACAAAGGAATTTCTTTAGACTTGACTCCCATCCCAAGATTACCCCCCCATATATATATATATGTATATATATATAAACATATATACATATGTATATATATATATAAAATAAAGTCCAAAACATCTCAGATAAGGCATATTCAACTTGTATGCATTTTGGTTGTACGTGACCCCAAATCCCTCTCCTTTTTGGGGGTCTGGTACCAGGGATTGAACTCAGAGGCACTCAACCACCGAGCCACATCTCCAGCCCTATTTTGTATTTTATTAGAGACAGGGTCTCACTGAGTTTCTTAGCACTTCACTAAATTGCTGAGTCTGGCTTTGAACTTGCGATCCTCCTGCCTCCGCATCTCGCCTGGCCTCCAAATCTCTTATAGAAAAAGTAGATTATACAGGAAAAAAATCGTGGTTACCTTTTTTGTTTGTTTAATCTGAAGAGGCATCCACAAACTAGAAAATTATTATAGAATTTTGGAATTCAATCAATAACTTCAAGAGAATCAAACTTTTATGTTTTTTAAATTTTTTCTTTTGCAGTCCTAGGATAGAACCCAGGGCCTTGTGCATGCTAAGCAAGGGCTCTACCACTGAGCTACATCTTCAGCCCTTTTTAAATTTTATTTTGAGACGGGGTCTTGCTAAGTTGCCCAGGTTGGTCTGGTACTTGTGATCCTTCTGCCTCAGCTTCCCCACTAGCTGGAGAGGTATATCCACCACACCTGTTTTTTTTTTTGTTGTTGTTGTTTTGGTACCCGGGGATTGATCTCAGGGGCACTCGAGCACTGGGCCACATCCCCAGCCTGTTTTTGAATTTTATTAGAGACAACTCTCACTGAGTTGCTAAGTGCCTCGCCATTGCTGAGGCTGGCTTTGAACTCGCGATCCTCCTGCCTCAGCCTCCCAAATGCTGGGATTATAGGCGTGCGCCATGGCGACGGGCTATACTTTTTTTTTTTTTTTAAGTGCTGTATTTAATGTTGCATAAGAAATAGGTTTGTAAACAGAGGGTTGGGTGTAAGCTGGAATTGAAGGTCTGCAGCTTAGCTGGCAGTGCCAGTAGCCAAGGGGAGTGAGGGGCTGGAGGCCTCCTGGCCTCACTAGGTTCCCAATCCTTCACTGCTTCTCCAGCCCCTGAAATCACCCAGATCTTACAATCCAACAGAAAGAAGCAACACTTAGATCTCAGCCTTCAGCCTATATTTCCTAAGCCTCACTGTCTGATTTCTTTTCTCCTTGTACAAATAGTATAGAGGATGCCGTTTCTGTTCTTGTGCCCAAGAACAACAAGATAATGAGGGGGTGGAGTGGCAGGCTCCAGCACATTTATATACAGAAACCACTCCAGAACTTGTCTTGAATGGTGACAATGTTTAGAACTCCTTACCCAGGCTTGTTTAGAATCAAAACTCAATCCTTGGTCTTTCAACTGTAGTATAAACATCAAGCAAACCCCCTCCCTGTGGGCTGTTCCACACAGAGAGCTTCTCCTTGGGCTCTGATGGGTGAAGGGCTATTCGAGTTGAAGGCAGGAGGATAGATAAGGCCCCTCAACATTCCTTTCTCTCTTTTTTTGGCACCAGTGATTGAACTCAGGGGCACTCAACCACTGAGCCACATGCCCAGCCTTCTTTATTTTCTATTTTGAGACAGGGTCTTGCTAAGTTGCTAGGGCCTCACAGAGTTTCTGAGGCTGGACTTGAACCTGTGATTCTCCTGCCTCAGCCTCCCAAATTGCTGGGATTACAGGTGTGGGCCACCATGACCAGCCCCAAGCAATCTTTAGTTAGAGAAAGTAAGAGCCCTCTAGAGCTACTCATTGCTCTCCAGCCTTCTCTTACTGCTTCTCCCCAACCCAGCTAGGTGACTCCTGACACAAAGATGGGACAAGGTGACAGTTAAAGCTGGGCCTTCACACCTGTAATCCCAGCACTTTGGGAGGCTGAGGCAGGAGGATCGCGAGTTCAAAGCCAGCCTCAGCAATGGCGAGGCACTAAGCAACTCAGTGAGACCCTGTCTCTAAGTAAAATACAAAAAAGGGCTGGGGATGTGACCCAGAGTGTCCCTGAGTTCAATCCCTGGTACCACAAAAAAAAAAAAAAAAAAAAAAAAAAAAAAAAAAAAAAAGCTGGGCCTTCAGCATCTGACAAAATCAGACTTAAATTCCAGCTTCCCCACACCCCACCTCACCAGCCACCTTCCGACCTCCTGACTTTGGGCAAACCACTTAGCCTCTCTTAAACCTGTTACATCACCTATAAAGTGTGAATTTTTTTAAAAATATGAGGGGATGGGGAGAAGGCAGGGAGGACCCAGGAGGCCAACTTCTACCATTTCCATTCCACCACACCTGCCCCCAGGAGATCAATGAGCTGTATTCTTCCAGAAGAGGTCACATGACACTCTGGTCTAGTCACATTACCCTATACCCCTTCCTTTTTATTTGAGGGGGGTACTGTTGGAACCCAGTGGTGGTCCACCTCTGAGCCATATCCCCAGCCCTTTTTATTTTTTATTTTGACACAGGGTCTTCCTAAGTTGCTGAAGGTCTTGCTAAATTTCCCAGGCTGTCCTTGAACTTGCAATGCTCCTGCCTAGGCCTCTCCAGTAGCTGGGACTATAGATGTGTATCATGGTGCCCTGCTTGCTGCCACCTGTCCTAAATCCCTCTCTCCTTAGGTGGGATCTCTGATGTATCTAAAGTTGTACTGTCTAAAATTAAAAAATAATAAAATTATAAAACAGATCATCCATATTGTTTTCTTTCTCATGTTTCCTCCGTGGCCCATGCCACCCTGCACTCCTTTCTTATTTTCCATCACTTGCCTTGTGGACTAAGAGGCTTGCAGTGTTGGGGAAAGTCTCTAGATGTGGATTCCAGAGAACTGGTTCTAGACTGGCTCCTTTTGTAGCTTGCTGTGTGACCTCAGGTAGGTCACATGACCTCTCTTGCTCTCTCCCCACTTCTGAGAGGGGTTGACCAGATAGGCTCTGAGGGCCCAGATTACAGATACAAAGAGACCCCTGGGAGTGGCCATGCCCTTGACATTGGCAGTCCTGGAGCTCACCAGCAGTTTAGGACTCCCTTTCATCTCCTTTCATCAAACGGGTGGTTACACCTCCCCCTGACCTTGACCCCCTTTCCATGGACACAGGGTCATCTGAGAACCGGCTCATCAAAGCCCCAGGCTCTAGGGACTTCACAACTCCCTCAAGCCCAACCTTCCCCCACAGCAAGGTCAAAGTCCACCAGAAGGGAAACCTAGGGCAAAAAAAGAGGAAGGAATCCCACTGCAGCACTCCAGGGGTGGAAAGCTAGAAGAGCCCAGCACAGCAGCACCAGGGGAAAGGGACGGATTCCAGGCAGAACTTTGGAACAGGCAGGGCCTCCAGGCCTTGTGTGACATTTATGGGAAAAGCAAGTGGAGGGTCCCAGCCAGGTCAGACCCTTGGACAAGCGCTTACTTCTCCCAGCCTCTGGGCTGCTCCCTCCCATCAACTTCCTATCTTTCAGGCCCAACTGTCTACCATGTTTTCTTTTCTGCTTTTTTTTTTCCCCCCAGTGTTGAGGATTGAACCCAGGGGTACTCTACCTCTGAACTATACCCCCAGCATTTTTATTTTGAGACAAGATCTCACTAAGTTCTCCAGTCTAGCCTTGAACTTGCCATCCTCCTGCCTCATTTTCCTGAGCTGCTGGGATTACAGGGTGCATGCCACTGTGCCCAGCTAGCTGTGTCCCTGCTTTTGATCCCAGCTTCCATGGCTCATCTTTTCCAGTCAGGGCTGGGGACAAAATGTGGGAATGGGGAGCTGTAGCCCCTTCTGCCTAGGATGGCTGGGAGTCTGGTGCTTCATGCCCAAGTCCAAGTCTCCACTCACTCTCTCTGTCCTCAGCATTGTGAACTTCATTTTACTGGGGCTGGGTCAGGGTGAGGTGGGGACAGCCTGCTACTAGCACTGCATATAGAAAGTAGGGTAATAACAGCCTGGATGTTTTTATAGGAGACTGTCACACCCTTGTCCTTGTTTGAGTGTATAAACTTCAGACTGAGGTATTCTTCCTATTGCTCAGGTGGGGAAAACTGAGTCTTAAAGAACTGATCAAGTAGGAAAACTGAGTCTTAAAGAACTGATCAAGTAGCTGGGCGCGGTGGCGCACGCCTGTAATCCCAGCACTTTGGGAGGCTGAGGCAGGAGGATCGCGAGTTCAAAGCCAGCCTCAGCAATGGCCAGGCACTTAGCAACTCAGTGAGACCCTGTCTCTAACAAAATACAAAAAAAAGGGCTGGAGATGTGGCCCAGTGGTCTAGTGCCGCTGAGTTCAATCCCCGGTACCAAAAAAAGAAAGAAAAAAAAAAAAAGAACTGCTCAAGCACTTGTGATGACGTATGGCAGGTCTAGTGTTCTTGGTTCCAAGTGGCTGAGGGCCTGAGTTACAAGGCAGGACTCAACCTAGGTGGTGAGGGGGTTAACCTCCTCTTCTGAACCTTGTCGTAGGCAGGTGACCTGTAGTATAAGGAGCTAAAGATGCTTAATTCCTAGTTCCATCCAGCTCTGCCACTCACATGATGGGTGATGGGCTAGTGCCCCTTCCATGCCTTCATTTGATGTTTGGGGGTTACTGCTCTGTGGTTAGCTGATAGCTGCTTATGTCATTTTCTCTCTGGCTTAGAAGGGCCAGTTTGGGGGTCCTGGGGAGAAACACCTGAATCCCAACCACTCTTGGATGCCTGCAGGTGTGAAGGTTTCATGCAAAATACTAGCCCTGGGGTTGTGGCTCAGCGTAGAGCACTCACCTAGCACATGCAAGGTCCGATCCTCAGCATTACATAAAAATAAATAAATAAAATAAAGGTATTGTGTCCAACTAAAAATATACATATATACTTTTAAAAAATACCTGCCATTACTACCATTTATCATTTCCCCCTCCCCCCACACACACCTCCTGCCCAGGTAGATTCTCTTTCCTTTAGTGAGGGCAGAGCCCCTAGAAAAGGCCAATTTTCTGGAACAGCCTAGCAAAGCCCAATTAGGTCAAATGGGAGGTGGGTCAAGAGAATGGCTAAAAGTGGGTCTTTAGATCTGGATTCAAATCCCAACTCCCCTACTTCTTCCTGTGTGACTCTGAATCAAACGTTTAACCTCTCTGAGCCTCACCTTTTGTCTCACAGACTAAATGGGAAGGCATCTGCCATCCTCAGCACAGTACCCGGAACCTGGCAGGAACTAGAGAAAGGGTGTTATTTCAAATTCGGGGCCCCTTCATCTCAGCGAGAGGGTTGTCCACCTGGGACAGACCTGAGCACCCAACAGCTCCCTCCCAAGAAACCTAGGAGCGTGGAGGGTCTTCACTTCCCCGCGCGCCCTCACCCGCACTCACTTGGGTAACGAAAGTAAAATTCATTGTTGGCGTTACTGTGGTTGCCCCAGTGCCAGAGGGCAGCGTCGGTTTCACGGTTGTAGCGGACAAAGATGGCAAAGAGGATGGTGGTGACACCCTGGAAGAGGAGGCACAGCAGGGGCAGTTGCAGTCGCCGGCTCGCGGCGCGGCGGGGAGATCCGGCCATGGGACAGAGACTGCGAAGTCGCCAGCTCTGGCTAGGACTCGCAGCGCGCGGCTCAGGGCTGACTCTGCCGGGACGAGCCCGGCAGGTTTCACCCGGCAGAAGCCCCACCCCCGGAGGACCCGCCCCTTGGAGTCCCACCCTCCGCTGCTCCGGGTCGGAGCCCAGAGCCTGAGAGTCCTGCCGCGGGGGCCTGGGCCCACCGCTTGAGGCGGGCTAGGACTTGAGGTCCGTGTTCGGGCCTCCGGGTCCTAGCTCCCTTGGCCCAGTTGACTCTGCCGTTATTCCGGCTAGGACAGGTCCTTGGGAGTGACCCTGTAAAGGCGCCCCGTGTTCTGCCCTGCTAGGGCACAGCTGTACTGACCTGATGGCGGTCAATCTTTTCTCTACTGAAAAAAAAAAAAAAAAAAAAAAAAAAAACCAAAGATCGAAAATGGAGATAAACAGCCTCTCCAGGCTGGACGATTTACCAGGCTGGGGATGTCTGAGACTCAGCAATGGAGTCCCTTATCCTGTTCCAAGCCTCCCCTGCCACCCTATCCCCAATCTGAACATCACCCAGTGCAGCAGGCTGAGGGGTGGGGGTGGCACACTGACACCTGGCTCCCTGCTCCACCCTGCGTGCTGTGAGAGTTCCTGGGCTGCCTCTGCAGCTGGAGAGGAGGGAGGCTAGCTGGAAGGAGGGTCTTCTCTATCAGGAGTTGAGTCTTTTTTTTTTTTTAATATTTATATATTTACTTTAGTTGTACACAATGCAATGTATTTATGTTTACGTGGTGCTGAGGATCAAACCCGGGCCACGCACGTGCGAGGCGAGCGCTCTGCCGCTGAGCCACAATCCCAGCCCCAGGAGTTGAGTCTTTTTACACAAGCAAAATTTGCATCCAGGGGGTCCACAGTGAGGTGGCAGACATTTACTGAGAGCATGCTGTGACAGACTGTGGAGATGAACCAGGTGGCTCCTTCCTTCAGGAGCCACTGTCCAGCCCTGACATAGACTCTTAGAAAGGTGGGTATGTGGGTGTGTTACCGGGATTGAACCCAGGGGTGCTCTACCATTGAGTTACACCCCCGAACCCTTTTTAATTTTTATTTTGAGACAGGGTCTTGCTAAGTTGCCCAGGCTGACCTTGAACTTTGATTCTCTTGCCTCAGGCTCCTGAGTTTCTGGGGGCTATAAGCTACCACCATGACTTACCATGGGGTAAGTGTGGGACCCAGAGATGTGCAAAGGTTGTGGGGGTCTAGGAGGAGGGGCTGCAGAGCCCAGAGGAGTGGGAGTAACAGAAGAAATGGAGATGGAGAATTGCTTGCTGGAGAGGTAATGTTTGAAGGCAGTCTGGAAGGACAATCTAGGAACTGGGCAAGGGACGAAGGAAGAGGGGATGTTTCAAGAAGTGGGAGCAGCTGAGACAGAAGTCTGGCAGCATAAGTGCCCAGTGTGTTCAGGAGCTGAGGCCTCAAAGGCCCTGCTAAAGCACATGACTTCTAGCCAGTGGGTGCTGTGCTACTGAAGGGCTCTAAATAGGTGGGAGACCCTGGCACCTACAGTGCATGAGAGGCCTGCCCCTTCTCAGGAATGTCTTGTCCCCTCTCAGGAATGAGCAGGGATAGTGGCACAGTGGAGTTCTGGACCCTCTTTCTTTTTTTTTTTTTTTTCCCTTTGCCCCGTCCCTCAGTTTACCTCCTCCATCTCCCTTCCTCCCCTAAGGGACTTAATCCTCCAGTCTTGCTTGGATTTCGGGGGACAATAGGATTCTTGATTTCTTGTGTTCCTCACCCAAGTGCCCAACCAGGGAGCAGGGAGCAGGGAACTTATGTCAAGCCTTGGTAGCTTGGCCTCCAGTGGCTCAGCAGTCTGTCTGATCCTCGGTGGCCCCTATCCAGAGACTTTCTATCACTACTTGGTCAGCAGGAAGGCTGTTTTCCGGCCCGTTAGAGAATCGGTTGTGGTGGGGGAATGTCTGGTCATCAGCCTTTGGAGCATGATTCAGCATTTGGGGGCTCCTCCCAGGCCTAACCTTCTGCCCCAGAGATGTCCTGAGCCCTATTTGGAAGCCAGCTTGCTCTGGGCTATCCCAGCAGATTCTAGACAGGTCCTAGGAGGGGAGGAGTCTTGAAAGCCTGCAGAACCAGAGAACAAGGAGAATTGGACTGGGCCCTCCCAGCACCTGGGTGCTGCCTCTCTGATTCTAGCCTCCTCCATTTCTGTCACACCTGCTGTCTCCCTTTGTCCCCCTCACCCCCAAACTGGAGATTGAACCCAGGAACACCCTACCCCTGAACTGCATCCACAGTCCTTTTTATTTTATTTGAGACAGGGTCTCGCTAAGTTTCTGAGGCTGGCCTCAAACTTGCCATCCTCCTGCCTCAGTCTCCGATCACTGGGATTATAGGCATGTACCACAGTGCCCAGCCATGCCCAGCTTGATCTTGCTATTTTAACAATCCATGGGTACCAGTTAGTACCAGCCCTAGTCCAGCAAAGAGCGAGAACCAGTTCTGAAGGTATCTGTTCTCCCCCTACCCCCAAGGACTCCCCTGCCAGGCTGCTGCCTGGGAAGTCTACCCTGGATCACCTGCCACTAAGTGCTGTGGAGAGGTTCAATCCACATTTTTCTTTTGCATCACCAACTTATGTCAGACCCTTGGTCCTCCCTTCCTGACTTCTATGGTCTTGGTAGCTCAGACATCATGGTAAGGGGCTTCTCCCTTCACTCCTCCCTCTATCCCAGGCCTCAGAGGGGCTGCTGACTGCACTGCTAGCTCCCATCCTGATTGATCTGTGGTCTGCCCAATCTTTGACCTTCTATCTCTGGTCAGCTGTGACTAGCCCAGCGCCTGAAGGGTAGCCAAAGGGAACTAGTGTGTGCTGCCCAGCCTAGCCAGGCTGCCCCTGGGACCAAGTAGCTGAGGTTACTGAGTAACTCGAGGTGGCTCAGAGCTGCTTCTACCAGGGTCACCTCTTTTTTTTTTTTTTTTTTTTTTTTTTGATGAAACCTATTTCAGTTTCTTTAGCAGATGGACCTATACACTCCAGCCACAATACCTGAAATTGCTCCCTCCCAAGGACCCTTCCTTGATCACAACAGACAGGAGGCATCCCGGCTCCTGTAGTCTCCTCCAGAACTCCAGCTTCATGACACCACAGCAGCACAGACATCATGCATGGAACACAAAAGCAGAGGCTCAACAACTGCCATGACAGACAGCTCTTTCTACCCTTTAGTACTTATAATAGAGGAAAACTAGAAACCACAAATATCCAATATCAGGGGACAGCTTAGAAGAAACATGTTACATCAATATAATGGAAGATTGCACTCTTGGTAAAAATGACCTTTATGTGATTTCTGCCCATTCAGGGTCACCTCTTTCCTATTCCAGCTTTCTTAGCTCAGGAATCCCCAAAGCCACTTGGCTCCTTTAGTTTCGTTGACCCATCCCCAATGTTTATGGGAGAGAAAAGAGAAATAGCAGAGCACCTGAGTCACTAAAGCATTTGCTGTTGCTTCGTTGATTCGGTTCTTCCTTCTTTCCTTCCCCCGTTCCTCGCTTCCTCCATCATATCTGTACTGTATGAACTTGGGCAAGTTACTGAGCCCTCTTTGAGTCTTGGTTTCCTTATCTGTGGGGCTATTTCCTATGGGGATTCCAAATAATGTATGTCCATTGCTGGCATTTTTGCAAACATTCAACGGATGTGGTGATTATTATTATTATGATGGGCTAAGCAGGGTAAGCAAATGGGTCGAAGACTCCTACGCACTCTGGGACACACATGGTGTCTCTGAGGAAAGGAACAGATGGAGGGAGCAGGCACAGTCTTGATGCATTCTTCTATCATTTGCTGGAGGGCGATGGGCAGCAGGGGCTAGGCACCTAGGATGGGCACATTTGGGAAAGGCCATCAGATAAAGCCCCAGTGACACAACTCTTAAACAGCGAAGATTTGTGAAAAGGCAGAGTTTTCCTTCGTTTGACAAATCTATATTGAGCACCTACTGTGTGCCAGACACTATGCTAGGCACTGGGGATTCAATTGAACAAGATATAGTTCCTGCCCTGGGTCGGGGCTCCATCTGCAGGGGATAAAAATGAGTAGGCAGATCAGACTGCAGAGGGCTGTAATGGCATAAACAGGCCCACAGGGACACTAGGGAGGGGTTCCTAACCCATGGGGGGGGTGGTCAGAAGGCTTTCCAGGGGAAGAGATGCTGTGTTGATAACCAACCTAATTTCACAACTAAAGTAGATGAGGTGAATTCCTTTTTTTTTTTTTTTTTTTTTTTTTGTGTGGTACCGGGGATTGAACTCAGGGGCACTCACCCACTGGGTCACATCCCCAGCCCTTTTTTGTATTTTATTTAGAGACAGGGTCTCACTGAGTTGCTAAGTGCCTCGCCATTGCTGAGGCTGGCTTTGAACTCACGATCCTCCTGCCTCAGCCTCCCAAAGTGCTGGGATTACAGGTGTATGCCACCGCGCCCGGCGAGGTGAATTCCTTTTTTATCTGCACACTCTGATATGAAAATAGAAAAAGCCTGTACTAGAGTGCTTGCTACTTTTTTGGGGGTGAACAAACCCCAGACCTCAATCTCCTCCCAAAACAACTGCCACTCTAGCACTGTGAAAAATACGCTTGCATTTAATGGCACCATAAAAATTAAATATGGCCTTTTCTCTCTAGAGTTGTCTTCATATTAACCTCCACATAGAAGTTTCTCAGAATCAGATTAAAAATTTGTTGAATTTTCCTTCACCTATCCGGGCTCAGTGATGCCCACCTGTAATCAGCGACTCAGGAGGCTGAGGCAGGAAGATAGCAAGTTCAAGGGTTAGCCTGGGCAACTTAGTGACACCACAGCAACTTGATGAGACTGTCTCAAAATAAAAAAATTAAAAGGACTGGGGATGTAGCTCAGAAGTAGAGCACCCCTGTGCTAAATCCCCAGTTTAATAAAGAAGAAGGGGGCTGGGGCTATGGCTCAGCGGTAGAATGCTAATCTTACAAGTGTGAGGCCCTGGGTTCGATCCTCAGCACCACATAAATAAAATAAAGGTATTGTGTAAACCTACAACTAAAAATACATTAAAAAAAAAGAAGAAGTTTTCCTTCATCTATAAAATAAAAATGACAGTACCTTGAGAAGAAAGTTTGTAAGAAGGCAATTATTGCAAACCAAATTTTTTTCCATTTGATTTATTCATTTAGTGCATTCCATTTATTCATTTAGCACATAAGTGCCAGGTGTAGTGCTAAATTCCAGGGTAATGTTCTCCACTCTCAGTCACTACCAAACAGAATACAACCATGCTCTGTTTTGTTTTGTTTTAGTATCGAAGGTTGAACTCAGGCATGCCCTACAACTGAGCCATGTCCCCAGTCCTTTTTATTTTTTATTTTGGGACAAGGGTCTCACTAAGTTGCTGAGGCTGGCCTTGAACTGGGATCCTCCTGCTTCAGTCTCCCAAGTCACTGGGATTATAGTTGTGTATCACCATGCCAGGCCTATGCTCTATTTTCAGGATATATGAGGTGTAGACTCAAAGCCAGGTGCAGAGGTACACATCTATGATTCCAGCAACTTGGGAGGCTGAGGCAGGAGGATCAAAAGATTGAGGCCAATCTGGGCAACATAATGAGACCCTGTCTGAAACATTTAAAAAAGGAGTGGGAGCTCCTATGTTTAATAACCAGGAACACGCGGCGCACACACACACACACACACACACACACACACACACAGATGTAGACTCAGTTTCTAAGGCCCAGCAGCAGCCCTGTTTCAGTGATAAAAAGTTGCCTTTCCTGTTGGGTATCTGCAATTAATTCCTGACCAAGGAAAGTTTTGAAAGGCAGGAAATTGAGGAAAATGAGAGCATAGCCTAGAATGAGAGGACACAGAGTCAGTCAGAGTTCCATCTCTGGCCCCAAAAGATTTTGGACAGATTGCTTGAACCTCGGTTTTCTCCTCTGTTATATGGAGACAGTAGTACTAACCTCATAGGAGTTGGTGTGCAAGTTAATCCCCAAAAACCACATGATGTGTGCTTGGTTTCCAGTAGTATAAGACATGGTGATTACTATTGTAATTGGAAACACGTGGTAAATGGCATGGCTGTGTCTTTTGTCCCCCTCCCATTCCTCCTGCTACTGGCCTCAGAACTGTGTTAACTTTCTGAGGCAAAGGACAACTGGGCCTCAGTCCTCCTTTTTAAATTGGTACCAGGGACTAAACCCAGGAGCGCTTAACCACTGAGCCACATCCCCAGGCTTTTTTTTTTTTTAATATTTATTTATTTGCTTTAGTTGTACACAATGGGTTTAAATGGGTTTATTTGTACGTGGTGCTGAGGATCGAACCCGGGCCGCGCACGTGCTAGGCGAGCGCTCTACCGCTGAGCCACAATCCCAGCCCATCCCCAGGCTTTTTTATTTTTATTCAGAGACAGGATCCTGCTAAGTTGCTTAGGACCTCAGTAAGATGCTGAGGCTAGCCTTGAACTTTCAATCCTCCTGCCTCAGCCTCCCGAGCCTCTGGGATCAGAGGTGTGCACCACCGCATCTGCCAATTCTTTGTTTTGAACATGAAAAGTAGCATGTTCAATTAGCTCTCAAATGCCTAACTGGGCCTCTTTCCAAGTAAAAGCAGGAGGGAGCAGCAGGGGGCAGAGATCTTGATTCTAGATGCATGGATGTGACTGCAGCCAAGGGGGAGCTGCGCATAAGAAGACCCCTCCCCAGGCCAGGTCCTTTTCTCCAGGTCTCCCAGGGATTCTACCACCACCAAACTGACCAAAACCACACTCCACGCTGAATGAACAAGAAAATATGGCTTCTATCTTACTCCTTCCCAACACTAGACATTGCTGTGCCCAGGCAACCTGGGGGTTAGACCTCTGCTCCCTCTCCTAGGCCAGCTTCATCCTCCCTTCCCTGCTTCCCCTAAACATGAGTGGCACTTTTTCATGAACACCTCTCTTTTCTAGAAAGGGAGATGTTGAGTAGGAGTCTTCTTCACATATGATAAGGAATAGAAAAAAATGTAAAGATTGTTGTTTTAGTCAGCTTTCTCACCACTGTGACAAAAAAGACAAAAACAATTAGAGGAAGAAAAGTTTATTTGGGGGCTCATGGTTTCAGAGGTTTCAGTCCATCAATGGCTGACTCCATTCCTAGGATCCTGAAATGAGGCAGAACATCATGGAAGAAGTGTGTGGCGGAGGAGAGCAGCAAGGCACATGGCCCCAGGAAGGAGAGAGAGAGCTCCACTCTCCTAGGACAGGATACATACCCCAAAGGTATGCCCCTAATAACCTGCCTCCTCCAGCCACACTCTACTTGCTTGCCTACAGTTACCACCCAGTTAATCCCTATGTGGTAATAGTGGTATGATTAGGTTAAGGCTCTCATAACTTTTGAGGGGACACCTCATATCTAAACCATAACAGTTGTAAAACTTCTCTGCTCTGTATCTGGGGAGGGACCCTGGTCCAGCAGGGTAGGAGGAGCCAGGATGTTGTGGGTGAGATGATTCCTTTAAGTGTGTGTGTGTGTGTGTGTGTGTGTGTGTGTGTGTGTAACTAGGGATTGATTCCAAAGATACATGTACCCCTATGACCCTTTTTTAATTTTTTTATTTTAAGGCAGGGACTTGCTAAGTTACCCAGGCTGGCCTTCAACTTGTGATCCTCCTACCTCAGCCTTCAGAGTTACTGTGATTACAGGCATGCACCACTGTGCCTGGCTGTTCCTTAAGATCTGCCAAGAACTGCTCCCTCTGAGCAGCTTGTAGCTGCCAAAGAGGGATCAGAATGAACCAGGTACATGGAGAACTTAGCCTCCTCTAGTGCACATCCAGGGACAGGGCTGGCTGTTCTGGGGCTTTCCTTCTACAGCGCTGCCTAGGTACCAAGAGGTAGGTGAATATGAGAGCTATAGATCTTTTTTTTTTTTTTTTTTTTTTTGTGGTATCGGGGATTGAACTCAGGGGCACTTGACCACTGGGCCACATCCCCAGCCCTTTTTTTGTTGTGTTTTTATTAGAGACAGGGTCTCCCTGAGTTGCTAAGTGCCTCGCCATTGCTGAGGCTGGCTTTGAACTCGTGATCCTCCTGCCTCAGCCTCCCAAAGTGCTGGGATTACAGGCGTGCGCCACCGAGCCCGGCGAGAGCTATAGATCTTAATCCCACTCAGCAAAACCATAGCCATTCAGTTTTTCCTTTGATAGCTTTTTAAAAAAATTTAGTGGTAGATGAACACAATATCTTTATTTTATTTATTTTTTATTTTACTTATTTTCATGTGGTGCTGAGGATCAAACCCAGTGCCTCACACATAATAAGCAAGCATTCTACTGCTAAGCTACAACTGCAGCCTCCCTTTAATAGCTTTTGAGTTCCATATGCAAGGTCAGGCAGGCCCTGAGGACAAAGCAACAGACAATTGGCATTGTCTTTGCTCTCATGGAGCTGATAGTCTAGTAGGGGAGACACATAACAAACATGGATAGATATAGAAGATGAAGGAAACAACCTGGGCCAGAGGATAGAGTGACCACAGTGCTATTAGATGCATGAAAGGGAAGGCTTCAGGAGAGACAGGAAGAAGTGAGGGAGGGTTCATATGGACTTATGGGATCGAGCATCCCAGGCAGAGGGGACAGCAGAGACACAGCTCCTGAGGTGAGGCGTGCAACCTTGACTCCACCCAGGCAAAGCAGCCCTGGGTGCTGAGGAGAGTCCTATCTAGATCCAGGGGATTTAACACCCTCCTGCAGTTTCCATCCCAACCCGCTTCCCTGCTCTCATTGCCCATCTCAGTTGGGGATCTACTAACTGCACCCAGGGCTCTGGGCATGTTCAGAGCTGGAGGGTCTCACCTACCCTTTCTACTGGGTTCCATTTCCACATGTCTTCTCTTTCAGGCCCAGCCACACTGAGGTGACCTGTCGCCTGGCAGTGAGCAAAGTCACTGTTCCCCTCTTTCCCCAACCACCTTCATCCTAAGCTTGAGGTCCAACAACTGCCTCCCAGGCCAGAGCAGGTATTGGGGAGGGTGGGGGCTGAGGGGAAAGAAGTGCATCTCGCATCTTTGGCTGTGCTGTGGTCTGTGGCTAGCTGTCTTGCCTTTATCTTCTTTTCTTCTCAGATAAGTTTGTACATAATATTATCCTTCCCACTTTAAATACTTACTTTACTAGTCATTTAAATATGCAGCAAATATTCACTGAGCACCAGCTATGTGCCAGGTATTGTTCTATGCACTGATTATACAGCAATGGAAAAACCATCAAGAACAGGAGAAAAGAGCTACTTGGGAGGCTGAGGCAGGAGAAGCACAAGTTCAAAGCCAGCCTGGGCAACTTAGTGAGACTCTGTCTCAAAATATAAAAAGGAGAAGCCGGGCGTGGTGGTGCACGCCTGTAATCCCAGCACTTGGGAGGCTGAGGCAGGAGGATCGCGAATTCAAAGCCAGCCTCAGCAATGGCGAGGCACTTAGCAACTCAGTGAGACCCTGTCTCTAATCAAATACAAAAACGGGCTGGGAATGTGGCCCAGTGGTCGAGTGCCCCTGAGTTCAATCCCTGGTACAAAAAAAAAAATATATATAATATATATATATATATATACACACATATATGGCAGCTGGATGCAGTGGCACATGACTGTCATCTCTGGTGGCTCAGAAGCCTGAGGCAGAAGGATTGCAAGTTCAAAGCCAGCCTCAGCAACTTAGTGAGACCCTGTCTCAATGTAAAAAAAAGGTCTGAGGATATGGCTCTGTGGTTAAGTGCCCCTGGGTTCAATCCCTGGTACCAATAAATAAATAAATAAATAAATAAATAGGGCTGGGGATGTAGGTCAGTGGTAGAGCACCACAAGGCTCAATCCCTAGTACTGCCCCCCTCAAAACAATAAAAACATGCTGTTGTGAAACTTATTAAAATTTTTTATAAATAGTACTGTCTGAAAATGTGCCAGTACTGGAAACTGGTGATCTGACTTTGCACCAAACTCTTGCCAACTTGTTTGCAAATGTCAGAAGATGAAAAATCCCAGAAGATCCTGTTTGGGGGAATGGAGAAGATGGGCTAGGAATAGGCAGGACACAAGACAGAATATCTTGGGGAACAAGCATGTTCACTCCCTTGAGCGTGCCTGGAAAACCCCTCCAGGTTCTGAATCTCCCTTTCCAAATTCCATTTCTTCTCAGCTCTGAACACATCGAGCTCTGAGTTTAGTTAGTAGCGCCACAACTGAGATGGGCAATGAATAGGGAGGCTTGTTGGAGTGGAACGTGGGCTGCTTGGTCTGGAGAAGGGAGGCCTGGGCTTGGTAGCAGGGGTACAACTTCCCTGACTTTATTGTGGAATGTGCTCATTAAGGACTTGGAGAAGGCTGTGGGAGTCAGACCTAGGGCCAGGTCCAGGAAGAGCCTTTTCACCCAAACCTACTTTCCTGGAGGGGGCTAGCCCTCCTGAGGCTAGGCCAGAAGCTGGGTGAACCCTGGCAAAGAGAGTCATGGACCCAAAGGAATAAGGGGATAACGTACTCTTGCCACCAGGGCAATGTTGAAAAGGCTTAGCAGATGATTCCAATGGACTCCACACAGCAGCACCCACTCCCCCACTCTCTTATAGTGTCACACATCTTTGTTTATTTATTTTTGTACTGGGTACTGAACCCAGAGGGGCTTCACCTGGTGGACTGTATATCAGTGTCCTCAACCCTGACTGCATATCAGAATCATCTGAGCTGGAGGAAAAGAACTTTGAAAAAATTCCAATGCTTGGACCTACCCCCAGAGATTTGGATTTCATAGGTTTGGGAGGAATCCCAGTACCAGTAAGTCTTTTAAGCTGTGCAGATAATTTCAGTGTGTAGACAGAATTGTGGCTCATGAATTTAAAACAGTAGCAGCAGCAGCCCTCATACTTGGGAGCTTGTGAGAAAAGTGAGATTTCAGATTCTACCCCAGTTCTATTGATATCGAAACTCTGGGAATGAGCCCAGTGGTCTGCTTTTTTTTTTTTTTTTAATATTTATTTATTTGCTTTAGTTATACACAATGCCTTTATTTGTATGTGGTGCTGAGGATCGAACCTGGGCCGCGCACGTGCTAGGCGAGCGCTCTACCGATGAGCCACAACCTTAGCCCCATGGTCTGCTTTTTTTTTTTTTTTTTTTTTTTTTGTGGTATCGGGGATTGAACTCAGGGGCACTTGACCACTGGGCCACATCCCCAGCCCTTTTTTTTTTGTGTTTTTATTTAGAGACAGGGTCTCCCTGAGTTGCTAAGTGCCTCGCCATTGCTGAGGCTGGCTTTGAACTTGTGATCCTCCTGCCTCAGCCTCCCAAAGTGCTGGGATTACAGGTGTGCGCCACCGAGCCCGGCGAGAGCTATAGATCTTAATCCCACTCAGCAAAACCATAGCCATTCAGTTTTTCCTTTGATAGCTTTTTAAAAAAAATTTAGTGGTAGATGAACACAATATCTTTATTTTATTTATTTTTTATTTTACTTATTTTCATGTGGTGCTGAGGATCAAACCCAGTGCCTCACACATAATAAGCAAGCATTCTACTGCTAAGCTACAACTGCAGCCTCCCTTTAATAGCTTTTGAGTTCCATATGCAAGGTCAGGCAGGCCCTGAGGACAAAGCAACAGACAATTGGCATTGTCTTTGCTCTCATGGAGCTGATAGTCTAGTAGGGGAGACACATAACAAACATGGATAGATATAGAAGATGAAGGAAACAACCTGGGCCAGAGGATAGAGTGACCACAGTGCTATTAGATGCATGAAAGGGAAGGCTTCAGGAGAGACAGGAAGAAGTGAGGGAGGGTTCATATGGACTTATGGGATCGAGCATCCCAGGCAGAGGGGACAGCAGAGACACAGCTCCTGAGGTGAGGCGTGCAACCTTGACTCCACCCAGGCAAAGCAGCCCTGGGTGCTGAGGAGAGTCCTATCTAGATCCAGGGGATTTAACACCCTCCTGCAGTTTCCATCCCAACCCGCTTCCCTGCTCTCATTGCCCATCTCAGTTGGGGATCTACTAACTGCACCCAGGGCTCTGGGCATGTTCAGAGCTGGAGGGTCTCACCTACCCTTTCTACTGGGTTCCATTTCCACATGTCTTCTCTTTCAGGCCCAGCCACACTGAGGTGACCTGTCGCCTGGCAGTGAGCAAAGTCACTGTTCCCCTCTTTCCCCCAACCACCTTCATCCTAAGCTTGAGGTCCAACAACTGCCTCCCAGGCCAGAGCAGGTATTGGGGAGGGTGGGGGCTGAGGGGAAAGAAGTGCATCTCGCATCTTTGGCTGTGCTGTGGTCTGTGGCTAGCTGTCTTGCCTTTATCTTCTTTTCTTCTCAGATAAGTTTGTACATAATATTATCCTTCCCACTTTAAATACTTACTTTACTAGTCATTTAAATATGCAGCAAATATTCACTGAGCACCAGCTATGTGCCAGGTATTGTTCTATGCACTGATTATTACAGCAATGGAAAAAAACCATCAAGAACAGGAGAAAAGAGCTACTTGGGAGGCTGAGGCAGGAGAAGCACAAGTTCAAAGCCAGCCTGGGCAACTTAGTGAGACTCTGTCTCAAAATATAAAAAGGAGAAGCCGGGCGTGGTGGTGCACGCCTGTAATCCCAGCACTTGGGAGGCTGAGGCAGGAGGATCGCGAATTCAAAGCCAGCCTCAGCAATGGCGAGGCACTTAGCAACTCAGTGAGACCCTGTCTCTAATCAAATACAAAAACGGGCTGGGAATGTGGCCCAGTGGTCGAGTGCCCCTGAGTTCAATCCCTGGTACAAAAAAAAATATATATATATATATATATATATATATATACACACATATATGGCAGCTGGATGCAGTGGCACATGACTGTCATCTCTGGTGGCTCAGAAGCCTGAGGCAGAAGGATTGCAAGTTCAAAGCCAGCCTCAGCAACTTAGTGAGACCCTGTCTCAATGTAAAAAAAGGTCTGAGGATATGGCTCTGTGGTTAAGTGCCCCTGGGTTCAATCCCTGGTACCAATAAATAAATAAATAAATAAATAAATAGGGCTGGGGATGTAGGTCAGTGGTAGAGCACCACAAGGCTCAATCCCTAGTACTGCCCCCCTCAAAACAATAAAAACATGCTGTTGTGAAACTTATTAAAATTTTTATAAATAGTACTGTCTGAAAATGTGCCAGTACTGGAAACTGGTGATCTGACTTTGCACCAAACTCTTGCCAACTTGTTTGCAAATGTCAGAAGATGAAAAATCCCAGAAGATCCTGTTTGGGGGAATGGAGAAGATGGGCTAGGAATAGGCAGGACACAAGACAGAATATCTTGGGGAACAAGCATGTTCACTCCCTTGAGCGTGCCTGGAAAACCCCTCCAGGTTCTGAATCTCCCTTTCCAAATTCCATTTCTTCTCAGCTCTGAACACATCGAGCTCTGAGTTTAGTTAGTAGCGCCACAACTGAGATGGGCAATGAATAGGGAGGCTTGTTGGAGTGGAACGTGGGCTGCTTGGTCTGGAGAAGGGAGGCCTGGGCTTGGTAGCAGGGGTACAACTTCCCTGACTTTATTGTGGAATGTGCTCATTAAGGACTTGGAGAAGGCTGTGGGAGTCAGACCTAGGGCCAGGTCCAGGAAGAGCCTTTTCACCCAAACCTACTTTCCTGGAGGGGGCTAGCCCTCCTGAGGCTAGGCCAGAAGCTGGGTGAACCCTGGCAAAGAGAGTCATGGACCCAAAGGAATAAGGGGATAACGTACTCTTGCCACCAGGGCAATGTTGAAAAGGCTTAGCAGATGATTCCAATGGACTCCACACAGCAGCACCCACTCCCCCACTCTCTTATAGTGTCACACATCTTTGTTTATTTATTTTTGTACTGGGTACTGAACCCAGAGGGGCTTCACCTGGTGGACTGTATATCAGTGTCCTCAACCCTGACTGCATATCAGAATCATCTGAGCTGGAGGAAAAGAACTTTGAAAAAATTCCAATGCTTGGACCTACCCCCAGAGATTTGGATTTCATAGGTTTGGGAGGAATCCCAGTACCAGTAAGTCTTTTAAGCTGTGCAGATAATTTCAGTGTGTAGACAGAATTGTGGCTCATGAATTTAAAACAGTAGCAGCAGCAGCCCTCATACTTGGGAGCTTGTGAGAAAAGTGAGATTTCAGATTCTACCCCAGTTCTATTGATATCGAAAACTCTGGGAATGAGCCCAGTGGTCTGCTTTTTTTTTTTTTTTTTTAATATTTATTTATTTGCTTTAGTTATACACAATGCCTTTATTTGTATGTGGTGCTGAGGATCGAACCTGGGCCGCGCACGTGCTAGGCGAGCGCTCTACCGATGAGCCACAACCTTAGCCCCATGGTCTGCTTTTTTTTTTTTTTTTTTTTTTTGTAGTACCAGGGATTGAACTCAGGGGCACTCAACCACTGGGCCACATCCCCAGCCCTTTTTTGTATTTTATTTAGAGACAGGGTCTCACTGAGTTGCTAAGTGCCTGGCCATTGCTGAGGCTGGCTTTGAACTTGTGATCCTCCTGCCTCAGCCTCCCAAAGTGCTGGGATTACAGGTGTGCGCCACCACGCCCGGCTCATGGTCTGCTTTTTAACAAGACCTCTGAGTGATTCTGATGAACACCAAAGTTGGAGATCCATGGATCTAGTGGAACTCCGGGGCCCTTATAGTTCTGAGTCTTGAAACCTCTTAGAAATAAGGTCTGAACTTGCCTACCCTCTTCGCCCAGCATGTGTGTTCAAGGCTCAACCTGCCAACAGGACAAACCTGTCAAACCTGAGATCACGAATGGTTTCACTTCTTTCTTACAGTGTCACACATCTTTCTTTGTTTGTTTTTGAACTGGGTGCTGAACCCAGAGGGGCTTCACCACCGAGCTGCATCCCCTGTGCCGTGACTGTTGTGTTACTTATTAATGGGGCTGAGGTCTAAAGCTACCCCCCCTTTTTGGGCCCTAAAAGGGGGTTCCTGCTGCCAGCAGAAAGAGTTAAAATAGCTTACCTGGTGAAGATAGGCTTAATGGGCAAAAGTCACCGAGTGTCTCTACTCCCGCCTGATTGACAGACACCACACCACACCTGGGAAGTTTTGGTAGAAAGCAATGCCAAAAACTCAAATTTATTGAACAGTGAACTGCACTTATATAGGCCTAAAAATAACCAATCCTTGACCAGCAGGGCGGTTCCGACTCTCACGATAAGTCATAGCCACACCCCCCTGCTTAGCCCCGTCCTCCAAAGGGCGTGGTAAGCAACAAGAGCCCATCCCCTTGGCAGACTGCGTCCGGAAAGTCCCAACACCCCTGTTCTACTTTTTTTTTTTTTTTTTTTTTAATTTTAGACAGGGTCTCAATAAGTTGCTAGGGTTGCACTAAGTTGCAGAATGCAGGCCTTGAAATTATGATCCTTCCGCACCAGCCTCCCAAATTGCTGGGATTACAGACATATACCATCACGACTGGTGTCATACATCATTTTTATTTTTACACTTATTTATTTATTTAGGTACCAGGTATTGAACCCAGGGGCACTTAACCACAGAGCCACATCTCCAGCCCTTTTAAAAATTTCAGGGTCTCCCTGAGTTGCTTAGGGCCTTACTTAACTGCTGAGGTTGGCTTTGAACTAGCGATCCTCCTGCCTCAGCCTCCAAACCTCTGGGGTCATAGGCATGATCAACATGGCAACATCATTTTCTTTCTTTCTTTTTTCTTTTTCTTTTTCTTTTTTCTTTTTTGTGGTACCGGGGATTTAACTCAGGGGCACTCAACCACTGGGCCACATCCCTAGCCCTTTTTTGTATTTTATTAGAGACAGGGTCTCATTGAGTTGCTAAGTGCCTCGCCATTGCTGAGGCTGGCTTTGAACTCGCGATCCTCCTGCCTCAGCCTCCCAAGTGCTGGGATTACAGGCGTGTACCACCATGCCCGGCTGGCAACATCATTTTTAAAAAGCAAAATAAAACTACCCATCTTCAGACTTTTAGTAGGTGTTCAACTTGGTAGTTTAGTAGTCCTTGAGTTGGTCTTACCTATCACCTGTCTCAGAAAATTTACTGCTTGGTTCTTTTGATTCCATCTGTCCGGTTTAGGAGGTTCTCAATTGTTGTAACTTGATAACCCCTTGGTTCTCATCCAGTCACCAAGATGTGGGTTTCAGTGCAAGGAGGGAAAGACCTGCCCAAGAGGAGAGTTGGCTTGGCTCACCCAGGGAAGAAAATAGTGGCAGAGTACGCCTGAGCAATGTGCTCCTGTCCTTGAGGTACTCTTTCATTCAGTGACAAAAAGCTAATATTGGGATGGGAAAACCCAACCTTTGTGTCAGAGAAATCCCAAAGCAAAGGGTATTGGGAGGGCAGTAATTTAGAACCTGGCCTTGGAAGCTCTGGCTGGAGCTAGAAAGCTGGGAGGATCCTAGGGTTTCCAACCTTCAGTTCCAGGAGACAGAGTAAAGCAGGAAGAACTTTTCTCTAGGCTTTTCACTCAACCTCAGAGCAACTAGAAGCCCTTAGAACTGAAAAAGGAGTGAAGACCTGGAGAGAAAGAAGTGGCAAAACCTGCAGCCTTGAGGATAACTCATTCACATAAGAAGGAAGAGGAACAACAGTTAATGCAATCTCAGTCTCATTGAGGAGAAGACCAGGAAGAGAGCACGGCCAGGAATCCTGCCTCAGCATACCCACCATCTTCCCTTGACCTTAACCCTCTTTGCAATTCCTTCTGAAACATTGTCATGAGGATGTTCCAAAAGCACTATTTTTTTTCTTCTTTGAACCCCTAGATCCTTGTATGTCCAACTTTGGTGTTTTCCAGAATTACACAGAGGGCTTGTTAAAAAAACAGATTGCTAGGTCCCATTTCCAGGTCAGCAGAAGCTACCCTTCTCCCTTACTGCAAGAAACAGCTTCCCCTTGCATGGAAACCCTGCAAAGATCTCACAGAGAAAGATGTCTCAAAATGTTACTTGTCTTTATCAAGTACCACTCTGCCATCCTTTTTTATCTAAAGGGAGATAATTAGAGTTAGGCCTCATCACAACCCAGTATGTTATTAGAGATTGAACCCAAGGGTGCTCTAACACTGAGCTAGATCATTGACTCTATTTAAACTTTATTTTTTTAATATATTTTTTAGTTACAGATGGACACAATATCTTTATTTTGTTTATTTATTTTTATGTGGTGCTGAGGATTGAACCCAGGATCTCACATGTGCGAGGCGAGCACTCTGCCACAGAGCCAAAACCCCAGCCCTTAAACTTTATTTTTTAAAAAATATTTATTTATTTGCTTTAGTTGTACACAATGCATTTATGTTTACGTGGTGCTGAGGAGCGAACCCAGGCCGCGCACGTGCTAGGCGAGCGCTCTACCGGTGAGCCACAACCCCAGCCCCTTAAACTTTATTTTGAGACAGGATCTCACTAAGTTGGCCAGGATGATCTTGAACTTTTGATCCACCTGCCTCAGCCCCCTGAGTAGCTGGGATTACAGGCATGCATCACCATGCCCAGCTAACCATCATGTATTTTTACAACAGACACCTATTCTATAAATTCTCTGAATTCTACCTCTTCTTCTGTGCTATGGTGACAGTTTCATACAGACTTCAACCAGCATAACCTAACAGTGTCTTCCCTTAGAATCTGCATTATGTACTATTTCCTTCCCTGGACTTTGCAAGAACCTAAGAAGACTCATGCATTATGCAACATGGAAGCACAGGGGAGTTAACAATGGGAGGGGCACTCTTGGCCAATGGGGGTCAGAAGCCACAAGATAAATTTTCCCCTTTTTATTCCTCTTGGTTGACAGTTCTGGGATGCATTTCATATTGGCTCCCCAAAAGGTTCTGTGGGACAGAGCACCAGTCACCTATAATCATTGCCAACTCACTGATACATCTTTACATTACCTTTTCCTTATTCCCTGTCCCCCACCCCTGCTTTTTCCTGCATATATGCTTTCTCCATCACATTCCTAAATAAACTGCTACATGTAAACCTTTGATTCAGTTTTTGCTTTTGGAAGAATCTGCCTAAAACAATTCCAAACTACAATGTAGCCTCTCAAGAAGGGATTTTGGAACTGACTCACTTTTTTTTTTTTTTTTTTTTTTTTTTTTTTTTTTTGGTACTGGGGCTTGAACTCAGGGGCACTTGATCACTGGGCCACATCCCGAGCCCTTTTTTATATTTTATTTAGAGACAGGGTCTCACTGAGTTGCTAAGTGCCTCACCATTGTTGAGGCTGGCTTTGAATTCATGATCCGCCTGCTTCAGCCTCCCAAGTGCTGGGATTATAGGCGTGTGCCACCGCACCCGGTCATCTTACTCACTTTTTTTTTTTTAAGTATTTATTTATTTGCTTTAGTTGTACACAATGTGTTTATTTTTGACGTGGTGCTGAGGATCGAACCTGGGCTGCGCACGTGCTAGACAAGCGCTCTACCGCTGAGCCACAACCCCAGCCCTAAAAATATTTTTTATTGTAGATGGACACAATACCTTTATTTTATTTGTTTGTTTTTATATGGTGATCAAACCCAGCGCCTCACACATGCTAGTCAAGTGCTCTGTCACTGAGCTGCAATCCCAGCCCACTGACTCACTCTTTAGTTTGATGGCAAAGAAGGGGAATGGGGATTTTGATAATTCTTGGTATATGATAGTATCAATTAACTGTGGTGGGTTGGAATGAGAGAGAAGATGAAGTATAGGGATATATAATAGCTATGACCCTTAATTAATATGGAGGCAATAACAAGGATTGACTGGCTTTTATTAATTGTTTTGAAAGCCTTGAAAAAAATTATAAGGTCAGGTCAGCCACCTGTAAACTCAACGAATGCTATGAAAGCCAAAGAGTCTCTAATGCAATGTTTAAGAAGCTTCTCTCCAGGCATGGTGGTGCATAACTATAATCCCAGCAATTTTGGAGGCTGAGGCAAGAGGATCTCAAGTTTGAGACCAGTCTCAGCAACTTAGCAAGACCCTCAGCAACTTAGTGAGATCTTGTGTCAAAAAAATAAAGTCGGGGGCTGCGGGGAGCTGGGATTGTGGCTCAGCGTTAGAGTGCTCGCCTAGCACGTGCACGGCCCGGGTTCGATTCTCAGCACCATGTAAAAATAAATAAAGGCATTGTGTACAACTAAAATAAATAAATATTAACAAAATAAATAAAGTTGGAGGGGGGCTGGGGGTTGTGGCTCAATGGTAGAGCACTCGCCTAGCACAGGCACAGCCCAGGTTTGAACCTCAGCACCACATAAGAATAAAGGCATTGTGTACAACTAAAACAAATACACACACACACACACACACACACACACACATACATACACACATACACATAAAAGTGGGGGTCTGGGGATGTGGGACCCCTGAGTTCAATCACTAGTACCAAAATATAAAAAGGACTCATTGCAGTAGCAGGACAGATCATGCTGAAAATCAAAGATGGGACCTAATTAATGGGCAGCAGACCTGCAAAGGAAACTGAATAAGCAGTTTCAACAGTTCTCCTTTATCAATGTCAAGACCTTGTCAGGAAGAGTAAGACTCAAAGACCTGGAATGGGACATTTTTTGCATGAACCCAATCTTGAAATTTTGCCTTCTTCTTAACACTCCAGGTAGGCAAAAGCAACCCTTTCCTTGCTAGAGAAAAGCAGACTGCCCTTGCATAGAGGCCCTTCAAAGATCTCACATGAGAAAGATGTCTTAAAAATGTTACTTGTCTTTATCAAGTACCACCCTGCCATCCCTTTTTTCTCCAGGGTTAGTCTTCCATAAATTCAAGTAGAGATATGCAGTTTCCATTACAGGAAGAAATAGGTATGTATCAAAAGAATTGCATGACCTGCCGGGCGTGGTGGCGCACACCTGTAATCTCAGCACTTGGGAGGCTGAGGCAGGAGGATCGCAAGTTCAAAGCCAGCCTCAGCAATGGCCAGGCACTTAGCAACTCAGTGAGACCCTGTCTCTAATAAAATACAAAAAAAAAAAAAAAAAAAAAAAAAAAAAGGAATGGGGATGTGACCCAGTGTTCAAATGCCCCTGAGTTCAATCCCTGGTACCAAAAAAAAAAAAAAAAAGAATTGCATGACCTGGCTAATATGAGCCACTTGGAGCTGGGAGAACACATGGAGTGAATCTGCAATAGAAGGAAACTGTGAAACACAAGGATGGAAGAAGAGACTTTATTATTTGTCTGTCTATCTTCTATCTATCTATCTATCTATCTAGTACCAGTGATTGATCTCAGGGGCACTTAGCCACTAAGCCACATCCCCAGCCCTTTTTTGTATTTTATTTAGAGACAGGGTCTCAGTGAATTGCTTAGGGCCTCTCTAAGTTTATGAGGCTGGCTTTGAACTTGCAATCTTCCTGCCTCAGCCTCCTAAACCACTGGGATTACAGGTATGTGCAAGCTTGCTCAGCTAGAGGAGACTTTATTGACTGGAAGTACCCATCTATGTTTTGGGATTCTATGTCCTGGTAAGGACATTTGGAGCTAGTACTAATCAAGAAGATGGGTCTTTGAAGCTTGACTCAATAATAAACTACAGTTGGTGAGGCAGAAATACCCAAATTGTCTTGACATGATATTGAAGGACAAAGCAAAAGATAGTGAATTTTTGGGGCTGGGGTTGTGGCTCAGCGGTAGAGCGCTCGCCTAGCACGTGTGCGGCCTGGGTTCGATCCTCAGCACCACGTAAACATAAATGCATTGCATTGTGTACAACTAAAGTAAATAAATAAATATTTAAAAAAAAAGATAGTGAATTTTAGAATGGATTCATTACATGAGACCCAGAGGATCTACCACCCGACTATTCTCCTAAGGGCCTGGTGTGCCCTTTGTTAATGCAATAAGAACTGTACTAGTTAAGGGGACACCAGTGTTTCTGAGAAATTAAATTGTTGCTGTCATCCATATGCTAGGATTGACAATAGGATATACGTCCATGAAACTGGGATTCTCAGTATCGATTGGGATGATGAAATTTCAGAAAGTCAGAATCCAGGCAGGGCCCTTAACCATCAGAGGCAAAATAAACAGAATTATCATAATGGACAACTAAGCCAGAATAACAAACAGGGTGCCTTAGTGTACAGGGATCTGTGATGAAGGCTGATAGGTAAGAAAGTTTAAAGGGACAAGATCAAAAAACAGATGTTAATTGTAGAATTTTTTTTAAATTACAAACTGTAAGCAGAAGTCTCTAAGATGGAAAATCATGATCCCTCACATTGTCTCTATATCTAAGTCACTTTATAGATCAAGTCCTTCAATTGACGGGAAGACAAAGTTCCCTGAGGAAAAACCCTACAATACCTTCATAAGCATTTCTTTCTTTCTTTCTTTTTTTTTTCTTTTGGTACCTGGGATTGAACCTGGGGTGCTTAACCACTGAGCAACATATATTTATATATATGTATATATATATATAAAATATATATTTTATTTAGAGACAGGGTCTTGCAAATTATGTCACTGAGCTGATTTTGAACTTGTGATCCTCCTACCTCAGCCTCTGGAGCTGCTGGTGTGATAAGAGAACTAAAGGGACTCCATCTTGTTCTTCAGCAGCCATCTTAGGAGTTCCGAGAAATAGTTCTGCTTCTCAGAAATAATAGAATACGAGCCGGGCGTGGTGGCGCACGCCTGTAATCCCAGCACTTTGGGAGGGTGAGGCAGGAGGATCGCGAGTTCAAAGCCAGCCTCAGCAATGGCGAGGCACTTAGCAACTCAGTGAGACCCTGTCTCTCTAAATAAAATACAAAAAAGGGCTGGGGATGTGACCCAGTGGTCAAGTGCCCCTGAGTTCAATCCCTGGTACCACAAAAAAAAAAAAAAAAAAAAAAAAAATAGAATACGGAAAGTCCTACCTGTGTACCCATTAATCGTTACATAGCATAATACGCTTGACAGCATAAAAACAGCAATTCCTATACAATGTAAAATTGCTCTCTTTGGTTTCCATTTTTCCTGGGCAAATACCTTGTCAGAGATTGATTGTCTAGACGTTAGTAACCATTCTCTAACATGTACTCAACTAGGGTCATCTTGACCCCATTCCCTTCTACTTGGTTGTTGCTATATCAACCTGGAAAGTCCTGTGGGAAATATTATTGTACCCATTGCTTTGTCTTGCTAACTGCCTAGATTCAGCTTTTGTACCATGGCTTGCTTGCATTGGCTGAAACCCTGCAATTGAATATTCTGCCCTCTGTGATTCTGCGCTTTATAAACCCTTGAAAAATCACTGCCAGCGCCCCATCTTGCCACACTGTGTGATGTGTGGTGATGGTGGCCGCTGATCAGCTTAATAAAGTTTTTTTTTGGCATTAGTGTGACGTGGCTTGGAGTTTTAATTGGCATCTCATTGGATACAACATTTTTGGTACAACACTGGGATTACAGGCATGTGCGACTGCACCTGGCTCCATACCCAGTCCTTTTTGTCTTTCATTTAGAGACGGGTCTTACTAAATTGCTGAGGCTGGCCTTGAATTTGGCATCCTCTTGCCTTAGCCTCCCAAGAAGTTACAGACATGCACCACTGCACCTAGCTATCACAAGTATTTATGAACAAACTTTCCTTGATCCTTCCCAAAAGGACCTTTATTCATTTACTAGGATAACTGGAAAGGAGTAAATGCCCAAACCTTTTGAGATTTATTACATATGAAGTCTGAACTAACACTGATACCATAGGATGTGAACTATTCTTTGGTTGTCTGATTCCAATGGGAACATATGGATTCCAGGTGATCAGTGAAAGTGAAATTTCAACCCAAGTCTGTTTCACAGTGGGTCCCATGTCGCTGCCTGAAGCGGAAGTCGCTTGGAGCAGCGAACGCCACAGGAAAATTCGGAGGCAGGATGAAAATGAAAAAAGGTCTTTTATTCTTCTTCTCTCTCCAGCTCCAGCAATCACTCCAAATGCTCTAACTCCAACCACCACCTTCTTCTTCCCCACACACACTAACGAACCTCACCCAGTTATATACATATAGCTTTAACAAGGACACGTGCTTACAGCTCAAGCTTACAGGTGCGTCACGCAGTGTTCATGGGCATACAAAGATTCTTTGAATAATGTATTAATATCAGGTGGAAACTAGAACATCTTTTATGGCTCTCAGCTAACCGCAATCTTTAGCTATCTCCTTGATTATAGGCTCCTTCATTTCCCCCTTTTAGTTTTAAAAGAGGGGATGTTCTAGGACGTCCATGTGCAACCGACATTCTTACCCGTCATGGGAGTCTAGGCTGTCCTGACTCCTGGCTTAGGTTGACATGCCGGCCACATTAGACTGTCCTGTGCGACTGTGCCGTGTCTTAGGTTGTCCCCTTCTGGGGATCTTACCCGTCATAGGCTAACCAGCCATCCAATAGAGCCCTTCAGGATCGACTGTGTGTTGACTAACAGCCGTCCAATTTTTAGGAGATGCTGTGGCTTTAAGGTAAGCCTACTGCTGACGAGCCAAGTTTCCATAGCGTATCAAGTTCTTTAAGCCAATCAGCTGCCCTTAGTTTCATCAAGTAACGCACTGAGTTCTCTTAGACAAATACCCGCAAGGCATTGTCCCGCAATGTCCCAAAATAATGGAAAATCAAAATGTCCATAAGTTATAACACATAGATTCAGGAGGCCCCATGCATGCAGAGCAGAGGCCACACTGCTGGTGAGGTTGTTGATGCTTGAGCAGCAGGGATGCTTGCAGCGACCGCGGTCCCTGCAGTTGTAGCAGCAGCCGTCTTTTTTATGTCCAGACATTTCCACCGGCAAATCTTCAGGGCCCGCTACCTAAAAACTCAAGCATCCATTATTAAGGGAAAGGCAGTGCTATTCCAGCACTGAGATCAAAAGGTGAGCTGTCAAACTAAAAAAAAAAGAACTATTAGAGTAGAAAATAAAAGTTGATCTCTGCTCACACACATTGCTGCTCAAGCTCCCACAAACATAAGCTGGCAAAATATCACATTCAGAAATAATCAAAGAGAAACTGAGGGTGTTTACTGCATTAAAGATAAAGAAAAGCTAAAGGCATTTTGGAAAAATAATTTGTTAGCTGGAATCCTCGAGTCTCTATATACACAGCAATCCTATACCTGTTGAAATAATTCAAATTAATCAGCTACTAAACAAATGAAGTCAATAACAAATAAATGATCCTCTGTCGGAACACCAAAATATCAGGTTATATAACATTAAACATATTCACAGCTGAAGAGAAGTCCCGGAGACAACTATAAATCAAAATTGATTATCATTATAATTGATTATCTAAAAATATTCTGAACTTATATAAATATCTATTTATCTATCTATCTATCTATTGATTATCAAATTAGAATATTCTAAGCTTAAATGAATTAACGTTATTTGTTATTTGGATCTATATCTATCTACCTTTTTTTTTTTTTTTTTAAGCGCTTAATTATTTGTGACGTCACACTAGACAGACGCACATATAAACATATTTGTGACATCACATTAACATGAAATTTAGACAAATGCACAGACATAAAGACATATATAAAAGAGAAAAAAAAAATTACAATTGTGTATACACTGAAGAGAGATCTTCTTGTCCCGGCCGGGAAGAATAAAATTTAAGTTGTAAATTTAATGGAGAACTCTTTTAAGGGAATCACTCCATACCTTCATTTTGGTCCTCTTGACCTTGCACTTGTTTATTCAATCTAGACTCCTCAATAACTTCGTCTTGATCTCTTTGACTTTGTACCTGCTTTATCAATCTAGATGGTATCCATATTGGAGAGGATTCGTGCTTTGGAAAAACACAAACAGATCCTCTCCCCCAAATTAATACTGGGTCTGGACCCTTCCATGTACCTGAGAGAACATCCTTCCAGTAAACCAAAGGTTTATGTTGTTGGTGTGGGTTCCAGTGTCTATCTCCAGCCGAATGTCCATTAGAATCTAAAGTTAAGAAATTTAGGGTAAACAGGGCAACTGCCAATCTGTCCTTAGGATTTTTCCAGTTTCCATCTTTTTGCTTTAGTAACATATTTTTAAGTGTCCGATTTGCTCTTTCAATTATTCCTTGTCCCTGAGGATTATAAGCGATACCTGTTTTGTGGATAATATTGAACTTTGTACAAAATTGTTTGAAGGATGTGGATGTATATGCAGGGCCATTATCTGTTTTAAGCATTTTGGGGATGCCCAATGCAGCAAAAGCTTGCAGACAATGAGATATAGTATCTTTAACTTTTTCTCCGGAATGTAAAGAAGCAAAAATCATGCCTGAGCATGTATCTATGGTGACATGAATAAATCGTAATTTTCCAAAACTTGGCTCATGTGTGACATCCATCTGCCACAAATGATTGGGCAACAAACCTCGTGGGTTAACCCCATAATGTGGATTGGGCAAGAGTGTTACACAAGATGGACATTCTTTTACAATTCTACGAGCTTGTTCTTTTGTGATTTTAAATTTTTGTCTTAAGGTAGTGCTGTTAACGTGGAACTGGGAATGAAATAAAGTAGCTTGTTGTACTGTAGTAAATATAAATATTGTTTTAGTGAGGGCGTCAGCTTTTTGATTACCTTCATGGAGAGGACCAGGCAGATTAGTGTGAGCTCTTATGTGACCTATAAATAAAGGTTCTTTTCGTTGCCATAGGAGATTTTGGATTTGAGAAAACAATTTAAAAGCTGGAGTATGTGGTGCTATTGGACCTGCTAGCTCCAATTTTGGGACAGCATGTACAATATAATGGCTGTCTGAAAAAATATTCATAGGCTGTTCTTTAAAATTTTCCAGAGCTATTATTATAGCTTCGAGTTCCACTAATTGAGCTGATTTTTGATTAGTGATATGAATCATTTTTTCATTTTGAGTGACTACTGCAGCAGTACCGTTAGAGGATCCATTTGTAAATACATTAAATGCTTTAGGAATGGGTTGATTTTTTATTACCTGTGGGAATATGATAGGATGATTGATACAAAAGGACAGTATAGGAGATTTAGGAATATGATTGTCAAAATTTGCAGAAGTAGAGCATCTAGCTACAGCCCAATCATTATCATTGAAGCACAAATATTCAACCTGTGACGATGAATAAGGAGTAATAATAGTAGCGGGATGAATTCCAAATATTTTAGTAGAGGTTTTAAGTCCTTGAAGAATAAGTTTAGCCACCATGGAGGTATAAGACTCAATTGTACTTTTAGGAGAGACAGGCAAATGTATCCATAATATAGGTCCCTGTTGCCAAAATACTCCTGTTGGAGTATATTGTGAAGGAATAATAATCAATATTAGTGGTTGTGCAAAATCAAATCTATCGCAATGGGATCTTTCAATGGCCTGTTCTACTAATTTTAGAGCTCTCCTGGCCTCAGGAGTTAATGTTCGAGGTGAAGATGGGTCAGGGTTCCCACGAAGGATGTCAAATAAGGGTTTTAATTGTCCAGTAGTGAGGCTTAGTGTAGGGCGAAGCCAATTAATGTCACCCAGTAATTTTTGGAAATCATTGAGGGTGGTCAAATGTTCTTTACTTATTAGAATTTTTTGGGGTTTAACAAAAGTATCCATGATTTTAAAGCCTAAATATAGTATAGGTGATCTGCTTTGAACTTTTTCTTCTGCTATATATAATCCATATTTTTTTAGATTTTTTGTTATTTCACTAAATATATTAAATAAGATTTGTTGATTAGGGTGAGCTAATAAAACATCGTCCATGTAGTGTAGACACATAAGGTCTTGATATTTGTTTTTAATGGGCTGTATAGCTCTGTCCACATATAGTTGGCACAGTGTAGGGCTATTTGCCATTCCCTGCGGCAATACTTTCCAATGATATCTTTTATCAGGGCCATTATTATTAATAGAAGGAATTGAAAAAGCAAACCTGGGGGCATCCAGAGGATGTAGGGGAATGGAAAAGAAACAGTCCTTTATATCAAGGGTTATAAGGTAATAGTTTTTTGGAATAGCTACAGGATTAGGAAGTCCAGGTTGAGTAGGGCCCATAATTTGCATTGTTTTGTTAATTTGTCTTAGATCTTGTAATAGTCTCCATTTACCTGATTTTTTCTTAATTACAAATATGGGAGAATTCCAGGGAGAGGTGGAAGGCTCTATGTGTCCTGCTTCTAATTGTTCTTTAATTAATTGATGGGCCGCTTGCAATTTTTCTTTGGATAGGGGCCACTGAGGGACCCAAACTGGCTTATTAGAGAGCCATGGTATTTTTAAAATTGTTTTCTCAGTGGCCCCTAGAAAAAATGTCCTTTGCCTTTTTTATTATGAGTAGGATTTTTATTCTTAACACCTGCAGGCTTGGTCGCTAGGTGTAGCCCCATTTGATGTAAAATATCTCTTCCCCATAGGGTAACTGGGAAGCTGTTTAAAACATAGGGTTTGAATGTTCCTGTATGGCCTTCATTGTCTTGCCAATTTAAGATTACAGCACTTTGAGCTGGGGTATTACTGTATCCCAAGCCTCTTAAACTGGTTGAGGCTTTCTGTAGAGGCCAGTGCTTAGGCCATTGTTGTAGATTTATGATGGAAGAGTCAGCTCCTGTATCAATCAGCCCCTCCATCTCTATACCTTGAATTTTTAATTTGCACATAGGCCTCCGTGAACAGTCCTGGACCCAGAAAGCCATAGGTCCTGAACCAGTGGAACCGAATGCTCTGCTATTTCTATTTTGTGGCATGCTTTTAAAAGAATTATGGAGACTGGGAATGAGGAGCAGCTGTGCGATTCTGTCTCCTTGATTTACGGAGATGATGCCCCTGTGTGTACTTAGCATTATTTTAATCTCTCCATTATAATCTGAATCAATAACCCCTGGTATAACATTAAAGCCTAATAAACTTTTGGAACTACGCCCAAGGATTAGTCCCACAGTTCCTGAAGGGAGAGGTCCCCTGATTCCCGTAGGAATCAGCTGAACCCCCATTTCAGGTGTCAGGACCATCCGGGCAGTAGAACAGAGATCTAATCCTGCACTTCCTCTTGTCCCTCTGATAAGGGAGTTAATGGGTAGGAGGGACTGTGACGAGGAATCATTTGAATCTGAGGGCCTTCCTCCTCTAGTGCCTCGTACATTTGTGGGCCCCGGGGCATTGGGCCCCGTGCCCCGTTTTTTTTGAAATCCTTGATAAATCATTTCCATATATATCATATCTAGAATGGCATTGATTGGCCCAATGTATACCTTTTTTGCATCTGGGGCATCGGCCTGGAGCACGGTATGAATTTGATTTTATTACCCTTGGGGGATATTGCTTAGCATATCTTGGTTGATTATAATAATTTTGTCTGGAATATCCTGTTCTAGGTTGAAACCTTTGGGAATTTTGAGGGGAGGAATTTTTCATCACTGCAGCAATTACGTTGCCTGTGATAACAGCCTCGTTAATGTCTTTGCACAGTCTGATATAAATTGATAAGTCTTTTTTACTTCTCCATGGCCTTATTACATCCTGGCAATATTTATTAGCATTCTCGTACGCTAATTGGATAACTAGAGGCATAGCTTGCTCGACTTCGCCAAAAACTCTAGATGTTGTTTTTAAGAGCCTATCTACAAAATCAGCGTAAGGTTCGTTAGGCCCTTGTATAACTTTTGATAGGCTGCCTTGCAGATCCCCTGTGCCTGAGATTGTCTTCCAGGCTTTCACAGCTGCAGTGTGTACCTGGGCATACACACCTGGATCGTATTGTAGCTGATTTTGTAGTTCGGCGAACTCACCCTCCCCTGTGAGCATATCTATATTGCGTTGAGGGAAACCTGCTGCAGCATTTCTCTTTGCTATTTCTGAACAAAGTTCCTGGAATTGAGTTTTCCAGATTAGGTATTGTCCCCCACTTAGTACCGCTCTGCATAGACTTTTCCAATCTGAGGGGGCTAAGGTTAGGGTGTTAAGTGACTCTATCATACTTAATGTGAACGGAGCTTGAGGCCCATAGGTCATTACCGCCTCTTTAAAATTCTTTATTGTTTTAAAGTCTAGGAACTCATGATATCTTTGTCCCTGTTCATTTTGAAATACTGGCAGTTCTAGGTGCTCCTGCGGTCTATGTTGTTCGAGAGCGTATAAGCGCTCTGAAAGGCCGCCAATTTCTACCTCAAGGGCACGTATACTCTGATCCATACTCTTTATTGTTTCTGTTAGGGATTCTATCCATGAAGGAGCAGAGGGCGCTAGTGGTTCCTCTATTTGACGGCCTTTTCTCTTTTTTAATTTCTTTTTGTTCTTTTTTATTGGAGACTGTGCTCTCCGAATCGCTTTTTGATTCCTCTTCACTACTAGCTTCATAATTCCTAACCGGCTCAGTAGAGGAGACTGTACTTTCATGGTTTGGCTCCTTGTTACTATTATTACTTTCACTAGTATCCTGAGTTTCAGTTTCTAAGGAGAGTACATACTCCTCAGCTAATTTTATTAAGCTTCTGATGGCTTTTGCAGATCTTACTTTTGAATTTACATTCCTACTCTCCTTGCTGGTCTCCACTGAGTCAGAGGATATGCTTTCTTGTTCACTTTTCTCACTATCTGAGTTCTCAATATCAAAAATTTCATTCATGGCTTTTATAAACCGACTTTTTGTTATATTTGCTCCCATCTTTTTAAATTTTCTTTTTTCTTACCTTGCCGCCGAATTCCCCGTACGGGCCGCCACCTGTCGCTGCCTGAAGCGGAAGTCGCTTGGAGCAGCGAACGCCACAGGAAAATTCGGAGGCAGGATGAAAATGAAAAAAGGTCTTTTATTCTTCTCCTCTCTCCAGCTCCAGCAATCACTCCAAATGCTCTAACTCCAACCACCACCTTCTCTGGCAACTTTTTCCCCACGTTTTTTTGTTTTGTTTTTTGGTACCAGGGATTGAACTCAGGGGCACTTGACCACTGGGCCACATCCCCAGCCCTTTTTTGTATTTTATTACAGACAGAGGGTCTCACTGAGTTGCCAAGTGCCTCGCAGTTGCTGAGGCTGGTTTTTGAACTCGCAATCCTCCTGCCTTCAGCCTCCAAGTGCCACTGCTCCCAGGCTTCCCCACGTTTTTTATTGGTGCATTAGGGTTGCACACAATGGTCACAATATTGGGATTTGTTGTTATATATTAATTAAATGCTCACATAACATGACATATAATTTGGCCTAAATGTGGCATCTTTACTGGCCATTCATCTGGTATTTACTACCCCCCCAAGACCCCCACTTAATAGTAAGTGAAACCTCCATCATTCCAGGTGTTCTGGTCATCAACTTCCTTTATTTATATAGTAGATGGACACAATACCTTTATTTTATAATTTATTTATTTTTATGTGGTGCTGAGGATTGAACCCAGTGCCTCACATATGCAAGGCCAAACACTCCACCACTAAGCTACAACCCCAGCCCCTCATCAACTTCTTTTTCTCTCACATATTATATCCATCATCACTAAATCTTCAGAGCTATACCTTCTAAATATAATTAGATCAAATATTTTGTGCTACTCTGAAGCTACCAGATGTTCCAAGCCACCATCACCTTTTGCCTAGATGAATGAAATAGCCACCCCACAGCCAGTGGTGCACACCTGTAATCCCAGTGACTTGGGAGGTTGAGGCAGTAGGATCACAAGCTTGAGGCCACCCTCTGCCACTTAGTGAAACCCTGTGTCAAGATGAAAAATAAAATGTACCTGAGTTCAAGTCCCAGTGCAAAAAAAAACAAACAAAAAACTCACCCCGCTGGGGCTGGGTATGTGGCTCCGGCAGAGCGCTCGCCTAGCACGTGCGCAGCCCGTGTTCGATCCTCAGCACCACGTAAACATAAATGCATTGCATTGTGTACAACTAAATCAAATAAAAAAAAACACTCACCCCACTAATTTCCTCTTCCTTCCTTTGCCTATGTGTAATCTATTTGCATCAGAGCAGCTAAAATTCATATTAATAAAAAGCATTTACGATAACACTCTTCCTTATAATCTTTCAACTTTCCATATATCTTCCTACTTCACTCAGTAAAAACCAAAGTTCTTAAAATATCCTACAATGCCCTACACATGATCTGACATCCTCACCACCTCACAGATCTTATCTCCTTCTACTTTCACAGTCACATCTTTGTAACCATATTGACCACTTTTTCTTGCACAATTCCAGCACTTTTCTATCTCCCTGGCTTTTGCCTTGGCCTGAGTTCAAAACCTTTTTGGTACCAAAAAGAAAGGGCTGGGTTTGTGGCTCAGTGGTAAAGCACTTGCTTGGCATGTGTGAGACACTGGGTTTTGAATCTCAGCACCACATAAAATACATAAAATAAATAAGTCAAAGGTATCTTATCTATCTACAACTAAAAAATATTTAAAAACAAAACAAACAAAAAAAATCCTAGGCCTTCTCCCAAAGAAAACCCTTTTAGAAATCAATATCTACATAGCTCATCATATAGAAATAGATTTGAAATGAATAAATTATATATGTATACATTTTTGTTCTTCTAATGTATTCAATGGTAGTGATAATTAGTATCCTGTCACTGCTGTAATAAATTACTTCAAACCTAGTAGCACAACATAAATTTATCTTACAGTTCTGTAGATCATAGATCAGAAATCTGAACAGATGTCACTGGTCTAAATCAAGGTGTCCTTTTTGGAGGTTCTAGAGAGAACCTGTTTCCCGGTATGTTTCCAGTTTCTTGGGGGTCTTCCTTCCTTCATCTCCAAAGCCAACAACATTGTATCTCTGACATTTCTCTCTGTTTTTCACCCCTTATCCATTCTCCTAAAGTCATAACTCCTGGCCCACCTGCCTTCCTCTTCTACTCTTTTTGTGGTTGTTTTGGTAATGGGGATTTAATGCAGGGGCGTTTTACCACTGAGTCACATCCCCAGCCCTTTTATTTTTTATTTAGGAGACAGGGTCTTACTGAGTTGCTTACCACCTTGCTTTTTGCTGAGGCTGGTTTTGAACTAGAGATCCTCCTGCTTGAGGCTCCCGAGCTGCTGGGATTACAGGCATGGGCCACCACACCCAGCTCTTCTCTTTCTACTTTTAAAGACCCTTGTAATTATACTGGACATTGCCCTGGTAATCCAGGATAATTTCCTCTTGTTAAACTAGTTGAATAGCCACCTTAATTCTATCTGAAATCTTAATTACCCTTTGTCATGTAATTTTTTTTTGTTGGGGGTGGTACATGGGGATTGAACTCAGGGGCACTGGACTACTGAGCCACATCCCCAGCCCTAATTTTTGTATTTTATTAGAGATGGTCTCACTGAGTTGCTTAGTGCCTCGCCATAGCTGTGAGGCGTGGTTTTGAACTCGCAATCCTTTTGAACTGCCTCTGCCTCCCAATGTCATGTAATTTTTAATTGACAGGTTCTGGATATTAGAAGATGAACATCTTTGGTAGGTGGGGAGGGAAACATTATTCTTATTTACCGCAAATGGTTGGTATACTATACCCGTTATCTGTAACCTTCACATTTTTTTCCACTTAATATAACTTGGTAAGCATTAAAAAATCTACCACTTGTAGATTTACCACATTCTTTTATGCTGTTGCAGAATATTTCTTTGCATGACACCACAGGACAGGATTTATTTAACTAGTTCCATATTAATGGAGTATACTTACCTCCGGTTGTGTTTACCATGAGTTTTAATTTTTAATACTTTATTTTATTCTATTCATTACTTTTTATTTTTTATTTTATTGTATTGTATTTTTGGTGCCAGGGATTGAAACTCAGAGACACTCGAACCACTGAGCCATATTCCCTAAGGGCTGGGGTTGTGGCTCAGTGGTAAAGCACTTGCTTGGCATGTGTGAGACACTGGGTTTGAATCTCAGCACCACATAAAATACATAAATAAATAAGTCAAAGGTATCTTATCTATCTACAACTAAAAAAATATTTAAAAAAAACAAACAAACAAAAAAAATCCTAGGCCTTCTCCCCAAAGAAAACCTTTTAGAAATCAATATCTACATAGCTCATCATATAGAATAGATTTGAAATGAATAAATTATATATGTATACATTTTTGTTCTTCTAATGTATTCAATGGTAGTATATTAGTATCCTGTCACTGCTGTAATAAATTACTTCAAACCTAGTAGCACAACATAAATTTATCTTACAGTTCTGTAGATCATAGATCAGAAATCTGAACAGATGTCACTGGTCTAAAATCAAGGTGTCCTTTTTGGAGGTTCTAGAGAGAACCTGTTTCCCGGTATGTTCCAGTTTCTTGGGGGTCTTCCTTCCTTCATCTCCAAAGCCAACAACATTGTATCTCTGACATTCTCTGTTTTTCACCCCTTATCCATTCTCCTAAAGTCATAACTCCTGGCCCACCTGCCTTCCTCTTCTACTCTTTTTGTGGTTGTTTTGGTAATGGGGATTTAATGCAGGGGCGTTTTACCACTGAGTCACATCCCCAGCCCTTTTATTTTTTTATTTAGAGACAGGGTCTTACTGAGTTGCTTACCACCTTGCTTTTGCTGAGGCTGGTTTTGAACTAGAGATCCTCCTGCTTGAGGCTCCCGAGCTGCTGGGATTACAGGCATGGGCCACCACACCCAGCTCTTCTCTTCTACTTTTAAAGACCCTTGTAATTATACTGGACATGCCCTGGTAATCCAGGATAATTTCCTCTTGTTAAACTAGTTGAATAGCCACCTTAATTCTATCTGAAATCTTAATTACCCTTTGTCATGTAATTTTTTTGTTTGGGGTGGTACTGGGGATTGAACTCAGGGGCACTGGACTACTGAGCCACATCCCCAGCCCTATTTTGTATTTTATTAGAGATGGTCTCACTGAGTTGCTTAGTGCCTCGCCATAGCTGAGGCTGGTTTTGAACTCGCAATCCTTTGAACTGCCTCTGCCTCCCAATGTCATGTAATTTTTAATTGACAGGTTCTGGATATTAGAAGATGAACATCTTTGGTAGGTGGGGAGGGAAACATTATTCTTATTACCGCAAATGGTGGTATACTATACCCGTTATCTGTACCTTCACATTTTTTTCCACTTAATATAACTTGGTAAGCATTAAAAATCTACACTTGTAGATTTACCACATTCTTTTATGCTGTTGCAGAATATTTCTTTGCATGACACCACAGGATTTATTTAACTAGTTCCATATTAATGGATATATTACCTCCGGTTGTTTACCATGAGTAATTTTTTAATACTTTATTTTATTCATTCATTAATTTATTTTTTATTTTATTGTATTGTATTTTTGGTGCCAGGGATTGAACTCAGAGACACTCGACCACTGAGCCATATTCCCAGCCCTTTTTGTATTTTATTTAGAGACAGGTCTCACTGAATTGCTTAGGGCCTCACTAATCTGCTGAGGCTGATTTTGAACTCTTGATCCTCCTGCCTCAGTCTCCGGAGCTGCTGGGATTATAAGCGTGTGCAATCATGCTCTGCTAATGACCAATATTTTTTTTTTTTTTTTTTTTTTGTACCGGGGATTGAACTCAGGGGCACTCGACCACTGGGCCACATCCCCAGCCCTTTTTTTTGTATTTTATTAGAGACAGGGTCTCACTGAGTTACTAAGTGCCTCGCCATTGCTGAGGCTGGCTTTGAACTCGCGATCCTCCTGCCTCAGCCTCCCAAAGTGCTGGGATTACAGGCGTGCGCCACCGTGCCTGGCAACCAATATTTCTAATACTGCAATAAATATCCTTAATTTGTAGGAAGAGGTGTTTGTGACTATAGGCTAAATTCAGCAGCATAACTGTTTATTTTAAAAACCAGCTAGAGGGCTGGGGTTGTGGCTCAGCGGCAGAGCGCTCGCCTAGCACGTGCGCGGCCCGGGTTCGATCCTCAGCACCACGTAAGCATAAATGCATTGCATTGTGTACAACTAAAGCAAATAAAAAAAATATTTAAAAAAAAAAAAAAAAAAACCAGCTAGAGGCTTCACAACACCTGACCAGTACAATTCACAATAGCTAATCTATAGAACCAGCCTATATGCCCATCAACAGATGAATGAATAGAAAAATTGTGGTACATATACATAATGGAATGTTACTCAGCCATAAAGTAGAATGACTTTATGACATTTGCCAGTAAATGGATGGATCTAGAGATTCTCACATTAAGTGAAATAAGCCAATTCAAAAAAGCCAAAGGTTTTTTGTTTTTGCTGATATGTGGAAGCTAAATCACAATAAAGGGTAGCAGGGAGAAGAGAAGTTAAGTAGGTTAAGTAGATTAGACAAAGAGGAATGAAAGGAAGGGAACGGTATAGGAATAGGAAAGACAGTAGAATAAATCTAATATGTACACATATTCACTTAGATAAAGTGAATCCCACTAACATGCCCATCCACAAGAATAGGGTCCTAATTAGAATAAGATATATTCCACACTTATACTTTTATCAAAATGGATTCTACTGTCATGTTTTGGAAAACAGTACAAAGTTTCCTCCAAAAATTAAAAATAGAACTACCATATGATCCAGTTCTCTCACTACTAGTTATATATCCCAAAGAAATGAAATAATTGTATCAAAAAGATACTTGCACTCCATGATTATTGCAGTACTATTCCCAACAGCCAAAATACAGAATCCACTGAGGTGTCTTAACAATTCTTTTGGGGGGGGGTACTGGGGATTTAAACTCAGAGGCACTCGACCACTGGGCCACATCCCCAGCCCTATTTTGTATTTTATTAGAGACAGGGTCTCACTGAGTTGCTAAGTGCCTCACCATGGCTGAGGCTGGCTTTGAACTTGCGATCCTCCTGCCTCAGCCTCCCAAGTGCTGGGATTATAGGTGTGCACCACTGCACCTGGCTCTTAAGCCTTTCTTTATACACATCATTAACTAGAGTTCAATAGTTGTTTACAATTTAAGGGAAAAATTACATCTAGTGAGATGCACAAATTTTAAGTGTACCATTTGATGAATTTTGATACGTGCATGCAGGAGCCCTGTTTGGGGAGATGGCTAAGATTGCGGTTGACTACGGGCCATGGAGATGTTTGGGCATTGCTGCCTTCCGTAGTCTCACGGGACTTGGCCCGGGATCTCGCAGGATTTGGCCTGGGATCTCGAGAGACTTGAGCCGAGATTGCTGATCGGGTCGGCGCTATTTGGTGTGTGGTTTTTTTTTTTTTTTTTTTTTTTTTTTTTTGTGGTACCGGGGATTGAACTCAGGGGCACTCGACCACTGGGTCACATCCCCAGCCCTTTTTTGTATTTTATTTGGAGACAGGGTCTCACTGAGTTACTAAGTGCCTCGCCATTGCTGAGGCTGGCTTTGAACTCGCGATCCTCCTGCCTCAGCCTCCCAAAGTGCTGGGATTACAGGCGTGCGCCACCGCGCCCGGCTTGGTGTGTGGTTTTTTTTTGGTGGTGTGTGTGGTGCGTGTTAAAGTTGTTGTTAGAGCCAGAGAGAGAAGTTATCAGAATAAAAAGCCTGTTTGTTTCCAGTTCGCCTCTGAACTTCTTCCCGCGGCTTCGTTGCTCCAAGCGGCAATCGCTTCGGACAACAACACGTGCATACTTTGTGCCAAAACCCATACATCAAAATATAGAACCATCAGCTGGGTGTGGTGGCACATGCCTGTAATCCCAGCAACTTGGGAGCTAAGACAGGATGATTGCAAATTCAAGGCCAGCCTCAGCAACTTAGTGAGTGAGGCCTTAAGCAACTTATCAAGACCCTGTCTCAAAATAAAAAATAAAAAGGGCTGGGATGTGGCTTAGTGGTTAAGCACCTCTGGGTTCTATCCCCAGTACCACCACCACCAATAATAATAATAATAAATTAATTTAAAAATAAAGTATGAATTAGTTTTTTTATACCTTTATTTTATTTTTTAAAATATTTATTTATTTGTTTTAGTTGTGCACAATTCGTTTATTTGTACGTGGTGCTGAGGATTGAACCCGGGCCACGCACGTGCTAGGCGAGTGCTCTACCGCTGAGCCACAACCCCAGCCCACCTTTATTTTATTTTTATGTGGTGCTGAGGATCAAACCCAGTGCCAGGCGAGCACTCTTACCACTGAGTGATAGCCCCAGCCCCTAGATTATTCTTTTGATACAACCTAGCAAACTTTGACAGCTTCTTGCTACCTACTAGGATAAGATATTCTGGGCTCATCTTGTGTTTTTTCCTACCAGAAACTTGGAAATAATGATATCTTTAAGGATCCTAGCTTCCTTTCTTAACAACAACAAAAAATGCTATCTAGAGACTATATTCTGTGTGCTAAAGGTATTTGCTCCTACCCAGTTGATCACTGTTTCAAGGTCCTTTCAGTGAGTATGACTTTTACTTTTTGTGCAAGGTATAAGGTACATGTCTATATTCTTTTTTTTTTTTTTTTTTTTTAAGATGTGATATCCAGTTGTTCCAACACTGATTTGTTGAAAAAATTATTCTCTCCCCATTGGATTGCCTTTGTTCCTTTGTCAAAAATTGGTTGAGGGCTAGAATTGTGGCTCAGCGGCAGAGCGCTCGCCTCACACGTGCATGGCCTGGGTTCGATCCTCAGCACAACGTAAACATAAATGCATTGCATTGTGTACAACTAAAGTAAATAAATAAATATTTTTTAAAAAATTGGTTGACTGTTGCCGCCTGTAGCAATTGCCGCTTGCAGCAACGACGCCGTGGGAAAAAATTTGGAGGCAGGATGGAAATGAAAAAGTTCTTTTATTCTTCTCTCTTCTAACTTCTCTCTCTGGCTCCAACAACCTCTCCAACTCCAACTCCAACCACACCACTAACTAACCCTCACCCGGTTAAATACTTTTTGCCTTAACAAGGACACGTGCTAACAGCTTGAGCTTACGGGTGCGTCACGCAGTGTTCACGGGCATAAAAAGATTCTTAGATAAATGTATGAATATCAGGTGAAAATACATAAATGCATTGCATTGTGTACAACTAAAGCAAAGAAATAAATATTTTAAAAACAAAACAAAAACCTTACGTGTGAATGGAGAGATCACTGGCCAAGGGAAGAAGGGACCCAGTTAAGATTTTATTTAAAAATTTCATTTTGGCCAGGCATGACATGACTGTAATCTCAGCAACTCAGTAGGCCAAAGCAGGAGGATTGCAAGTTCAAGACCAGCCTCAGCAATTTAGTGAGATCCTGTCTAAAAAAAAAAAAAAAAAAAAAAAAAAAAATTAAAATAAAATAAAAAAGGTCAGCCGGGCGCGGTGGCGCACGACTGTAATCCCAGCACTTTGGGAGGCTGAGGCAGGAGGATCGCGAGTTCAAAGCCAGCCTCAGCAATGGCGAGGCACTTAGCAACTCAGTGAGACCCTGTCTCTAAATAAAATATAAAAAAAAAAAAAGGTCTGGGGATGTGACCCAGTGGTTGAGTGCCTCTGAGTTCAATCCCCGGTACCACAAAAAAAAAAAAAAAAAGGTGGGGATGTAGCTCAGGGGTAAAGCACCCCCCTTGGTTCAATTCTCAGTAAACACCCCCCAAATGCATTTTGACAATAATGGGATGGTAGGACTAAAAGAAAGTTTTCGATATAATTTGCCCTTCCTCTTCCATCCAGAGTTAGATACATACTCCTCCACAATTATGGGGTCATCTCTTCCATTCTAAAATTAATTACCTTTTTCTCTTTCTCCATGGATAATAACCTAGGTAATCAGAATTTCTTCCTGAATGCCAAATTACAATTCCTTAGGTTTCACTGTTAGTCTTATTCTTTTTTTTTTTTTTTTTTTTTTTTTTTGTGTGTGTGTGTGTGGTACCAGGGATTGAACTCAGGGGCACTCGACCACTGGGTCACATCCCCAGCCCTTTTTTATATTTTTATTTAGAGACAGGGTCTCACTGAGTTGCTAAGTGCCTCACCATTGCTGAGGCTGGCTTTGAACTCGCGATCCTCCTGCCTCAGCCTCCCAAAGTGCTGGGATTACAGGCGTGCGCCACCGCGCCCAGCTAGTCTTATTCTTGTTCTTCTTTCTTTCCTTTTTTTTTTTTTTTTTTTTTTTTTTTTTTTTGTGGTACTAGAGATTGAACCCAGGATCTTAAGCATGATAGGCAAGTACTCTACTACTGAGGTACATCCCCACCCACTCTGTCCTCTTTAATGGTATAGAATAAAGAGGTTTCTCTGGAAAACGCTTCAGACTTGAAGACCAATTTGAAGTCCTCTTCTCAATCACTAATTTCTCCCTTCTTTTTCCCATTTGTATCCAAATAATAATAAACCTTTCAGATTCTCCACATTCCACAGAAAATCTCTCTGTAGAAAGAGGACCCAGTCTCAAGAGTAACTTATCAATCACACTGTAAAGGAAAGTTGTATCTAATGTAACTGAAATGATTATGCCAACTTCAGTTGTTTTCTTCTAACACAATGAAAACTTTTGGCTGGATTTAAAACACTTATTAAAGCTAACCTGGCTTCCCAGCTGAGAAATTTCAGGATGTTGTCTCTTGGTGTTTTAATGTCAAGACTAATCCGTCTGTGCAAAACAGCTCAGATTTACCCATGTCTCTCTTCATTTCTAAACCCTTTCTCCAGACCATGGTAGTGACACATTAGATTACTATTACTACTTTACACATATCTCTCAATTTCCATTCTTCCTCCACACAAAATGCTTTGCCCAGTGTTCTACTAGAATATGTGGGCCTCAGTGCTACCCGAAAGCTGCCAATGGTTGGTTCCCTCAAGCTTATAAGAGTTATTAGAATAATCCCACAGAGAAAGCTGCCATATCTGTCCTTGGTTCTCTGCATTCTACTTCACAACCTACATTCATGGGGAGAAACTCTTCTTATTTCTTTTTTTTAAATATTTATTTATTTGCTTTTGTTGTACACAATGCAATGCATTTATGTTTACATGGTGCTGAGGATCGAACCCGGGCCGCGCACATGCTAGGCGAGCGCTCTACCGCTGAGCCACAACTCCAGCCCAACTCTTCTTATTTCTGAGGAGTTATTCTCCTACCTCCAGGTCTTTGTCCAAGTTTCCCAACTGATAGGAAATGACCTGACTTGGTCTATCACACCATCCAGCCCTCCCTCTCTTCAAATGGCATCATAAAGTTACTTTCTCCAGTAAGAGTTCAAGACTGCTTCAGTTGTATCCTAGAAAGCCCCAATATTATCTCTTTAACCTCCACCCCCCTCCCACTCAGAGCATCACTCAATATTGTAGTGAATTGTCTGTCTTATCTGCCATAACCCTCCCCCACCAAATTGTCTCTTTTGTACCATATATTCCCAAGGGCCTTGTACAGTGATCTAATCAATGAACACTTATTATGAATTTGAAAACAAATTAACCATGTGTAAAATATACATGCCCAGGAGCTGTTGGAGGTATAGCTTAGTGTGTTCTTAAAGACCTTAGGTTCAGGGGCTGGGGTTGTGGCTCAGTGGTAGAGCGGTAGAGTGCTCGCCTAGCATGTGTGCAACCCGGGTTCGATCCTCAGCACCACGTAAAGATAAATGCATTGTGTACAACTAAAGCAAATAAATAAATATTTTTAAAGAAAAGACCTTAGGTTCAATTCCTAGCATTAAAAAAAAAAAAAAAAAAAAAGGAAGAAGAAGGATGAGGAAGAGGAGAAGGAAGAGTATACATGGCTTATTGGGAAGAGTATACAGGGCTTATTGGGAAGAGAGGGAAAAAACATACACAATAACTGTGTTCTACAATTCATTTACGGAATTGGGGCAGGTGATTTAACAACAGATTATGAGATAAAACTGGGAGAGAAGAGTTCTTGCTTTCCCTCCCAGGAACCAGTTGTGACATCGATGCTTGTAAGTTTTCCAAAATAGCCATCTGTTGTTGGGCGAGCTGGGTCTGAAGTTGGAGGTTGGCGTACATACATTCCAGGAGTCCTAGACATTCTTTGGGCTTGTGATGAACTCCTGAAGGAAGAGCCAGGAAGGTGAACAAAAGTAAAAAACAGAAGATTTTGTAATTGTACTAAATCTTGTAATTGTACTAAAGTTGGAATGGCTCCAATAAGATGCTCTCTCTAATCTTTCAAAGCACAACCCTTTTCTCAGCTATCACCCTCTCAGTGAGACTTACCTGGTTATATTCTAATTTGCTTTCAAATTAAATTTGAAATTTAAAACCAAATTAAGGGGCTGGGGTTGTGGCTCAGCGGTAGAGCGCTCGCCTAGCACATGCGCAGCCGGGTTCGATCCTCAGCACCACGTAAACATAAATGCATTGCACTGTGTATAACTAAAGCAAATAAATAAATATTTAAAAAAACAAATTAAAATAGAACATAACTTGAACCCATCCCCCTCTCCCTTATTTTTCCCAAACTATTTATGGATAATGTGGCATATTTTGTAATTATTTCTTTAATTTTTGTCTAAGTCCTCATTCTAGAATGTAAACTTTGGGAAGGCAACAATTTTTAGCTGATTTATTCACTGGTGTATCCCTAGCACCTAGGGAGAGTGCCTGCACAGAAGTGTTCAACAAATATTTGATGAGCTTGGGGATACATCAGCCTGCCTTTATTGGCATGTGCCATTAGTAGCTCTTCCTGTCGTCTAACTTCAACTACTCTTGGTACATCAATTTATTTTTTTGAATACACAGGCAGCTCTTAGTTAACCTTAGTAACTATTATTACTGTGGTTTGTGTGCTTATTGTTCTTGACTTCTTTGTTAGACTCTAAGGTCCCCAAAACCAGGGGTTATGACTGTTTACTATAGGGTTCCCTATAGGTATTTCAAATGTCCACTGATTTCCCAAGGGAAGATGAATAAAGGAAATTCAATGAAACACAGATTGAGATAATAGTTATTATTTCTCTCCGTGGCCACCTTTTAATTCAAATGAATAGCAAGGAGTAAGATTTTCATTTCATTCCTGCCTAGTGTAGCAAAGGTGCTAAGCAAGGAAATAATACAAGAAAATGAAATCAATATAACTGAATAATCAATAAGTTACAGTGAAAGTAAAAACAATTAACAATGAAAAATCTACAGGTGTTTTGACACCAAGTTGGCACTAGATCAACAGCAGAAAGCTCAGGCCACCTCCCCACGCAATGCCTCCCATGCTGAGTCTACTGGGGAAACCTCCCCTAAGCTCTTACCTGAGGGCAGCTTTCTTGTCTGGATGTTTAAGAAAGTGGCTGGTGGGGAACTTGCTTGAAGATTAATATAACTGGGGGACGGTTTTGCTCGACAAAGAGGCATAGCATTACCTTCCTCTTTTGCTGGAACAAAATCAGAGGTAACTAAATCAAAGTACATTCTAACAAGGGATGGGCTTTTTATTAAATCCCTGCACTTGTTTATGAAGGCAGGTGCCAGGCCCACCCTAACTACCTTACATACTAAAAAAAGATATAGAGAGGATAAAGAAATCAGTGGGATCAAGGAAAACCAAGCAGAGGTGGGATACACTAAAATCTAATTTGCTTACATTGTGAAGTTCATGTTGATAGGCATCACATGCTTACCACTGTACTAGATGCTAGAGCATGCACATGAGGATTAAGATATGGTTTCTGCTTGGTGTGGTGGTGCCCGCCTGTAATCCCAGCATTTGGGAGGCTGAGGCAGGAGGATCGTGAGTTCAAAGCCAGCCTCAGCAATGGCGAGGCACTTAGCAACTCAGTGAGACCCTGTCTCTAAATAAAACACAAAAAAGGGCTGGGGATGTGGCCCAGTGGTTGAGTGCCCCTGAGTTCAATCCCCAGTAAAAAAAAAAAAAAAAAAAAAAAAAAGGTATGGTTTCTTAGGTGCTTACTCTCTATTTAGGAAGACAAATCAGACGCAGGCAAAACAGTGATATAACAACACAAGAACATAAAAAATGAACCTGATGGAGCTGGGGTTGTGGCTCAGCCATAGAGCGCTCGCCTAGCACATGCATGGTCTGGGTTCAACCCTCAGCACCATATAAAAATAAAAGGCATTGTGTACAACTAAAATAAATATTAAAAAAATAAAAATGAGTCTGATGCCAGGCATGGTGGCACAAGCCTATAACCCCAGAGGCTCAGGAGGCTGAGATAAGAGGTTTGTGAGTTCAAAGCCAGCCTCAGTAACTTAGTGATGGCATAAGCAACTCAGTGAGACCCTGTCTCTAAATAAAATGCAAAAAGGGCTGGGGATGTGGTTCAGTGGTTAAGCACTCCTGGGGTTTAATCCCTGGTACCAAAAAAAAAAAAAAAAAAAAAACAGTGAGCCTGATAGTCTGAGATGAACAGAAGGCCTTTTATCTGTTACACTAAATACATGATTAAATATAGAAACAAGTGTTTTCAAAAAGGGGAAAAATTAATGTGAGTACAATAATCAAAGAAAGCTCCATGCAGGTAGAGGTCATTTACTGGAGCTTGAAAACTTGGGAAACTTCATGAGCAGAAAAGATATTTCAGGTGGGAGATAAACAGAATAGCATGAACAAAGGCAAGCAAGGAAAAATATGGCTGGAATGGTGAGAAGCCCTAGGAAACAGAGTTAGGAGTGAGAAGACAGGGTGGGCCATGGAGGCCTCTTTACATTAGCAAATCTGAGATGTTTAGGCTTTCTCCTGGGTATAATGGGAAGCCACTTAGCCTTTTAGGATTAGAAAATAGGATTAAAATATTTTGATTAATCTGTAGATATTAAACACAATGAGTTGGACATGGAAAAGATTCTTTTTTTTTAATAATTAAAAGAAATTTAGTTGTAGTTGGACACAATACCTTTATTTTGTATATTTATTTTTATGTGGTGCTAAGGATCGAACCCAGAGCCTTGCACATACTAGGCAAGCATTCTACCACTGAGCCACAACCCCAGGCCTGGAAAAGATTTTTTTTTTAATATTTATTTATTTGCTTTAGTTGTACACAATGGGTTTAAATGGGTTTATTTGTACGTGGTGCTGAGGATCGAACCCGGGCCGCACACGTGGTAGGCGAGTGCTCTACCGCTGAGCCACAATCCCAGCCCCTGGAAAAGATTCTTAAATGGGTAAATAAATTATCTTTGACAAAAACAGTTCAGTTAGGAAGAAAAACTGATTTGTAGGACATGAGGAGTCCTATCAAAGACATCTCTTATTTTTGTCTACTGAGCAGCCCACCCTCTGGGAAATTATTCTTTCCCCAGTTTCCAGGCCATACTGGTGAGACTTCAATCAACCCCCTTTTCCCATCAAGGATGGGCATGTGACCCAATACCAGTCAATCATGGTATCCCGTTCCCCTTGGTAACTGTCATTGATCCAAGATGGTAAGCATATGAGGCAGGCTGGGCCAGAGTCATTTGCTGAGATCAACATATGGATTCTTGGGGCCGGAGTTGTGGCTTAGTGGTACAGCGCTTGCCTAGCATGTGTGAAGCACTGGGTTCGATTCTCAGCACCACATGTATGAATAAAATAAAGGTCCATCAACATCTAAAACAAATATTTTTAAAAAACATATGGATTCTCTGTCAAAGAAATTTTCTTCTGATTTGCTATTCTGAGAAGACATAAAGTTCAGCCTATGGAAACTATTGAATTTGGTCAGCATACCATGAGAACTGGAGACTCAGCAACCCCAGCAAAGCAAGATCAGAGACAAGGAAGGACAGAGCCAGATGGATATATAGATACCATTAGACACTGAATTTTCAATTCCAGTCCCTGACACCATCGTTTTACACCTCTTCTTCATCTTCTGTGAGCTACCCAGTGTCCTTCTCAACTGTATAAGACTAACTTACCTTTTTTACTCAAGGCAGTTTGAGTTGGAGTTCTGTTATATTAATATAATCACATTTTGGATATACTGAATTCTAGAAATGCCTAGAAAAGCAAGAAATGGCACTGAGTTTGTGAAAGGTCAAACTGCCAGGCCGGCCACAAAAAGGGGATGAAGAAGCTACTAAAATCAACTAGCTCTCCATGGCAAAACAACAACAAAAAAAAAAAAAAAAAAACAGAGAAAACTGGACCTTTGAGTAACTCCTCAGGAATGTGGAAAATGAAAAGAAGGTGGCAAAGTAGAAAGGAGGAGAACAATAAATGGAAAGGCAGAAAAGCTGGGCTCAGGAAAGAATGAAAGTGCTTGGAATAGTGAGGAGTCAATAAAGGGCTGGGGGTGTTGTTCAGTGGTAGAGCACTTGCCTAGCATTCTCAAGGCCCTGGGTTCTATCTCCAGTCCAAAAAAAAAAAAAAATCAAAATAATTCATTCACACATACATACAAGAAATAACTAACTGCTTCCTAAAGACACCATAGTAGACTGAACAGATATGGTCACTACTTTCCTGGATCTGACAGTCTTGCAGTGTAGCTGGTCATAAGAGATGACACACACACATTATTCCACCCCAATAAGTGCTATGAGAACACTTGATGATCTGCGGAGCTGGGAATTATGTCCCGAGGAAGTGACAGATTAGCTGGATCTGAAGGACAAAGAGAGGGCCTCTTCATAGCGGTGGCGCACACCTATAATCCCAGCACTTGGGAGGCTGAGGCAGGAGGATCATGAGTTCAAAGCCAGCTTCAGCAATGCTGAGGCACTTAACAACTCAGTGAGACCCTGTCTCTAATAAAATACAAAAAAGGGCTGGGGATGTGGCCCAGTGGTTGAGTGCCCCTGAGTTCAATCCCCGGTACCAAAATAATAATAATAATAATAATAATATACTTTACCCAGAATCTATACTGAAAGAAGCATATTTCTTTTGTTTTGTTTTTTGGGGAGGGTATCTGGGATTGAATCCAGGGACACTTAACTTCTGAGCCACATCCACAGCCTTTTCTTTTTTCTTTTTTTAATATTTTGGAGGGTTTTTTTTTAGTTGTAGTTGGACACAATACCTTCATTTTATGTTTATGTGGTGCTAAGGATCGAACCAAGCACCCAGTGCATGCTAGGCAAGCACTCTACTGTTGAGTCACAACCCCAGGCCCCCCCCCTTTTTTTTTTTTTTTTTTGCATTTTACTTAGGGACAGGGTCTCACTGATTTGCTTATTGCATTGCTAAGTTGCTGAGGCTAGTTTTTAACTCTTGATCCTCCTGCCTCAGCCTCCTCCGCTGCTGGGATTACAGGCACGTGCCATTGCGCCTGGCTAAAAACCATATTTCTTTTCTTTCTTTCTTTTTTTTTTTTTTTGTACCATGGATTGAACTCAGGAGCATTGGACCACTGAGTCACATCCCCAGCCCTACTTTGTATTTTATTTAGAGACAGGGTCTCACTGAGTTGCTTAGCGCTTTGCTTTTGCTGAAGCTGGCTTTGAACTTGTGATCCTCCTGCCTCAGCCTCCTGAGTAGCTGGGATTACAGGTGCGTGCCACCGTGCCCAGCTAAGAACCATATTTCTGACTAGAGAATACATAATAGATTTGGGAGCAACAAAAGGAGTAAATCAGAAAAAAAATAGTAAAAGGTGCTTTACATACAATGCATTTTCTTGCATAGTTTTTACAATGATCTTCTGAAGTAGGCAGCATTGTCAACATATTATTTGAACTTAGGTAAGTTTCTTGGGATTCCACAATTACATTTGGCAGTACTAGAATTAAATCTGGGCTTTAGGAATTCAAAACCATGTTTTTTACCACTACTCTTTACATTCTGTGAAAAGAGCTAGTTAATTTATGTTCAAGCCATGGCAAAATAGATCTCTCAGGTAAGATAATCTACTACAGTTAAGTGGATAGGCTATGGAGTCACACAGCCCTAACCACCTCCCTGCCCACCAGCAGGACTGTCCCATTCAAACTGAGTTTCCATTCTAGTTAACATCAAGTCTTCTAAGATCCCTGTACACAAGTCTTGTTCTAAATATTAAGAGGAGCTACCTAGGTATAATTCATTCAATAAATAATCATTAAGCATCTTTTGTGTGTGTGTGGGGGGGGGGGGGGCGGCACTGGGGATTGAACCCAGGGCCTTGTGCATACAAGGCAAACACTTTAGCAACTGAGCTATATCCCTAACCCTGAGCAGCTACTATGTAATAGATTCAGTTCTAGGCACCAGGCACAGAAATGTTCCCTTTAGTAAGGAATGCAGAAAAACACAAATCCTTTCCAATTGATGAAGTAACAAAACAACTAGAATCATTTCCCCAAATGCTAAGCAATTTGGGAGATCTGGCTTTTAAGGGAGGGGAAGCAGGGCCTTGACACACACATACCTTTTCTGTTAGTAGGACAACTAGTGCGCTTCTCCACCTGAACACCAATAGGGTAGAAATCATGGCATCACATGATCAAACAACCCTCGCTATTATTTTTTACCATTGGCAATTTCATAAGTTCTCTCCAGCAGATCTCAAGCTGTTCCAATTTGCAGAGGAAGAAATGTGAGTGTGTGTTCTGTTCCATGGCTAATTGTAAGTGCCTATTACTCATTCTTTTCCCTTCGTCCGTTTGGAAAGTTATTTCTATTGTTATTGTTTCCCTTTTCTCCTGGAGGAAATAAGACCAATCCCAAGCCTTAAGTGCCTTCTTCTAACGGGCATTTATTCTTCATGTTCTACATGTTCAATTTCTGCAGTATGAGTCTTTTTCTTATCTAATGTGGCAATTTAAAAACTCTGGCTCCGGATCATCTCTAATGGACTTGGGGTCGAGCGAAGAGAGCTAGAGCGGGATGAGATATTTAGAAAGGACAACTCCGGGGGGGAACGTAAGCCATCACTCTCCAAAATCGCTGTCAGCCTCAGTAGAAAGCATTTGCCTAAGAAGAGAAAGATCCACACACAGCGAGTCCAGAGTTATACCACAATTCCCAGCGTGCCGGGAAAAGTTAAAAAAAAAAAAAAAAAAAAAAAAAGGATCGTTGCCTCCCAGCCCTGCCCGGTAGAACTACAACTCCCACTTCACCCTTCATCAGACGGGTCGCTAAAGTTCCGCCCCTCTACTGCTCCCCGTTACTAAGGCTGGGATAAAAGAATGAAAACTGTAACAGATTTCTTGACCTTCAGGGTCCGACAGATGCGGAGGGACAATACACTGTTTCGTGACCTCACCTGCGGTATTAATCGAAAGCCTCAAACCCAGCACCCACCCCTGTAGTTGATACGCATGCGCAATAGCGTACGGCCAACTGCCTGAGCCTCCGCGCTTGAGCTGACGATCGCGCTGCACGCGGCCGGGAGCGGCCACCCTATTGCGCAAGCGCCTGCGCTCTCCCGTTTCCGTCATCGCGCTCTCTCTATCTAACTTGCTCTGCCGTTTTTTTTTTTTTTTTTTTTTTGCGTAGGGCGGGGTTAATACTATCGATTGGCCCGTTTTCGTGCCAGTCAATGAGGCGGCTGCGGTGATTGGCGACGACTTAGAAAGTAGCGGGTTTAGGTGTAAGCACCGAAGAGGCAGCATTTTCCTGGGCTTCTCCCTGCTTCTCTCTCCAGAAGCTTCTGCCGGTTCTTCCAGCTCTGGGTACCTAGCCCTGTATCGCGCCGCCATGATGGGCCACCGTCCTGTGCTCGTGCTCAGTGAGTTCTGGGGAAGGGATCCCCTCTTTGTACACCTCTCCCACGCTTCTTAGTGTTGCCCGGCTTCGTCCCGCCATGACCTGACCAGAGAGCCTTCCAGTCATCGTCTCCTTTTGGAAGCTCCTTTTCTCACATTTCTTCATCCTCCCTTAACAAACGCAAACTGACTTATTCCTCGCCGAGTCCTTTGTGTTTACACGTGCTTGTGTTGGGAAGCCCTTGTAGACCCCTCGTCGAGTATCAGCCGCCACCTTCCTCCACGCCCCTGCGCCCTTACCATCATGACTTCCGGTGTATAGTTGAATGAATAATGGTTTTCAAAATGAGGCCTAGCTTTATATTCTTGGCCCATCCCTTAGTCGCGATGTGACCTCGGGCAAATTAAGTTTTTACATTTGCGTTGAGATTGGTAGTATTTCTTCATGGAGTTGCAAGTTAAGCTGCTTAAAAGAGAGCTTGGCACCTAGCCGTGGCATCCTTGGATTCTGCGTTTATCATCAGTAGCAGTCGTTCAGCAGCCCCTATTCCTGAAGGAACCGTGCTTCCCTCTTTGGACTTAGATGTAATCTTTCCCACTAACCAATCGAGTTTTCCCAAATTCTTCAGTACTTTTCTTTCCCTTTGGAAATATCCCTTATTTTTTTCTAAGAAATTAGCATTATCTACATAGTCTTCCCTTAGTATGTTTTTGTTATGTGTGTAACTTCTGTACCTAGGATACCCAACCAGCCATGTCCCCTGTTTGTTTCTTCTGTATATGTACAATGCTAAGGAGAGTTTTTGTTCGTTTTACCTATACTTGGGGAAAAACCAATTCCTTCTGATGGATTATAGGTCCATAAGTTTTTGGTTACTTCTACTTGAGATAAAAATGTAAGCCCCTGCGGGGGCACACCTGTAATCCCAGCACTTGGGAGGCTGAGGCAGGAGGATCATGAGTTCAAAGCCAGCCTCAGCAATGGCAAGGCACTTAGCAACTCAGTGAGACCCTGTCTCTAATAAAATACAAAAAAAAGGGCTGGGGATGTGGCCCAGTGGTCGAGTGTCCCTGAGTTCAATCCCCGGTATCCCCCCCTCCCCCCAAAAAAATGTAAATCCTGAGGGTTCTGATAGATGTTTAGATTTGATATGACTAGAATGAAAGATTTATGGAGTTGAATTGTAAAGGAATGTATAGTATAATTGGAGCATGGAGGGAAATCAGCATTATGTTGGTGTGATTATAACCACTGGCTTATCTCCACTGAGTGGGACCTGGGGTGAGTGGTGCAAAGTAAGTCTTTCTTACTTTTTTCGGGTCTGCATTAATATCTGGCATTAATGGGTGTACCTGACTATATTCCCTATTAAACTATGTAACCAGATCCTAACCATGGTAAATGGGTTACTCAGGTATTCTTATTACATCCAAGTATGGGATGACTTTGTATAATTTATCTTATAAACTGGGACACTTTGGAAGAGTATGCATTCTCATCCCACAGCATTATCAGTAATTATGCTTGGACTGTTAGAGTATTCTTCTCACTGGAGCAGGAAAATAACCCCTACATTCTTCCCCTCTTTACAGAAAGCTCTGATTTTCAAAAGATCACTAACCCTTTGAGAATGTGATAATGGCTTTGGATACTCTTCTGGGGTAGGGTATCTTACATTTTCTCACATAATCTTGGGGAGTTCACTATCTCACTGAGGCCCATCCATAGATCTCAGGTTATGAATCCCTGCTGTAAATGTGTGAATGATTAAAGGGAAAGTGTTGTCCAAGATTTTGAAGTTGGAGCATTATGGGTTATTTCTTAGTATACTAGGGATTGAGATAAAGGAATAAGCCAGGTGGAGTCGTGCATATCTATAATCTCAGCTACCCAGGAGACTGAGGCAGAAGGATTGCAAGTTTGAGGTGAGCCTCTGCAATTAAGCAAGATCCTGTCTCAAAATTTAGAAAAATAAGAGTTGGGGATATAGCTCAGTGGTAGAGTTGCCCCTTGGTTCAATCTCCTTTGATCCACACACAAAAGTAAATAGCTGCAAGTACATGTGTTTATTATTTAGCAGGTTTTTGAAATGTAATTGACATATAATCTGCACATATTTAAAGTATGTCATTTGATAAGTTTTAATCTATGTATACACTGTGAAATCAAAATCCCCCCCCCCCAAAGATTGGGGAATAAATAGCTTGTGTACAATTGGGGCAATTCTGGGCTGTTGACTATTGTTTATCTATTTTAGGCCAGAATACAAAGCGTGAATCTGGAAGAAAAGTTCAATCTGGAAACATCAATGCTGCTAAGGTAGCATATCTTTTTTTTTTTTTTTTTCCCCATAGTATTTATAGTAATTTGCCTCCAGCTGTCTACTCTAGTATTTCTGTATTTGTTGTTAGCAATAAGCTTTCTGTATATCTAGGCTTTAGAATATGCAATTAGGCAGAGACAAAGTTGACTTCCCTTCTTTCAGGACATTTCCCTGACCATAGTACCAGTAAGGAATTATATATTCCTTTACAATTTAAGTCTGTAATAATAAGGCCTAATAATCTTCTTATATTAACCTGTGTATAATTGTATTGCTGTATAAATTTTATAGCATTCTATTTGTGTTTGTCTCCCATGCTAGACTTAGCTACTTGAAGGGAAAGACTGTATTGATTCTCTTTTGTATTCCTAGTGCCTGTCACAGATCCTCCATAGATGTTGAATAATGCTTTTAACTGGAATAGGGAAGTGACCTGAGATTTGACTTATGATGGTGTGGAGGCCATTTTTGTAGAGAGAAATACTGAGATTTGAACTGCTGGGAAACTAAAGCTCTGGGAGGCATATTTCTCCTTTTTTCTTGTGAAGTATCTGAAATAGTTGTCAGTTTTACTTTATAGGTATCATTGTGAAAACAGTGGCTCTCCTGATTGTTCTCCAACTTATTCATACCGTCTCTGATTTGTGCTTACGTGTCTTATATTTCCTTTCCATTAGACTATTGCAGATATCATCCGAACATGTTTGGGACCCAAGTCCATGATGAAGGTAATCTTACCACTTATTGAAACTCATAGACTACAGAGTATATATCCTTTCTGTTATCTAGGACACTTACTTTGCTTTTGTCTTAGATGCTTTTGGACCCAATGGGAGGCATCGTGATGACCAATGATGGCAATGCCATTCTTCGAGAGGTGTGTTGGGTTTTTTTTTCTTCTTCTTCTTCTTCTTTTTCATTTACTTCCTCACAGTTTTATAAATACAAAAAACCCAGTAGAAACTGGGAGCTGGGGATGTAGCTCAGTGGTAGAGCACATACTTAGCATGTTCAAGGCCCTGGGTTCAGTCTCCAGCACTAGAAAGACAAATTTACTTTCTTATTAACTGAGGGCAGAAGCCAGGTGTAATGGTGCATGCCTGTAATCCCAGTGACTCAGAAGGCTAAGGGAGGAAGATTGCAAGTTTGAGGCAGCTAGCAAAGCCCTGAGCAACTTAGTGAGACCCTGTCTCTAAATTTTTTTTTTTTTAAGAAGGGCTGGAGATATGGCTCAGTGGTTAAGCACCCCTGGTTCAGTCTCTAGTACCAAAAAAATAACAATAAAATAAGGCTAGAAGTTTGAAATCAGAGTATCAGCAGGGCCTTATTCCTGAAAGGTCTAGGGAAGAATTCTTTTGTCTTTTCTAGCTAGAGTAATTACCTAGCAAGCACAAAGTCCTGGGTTCAGTCCTCAGTACTGGGAGAATTAAAAGAGAGACTTTATTTCCAAGTCATATACACAGGACACAGTTCACACACAAACAATAAAGGGAAAGGGAATATATATGGGAAGCAAGAAACTCAGGAGTTAAGACCAAGTATAGTGTTAAGGAGTGATCTACATTTTTAATTAAATTTTTTAGATTCAAGTCCAACATCCAGCAGCCAAGTCCATGATTGAAATTAGCAGGACCCAGGATGAAGAGGTTGGAGATGGAACCACATCAGTAATTATTCTTGGTAAGAAAATGGAAAAGAAAAATTAGAAATAATGTCTGTCTCATTTTAAGAAGAAAATTCTGGAGTTGGAGGTGTAGCTCAGTGGTAGAATCTTGAAATCACCCTCCAAAAAAGCATAACTTTAAATATACTACGTAAAGGATACTCTTTACAGTATGAAAACTGAAACAGTGTGATGTTCAACCTCATCCAAGAATGGTATTAGGTAGCTCAAATTTTTTTTTATTCTGAACGTGTCAATGAATAACCATGAAAGTGCCATGAATATTGATTTTTAAGGTTACAAGTATTTTCTAGCAAGTGGGTACATTTAGAGATAAGAAGTATTTTGGAGGAAAAGCTTGAACAACATCTCAATTCTAGAGGCTAGGAAGTCTAAAGTGAAGGACAGAGAAAATCTTGAAAATAGTGAGCCTTGGTTTATAAATGGAAAATAATCTTTGTTATTGTTTGTATTTTGTTTTGCTCTGTTTGGATTAGGGATTGAACCCAGGGCATACTATTGAGCTGCAACCTCAGTCTTTTTTTTCAGCAAAGGGCAGAGACAAAAGCTCACTTAAGTTGCTGAGGCTCACCTCAAACTTGCAATCCTGCCTCAGCCTCCCAAGACATTGGGATTACAAACGTGTGCCACCACATCCAGCTTAATCTTTCCACTTCTTAGGATCATTTCCAGAAACGAACTGTTGCTTTTATTGTACAGATTTCAAATTGTTGCTGGGATTTTTTAAATGGAAGCACTCATTTTTTTAAAACATTTCAGTAATGATTTTAGAAGCGTGGAAGACTGTTTTATTGCTTGCTTTTATTATGTAGTTCAGGGTGGGGCTTTTTGTTTGTTTATGCGATGCTGGGGATCAAACCCAGGGCCTTGCACATAGAAAGCACACGCTCTACCACTGAACTGTATACGCCCATTCCTGGAGATAACTCTGACTCTTTCTCATTTAACAGGACATATCCTTTTTTCTGAGCTCTCTTTACTCTGGCATCTTCTGAAGTATTTATTAGAAAAATATATGATGGATAGCTAGGAATTGGGATAAAGTATTCAAACATTTGAGTGCATACATATTCTTCTTTTTTTTTTTTTTTTTTTGGTTCTGGGTATTGAACCCAGGGGTGTTTAACCACTGAGCCACATCTCCATTCCTTTTTTTTTTTTTTTTTTTTTTTTTTTTTTTTTTTTTTTTAGTATTTATTTATTTGCTTTAGTTGTACACAATGCAATGCATTTATGTTTATGTGGTGCTGAGGGTTGAACCTGGGCCGTGCACGTGCTAGGCAAATGCTCTTCTGCTGAGCCACAACCCCAGCCCTCCATTCCTTTTTATTATTTTATTTTGGGACAGGGTCTCACCAAGTTCCTGAAGGTGGCTTTGGGTTTGTTTGTTTGTTTGTTTGATACTGGGGATTGAACTCAGGGGCACTCAACCACTGGGCCACATCCCCAGTTTTTTTTTTTTTTTTTTTTGTATTTTATCAGAGACAGGATCTCACTGAGTTGCTAAGTGACTCACCATTGCTGAGGCTGGCTTTGAACTCAAGATCCTCCTGCCTCAGCCTCCAAAGCTGCTGGGATTATTGGCATGAGCCATCACACTCAGCTGTGCATAATACTCTTTAGAGTATACTTGTGAACTTGAGCACATCTGTGTATGTTTTAAATTTATTGTCAGCAGCTATTATACACCATTTGTGCCAAATGCTTGTTTTTTTTTTTGGGGGGTACCGGGGATTGAACTCAGGGGCACTTGACCACTGGGCCACATCCCCAGCCCGTTTTTGTATTTTAGTAGAGACAGGGTCTCACTGATTTGCTAAGTGCCTCACCACGGCTGAGGCTGGCTTTGAACTCACAATCCTCCTGCCTCAGCCTCCCAAGTGCTGGGATTACAGGCGTGCGCCACCGCGCCCGGCTAACTTTTTTTTTTTTTTTTTTTTTAATACAAATACTTAACATGCTGTCTTTAAACATTTTTAGAAACTAGTTTTGTGTGTTTCTATATGTAGATCATTTGGTGTGTGTTTGTTAATTAGACGGTTTAGTTTTTTTTTTTTTTTTTTTTTTTTCGAAACTGTCTCACTAAGTTGCTTAGGGCCTTGCCAAATTTCTGAGGCTGGCCTTATTTTGCAATCCTCCTGCTTGCCGCCTCAGTCTGTTGAGCCACTGGGATTATAGGCAAACACCACCAAACTTTGCAGGATGTTTTTGTTTGTTTGTTTGTTTTGGGGTACTGGGGATTTAACTTGGGCACTTTACCATTGACGCCACATCCCAGCCCTTTTTATGTTATTTGGAGACAGGGTCTCACTGAGTTGCATGGGGCCTCGCAAAGTTGCTGAGGCTGGCTTTAAACTGATGATACTCCTGCCTCAGCCTCCCGAGTTGCTGGGATTACAGGTGTGCACCACCACGCCCAGCTTATACAAAGTGTAAAATTTCAAATAGTATTAACAATTAAATGGCATATCTTTTGGGAGAGTCTATTTCTGGTAAAAGAAAGAAAGAAAGAAACTTTTTTAGAAGCATAATGAAGTTGTCTTGATACCCTAGTACTTTTAAAAATATTACTATGCTGCTTATGTCCTTTTTTCAGCTGGAGAAATGCTATCTGTGGCTGAGCACTTCCTAGAGCAGCAGATGCACCCAACAGTGGTAATCAGTGCTTACCGAAAGGCACTGGATGATATGATCAATACTCTAAAGAAAATCAGGTATGGGAGAATGGACCAGAAATGGGTACTAGAAAGTATGGGAGGCCTAGAAGGCTGATCTTTTCTTAGATAGTAAAAGAAGGCCAAACACGTCTTACATGTGCAAGATGGTTATACCCTGGTATCATTTTGTGAGAGAGAAATGAGGGCAGCAAAAAGAAAAAGAGGGTAAGGGAAATAAAAGGTTAAGAATTCAAAATAGACAAATAAAAAAGGAGCTACTAGGATTAGGTTTTTTTTTTTTTTTTTTTTTTTTTTTTTTTGGTACCGGGATTGAACTCAGGGGCATTCGACCACTGGGCCACATCCCCAGCCTTTTTTTTTTTTTTTTTTTTTTTTTTTTTTGTATTTTATTTAGAGACAGGGTCTCACTGAGTTGCTAAGTGCCTTGCCATTGCTGAGGCTGGCTTTGAACTTGCAATCTTCCTGCCTCAGCCTCCCAAGTGCTGGGATTACAGGTGTGCGCCACCACGCCTCGCTCCAGCCCCTTTTTATGTTTTATTTTGAAACTGGGTCTTGCTAAGTTACTGAGAGAGCCTCACTGAGTTGCTGAGGCTATCAACACCCTCCTGTTTCAGCCTCCAAAGTCGCTGGGATTACAGGCTTGCACTATGGTACCTAGCTGGTCTTAGTGTTAAAATAGCCTACCATCGTGTATGATTGTAGCTAATTCAGTACTCTGATAAAGAAAGTGCAGCCAGCAGTTTTCCATTAAAATGGAAAGGGCCAAGACTGAAAATCCTATTTGAATCTAGTAATTGGGGAATTTGTTATTACTTTATATTTGCTTAGTGCTAATGTGGTAATGAAGGGGATATAAAAATGCGTGACTTCTAGCTAGGGAACTTTTAGATAATTTGTGGCACAACATGGAGTCACAAAGAGCATGTTAGGAGAAGAAAGATTTTTGTTTGATAGGCACATTGTGTATACCTGTAATCCTAGCCAATCTAGAGGCTGACACAGGAGAATCACAAAAATGTACTCTTCTGTATATGGTTCAGTCATTAGGTGCTTAAGTATTAATTTTGTGAATTTTGTGTTAAATTGCCCCTGCTGTTTAAACAGAAAGTGTGCATTAATATCTGCCTAGCATACTTTTGGAAAACTAGATGTATGCTTTAGTTATTCTTATGAGCTCTGTAATATTTTGTTGAGTATGTGGAGCCTGAATTGTTAGAAGCTTTTGGGTTGGTTTTTGTTTAGTTTTTGATGATGTTGTGGTTTTGTGGTGTTAGGGATCATCAAACCCAAGGCTGTGCACATGTTGCTGGGCAAACACTCTTACCACTGAGCTATATACTCAATGCTGCAGAAACTTTTTCTTACTAAGCAATATCTGCCCATCTGGAATACCTTACTTTTAGCCAGACATGGTGGCACATGACTATAATTCCAACAACTCTGGAGGCTGAGCCAGAAGGAATGCCAAGTTCAAGGCCAGCCTTAGCAACTTAGCAAAATGCTATCTCGAAAAATAAATTAAAAAGGGCTGGGGCCGGGCGCGGTGGCACACGCCTGTAATCCCAGCACTTTGGGAGGCTGAGTCAGGAGGATCGCGAGTTCAAAGCCAGCCTCAGCAATGGCGAGGCACTTAGCAACTCAGTGAGACCCTGTCTCTAATAAAATACAAAAAAAGGGCTGGGGATGTGGCCCAGTGGTCTAGTGCCGCTGAGTTCAATCCCCAGTACCAAAAAAAAAAAAAAAAAAAAAAGGGCTGGGGATGTGGCTCAGCGGTAGAGCACTCGCCTAGCACGTGCGCGGCCCGGGTTCGATCCTTAGCACCACGTAAAAATAAACACATTGTGTACAACTGAAAGCAAATAAATAAATATTTTTTAAAAAAGGGCTGGGGATGTAGCTCAGTGGTAAAGTGCCCCTGAGTTCAACCCCTACTATTCCTCTTCCCACCAAATCTTTTTATCCTAGGTAATGCTTTTAGAGTAGTTGCCTCTTACTTAATTTAATTAACAACTATTAATAACTATTAATCCATAATTAACAACTGTTTGATAATTGCATACTGTACACCTTATACTATCATGAAGGGAATTTTACTAGTATGTGACAATTTAGACAAGTTTGTTATCCAGGAGCTCTTAGAGCTTTATTTTATTGTTCTGAGTAGTCTGGCCATGTACAAATTTATAATTCTGTCAAAGGATACCAGGCTAATACATAAAAATGGTAAATACAATGTGGCATAGCATGAATTAAGGTGCTAGATAGAATAGAATACAGCATTCAAAATAGTAAAACTAGTGCCTAGATATCAAAAGGAACTCAAAAATGGCTCTCAGCCGGGCGCAGTGGCGCATGCCTGTAATCCCAGCACTTTGGGAGGCTGAGGCAGGAGGATCGCGAGTTCAAAGCCAGCCTCAGCAATGGCAAGGCACTTAGCAACTCAGTGAGACCCTGTCTCTAATAAAATACAAAAAAGGTCTGGGGATGTGACCCAGTGGACGAGTGCCCCTGAGTTCAATCCCGGTACCACCAAAAAAAAAAAAAAAAAAAAATTGGCTCTCAGAATTGTGGCTTTATCTGAGTTATAAAAGTTGAAGGGGTCGGGCGCGGTGGCGCACGCCTGTAATCCCAGCACTTTGGGAGGCTGAGGCAGGAGGATTGTGAGTTTAAAGCCAGCCTCAGCAATGGTGAGGCACTTAGCAACTCAGTGAGACCCTGTGTCTAATAAAAACAAAAAAGGGCTGGGGATGTGACCCAGTGGTTGAGTCCTGCTGAGTTCGATCCCCGGTACCAAAAAAAAAAAAAAAAAAAAAAAAAGTTGAAGGGGTTATTTGATTGAAGAAGAAGATAAGGAACAAATTGTTTTGCTCTGAACTTAGTATATGTATGTGTGGTGAGTTATCAGACATGGGAATGGATTACCCAGAAAATTATGGTACCTTTCAGTGGGTAAATTATAATCTAGCTAAGAGCCCCTCATCCTGCCTTTTGGCCCTCTATTTTAGTCTCTGAAGTGTATGAAGAAGTTCTTCAAATATCTAAGTTGCCTGGCTTTCTTTTCTCCAGTATCCCTGTTGACATCAGTAACCGTGACATGATGCTGAACATCATCAACAGTTCCATTACCACCAAAGTAATTAGTCGGTGGTCCTCTTTGGCTTGCAACATTGCCCTGGATGCTGTCAAGACTGTACAGTTTGAGGAAAATGGTCGGAAGGAGATTGATATCAAGAAATATGCAAGAGTGGAAAAGGTGAACTCTTTTAGTATGTGCTTTAGGAATAATTATTTCCTGGCATGAATAATCCCACTTCTGGAGGAAATAGTTAAATCAGAGCAAGATATCTTTAGTTAGTACTAGGAAGAACTTGAAGCCTGGAAAACAACCTAAAGAGACTATCAAAGAAAAATTCCTGAAATAATTTTGTTACCTTCACTGCTATTCCTTCACAAGGTTTATAAGGATAGGGAAGGGCTCATTGGAATCTCCATGTTTCTGCATTTGGATATGTATCAGTCTCTTGGTCAGAATATAAACTTTATAAGGTCTATTAAATTTAAGATTTTAAAAGTAATACCTATGGCCAGTAGATGGAGCTCAAGCCTAGAATTATATGAGAATATCTTTAAGGAAGTAGAAAAGACCTGAGTCTTTTTAAATCTGTGAAGTCACTGACTTTCTGTGGATCTCAGCCAATCTTCAGATTGAGTGTCATGGTTCAAAATTGGTATGCTTCGGGGCTGAGGTTATAGCTCAGTGGTAGAATGCTTGCCTTGCGCATGTGAGACACTGGGTTTGATCCTCAGCACCACATAAAAGTAAATAAAGATATTTTTTAAAAATTGGTATGCTTCCTAGAGGGAAGAAATCTGTTTGCATGTTTTGTTTCTAAGCTTCATGGAAGAAAGTTATGTTAGGAATTTGAAGTAGTAGCCATTTGGGAAAGAGGAACATCTGGGAATGAAGTTAAGAAATTATCCTCTTTTGGTTGTAGATTAAAAGTGGTTCTTCTTTTGCTTAGATACCTGGGGGCATCATTGAAGACTCGTGTGTATTACGTGGAGTCATGATTAACAAAGATGTGACCCATCCACGAATGCGGCGTTATATCAAGAACCCTCGTATTGTGCTGCTGGATTCCTCTCTGGAATACAAGAAAGGAGAAAGCCAGGTGAGGTTTGGCCCTATTCCTTGAAGTGGAATCTAACTGCTAATATGGATAAGGGAAATAAAAGGTGTATTTATTACATGACTAGTCTGCCAGTTACTTTCCTTTATATGTGTTGTTATTGAGTCTTATAGCAATCCTTAAAAATGGTTGGTATTAACTCCATTTTATAGATGAGATACCTAAAGTTTAGTGGGGGTGCTGACAAACAATTAAGTAGTCCTACATACATTAAAAATTGGGTCAAATTTAATTGGGTGTGGTGGCACATTCCTGTAATCCCAGTGGCTTGGGAGGTTGGGGCAGGAGGATCCCAGGTTCAAAGCCAGCCTCAGCAATTTAGTGAGACCCTGTGTCTAAATAAAATATAAAAATGGCTATATGGGGGGCTGGGATTGTGGCTCAGTGGTAGAGCGCTCGCCTAGCATGTGCGCGGCCCGGGATCGATCCTCAGCACCACGTAAACATAAATGCATTGCATTGTGTACATCTAAAGCAAATAAATAAACATTTTTTAAAAATGGCTATATGGCTCAGTGGTTAAGCACCCATGGGTTCAATCTTTGGTACCATGTGTGTGTGTGTGAATTGTATGGATCACACATACACTTCAATAGTTATTTGCCTTCATCCTTGCTTGACCCTAGCATCTTTTTTGGTACAGTCCTATTGTTGGCCTTTGAAACCCAATTAGTTGACTGGGGAAAACTAGTATTGGCCAAAATCAAGATTTGATCCCAGTTCTATTTGGCTTCAGTTTGGGGTTTTTTTTTTTTTTTTTTTTTTTTTTTTTTTTTGCCCCAAGGGATTGAACTCAGGGTTACTTGATCACTGAGCCACATCCACTGCTCTATTTTGTATTTTTATTTAGAGACAGGGTCTCACTAAGTTGCTTAGAACCTCACTGTTGCTGAGCCTGGCTTTGAACTTGTGGCTCTACTGCTTCAGCATCCTGAGCCACTGGGATTACAAGCATGCACCACCCGAGTCCGGCTTGGCTTCAGTTTTGTGTAACCATGCCACCTTCCATAATGTGTTAGATGGATATGGAGTAGGAGTTAATTTAGGTTTGAAGTGCTGAAGGAGAATTTTTCAACCTACTTGATGGGAAGAATTAAGACTTGGAATAGCTGGGCACCATGGCACATGCCAGTGATCCAGCAATTCAGGAAACTGAGGCAGGAAGATCACAAGTTTGAGGCCAGCCTCAGCAACTTAGCAAGATCCTATCTCAAAATCTAAAACGTGGGCTGGGGTTGTGGCTCAGCAGTAGAGCTCTTGCCTAGCACATCCGGGGCCCGGGTTTGATCCTCAGCACCACATAAAAATATAGGCATTGGGCTGGGATTGTGGCTCAGTGGTAGAGCGCTCGCCTAGCACGTGCACGGCCCGAGTTCGATCCTCAGCACCATGTAAAAACAAACACATTGTGTACAACTAAAGCAAATGGATAAATATTTTTAAAAATAAATGAATAAAGGCATTGTGGGGGCTGGGATGTGGCTCAGCGGTAGGGCACTCGCCTAGCACATGTGCGACCCGGGTTCAATCCTCAGCACCACGTAAAAATAACATGCATTGTGTACAACTAAAACAAATAAATAAACATTTAAAAAACGGGGGGCTGGGGGTGTGGCTCAGTTGTTAAGTGCCCCTGGGTTCAATTTCTGGTACCAAAAAAAAAAGACCTGAAATACCCATACATACTGGGAGGGCAGGTAACACTGAACTGGGTGGTCAGAGAGTGTAGAAAGGCCCAAGGTCAACAGGTTAAATTAGGTGGTGGCAACTAGAATTGAACTGGCTTACACAGAGATGTGAGGTATGGCTTTTTTCTACCACACAGACTGACATTGAGATTACCCGAGAGGAAGACTTCACCCGAATCCTCCAAATGGAAGAAGAGTATATCCAGCAGCTCTGTGAGGACATTATCCAACTGAAGCCTGATGTGGTTATCACAGAAAAAGGCATCTCAGGTAGTGCTTTATTAATTTTTCCAGCCCACCTTCAAGGTTAAAGAGGTTTCCCTGCCTATTTCCTGAACCATGTTAGTAGTCATAGTAAATGTGATGGTTGGAGTGTTTTGAGGTTAAAATCAGTTGAGAATCCTGGAGTTCTGGCATCTAGATTGACACCTCTACTCTTGAATTTGCAGATTTAGCTCAGCACTACCTCATGCGGGCCAATATTACAGCCATCCGCAGAGTCCGGAAGACAGATAATAATCGCATTGCTAGGTGAGTGGCCAGGTAAAGATAATATTCTTCCTTCCCATGTGTTTCCTTTTTTGTAGCTGCATAATGTAGTCATTACCTGAAAAGATATAATACAGAGTACAGTAACAGAAATAACCTGGGTGTAGCTGTCTGCACTCTTCAGAAGTCTTCTAGTACAACAATTATGCACTGCATGAATCTCTTCTCTACTGCCCGTAAACATTAGTGAGCAGCTTATACTTAGACATCTGTAATTGCTACTTTGATAGGTGTCCATTATATTTTGAAATAACTACTTGTCAAGGTCTTTATTGTCATCATAATGATTCTAAATAAACATTTCCAGAGTAGTCTGAATATAGGACATAACAGAACCATCTTGTTTCCTTAACTGGATCCTTACCTGCTGTTAATGCACCTCTAGATTGCATTCGCTGTTTATGCACTGATACTTGTACTCATACCGTCCATTTTCAATACTAATTTTGGAGGGGGGTGTCAGGGATTAAACTCAGGGACTCTTGGCCACTGGGCCACATCCCCAGCCCTATTTTGTGTTTTATTTAGAGACAGAGTCTCACCAAGTTGCTTAATGCCTCACCACTGCTGAGGCTGGCTTTGAAGTCACGATCCTCCTGTCTCAGCCTCCTAAGCTACTGGGATTACAGATGTGTGCCACTGCACCCAGCAAATACTAAAATATTTTATAAAGCTAGGTCTGGGGTTGTGGCTCAGCGGTAGAGCGCTCACCTAGCACATGCGTGGCCCTGGGTTCAATCCTCAGCACCACATACAAATAAATAAAATAAAGATTGTGTCCTAGCCGGGCGCAGTGGCGCACGCCTGTAATCCCAGCACTTGGGAGGCTGAGGCAGGAGGATCTCAAGTTCAAAGCCAGCCTCAGCCATGGCGAGGCACTTATCAACTCAGTGAGACCCTGTCTCTAAATAAAATACAAAAAAGGGCTGGGGATGTGGCCCAATGGTCCAGTGCCCCTGAGTTCAATCCCTGGTACCAAAAAAAAAAAAAAAAAGATTGTGTCCGACCACAACTACAAAATAAATATTTAAAAAATAAAATTAAAAGCTAGTAAATCTACCCCCACTGCATTAGTCAGGTTTTTTGTCACTAAAACAAATACCTGAGATGGGGCTGGGGCTATGGCTCAGCAGTAGAGCGCTTATCCCACATGTGTGAGGCCCTCGGCACCACATAAATAAAATAAATGTATTGTGTCCACCTACAACTAATAAAAATATTTTTTTAAACCTTTTTTTTTTAATATTTATTTATTTGCTTTAGTTGTACACAATGCATTTTATTTGTACGTGGTGCTGAGGATCGAACCCTGGGCCGCACACGTGCTAGGCGAGTGCTCTACCGCTGAGCCACAATTCCAGCCCCTAATAAAATATATTTTAAAAATACCTGAGATGAATGTATTAAGAGAAGGTTTATTTTGACTAAGATTTGGAGGTTCTATTCCATGATTGATTGGTCCTGTTGATTTTGGTCTTGTGCTGAGGCAGCACATGGTGGGAATGCAGGGTGAAGCAGACCCACTCACTTCATAGCCAGCAAACAAAAGGAGAAAGAAGAAGGGATTGGAGTCCTGCTTTCATCTTTCAGAACCTGCCCCCAGTGACCTCCCGTTAGGTCCCACTTCCTTAGGCCCCAATACCTCCTATCAGCACCACTGTGAGGAATGAACAAGTGTTTACCACATGGACCCTTGGGACACTTAAGATACAAACTATAAGGGCTGGAGTTGTGGCTCAGTGGTAACAGCACTTGCCTAGCATGTGTGAGGTTCTGAGTTCGATTCTCAGCACCACATATGAATGAATGAATATCCATCAATATCTAAAAAAAAATATTTAAGCTGGGCACGGTGGCACACGCCTGTAATCTCACCACTTGGGAGGCTGAGGCAGGAGGATCGTGAATTCAAAGCCAGCCTCAGCAGTGGCGAGGCACTTAACAACTCGGTGAGACCCTGTCTCTAATAAAATACAAAAAAGGGCTGGGGATGTGGCCCAGTGGTCAAGTGCCCCTGAGTTCAATCCCCAGTACCAAAAAAAGAAAAAGAAAACATAAAAACTATAGCACTTATCCTTTAGTATATTACAGATCCAGGTCAAATTTCATATATTTATATTTGCTCTAAAATGGCTCTCAGCATACATGCATATGTTCGCTGTTATACTTGCTCATGAGTCAAGGGGAAAGAATGACTAATAAGAAATTCGGCCGGGCACGGTGGCGCACGCCTGTAATCCCAGCACTTTGGGAGGCTGAGGCAGGAGGATCATGAGTTCAAAGCCAGCCTCAGCAATGGCGAGGCACTTAGCAACTCAGTGAGACCCTGTCTCTAATAAAAGTACAAAAAAGGGCTAGGGATGTGACCCAGTGGTCGAGTGCCCCTGAGTTCAATCCCCAGTACCACAAAAAAAAAAAAAAAAGAAAAAAAAAAAAGAAATTCGTCCTACATTAATTAAAATTTAGTCAAACATACTGATAATACTTAATTCACCTTCCTCCTTGCTTGGCTTTGACATCTTTTTTTTCCTTTATTAGTTGTAGATGGACACAACACATTTCTTTTATTTATTTACTTTTATGTGGTGCTGAGAGTTGAACCCAGTGCCTCACACATGCTAGGCAAATGCTCTACCAACTGAGCTACAATCCCAGCCCAACAACTTTTTTGGTACAATCCTATTAATGGCCTTGAGATCAACTTGGGTTACATTTAGAAATGACCATTATGTAGTTTTTTTTTTTTTTTTTAAACCAGGCAGCTAAGACCTCTCTGGTAACATTTCTAGTAATCCACTAACCCTAATCCTCAGCCACAGACCCTAGACTAAGGAGATAGATAAATAATCTGGCCGGGTGCCGTGGCACACGCCTGTAATCCCAGCACTTGGGAGGCTGAGGCAGGAGGATCGCGAGTTCAAAGCCAGCCTCAGCAGTGGCGAGGCACTTAGCAACTCAGTGAGACCCTGTCTCTTAATAAAATACAAAAAAGGCTGGGGATGTGGCCCAGTGGTCGAGTGCCCCTGAGTTCAATCCTCGGTACCACAAAAAAAAAAAAAAAAGATAAAGAATCTGAAATCATCTGGTTCTCCCCATCTCTTTACCCAACAGAGCCTGTGGGGCCCGGATAGTCAGCCGACCAGAGGAACTGAGAGAAGATGATGTTGGAACAGGTGCAGGCCTGTTGGAAATCAAGAAAATTGGAGATGAGTACTTTACGTTCATCACTGAATGCAGGGACCCCAAGGCCTGCACCATTCTCCTCAGGGGGGCCAGCAAAGAAATTCTCTCGGTGAGTCAGCCTTAGAAATGTGATTGGATGGAGGAGATCATTCCACTTCTCGAGAGTTCCCAGAGGGTTTAAAATCATTTTTGTGTCAGTCAGCTTTTCATTACTGTATGAAATATTGTAGTTTTAAAAAAGAAAATGTTTATTTTATCTCACAGTTTTAAGAGTTTTCAGTCCATGATTGATTGGCCTCATTGCTTTGGACCTGTGTTTGCACATCATATAGCTATTTAATTTGGATCTGTAGCCACAAATATCTTTCCTGCTTCCATGAATAAATAAATATTTTCTGGCTATGGCAAAGAATATAATATAAAATTTACGTACCATCTTAGCTTTTTCTTTTTCCTGTACTTGAGCCCTGGAGTCCTCTACCATCAAGCTACATCCCCAGTGAGCGGATAGTTGTGTTTTTTTTTTTTTTTGTTCTTTTCAGTTGTAGATGGACAAATACCTTTATTTTGTTTGTTTATTTTGAGACACGGTCTCACTAAGTTGTCCAAACCTCAAATTTAGCAATCTTGTCTGTCTCCTGAGTTGCTAGGATTACAGACGTGCGCCATCAACCCTGGGCCCATCTTAACTGTTTAAGTGTGTAGTTTGATGGTGTTAAAAGAACATACAGGTGCTAGGTATGGTGGCACACAACGTGCAGTCCCAGAGACTTGGGAGCTAAAATTGAAGGCTCACAGTTTAAGGCTACCCTCAGTGAGAACCTCTCTCAAAAATGAAGTCAGGTTGGGCTGGGGTTGTGGCTCAGGGGTAGAGCACTCGCCTAGCACGTGCGCGGCCCGGGTTTGATCCTCAGCACCACGTAAAAATGCATTGTGTACAACTAAAAGCAAATAAAAGTCAGGCGTGGTGGCACACACCCTGATTCCCAGCAGCTTGGGAGGGAGGCTGAGATCGAAGGATCGTGAGTACAAAGCCAGCCTCAGCAATGGCAAGATGCTAAGCAATTCAGTGAGGCCCTCCCACCTGTCTAAATAAAATACAAAATAGGGCTGAGGATGTGATTCAGTGGTTGAGTGCCCCTGAGTTCAATTCCCAGTACCAAAAAAGGACAAATTCACATTCTTGCAGAACCTTTTAATCCTGCACAACTGAGACTGTATTTGTTGAATAGGACTCCATTTTCTCTTTTTTTGTGGTGCTGGGGATCAAATCAAGAATGTAGGGCTTCGCACATGCTAGGCAAGCTCTCTACCGCTGAGCTACATCCCAGCCTCTTTTGTGTGTGTGTGTGTGTGTGTGTGGTACTGGGGATTGAACTCAGGGGCACTCGACCTCTGGGCCACATCCCTAGCCCTTTTTTGTATTTTGTTTAGAGACGGGGTCTCACTGAGTTGCTAAGTGCCTCGCCATTGCTGAGGCTGACTTTGAACTCGCGATCTTCCTGCCTCAACCTCCCAAAGTGCTGGGATTACAGGCGTGGACCACTGCGCCCGGCTCCTCTTTATTTTTTAAGTTGACATTGTAAATCCTATTTTTTCCCCTTAGTGAAACTTAGCTAACTTTTCCAGAGGCACATAATTAGTAAATAGGAGACAGTTTTCTATTCCTCCATTCAATCTTCTAAAGGGCACAACTAGGAAGAAAGTCATCAAGCTGGTTTCATACTATCTGTTTCCTTTCCCCAGGAAGTAGAACGCAACCTCCAGGATGCCATGCAAGTGTGCCGCAATGTTCTCCTGGACCCTCAGCTGGTGCCTGGGGGTGGGGCCTCTGAGATGGCTGTGGCCCATGCCTTGACAGAAAAATCCAAGGCCATGACTGGTGTGGAACAATGGCCGTACAGGGCTGTTGCCCAGGCTTTAGAAGTCATCCCTCGTACCTTGATCCAGAACTGTGGGGCCAGCACTATCCGTCTCCTTACTTCCCTTCGGGTGAGTTCCTTTCTGTGCTGTTACCTTGGTGGGGTAGGAATGCTATTTTTGGCCTACAGGGATGGTTTGCATATGTCTAAGTTCTCCTTATAGTTTGTTAATCTCTGACTTGTTTGCTGACATTACTGTTTTCCCATATCCATTCTGTATTAATTCAGTATTTTTGGTTTAGTGTTTTTACCTAAAGTTTTTCCCAGTAATTTCTCCTTTAACTTCTCTTTGATCCAACTACAGGCCAAGCACACCCAGGAGAACTGTGAGACCTGGGGTGTAAATGGTGAGACAGGAACTTTGGTGGACATGAAAGAACTAGGCATATGGGAGCCATTGGCTGTGAAGCTGCAAACATACAAAACAGCAGTGGAGGTAAAGCACCCTAATATTTGTGCATGTTATTTATTTCCAAATAACCAGAAACCATTGTATTTAGTCTAGTCTTAAAGGAACAGCCTAAATAATGCAGAGTATTCCCCTAAAGATCTCTTCAAGGAATTCCATTTCCCTCACTTAAATCTTTAGCTTAGAGCCAGGTGCGGTGGTACACACCTGTAATCTCAGCACTTGGGAGGCTGAGGCAGAAGGATCGCTAGTTCAAAGCCAGCCTCAGCAATGGCGAGGCACTTAGCAACTCAGTGAGACCCTGTCTCTAATAAAATACAAAAAAGGGCTGGGGATGTGGCCCAATGTCAGGTGCCCCTGAGTTCAATCCCTGGTACCAAAAAAATTCTTTAGCTTATGCAAAAGCAAGGTAACAGCTGTGCATAGTGGTACATGCCGGTATTTTTTTTTTTTTTTTTTTTTTTTTTTTTTTTTTTTTTTTTTTTTTTTTTTTTTGGTACCAGGGATTGAACTCAGGGGCACTCGACCACTGGGCCACATCCCCAGCCCTTTTTTGTATTTTATTAAGAGACAGGGTTTCACTGAGCTGCTAAGTGCCTCGCCATTGCTGAGGCTGGCTTTGAACTCGCGATCCTCCTGCCTCAGCCTCCCAAAGTGCTGGGATTACAGGCGTGCGCCACCGCGCCCGGCTCATGCCGGTATCTAAGTGACTTGGGAGACTGAGGCAGGAGGATCACAAGCTTGAGGCCATACCCTGGGTTCAATCATTGTTTAAAAAAAAAAAAAAAAAAAAGTTAACAGCACGAGCTGTTATCTCTTGCTTAGGGAGAACTGCATTTCTACATTTTACATTTAGGTCTCTGAAAAGGTAGATTTCAGATAAAATGGTAATTCTGTGGGAGGAGCTAGGAGATAACTATCTAAAAAAAGACTGTCCTTCCTTTCTCTGATGACCTCTTTGAAACTGTGGTTTTTCTCTTAGACTGCAGTTCTGCTACTGCGGATTGATGACATTGTCTCGGGCCACAAAAAGAAGGGTGATGACCAGAGCCGGCAAGGAGGGGCTCCTGATGCTGGCCAGGAGTGAGCGGTGGGCAAGGCAACTTAAATGCACAGAACCAGCGGTCTCCCCCCTTTCCTGAGCCAGAGTGCCAGGAACACTGTGGACATCTTTGTTTGGAAGGGATCAAATTGAGGGGCAGCCTCTAGTCCCTTTTTGTCCCGGCTCAGTTTGCAGAAGGCACTGACATGTAATTCTTCTCTATTGTAAGCTTTCCATTTAGTTTGCTTCCGATGATTAAATCTAAGTCATTTGAGATAGTTGTTGTGTTTTTCAACCTTGGGTCATATCTACCTCCTGGCAAAGTGGGAGGAGTCAGAGAACCTTATTGGAGAGGAGGGGAAATGGAATAAGGTCATTAAGTCTCTTTATGCACCTTCTTAAAGGGTATTCTTCAGTCTTGTTTGGGAAAACTTGGAATTCAAAAGATGATACAGTAAAGAAGTACCACTTCAGGACTGAGGGCATAGCCCAGTAGTAGGGACTTGCCTAGCATGCACAAGGCCTTGGTTTTGATCCTTAACCTCACTGGGGGGCAAGGGGGGGGGAAGGGAAGGCACCACTTTTTATTCACTACATCTTCTTTATCAAGGGGGGGTATCTGAGTACTATCTCCAAGTAAGGCCACCTTTTTTTTTTTTTTTTTTTTTTTTGTCCTTTGTCCTTCCTCTTAGCAACAAGTCTTTCTGCCTTTCCCTTTGTCCTTATGATTCATACATTCAGCCTTTTTCATCTCCTCCCTGCCCACTGTACCTGAGTCATACTAAGTTGAATACTTGGTGGAACAATAATACATACTGTTTAATAGATATGTATATGTTCTAGACACTGCATGTGTTAACTAATCCTCACAAAGACCCTATAAAATAGGTAATAGCCTCCATTTTGTGAGAGGGATCTAAAATACAAAGTATAGGTAAAGTGACTTGTCCAAGAGTCACAAAACTATTGAGTGGCAGAACTGGAATTTGTGTGTAGGCTGTCTTAACTTTAGAAGCCATGCTTGCTTTCCTGACTGAACTGAAGTGTGGGGTGGGGAAGGGCTGTGAAGAGTACACCTGAGGGGCTGGGGTTTGGCTCAGTCACAGAGCACTTGCCTGGCACTGTGAGGCCCTGGGTTCCATCCTCAGCACCACATAGAAATAAAATAATAATATTGTGTCCATCTATAACTAAATAAAAAACAAAGTACCTCTGAATACCCTTTCTGCCCTATGCCCATCATTGAGCTTTCTGCCTAGCTCACTCTAAAACTCTCAACTTTTAAACAGGGTTCTGAATTAACCCTACCTGCCTTTTCCTGAAATCCCTGTCTCTGCTTGCAGTGTTCATTCCCTCAGAGCCTTAAGTCCTTACAGAGGGATGCCTGATAAATTCTCCAATAAGTTGGCAGATCCGTTCTTAAATACTGTTCATAAGGGACTGAGGATATGGCTCAGTGGTAGAATGTTTGCCTAGCATGTATGAGGTCCTGGGTCCAATCTCCAGTACCTCCAGAAAGGAAAAACAACAAAAATTGTTCATACTGAGGAATTAACAGGGGTCGTGAAGAAGCTATACATTCCCTATGGATTTTTTCTTTCTGTTTATCCTTGAGTGGCTTAGGTGCATTTTGATTTCAGCTGTAATAGTCAAGCATGGATAATGTAGTAATCTTTCTTGATATCATTAGCACCTGTTTTGTTTTTTTTCTCTACCTACAGTGTTAGGTCAATGTTAGATTTTGGTTCAGCTTTCAAAGTCCCTCTCTGCTCTCCAGAATTTATAATTAATATGATAATTAAGGCCTGCATGAACCTTATTCACTAAACTTAGGAGACAAGGTCTCACTAAGTTGCTTAAGGCCTTGCTAGTTGCTAAGGCTGACCTCCAACTTGGGATCCTCCTATCAGTCTGCTGAATCACTGGAATTACAGGTAAGCACCACCTGGTGGCAGTACTCTTTATGGGTAGTGTGGGGGAGCCTTGATTTTCTGACTACTAAAAGCCTCAGCCCCTGTACTCAGCCAAAAAGATTCATGGTTGCCCTGAGTATTCAAAAAAAAAAAAAAAAAAAAAAAAAAAAAAAACCCATCAGCCAAGATCAAGTTTCAGAGTGGATAGCTTAAAAGGTCTGAGTGCCTTTTTTTCAAGAAAAGAGTTTTTGAGGAAAATTTGATACTTCTTCCTTGAGTAGCCACTTGGAAGAAAAATGTGGAATTGTTTTCTTACTTTATTATAAGAAAATTAATTCTGGGTAGCTGGAAGATTTAAATTGAGAAAATGAAGAGTTTAAAATACACAGTGGGAGGAAAACGACAGTAAAAACACAGGGTGGGAGGATGTTTGTAACAACATGAGTTAATTTCCTTAAAGAATTTTTAGAACTTGGCGCTTAAGAAGAGAAGGCTAGGATGAGGGTGTATTTTGATGGTGGAATACTTACCTAGCGTGTGTGTGAGGCCCTGGGTTCTATCCCCAGCACTGCAGAAGCAAAAACTGGATGAAGGGGTGCACACCTGTAATCTCTGCTAGGGAAAATGAGGCAGGATTGAGAGTTCAAGGCCAGCCTCTGCAATAGCAAGACCAACCCTCAAAAAGGCCTGAGGATGAGGCTCAGTGGTAGAGTGTTTGCTTAGTCTGTGTGAAACCCTGGTTTTGATCCTGAAAAAGCAAACAAAAAGATGAAATTTTTACCTGGGGCCAGATACAGTGACACAAACCTGTAATCCCAGCAACTCAGGAGACAGGAGGATCACAAGTTCAAGACCAGCTTCAACAACTTAGGCCCAAGCAACTTAGACCTAGTCTCAAAAAATAAAGGGTGGCTGGGGCTGGGATTGCCTTGTCTCAAAAAATAAAGGGTGGCTGGGGCTGGGATTGTGGCTCAGCGGTAGAGCGCTCGCCTAGCACGTGTGTGGCCCGGGTTCGATCCTCAGCACCATGTAAAAATAAACGCATTGCGTACAACTAAACCAAAAATAATTTTTTTTTTTTAAAGGGGCAGGGCAGGGGAGGGCCCAGCTAAAGCTCAGGAATAATGCCAAGAGTTAATAAATGGAATAGCATCAAATTAAAGAGCTTTTGCACAGCAAAGGAAACGATTAGAATGTGAAGAGAACCACAGAATGGGAGAAAAATCTTTGCTAGCTACTCTTCTGATAATAGGATTAATATCTAGAATATATAAAGAACTCAAAAACTAAACAAAAAAAAAATCAACCCAGTCAATAATTGGGCAAATGAATTAAACAGACACTTCTCAAAAGAAGAAATAAAAATAGCCAAGCCGGTGCGGTGGCTCGTGCCTGTAATCCCAGCACTTGGGAGGCTGAGGCAGGAGGATTGCAAGTTCAAAGCCAGCCTCAGCAATGACGAGGCACTTAGCAACTCAGTGAGACCCTGTCTAATAAAATACAAAAAAGGGCTGGGGATGTGGCTCAGTGGTAGAGTGCTCGCCTCGCATGTATGCAGCCCGGGTTCAATCCTGAGGATCGAACATGTAAAAATAAAGGCATTGTGTGCAACTAAATCAAATAAATAAATATTTTAAAAAATACAAATAGTAGGCCAGGCATGGTGACACACCTCTATAATTCCAGCAGCTTGGGAAGCTGAGGCAGGATTGCAAGTTCAAAGCCATCCTCAACAATTTAGCAAAGCCCTGTCTAAAAATGAAAAAGGGTTGGGGATGCAGCTCAGTGGTTGTATGCCCCTGGGATTGATCCCCACTACCAAAAATAAATAAAAGGGGGCTGGGGATGTAGCTCAGTGGGTAAGCACCACTGGGTTCAATCCCTGGTACAAAATAATAATAATAAGTGCTGGAGAGGATGTGGAGAAAAAGGAACACTTTTACATTGTTAGTCTGATTGTAAATTAGTACAACTACTATGGAAATCAATATGGAGATTCCTCAAAAGACTAGGCATGGAACCACCATATGACCCAGCTATAACACTCCTCAGTATTTAGGTTACCTAAAGAATTAAAATCATCATACTACTGTGACATATGCATACTCATGTCTATAGTAGCACAGTTCACAATAGCCAAACTGGAACCAGCCTACGGTGTCCCATCAGTGGATGAATGGATAAGGTATATGTATATATATATATATATATATATATATATATATATATATATATCCTTATATACACACACACACACACACACACACACACATATACCTACACAATGTGGTATATATATACATATACCTACACAATGTGGTATATATACACAATGGATTTTTTTTTCATTTAAGATAAGTCATTTTCAGGAAAAATGGATAGAACTAGACACCATTAAGTGAAATAACTCAAATTCAGAAGGTCAAGGATCTTTTTGTTTTTCATCTGTGTGGAAGCTAGAAAGAGAAAAAAGGAAAAGAAAGGTCGGGGGTGGGGTCCCATGAAAATCAAAGTGAGATCAGTAGAGGAAAAGGACCAAGGGTTTCAAGGCAGGGAGGCAGGGGGGGAAGTGCTGGGGGGGTGATATTGGCCAAATTATATTGTTATGTTGTATGCATGTATGAATATGTAACAAATCCCATTACTGTACAACTATAATGCGCCAAAAAAAAATTTTTATGTGTGGGGAAAAAAGGGGCACTGGGGATGTAACTCAGTGGTAAATCATCCCTGGGTTTAAATCTTCATTACCAATAAATAAATTAAGTGCATGCACAAGCCCCTGAGATCAATCCCCATCACCACCCAAAAAAATAAATAAGGCTGGGATTGTAGTTCAGTGGAAGAGTGCTTGCTTATTTAAGCATGCACTAGCCCTGGGCTACAGCAAAATAGGCAAAAGGGGCAGGTGTGGTGGTGTAGTGGCACATACCTGTAATCCCAAAGGCTGGGGAGGCTGAGGCAGGAGGATTGCAACTTCAAAGCCAGGCTCAGCAATTTAGCGAGGCCCTAAGCAACTCAGTGAGACCCTGTCTTCAAATAAAATATAAAAAACGGCTGGTGGGGCTGGGGTTGTGGCTCATGCGCAGCTGGGGTTAGATCCTCAGCACCACATTAAAATAAAGGCATTGTGTACAACTAAAACAAATTAAAAAAAAAAAAAAAGGTTGGGGATGTGGCTCAGTGGTTAAGCACCCTTGGATTCAATCCCTGGTTAAAAAATATAATAATAATAAGCCGGGCGCGGTGGCGCACGCCTGTAATCCCAGCACTTTGGGAGGCTGAGGCAGGAGGATCGCGAGTTCAAAGCCAGCCTCAGCAATGGCGAGGCACTTATCAACTCAGTGAGACCCTGTCTCTAATAAAAACCAAAAAAAAAAAAAAAGGGCTGGGGATATGGCCCAGTGGTTGAGTGCCCCTGAGTTCAATCCCCAGTACCACAAAAAAAAAATAATAATAATAATAGGGGCTGGGGTTGTGGCTCAGCAGCAGAGCGCTCGCCTCCCACGTGCGCGGCCCGGGTTCAATCCTCAGCACCACGTAACCATAAAATGCATTGCATTGTGTACAACTAAAGTAAATAAATAAATATTTTAAAATATATATATATATAATAAAATAGGCAAAGGGTATAAATAGCTGGGGGTGGGAGGCGGTGCGGTGGCAGGAATAATGATTAAAACATGAGGAGATCTGTAAACTGACGTAACAAAAAACCCAGTTTGGTAAACACAGGTAGAAATGTACCCTCAAACACATGGTGTGAATGTGAATCAATAAACTACATATAAGGCAATTTGACCTAGCCCTAGGTACTTACCTATGCAATTGGTTACGAAAATATGATATGTATGTATGGGAATATCTCTTCCAGCATTGTTTACCAGAGCAAATGTTACCTCAACAAGATTCTGATTAAATATATCCAGGGAATAAGCCAGGCATGGTGATGCATGTCTAATCCCAGCAACTCTGGAGATTGAGGCGAGAATCGCAAGCTTGAAACCAGCCTCAGTATCCTAGACCTTGTCTCTCAAAAAATAGATAGGGTTGGGGCTGTAACTTAGTGATAAAATACCCCTGGGTTTAATCCCCAGTACTGCCAAAACTTTTTAAAATTAAAAAAGTTGTGCTTGAGGGGCTGGGGTTGTGGCTCAGCGGCAGAGCGCTGGCCTCGCACGTGCGCGGCCCGGGTTCGATCCTCAGCACCACGTAAACATAAATGCATTGCATTGTGTACAACTAAAGTAAATAAATAAAATTTTTTTTTTTTTTTTTTTTTTTTGGTACCGGGGATTGAACTCAGGGACACTCGACCACTGGGCCACATCCCCAGCCCTTTTTGTATTTTATTAGAGACAGGGTCTCACTGAGTTGCTAAGTGCCTCGCCATTGCTGAGGCTTGGCTTTTGAACTCGCGATCCTCCTGCCTCAGCCTCCCAAGTGCGGCCACATCCCCAGCCCTTTTTGTATTTTATTAGAGACAGGGTCTCACTGAGTTGCTAAGTGCCTCGCCATTGCTGAGGCTGGCTTTGAACTCGCGATCCTCCTGCCTCAGCCTCCCAAGTGCTGGGATTACAGGCGTTAAAGTAAATAAATAAATACTAAAAAAAAAAAAGTTGTGCATGAAAGCCAGGCGTGGCGCACGCTTGTAATCCCAGCACTTGGGAGGCTAAGGCAGGAGGATCGTGAGTTCAAAGCCAGCCTCAGCAATGACGAGGCACTTAGCAACTCAGTGAGACCCTGTCTCTAATAAAATACAAAAAAGGGCTGGGGCAGGGGGGTGGGGGGTGGGGTTGTGGCTCAGCGGTAGAGCTCTCGCCTAGCACGTGCGCGGCCCGGGTTCCATCCCCAGCACCACGTACAAATAAATACATTGTGCACAACTAAAGCAAATAAATAAATATTTTTTAAAATGGGAGGGGGGCTGGGGATGTGGCCCAGTGGTCGAGTGCTCCTAAATTCAATCCCCAGTACAAAAAAAAAAAAGAAAAGGGCTGGGTATGGGCTGGGTGTAGTGGCACACGCCTGTAATTCCAGCGGCTCAGGTGGCTGAGACAGGAGGATCCTGAGTTCAAAGCCAGCTTCAGCAATGGAGAGGTGCTAAGCAACTCAGTGAGACCCTGTCTCTAAATAAAATACAAAATAGGGCTGAGGATGTGGCTCAGTGGTCAAGAGCCCCTGAGTTCAATCCCCAGTACCTGCCCCCCCAAATGAAAACAAAATTGGGCTGGGGATGTGGCTCAGTGGTTGAGTGCCCCTGGGTTCAATCCCCTGTGCCCCCCCTCCCCCCAAAAAGTGGCTGGATATGTACTTTTTTTTTTAATATTTATTTATTTGCTTTAGCTGTACACAATGGGTTTTATTTGTACGTGGTGCTGAGGATCAAACGAGCGCTCTACCGCTGAGCCACAACCTCAGTCTTGGGTATGTACTTTAGTGGTTAGCATGTGCGAGCCCTTGAGATCCATCTCCTGAAGCACAGAAAGAAATTTCCAGAAACATGGAAACAAGGAGAGAGAGAGAAAGGAAGGATAGGATAGGAAGGGAGGGTGGGACGGTGGGAGGGAAAGATAAACTGGAAACTGGTAATGGTAAGTGGTGATTGTTTCAGTATAGGCTCCAGTTTACTGTACCTTTCAAATTTTGTTCTATGTGCACTTATTAATCAAAATAATTTAAGATTGCTGGGCATGGTGGCACATGCCTGTAATCCCAGCATTTGGGAGGCTGAGGCAGGAGGATCACGAGTTCAAAGCCAGCCTCAGCAATGGCGAGGCACTTAACAACTCAGTGAGACCCTGTCTCTAATAAAATACAAAAAAGGGCTGGTACCAAAAAAAAAAAAAAAAAAAAAAAAAAAAAGGGCTAGGGATGTGGCTCAGTGGTTAAATGCACCTGGATTCAATAAATAATAATAAATACCAATAAATAAATAAATAAATAATGATTTAAAATTAAGCAAAAACATCGAAAAGCATGCATTTGGCCAGGTGTGACTTCCCTCTTAACCAATACATGTATTGCTCTCATATCTTCTTTCCTCAGGTATCTTCACAATAAAATTGTGAATTCTTCCAGGATGAAAACCTGCATACATGAGTGTTCAATAAATATTAGGTTGACAAAAAGAATCCTCTGGGGTACTCCATCTCACAGAAATTCTTCCAGTTCTTCTCTGGACCTTTCTATCGCAATCATTATTCATATCCTATTTGTATCTTGAATCCAGACATCATGCTAACTGTTGAGTGGGACTGAGTGGTAGGAGAGGCTAGGAATGTGTCTGCACAGATGAGCTGGAATGTTGTGCTTGCCAACCCCATTTTGGGATGATGTTTTCTCTGATTCTGTTCCAACGTAGCTGGGTTAAGGGAGACGGTCCCTTTAAGAACTGGTGCAGCAACTGGCCCCACCCTCTGAAGGGATCAGCTGAATCCGAGTCACATGACTCTCCAGTGTCTTCCACCAACTGAATTTGCTGCCAGCTGCATGTGCGGCTGTGGGGTGCCCCGCTGGGGTTGGGGTCCCCATGCCTCCAACCCCTGTTTCTCTTGAGTCTCCTGTCCACAGGTCTGCTTGGCCTTCTGGGAGAAGAGACCCGCCAGGTGAGGACTTGGGGACAAGAGCAATAGAGGTTTCAGGAAATGCTGCCTTTCCATGGTGGCTGGAATTTGGGGCAACCAAGGGGTGGAGGGTGACTGCAAAGAGAAGTGTTTTTGAACCTGGTGGAACTGGGGGGCATCCTTGGGTCATGGGAAAGGACTGTGGAGTGGATTGAGATGGTATGATGACTTCCTGCTCTGAAGTCTGGACCCTGACTCAGCCATGTGTGACCCAGGTCCAGGCAAGTGTTGGGATTTCTGTATTCTTCTCAGTCCTGTGCCCTGACCTCCTTCCCATCAGGGTCATAGTAATCCTGCTCTGCCCACAACCCCTCTCCTCCAGCCCTGCTCTATGATTCTCTCAGCTCTCACTGTCCCATGCTTTCCCCAGAATTGTCCAAGCCCCTTCCCCGCCACCCTCAAGTTTGTCCCTTGTCTGTGTCTCTTCCTGATCTTGTTCCCTCAACCCTCCCCTACTCCAATTTCAGGTATCTCTGAAGGTCATCCCTGGCTGGCCAGGCCTCCCCCAGAACCTGCTTCATATCCAGGCAGTGGGCACCAACTCCACGCTGCACTATGTGTGGAGCAGCCTTGGGCCTCCAGCAGTGGTTCTGGTGGCCACCAACACCCCCAACAGTGTCCTTAACGTCAACTGGAGTCGCTTGCTGTCCCCTGAGCCTGATGGGGGCCTGAGGGTTCTCCCGGAGGACAGCATTCAGTTTTCTTCTGCCCTTATCTTCACCAGGGTGAGGAGGTTGGGGGAGTCTATGGAGAAGAGCACAGAGGAAAGAGCTCCTCCCAATTAGAGGAAGGGATTGAGGACTGGGATAGGCAAAGACTCTGATGTGGGAGCTTGAGGGTGGGTATGGAGTGGGACAGGTGATTTAGGAGAAAGCTAGACTGTGGCAAACCCAGTTCTACCACCCACCCCCAGCTGCTTGAGTTTGACAGCACCAACATGTCGGATGCGGCGGCAGAGCCCCCAGGAAAACCATATCCTCCATACTCCTTGGCTGAGTTCTCCTGGAACAACATCACTGACTCATTGAATCCTGACACTCTGAGTGCCACATTTCAAGGCCACCCTGTTAACGACCCTACCAGGGCTTTTGCCAATGGCAGCCTGACCTTCAAGGTAAGGGTGGTGTGAGGAAAGAGAAGGAATTCAGAAGGCTGGATTATGAGGGTTAAGAGTTAATGATGGGGAAAGCTTTAAGCACAAATATGGCTATGGCGTTTTCATCCCATCCCTCCTATCCCTCCTCTTTCCTAGGTCCAGGCCTTTTCCAGATCTGGCCGACCTACCCAACCCCCTCGCCTCCTGCACACAGCAGACACCTGCCAGCTAGAAGTGGCCCTAGTTGGGGCCTCTCCCCGAGGAAACCACTCTCTGTTTGGGCTGGAAGTAGTCACTGTGGGGCAGGGCCCTGACTGCCCCTCAATGCGGGAGCAGTACTCCATCGACGATGAATATGCACCTGCTATCTTCCAGGTCAGGCCACCAAGGAAGAGGCAGATGGATAGGGAATGTAGGCAGGACCCTATTAGGACCTCAGAATTATTCAACTATTTATCAGTTAGCAACTTTCTCTGGATGCTTTAAGTCCTGGGCACTGTACTAATGAATCCCACTCAGTCCCTACCCTCAAGGGAGACAGCCAAAAGGTAGTGCCATGTGACTCAAGCTCCCCAGATGGCCTGGAGTTGCAGGGGAGGGAGCTTGGTGCAGATTTTGCAGGGCTGGACTAGGACTCAGTGCTTATCCAGCCCAAATGCCCCTTTCTTCAGGGGAGAGACCAAGGCCCTGGTGCAAACAGCCTGTCAGTTCTAGAACCAAGCCTAGGACTCAGGATGCTGGCTGCTCTTAGCACACCGTCATTGCTAGTAACAGATGGAGACTGAGAGATGCAGGGAAGAGAAGAGTCAGTCTGGTGCACATTGTTCCTCTTCACCCTGCCTTGTTTGCCTTTCTCCTCAGTTGGACCAGTTGCTGTGGGGCTCCCTCCCATCTGGCTTCATGCAATGGCGACCAGTGGCTTTCTCCCAGAAGCAGGGGAGCCGAGAATCAGCCCTGCCCTGCCAGGCTTCTCCTCTTCACCCCAGCTTGGCATACTCCCTCTCCCAGTCACCCATTGTCCAAGCCTTCTTTGGGTCCCAGAACAACTTCTGTTCCTTCAACCTGACATTTGGGGCTTCCACAGGCCCTGGCTACTGGGACCAACATTACCTGAGCTGGTGAGAGCCAGAGACTGGACTACTGAGGGGTTGGGGGGTGTTGAAGTGAAGGAGGGCTCAGTCTCCCAGCCTTGCCTCCTAACCCGCTAACTTCTCTCTCACGTTCTTGCTCTAGGTCGATGCTTCTGGGTATGGGCTCCCCTCCTGTGGATGCCTTGTCCCCTCTAATCCTAGGAATCATGGCAGTGGCCCTGGGTGCTCCAGGGCTCATGTTGCTGGGAGGAGGCCTCATCCTACTGCTGCGCCACAAGCAATGCTCAGAGTACCAGTCCATAAATTGAGACTCGCTGTCTAGAGGGAAGGACATTCCCGGACCTGTCTTGCTGTGCCTCCTTGAACTGCTGGAGGTTGGAGGGTCAATGTTTCAGCTGGCTCATCCCCTCTCATGGCACTTTTCTGCAGAACCTCAGAAACAAACCTCAACTTCCTGGGGAACCCAGGTGGAGTCTTCTAAATACTTTGTGGAGGGGCTGGGGTCAGGGTTATTTCTAAAAGGTCTCCTTGGTGGTGTTTACTTGTGTCATTCCTACTTCTTGATTGGGACTCAATTGGTAAAATGAGAATGACTCTGGAGGGTATGAAATAGACTTATTTTTTCCACAAGGTTCCAGTCTCTCAACATGTCAGTATTGTGGGGTTCATTTGGGGCTGGATTCAGGGAATGGGAGGACTAAGGGATGGGTTTGGAAGACAACTTTGTTTGAAATCCCATTTCCACCAGACCTAGTTGATGTGGAACCACAGCTCCTGCTAGCTATCTACCAGGTGGACCCAGAAGGTTTCTGGTGCAGTCTGAATCAAATAAGGAAGGGATACTTGAGATTGGGCAGGGGAAGGACAAACAGGAAGAAAGAGCCAGTGCAGACTGTGGTGGTAATTTATTGTCTCTCTCTCTCTCTCTTTCCCTCCCCTCTCTCTCTCTCTCTCACACACACACACACACACACTTACACTGGGTTAACATCAACCATTGTGCCTTCTAACCACTCCCCAGCCACCACACGTGTGGGTACACACACCCCTCTTGGGAGCCTGATTTCCCTGACCCCTCTTCCCATGGGAAGTGTGACATCTGGAATGTATGGAGGTGAGAAGTTACAGGGGTGTACATAGTTTGTAAGAGAGGAGGCAGTAGCTCTGGATGGGGGCAGCTAGAATAGTCTTGAGACTAACAAGCCTTTAAGACCAGTCAAGAAGAGTCCCAAACCCAGGACCCCAAGAATTTCACCAAATGTGAAAATCCTTATTTGATCTGGGTGCCAGCCTCTATCCTTGGGCACAGCAGTTTCTCTAGTCTCCTTGAGTTCCTCTGATTATTCAACTGGCACAGAAAGAGTCAGGGTTTGGCTGTGGCTCTGCCTCCTGCCTCACAAAGCTGGGGAGTGGGACAGAGTCCAGCATTAAGGAGCCCTAATGGCAGTAGGAGATTGCTCAGGAAGGAACCATGCCTCTCCCCATGTGTCCTCAGCATCCTTAAGGGACATGGCTGTCCACCTCTCCCTGCAAGAAAAGTCCCTCCTTTATGGCTGTGCCAAGCCTCAGAGATGAAGCGGCTAAGAGGGAGCAAGGGTCAATCCAGGCTCTGATGGAATGATACCCCTATGGGGCAGTAACAGGGCTCCTCCTACAAAGGTCCCAGGGCTAGAGACAAAGCCCAGGACCATAGCTCAGTTCAGAAAAGCATGGCGAGCCCACCACTCCGGCCCGGGTCAGCTCAACCCCAGGGGCGTGGCCTGTAGTCGGAGACAGATCGGGCATGGTCCGGGTAGTCTAGGCGGCTCTCCGAGGCAGTGAGCATGCGCTCTGGCTCCACCACGAACATATAGTAAAGGTTCCACAACAGCATGGCCAGCAGCGGCAGGAACGTCAGGCCATAGCCGAAGCCTCGAAAGGAGCGGCCCACGGCGAAGGTCAGCCAGTATATCAGCCTGCAGGGGAATGGCAAGGGTCGGGCTACTCGAAGGATGCATGTCAGCCAGTTAGCAATAGGCTGACATTGGAAGAATAGAGTGAAGAAGGCAGGTGGGGGTTGGTGCGAATGGCAAAGTTTCTGCCAGGAACGAGGCTAATTCAAGTGCACTATTTAATTTTGATGTCCTACGTCCCTCTGAGGTGAGTCTATTATCTCCTTCCCCTCTTTTATTTACTTTTCAAATTTCAATAAATTTTTTTGAGTGGACAATATACATTCACATGGTTCAAGATTCAATGAGTGCCGGGCGTGGTGGCGCATGCCTGTAATCCCAGCACTTTGGGAGGCTGAGACTGGAGGATCGGGAGTTCAAAGCCAGCCTCAGCAATGGCGAGGCACTTAGCAACTCAGTGAGACCCTGTCTCTAAATAAAAAAAATACAAAAAAGGGCTGGGGATGTGGCCCAGTGGTAGAGTGCCTCTGAGTTCAATCCCCGGTACCAAAAAAAAAAAAAAAAAAAAGATTCAATGAGTAACTTAGCGAGTCACTAAGCAACTCAGTGAGACCCTGTCTTTAAATAAAACACACAAAAAGGGCTGGGGATGTGGCTCAGTGGTTGAATGCCCCTGGGTTCAATCCCCAGTATAAAAAAAAAAAAAAAAAAAAAAAAGGTTCCCATCCTATTTTCCTCCCTGACTCCCACCTTAAGTATCCAATTAATTATGGCGGTGGCTGCTGCTGCTGCTGCTGCTGCTGCTGCTGCTTCTTCTTCTTCTTCTTCTTCTTTTTGTATTGGGGATTGAACTTGAACTCAGGGGCACTCGACCACTGGGCCACATCCCCAGCCCTTTTTTGTATTTTATTAGAGACAGGGTCTCACTGAGTTGCTAAGTGCCTCGCCATGGCTGAGGCTGGCTTTGAACTTGCGATCCTCCTGCCTCAGCCTCCCAAGTGCTGGGATTACAGGCGTGAGCCACCATGCCCGGCTTAATTATGGCTTCTTGTACACTGAGTGATTTTTTATACACATACAACAAAAAGTTTGTATGTAGTGCTGGGATTCAAACTCAGAGCCGTGCATGTACTAGACAAGCACTTTACACCCCAAGTCTGAACAAAAAGTTCTTTCCATTTTTTTTTTTTTTTTTTTTTGTATTGGGAATTGAACCCAGGGATTCTTTACCACTGAGCTACATACCTAGCACTTTTTATTTTCATTTTGAGACAGGGTCTTAGTTGCTTAGGGCCTCACTAAGTTGCTGAGGCTGGCCTTGAACATGTGACCTTCTGGCATCAGCCTCCTGAGACTCTGGGATTACAGGTGTGCACCCAGCTATATAGATGCTAATATGTTGACTTTTCCCCTTTTATATATCTTGGAGATAATTTTATATCAGTACATAAACAGTTTCCTCATTCTTTTACAGCTGCAGTGTAAATGTATTTACCCTTTTGCAGATGAAGAAACTAAGATTCCACAGGGCTCCAAGTTCACAGCTGGGAAATAGCAAAGTTATGATCTGAACCCAAAACTGTTTGTCACTTCCTCTTCCAATGTGTTAGAGAAGCAAAAGGGGACAGTAAGGAAGGGCTTGAAGTCAAGAGGGATCATTCACAACAAAATTTTCCCTCTTGGAAGATCCACTCAAAATACACACTTCCTCAGCTGGGCATGGTGGCACATGCCTGTAATCCCAGTGGTTTGGGAGGCTGAGACAGGAGGATTGTGAGTTCAGAGCCAGCCTCAGCAACTTAGCCAGACTCTGAGCAACTTAGCAAGACCCTGTCTCAAAATATTTTTTTTAAAGTGCTGGGGATGTGGCTCTGTGGTTAAGCATCTCTGGGTTTAATTCCCAGTACAAAAAAAAAAAAAAAAAAAAGCAAAGAATAAACAAGCAAAAAAAAAAAAGCACTTTCTCAATTGGGTAAGGAAGAACAACTTCCTCTTATTGTGTGAAGGATGATGTATTATAAAATTGATGTGTTCCTGTTCCTTTTAGGTAAAAAGGAAAGAAGATGATTCCCCATTTACTACACCAGGAGGCAGCTAGCATTAGACTTTACATTTAGTGAGTCTTATCACTCTACGTGAATTAACTCATTTTATCCTCACAATCCCATTTTATAGATGATAAAACTGATGTACAATATGCTTAAAGAACTTTCTCATAATAGAAAAGGATGGACTCTGGACTGAAGAGGGAAAGGGCCAGGATTCTAGTCCTGCCACTGTTGTTAACCAACTTAAGCAACTCTTTTCCTGAGATCTGTTTGTGATGTCCTCTCTGTAAAATGGGAAGCCTGGACCACACAATCACTTACTTTTTATTTAGTTTTCTGATGATTCTTACTGCTTTATGCCAACTTCCTTTTTTTTTTTTTTTTTTTTTTTGGTACCAGGGATTTAACCCCTGAGCCACATACCCAGCCTATTTTGTATTTTATTTAGAGATAGGGTCTCACTGAGTGCTTAGCACCTCGCTTTTGCTGAGGCTGGCTTTGAACTTTCACTCTTCCTGCCTCAGCCTCCTGAGCTGCTGGGATTACAGGTGTGCACCAATGTGCCCAGTTTAAACCAATCTGAGACCAGCATTCCCAAGGGTTACATGAGTAGGAATATATTTATCTTAGGAAAAGCTACTGGGATAAAATGCAAGGCTGAATAATGGTCAGTAGGCTAGTGGGACAGCTGAACACTAGATGACAACCAGAAGTGGTGAGAAGACTGGGGCTGGGGTTGTGGCTCAGGGGTGGAGCGCTTGCCTAGCACATGTGAGGCACTAGGTTCGATCCTCAATACCACATAAAAAAACAAATAAAGGTATTGTGTCCATGTACAACTAAAAAAAAAAAAGTGGTGAAAAGACTAATCTTAGCTCAATAGGAAGACTATTTTAGTAGTTAAAGCTACCTGGCATCCTATATTGAAAGTAGCAGAAGTAATATATTAGGAGAGAATGTAATGACTTTCATTTGGGTTCAGAAATTCAAAGGTGCCTTCTGGGTTAACAGTAGTAGTTCATGTGAAAACATCCTCAGGACTGGGGTGTAGCTCAGTAGTAGAGCTTGTGCTTAGCTTGTGTGAGGCCCTGCATTCAATCACTAGGACAATAACAACAAAAAACACCCTTAAAGATTTCAAGTGACTGCAACTAAGAATGAAAGGAGGGTAATGAGGCTGCATGAAAGTTCATGTGGCCTCACTTTTTTTTTTTTTTTTTTTTTTTTTTTTTTGGTACCGGGGATTGAACTCACCGGCACTCGACCACTGGGCCACATCCCCAGCCCTTTTTTTTTGTGTTTTATTTAGAGACAGGGTCTCACTGAGTTGCTAAGTGCCTCGCCATGGCTGAGGCTGGCTTTGAACTTGCAATCCTCCTGCCTTAGCCTCCCAAGTGCTGGGATTACAGGAGTGTGCCACCGCGCCCGGCATGGCCTCACTTTTTATGAAGAGGACAGACTGTACCCTTGACCAATGTCCCTCCTCACTGACAAGCAGGAGAATTTCCTGCCCAAAGAGAAGGAACCAGGTCAGTGAAGGGAACAGGGTCATTCAGAGACAGTGGGAGGAATTGAGAGCTGTTGTTAAATATCTGAATTTGTCCTAGGGAATTTTGGAGGTCAGAGTCAGGGCAGAAGTTTTTAGCACAGCACTGTATAAAGAACTTTCTAACAATTAGGACCTTTAAAATTGGAAATAGATGGCCTTAAAAAGAATTGAGCAAGCCGGGCATGGTGGCGCATGCCTGTAATCCCAGCACTTTGGGAGGCTGAGGCAGGAGGATCGCGAGTTCAAAGCCAGCCTCAGCAATGGCGAGGCACTTAGCAACTCAGTGAGACCCTGTCTCTAAATAAAATACAAAAAAGGGCTGGGGATGTGACCCAGTGGTTGAGTGCCCCTGAGTTCAAACCCCCTGGGTACCACCCCCCCAAAAAAAAAGAATTGAGCATCTGATGTTTGGCTAGAGGCTAAAATCTTAAGCTGCCTGACTAGAGTGCCACAGAAGAGTACAGGAGTGGCTGCAATGGATGCACTGGTCTAAATAACACCTGAGGCTGGGCATGGTGGTGCATGCCTATAGTCCCCACTACTCAGGAGGCTGAGCCAGGAGGATCATGATTTCAAGGCCAGCCTGGGCAATTTAGTAAGACCCTGTCTCAAAAAAATAAAAAGGGTTGGGGGTAGAGCTCAATGGTAAAGCACTTGCTTAGCATGTGGGATGCCCTGGGTTCAATACATACTACCACCAAATAAAGAAAATTAGGCAGGGCATGGTGGCACATGCCTGTAATCCCAGAGGATGTTACAGCGGGAGGCTGAGGCCGGAGATTACGAGTTCAAAGCCAGGTCCAGTACCAATAAATAATAAATTAATTAAATAATTTAATTTAATGTATTTAAGCCCACTTAAAAATTTGAGAGGGGGCTGGGATTGTGGCTCAGCGGTAGAGTGCTCGCCTAGCACGTGGGTGGGCCGGGTTCGATCCTTAGCACCATGTAAAAAAAAAAAACAAAAAACACATTGTGTACAACTAAAGCAAATAAATAAATATTTAAAAAAAAAATTTGAGAGAAGCCGGGTGCGGTGGCACACGCCTGTAATCCCAGTACTTGGGAGGCTGAGGCAGGAGGATCATGAATTCAAAGCCAGCCTCAGCAATGGTGAGGCACTTAGCAACTCAGTGAGACCCTGTCTCTAAATAAAATACAAAAAAGTGCTGGGGATGTGGCTCAGTGGTTGAGTGCCCCTGAGTTCAATCCCCGGTACAAAAAAAGTGATTCATCTCTCCAGGGTGTACATTTGGGCTGATGTAGAATCCAGAAAGCCCCTGACCCTAGCTTTCCAGACAGACATTCAGATGCATGGCTCCTCTAGCACCATCACCCCCACTCCCCCATGCTTACCCCCAGCCCCTACTCACCGGGAGATGGCAAAGAGACCAGTGAGCAGAGGGAGCAGCTTGAGGGTATCCTGGGGCAGATAGGTGGAAAGCACCGCCAGGTTGAAGAAGTAGAGGATGAAGAGCTGCACCGACTGGGCCACGTACTGCCGGTGGATCTCCACCTCTCGCCTTGGCTCTCCAAAGGGCCGGAGGGCAGAAAAGCACAACAGGCTTAGCCCGTAGACCAGGAGCCCTAGGTGGGGTTGGGAAGCACACAGGGACAGAATAAGCAGGAGGAAGGAGCTAAAGGCGGGAAGGCTGCGGGGGTGGGGAGGTGAGGGGTGTTCATTGTAGAGGGCTCATGGGCCTAGGCTCTACACAGTGGGCCTGAGGTGGTCCTGGAAGGAGATGGACATACAGAATGGCAGGTATGGAAGGAACTGAGGGGTTTAGGCTGAATGAAGGGAAACCCTCCTCTCCAAGCCAGGCAGGCTCTTCCCCCTCAAGTCTACTTCCTGGATGCCCCTTCTCCCAGGGCCCAGACTCACCCAGCACAATGGGGAAGGTGGCAAAGACCCCGCAGCGCAGTGTGTAGACCAGGCGGGGAACTCAGGGTGGGCAGCCGTGGGGCATCAAAGGGCAGGAAGGCATATGCTCCATACAGAAGGCAGGGGAAGAGGATGAGGGCCGCTCCCACTGAGGCCACAGCCCTTAGCCCCTCACGGCCTCCACAGCTCCCGCATCCCCCACAGGACCGGCCAGGTGGCCTCACAACTGCCTCAGCCCACTTTCGCTCAAGGGGCTCTGGGTGGATGGCCCGGATAGGCAGGAAGGTCTGGCGCTCGCCCTCGCTTGCCTCACAGCATACAATGAGGTCTTCCTGGGGCCGCTTCTCAATGCACTGTAAGTCGATGGGCACAAAGGCCCGGGCCGCCTTTTCAGGGAGCAGGTTGGCATCATCTTCAGGTGGCTCCTCTGGCTTGGTAGGTGGCTCTGACTCGAGAGGCTCTGGCTCAATGTCCCTCCAGCCAGGGGGATCCAGGAACGGGGCACTGGGCTGGGGATCAGTCCCCCAGGGCAAGGTGGCAGCCTCACTTACTGTACTGTCTAGACCATCTTCAGTTCCATCTCTGGCCACGGGGGAGAGCCAACTGAAGACCCCACTCTGAGGGACTCAGCTCCAGGGGACTCAGTTCCACATTCCTCTTCTGGCTGCTGGCCATTGGGAACCAAAGCCTGAGGTGGGCTCTTCGGGGTCTCAGGCCCCTTCATTTCCAGCAGGGCCAGGGTCTCAGGTTCTGCCATCTGGGGCCTTAGTTCTGGGGTCTACCACAAGATCATCCTGGAGGGAGCAGAGGAAAGCTCTGTCAGAAGCCCCTATCTTCTAGAGAGTGTCAGATCTGGAGCTCTTCAGGGTGGCTGGCCTCTTGGGCTTTGGCCCTTTCTGGGACTTAGGGAAAACAAAGTGCGGAGGAAGGTGTTGAAACAAGAGGGAGGTGGAAGGGTAGTGAGTCGCTGAAATGGAGACACCCTTTCAACATCAAATGTCATCCAGCAGGATAGGGTGAGTCAGGGGGCACAGGTCCTGGTGGCTGTGACCTTAGCCACACCCATGCCGTCAACCCCCTCCACCAAAATCCCTGGAGTCATGGCTACCCTAGTGCAGGAACAGCAGGAAGGGGAGGTGTCAAGAACTTTGCAAGAGCTTCTTTCCCACCAAGGATCTTTCCCCAAACAGAGAGGCTGCCCCTCCACTGTCCCACCTCCCCTTCTCCCTGCAAATCCCTGCCTGGAGCCCTCCTGACAACTGATACCAGTGACTTGCTGAGAGAAGTGGCAGTAGTAGGGCACTGGGTCCTTTCATCTCCAATCTAGGTGTTGGTCAATTTCTAAACTCTTTACTAGCCCACCTTGCTGATCTCCACATGGCCTGGGTTTATCCATTCTAACGTTTAGGTCTAAACATGGCTGTTTCCCATGCTTGCTTTCCTGTCTTTCTCCTTTCCCTACTGCCACCATCTCACTGCTTCTGGATAAGGCTAATTCCCCTCCTTCACCTCCTCAAGAACCCTCCTGCTCTTGCCCATTGGATCCATAACACCCTCTTACTTTTCATCTGGGAGAGACGGAGGAGCGTCCCCAGCATCCGGGAAAGAGCTGCCCAGCTCTCTGCTGGCTCTGCAAGTATTTCTGTCTGTCTCTCCTCCCTTTACCTGTGTCTCCAAACCTGTCTGACCAGAGCAGGTGGGGCCCAGATTAAAGGGGCAGGACACGCCCAGCTAAATCTGCCGACAGAAAAGGCATTAGAGGAAGACTTCATCCTTTCTGAAAATGGGGGTGCAACTGGGCGTAGACGTAGTTTGTGTTCTAAACACCTGGGGGAAGAGGTGTAAGAGCTCCCAGTTCAGGAAAGCAGAAGGGGGAAGAATGAATTCATGTACCAAAGCATGCTCAGAGTAGGATATCCAGAAAACGAGATGGTATTTGCACATTTGTTCATTCAACAGATGTTTATTAAGCAACTATTACTAGCTATGTACTATTCTAGGCACAGACACAGAAGAGAAGACGATAACAGTCAAAGTCTCTGTCCTTGAGCTTATGTTCTTTTGGGGTAACAGATAATAAAGAAGGCTCACCCAGGCATTGTAATGCATGTGTGTAATCCCAAGGCCGAGGCAGAAGGAACGCAAGTTTGAGGCCAGCCTCAGGGTTTAGAAAGACTCTCAGCAGCTAAAACCCTGCCTCCAAATATGAAGAGATAGGGATGCAGCTAAGTGGTAAGGCATCCCTAGGGGATCAACTCCCAGTACCCTTTTTTTTTGTACCAGGGATTGAACTCAGGGGCACTCGACCAGTGGGTCACATCCCCAGCCCTTGTTTTGTATTTTATTAGAGACAGGGTCTCACTGAGTTGCTAAGTGCCTCACCATTGCTGAGGCTGGCTTTGAACTCGCAATCCTCCTGCCTCAGCCTCCCAAGTGCTGGGATTACAGGCGTGCGCCACAGCACCCAGCTCAGTATCATCTTAAAAAAAAAAAAAAAAAAAGGATCACAACTAAATCAGTAAGACAATTTCTATGGGGAAAACCTCTTTGATAAAGTAACATTTGAGTTGAAACCCAATGAGAAATCAGAGTATATAATTGTTCCATGCAGAGGAAGCACAAGTAAAAGGCCAGGAGATGGAAAAGACTTAAGGCTGTTTCAGAAATGGAAAGGATTAGTGCCTGGAGGCAGGAGCATAATGGTAGAAGAGGGATTTATATTCCCATTATAATGTGTACATAGGTCCTCAAACACTTTGCTTTTTAGCTTAGGTTTAAGGGTTAGAAAGCAATAGGCGTTCAAGTTAGATAGGAGCTGTTCTTTCTTTTTTCTTTTTAAATATTTATTTACTTGCTTTTAGTCGTACACAATGTGTTTATTTTTACGTGGTGGTGAGGATTGAACCCGGGTCGCGCACATGCCAGGCAAGCGCTCTACCGCTGAGCTAGCCCCTGATCCCCAGCCCCTGATCTTTCTTTTTTGTGAACTCAGGGCCTCTCATGTTAGGCAAATGCTCTTCTACTGAGATACATACCTAGCTGAGAGTTGATCTTTCTAATGAGAGGATGGGAGTAGGGGCAGAAATATAAGGAAATGGCTTCTAATTTTTTCTTTTTTCTTTTTCTTTTCTTTCTTTTTTCTTTTCTTTTTTTCTTTTTTTTTTTTTTGTATCAGGTATTGAACCCAGGGGTACTTAATCATTGAGCCACATCCCCAGCCCTTTTTTTGTATTTTATTTAGAGACAGGGTCTTGCCTTGCTAAATTGTTGAGGCTGGCTTTGAACTCATGATGCTTCTGCTTCAGCCTTCAAAACCGCGGGGATTACAGGTGTGGGTCACTGCGTCTGGACACTTGAGACAGGGTCTTCTAAATTGCTCAGGGCCTAAATTGCTGAGGCTGGCCTTGAATTTGCTATACTCCTGTCTCAGCCTCCTGAATCGCTGGGGTTACAGGTATGCACCACCAGGCCGGACTGGCTTCTCATTTCTATGTAATCTTATCCCTGAAGTCCTTTGAGCTTTGTGAGGGCGGGGACAGGGTCTAGCTAGCTCATCTGTGTGCCCAGAACCCAGCACTGTTGTTGGAAGACAGGTGGTCAATGAATGTTTGCTGGGTTGATGAGAGGATTTGCAAGCTGGAAATCTTTGGGAGGGGAAGATGAAAGGTCGAGTCGCTTGTACAATAGCCTTATCTTCCAAAGCCTTAGCTCCATACGATGCTTCGCCTTTCCAAGGAAACTTTCACATACACATAATTTTGTCAGCGGGGCGCGGTGGCGCATGCCTGTAATCCCAGCACTTGGGAGGCTGAGGCAGGAGGATCGCGAGTTCAAAGCCAGCCTCAGCAATGGCGAGGCACTTAGCAACTCAGTGAGACCCTGTCTCTAAATAAAATACAAAAAAAGGGCTGGGGATGTGGCCCAGTGGTCGAGTGCCCCTGAGTTCAATCCCCAGTACAACAACAAAAAAAAAAAAAAAAAAAAAAAAATGACCCCTGTAGGACACAGCAAAGTCACTCTCCCAGCTGTGAGTCCACCTGCCCAGATCCAGTTTAGCTTCAGCCACCTCACTGGGTTTGTTGTCACTTTTCCGGCAGCTTTGTCAATAAAGTTTTTCTCAAGGGCTTGGAGAAGCCGGAAAGAGGCCATGCTGCCCAGAGTTAGTTCTGGTAACTTCCCGGGAGGGAAAATGATTTTCGCGAGATTTGGTAGCAGCAGGCCACTGGCCCGCAGCAAGAGATGCTATCGCGAGATTTGGCAGGCGGAGGAGGAGCTGTCCCGGGCAGCCGCCTCACAGCGATGGCGGCCGAGCAGGGCCGGCGGCGGTGGCGGCTGCGGCTAAAGCCGGAGACGGCAGTGGTGGAGGCACTGGTTGGTGGCGGGGGCCTGTGACCGGGAGCCGTCCCCGGACCCGGGCACCATGAGCCAAGGCCCCCCTACAGGAGAAAGCAGCGAGCCCGAAGCAAAGGTCCTCCACACTAAGCGGCTTTACCGGTGAGAGGGGCCGGGGCGTGAGTGCAGCTGCCTAGGAAGTGGGGGACGACGAGAGGCGGGGCTTCCCGGGCAGGCGGGGCCGGGTGCCGGGTTCAGACGCGGGCGGGGGCGGAGAGTGTAATTTGGACGGAGTCGGGGGCGGGGTCCCATAACCCTGGGATGAAGCCGAAAGAGGAATTGGGTGGGTGGGAATTTTGGAAAAAAGCACGTGGAGTAATCCCTTCCGCAGTGAGGTTGGAGTGGGCAAGAAGCTTTGCAGAGTTGGGATGAGAATGAGGTGGGAATTGGGGACTGAAGGGGTTGGGTAGGTGAGGGTGGGGGTCACAGATGGATAAAAACCCGGAAGGGAACGATGCTTAGAGCCCTGTAGGATTTACAGGTAAGAGTCCTAGGCAAAAGTCACACAACCAGGTTCAGGTCCTTGCTTTGCTCTTGCTGCATGACCTTGGGCCTCAGTTTCCTGTTCCTTAAAAGGAAAGATTTGTGTTGGATACACCGTGAAGTCCCATAAGTCTCTAATTTGGGGGAGTCTGAATGAGAAGAAAGACTGAAAGACTAGCTGTGTTGGTTTGGAAGGGTCATGAAGGACTTTGGGTGCAGCTTGTTCTTAGGACATGGAAGCCCATTTCAGGATTCATGAATATAGTCCCTAACCAGGCAACTTCCATTCCTGGTTTCTGATTTTCACAGTGCTATCCATACTCCTCAAATCACATATTCAGCCCTTCAGGCCTCTGTTGGGAACAGGCCAGTATGAGGTCTTCCTAACTTGGCTGGAAGAATTTTTGTTTAGGTCAACTAGAGCATGGGCCCTGGAACTGGATCGTAATAGGAAGAAGCATAGAAATAAAACTGAGTTTTTTACTTTGTAGTAGGAAGTAGGGTTTGGGATTTTCATTTAGCCCCATCTCTGTTGAACAGAAATGTTTGCCTGAAAAGACTACCCTCGGATCCTTGAGCCCCATCTTGGCAATGAAAGAGTCAAGAGGATGTGTTGTCTTTTCCTCCCTGAGTAGGCATCCCTGCTCAGGCGTTGTAAGCCAGAAAGCAGAGGGGAGTATAGGCTACTCCAAAAATAGAAAAGTGATCCAATCCAGCAGCCCCTGGGCACCCACTGTGGGCTGTCCCAAGCAGTCTCCAAGCTGGTGAGGAGTTGGCTAGGGGTGGCACGTGCGCCTCATCATGCTGCTGAGTGTCACTGCTGCCTGTCAGACAGAATGTAGGCAGTGTCTGCAAATTCCTTACTTCTCTCCAGCTTTGGGGGATGGCTCCAACCATTCTAATTTTTCTCCCATCTAGTTCTTTCTCAAAACCTGACCTTTACAGGACTGACTGACTTAAACTAGTGTATTTGCACGTGTGGCTTACATGTGTGCACACAGGTATCTGTGCCTCTAATTGTGCATTATTGGCTTTGAGTAGGGTAAACATTTCAGGCAGCCAGTCTCTGTTTTTATTATTTATTTGATATAACAGTGGTGATTGGTGGAAGGAACTGGGAGGGAGTTTCGATTTCTCTTCCTAAAATATTTGTGTGGTTAAACTATGGACCTATCACTGGGTTTCAGTAAATTTGGGAAACTCTCACACCTAGCTGTTTACACAACACATATGAAATTCTGAAATATTTTATGAGTGACAGAAGAAAAAAGAAGCAGAAGTGTTGCTGGAAAGGACATGAGCACCAATTAATTTATTAAGCTAGTTAATGAGTTATTTATTTTAAAAACTTTATTTTTTTTTTTATTTTTTGGGTACTGGGGATTGAACTCAGGGGCACTCTGACCACTGGGCCACATCCCCAGACCTTTTTTGTATTTTATTAGAGACAGGGTCTCACTGAGTTGCTAAGTGCCTCGCCATTGCTGAGGCTGGCTTTGAACTTGCGATCCTCCTGCCTCAGCCTCCCAAGTGCTGGGATTACAGGCATGTGCCACCGTGCCCGGCTCATTTTTCTTTTTTAATACCATGCAAGATTTGGGATTTTAATAGTGAATGAGATGATAGCTGGGCGTGGTGGTGCATAAGTGTAATCCCAGCAACTCTGGACACAGAGGCAAGAGGATTCTAAGTTCAAGGCTAACCTCAGCAACTTAGAGAGAGTCTGTCTCAAAATAAAAAATAAAAAGGATTGAGGACGCATTTTAGTGGTAAAGTGCCCTGGGTTCAATCCCCAGTAAAGTACCCCCTTCCAAAAAAAAAAAAAAAAAAAAAAAGATTAGTTTAGTAAAAGACCTTATGATCTGATGGGGAATGGGAAAAAAAGTACTGAGTTTTCTCAAATTTATGCATTTGTGATAAGAATTTTCCAGAGTAGTGATTATTAATCTTTTTTAGGTTAAGGATGTAAGGAGAGTTCTGGAGGCTGTCTATAAAAATACATTTGGGCTAGGGTTGTAGCTGAGTTATATCTATCTAGCTACAACCCTGTAGCCCTGGGTTCAGTCATTAGCACCAAAAAGAAAAAGAAAAGTGTATACACTCCTGTTAGATCTGTCTGTGGCACTGATGTTAAAAAAAACAAAACCCTGCATTGCTGGGTATAGTGGCCTGTACCTGTTGTCCTAGTTACTCAGGAGGCGGGGGGCAGGAGGGCCTTTTGAGCTGAGGCATTCCAGGCTACCATGGGCAATATAGCGAGCCTTATCTCTTTAAAAAAAAAAAAAAAAAAAAAAAAAAAAAATCCCTACCCTGGGACTAAGCTGGTGTCAGTAAATCACTGCTGCTATCCCTGGCACTGAGGACCAGGCTGGCGAGAAGGGCCTGACTCTCATCTCTTGATAGCCCAGAAGGTGTTTGGAGAAATGCTGAGTTCTCAAGATTGCCTGTAAGACGACCTTGATTGCTGTCCCACCCACTCAACTGGGTGTTGGCAGTCACTTGGCCCTGTACAGAGCAGCTTTTATTGGTGTACCACCTAAGCCACTGCTGCCACCACCACCACCACCACCAAGTGCCAGCCTGCTGTGGCCTGCTTGCCCTGAGCTGGGAACACATCTTAGTTTGTTCTGGGAATCATCACCCTTTGGTTTTTGGTTGCTCTGTTTTTCTGGTCCACAACTGTGTCTGATTCACCTGTTCTCACACCTGCTGTCCTTTGGGTTTTACCCTTCCAGAGTTGACACCTACCTCTGGGATTTTTTGGCCATTCCTTGTAGTTTCTGTGGCTCTTTCTTTTCTGTTATGACAGAATTAGTGTCTTGACTCTCCCCCTCATCCATATATAACAAGAAGATTAGAAGCTAACACTATGTTTGCCATGTACTAGGCACTGTCATAAGTGCTTTATATATTAGTTAATTTAATCCTTACAAGGTAGGTGATTATATTCTCATTTTATAGTGGGGTGAACTGAGACATAAGAAAGTTGGATATTTTGCTCAGGACCAGTTAACTTGTGAAAAATAGAGCTAGGATTTGGACCCAGGTAGTCTGGTTTTCAAGCTTACACTCAACCACTGTGCTAAATAGTCTTTCAGTAGAATCCAGGAAAATTATGACTGAGCAGCTCAGGAGTCCCCTTTACCTTCTCATACCCTGCAATTCCAAAGCAGACTTTTACATCAGAGATTTTTATGTCAGAGATAATAACCCCTTGAATAATAATAATGACCCATCCATTTTACCATTCTTCATTGAATGTTTACCATGTAACAAAACTTCAGATAAATTATTGCCATTTAATCCTTACAATAGTCCTCTGAGTAGCTGCTATTATTATGTCTATTTTTATTGATATTGTAACCTTTAAAAGTTTAGATACTGGGCTGGGGTTGTGGCTCAGCGGTAGAGCGCTCGCCTAGCACGTGTGCGGCCCGGGTTCGATCCTCAGCACCACATAAAAATAAAGGCATTGTGTACAACTAAAACAAATAAATATAAAAAAAAAAAACAACGCATTGTGTACAAAAGCAAATAAATAAATATTAAAAAAAAAAAGTTTAGATACTTTGCCCAAAGACACAGCCAGGGTTCAAACTCTTAAGCTTTTCTGTCTGGCATCACAGCTTGTATTCTTTCCATTGTGAGAGTCTACTTTCCCATATTACAGTTATTGTACCTTGACACTATTATTTTTTTTGGGGGGGGGGGTACCGGGGATTGAACTCAGGGGCACTCGACCCCTGGGCCACATCCCCAGCCCTTTTTTGTATTTTATTAGAGACAGGGTTTCACTTAGTTGCTAAGTGCCTCGCCATTGCTGAGGCTGGCTTTGAACTCGCGATCCTCTTGCCTCAGCCTCCCAAGTGCTGGGATTACAGGCATCTGCCACCATGCCCGGCGACACTATTTTTTTTTTGGTACCGGGGATTGAACTCAGGGGCACTCGACCACTGGGCCACATCCCCAGCCCTTTTTTGTATTTTATTTAGAGACAGGGTCTCACTGAGTTGCTAAGCACCTCGCCATTGCTGAGGCTGGCTTTGAACTCGCAATCCTCCTGCCTCAGCCTCCCAAGTGCTGGGATTACAGGCGTGCGCCACCGTGTCCGGCTGACACTATTTTTTAAAAATATTTATTTATTTATTTTACTTGTACACAATGCCTTTTATATTTATGTGGTGCTGAGGGTCGAACCCGGGCCACGCACGTGCCAGGCGAGCGCTCTACCACTGAGCCACATCCCCAGCCCAGGATAATTTTTTTTAAAAAAATATTTTATTAGTTGTTGTTGTACCTTTATTTATTTATTTATTTATTTATTTTTTTTTTTTGTGGTACCGGGGATTGAACTCAGGGGCACTCGTCCACTGGGCCACATCCCCAGCCCTTTTTTATATTTTATTTAGAGACAGGGTCTCACTGAGTTGCTAAGTGCCTTGCCACTGCTGAGGCTGGCTTTGAACTCGCGATTCTCCTGCCTCAGCCTCCCAAAGTGCTGGGATTACAGGCGTGTGCCACCGCGCCCGGCTCCTTTATTTATTTTTATGTGGTGCTGAGAATTGAACTCAGTGTCTCACACATGCTAGGCAAGCACTCTACCTCTGAGCCACAGCCACAGCCCCCAGGATAATTCTTTTTTTTTCTTTTTCTATTTATATATCTTTTGTATTATTTATTATAGTTATAGTATATTATATATTGTATATATTCACTTTTTTTCCCCATTGGATAGATTTATTTTTTTAAATTATTTATTTACTTATTCATAATGCACAAGTATAGTATCTTTTTACATACAACTGCTTGTATACAAAGTATATAAGTACCATTCAGATCTTCAGTCATGCATTTAGGATAATGATATCCATCTCATTCAACCACCTGTTTTTTTTTCCTTCCCTCCCCTCAGGATAATTCTTTTTTTTTTTTTTTTTTTTTTTTTTTTTTTTTTGGTATCGGGGATTGAACTCAGGGGCACTCGACCACTGGGCCACATCCCCAGCCCTTTTTTTTGTATTTTATTAGAGACACGGTCTCACTGAGTTGCTAAGTGCCTCGCCATTGCTGAGGCTGGCTTTGAACTCGCAATCCTCCTGACTCAGCCTCCCAAAGTGCTGGGATTACAGGCGTGCGCCACCACGCCCGGCTAGGATAATTCTTTATTGTGGTGGGCTATCCTGTGCATTCTAGGATGTCTGTCTGTACCTACTAAATGCTAGTAGCACACACATACCAGCATCCATGTGACAACTGAAAATGCCTTCATCATTGACAATTTCCAGATGTTCCTTGGTTGGGGGGCTGCTGTATCAGATGGAGGAAGTGTTCATCTTGTTTTGTATGGACCTCAGCCTGCAGTCATATTATTTTCCCTCCCCTTTAGAATCAGCATCTGAGGTGAACCATGCATGAATGTGACTTGGGATCTTTGCCTGTACTTCTCTACAGGGCTGTGGTGGAGGCTGTGCATCGACTTGACCTTATCCTTTGCAACAAAACTGCTTATCAAGAAGTGTTCAAACCAGAGAACATTAGCCTGAGGAACAAGTAAGCTGGATACTATACCTCCGGTCCTTAATGTTTCCCTGCTTATCTATCAGAATGGCATTTGGGAGTGGTGGCACATGTCTATAATTCCAGTGACCTGGGAGGCTGAGGATTGCATGTTCCAGACCAGCCTGACCAATTTAGTGAGACCCTGTCTCAGAAAACAAGAAGGGCTGGGGATATAGTTCAATGGTAGGGTGCCTACCTCTGGGTTCAATCCCAAATTACCCCTGCCCCGCAAAAAAAAAAAAAAAAAAAAAAGCATTTGTAGGAGTTGGCCATGAAGGCAAAGAGACAAAGAGGGGGTAAGAAGGCAGAGAAAAGCTGGGCGCAGTGGCACATGCCTGTAATCCCAGTGGATCAGGAAGCTGAGACAGGAGGATTGTGAATTCAAAGCCATCCTTGGCAACTTAGAGAGGGCCTAAGCATCTCAGTGAGACCCTGTCTTTAAATAAAATACAAAATAGGGTGGGGATGTGGCTCAGTGGTCAAGTGCCTCTGAGTTCAATCCCTGGTAACCTCCCCTGACCCCCCCCCCCCAACAAAAAAAAAGAAGACAGAGAAAGAGGAGTAAAAGGTGCAGTGGGGGAGTGAAGACTTAAAATTCTTGTTGCTTCCTGCGTCTGTTTTTCGGGGCTCACGTACTACTTTCTGGACTGCTGTTTTTCTGGATCATACTGACTTTGATTATCTCTTGTCAAGCTCCTGCAGGGCTGTCCAGTGTGGCTTGGTCATGGGAGTTGTCAGTGAGGGTATATTGGCACATGCCTCCTTGCCCTCAGTCTTGTGTCCCTCACCGAGGGATGTGTCATCTCTTTCACGTTCCCTTACCCACTCCCAGGCTGCGTGAGCTCTGCGTCAAGCTTATGTTCCTGCATCCAGTGGACTATGGAAGGAAGGCTGAGGAGCTGCTGTGGAGAAAGGTGTACTATGAAGTTATCCAGCTTATCAAGACTAACAAAAAGGTAAAGGGAGGTCCTAGAACTTGGGAAGAAACTTGACTAAAGAGGGGAAGCTAGGAAGAGACAGCTGGGAAGCTGGGCCTAGAGTATGGTTGGAGGTAGTGAAGCCAAGGTAAAGATGGCAGAAAGGAGGGAAGAGTCAGACATAATTCATATTCAAGAAGGAAGGGAGCCTTGTCCCAGATGGGTGACCAGAGAGGTAGATCCAAAGATATAGGGGTTACTTGTGAGTGAGAAGAGATCATGGATGAGGTTCCAGTCAAGAAGATAAATTTGTGGTTGGTGCAGTGGTGCACACCTGTAATCCAAGCAACTCAGAAGACTGAGGCAGGAGTATGGCAAGTTGGAGACCAACTTCAGCAGTGTAAGAAGAACCTATCTCAAAAAATAAAAGGGGCTGGGATGTAGCTCAGTGATAGCGTGCCCCTGGGTTCAATTAAAAAAAAAAAAAAGTTTATTTCCTCAGTGGGATAAGCAGGTTGGAGGAGTGGGGGAGTGGTACTGTGAGCTTATTGTTTAGCCAGCCCCTTCCCTTTCCCAATCTCCAGCACATCCACAGCCGGAGCACCTTGGAATGTGCCTACAGGACACACCTGGTGGCTGGTATTGGCTTCTACCAGCATCTCCTTCTCTATATCCAGTCCCACTACCAGCTTGAACTACAGTGCTGCATTGACTGGACCCACGTCACCGACCCTCTTATAGGTTAGTGAAGCCTGAAAGGTGGACTTGAGGAGAAGGTTCTTGTGCCTCACTTTCTGCCTTCTTGTCCCTTGGACAAGTGACCCAGCCTGGCTTCATGAAACTTAGATTTAACCAAACAGTCTTATGAGTTAGGGTAAAAATGTTAAGGAAGAAGAGAGGCTTGGAATTGTGGACCAATATGGAGGTGGGAGGAGGAACCAGAAACATTTTAGAATAGGTCTGGCACTGGAAGATGATATTAATAATATTTCTTTTCTTCTCCCAGTTGAATTTTGCCAGCACTGTTTCTTTGTCTTTAGAGATTGTTTCCAATGTTTGATGAAAGTATTGAAGTCTTTAGAATGTTGGGAAAATTGTGGAAAATCTTTCAAAACAGTGCAAATCCCTTTTTCACCAGTCAAGGTACTGGTAGCTATAGTTGTTTTACCTTTTCTAGTTGGCAGTTTTCTTTTCAGTTTAGCTACCCTGTAGAGCTCCTTCCCTTGACTGACCTTATTGTATCCCTTTTCCTCCCCTGAAGCCATGTCCCAACCCCCTACCAGGACAGAGATAGAGGTTATGTCCTTGCCACCACATAGCAGCATTCTCTGGTCAGAAGCAGAGCATCTGTGTTTTGTGCATTTTAAAACAATGGGGGCATAGCTCAGTGGTACAGTGCTTGTGTAGCATGCCTGAGGCCTTGGTTTCTGTCCTCAGTACTGTAAAGTAACAACAAAATTATTCCAAGATGGTGTCCATAGGTTTTATCAGATAGCTACATGGACTTCTGAGTCTATATCCTCAAGTTTTTTTTTCAAAAGAGTCAGTTCCCCAAGCCATTTTAGTTTTGTTCTTCATTGATGTTTTTTTCATTCAGCCAACTAAGAGATTTCTACAGAAAACATTTGGAAGGGCTTTTCAGAATAGAAGCTACAAACCCATGAGAGAGGCTGTCAGTTGGAATGGATGAGAGGATGGTCTCTGAAGCCAGACTGTTTTTTGAATCTTGGCTGTGTCACTAACCAGCTGTGTGACTGATTTTCTTCACTGTGAAATGGGAGTATTAACTACTTCATGGAGTTGCATGGGGATTAACTTAATGCTGTAGACACTGAAACCTGTACCTGGCATGTGGGAAAATTGCCACCCAAAGAGCCCAAGCTCTCCGAACTAAAATTACAAGGCTGCTTAGATAAAGGCAGAGGTGAAGGCCCAGGCATATTTGGCCTTGGCCATCACTAATCCTCAGGCCGGGAAAGCTCGCTTTTCTACTCTCTGGGAAGACGCGCCAGTGGCTGCCTTTCATTTATGGGCTTTCATCAGGCAGAAATCAGGAGCATTTGCTTGGGCCTCATTCACATGCCATTCTTCTGGGCAAGTTAGTTTCCCATCTTTACCCAAACCTTTTATCTTAATGTAGATAGCTTCTATAAAAGGTACCCTTGACCTTCCTGATTCTTGAGCCTCATCTCTTCTTCCTTTCTGGAAGGAGCACCCCCAGGGTACTATCCTGGGTTCAGGACCTACCCTCCTCTTCTAGTTCCTTCCTGTCTTGTGAGTGAATCCTGCCTGTGAACCTCTGTATCTACCTGCATCTTAATGAGTGTCTTCTCTGCCTCCAGAAGACATGGTTCCAAGGCCAGCCCTTGAGTTTTCTCCTTTCTCCACTTAGGAGAATGTTTCTGTTTAGGTGGGGGCAGAGGTATGGACTCAGAAATCAGTCTCTCTGTCTTTCAGGATGCAAGAAGCCAGTGTCTGCCTCAGGGAAGGAGATGGATTGGGCACAGATGGCATGCCACCGATGTCTGGTGTACCTGGGGGATTTGTGTAAGAACCTGCACCTTTATTTATTTCCTCTCTTTGGGGCCACAGGAAAGGCCCAGACTACTTCAGTTGTTGGTACCGCCTTTTGCATGAGTGGAGGGCAAAAGAAATGGTTTGGCCTCTGATAACTTCTCCCCTCCAGTCTGTTTACAGTGATCCCTCCTGGGATTCAGAGAGGATCAGTGAATATGGGAAAGGGGGGCTGGGGTTGTGGCTCAGCGGTAGAGTGCTCGCCTAGCACGTGCACAGCCTGGGTTCAATCCTCAGCATCATGTAAAAATAAACGCATTGTGTACGACTAAAAGCAAATAAATAAATAAATATAAAAAAAAAAAGAATATGGGAAAGGTAGAAGGCCTTTGAACTTTGAGAATGTCAAGATGATCAGTAGTGGGTTAGGAAGATTTTAACTTGTTGTCTTTCTTCCTTGATGCTCCTGTTTATCTTCCTTGGCTTCTAGACGAGAAGGAACTTAATTAAGCAGGACCTCAGGGAGTGTTCTCTGCCTGACACATATTTCTGAGAATGGAAAAGTGCTCTCTTGTTTTATGGGCTATGGGTCTCTAGACTTCATAGACAACTATGCCTCATTAGGCTGCTGGTGTGTAGCTGCTGGGCACATTATCTTTTATGGATGAAGGTTCCTTCTGTCCCTGCCTGTAACCCACTCCTGAAGTCATGGGCATTGAGTGCAGAGAGTCAGCTCTTTCATATTAGGCAGACCAGTGTATCCTTAGCAATGTCTTTCCTGTACAATCTGGCAGTTGCATTCTAGGACCAAATATGAGAGGTCTTTGCAAACAAATGCAGCAGCTCCCTTTCATTTGGAAGAGAAAATCAAGAAGATCCTGTTTAGCTGGGTGCAGTGGTGTATGCCTGTAATCTAGCAACTCCAGAGGCTGAGGCAGGAGGATCACAAGTTCAAGGCCAGTATGGGCCTTAGCAAGACCCTGTCTCAAAATAAAAAGGGTTTGCTGAGCGCTGTGGTGCATGCTTGTAATCTAAGTGGCTCGGGAGGCTGACACAGGAGAATTGCAAGTTCAAAGCCAGCCTCAGCAACTGCAAGGCGCTAAGCAACTCAGTGAGACCCTGTCTCTCTCTCTTTTTTTTTTTTTTTTTTTTTTTTTTTTGGTACTGGGGATTGAACTCAAGGGCACTTGACCACTGGGCCACATCTCCAGTCCTTTTTTGTATTTTATTAGAGACAGGGTCTCACTGAGTTGCTAAGTGCCTCGCCATTGCTGAGGCTGGCTTTGAACTCGCGATCCTCCTGCCTCAGCCTCCCAAGTGCTTGGATTACAGGCGTGCGCCACCGCGCCCGGGCTGAGACCCTGTCTCTAAATAAAATACAAAATAGGGCTGGAGATGTGGCTCAGTGGTTGAGTTACCCTGAGTTCAATCCCTGGCACCAAAAAAATAAAATAAAAATAAAAAGGATTGGGGTTGAAGGAAGAGAGAATTGAGCAATTTGCCCATAGTCATGCAGCTTTCAGACTTTGTCTGAGACCCTATAACCTGCCTCCTAGCTCAGGTTCCTTCCTACCAGGTTCTTGTATAGCTTTTCAGAATGGGCTTTCTGTGGGGGAGAGGGTTTCTGAAACATGGAATCATTTCTTTTCCCTTCTTCCTCTCTTTCTTACAGCACGCTATCAGAATGAATTAGCTGGTGTAGACACTGAGCTGCTAGCTGAGAGATTTTACTACCAAGCCCTGTCAGTAGCTCCCCAGATTGGTAAGTGAACCCCCTAGTTGGGCCTCCAAACCAGTATCATTTTTCAAGAGGAAGATAGTACCATTGAGATGGTAGGCATGCTCATTTCTTCCAGGTTTTTGCCACCCTTAGCTCTCTTAATACTTCACCTTCTATGTACATTCTTCACCTTATAAAACACACACTCAGAAGGTGGTAGAAAAGAGAAATGGGAACGTCAGCTAAGGAGGGAGGCAGGAAAGAAGAAGGGGACGATGACTTCCCTATTTATGAAGTCTCTGTAGAAAGAGGAGATCATACTTCCACTGTCCCCACAGGAGATGCAGTGAGAGAAAGGGTAAGATTCCATTGTAGGTAGAGGTGGGGATTTGCATGTGGGATGTAGGAAGGAATTCAGAGCTAAGACACTGAGCTAGGAGAGAGGACTGGGCTCCATGGAGTTCCATCAGCCTCAGAAGAGCCACAGTGGCAGGTGAAGAAGTATGCCTCATTAGTGCAGGTAACCCCTGGCCAACCAGGCAGAAGCAGGCTTCTGGGAAGTAAAAAGAGATCAGTAATCCCCTGGAGGAACAAAGTTAAGCTACTAATCAACTGAGACACCAGAGTTGCCTGCAGACCCACCTGTTTTCCCCATAAGCTCAGCATTGATTGGGCCTGGCAGCTTTGGCTGAATATTGTGGCCTTCGACTGCATGAATTCTCTTTCTTTCTAGGAATGCCCTTCAACCAGCTGGGCACCCTTGCAGGCAGCAAGTACTATAATGTGGAAGCTATGTATTGCTACCTGCGCTGGTGAGTATTTACTACCTCTGCTTTCATGTCTATACCCGCCCCCCTGCTTTGTCTCCTTTTCCTTCTCTCTCTAGCTCCTGGCTAAGATAGATAGGGGGAATAATAGATTAAGGGCAGACCACATGGATTTGTAGACACTAGGACAGCTAAAAGAACTATACACTATCTTATGCAAAATATAGGATTGCTGTCTTCCTGAAGAAGGAAGTAAATTTGCTAGAGTTGATAAAATGTTACCCAAGTGGCCTCTGACAAGAAACTCAGAATTCTAGGTGTTTGGTGTCTTAACACAATGCTATAATATGGAAGGAATAACTTTGCAGCAGGATGGGTCAGTGCTTCCTTGGGTCTGACCCTCAGCTTTTAAAATTAAGAATAAAAAGTTTCAGGGCACCCAAATTTTTTTATTTTTTTTTTGGTACAGGGGATTGAACTCAGGGGCACTTGACCACTGGGCAACATTCCCAGCCCTTTTTTTGTATTTTTATTAGAGACAGGGTCTCACTGAGTTGCTAAGCACCTTGCCATTGCTGAGGCTGGCTTTGAACTCGCGATCCTCCTGCCTCAGCCCAAAATTGTTTAGTCTTGAGTTACTGAGTCATCATAACTAAGTGCCCTTGAGGCTGATAGGTAGCCCAGAATGCCATTGGTTAAATTAGGTGTTATAGTGTGGAATAAATTGCCTGGAAAACTCACTGTTGTCACTTAATCAGGTCTAAAGCCAAATGGTTCTTAGGAGAGGTTATAAAGTGAGTTGGGCTTTAAACAAAGGGGATAGCATGGTTTTCTTAGCTTATGGTCAAACATTAAAGTGTAATATAGTAAATTACCTAATTCTCCCTTCTAATTCCATGTGCTGTAATTGCTGGTTCACAAGGTCAAGGAAATCTGTTCCCTGTATCAACCATGTGTTAGCTCTGGGGGTGTGCCTTCTCCAGATCAGGGCAGCCTGGCCCCCTTCACTATGCTGCTACATCCATTCCTTCTTCAGTCTGATTACCAAGTTTATAACTTTCCATGCGTCTTTCCTATTTCTTGAGTGCTTTCAGAGAATGCCCCCCTTGGTTTTGGCCCCTCATCACACTCATAAGCTTGCTTTAGGGTAAGTCATTTCAAAATAGAGCCAAGCATGTTTGGGAGGTACCCACTGAGAGCCTACTCTACTATGCTAAAACAATTGTATTTCATGCTTTATGAGTTAGGCATTTGGGCAGGGCTTAGTGGGCAACACGTGAATTCTTTGAAATTCACCTGATCTAGACGTCTGAGAAATCTGGAAGATTGGCTCATCTGGACCCCATTCTTCATTTAGTCTCAGGGACTCTCCATGTGGTCTCTTCCTCAAGGTAGATAAGACTTCTTACATAGTGCCTCAATATTCCAACAGTGAACTATGTCCTAAGAGACTTAGAAGTAGGGTCTGCCAGTTTTTCTTTCTTCTTCTTAATAATAATAATTTTTTGGTATTGGGGATTGAACCCAGGGGTACTTTACCACTGAGCTATGTCCCCACCCCAGCTCTTTTACATATATACATTTTTTTTTTAATAAATATTTTTAGTTGTTGATGAACCTTTATTTTATTCACTTATTTATTTGCAGTGCTAGACTCAAACTCAGTGCCTCACACATGCCAGGCAAACACTCTACCACTGAGCCACAACCCCGGCCCCCCAGCTCCTTTTTATTTTTTATTGAGACAAGGTCTTGCTACATCGCCCATGTTGGCCTTGAACTTCAGATCCTCCTCCTGCCTCAGCCTCTCAAGTTGCTGGAATTACAGTCATGTGTCACAGTACCTGGCAGTATCTGCCAGTTTCTTTTTCTCTCTCTTTTTTTATTTAAGAATTTATCATGCCTTCAATTTTATATGCTATTTCTGCTCAACATGGATGCTACATAGTAGAGACTCAAGAGTCTCTGCTAGTTTCTTTTTTATTTTTTTCCAAATATTTATTTATTTGCTTTAGTTATATACAATGCAACACATTTATGTTTACATGGTGCTGAGGATCGAACCGGGGCCGTGCATGTGCTAGGCGAGCGCTCTACCTCTGAGCCACAACCCCAGCCCTCTTTTCTTTTTTTGATACCAGGGATATTAGGGGCACTCAACTACTGAGCCACATTCCAACCCTGTTTTATATTTTATTAAGAGACGGTCTCACTGAGTTGCTAAGTGCCTTACTTTTTGCTGAGGCTGGCTTTGAACTTGTGATCCTTCTGCCTCAGCCTCCTGAGCTGCTGAGATTACAGGTGTGTGCCACCACACCTAACTCTTGCTAGTTTTTTTAGCTTGACTTTAGACACGTTCAGCCTTCTATGTTGTTCTACTTGTCAAAGCTGTTGCATAGTCCTTCCTGCTGTAAGACTGAAGGGGAAGAGATATAAACCCTGTTTCTCAGCAGAAGAAGTATCAAAGAATTATAACTGTCTTTAATTTCCCATCAACGTATATTTCTTCTTCTTTTTTTAAAATATTTATTTATTTACTTTAGTTGTACACAATGCAAGCAATGCATTTATGTTTATGTGGTGCTGAGGATCGAACCCGGCTGTGCACGTACAAGGCGAGTGCTCTGCTGCTGAGCCACAACCCCAGCCCCTCTTCTTTTTATACCTTTTTGTAATTAAAAAGTTGTTTTTAATCTTAATTTTTTTAAAAAAAAATATTTATTTGCTTTAGTTGTACACAATGCGTATTTTTTTTTTTTTTTTTTTTTTTTTGCACCAGGGATTGAACTCAGGGGCACTCGACCACTGGGTCACATCCCCAGCCCAGCCCTTTTTTGTATTTTATTAGAGACAGGGTCTCACTGAGTTGCTAAGTGCCTCGCCGTGGCTGAGGCTGGCTTTGAACTTGTGATTCTCCTGTCTCAGCCTCCCAAGTGCTGGGATTACAGGCGTGCACCACCACGCCCGGCTGACAATGCGTTTTTTATTTTTACGTGGTGCTGAGTATGGAACCCAGGCCGCACACATGCTAGGCGAGCGCTCTACCGCTGAGCCACAACCCCAGCCCTTTATCTTAATTTTTTTTTTTTTTTTTTGGTACCGGGGATTGAACTCAGGGGCACTCGACCACTGGGCCACATCCCCAGCCCTTTTTTGTATTTTAGTAGAGACAGGGTCTCACTGAGTTGCTAAGTGCCTCGCCACGGCTGAGGCTGGCTTTGAACTCGCGATCCTCCTGCCTCAGCCTCCCAAGTGCTGGGATTACAGGCGTGTGCCACCGCGCCCGGCTATCTTAATTTTTAAAATATAATTTCTTTTTGCAGTTCTGGGGGTAGAACCCAGGGTCTCCTACATGCTAGGCATAGGCTTTCCTGAGAGTGATCTGGCTTCTTGATTAGACTTGTGCCTACTTGGCAAATGCTCTACCACTGAGCTATACTTTCAACCCTAAAAGTTGTTTTTAAAAATAAGACAAAAAGACAAAGCTTGTGAGGTAATGCCAAGGTTGTTGGTTTTGTAGTGAGATGGGCTTGGAGCCTCAGCTCTGCCATGAGTCAGCTGTGTGACCTTGAGCAATGTCCTTGTTCTCACAGGCTCCCTTCTCTCTCTCTCTCTCTCTCTCTCTCTCTCTCTCTCTCTCTCTCTCTCTCTCTCTTTTTAAATATTTTTTAGTTGTCAATAGATCTTTTATTTTATTTATTTATATATGGTGCTGAGGATTGAAGCCAGGGCCTAACACATACCAGGCAAGCGCTCTACCACTGGGTCACAACTCCAGTCCTGCTTTCCTCTCTTTTAAGTGTAGACAATATTAGAGTACTCTATGTACCTAACACAGGGGATGATTAGTATGTGTTTGTGTTTGAATGAATATTGGAAGGATTAACTGAAACAATGTGGGTAAATATATTTGCTTGTGGTAAATGCTTGTTAAATGCTGCCTGTTTTAGTTAGAATAATGTATTTCAGTGATTGAACTAAGTTAAGTTCATAATGTAGAATAGGATTAGTTGTCTATTTTCTGGCTATCAAGGAGAGTTAAGATTTCAGTTACTCAGATTCATCTGGAACTTGAGCTGGGCCCAGTGGCTCATATGTATAATCCCAGCAACTTGGGAAGCTGAGGCAGGAGAATTGAAAGTTCAAGCTTAGCCTGAGCAACTTAGTGACATCCTGTCTCAAAATACAAAATAAAAAGTGCTGGGGTAGAGCACTGAGTTCCAGTGCAGGAACAAGAACAACAACAACAACAACATCATATTTGGAAGTTGGTGTAGGTGTACTTTATTGGGTAGCTCGGGGGTCTTTTATCCTGATACAGAAGGTGAGAGCCGGGCACAGTGGTGCATGTCTGTAATCCCAGCACTTGGGAGGCTGAGGCAGGAGGATCACGAGTTCAAAACCACTGCTGAGGCACTTTAGTAACTCAGTGAGACCCTGTCTCTAATAAAATACAAAAAAGGGCTGGGGATGTGGCCCAATGTCTAGTGCCCCTGAGTTCAAACCCCAGTACCAAAAAAAAAAAAGAAGAAGGTGAGGTGGGGGACAGCCTATATTTACTAGTGACATTGTTCCCTAAAGCCCTAGTAGAGTGACATGCCCTTCTCCTCCTCTCCCCTGCTAAGACTTAATAGTTCCCCCTCGTATTTCCTTCAGCATCCAGTCAGAAGTGTCCTTTGAGGGAGCCTATGGGAACCTCAAGCGGCTATATGATAAGGCAGCCAAAATGTACCACCAGCTGAAGAAGTGTGAGGCTCGGAAACTCTCTCCCAGCAAAAAGAGGTGAATGGGGTCTGTGGTAAGATGGGGCCTTTCTGTCATCAGTGTAGCACGGACTTTGGGGCTACTCAACATTTATTCTGGTCTCCTCTTGTTTCAGATGTAAAGATATTAAGAGATTGTTGGTGAACTTTATGTACCTGCAAAGCCTCCTGCAGCCTAAAAGCAGGTGAGTGGAGGAAAATCAAAACAAAAATCACATTGTGTGAGCCCCAGTTATAACTGCTCCTTTATACAGGAGATCTAGAAGGGCTCTGATGGTTGGATTTTGCCCTCCATTGGAAATTCTCTAGCCAGTCAGTCCATCCTTGGCATCCCTCACTCTTTTGCCCATCGTCCTTCTAGCAGCTCACCCTCTCAGACAAAGTAGGTCCTAAATGTTGAAGAAAGAACTGTCACCCACATCCCAGCCCATTTTGTTTTGTTTGCTTTTGTGTTTTTTGTTTGTTTGTGATGCTGGGATGAAACCCAGGGCCTTGTGTGTGTTAGGAAAGTACTTTACCACAGAGCCACACCCATTTTATCTGCTTTGGAGATCAGTCCAGCACTGTCTCCTCTCCCTGGTCTCACCTGTAAGACCCCCTTAGTCTTTCTCTGAGTCTTTATTGCCAATTCCCTCAGCTCCAGCACTGACCTCCCTTGTTACTCTGGCCCTTCCATAGCTCTGTGGACTCCGAGCTGACCTCACTTTGCCAGTCAGTCCTGGAGGACTTCAACCTCTGTCTCTTCTACCTTCCCTCCTCGCCCAACCTCAGCCTGGCCAGTGAGGAGGAGGAGGAGTATGAGAGTGGATATGCTTTTCTCCCGGATTTGCTCCTCTTTCAGATGGTTATCATCTGCCTTATGGGTGTGCACAGCTTGAAGAGAGCAGGTAACCTTCCTCATGATCCTCTTTCCCCTCTGACTGGGATCCTCACTGCCCTGTTTTGCAGCTCCTTATTTGTAAACTTCCTTCACTGTTTGACTGCTTGGATGTGGGAGAAATAAGGGCCAAGGAAACCTAACCTATGCGACCTCCTGTGAATGAGCAAAAGCAACAGTGTGTCCCCTGTGCCCCCTCCCACAAATATGTACACACTTGGCCAGGATGAGGGCCAAAGTATGTAGCTGAGGATACCAGCACAATTCAGACCTTGCTGTTGGGGCCACTCAAGCACTTCTGGAAGCCTTTCTGGCAGAGGTGTATGTAGAGCAAGATTTGAAGGAAGGAGGGGTGGGGCGGGGCTGGACATAAAGCTCTTGGGTAATTGGGAAGAACCTTGAAGCCAGGGATGATGAACTAGAACAAGAAGGTGTGCTTACATGAGGGAGCACAGGGTGAGCTACTCCATTCTAGATTATAAGAAGGATGATGGTCCAGAGACTTGGGAAATCTTTTTTGTACCTTAGTAGAAGCTTTGAAGGGTAGTCAGATCCTTGGATGAGTTGAGAACAGGTAAGATGGGGTTGGAATTGGTGGTGCCTGTTCCTCATCAGGCCCTGGGTCCCTAATGCCTGGCTTTCCTGGCTTCAGGATCCAAGCAGTACAGTGCAGCCATTGCCTTCACCCTGGCCCTCTTCTCCCACCTCGTCAATCATGTCAACATACGGCTGCAGGCTGAGCTAGAAGAGGGCGAAAACCCTGTCCCGGCCTTCCAGAGCGATGGCACAGGTGGGAGAATGGGGGAGGTGGTGACTATGGAACGATTGGTATGGGAATGGGGGAAAAGAAAGGGAGCAGGGTTGGGTGCAGTGGAGCAGACGCAGGAGCTGAGGTAAGAGGATTGGAGTTTGAGGCCAGCCTGAGCAACTTAGCAGAACCCTTGCTAAAAATTAAAAAATAAAAGGTCTAGGAATATAGTTTAGTGGTAGAGCCTTTTTCTAGTATGCGTGAGGCCCTGGGTTCAATTCCTACTATTGCGTAAAAGTGAGGGTTGGGGGGTGGGGGTAATAATCAGTGGGGGAGTGGTAGGTGTTAGATAGAGTGTTTTAGCTTTCAGGCTGTAATTTTTCCTTAGGCTCTATCTGACTTTCCTTTTTCCACAGATGAACCAGAGTCCAAGGAGCCACTGGAGAAAGAGGAACCAGATCCTGAGCCTCCTCCCACTACAGCACCCCAAGCTGGTGAAGGCAGAAAGAGCCGAAAGTTCTCCCGCCTCTCCTGCCTCCGCCGTCGCCGGCATCCACCCAAAGCTGGTGATGACAGCGACCTGAGTGAAGGATTTGAGTCTGACTCAAGCCATGACTCAGCCCGGGCCAGTGAGGGCTCTGACAGTGGGTCAGACAAGAGTCTGGAAGGTGGGGGCACAGCTTTTGATGCGGAGACAGACTCGGAGATGAATAGCCAGGAGTCCCGATCAGACCTGGAAGATATGGAGGATGAGGAGGGGACACGATCCCCAGCTCTGGAGCCCCCTCGGGCCAGATCAGAGGCCCCTGATTCCCTCAATGGCCCTCTGGGCCCCAGTGAAGCTAGCATTGCCAGCAACCTACAAGCTATGTCCACCCAGATGTTCCAGACCAAACGCTGCTTCCGACTGGCCCCAACCTTTAGCAACCTGCTTCTTCAGCCCACCACTGACACTCATTCCTTGACCAGCCGCAGGCCCTGTGTCAATGGGGATGTGGACAAGCCCTCAGAACCAGGTATCTGGGTCACCCTCACCATCCTGCTGTGGCCCACACCTCCATGCCCTAGGCACTCACTTGAGAGAAACCACTCTTCCCCTCTGTGAGTGACTTCTGCTTTCCACCCTCACTGCCTTACTTTTGACTCTCTTCTGACAGTGTAGCCCAGGAGTGTTTTCCTGAGGATTTTTCCTCTTGCTCACTTCCTTACCCATTTCCTGGTCTCATTCATGTCCCATTCCCTCCCACTCCACACTTCCTGGAAGTTTTGGAGCTCTCTTCCCACACAGTTGCAACTGCAGCTTTCTTCCCAGGTGCCACCAAGGGCCCTCTGGACCTCTGGAAACTAGGAAACCTGCCCCCCAACAGGGCAGGTAGGTTGGAGTGACTTCTCCTGAGGATCTTCCCTGCAGAGGGAGTGCCCTTGGCAGCAGAAAGCATTTGTTGAGCCTGCTCTATGCTAACGCTTTAGGCTGGATTGTTCCAGGGTATATTTTCAATTTTCAGAACAATCTTGAAAGTTTTCATCCCTACCCTAAATGCTGGGGATTGAAGCCAAGGCTTTGTGCTTGCTAGGCAGCACTGAACACTGAACTGTCTCCAGTGCTGCCTTTTACCTCCAAACTTTTTTATTTTTTTGCACTATACTGAGGATTGAACCCAGAGGTGCTCTACTACTGAGCTACATCCCCAATCATTTTGAGTGAATGAAAGAAATGCAGAGACTGTTGTTCAGAGAGGTGAAGTGACCTGTTCTAATTTACGAAGTAGAAGAGCTGAGAATTGAGGGTAATTGTTTGGAACATATGCCCCTTGTTTTTCTCGCTCCTTGAAAGCACCCTTCTGACTGTCTGCCCTGTCTTCCACAGCAGAGTAAGCACTTCATAAACATTGGTTGAACAAATAGCTCTAGACCAGTTTTACAAATTAGTTTGAGTCTGAAAGAATTGTATTGGAAGGCAACAAGCCCTTGGTTTAAAAAGCTACCAGTTAGTGGACCTTAAAGAATTGGGCAAGGGGGCTGGGGCTATGGCTCAGCAGTAGAGCCCTCATATACCCTGTGCGAGGCCCTGGGTTCAATCCTCAGCACAACATAAATAAAATAAAGGTATTGTGTCCACCTACAACTTAAAAAAGAAAAAAAAGAATTGGGCAAGGGTCTAACAGTGAATTTGCCACCTCTTTCTCTTTTTTGTTTTTGTTTTTGTAGTAGGGATTGAACCCAGAGGCATTCTTACCACTGTGCTATATATCCATCAGTTTTTTCATTTTTCTGAGTCAGGCTCTCCCTAAGTTGCTTATGGCCTTACTTACTTGCTGAAAACTGGCCTTGAACTTGCAATCCTTTTACCTCAGCCTCCCAACTGTCTGGGATTACAGGCATGCTTCACTGTGCCCAACTTCCCACCTCTTTCATATAAAAATTCCTTAGAAGAACCTAGGTGGCCTGTCCCCGCAACAGAACTGAAGCCTGTTGCTAAGTGCTGTTCGCTGTTTATCCCAGTTCTCTCTCTCCCCAACCCCAGCATCTGAGGAGGGCTCTGAGTCGGAGGGGAGTGAGTCCAGTGGGCGCTCCTGTCGTAATGAGCGCAGCCTACAGGAGAAGCTGCAGGTCCTGACAGCCGAGGGCCTGCTTCCTGCTGTGAAAGTCTTCCTGGACTGGCTGCGGACCAACCCTGACCTCATCATCGTGTGTGCTCAGGTGCTCCCTCCTACCTCTTGTCAGGTCCCAGGCTGTTGGAAGAAGGGATGAGCCAGGAGGTGGGATGGGCTTTGTGCTTTCTACAGGGAAGGAGTAGGCACGATGCTTGCCTCAAAGAGCCTGTGGCCAGGGAACAGCAAGAAAGTTGCTTGTTTGGCTTTAAATTCCCTGTGCTGGGCATAATGCCTCCCATTATGAGTAATCCTGATGAAATGTATGTGTGTGAAGGCCAAACTCAGCAAGTACAGAGCCAGAGAAGGGAGAGACGTTGAGTACAGGATAGCAACAGAAGAGATAGGAACTTGGGACAAAGGTTGAACAGATGTTTAAGGCAGGTGCAGTGGCTCAGGATGTCACAGCAGCAGCCAGTGGTGTCAATTTGCACCATGGGGCTTGGGTGGGTTATGGCTGCTTCTCCTCTCATTCGTATTAGTTTTTCTTTTTGGGGTACTGGCCATTGAACTCAGGGGCGCTTGACCACTGAGCCACATCCCTAGCCCTATTTTGCATTTTATTAGAGACAGAGTCTCACCGAGTTGCTTAGCGCCTTGCTAAATTGCTGAGGCTGGCTTTGAACTCATGATCCTCCTGCCTCTGCCTCCCGAGCCACTGGGATTACAGGCGTGCACCACCACACCCAACCTTTATCAGAGTTTTTATTTCCCCAGGAGTCCACCTGCCCTGCTGTGAAAGATTCTTCCCTGTGGGTCTCCCCCTTCCCTAGATGAGAGTTTTATGCTGGATACAGGCACACCCTGAAGTGTGTGATCATGTCTGAGGACAGGTACTCAGTCATAAGTCATCAAGGAGGTGTAGTGTAGTCAAGGTGGATGGATATACTAGGTCAGATCCCTGGAGAGCTGTCCCAGAATGGGCACATGAAGAGAGGGCCAAAAGAAGTTTCTGCTGGCTGTAGAGAAGTCACCTCTTCCACTATTGAACTTTTCCCACTGTCTAGATCCAGGAAGTCCTTCTTGTCACCTCACTGCCCTCTTTTCATGAAGTACTTACTTCCTTCTTCTCATGAAGTACTTTGCTGGTGAAGAAGTTTATTACGCCCCCAGGGTCCCTTGGGAATAGTTTTGGCCCGCCCCCCTCCATTTTCTAAGTCCTCTACTAGCCCCTTGGCCTCCTTGGTTAATTTTGCTATCAGATCCCACTAGGCCCCTGAACATGAACCCAGATCCCCAAAGCGTGGTGCTCTTGCTCACTGCTCTTCTCCAGCACCGTCCTGGCTGAAGTCTTCCTCTTCCCCCTTTACCCAGAGTTCTCAAAGTTTGTGGAACCGCCTGTCTGTGTTGCTGAATCTACTGCCAGCTGCTGGTGAACTCCAGGAATCTGGTGAGTGAGTCACTGACACTGTCCTTCATTCCCTTTTCCATTGTAGACCCCACTAAGCCCCTCCCCGCTGCCATAGCCAACTCTTGGGATAAGGAGGTTAATGGGACTCACTGCTGAGCCTCCCTAGCACACAGCAGTCATTGTTTGGTCCCGGCTTCTCCAGTTTCCACACAACACTAGCTCACTATGAGCAGGTAGCCTGGTCTGTGAAAGGGTATGTTCCCTGGGGAAGGCAACGGTATGGGCAAGAGCAGAGTGAGGAGCCTGAATTCAGGCTCTGTCACTGCTGTTACATCAATGCCTATGGGTGTTGAGAATTGACTGACTTCCCTCCTACCAGTTGGAAAACTCCACCTGCTCTTACCTCCTGAAGCCATTCCTTGCTCCAGAGCCCCTTCTCTGATTTGCATCCCAGTGTGTTGACCCTTCCATCAGGGAGCCTTGAAGAATTGAACTGTCCTTGTTCTTCTACCTCCCGACTTTGCTTCTCTTACCTTTTGAGCTCTGATATCCTGCCTGAGTGGTCCTTCTGTGGCTGTCTCTTTCCTCCCCTCTGTCCTTGTGGTATGTCCTGTCTTGCCAGCCCCATAATTCCCAAAGGCGAGGGCTGTGTTTCCCTGACTGGCAGTTCCCCAGGGCAGGTGGTCTGATGTGTCCTCCTTCTACCCAGGCCTGGCCTTATGTCCTGAGGTGCAGGATCTTCTGGAAGGTTGTGAATTGCCTGACCTCCCCTCAAGCCTACTGCTCCCGGAGGACATGGCACTTCGCAACCTGCCTCCCCTCCGGGCTGCTCACCGACGCTTTAACTTTGACACGGATCGGCCCCTACTCAGCGCCTTGGAGGAGGTGAGGATTTCCTTTCTCCTGCCACAAGGGTGGTATGTTATGGTCATCATGCAGGGTAGCCATGCTGGGATAGGGGCTGTGGTAGGGGCTGCTGGACACCTCCTCCCAGGGTAGGGTGAGTCCATGCAGCTGCATGGACTTTTCCTTGCCTTGAAGGCACCCTTCTTCAGGTATGTTGCTGGTGGTTTCTCCTATTATAGGACAGCCCCAGAGCAAGTTTGTTTTCTAGGCTTTGAAATCTGGATCAGCTCCGAGCCCTGATTTTTGAGCTTGAGCCCTGGCTTTTGAGCTGGAAGGGTGTGCTGCCCACTTATCCCACTGCTTTCATCCTTGAATCTGTGTAGCCTCATGGGCTATCCGGGGGCAGCAGAGGGGGAAGCCAACCAGATGCCTCCCAGTGCCCTTGCCTTCCCACTGACTGCCTCCCTTCAACCAGAGCAGCTTGACTGTGATCTGTTTTATATTTTAGGGTTCCAGAGAGGGTTTACACTTCAGGGGAAAGAAGGATTTTGCTGACAAAAGAAAGCTGGGAAATATTCATCTATTTTATTCCCCTCATTTTACATGCAAGGAGCTGAGACCTGTGGAGATAGCTGACATTAAACCCAGCTCTCCTTGATTTTGGCTCTGTGCCCTTTCCTGTTTCTTCCAGACCAAGACCCGGTTTTCCCATCCTTTTAAGGGTCTCCCTGCCCTACTTGCTAACTTCTTTTCCGGCAGATAGAGGCTTTGGGCCTCAGTGCTCTTCTTTCTCACCTGTAGACCACCAGCCTTTCCAAAGGACTCTTAGTGCCAAGGTGGCTAGACCAGCAGGGAAGCAGGAGAGAAGGTGGGAAGGAGCAGGAACATCCTGGTGGACAGGGTGGCCTAGAGGGCCCTGCTCCTGTGTTTCCCTACAGTCGGTGGTGCGCATCTGCTGCATCCGCAGTTTCGGTCACTTTGTCGCCCGCCTGCAAGGCAGCATCCTGCAGTTCAACCCAGAGGTCGGCATCTTTGTCAGCATTGCCCAGTCTGAACAGGAAAGCCTGCTGCAGCAGGCCCAGGCCCAGTTCCGCATGGTGAGTCAGGCCTTCCCCTGCCTGTCAGCTCCCTTTGGCCTCACTGAAGAGCCAGGGCAAGAAGCTCAGCCACACTGGTGGGTCTTGCCTGAAGAACATGGTGAGTGGGAAAGCCAGCTGGCCTTTCTGAAGGAGGACTGGGAGGGACTAAGGGATGGAACTAGTACACAGAGTGAGAGGTGCTTTGAGCAGGGGCAGCATGGCTTAGGACCTGTCCCTGGACTGACTTGGGCTTGAGGGCTATCTCTGTTACCTCCTAGTTTGAATTAAGAAAGTCACTGAACCTTGCAAAGTTAGTTTCCTAATCATTTATGTGGGAATAAATGGAATCAACTTTGGGGTTTTGGTGAAGAGGGGATGATAATGCATATTATGTGCCTTGTGCATTGTCTTGTGGGGCAGGTGTATGCTCAGCAGTATTCCCTTCCCTGAAAGAGGCATCAAGACAGAGGAGTAGAGAGCTGGCTACAGTGGTGCATGCCTGTTATCCTAGCTACTGGGGAGGCTGAGGCAGGAGGATGGCATGTTTGAGACCAACCTCAGCAACTGAGCAAGGCCCTAAGCAACTTAGTGAGATCCTATCTCAAAACAAAAAAATAAAAAGGGCTGGGGATGTGGCTCAGTGGTAAAGCACCTCTGGGTTCAATCCCTGGTAAAAACAATAACAACAAAAAACAGAGGGGCTAGGATTGTGGCTCAGCGGTAGAGCGCTCGCCTAGCACGTGCACGGCCCGGGTTTGATCCTCAGCACCACATAAAAATAAACACATTGTGTACAACTAAAGCAAATAAATAAATATTAAAAAAAAAAAAAAAAAAAAAGAATGGAAGGGAGTGGAGATTCTTGGGATCGGGCACCATGTAGAAACCTCTTCTGCCAGTCATGTTCCCATCCATAGGGACCCCAAAGAGTAGGAAGTGGCCTCTGTTACCTCTCTTCCCTTTAGTACTTTATTCTGCAAATATTCATCCAGAGTCTGCTCTGTCAGACATGTCAGTGCTGGAGATACTGGGGTTACAGCAGTGAACAAGACAGTCCTTACTTTTGTGGGGCTGATACTTTGTGAGCAACAATCTGATTTTCACAGTGGGGACTGCACAGCCCTGGGCATGTTGTCCTCTCTGAACTGGGTGGCACTGGTGCATTTGGGGTGTTGGTGTCTGGCACGGGAAGTACAGGCCACGTGTCTCAGCCAGTCTCTGGTTTTCTTCTTTATCCCAAGCCAATCTCCTCCCCCGACGTTCTTCCTCTCCCCACCCACCCCCCACCCCCACCCACTGGCCAGCAACTTCCCTACTATCTCAGAGCCCCTTTCCTGTGGACGTTCTGCTAGGCTGGAAACGGGCCCTGGCTCCCCACAAACTCCCTTTCTTGCCATCTTATAAACAAGCATATTTTGTTAAAAACAAACCTTTTGTATTAAGGCTTTTATTGCAGTTCCATAGGGGAAGACAGGGAGTTACAAAAATAATTGTGGGGAAGTTACACAGCTTCAAAAAATGTTGGAGTTTTCACAGGCGTTTCCTCTGGCCAAAAACTCCCGAAGGCTCCAGAAGATAGGCAGTGGGGGCAAGCAGTACTTGCAAGTCCATCTCATGTGGAATTGGACATCGCAGAACACAGGCCACACTGCCTGCTGCTCTGCCTAGGTCACAGGCTTCCCCACCAATGGGCCTAACCCCAGCAGCAGGAGTGTTATGATGGTCACGTTGCCCTCTCTTGTTCATTAAAAGCTTTTTGGTAGCTGGGCGCGGTGGCGCATGCCTGTAATCCCAGCACTTTGGGAGGCTGAGGATCACGAGTTCAAAGCCAGCCTCAGCATTGGTGAGGCACTTAGCAACTTAGTGAGACCCTGTCTCTAAATAAAATACGAAAAAAAGGTCTGGGGATGAGGCCCAGTGGTTGAGTGCCCCTGAGTTCAATCCCCGGTACAAAAAAAAAAAGCTTTCTGGGTGCAAAGACTGGTTCACATGTGACACCTCATTTAACACTGAGGTAGCCCTGTGAGGTGAGTGCTTGCTTTATATATGAAAAAGAACACAAATGAACCTTCCCAAGATCAACAAGGTGTCCTCTTGTAGAGGTCACCTACCTGAGGCTCTGGAGTTGAACAAACCTGAGTTCTTTTTGTTTGTTTTAGTTTGTGTGTGTATATGTTGCTGGGGATTGAACCTAGGGCCTCTGGCATGCTGGGCAAGTGGTGTACCAGTGAGTGACATCCTTAACCCCAAACTTGAGTTCTTATCCTGGCTGTTCTGTGCCACTCTAGGGACTTAACTTCTTTATAGGCCAAGTGGGCACAAGGAGCCACTGCACATACTCCTTAGGGCCACAGCAGTGTCTGCCTGGTGTAGGGACCCCCTCTGTTGATGGGCTATCTGAAGATAGGTTTTCCCTTTGAGGAACACACAGGCCCCCATCTGTCTGCACTGTTGGACTAGTGATTTTGGAACCCTTAGCTTAATGCAGCCCTCCCCATCCCAGGTCCAATGGATCCCACTCGCCTGCACTGATTCTCTGAGGGAGGAATTACACAAGTGCCCCATCTCCCTCTTTTGGACATGGGGTTCCACAAAGAGTTTTAGCATAGAAGTGAGACTCATGGGCTCCATTTCTGGAGGAAAAGAGGGGGAGTTTGTCTGTAGAGCTCCTTCCCTTTTTGTCTGCTGACAGGCCTGTGAGGAAATAACTCTCCTGGGCTTTTGGTCTTCTGCTTCCACTATGATTACTGTTTAAGTACTTCCCAAATGGTCACTACTAGCATTTGGGGCAGGACTTTTTTTATATGGTGCTGCTGATGGAATCCAGGGCCTCATGTGCGTAGTGAAAGTGCTCTACCACCAGGCTGCATCACCAGCCCTTTATCACTTTTTTATTTTGAGACAGAGGCTCTCTAAGTTGCTTAAACCTGGCCTCAAATTTGCGAACCTCTTGCCTCAACCTTCGGAGCTGAGGTTACAGGGGTGTGCCACCACACACAGCTTAGGACAATTTTCGTTGTGCAGGATTCTGCACAGTACTGTACTAGCCATAATATAATTATTAAAACTGAGAAATTTAGATTGGTGCAATACTATTAGCTATAGACTTTATTCATATTTCACCAGTTTTCCCACTGGTGTCTCTTTTTCCTTCTATAGCCTAATGCAGGATCCCACATATTTGGTTGTTATGTCTCTTTAGTCTCCTCTAATATGATATAGCTCTTAGTCTTTCCTTGTTTTTCACAACCTTGATCCTTTTGAAGAGTACCAGCTGTTTGTTTTAGTTTCCTTCAGTTTGGCTTGTCTGGTGTGGTCTCATGATCAGAACAAGGTTAATAATTTTTTTTTTTTTTTTTTTTTTTTTTTGGTACAGGGGATTGAACTCAGGGGCACTCAACCACTGGGCCACATCCCCAGCCCTTTTTTGTATTTTTATTAGAGACAGGGTCTCACTGAATTGCTAAGTGCCTCGCCATTGCTGAGGCTGGCTTTGAACTTGTGATCCTCCTGCCTCAGCCTCCCAAGTGCTGGGATTACAGGCGTGCGCCACCGCGCCCGGCTTAATAATTTTTTTAACATTTGTTTTCTAGTTGTACACAATACCTTTATTTTATTTATTTATTTTTATGTGATGCTAAGGATTGAACCCAGGGCCTCACACATGCTAGGCAAGCACTCTACCACTGAGCCACAACCCCAGCCCAGAATAAGGTTAATATTTTTTAAAAATATTTATTTATTTGTTTTAGTTGTACACAGTGCTTTTATTTTCATGTGGTGCTGAGGATCAAACCTGGGCCACGTTTGTGCTAGGTGAGCGCTCTACCGCTGAGTCACAACCCCAGCCCAAGGTTAATAGTTTTATGGGGCTGGGGTTGTGGCTCAGTGGTAGAGTGCTTGCTTAGCACATGTGCAGCCCTGGGTTCGATCCTCAGCACCATGTAAAAGTAAATAAATAAAATAAAGGTATTGTGTCCAACTACAACTAAAAAATAAATTTAAAAAAATTTTTAAAACACCACCTTGATGGTCCTACTTGGCTCATCCAGGAGTCTTCAGTGGCTCTCCATGTCTCACAGGACAAAGGCCGCATCCTTCTCCCCTGCTTTTAAACCATATTACAGTATTTGGACTTTATCCAAAAAAAAAAAAGAAAACATCAAAGAACTTTTAGACAGGGCCAAATAGGCATCAGATGGTTTTAAAAGATTGCTGTGGTTGCAGGTAGAGAGAATGGACTGAATTAGACCAGTAAAGAGTTCAAGCTGACAAAAATAGAAATGTTGCTGAGACTGGGGTTTCCCATGCAGGTGGAAGGATTGGTGTGCTAGTTAGTGGGTTCAGTTGACATATCTGGAAAGCTGATAACTTCTGGGCTGAGAGAGGGAAGAGTCAAAGCCAACTCCAGGCTTTTTGACTTAAGCAGATGGAGGGGGGCTTCACTTAGAAACAAGGGAACACTGGCAGAAAAGAAGCAGATGGGGCTGCTTGCTGAACAGGCAGATGGATGTGTGTGGTTAGGTCTGGGCTGAGTCTGCAGGTTTGGAGAACACTGGTAAGTAGCTAGTAGTAGAAGGCCAAGCATGTATGGTTGGTGTCCTCTAGAGGGGATACCCAGCTGAGGAGAGCAAGAAGAGCAGAGATCAGGCCAGGCCCCGAGGCACAGCTAGGTGGTGTCCTGCATCATGACAGCTCTTGCAGGGCTGTCCAGTGTGGCCTGGTCATGGGAGTTGTTAAGTGCACCCAAAGAGTGTTTCCTCTTCCCATTCCTCTCTTCCCCTCCTGTAACAGGTGAGAGAGGCAACTTTACATGAGCTTGTCTCAGACCCCAAGAATGCTTGTTGGTCTTCATGATCTCTGGAGGAGGGAATGTACTCCTCTCTCCTCAAAACTTTTGTTTTCTGGTAGGCACAGGAGGAAGCACGGAGGAACAGGTTAATGAGAGACATGGCTCAGCTCCGGCTTCAGGTAGGAAGTGGGGCCAGGTGCTCCTTCTGCTCTTGGCCTGGCTTTTGCTCAAACCTCATTGGTGGATCTCACTCTAGTTGCAGACCCCTGCTCTGTGCCACTGTCTCCCTCAGCTTCACCTGGATCACCTTTCTTGCATTCCATATGGGTATTCTTATTGCTTAGGGCCTTGCTAAGTTGCTGAGGCTAGCTTTGAACTTGGCGATCCTTCTGCCTCAGCCTCCCAAGCCGCTGGGATTACAGGCGTGCGTTACTACCCTTGGTGTTAATTTAACCTTTCTTTCTGTCCACTTTCCCCTGAAGTCAGTGGTATAGACTCTACTATCCTCTTTAGCAACAGAAGGAGCCACTTATTGCTGCTGCCTGGGTTCTCTTGCTGTCTACTCAGCCCAGGCTGTGGGGCCCAGCAGCTCTGCTCACTCTATCTTCTCTAACTAGCTCGAGGTCTCTCAGCTGGAGGGCAGCCTGCAGCAGCCCAAGGCCCAGTCAGCTATGTCTCCCTACCTCGTCCCTGACACCCAGGCCCTGTGCCACCACCTCCCTGTCATCCGCCAGCTGGCCACCAGTGGCCGTTTCATCGTCATCATCCCAAGGACAGGTAAGCATTTTGGGGAGGTAGGATGAAAGATATAGAGTGTGCCTGAAACAGACTGAGAATGCCTTATTTGGGATAATTGACCTTTGGGGCTAGAGGAGAACCAGGCAGTTTATACAGTGACCTTGGTCAAGTCTTGCTATATCTCTGAACCCCAATCACTTCATCTGCAAGATGGCCTTAATAATCTCCATTAAATGCTGTCTCACAAGATACTGGAATAAGCCACTGAAAAAAAATCTAAATGCAAGCACTTGGTAAATTGCTGGCAGAAGGTCATGTTTTCAAAGAAATTTAGGAGCCTTGTGGGGTGCCATGGTCCCTTGTCCTCCTACAGTATGTGCAGGTGTATATGCAAATACTTCCCACAGAGCTTGTGCCTGCAGTTTGAGCTCATCTGTTTTGTCTCTCCCTACCCCCACCCTGTCCTCCAGTGATCGATGGCCTGGATTTACTGAAGAAGGAACACCCCGGAGCCCGGGATGGGATCCGGTACCTGGAGGCAGAATTTAAAAAAGGAAACAGGTGAGAACAGCTTGTCCAGAGTGGAGTGGGGCCCTGGCCCACAGTGGGGACAGCACATGCTTATGGGCTGCTTGCTTCATGGTCTGCATGCTGCCTAGAGAGTGACATGAAAGAGACTGTTGGAAGTCCAAGTCTCAGCTGCTGAAACAGAGGGCGATTCGGGAGTCAAGAGGCCCGGGGGTAGCACTGAGCTGCTGTCCTTTCACCTCTAGGGCAAACCTGTCGTCAGCAGCACTGGTGAGAGGGGAGCAGTCACCACCCCAGCTCTAGGCTCTGGGCTCCTTTGCATGGAACTCTCCTGCTTGGAATCAGGGACCAGGTTTCCAGGGTGGAAATGTGTCTTTCATCAGGGCCACCCCAGGGCCTCCCACTTCCCCACTCTCCACTTAGCCGAGGCTGGAGGCTGAAGATGGCCAGTCAGTGAGGAGCAGATGGCAGCATGTGCAGGTTTCCAATCCAGTCCAGGCTGCCCTTCTGGCCTTTGGGGCTGGAGAACTAGGAGGGGGTACAGAGCTGCCCTCCCCTGCATCTACCTCACGTGGCTAGGAGCCGCGTGGTGCCTACTTATATGGACCTTGTCTCCAGAAGCCCTGACTTGAAAGGCTTCTGCTGCTTCTGCCCTCCTGGCTCCTCCCCGAGAGGAACCAGAGAATAGATGTTATCAGAGGAAAGCGAGCTGGGCCTGGCGACCAGGAAGCCACTTTGAAACAACTTTCTAAAAGAGCCTGATGGGAGCGATGCCACCAGCCCAGCCCTCCCCCTCTGGCAAAACCGGGACCCCAGGGCTATAATAGTTTGCTTTGTATAAAGTGCCCTCCCTATCTCCTAACCCTGCCATTCCGTCTCTCTTGCAGGTACATTCGCTGCCAGAAAGAGGTGGGGAAGAGTTTTGAGCGGCATAAGTTGAAGAGGCAGGATGCAGATGCCTGGTAAAATTTTAGCCCTTACCGCTAGAGCCTCCTTCAGGAACTGGCCTTGCTCCTCCATGAATGTGGGAGTGGGACAGGAAAGTCCTGAGGCTCCACACTCACAACCTGCCAGGGGCCTCATGCAGTTTTTGTTTTTGTTTTTTTTGGTACCAGGGATTGAATTCAGGGGCACTCAACCACTGGGCCACATCTCCAGCCTTTTTTTCTATTTTATTACAGACAGGGTCTCACTGAGTTGCTAAGTGCCTCGCTATTGCTGAGGCTGGCTTTGAATTCGTGATCCTCCTGCCTCAGCCTCCCAAGTGCTGGGATTACAAGCGTGTGCCACCATGCCTGGCATGCAGTTCTTGACTTGGAAAGAGTATGGAGTTGCTCCAGCCCCGGAGCCTTCCTCCCTCAGTGGATGGGATCAGCCTCAAGCTGGAGATGCTTGCTTGGGCTTGCCACTCTCACTCAGTGGGCGCATCTCTGCCTGTGTCTTCTAGCACATCTTCCAGAGCCAGCTTTTAGGACCCACTGCCTCTGGCTGCCTGGTTTCTCTTGCTATTTCCTGGTGTCCTCCCAGTTCTTAGCTTCCCCCGGCCCCTGGAGATCCTTGTGTTTGGGTTATACTGATGCTGGATCTTAGCCCATCTTTTGCTCTCCCCACTAGGACTCTCTATAAGATCCTGGACAGCTGCAAACAACTGACTCTAGCCCAGGGGGCAGGGGAAGAGGACCCAAGTGGCATGGTGACCATTGTTACAGGCCTTCCACTGGATAACCCCAGCGCACTCTCAGGGCCCATGCAGGTGGGTCACCAGTGAGGTGGGGACAGGGTGGACTGTGGGAAAGCAGAACTGAATGGCATCTGTCCTCAATCTTTTAGGCAGATGTCCCTTCTCCTCCAACACACCTTCACCAGACCCCCAGCAGCTGTCCCACAGTTCAGGAGGTCAGGCCCTCTCCCATCTTTCCTTCCCTCATTCTACAGGCAGCCCTGCAGGCCGCTGCCCATGCCAGCGTGGACATCAAGAACGTTCTGGACTTCTACAAGCAGTGGAAGGAGATTGGTTGAGGCTGACCCTGAGGCCCTGCAGTGGGGCTGACACCAGATCTCTCCTGCTCTCCCTGGCAGCCGGGACCACCACCTGCAGCCACCCCACCAAATGTAGACTCACGCGCACACACACAGGAAGGAAGCCCAGCTGTGCAGAGCTGCAGGGAGGGCCCAGGAGCCAGCTGGGAGGGTGGGGTCCCTTGTTGCCAAGATGATGTCAGGAAAGTGAGGAAAGTTCTTGGAGCAGGAGAGGCCTGGGCTGGGCTCCTCACCAGCCTTCCTGTCTTGACCCTCCTGCTGTCCCATGGGCAGGTGGCAGGCGGCAGGCATAGGTGTCTGCGTTTATTGGAGTTGTTCCTGGACCTCTTGAGGGGAGGGGACAGCAGAAGGGGCCCTTCATTCTACCGAAGGTGCAGGTGGTGGGGGCCATGAGTGTGGACCCTCTAGGCCCTGGGGGAAGAGTTGAGTAATACAGGCATCTGGGTGGTTCTTTGCAGACCCTTTCCCTCCTCAAGGACCACCCATCTGCCTTTCATCTCCCTTTGTGGGGCAGGACTGTTCTGAAGCCAGTTGTGGGGCTCTATGAAAGCAGAGCCTGGAGCAGCCTGCGCTATGTAGCAGGGATGGGGTTTGTGTCCTCCCCCCTGCTGCAGGAGCCACACACCCAGTTGCCCCACTTCTGCTTTCTGTTGGCCTCTGTCTAGCTTCCAGGGCAGGGGCAGTTCCACATGGGGCTGCAGGCAGTCTGGTCTGTACCAGCGTTGCTTCCTGTGCCACCAGCCCACAGTTGCTGTGCTTTGTGCTCTTGGCTGCTGTGCTGGGGCAGAGTGGAGTGCAGGCTGAGGCCACCCCCTTACTATCCAAGGGAGGGCTAAAGACAAGGGGCCAGTATTCAGTGGGCTGTAGAAAGGAGAGGCCTGTGGAAGCCATCAGCCAGGAGAACTGTCCTGATGGGCTTCCCTCCTTCTCCAGGATTAAAGTTCTGGTGGGCTGAGCATGAGCTGGCTTTTGGAGTGTCCAAGTGACCATGTTGGAGCATAGATCATGAATAGCTCAGGGCAGTGAATGTCGCACCAAGAGCAGGCCTAGGAGTGGGAGGCTTTGGCCCAGATGCTTCAGCCCTCCCCTCAGGCTGCAAGTAGAGTAGGGCTGGGGGCTGGGGAGGAGGGTCTCAGTTCTGCCCCCCCAGCCCAGCCCACCTAGTGCTGGCCTAGCTTCCCAGACTGCTGAGAGGAGAGCTGGCTTCTAGCAGCCACCTCTAAGAGCATGTCTGGAAACCTGGGGGGAACAGTCACCCCCACCCCCAGTTCCTGACAGAGACTGAGAATAAAGCATCACTTAATAAAGACCCCCAAGCCCATGCCTGTCTGCCAGAGTCTCACTTTGGAGCTGGGGTGTTAGAGATGCTTCTGGAATGCACCTCAGGAAGCCTCAGGTGGACTGAATGAAGTCCCTGGAGATGGTGTTATGATTTGTCATTCTTTGACCTCATGGACCACAGTGGTTTGAAGAAACCCAAGGGTGATAGGCCCAAACAATAATTTTGCTACAGCCGTGCTTCCTGGGTTGGTTTGCTGTCCCAAGGGAGGGGAGGAGGGGAGCCTTGAAACCAGCCTCAGTGCCTGTCCTGCAAGGGTCAGCACCCAAGTGACCCTTGTGTTTGGGGGTAAATAAGCTTGGGACATCCATGCCTTGTGGTTGAAGTGCCTTCCCCAAAGTCAGTTTGCTCTGAGCACTTTCCAGACATCAGGTGCTGAGAGGCTGGAGAGTGTGGTTAGAGTTTCTGAAATGAAGTCAAAATCTTATGGGTTTGGAGCCAAGCACAGTGGCACACACCTATAATCCCAGCAACGCTCAGGAGGTTGAGGTAGGACTGCAAATTCAAAACCAGCCTCAGCAGTTTAGCAAGACCCTATCTCAAAAAAATGGGGGGGGGGGTCAGTTGTTAAGCACCCCTGGGTTCAACCCTGCTACCAAAAAAAAAAAAAAAAAAAAAAAGCACCTAGTGATTTGGATCCCTTTTTAGGGCCTGAGACTAAACCGGCCATACTCCTTGAACAACTTGGAACCAGGGTGTACTGATCCGAGGGGATTAGAGTCCACACCACCAGGGCCTGTCCTAGCTTGGCCCTACCCTGTTCCAGCCAGTCTACACAGCAAGGCGGGTCATGCTGGAGGGGCCACTGTTTGCAGGAGGCTGAGTGAGCTGCCTGCTAATAGGGCTGGGCCACCCTGTGCTGCTCCCTAGAGGCTGGACAAGGCTGGGATTGTTCCCTGGCTCCCCCTTGTCTCCCCACTCTCCGCCCAGGCCTGGCCCGCCTCCCCAGCCACTCTTCTCCCTGTCAGCCTGGCTGGCAGGAGCCTGGGACTCCGCCTGAGGAGCCCTGGGTTGCAGAGCCACCAGCTGAGGAGCAGCCCTGCAGCTCTGGGTAAGGAAGCTCAAGACCTGGGGCCCTGGCATCTCCCCTTCTAGGTTCTAGGTAATCTCTTCTAGGTTAGTGTCTGCCCCAACCCTTCATTTCTCTTGCAGCTGTACACACCCCACTGTATCCCAGAGATCTCTAGACCCTGCATCATCTCACCTTCCTCATGACACCCTCGGGGAGCCCTTTCTGTTCATGTGAGGTACAGAGACTAGGCACCCTTGTTTCCAGCCAGGTCTTCAGCACCCAGTTCCCTCAGGACCCAAACTGTTGTATGACAGAAGTGGAGGCCTGAGTGAGGTCCGAAGCGCGCAGCACAGACTTGGCAGGAAGAGGGGTGGGGCTGACCATGGAGTTGCTGGAAAGTTTTGGCCTGGGGAAGGCAGGGAGTGTCCTCTCCCTCCTCTTGGGCAGCCCGCCCACCTCGCAGGCCCATCCCCTTTGCTGGTGCCAAGGAATGCACGGGGAGAGGCAGCCTGAGAGGCGGGTGGGGCAGCAGAGCTGCAGCCACCGGAGGCACTGCACAGGTCTGGGTTGAGGGGCATGGGGCTCAGGAGGGGCAGGGACCCTGAGTATCCCCTGGGGCACCAGTGTAGTCCCCAGAGAAGAGCCAGGATCCTCCTAATTCCTTGCCCACTGGATGGCATCCTTCTTCCCTGGAATTTTCCCCAAGGGCAAGTTTCAGTGCTTTACCAGGCACTGAGGGCTTTCTGCTGGAGTGGGGGCACTTACACCTTCCTCTGGCCTCCAGGTGTCAGGGTCCTTCCTGAGGCAAAGACAGGAATAGGGGGCTCACTCCAGGGGATGTGGTTGACACAGGCCTGCCTTGCAGCAGGGACCCTCTGCTCCAGGGGGAGGCTGACAGCCTCTCCCAGTGGGAAGTGAATTCCCCAAGGGTGACAAAGGCAGGGGTCTGTGATAGACTCACTGCGGGAGCTGGGCCAGCCTACCCTGGCCTGAAGGAAGCAGCCCAGTGGCCAGCAGCCACCCACGCATGCATCCCATCCTGGGCTGAGTAACAAGGTCTAGCCTGAACCTGGGTGAAAAGCAGCCTGCGGATGGGGCTGATCTCTGACGTTCCCCCACTCTATCTCCAGGTCAACGTGGAGGTGCCAGGCCATCATGCTCAGCCTCAAGCTGCCCCAACTCCTTCGAGTCCACCAGGTTCCCCGGGTGAGGGCTTCACTTACCAACCCTCACTCCCCAGAGGACTATGGGGCAAAGGTTCTTCTTTTAGCTATGAGAAAATTCCCCCTGCAAGCTAATTCTTGTCCTTCCTATTCCACTCTGAGGCTCAGGCAGTTCTCTGAGAAACAAGTGTGTGGCGGCTCCCTAGAGCCCACAATGTGCTGCCCCCATTCAGACTCCTCCAGACTGTGTCCTCTTCAATCCTATCTTGTCCCCTTACTCTGGCTCTTCTGTTTCTCATCTGTTCTGTGGGTGTTGGGACCATGTACATGGTAAGATGGGGATCAGATTTAGTTTGTCTTTGGGGACCCTGTGACATCCAGCGCATCTTCTTCACCTTGCTTCCAGAGGTCTTTCACAGATGGAAAGGGGCAGGGCACAGTGACTGCCTCCTTTCTCCCTCCCACCACTACCCCAGGTGTTCTGGGAAGATGGCATCATGTCGGGCTACCGGCGCCCCACGAGTTCTGCCTTGGACTGTGTCCTCAGCTCCTTCCAGATGACCAACGAGACGGTCAACATCTGGACCCATTTCCTGCCCACCTGGTGAGGGGGCGTTCTGCTTGAGGGCGCAGCTTTTGGCCCAGAGGGAGTGCTAGGTCGACAGGGACCTTGCAGTGGCGGGGATCCGTGGCGGCCTGAGCAATTGCCCTCCCGCCGCAGGTACTTCCTGTGGCGCCTCCTAGCGCTGGTTGAGGGCCCCGGCTTCCAAGCGGAGCCCTACGACTGGCCCTTGCTCATCTTCCTACTGCCTGCCTGCCTCTATCCCTTCGCGTCCTGTTGCGCACACACCTTCAGCTCCATGTCGCCCCGCGCGCGTCACATCTGCTACTTCCTGGACTACGGCGCGCTCAGCCTCTACAGCCTGGGTGAGCCGGTGGCGGGGTGGGGGCGGGGGGACGGTGCTGGGCCGGGTGGGGACCTTGGGTAGGACCGGGTGCCCTCAGGCCTCAGCTCTCTCCTGCGCCGCCTCACCGTAGGCTGCGCCTTCCCCTATGCTGCCTACTCCATGCCGGCCTCCTGGCTGCACGGCCGCCTGCACCAGCTCTTCGTGCCCGCCGCCGCATTCAACTCCTTCCTGTGCACTGGCCTCTCCTGTTATTCCCGGTGGGTGCTCAGGTGCCGCCAGTTGGGGAGGGAAGGCAAAACAAGGCCGAGCGGCAGGAGAGGAGATAGTTATGGAGGCCATACTGTCAGCCCTTGCGTGCTAGCACCATGCCCAGCTGTCTGCTAATTTCCACAGCCACTTAAGAGGCGCGTGTCCTTAGCCCCATTTTACAGATGTGGCCATTTACATAGGGAGTCATGTGACCTAAGGGCTTTCTTAGCCACTAAGTTTCATTGACACCCATTTTGGTTCAAGTTCCCCTTGCCCTTCTTGACCCCTTCTGGAGCCAGAAATGGTGACCAGCCTGTCCATGTCTCCCAGGTTCCCAGAACTAGAAAGTCCTGGGTTCAGTAAGGCCCTCCGCACAGCTGCCTTCGCGTATCCCTTCCTGTTCGACAACCTTCCACTCTTCTACAGGGTAAGGCTGCTGGGCCCATCCCTGTTTTCCCATCCTGACCTTGTGATGCTCCCTCAGCCCTCTTCCTGCTCTCCAGGCCCAGCACAATGGTGGCCACCCAGCACCCTTACCAGATCCCAGACACATTTTGGTCTCCACTCCCAGAGACCCTCTCCACCAGCCATGCTTTTCCTTTGCCAGCTGGGGCTATGCTGGGGCAGGGGTCACAACTGTGGACAGGAGGCACTGAGCACCAGCCATGGCTACCACCTCCTCTGTGCATTGCTCACTGGCTTCCTCTTCGCCTCCCACCTGCCAGAGCGGCTGGCGCCTGGACGCTTTGACTATATTGGTGAGAATATGTCTGGCCTGACCCTGGAAGGGGCGAGAGATAATTTCCCAGGGCATAGAGTGAACTGGGTAAATAGATCTCACAGCCTAAGGGTGGAAGCAAATGATAGGAAGGACACACTGTCTTCTTCCTTGGGCCCTTCCTCAGTAACAGCAAAACTAGTAACACTATGCTAGGGGCTTTATGCAAATCAGCTCAGTCACCCCTTCTAACAATTCTGGGAGTCAGGGTTTCTTAGTCCCAATTTATAGGGGAGTAGGAGGACAGGCTGACTTGCCCTGGGTTACAGAGTAAGTGAACCTTGGGAATGGGTATGTGCCCTGACCTGCTCACCCTCCCTCCAGGCCACAGCCACCAGCTATTCCACATCTGTGCAGTGCTGGGCACCCACTTCCAGCTGGAGGCGGTACTAGCTGATATGGCATCACGCAGAAACATGGCTGGCCACCCAGGAACCCCCGCTGGGCCTGCAGGGCACAGTGGCCACACTGGGCCTCGCAGTGGCTGGGAACCTGTTCATCATTGCTGCCTTCACAGCCTTCCTGCTTCGGGCTCCTGGGACCTGCCCCCTGCTGCAGGGTGGCCCACCAGAGGGGGGAACTCAGGCTAAGCAACAATGAGATTCATCCCTTGGCCTGGAGGGAGGCAGAGCCCAGAACCCAGTGCTGCTGTGGAGCCCAGACCCAGGCCTAATAAGTTGGGGGCACACCTGAGCCTGGAACGAAGAGTAGCTGAGGAGAGAGGACAGGGGAAAGGAGGGACAGGTTGGGGGAACTGGCAGAGAGTGAGAGGGACGACAGTGAGGGGGCTCTTGGAGGGAGTGGGGCAAGTGCCGAGGGTCTGAGGGGAAAAAAGGGGAGATGAATATGTCCAGGTTGGAGTTGCCCCAGGGCCCTGTTGGAGGCTGAAGCAGGGAGTGTCAGGCCCTTTCATCTGGCCCCATTTCTGGTGCTCCTAGAAGTCTCTGCTCAGCCCAGGGAAGAACTGACATGACTAACCTAGGCCTATCCTGAATGCTTGTTAATCAGCAAAGGGCTACATTTGTTCCCCACCCCGCAAAACAAGGTAACACCCTTTTTACCAGCAGCTTTTTGCCTATAGAGATGAGTCTGTCTGCTCTGGTCACAACTGTATACTCAAGATGTCCAGGCCTTCAGGTGCTGGTCCGTTTGCATGTGTTATGGCTGATACAGTGGACTGATATGAGAGGGGGTGCTGGGCTAGAGCTGGGAAACCTAGTTAGATTTTAGGAAACTACCTTCAATGCTTTCTGGAACAAAGCAGCTACGATAAATAAATAAGACTTAGGACACACTTTCTGGGACTGAAGGTGAAACTTTCTCTCCACTCCATCCACCAAGCCCCTCCCGCCACAGACTGGACAGACTCATAGCCCACCAATTCCTCCTCTGGACTTTATTTTGGACCAGCTGGGATGCCCACACTCATAGGGCAGAAAGATCAGGGGGAGGGGGAAGTCCTGGAGCAGAGCCATAGCAGGGGCTGCCACAGCCAACGGGAGATGCCCTAGGCTGTGGTACCGTAGAAGCGCTGATAGGCGTCCTGGAAGCCGATGTGATCAGCCAGCTCGTCACAGTTTGGGTTGAGTTCACACACCTCCCTCTGGGGCTCCAGGGGATCCGGGTAGGGAGCTGGGGCTCTGAGAAGTCCCACACAGAGGCATCATTCCTCATGCAATATGCCCACCCCCTCTTCCAACTGCACGTAGGGTTCCAGAGTACTTACCAAGAGGGATCTCCCTGTCCTGTACCTATTAAAGGCCACTCCCTACCATGACTCCTCCCCAGCACATCCATAGATGCTCAGCATCTCCTTTTTTCTTACCCCAGCCCAGGGTCCACGAAGCGCCTGGGTCTTTTCACCACATTGCTGCCCTCCTGCTTGGACATGAAGGCTGTGGAGCAAAGGGCAGGGGTCAGGTGGTTCCAGGCTTGGGACAACAAGTAGGGGAGCAGGCTGGCCTTCCTGACAGGCAGGAGTTAGTGGGAGTCAGGGAATGGGACTGAGGGGAACAGGGCAGAGGGGGTGCCAGGAGCCCCTACCAGGCCCATACCTGTACCTTTGCCAGACTCTGCACCATTGGGCTTTGCATCTGCAAAGAAAAGTTTACCCAGTTCACCCCCGCTCACTCCAAGGGCCCTCATCCTCCTTCCCCTACTTCTCTGGTAGCTTGTTCTTCCCGCTTCTCCCTCCGTAAGAACAGTGTGAGCATGCAGAAGGGTGTCCAGACTGTGGAGAAAAGAGGAGAGAGGTGGGGGTACTCACCTGCCTGGCCAGTGAGGCAGAGTGCAGCCAGGGCCAGTAGGGCAAGCAGTGTGAGGGCCCTCATGGTGTCCGTTGGCACTGTCAAGGACTGCTGCTGGGAACCGCACTGGTCTGCCTCTTCCAGACTCCAGCACTCTTTATACCCACCCTAGACTCTTTATACCCACCCTAGAGATGAGGGGGCTACGCCTACATGGTCAGGCAGGACACATGGGAAACTGCCAGGGCTAATTGGGGGTCATCTACCCTGGCTCTGTAGGCCAAACCTCAAAGGATATTGTGGCTGGGAGTGATGAAGGAGGACAGCCACAATCAGAGGCTGTCAGGCTCTTGACATCACCCTTGGCCCCTTCCCTAGGGGGCTGCCCCAGATCCCCAAGCCCTCTCCATTCCGTTGAGACACACAGCCTCAGCTTGAGTCCTGGCTGGGATCTAAGTGGAACCAAGAGAGGAAGGGGGTGCTCAGAAGTCTAAAATAGGTTCCAGAGCTCCAGGTCTCTCATAGCCTATGATTTGCACTGTCTGCCCTAGGGGCAGGAGCCAAATCCTAGGGAGGGAGTGCCATCAATGCCCTTATTCACCCAGCAGACATCAAAGGCAGGCATGGTATGGGGCAACTCAACAGTTAGGGCCTTGCGCTTCAGGAACGGAAGGGGTCAGGGCAGCACAGGTCCAAGAGTCAAAGCCAACAGATATAATAGGACTGGGTATGTGAGGACAGCCTCTCCATTTCTGGGCAGGCCAGGTGGCTAATAAGTTACCGATATGAAGGGGTACAGGACAGGGAGGTGTGGCACTATGGTAGGGACCCCCTTCCCTGTTTCCCTTGCAGGGAGGGCCTGTGAGGAGTATAAAATAGAATTCATCTCTGGGCTCCTGACCCTCTGATTCTCCTCCTATCCATGCAGCCTCCCCTGTGTTAAGAGCCTCAGGGAGGGACCTGCCTCCCTCAGTTCTCCAGGAAGGCCTGTCTTCTGGGGCCAGAATGTCCCAGCCTGAAAAAACCCATCCCACACCTGAGAGCTGGTACTGCCTCCAGTCATCCTAGAGAGGAAAGGAAGGGTGGCCTGGCACCTTCCCCTCTTTGTGACCTGTGTCCTCACTCACATACCCATCAGGGCTCAAGACCATCTGCCCAACCTGACAAATAAACAAAGCACTTGATGAGGTGGGCTGGACAGGATGGAAGCATCTGGATTCTTCTTCTTCTTTTTTTTTTTGGTACCAGGGATTGAACTCAGGGGCACTCGACCACTGGGCCACATCTCCAGCCCTTTTTTTTTTTTTTTTTTTTTTTTTGTGGTACTGAGGATTGAACTCAGGGGCACTCGACCACTGGGTCACATCCCCAGCCCTTTTTTGTATTTTATTAGAGACAGGGTCTCACTGAGTTGCTAAGTGCCTCGCCATTGCTGAGGCTGGCTTTGAACTCGCGATCCTCCTGCCTCAGCCTCCCAAAGTGCTGGGATTACAGGCGTGCGCCACCGCGCCCGGCTTCCAGCCCTTTTTTGTATTTTATTAGAGACAGGGTCTCACTGAGTTGCTAAGTGCCTCGCCATTGCTGAGGCTGGCTTTGAATTTGTGATCCTCCTGCCTCAGCCTCCCAAGTGCTGGGATTACAGGCGTGTGCCACCGTGCCCGGCTTTCGTCTGGATACTTAATGCTACAGCTCCACAGTGCAGAAGAGAGCAGGGGGAAAGATGAAGCTTGGGCAGTTTATGGGGAAATGGGTAAAAGCAGGAGCCACTCTGATGCCTTCCAATCTGTCTCCAGTGCTTCAGAGACAGACCCAATCAAGCCTCTGTACAAGGGGTTAAGGTATGGCCCATACCAGGGAAATAAGCTTTGCCTTCCACCCAAAACCATCCCCCTTCCTCTCTGGTCCTGATGGCCCTGGCTGGAGAAAAGCAAGGTGGAGAAGCAGTGATGAGTCATATTGTCCTGGGGGCCCAGCTATCTTGGAGGCCCCCACCATGGACATTTAACCGAAATATCAAAGAAAAGGATAGGGTGGGATGAAGAGTGACATACCCTTGACAGCTCATCCTAACTTTGGGGGACCCAAGTATCCTACTTTCTGTGAAAATGGGGCTTTGTTACTCTTGGAACATGATGGTTACATACAACTCCCCCATCCAGCCTGGACTGATTAAGCCCTTGACTGAAACTGGAGCTTGGGGGAAAAGTGGCTCTTGGCCCAACAGACACCAGGCAAGGAAGTATCCTCACAGATTACAGTGCAGTGGAGGATGTTTATTTACGGATGTGGGGAGAACATGGCAAGAGACCTTGGGCTGGCCAGCAAGGGGACAATCAGTGGAAATTGAAAACACATTCCCTAAGCGAGCTGGTGGTGGGGTGCGGAGCAGCCTGCAGGAGAGCGCTGGGGGTGGCGTTCTCCTAGAGGAGAAAGAGCCTGGCACCTGACTCCATGCCTGGTCACCATCCTCTAGGTAGAAGAATCTGAAGGTAGTATGTGTGACCCTAGGGGAGCCTCAAAGGCACTGCAGCAGTGGGGCTTGCTCTGGCCTGATCCTCCATCACTGCCTGGGGATTGGCACCATTTCAGCTGTCCTCAAAAGCAGCCCGCCCAGGCCCAGCATGCCGACCACAGCCCTCGACCTTGACTGCCCTCTGCTCTCAGCCACAGTCTCCGCCTCACTCTGGCTCCCTCAGAACGGCCACCAGTTCCCGCTGTTCTCCATGCAGAGCCTGAAATCAGCAGGAGAGAATAGCTATGAGGAAACCAAACCCTTTCTCTTCTGTGCTGAACTCCAGGCCTGGGTGAGTCATCACTGGCCCAGGAAGGCACATTAGGACAAAGATAGGCAGGAAGTCTACCACTCAACAGGTATTGATGGCAGGTTGGGTACCAAGGACACCTGGACTCCCCAGGGCAGAGTCCATTTTCTTTTTCTTTTTTGGTACTGGGAATTTAACCCAGGGGCACTTTACCACTGAATCACATCCCCAGCACTTTTTGTTTTTTTATTTTATTTTTTTAAATAATTTCTTAAGTTTTTTTTTAATTGGTGCTTTTTAAAAATTTTTTTTGACACAGGGTCTTGCTCAGTTGCTAAGGCTGGCCTCAAACTTGAAATTCTCCTGCCTTAGTCTCCCAAGTCACTGGGATTACACATGTGCTTCACATCTGGCTGGAACTGCATTTTGAGCCAATAAGAAACCCCATTTCGCCGGGCGCGGTGGCGCACACCTGTAATCCCAGCACTTTGGGAGGCTGAGGCAGGAGGATCACGAGTTCAAAGCCAGCCTCAGCAATGGTGAGGCACTTAGCAACTCAGTGAGACCTTGTCTCTAAATAAAATACAAAAAAGGTCTGGGGATGTGACTCAGTGGTCGAGTGTCCCTGAGTTCAATCCCTGGTACCACAAAAAAAAAAAAAAGAAAAAAAAAAAAAAAAAAAAAGAAACCCCATTTCATCACTTCAGCCCCACCTGGGGCTGGATCAAGCGCCACCTTGATCACACTCTACCCCTTCCATCCTCAGTCACTTGGGGCCACTTTCAAAAATTAATTTAATCTTCAAAGGACATACACTGTTGCTGGAGAATAAGTTTCACATGTACTGAAGGCTCTAGAATAGTCATTCCAGTGTGCACATTTTTGAAGATACTGTCCATGTTCACAGGGAGAAGTACAATGACCATTTCCTGGTACAAACATCTGCCCTCTCTGGGCCTCAGCAGTCGCAGCAGGGAATACATGCTGCACTTAGACGTTAGCAAGAGCAGGCAGCCCCAGGTCAGGGTAGGCAGGTAACCTATCGGCTGTGATGTGTGAGAAGCCTACTGCACACATCCAAGCAGAGGTGATGAGTGACTACGACCATAGGAAGCCCCTCCTGCTCCCTCTGGGGTCCCTTATGTTGGAAAAGGGAAAGTCAACAACTTGGGAATCTCTGAGGGCCTATCAGAAATGAAAGGGAAAGCAGGCAGGGCCGGATACTTGCCTGCCAGGCCTGCTGCCGAGCCTGGATCTGCAGCTGCATCTCCTCCACCTGCCTGCGCCCAACCAGGATGGCATTGGCCAGCTCTCTGTTCTTGGCCTCCTGTTTCTGCACATGGTGCCGCAGGGTGTCCCGTTGCTGCAGGAAGTAGGGTGCCATGGTGCTGCACAGGTCTTTCTCTGGGATCCCGCTGGGGCGCCTGAAGGGCCACATGGGGCCCAGGGGACAGGGAGCGGGGGACAATGTGTGGGAGGGTTCTACTTCTAAACTCAATCAGTGACATTCCCACCCCAGTCCCAAGTTGGGCTGGCTCCCTAGATCTCTCCCTCTTACCTCCCAAGACCTGTTCCTGATGGGAACACTTGCCCATGCCCCAGGCCCATTGCCACCAGCCTTTCTCACTCAGCCCGTCACTAGCCACACTCCACATTCTCCTCTTTTCCACACATACACACCCCCATCTTCAATACCCCAGGTCTAGAGGTGACTTTCCAGCTTCTGCCTCTGTCCTTGTGAACACATGCCCTGCTTGTACATCACCCTATCAGGCTGTGAGCTGGAGAGATCCGGGTTGTGGCAGGATGAGCCTTCCCAGATGGGGTGGCTCTGGATAGAGGACCCAGACCTTGAAAGCTGGATGATGTGAGAAGATAAGGAGAGAGGGTCTAAGGAGGCAAGATTACATAGGGAGGAGATGCCACTGTAGGTTCTTCTAAAAAGAATTTTTTTTTTTTTTTTTTTTTTTGGTACTTGAGATTGAACCCATGGGTGCTTAAACACTCAGCCACATAACCCAGTCCTTTTTGTTTTGAGATAGGGTCTTGCTAAATTGCTTAAGGGTCTTGCTTAGTTGCTGAAGCTGGCCTTGAACTTGTGGAGCCACTGGGATTATAGGCATGTGCCACAACGCGTGGCTTAAAAATTCATTTCTAGTTGTAAAATTTCATTCTTTTAAGAATTAAGGTCACGAAGCAGGGCGCAGTGGCACACGCCTGTAAACCCAGCACTTGGGAGGCTGAGGCAGGAGGATCATGAGTTCAAAGCCAGCCTCAGCAATGATGAGGCTGGCGGGGCGTGGTGGCGCACACCTGTAATCCCAGCACTTTGGGAGGCTGAGGCAGGAGGATCACAAGTTCAAAGCCAGCCTCAGCAATGGCCAGGCACATAGCAACTTAGTGAGACCCTGTCTCTAAATAAAATACAAAAATAAAAAGGGCAGGGAATGTGGCCCAGTGGTCGAGTGCCCCTGAGTTCAATCCCTGGTGCAAAAAAAAAAAAAAAAAAAAAAGAAGGTCACGGGACTGACGGGACTGGGGTTGTAGCTCAGAGGTAGAGCACTTGCCTGGCATGTGTGAGGTTCTGGGTTCAATCCTCAGCACCACAAAAAAATAAATAAATAAAATAAAGGTATTGTGTCCATCTACAACTAAAAAATATTTAAAAGAAAAAAAGAATTAAGGTCACAAAGCACAAAAATGGTATCTCCTCCCTCTGGCCTGAGGTCCAGTGATGGACAGAAGGTAGTGGAAAGCTGCTGTGGTCTTGACAGCCTCTCTCCACTCTGCACTCAAGGCCTTACTTCTTCATCCTGTTCCTGGCATTCCAGGCTACCAAGCTGCCCCCTGAAATGTCAGTTCCAGAGTGTCACTTGTTCACTGCCAAATTGTTGGCTTCTAAAACAGTATTTAGCATATAGTAGGTGCTCCCTAAATATTTGTTCAATAAACAAATGAATCAAAGCCAATGCCTGGCCAGCCTAACCTATACATGATTCCTAACCTCACTGTTCTGCTTCCTCCCTGTCCCGCCCCACCTCTTCCTCCCACAGGCCCAACAGGTCCTAAAATGATCTCTCAGAGGCCTCTTCAGTCTGACCTCAAACCACTTCCCTCCATGAACCCCTGGATAACATGCACTTGACCTGGGGTTCTCCTCCCAGGAGGGAACCCTGCATTTCAATTGTTTTTGGATATTGTTTGGTGTTTATCCTTTCTACTTGTCCCTGTCAAAGGGTCCTTTCTCAGGGGCTATGAGCCCAGTGTCTCAGATATGAGGTCAGTCTTGGAGTCTCCTACAGGAGGCTGAAGTGATGTCCCTTCTCACCCCCTTTCTCACCAGGCTGGCTCCATGCAGTCTTTGCCTTCTTCCACAATTTTATCCAAGGAATTCAAGACAGCTTCTAGGTTCCCTTCTTTTTTAATTTCTGAAATTTCCTCCTGAAGAGAAAGGAGGAAAGAACTGTAATGATACTAGACAAGCCCATAATAAAAATAAAATAAAATTCTGACTCATTTCTGTTCTTTTTTTCTCTCCCTGTGGTAATGGGGAGTTTGGATCCATTGCTGAGGGGTGCTGTTACCATGCTGGGAGGCTACATCCCCAGTCTTTTTGAGACAGGGTCTTTCTAAGTTGCTGAGGCTGACCTCAAACTTGTGATCCTCCTGCCTCATCCTCCCCAGTTACTGGGATTACAGAAGTGCACCATCATGCCTGGCTAACATGTGACATTTATACTTAAGAAAATAAAATATAATACGGCAAATATTTAGAAAGAACCTGCAGCAAGCGTCTCTCCCTGCCTTCATTTCTGGAGGCTGAAGCACTGCCCTATCTCCACTCTCTCAGCACCTATCCTGATTCCACACATTGTGATGCTAACAGAAACCATCCTGGAGTGACAGCATGGGAGTATGACTCTCTAGAGACACTGTAGTTACTTAAAGACATGAATGGAATCATCCTTTTTTTGGATTCACAGCAGTATTTTGTTTATTAGGTGGCCTCTTCTGTGCAAGGCCTTGGCCCAGAAGCTGAAGATACAAAGATGTGTCCGACACTGTCCTGCCCTTGCTGAGCACACGTGGTCTAGTGAGGCAGACAATATATAAACACATAATTACAATACAGGACAATGAGAGAAAGGGGCATTTAAGATACCCACATTGTTTAGAGGGGAGAGGTGACTGGTACAGTAGCCTGCTGCCCACGGAGGACAGCTCTAGGGGCTGAGAAGACAGAGGGGCAAAGAGTAGGGTCACTGCCCTCAGAGGACCAACAATCCAGAGATAAAAACCTAAGCTAATAGTATCTTCTGGGCCTCTTGTCACTCACCCGGATAGATGCCTCCAACTGAGTTATAAATCTGTCATAGATCCGCTGTGTCATTTCAGGCTGCAACTGGTAGAAGCGTTTATAACAGTCAGTGAATCTCTGGTAGCTGGCAGGAAGAAGAGAAGTCAAAGGTAGAGAGGGTCAAATGCATAGTCAGTCATCAGGCTGCTTGGGCACCTCTGCTTCTCATCATAGGAATCAAGCTTTATCCATTTCATGGCCCTATTGTTAATGACTATAAATGCAAATCTCTTATCAGCAGCTCGTATCACAGGATGCTTCAATTCCACCACCAGTGCCCCATTTGACTTCCCCATTTTTTCTCAGCAGAGTCCTCACTGAGTTCAGGGAGTTACTCCTTAAAGAGACTTATGATGAGCCAGGCTCAAGGGCACAAACTTATTATCCTAGCAACTCAGGAGGCTGAGGCAGGAGGACCACAAATTTGAGGCTAGCCTAGGCAATTCAGTGAGACTCTGACTCAAAAAACAAAAAGGAAACAGGCACAGTGGGACACACCTGTAATCCCAGCTACTAGGGAGACTGAGGCAGGAGGATCACAAGTTTGAGGTTAGTCTGGGAAAGTTAGCAAGACCTTGTCCAAAAAAGGGGGGTTGGGGCTATAGCTCAGTGGTAGTACATCCCTAGGTTCAATCCCCAATACTAGGGGTGCAGGAGAGGGTCATCATAAGCCAGGATCAGTGGTATGTACCTACAGTCCCAGCACTTGGGAGGCTGATGGGGGAGGATCACTTGAGCCCAGGAGTTCAAGACTCATCTGGATACTGGGCACAGTGGTGCACACCTGTAATCCTAGCAGCTCAGGAGACTGAGACAGGAGGATCACAATTTCAAGGTCAGCCTCAGCAACTTAGTGAGGCCCTAAGCAACTTAATGAGACCCTGTCTCAAATATAAACAAAACAAAATAGAAAGGGCTGGGGATGTTGCTCAGTGGTAAAGTGCCTCTGGGTTAAATCACCAGTTTAAAAAAAAAAAAGTGAGCCATGATTCATCTAGCTATGGTTATTTAATCTTACTGTACATAAAATTAGCAAGAAGGTGATTTGTTATAATAGATCACTGCCCTCCGTCACTTTCTAGCAACCTCCCAGGTGAGGCTGATGCTGCTGGTCTAGGGATGATACTTTGAGAATCTCTGGTCATTCCAGTCCCACTGTAGACCAGCTTTAGCAACTTAGTGAGACCCTGTCTCAAAATAAAAAGGGCTGGGGGGCTGGGCGCAGTGGCACACGCCTGTAATCCCAGCACTTGGGAGGCTGAGGCAGTAGGATCACAAGTTCAAAGCCAACCTCAGCAATGGCGAGGCACTTAGCTACTCAGTGAGACACTGTCTCTAATAAAATACAAAAAAGGGCTGGGGATGTGGCCCAGTGGTCGAGTGCCCCTGAGTTCAATCCCTGGTACCAAAAAAAATAAAATAAAAAATAAAAAGGGCTGGGGATGTAGATCAATTGTAAAGTACCCCTGACTTTAATCCCCAGTACTGGGGGGAAATAAAGGAAAACATTTTTTAAAAATTCACGGAACCGGGCGTGGTGGTGCACGCCTGTAATCCCAGCACTTTGGGAGGCTGAGGCAAGAGGATCGCAAGTTCAAAGCCAGCCTCAGCAATGGCGAGGCACTTAGCAACTCAGTGAGACCCTGTCTCTAAATAAAATACAAAAAAAAAAGGGGCTGGGGATGTGACCCAGTGGACGAGTGCCCCTGAGTTCAATCCCTGGTACCACAAAAAAAAATAAATAAATAAAAATAAAAATTCATGGAGGGGCTGGGATGTGGCTCAGTGGTAGGGCGCTCGCCTAGCATGTGCGTGACCTGGGTTCGATCCTCAGCACCACGTAAAAAAATACATGCATTGTGTACAAAATAAATAAATATTTTTTAAAAAAATTCATGGAGTACCTGCTATATGCTGATTACCCAGTAGGTACTGGGAATTGAAAGGGCAAGATGGAGAGATATCAGCAAACACAGAGGCTCACATGACTGGCAAACACCACTGTGGAGAGTGGTTTATGAGCCAGAGTTATGTGGCTTCATTCTTTAAGTTGAGAAGGAGGTGTTGGTCTCTCATGAAGTAATGTTTAAGTGACCTGCAGAATGTGTCTAAGCCAACCAAGAGCACTCAAACACAAGCTTTCACTCAGACTCTACTGTGGGTCAAGATGCTCCTCGATCATGTGGATCAGGCTGGTGGACCACTGGATAAACACGGCACAGGTACCGGCAGCCAGATACAGGGTCTCATCCCTAGTCAGGGAATCACTAGTGGGCCTACCTGTCTCACAGCTTGCTAGGCCTCCCTACCCAAGTCCCACGCACAGTTTTGGAAATAGGTAGTGAGAAAGAGCAATATCATGCTAAAGCAAGCTCAGAGTAGCTTACATGAGAACTCTGTGCCTCAGCAACTTACCAAGGCCCTAAGCAACTCAGCAAGACCCTGTCTTTAAATAAAATACATAAAAGAGCTGGTGGGGCTGGAGCTATAGCTCAGTGGTACAGCACTTGCCCAGCACATGTGAGGCACTGGGTTGGATCCTCAGCAACATGTAAAAAATAAGTAAAAAATAAATAAAATAAAGGTATTGTGTCCATCACAACTAAAAATTATTTAAAAATAAAAAAAAAAAAGATGGGGCTGCGGTTGTGGCTCAGCGGTAGAGCACTCACCTAGCACATGCAGGGCACTGGATTCAAGCCTCAGCACCACATAAAAATAAAATAAAGGTATTGCATCCAACTACAACTAAAACAAAATATTAAAAAAAAAAAAAAAAAAAAGAGCTGAGGATGTGCCTCAATGGTTAAGCAACCCTGGGTTCAGTTACCAGTACCAAACAAAACAAAAACAAATAAAAACAAGGAAACTCACCACCCCCAAAATACTACCTCCTAATCATTCTACTGCACTTTATTTGCTCTTGAGATTATTTATATGTTGTCTGTGTGATGGAAATGCTGTAAAAGATGTACTGCCCATATCTTCCCAACTCTGTATTTGGTAATGCCACATATCAGTAGCTTAGGAAAATTTACACCTTTGAAATTGGCAAACCAGGGCTTACTTTCAGAGAGGTGGCTTAAGCATCTCCCGGCACACTTCTGGGTCATAGGGACAGTCTCTTACCTTTTTAATGGTAAACGTTTCATATTAGTATACCTTGGAGGTTAAGACTGGGTGAAAAGGACAATTCAAACGATAGATGCTGGGCTGGAGTTGTGGCTTAGTGGTAGAGTGCTTACCTAGCATGTGTGAGGCCCTGGGTTTGATTCTCAGCACAGCAAATAAATAAAACAAAGGTCCATTGACAACTAACTAACTAATTAACTAACTAACTAAATAAATAAATAAATAAAGATAGATGCTGGGCATCCTTTCAAACCTCAGGAGAATCCCAGATACCCTGTTTTGTTGCTGGCCCCGCCAGCCACAGAGTCTGTGGTTACAGGGAGGAATGTGGAGAGACACATGATGCTTGGCCAAGCTGGGCTGGAATTGAAACCGGGTAATTGTGGCTGGAACACCAGAAATCCTTTTCCTTCTCCCAGCCCACTCTGGAGGCAAAGGGTCCAAGCTGGGCACATCTCTATTCAGCTTGGGTAGACAAAGCCCAGGGCAAGGGTGAAGCAGACTGCTCACCACTGCTGTTTGCAAACTCTTCTACAGCCTCCTTTATGGTTTAAGAATTAATAAAAGTGGTGCTGGGGCTGGCTCAGTGGTAGAGTGCTCGTCTAGTACGTACAAGGCCCTGGGTTCAATCCCTAGTACCACAAAAATTAATGAAAGTGAAGGATCCCAAAACCATACACATTCTTCAAACATACAAGACAGGAATATATGTTAAATAGGACTATGTGGCTTAACCAAAGAGGAAAGGCAGCCACTCTGGACATCAACGTCCATGAGTACAAGAGGAAACTCTTTCCCTCTTTGAAAGCCAATGCAGACTTGGAAACCATTTGAATGCCCTGTGGATTTACTAAAAAACATACTCAGGGAGAAGCAAAAAGTGATATGTTTTAGAAAACATTCATAACCATTTGTTCCCCAATTGTAAAATGTTATCTTTTCATACAAGCTATAACACCCCTCTGGCTAGGGATGTCCCCTGCAAGGTTGCTGGAATCTCCAAGGTGTCCAGAGTGTTAGATTCACAGCAACACATAGCACACTCCTTCTCAGAATGGGTGACTGAGATTGAGGAAAGGCCTTAGCTACCTGACTGTCTGGACCTTACACTGTCTGCCAAGGGGATGGAAAAGCTCTGGCTTTCTGGCTGCTTGCCGCATTACCACGCCCTGTTACCGGACCTAGGCTAAGCAGGGGGCGTGGCTGTGAGAACCGAAACCACCCTACTGATTGGCTGATGTCCACTATAAAGCATTGTGCACCCCTTCAATAAACGAGTTCCAGCACTGACTGACTGGACTCCCCGGTATGTTCCTGTGTCCTTTGAGGGCGGGGGGAGGGAATTCCTGCGGCCTTCACTTTCCCAATCTAGTCTCTCCGTTGGGGTAGGCCTCTCTGGCCTCTTTTGGTGGACAAAAGAGGTCCATCCCGGGTACAGGGGGCTAAAGACCCCAACCCCTTATAATATCCCGACACCTGACCCTTCCAGCCACCTCTCCCACCCTGGGCCCAAAGTCCAGGGACTGGACTGCTTGGACAAAGGAGTCCTTCCCAGTCCGTCAATGCTCCCCTTAACCTTGTGACAGAACAGGCTCCTGGCCTTGGCTTTCTGGAGGAGACTACTAAGCTATGCTCTGGTAAGTGTGCTGGCTCTGAGGACAGACTGCCTGTTCTTTTGCCTGCGTTCAAATTCTACCTCAACCACTCATCAGTTGAGTGATCTTGAACAACTTATTTACTTCCATAAGCATCAGTTTCCTTCTTGGTCAAATGGGGATAATAACTGCATCTATATTTCACAAAATTACTCTAAGAATTAAATAAGGTAAATGAGGTTACATATATAAAGTCTTTTTTTTTTTTTTTTTTTTAATGGTACTGGGGATTGGAAACAGAGGTGCTTAACCACGTCCCCAACCCTTTTTAATATTTAAAAAAAAAAATTTGGCAGGGAGACACCAAAGACTGAACTCAGGACTCTTGACTACTGAGCCACATTCTCAGCCCTATTTTGTATTTTATGTAGAGACAGGGTCTCACTGAGGTGCTTAGCACCTTGCTGTTGCTAAGGCTGGCTTTGAACTCACGATCCTCCTGTCTCAGCCTCTGGGATTACAGGCATGTGCCACCACACCTAGCCATATAAAGTACTTAGTATAGTGTCTAGCACATTGAATGTTCCACGTTAGCTATAATTATCAGTACTAGTCTGCAAGAACAGGTCACACCACCCCTCAGAGTTATATGTCAGTAACTTGACTTCTCAGAGCTGAGCAGTCTCTTTCCCCTGGAAGGCAGGTGATGTGTAAATGTGTCCTGGTTGCAATTGCAAATGAAGAAACCACCCAAGCAGTAGAAAGAGCTAACTATCTGGATCTGTCCTCACTAAAGAGTAAAGGTTAGGGGCTGGGGTTGTGGCTCAGTGGCAGAGCGCTCACCTAGCACTTGCGCGGCCCAGGTTCGATCCTCAGCACCACGTAAACATAAATGCATTGCATTGTGTACAACTAAAGTAAAAAAAAAAAAAAAAAAAAAAAAAAGAGTAAAGGTTAGCCGGGCGCAGTGGCGCACACCTGTAATCCTAGCACTTGGGAGGCTGAGGCAGGAGGATCACAAGTTCAAAGCCAGCCTCAGCAATGGCAAGGTACTTAGCAATTCAGTGAGACCCTGTCTCTAAATAAAATACAAAAAAGGGCTGGGGATGTGGCCCAGTGGTTGAGTGCCCCTAAGTTCAATCCCTGGTATCAAAAAAAAAAGAAGAAAAAAAAAAAAAAAAAAAGAGTAAAGGTTAAATTGTGCCCCTCTATCTCACACACAAAAAAGGCTTTTATTTTTTATTTTTTTGCATTACTGGGGATTAAATCCAGGGCCTCATGCATACCAGACAAGTGCTCTACCACTGAGTCCAAAATAACAAAAACTGGTCAATAAAAGTAACTTTTATTATTTTAAAAAATGTTTTAGCCGGGAGTGGTGGCGCACGTCTGTAATCCCAGCACTTGGGAGGCTGAGGCAGGATCACAAGTTCAAAGCCAGCCTCAGCAATGGTGAGGCACTTAGCAACTCAGGGGGACCCTGTCTCTAATAAAATACAAAAAAGGGCTGGGGATGTGGCCCAGTGGCCGAGTGCCCCTGGTACCAAAAATAAATAAATAAATAAATAAATAAATAAATAAATAAATAAATAAATATTTTTAGTTGTAGATGGACACAATACCTTTATTTTATTTATTTATTTTTTATGTGGTACTGAGGATGGAATTCAGTGCCTCACACATGCTAGGCAAGTGCTCTACCACTGAGCTACAACTCCAGCTCTGAAAGTAACTTTTAAAAACCATGTTACTAGCTGGGTGCAATGGTACACATCTGTAATCCCAGCAACTCTGGAGGCTGAGGTAGGAGGATCACAAGTCTGAGGCCAGCCTGGGAAACTTTTTTTTTTTTTTTTTTTTTTTGGTACTGGGGATTGAACTCAGGGGCACTCAACCACTGGGTCACATCCCTAGACCTTTTTTTGTATTTTATTTAGAGACAGGGTCTCACTAAGTTGCTATGTGCCTGGCCATTGCTGAGGCTGGCTTTGAACTTGTGATCCTCCTGCCTCAGCCTCCCAAAGTGCTGGGATTACAGGTGTGCACCACCACGCCCCGCCAGCCTGGGAAACTTTTTAAAAATTTTTTTTAATTAGTTTTATTTTATTTTTTACCCAAATGGACCACAACTTTTCATTTCTCTGGTTGTACATAATGTAGAGTCACACCATTAGTGATATCATACCCGTATATAAGGTAATAATGTCCGTCTTGTTCCACCATCTTCCCCCCCTCCCCGTCACACACCCCCTTCCCTCCCCTCCCTCCCCTCTGCTCAATCCAAAGTTCCTCCATTCTTCCCTTGCCCCCTCCCCCCATTATGGATCAGCATCCACTTAACAGAGAAAACATTTGGCCTTTGATTTTTGGGGATTGGCTTACTTTGCTTAGCATGATATTCTCCAATTCCATCTATTTACCTGTAAATGCTATAATTTCATTATTTACTTTAAAGCTGAGTAACATTCCATTGTGTATATATACCACAGTTTCTTTATCCATTCATTTATTGAAAGGCACCTAGGTTGTTTCCACAGTTTAGCTATTGTGAATTGAGCTGCTATAAACATTGACAGCCTGGGAAACTTTGCAAGACCCTTCTCAAAATAAAAAATAAAAGGGACTGGGGATGTAGCTCAGTGGGAGAGCATCCCTGGGTTTAATCCCCAGTACCACAATAAATAAATAAAGATGTAAATAAATAAACACCCCACATTACTGGTCAAATGATCCTTCTGCCTCAGTCTCCCAAGCAGCTGGGACTACAGGCACATACCACTATGCCCAGTGTCACATTCTGAGTTTCAAAATTGACATGACCATACTAAACTAATTTTAAATTATTATTTTCTCATAAACATTACACATTGTCAGAAAACTTCATTGTTTTTGAACTCAATGAGAAAACATTTCAATTACTGCACTAAGAAGAACTAAAAACTCACTATAGGGGGTCAGAGTACAGCTCAGTGCTACAGCACATGCTTAGCATGAATGAGGCCCTGGGTTCAATCCCCAGAACCATAAAACATTTACCTTTGATTTTTTCTTTTTCTGGTGGTGCTGGGGATTAAACCAGGGCCTTGTACACGTGAGGTAAGCACTCTACCAACTGAGCTATATCCCCAGCCCCAGAACCATAAAACAAAAAACAACTCACTGCAAATTATCATAAAGTTTGACTTTTTTTTCTTCTTTTTTTTTTGGTACCGGGGATTGTACTCAGGGGCACTCGACCACTGGGCCACATCCCCAGCCCTTTTTTGTATTTTATTAGAGACAGGGTTTCACTGAGTTGCTAAGTGCCTCGCCATTGCTGAGGCTGGCTTTGAACTTGAGATCCTCCTGCCTCAGCCTCCCAAGTGCTGGGATTACAGGCGTGCGCCACCACGCCCGGCATAAAATTTGACTTTTTTTTTTTTTTTTAATATTTATTTATTTGCTTTAGTTGTACATAATGCAATGTATTTATGTTTATGTCATGCTGGGGATCGAACCCGGGCCGCGCACGTGCTAGGCGAGCGCTCTACCACTGAGACACAACCCCAGCCCAAGTTTGACTTTTATAAAATTAAATTTTGAAATATTTAGGTATAGAATCAAGTCCTCATGGTTCATCAATCTGCTGGTTTACATATGCAGATGAATTGTAAAGGACACTATGGAAAGACAGACTGGGTGCTGACAAATAAACACATTTGGGCAGGATGACAGTGTACACAGTACCAGGGGAGCCAAGGCTTGCCTTTGTCCCTGGTGACACCACCTGCTGCTCAACTTAACATCTGTTTCACAGGTTGCCCACAAGAGGGCAGCAGGTGACTGGCACTCCCTGTTCCCTCCCTCAAAAAAGACTAGGGAGCAGAGACCACTGAGAGCAAGACAGATCTCAGCTGTGTGGCATACAAGTGACAAACACTCATGTTCTTTATCCTCCCCACTCCACCTGCTAACTACAGTTGCCCTGTTCCATTAAATAAATGTTTCTGTTTGGTCTTTTTCTCTCCCCTTTCTCAGTTCTGTGTATACTGGGCAGCCCCAGGACTGAAAAAGGGAGAAAAGACCAGAGAAATGTTTCTTAGTGAAAATAAAAGAAGAATCTCCAGGTCAGGGATTCAAGATGAATAAATATTAAAAAGTTATCTTTTGCTGTGTGCTGTGGTGCATGCCTGTAATCCCAGCAGCTCAGGAGACAGAGGCAGGAGGATCAAAGCCAACCTCAGCAACTTACAGAGGACCTAAGCAACTTAGTAAGACCCTGTTTCAAAATAAAATTTAAAAAAGGGCTGGGGATGTGGCTGAGTGGTTAAGCATTCCTGGATTCAACTGGATTCAATCCCGGTACCACGACCTCCCGCAACAAACAAACAAACAAACAAACAAACAAAAGTTATCTTTTGCTGGGTGCAGTGGCACACATCTATGTTCCCAGCAAGTCATGAGACTGAGGTAAGAGCATAGCAATTTCGAGGCTAGTCTGGGGAACTCTGCAAGACATTGTCTAAAAATAAAATGGCTAGAGTACATGTAGCTCAGTGTTAACAGTTCTTGCCTAGCATGCATGAGGCCCTGGGTTGTATCCCCAGTAACTAACAAACTAACACACACACACACACATTATCTTTTATTTTTATTTATTTGTTTTTTGGTACTTAACCACTGAGCCACATCCCCAGCCCTTTTTATTTTTTTATTTTGAGGTAGGGTCTTACTAAGTAGCTTAGGGCCTCACTGAGTTTCTTAGGCTGCTTTCAAACTTGTGATCCTCCTGCCTTAGCCTCCCAAATTGCTGGGATTAAATGAAGGCACCACTGTGGTGGCGTACACCTGTAACCCCAGTGACTCAGTAGGCAGAGGTGGTAGGGTGAGGCAGAAGGATCACAAATTCAAGGTCAGCCTCTGCAACTTAGTGAGACCCTGTCTCAAAATAAAAAGGGATGGGGATGTAGCTCAGTAATAAACTACCCCTAGGTTCAATCACAATAACAACAACAACAATCTTTTCAGTGATAGAGCACTTGCCTACCATATGTAAGGCCCTGAGTTTGATCCCTGGCACCATGAAAAATAAAATAAAACAAAAATATCTTTTGTGTGTGTGCGTGTGTGGTGCTGGGGATGGAACCCAGGACCTTGCTCATGCTAGGCAAGCCCTTTATCACTGAGCTATACCCCAAGCCCAAAAAATCAATCTTAACTATGTATTTAGGTTATTTGGTCTCTTAGGCTTATTAACTTTTATTGTTTATATGCTGCCATTGGAAACTGCTGGAAAATACAAAATTAAGAATCTGAAATTGGGATACTTTCCCAAAAGAAAAAAACCTTCTGATTTGATCAATATTAGCATGAAGATAAAAAGTACCATCAGGGAGCCCGGCGCAGTGGCGCACGCCTGTAATCCCAGCACTTCGGAGGCTGAGGCAGGAGGATCACGAGTTCAAAGCCAGCCTCAGCAATGGCGAGGTACTCAGCAACTCAGTGAGACCCCGTCTTTAATAAAATACAAAAAAAGGGCTGGGGATGTGGCCCAGTGGTCGAGTGCCCCTGAATTCAATCCCTGGTACAAAAAAAAAAAAAAAAAAAAAAGTACCATCAGGATAATTATATTCATTTGATAAATACTTACCAAGGACATAGCAAGCCAAGCATGGTGGTACAAATACAAAGATGACAAAGTATGATCCCTGCCCTCAAAGAGGGTATAGATCAGCTTTCAGGGAAATGAACATGGCCTGGCAGGTGGGTACAGGAAGAGCTCCTGAGAAAGAAGCAAGAACTGACCAGAGAACAGGAAAGGAACAGCAGGTAATAAGGCCCAGGCAGTGTGGCTGAAGGGTGGTATGTGTGCACATATGTGCATGTACATGAAGATGCAGAAATCTTAAAAATGTTTACTGAGTGGGTTGGGATTGTGGCTCAGCGGTAGAGTGCTTGCCTAGCACCTGCAAAACGTTGGGTTCAATCCTCAGCACCACATGAAAATAAATTAATTAATTAAAAAAAAAAAAAAAAAGAACTGTTTACTGAGAACTGACTGGTACCAAGCTCTGGACTAAGCACTCTCCATGAAGTAACTCGCTGGATCCTCACAAGAACCCTGACAGGTAGGTTCTATTATCATCATCCCCAAGCTGTGGTGGAGAGGAGCTTGCCCAAGGTCACACAGCTGGTATATAATGAAACCAGCAGGAATTTACATGGCCTGCATGCTACAGGGCACAGAGAGACCCTATACACACAGAGTCTGAACTGAATCATGATGGAAGACCTAGAAAAGGGTTTAAAGCAGGGATGACTTGTGTCACTATGTGAGGGTGGGTTTCAGGAGGCACTGCTGAAATGACAGTAGCCTCGAGCAAGGCAGAAACAGCGGAGACAAAGGTAGGTGGTCTGGAAACATACAAAGAAGAGAATTAGCGTGACAGGCCAAAAGCACACACCACGCTAATGAGTCATGCCCACACTTTAGAAACCAATCACTACCAGCAGCCTGCATCATCTGCACAAAGAGAGTAAGGTATTTCCGTGGCATTGATATAGTTTATGTATTAAAATCACTCTTTTTCCATTGAAGAACTGTTTCTTCTGAACACCAACAATCTTTGCCACTAGCTTTATCCCTTTTTTCTTTTCCTTTTCTTCATTTTTTGCAGTGCTCACGATTAAACCCAAGGCCTCATACTAGACAAGAGCTCTACCACTCGGCGACACCCCAGCCCCTTTGCCACTGTTAAAATTCAACCAGTTTACAGGCAAATTAAATTAGTTCTTTCCTTGGTCACTGTCAGAAGCTTTAAATCACTTTACACAAATCATACCCTGCACAACACATCTCTGGCCAGAAGATTGAGCCAGAAGGGCATGGGATGGACCAGGACAGCATCTAAGAACTTAAGAACTGTAAATCATCTCTTGCTCCGTCAGCCCCCATGGGACCAACACTCCTGTGGCACAGGTGCCCAGCTACCCTTGGTACCTATGGTAACCCGGCTTTTCTCTGAAGTTTTCTCTAACTGATCTTCAGCCTGAGTCCCACTAACAACACCTCTAACCAACTGCCCTTCTTGGCAAGTCCCAATTTGTAACACAACACAGAAAAGGAGCACCCTCACCTTCTTGCTGTAGCTAAAGAGGTGAATGGCTACTTTCAGAAGGCCCAGGAAGCTCTAATGACAGAAAAGAAGACTTCATCTTCAAAGAATAGGCAGAGGTTGTAAATGGTAGGCTCCAACCAGAACAGATTTGGCAGTCTCTGCCTCAGAAGATGCCTCAACAGAACAGTGGAGCATGTGTTCACAGGATCTGACAGCCCAGTATGGCTGATAATCTTCCAGGTACTCTGGGGTACATCATAGGATTTGCTTTCATACTGAAGCTAATATTTACATTTAAAATATGCTGAGTTGTGGGGGAAATCAATGTGGGCTTTAAAATATCCCTTTGGATACCTGACATGTAAATACCAGCATTTACTATGCGTAGACTCCTGTCCCAGGTATAAGAACTTTGTCCTTGACATTGAAGATTGATTATATTAATTTATTTAACTATGTATATGTGTATGTATGTACCTATCTATCTATCTACTTATTTATGGTACTAGGCACTATACTGCTGAGTTACATTCCCAGGCTTTTTTATATTTTTGAGACAGGATCTCACTAAATTATTCAGGCTGGCCTAGAACTTGTGATCTTCCTGCCTCAGTCTCCCAAGCAGCTGTGATTATAGGCATACACCACCATAGGCAGCAAGATTAAGGACTTTAAATTCTTTAACTTAATGACTTGGGGTGGGGGAATGAAGTCAAGTATTTGCATACATCTTAAAAGTTTGGCCGGGCGCAGTGGCGCACGCCTGTAATCCCAGCACTTTGGGAGGCTGAGGCAGGAGGATTGTGAGTTCAAAGCCAGCCTCAGCAATGGCGAGGCACTTAGCAACTCAGTAAGACCCTGTCTCTAAATAAAATACAAAAAAGGGCCGGGAATGTGACCCAGTGGTCAAGTGCCCCTGAGTTTAATCCCCAGTACCACAAAAAAAAAAGTTTGTATTCAAGCCTGTCATGGTGGCACACACCTGTAATCACAGAGGTTCTGGAGAATAAGGCAGGAGGATCGCAAGTTCGAGGCCAGCCTCAGCAACTTAGCAAGGCCCTAAGCAACTTAGTGAGACCCTGCCTCAAAATATAAAAAATAAAAAGGGCTGGATATGTATCTCAGTGGTAAAGCCCTTCTGGGTTCAATCCCTGGTACAAAAAAAATTTTTTTTTTTTTGTTTTACTCATTTACTGAACATTGTCTATGTGGAAATCAGCCATAAATTCCTATTTTAACCAAATGAAGGCAAGGATGTGTTAGTGAGCAACAAGTGGAAAGAAAAAGGTGGCAGAGACAGGGGAAGAGTAGCAGCACTAAATGAAGAGCCTTTCTGTAGGCATATGTCCACACTTGCATGTAAGTGTACATTCTTTGTACTCCCATGGCCCTGGCTTGTGGCTAGACAAACAGGAAAGGGCCTTGTATGCTGTGCTAAGGAGCTTGCATCTGATTCTGGAAGCAGTCCTGAACCAGTTAAACATGTTATGCAGAAGGGCATGATCAAATCAGAGCTGTGGACTGGAGGGTGGGGGGAAGATTGAGGATGGAAGGCTGCTTTGGAGGTTGATGCAACAATCTAGTGAGAAAACTCATGCAGTGATAGTGGAGCTGGAAAGGAGGAGCCTGAAGAGAGAGAGAGGCTGGAACCAGTAGGGCTGGGTGATTGACTGGAATTGAGCAGGAGGGGTCAATGAGGACTACCAAATCTCTCATGTAGAGAATGTGTGGACAGTGTATCCTACAACCATGTAAGGGATCACAAGAAGAGAGGAAGGAGAAATCCATGTTGAGCTTGATGATTCTGTGGGACACTAAGTGGAGATTTCTAGTAGTAGATAGATAAATGTCTAAAATTGAGTAGAGATATGGCTTGGGAATCCTCATTTATTTCAAAACTATTGGTTGAGTATCTCCTATGTGCTAAGCACCAAGAAAAAAAGCAATGAATAGAGGATGACAAACATGACAGAAAAGATCCTGCCCTCAGAATCTTACATTTTATGCAGGCAAGTTGGACCACCGCTATAATTTGGGCTTGAATGTCTCCCAGATGCCCATGTGTTGAACGGTGGAATCTTTAGAATGTGGGGCCTTGTGGAAGTAAGTTAGGTCACTGAGGCATAACCTTGAAGGGAATATTGGGACCCTGTCCCTTCTTCCTTTTCTTCCAGAATGCCATAGATGAGTAGCTTCTTTCAACACAGGCTCTTGCTATGGTGTGTGCCACCTCCCTACAAGCCCAAAGCAATGGGGCCAATCTATCATGAACTGAAATCCCCAAAACTATGAGCCAAAATAAACATTTCTGGGTTAGGGTGGTGGCTCAGTGGTAGAGCACTCGCCTAGCATGCGTGAGGCACTGGGTTTGATTCTCAGCACTGCATATAAATAAATGAATAAAATAAAGGTCCATCAACATCTAAAAATATTAAAAAATAAATAAACCTTTCCTCTTATGAAGATGATTTATCTCAGATGTTTTTTACAATGACAGAAAGCAGAAGTCCTTGACAAAGAACTTTAAAACTTTGCTGAAAGACAATCTGACTAAATGGATAGTGTTAGTCAGCTTTTTCGTCACTATGACTAAAAACCTGACTAGCAAAATTGTAGAGGAGAAAATGTTTACTTGGGGGCTCACAGTTTCAGAGGTCTCAATACATACCCACTCCTCAGGGCTCAAAGTGAGGCTGAATATCACGGCAGAAGAGTATAGCGGAGGGAAGCAGCTCACATGATGATCAGTAAGCAGAGAGAGATCTCTACTTGCCAAATACAAACATATATCCCAAAGCCATGCCCCGAATGACCCACCTCCTCCAGCCTGCCTCCAGGTACCACTAGTTAATCCCATCAGGGGATTAATTTCCTGATTGGATTAAAGCTCTCACAGTCCAATCATTCCCCTTTGAACCCTCTTGCGTTGTTTCACATGTGAGCTTTTAGGGGACACCTTACATTCAAACCATAACAGATATCATGTTTGTGGCCAAATGATGCCATTGTAGAGATACCAGTCCTCCCAAAATTAATCTTTAATACAGTATAATCCCAACCAAAATTACAGCTGAATCACACCCCCCCCCCCAAATACTGGGAATTGAACCCAAGGTGCTCTACCAGGGAGCAACTCAACTCCCCAAGCTCCTTTTTTCATGTTTTATTTTTATTTTATTTATTCATTTATTTTGCAGTGCTGGGAATCAAACCCATGGCCTCACACACTCTGGGAAAGCTATAGTCCCAGACTCCATAACCTTATTATTTTTTTAAATTATTTTTTATTTTGAGACACCCAGGTAGGCCTCAAACTTGTAATCCTCCTGCCTCAGCCTCCTGAGAATCGAGGATCACAGGTGTGTGCCACCATGCTCAACCAGCTGAATGTTCTGAGAAAAAAAACATTCTTTTTTTGTTGTTGTTTTTTAAACATTTTTAGATGTTGATGGACCTTTATTTTATTCATATATTTATATGTGGTGCTGAGAATCGAACCCAGTGCCTCACACATGCTAGGCAAGCGCTCTAACACCGAGCCACAACCCCAGCCCCAAAACATTCATTTTTAATATTAAAAAAAAATTTTTTTTAGTTGTTGAGGACCTTTATTTTTATTCATTTATTTACATGCGGTGCTGAGAATTGAACCCAGTGCTTCACACATGCTAGGCAAGCGCTCTACCACTGAGCCACAACCCCAGCCCTCATTCTAAAGTTTAGGTGAAAAAAAAAATCAAGGTTCTTAACTAGCAGGCCCAATTTTAAAGAGATTCACTATACCAGACATAGGTTTCCTACAAGGGCCTGGTTTTAAGAAGCCATACTGTGCTACATGCCAATAATTCCCACTACTTAGGAGGCTGAGGCAGAAGGATCTCAAGTTCAAGGTCAACCTGGGCAATTTAGTGAGATCCTATCTCAAAATAATATTTAAAAAGTGCTGCAGACCTAACTCAGAGATAGAGCACTGCTGAGTTCAACCCCTAGTACCAAGGGGCGGGGGGAGCCATATGCAGTGGCACAGACACAAGCAAATGGATCAATGGGGTGAAAGAGAGACCGAGGGATAGTAGATTGGGAGGAAAACATCTAACATCAAGCAATGGAATGAACTGTTTAGTTGGTCATTTTGGGGAAAACTAGAAAAAAACAGACTGGCCGGGCGAGGTGGCACACGCCTGTAATCCCAGCACTTTGGGAGGCTGAGACAGGAGAATCGCGAGTTCAAAGCCAGCCTCAGCAATGGCGAGGCACTTAGCAACTCAGTGAGACCCTGTCTCTAATAAAATACAAAAAGGGGCTGGGGATGTGGCCCAGTGGTTGAGTGCCCCTGAGTTCAATCTCCGGTACCACAAAAAAAAAAAAAAAACAGACTGGCTTGAGACTACTACCTTATACTTTTTTTTTTTTTTTGTGGTACCAGGGATTGAACTCAGGGGCACTCGACTACTGGGCCACATCCCCAGCCCCTTTTTGTATTTTATTAGAGACAGGGTCTCACTGAGTTGCTAAGTGCCTCGCCATTGCTGAGGCTGGCTTTGATCCTCCTGCCTCAGCCTCCCAAAGTGCTGGGATTACAGGCGTGCGCCACCGTGCCCGGCTTACTCCAGACCGTGCCCGGCTTACTACCTTATACTTTAATCCAGACAATGATCTAAAGAATAAAATAATAAAATAGCTAATAGAAGATTTGAACATTGTTAGAATGAAAATGGAATCATTTTTATAAGGCCCTAACAATAATAATAAATACATAAAAATGATAGGTTAAAGAGGGAATCTTCTGGTTATGTCTGATAACAAAACTATCGAAAAAGATTGGCAGAAGCATAGATGGCACAAAGGCTCCTGCAACCTTGCACAGAAAAAAACTTCTGAAAGGACATCTGACAGCAACTGTGTTCATCCTTGGACTGCATTATCCTTGTTATTGATCTTTTTTTTATTTTTTTTTTTTATTTATTTTTTTTTTTAAAACTGAGGGTTGAACCTAGGGCCTCTGTACATGCTAGGAAAGTACTATCTACCAATGAACTGCTTTTTTTTGTGTGTGTGTGTGGTACCAGGGATTGAACTCAGGGGCACTCGTCCACTGGGTCACATCCCCAGCCCTTTTTTGTATTTTATTTAGAGACAGGGTCTCACTGAGTTGCTAAGTGCCTCCCCATTGCTGAGGCTGGCTTTGAACTCGCGATCCTCCTGCCTCAGCCTCCCAAAGTGTTGGGATTACAGGCTGCGCCACCGCGCCCAGCTTGCTTATTTTATTTTGAGACAGGGTCTCACTAAGTTAACCAGGTTGGCCTTGAACTTACAATTCTCATGCCTCAGTCCCACAAATAAGTAGGATAATAGGTATGTGCCACCAGGCCTGGCTAGCAGTCTTGTTATTAATTCTTATGGCTGAGAATTACTGTATCAAAATAGTTTATGTGCCTGTCACAGTGTGGCACACTTATAATCCCAGAGGCTAGGGAGGCTGAGGTAGGAGGATTCCAAGTTTAAAGCCAGCCTTAGCAACTTGCAACTTAGCAAGGTTGTAAGCAACTTAGCAAGACCCTGTCTCTACACAAAAAATAAAAAGGGCTGGGGATGTAGTTCAGTGGTTAAGCATTCCTGGGTTCCATCCCTGGAACCAAAAAAAAAAAAAAAAAAGTCTATGTAATCCTCTTCTGTTTGTCATTTGGGTTATTTGGGTTGATTTAAAAAAAAAAAAAAAAAACATTGGAGGGGCTGGGGTTGTGGCTCAGTGGTAGAGCTCTCGCCTAGCATATGTGAGGCACTGGATTTCAATCCTCAGCACCACATAAAAATAAAGTTATTGTGTCCATCTACAAATAAAAGAAAAATATTAAAAACAAAAACAAAAACAACAAAAAATACTGGAGCTGAGCAAGGTGGCATATGCCTGTGATCCCAGAGACTCAAGAGGCTAAGGCAGAGGATAACAAGTTCAAGTCTAGCCTCAGCAACTTAGGACCTAAGCAACTTAGCTAGACACTGTCTCAAAATAAAAAATAAGAAAAGAGCTGGGAATATGACTCAGTTGTTAAGTACCCTGGTTTCAATCCCTAGCTAAAAAAAAGTAGTGGGGGGTTGGGGGCTTCTGAAGACACTTTCTTTTTTCAGAGTGGAGGAAATGAATAAGCAATTTATAGAAGGGGAAATCCAAATCACTAATAGATACATGAAGAAATGCCTAAACCTAAAAGGACTCAGAATTATGCAAATTTTAACAATGAGATACACTCTTTGCACACCTGTCAGAATAATAAATATGAAAATGGTGGATGCCCAGTGATGGTGAGGATGTGGAGGACAGGAACAGCTTTTCTGGAAAGCAGTCAAATGAAACACAAGTAGATTATATATATCTCAGAGAAATTCTAGCACTAGTCCAAGAGGGATCAACAAGGTGATTAACCTGCCATCATTTGTGGAGGAGGGAGTTACAGACAACCAGGTTCCCATAATAAGGAATAGGCAAGTGGTAGATGCACACCATGAAATGACAAATAGCACTGAGAAGCTACAAACCCTAGCTACTTATAGAACATGGTTGGATCTTTAAAATGATGATGTGTGGGAAAAAATTAAAAACATATATCACAATATCATTCATATAAATTTAAAACATACACAGACAAAAGGACAACATACTGGGTCAGGAGCATATGTGAGGATCTGGATTTGATCCCCAGCACAAAAAACAAAACAAAACAAAAAAACCCCACCATATTTTTACAAGGATACAAACATATTCAAATATCTTTCTTCATCCTCATACTAACCCTGACCCCTTCCCCATTGCTCTCTATTCCTTTACCCTGATACACACACACACACATATTTTTTAATGACACTAGAACATCCATTCCAGGAAGAGGGTAGGGACCCTGTTCATCTCTATTACTGCTATATATCCAGCAACTAGAACAGAGCCTGAGATGCTGTTGATGGTCAATAAATATTTGAATCATGAATAAAGGAAGGGCACATAGCCAAAGAAAGTGAGCCTTTGAGCAAAGAAGAGGCAAGAATGAGAGGGGGAAAATAAATAAAACAAGGACGTAAAATGATGGTGTGCCATTACTGGTCCATAAAAATAATCACAAATTATTTTTATCAAATTCATTATTATGGCAAATTAGGCCCAGACTAATAAGGTTTTCACCTGCCTGGCTTGTTTCCCTACTTTACTTTTCCTTGCTGTAGCCAGGAACCCCTGCCAGTTCCTAAAATTACCTATCACCTCATGGTCTTTGCAAAAGCTATCCCCTTTGCCTTTATGTGCTTTCTCTAGTTCTCAAAAAGCTGACTTAATCTGGACGTTCAAGTTTCTACTTGAATGTCACCTCCCCAGAGTAGGCTCCCCTAACTATACTGCCTAGGGCCATTATATCACCTGTTCAGTATCTTACCAAGCTTTGTGATTATCCTCTTTGTGATGTTTTTACTTGTAAATCCAAGACAGAGGTCTTAACTGCTCTATCATACACCTAGCACCCACAGAGAAGGCACTTAAATATGTGCTGGGTTGTGAATGAAGAGATACCATACGATCCATTCAGGAAAAGTAAAATACTGTAAAAGTAAAAATTCAGAGGAGGAAGAAAGATTGGATAAAGATGGGGAGTAATTGCCGGGTGCGGTGGCGCACGCCTGTAATCCCAGCACTTTGGGAGGCTGAGGCAGGAGGATCGCGAGTTCAAAGCCAGCCTCAGCAATGGCGAGGCACTTAGCAACTCAGTGAGACCCTGTCTCTAATAAAATACAAAAAAAGGGCTGGGGATGTGGCCCAGTGGTCGAGTGCCCCTGAGTTCAATCCCCGGTACACACAAAAAAAAAAAAAAAAAAAGATGGGAGTAATTTGTTTTGGAGATGGGTTTTGGGATTTCACTGTGTTGCCCAGGATGAGGTTGAACTCCTGGGATCAAGTGATCTTCCTGTCTTAGCCTCATGAGTAGCCAGGACTACAAGTACACGACACCACGCCCAGCCTCAGATGTGAGTTCTTGATAAGGCCAGTGAACAGGATGGTGGGGACAGAGGGCTGGATGGAGAGGATGGAGCCAGGGCACCAAACTCCTGGAAGTTCTGATAACTGGGTCCAGCATTAATATGCAGGGGTGGGGAGCGTCAGGAGCAAAACTCTTCCTTTAAAGTGTCCAATATTGTTCATATAAAATTAAAGTCAAGACGGGAAAAATATTTCGTTTTATAGTAATACGTCTAGTCCTCTCAAGCTCCCAGTGAAGAAGGTATCATCCCCACAATAGTCCACACAGATTTTTATGCGGCAAGCACCGTCCTAGGCGCTTTAAACGTATTTCGCTCAATTTTCAAAACGATCCCAAGGGAAAGGTACCACAGTCGCCGTTCGATTGCTGAGGAACCGAGGAGGCTGTGGGCCGGTAAGTCCTGCTCACAAAGTGCGGGCCATGATTTAAACCTGATCCTAACTGCAAAGCCTTATCTTCCTTTCACCACTTTTCAGGCTTTCTGGCGGAAGGAGTGGTTACTTGTTCCAGGTCCACTGCAGGTTACCTCAGTTGGTAAATATCACCTGACTCCTCCCGGCTCTGGAGCTGACAGGGCCGCTTGAGGAAACCGCCAACGCCCCAAAACCAGCGGGGCCGCGCCAGACCCGCCCCGCCCCACCCCGCGAGCCTGCGCCGCCCGCCCTCTACCCGCCCGAAATCGCGGGAGTTGCACTCAGGCGGGGACAAACTTCGTAACTGCTCTCCCTCTCATTACCCTCCCCCTTACCTCCCGGCGGCGATCAGCTTCTGGAGAAAAGTGTCTACCATGGTGTCAAGGAGCTTCACCCGCGAAATGGTAGTGCCGGGTGGCACGGACTCCGAAGACGACCCCTCAGGCCTTTTTTCCTCAGCCGCTGCCAGATTGGCGCTGCCGGCTTCCGCCATGTTGAAGTCAAGCCGCCAAAGCGAACTGGCCCGTCCGCCCCACCCACTTGGGCCCGCGATTGGGTGCTTCCACAAGGGGCACCTCCGATTGGACCCGGCAGAACGCCTATCACCGAGCCACACAGGGGAGGAGCACTTGCGAAGTCAGAGGGCCCAGAAATGCTAAGAGGGACGTACTGCAACAACGTACTTTCTCTGCGCCGGGAAAAATACGCACAAGCCAAAGCTCAGGGGCTCGTTAAAAACTTTTAATTACACTTAAAAGACTTCGTACAGTGCAAAAGTGACTATTCCCTGCTAATGTTCACAACAGTTCATTTGATCAAATGTTAAGTGTGTTTTGTTTTTATTTCCCTCTCAATGCTCTTGCGGTCAGGTTTCCTGTCTTGCCCATTCTCCCAGAAGTTTCTTCTAGTTTTGATTGCTAATCAGTACATCAAAATTGCCAGCTGCTTTGGTCTACAAGTCTGAGGAAAACGGAAGTCCACGGTCTTATCCCCACCAAAAACTGTCCTAAACCCAATCCCAGTTCCTAAACTATTAAGGGAAAGTAGGGGTCAGGGTCCCATTAATTATACACAACATCCTTTAAAATTATGAGTTTTGAGTGGGGGGCAGAAAGGAACCGGTGAAAGACTGTGAAATGATGTACAAGAAAATGAAACAGAAGGAAAGGAGTCTGGGAGGGAGAAACACCCTGAGGCAGGAGAGGCAGGAGACTACCTCCTACCCGCACAATTTACCACAGTGGGGAAGGATGGAAGACCGGTTCTGAGGGAGAAGTGTGGCACTGAGAAAACCATCCTCCAGAGGTCTCACTGGAAGGGTGAAGAGGTGAGTGATGAGTAATGGGCAACAAGATTCAGAATGACCTGTGGGCCCAACCTTTTGGATGACTATTTGTGAAAAGAAACTGGAAGACAAAGTGCAGGTAGGGACCAAAAAAAAAAAAAAAAAAAAATTTTTTTTTTAATAAATAAAACGAAAAGGGGAGAATCCTTAAAAATAGAGACAAGACGGAATATGGTTGGTGGTGACGGTAGTGGAATCTGGTTTTCAGAGTCTGATATGGCCAGGGTGCAAGAATGTGGGGCTGCCATAAGAAATATCAAGGCTTCAGGTAGCTAGCACCTTTCAAATGGCACCGGGGCCTTTCCCAGCAGGCAGAACCATTAAAATAGGTTTATAGGATCATTCAGACCAAATGTCTCAAGTGGGAAGGCAGGTCTTCTCAGTCCATTTGCTGCACCTCTCCACCTGCAACACAGGTTTGGTGGAAGAAATGGGGTAGGGAAGAATGAGGCAGGGAAGAAGGAGCTCCACCTTCTCCTAGCTCCTGAGGACAGCTTCAACAGATAATCTTGGCAGTATCAGGCTGGTAAGTGCAGTGATCCTGGTATGAGGTGACTTCCTGAACTGCTCTTTATTCTCTTGTAAGCACAGGGTACCATGACTGGGATGACTCTTTACCCCCAAAGAGAAGAGGGGGGGGGGGGAAAAATCCACAACACAGAGATTTCCACTGCGAGACAACAACTGTTGCCTTGAGTATGAGTGACTGGGGTATATGTGTACGTCATGGCTGCCTCTCAACGTGGGGTTGAGAACCTCCACTGTTCTCTCCTAGGCTTGGCTTAGCTGGCCTGGTGGGGAACACATACCCTTCTTGTTGCTTTCCAAATCAACTGCTTTCTCAACCTGACTTTTCAAGGTGGTACTCCAAGTCAAGTGTACCCCAGACAGCCCAATCTATTTAGAACTGTGCCCCCTACCCTACTATAGTCTTCTGGGCCAGGGGAAGCCAACAGATCATATTGTATAAGGGCTGCTGGGGTAGAAGGGATAGTGAAGGGACACAGAACTGGGATTGAGGAAAAATCTACATGACATTTTTCCACCTATCTGAGGCAGGGGGTAGGCTCTGACAGCAGGATTGGTGCTTTAGCAGGACTACAACAAGAGCCTGGTTCACAGATGTTTAAAAATATACACATAAAATAAAGTATCAGCTTTTCTCTCCATCTTAACTCCTCCAAAGAGAAGATGAGTACTCTGTAGAGAGGGATTTTGCTGCTCTAACTCTCTATGCAAAAATGCCTGGCAACTTACCCCAAAGTGGCAGAGAAATGCAGAATAGTCTGGTGGGCAACTCAGACCCAAATTAACAGTAAGCAAGCCTAAGAGGTGAAGTGGTAGAGGGTGGGGGGGCAGCTGCTTAGAGTCTGGGCTGAAAGCCTAAGAGGAGAAATCAGTGGTAGTAAACAAGCTCTATGCACAGCTCTTCTCAGGGCCTCAGGGAGAGGGAAGCCTGAGAGGGACCAGCAGGTCAGGGTAGGTGGGGTCTCCAGGCCAGGGACTGAGTAAGGGAGCCGGGTTCAGTAGGAGAATTAAAAATAGTGGGGGAAGGGAAGCCAGGCATGGAACCTCTTTAGCAAGAGCAGTCCAAAGTCTCTGTCCCTTTCCCAGACAGGCCACCTGGCCCAGTTCAGGGCTAGGTATGTAGTGGGGGCAATAGAGAGGACACTATCTTCCCTGCTGTGCCCCCAACCCAGAGTAGTGGGAAACAGCCAGCTTCTCTGCCCACCACTGGCTACCAGTGTCTTGAGTCCACCAGCTCCGGTCGGAGGCTGAGTTTCTTGAGGCTCTCATAGCCCACCACAATGACAATGGTGGAAGGAGTAGCTGAGATGATTCTGGCCGAGAGGCCCTTCATGAGGCCCCAAGGTCCCTCTTCTGCCATCAGCTGTCTGAAGGTCAAGATGATGGAGCGCTTGCCTTCAACCTGGAAGTCAACACAGTTGGGGATCACTGTCTGCAGTCAATGCCTCTCTGCTCAGTCTCCCTCTACCTCAGGCTCATTTGGGGACAACTAGACTTGGGAGGCAAAAGGACCAGATTCTGCTTCTGAGGGCCAGAAAGCCCAGGGACTTTGTATGAGCTCTGGTGCCAGACTGCCTGGGTTTGAAGTCTGATCCCCAGCTTATTAACAGCACATCCTTGGGTAATTTAACTCTTTGTATTTCAGTTTCCTCAAATATAAAACAGTGATAATAGTATCTATGCCATGAGGTTGTTCTGAACAAAAAAAACTACTATTTGTAAATGCTGAGAACAGTATCTGGCAGATAGTCAATGTTCAATCAATGTTAACTATTAATATAATTAGATAAGCTACATAACTATGAGTCTTGGCTGTGTTCTTCTCTCTGGTCTTGGGGATGCTGGATTAAATCCCCTCTAAGGTCCTCTGAAGTTCTGCCAGTCTGTGATTTTTACGCTATCATCTCAATCTGTCTGAAGCCCCAGGGTGAGAACCCTCCCCTCCAACATTGTCATCACTTACACACACACCCTGGCCTATCTTCCCAGTCACACTGGAAGCTTGGCCAGGACATTAATCTCTTTTTTCTCAACAGTCCCACCCCTCTCCCTCACTCCTAAACCACACCTTTAGAGACTGCTCCACTCAGCTCCTCGCTGAACATACCCATTCCTTGTTCACACCTTCCCCGACAGTATGACCTACACAAGCTGATCCCAGCCCTGGCTAAGAACCCCTCCCCATTCCACCCTGCCTCCATCAGCACCCTCCTCCACATGCCCTTCTTCTTCACTAGAACTATCTCATCTGACCATCTCTACTCCCCTAACCTTCCATTTTTCCACAGCAATGTGAAGGGCCTTTCTAGCTATGCCTTTGGCCTCCAGCCTGGGAAACTCCTCAGTAGAGACCTGTCCTTTCCCTTGGATCTCCTAGAACACTCAGGACAAGGCTCAGGAGAGAATGGGGACTGAGCCTATGTATTTTTGTGCAAACCAAACAGATGCCGATGTATTCATTTTCAAATGTAGCAGGAGACATTCTTTCCTAGGGAAAAAAATACCTATATTTGCTACCTGTCTTCTTCTAGACATTCTTTTTTTTTTTTTAATTTTATTTTTGGTGGTACCAGGGATTGAACTCAGGGGTACTGGTTCACATCCCCAGCCCTTTTTTATATTTTTTTATTTAGAGACAGGGTCTCACTGAGTTGCTAAGTGCCTCGCCATTGCTGAGGCTGGCTTTGAACTCACGATCCTCCTGCCTCAGCCTCCCAAAGTGCTGGGATTACAGGCGTGCGCCACCACGCCCAGCTTCTTTTAGACATTCTGATAGCAGAGAAACTGATTTTATCCCCAAGATACTTTTTTGATGTTTTTGTTTTATTTTATTTATTTATTTAGAGAGGGGGTTCTACCATGTTGCCCAGACTGGTCTTGAACTTTTGTTGGACTCAAATGATCCTCCACTTCAGCCTTCTGAATAGCTGGGACTACACACATCACCACATATGGCTCCCCAACCCGTTAATATTCTTTTCCTTCCCTCCTCTCCTCACCATAACCCAATGGCCCCACTCTCCTGTACATCTTTCTTGATTCTCAACTTTCCTCCTAAGTTACCCAAATCAGACAAAATCTCCTTTGCAGCCAGCATGTTGGTGCAAACTTATAATCTCAGCTATCAGGGAGTCTGAGGCAGGAGGATTATAAATTTGAGGCCAGCCTAGATAAATAAGCAGGCAAAGAAAAGAGCTGGATATGTAGCTTGGTGGTAGAGTGCTTGCCTAGCATGTCCAAGGCCCTGGGGTTCAATCTCTAATACTCAAAGGGGGAAAAAACCAAATATCCCCTTTCTCCACCTAAAACTTTATAGAGCAAAATCTACTCTTTGCTATATTATACACCATCATTCGAATTCTATTTCTAGGTGAAAGAAAAGAGTCTTTGAGGCCGGGCGTGGTGGCGCACGCCTGTAATCCCAGCACTTGGGAGGCTGAGGCAGGAGGATCGCGAGTTCAAAGCCAGCCTCAGCAATACAACTTAACAACTCAGTGAGACACTGTCTCTAATAAAATACAACAACAAACTTTGGGGGCTGGGGATGTTGGCACTTAACCAGTGGTCAAGTGCTGAGTTCAATCCCTGGTACCACAAAAAAAAAAAAAAAAAAAAAAAAAAAAAAATACCCTAAGTTCAATCCCCTGTCAATCCCCTGTACCAAAAAAAAAAAGAGTCTTTGAGCTGACTGAAGACAGAGATTATAATTTCTGGATACCACCACCAAGGGCTTTGTTAGCATTTTTGCTCAGTTGAAACAAAACAATCTGTAAAATCTATTTTAAAAACAGTCACTCTCCCAGGGTGTGGTGACACACACCTATAATCCTAGTAATTTGAGAGCCTAAGGCAGGAGGATCACAAATTCAAAGCCAAGCCTGGCTTGGTGGCCCAAGCCTATAATCCCAGCACTTGGGAGGCTGAGGCAGGAGGATCATGAGTTCAAAGCCAGCCTCAGCAATGGTGAGGCACTTAGCAACTCAGTGAGACCCTGTCTCTAATAAAATACAAAAAAGGGCTGGGGATGTGGCCCAGTGGTCGAGTGCCCCTGAGTTCAATCCCTGGTACCAAAAAAAAAAAAAAAAAAAAATACAAATTCAAAGCCAGCCTCAGCAATTTAGTGAGACCCTGTCACAAAAATTAAAAACAGCTGGGCATGGTGGCGCATGCCTGCAATTCTAGTGGCTTGGGAGATTAAGACAGGAGGATTGCAAGTTCAAAGCCAGCCTCAGAAAAAGTGAGGTGCTAAGCAACTCAGAGAGACCCTATCTCTAAATAAAACACAAATTAGGTCTGGGAATATGGCTCAGTGGTTGAGTGCCCCTGAGTTCAACCCCTGATACCAAAAAAATAATAATAATAATAAAATAAAATAAAAAGGAATGTGGATGTGGCTCAGTGGTTAATAAGCACCCCTGGGTTCAATCCCCAGTACTGGGGGTGGGGGGTGGGGACAAAACCAGTCACTCTCACTCTCTGTAGATAACCATAACCTAGTGGAAAAATCAGACAGACTTATGAAATTAACTGAAATCAATACCTTTTTATTTATTTATTTATTTTGGTACCAGGGACCGAATCCAGGGGTGCTTAACCACTGAGCCACATCCCCTGCCCTTTTTATATTTTATTTAGAGATAGGGTCTCACTGACTTGCTTAGGGCCTCACTAAGTTGCTGAGGCTGGCCTTGAACATAAGAACCTACTGCCTCAGCTGCCTGTGTTGCTGGAATTACAGGCATGTGCCACTGCACTCAATGTTGAAATCAATACTTCTAATAATCACAAACTGCAAGGTGAAGATAGAATGGCTTATAGGTATGCTAATAGCTAGAGGAAACCAGGTAGAGAGAAACAAGATAGCAGACAGGGTAAGAGAAACAATCTAGGTACTTCCAAGTGCTCACTGGTTTCTGCAGATGGAAAGCACAAGGAAGGGACTTGGATGACCAGGAACAGGCTGACTAGACCAAAAGACCATGATACTCAGAGGTCAAGGGAATGCTGGAGGGCCTAAAGATTATGTTTTTAATGGCTTCTCTGGGAGGAGGGTTGGGGAAGAGACCAGTATTACCTGCACACGAGTTCGGATGACATCCATGGGATTGGTGAGGATAGAGGCAGTAGCTGCAGCCAGGGGCCCCGAGATGGCTTGAAAGACAATGTGAGGGCACTCCTTAGGACACAGGTGCGAGAGCTGCTCTGGAATCCAGGGAAAGACAATGCCTGAAGACATGAGGTACCACCCAACTGCTCTCACTATATCTGCTTGCTTCTACTCACTGGCCTTCCCAACCATGACAAGCCCTCCATCCTTTGCCAGCTTAGACCTATAATTCCTATCTTTTCTTTTCCCTGCTTCTGCCTTCATCCAACAACAACAAGAAAAAAAAAAATCACATTATACATCTCAGGCCCCTTCCAGAGTCATCTTGGTGATATCACCAATTTAAATAGGACAAGATTCCCCTGGAGAAGAGAATGTCAGAACCTCTTTTTTTGATGATGACTCTTTTCATCTTATGGACAGAACATTCTTCCTAATATAAAAACTATGTGTTCTTGCTCTGTTCCTCCCAAGTCATGGGTTCAACAAGCAGATGATACATATTTGCTTACATATGCATTAAATAATTTTGGTAGGATAAACTGTGACACTGATTTTACCTATGGAAGGAAACTGGGTGATGACTCCAGTGGGTAAAGAGTCTTTTCATTGCATACTGTATACCTTTTCCCATCTTTTGAATTTTGGCCAGTGTGAATTTTTTTTTTTTTTTTTTTTTGGTGGTGGTACTGGGGATTTAATCCAAGGTCTCATACATGCTAGGCAAGTGCTCTGCCACTGAGCTACATCCCCAGCCCCCATGTGAATGTTTCTTTAAATAAAAAGAAGTAATTTTAGGGCTAGAGTTGTAGCTCAGTGGTAGAGTGCTTGCCTAACAAGTGTGAGGAACTGGGTTTGATCCTCAGCACCACATAAAAATATATTTATTTTATACAAATATGATAGTTTATATTATATTTTATATAAATTAGATAAAGATATAAATAAATAAAGGTATAAAAAACTTTAAAATAGAAAGGTCTATCCTACAGTGAACTTTTCACCAGCCTATTTCAAGAAGGAAAAATGCATTGGGAGGCTGAGGTAGGAGAATCACAAGTTTGAGGCCAGTATCAGCAACTTAGAGAGGCCCTCAGAAACTTAGCAAGACCCTGTCTCAAAATTTTAAATTTTAAAAGTGACTGGGAATGTAGCTCAGTGGCAAAGTACCCCTGGGTTCAATTCCCAATATCTCACACACACACACACACACACACACACACACACACACAAGGAAGAAAAAATCATTTTTCTAAATGTCAATGACGATGGAATAATACCCAAATTCATTCATTCCCAGTACCACTGGGAAGTCCACTGTGATTGAACGTTTTGCTTTAACATTTCTGGAGGTGAAAAGGAGTTCATTAATTTATTCAACAAAGATTTATTGAGTGATTACCATGAGCTTATCACCCTGGTTCCTCAGGATTTAACAGTGAATAAAAGAGCCACAATTTCCTGCCCTTAAGAAATTTACAAGCCGGGCGCGGTGGCACACGCCTGTAATCCCAGCACTTTGGGAGGCTGAGGCAGGAGGATCGCGAGTTCAAAGCCAGCCTCAGCAATGGCGAGGCACTTTGCAACTCAGTGAGACCCTGTCTCTAATAAAAACACAAAAAAGGGCTGGGGATGTGGCCCAGTGGTCAAGTGCCCCGGAGTTCAATCCCCAGTACCAAAAAAAAAAAAAAAAAAAAAAAAATTTACATTGTACCAGGCGCGGTGCCCCACACCTGTAATCCCAGTACTTGGGAGGCTGAGGCAGGAGGATTGTGAGTTCAGAGCCAGCCTCAGCAATGGCAAGGCACTTAGCAACTCAGTGAGACCCTGTCTCTAAATAAAAAATACCAAAAAAAAGGGGGGGGGGGCAGGGCTAGGGATGTGGCCCAGTGCCCCTGAGTTCAATCCCCGATACAAAAAAAAGAAAAAAAAAAAAAGAAATTCACATTCTAGTGGGGGAAGACAGACAATAAACAAATAAAAAGCAAAATTCACAACTATGTCAGAAGGTATGTCCTATAGGTAAAAATAAAGTAGGAAAGGGAGATGGGAAGGACAAGGGTGAGGGTGAAGAGGTATCCATTTTAAACAAGTAGTCATAGAAGCCCTTTCTAAGAAGTGAAGTTTGAGCAGAAAGCTGACAAAGAGAGTATAAGTCACATGGATCTGTGGAAAGAGCTCTCCAAGCACAAGATAACATCCCATGCAAAGTCCCTTCACCTCAAGAGCATGCCTGAAATGTTTAAGGGGCAGTGAATTCAGTAGCCTGGAACAGAATGAGAGAAAGAACATTAATGAGACCCAAGAGGTAAGTCATTTAGGGCCTGAAGCCATTGCAAGGACTTTGATTCCCTCTCAAATTTCTCTTCTATGGGCTGGGGATGTGGCTCAGCGGTTTAGCGCTCGTCTAGCACGTGCGCGACCCGGGTTCGATCCTCATCACCACGTAAAAATAAAGGCATTGTGTACAACTAAAACCAATAAATAAATATTTTAAAAAAAATAATTTCTCTTCTATGGTCAGTCACCATACCGCTAAGATTTTTTTCCTCATGCTTCTAGTTTTGGTAGTTTATAACCAGGCAACTAAAGACTAGAGAAGGAGAAGTAGGAAGGAGGGGGTTGGCAGGGGAGAAGTGAGGGCTTCCAAGTCCCAGCTTGCATATCAGAATTCCTTCAGCCCTACCAGAATCACCTATCCCCCAATTTCTAATGACTTTCTTCCCCAGAGTTAGCATGCAAATAGACACAGTGAAAAAAAATAATAATAATAAAAACAGAAACAGTGAACTGGCAGTTGTGCCTTACTGGGTGCCCTGTTTCTCCTGCAAAGAAAGCATTTTGCAATCATTAGAATGTAGCATTGGGATCCACGCCATACCACTTTCCTGGGGATTAGGAAGGGGATGAATAAAACAAAGGCAAAGGGGTACAGGGAAAGAGTCCATATCTTTCCTTCCTCTCCATTATTCATTCATAGGCTGAGGATATAGCTCAGTTGGTGGAGTGCTCACCTAGCATGCAAGCGGCCCCAGAACCACAAAAGCAAAATAATAATAACTATTATTATTATTTTAATACTTATAATAATTATTATTATATTATTATCATCATTCATTCATGCATTTATTCATTCAACAAATGTTTGTTGAACACCTGTTATTTACAAGTCAGAAGATAATCCCAGCCAGGCATGGTGGCACAGGCCTGTAATACCAACTATTTGGGAGGCTAAGGCAGGAGGATCAGCTTCAAGGTCAGCCTCAACAATCAAGTGAGACCCTAAGCGATTTAACAAGACTTGTCTAACTTAAAAAAAAAAAAAAAAAAAAAGGCTGAGGATATGCTGGTGTAATGGCACACACCTGTAATCCCAATGGCTCAGGAGGCTGAGACAGGAGGAAGGTAAATTGAAAGCCAGCCTCAGCAATTTATCGAGGCCCTGAGTAACTTAGCGAGACCCTGTTTCAATATTTAAAAATTAAAAATGGGCTGGGGAGGGCTGGGGATGTGGCTCAGTGGTAGAGTGCTCGCCTAGCATGTGAGTGGCCCAGGTTCAATCCTCAGCACCACATAAAAACAAAGGCATAAAGGCATTGTATGCAACTAGAACAAATGAATAAATAAATATATTTTTTTTTAAAAATGGGCTGGGGATATGGCTCAGTGGTTAAGCACCCCTGGGTTCAATCCCCAGTACCTCACCCACAAAAAAAGATGATGAACCCAGGCCAACTTGGTTTAAGTTGCTCCTGGCTAACTGACTTTGGACAGTAATATAAATGAATATTTATTTAATGCTTACTAGATGTAAGACACAGTGATAAGCAGTAGACATAAAATAGAGAAACAGGGAAACACCTTCATGGAAATGATATTCTAATAAAGTTAAAGTTGGGGGTAAAATAATTGCAAATCATGACAAATGTTAAGAAGGAAACAAGGTGCTGAAACAGAAAACATAAAGAGCCTTTTTTCCAATAGGGTGGTTAGAGAAGTTTTTACAAAGGTAAGGCCTGAAACATGAGAAGGAGCCAGCCATATACCAGAGGAAACCACACAACAGAGGAAAGAGTGTCCCAGGCAAAGAGAACATCATCTGCAAAGGCCCTGAAGCAGAACAGAGCTTAATGTGTACCAGGAAACTCAAGAATGTCAGTGAGGATGGAGCAGAGTAAAGACACAGAGAGTGGCACAGGACAGGGCTGGAGAAGCAGAGGCCAGATGGTATAGTGCTGTGGAGCCCACAAGGAGAAAACTGGATTTTATTCTAAATGCCCATAAGGCAGCATTGACAGATTTTAAGCAAAAGGAAATGACAAGAACCAATCTTATTCAAGAGACATTTATAGAGCACTTAGACACGACAGGTGTTAGAAGGTAAGATAGTGAACAAAACAGAGATGGTCCCTGTTCTCAAACACACTACAGTCCAGTGGAGAAAGCGACATTAACTTAATAATCCCATGAATGGGGCTGGGGTTGTGACTCAGCAGTAGAGCGCTCGCCTAGCACGTGCGTGGCCTGGGTTCGATCCTCAGCACCACGTACAAATAAACGCATTGTGTACAATAAAGCAAATAAATAAATATTTTAAAAAAATAATAATAATCCCATGAATGAATGTATCATGACAGATTCAGCTAAGTGTTTTGAAAGAAATGTAGCTTCATATGAACATCTAAAAAGGAACCCAATCTGGACTGGGACAGCAGGGAAGATGCCTATATGATAAAATTCTTGTGAGAAGGAAATAATGATAAAAATGCAAGGTCTCTCCACACAGAGCTTGGCACACAGAGGGCATCCAATAAGTGTTAGTTTCTTCCCCCTTCCAAGAACATTTACACATAGCAGAAAAGATAAGGCAAACAAATAAAATCAACACAAATGTTATACTGCCTTAAGAAAGACTCGAGCAATTTCAGCAGGAATAGAGAGAAAATTGGGAAAGACTTTCTAGAATCACCAGGACTAAATATGGGACAAGAAAGAGGGAGTGTTCAAGCACAATTCCCAAGGCTTCAGCCTAAAAGATTTGGAGAAAAACAAGGCCACTGACAGATGAAAGTAAGTCAGAAGGGAAAGCCAGCATAGTTACATGAAAAAAAAAAATTTTTTTAAATGTAAGTAGATGCATTCATGTCAAGAGGTCTAAGAGTCAGAATGTCTCACCAGACTTTTGAAAAGGTTAATCTGGGAACAGAAAAAGATACTAGACATATTTCGAAAATGCACCTTTAACTGTAAATAAAACCAAATGAGGACAGAAGGCCAAAGAAAGACTCCACAAACAAATGCTCACACTTCCTGAGACTCTTTTCCCTTCCCCCCTTTCTTCTTTCCTTCCTTCCTTTTTTGTAGTGATGGGGATCAAACTCAAGACCTCACACATGCTAAACAAGTGCTCTTCCACTGAGCTATACCCCTAGCTCTTTTGTTATTTTGAGTCAGGGTCTTGCTAAGTGACTGAGGCTAGCCTGAAACTTGTGATCCTCCTGCCTCAGCCTTCTGAGTTGCTGGGATTTTAGGTATGCACTAACACACCAAGCCTAGGAAGCTTTTTTTAACATTAAGATTGCCAGAATCTGGCCGGGCACATTGGGGTGCGCCTATAATCCCAGCAGTTTGGGAGGCTGAGACAGGATGATTGCGAGTTCAAAGCCAGTCTCAGCAAAAGCGAGGTGCTAAGCTCTGAGACCCTGTCTCTAAATAAAATACAAACAAAAAATAGGGCTGGGGAGCCGGGCGCAGTGGCGCACGCCTGTAATCCCAGCATTTGGGAGGCTGAGGCAGAAGGATCACGAGTTCAAAGCCAGCCTCAGCAATGGTGAGGCACTTAGCAACTCGCTGAGACCCTGTCTCTAATAAAATACAAATAAGGGCTGGGGATGTGGCCCAGTGGTCGAATGCCCCTGAGTTCAATCCCCGGTACCACACAAAAAAAAAAAAAAAAAAAAAAAATAGGGCTGGAGATGTGGCTTAGTGGTCGAGTACCACTGAGTTCAATCCCTAGTGCCCCCCCCACACAAACACACAAAAGATTGCCAGGATCTGCCATGGTGGCACACACCTATAATCCCAGAGAATAGCAGGCTGAAACAAGAGGATCATAAATTCAAGGCCAGCGTGGGCAACTTAGCAAGACCCTGTCCCCAAATAAAAAATATGAAGGGCTGGGGATATAGAATCCTAGGTTCAATCCCCAATAACACACAAAATACAAAAAGAATTTTGTCAGGCATGGTAGTGCACACCTGTAATCCCAGGGGCTCAGGAGGCTGAGGCAGGAGAACAGCAAGTTCAAAGCCAGCCTCAGCAACACAGTGACGACTAAGCAACTTAGCAAAACTCTGTCTCAAAATAAAAAACGGGGCTAACAGCCGGGCGTGGTGGCGCACACCTGTAATCCCAGCACTTGGGAGGCTGAGGCAGGAAGATCACGAGTTCAAAGCCAGCCTCAGCAATGGCGAGGCACTTAGCAACTCAGTGAGACCCTGTCTCTAAATAAAATACCAAAAAGGGCTGGGAATGTGGCCCAGTGGTTGAGTGCCCCTGAGTTCAATCCCCGGTATCCCCCCCCCCAAAAAAAAAAAAAAAAAAAAAAAAAACAGGGCTAGGGATGTGGCTCAGTGGTTAAATGCCCCTGGGTTCAATCCCTGGTATAAAAATAAAATAAAATAAAATCATTTTTTAAAGATTTTCAGGATTTATTTCCAAAAGGTCGGGATGGAGTCTAAGAATCTGAATTTTACCAAATGGTCCAGATGAAAGATTGTGCTAAACAGAAGAAATGGAGTTAGCAAAAAAAGGAGGTACAATCAGGAAAATAAAAGAATCACCAGAAAAGTACAGTGCCACAGGACCAAATGATTACAGGATAGGAAGTCATTAAAAAGTATCATCTGAGACAGGACAGAATGCCCAGAATGAAAGGCAAGAAACCAGAAACAGCCATTAGGAAGCTTGTAAGGTGTGGGGGTGACCAGAATTTGGTGGTGACCCAAGGCTGGGGAAGTAGGCACACTCAGGTCCTGCACTAGGCAATGTACTCTGACCTTTCAGAAAGTAACATGTTTACTAAAGCCCTCAAAATTACTGAAGCCCTCAGTAATTCGGTTTCTGGAAAAATATTTTTTTAATATTTATTTTTCAGTTGTAGTTGGACAAAATACCTTTATTTTATTTATTTATTTTCACGTGGTGCTGAGGATCGAACCCAGGGCTGCACACGTGCTAGGCAAGTGCTCTACTGCTGAGCCACAACCCCAGCCCTCTGGAAAATATTTAAAGAGTAAAATATCTTTATTAACAAAGACACATTGTAGGAGTGGAAAGGTTCAAAGTTCAATCACACTTTGTTTAATAATGTTGGGGGAGCCGGGCACGGTGGCGCAAGCCTGTAATCCCAGCACTTGGGAGGCTGAGGAAGGAGGATCACGAGTTCAAAGCCAGCCGCAGCAATGGCAAGGCACTTAGCAACTCAGTGAGACCCTGTCTGTAGTAAAATACAAAAAAGGGCTGGGGATGTGGCCCAGTGGTCGAGTGCCCCTGAGTCAATCCCCAGTACCAAAATAAATAAATAAATAAATAAATAATGTTGAGGGAAAACATCCAACTCAAAAGCTCACTATTGGGCTGGGGTTGTGACTCAATGGCAGAGCACTCGCCTCGCACGTGCATGGCCCGGTTTGATCCTCAGCACCACGTAAACGTAAATGCACTGTATTGTGTACAACTAAAGTAAATAAATAAATATTTAAAAAAAAAAAAAAAAAAAGCTCACTATTGCCAGGCACGGTGGCATCAGTAATCCCAGCAGCTCAGGAGGCTGAGGCAGGAGGATTCCAAGTTTGAAACTAGCCTCAGCAACTTAACAAGACCCTGTCTCAAAATAAATAAATTTTAAAAAGGGCTGGGAATGTGGCTCAATGGTTAAGTACCCCTCGATTCAATCATCACCAGTACCCCCCAAAAGTAAAAAAAGCTCACTATTATCTTCAAATCCCAAACATACAACAGCTTTAGAACCCCACCACCTTCCAATTCTCTGCCAATATTCTGCTCACACAAGTTGATTCCAACACACCCAGAGCATGCATATGTACTGTTCTATACTCACCTACTTTACTTCTCCGACCCCCTCATTATATCACAAGCTCTTTGAAGGCAAGAACTATGCCTTACTCATCTTTGAATCCTCTTGGATTCAAACATTTGCTGAATGAATGACACATTCCCCCATTAAATCTCATCTCCACTGCAACCTACAGTACATCACCCTATGAGTAACCCCTCCTCCCCCATTCTCCTGGCCCCTGCTTACCTGCATAGAAGTGATAAAAGGGCCACCAGACAGCACTGTTTGGGATATAGGTAAGCAGTGAAGCCACATAGCCTCGGTAGAAGCCTCGAAGCCCATCAGCTCGCAGGATCTGCCTGATGATGTCTTTTGTTTGGCCAAAGGCAATTACCCCGTGTCCCTCTGGGTTCCCACGCACCTGGAAGCGGCCCATTTTCTCACCCTTGCGCTGCATCATCAGGTGCTGGGAGACCACGTCAATGGGCACTGTGATGCTCTGGGCCACAAGGGAGGCCGAGCCACCAGCCACCAATGATTTCACTGTGTTGCTCTGGCTGTAGTCAGCTACAAATTTCCGGGTGAGCTCATAAGTGGTGACATAGCACTGGCCAGAGATGAGGGTAAAGGTGTTGACCAGGAACCCCCGGTAGAGGCCAGTCACACCATCTGCTCGCAGGATCTTAATGAAGGCATCAAAGGTCCCATGGTAGAGGCTCTTGCCCTTCTGAACCTGCAAGCGGGTGCGGATGAGGGTAAATGGGTAGACGCTGACACGGATCATCATTGTCATTGCCACACCAAACACATAGAACTTCTTCTTGTCCAGATGTTCCCATTCAATGATCTGGATGTTTCGTTTGTCCTCCATTGTGCCTGGAGACCTGGGATTTGGACAGGGTGGAGCAATGTGAGGAAGGGGGTCAGAACTTTGTGCTTTCCCCTCTGGGCTAGTTTCTAAATTCCCCTTCTCATCTCCTGGGACATCCACCTCCCCAAAGCTTAGACTTCACCCAGCTTGGCTCTGTCCATCACCATCCTTCACAAATCAGAATTTCCTTCCACCTTGACCAGTCCTTCCCAATTCTGGTCCCCTACGCCACAAATCATTCCTCACTATCTGATTCTCCTGACTCCACTCTTAGTTCAGCTCCCTACCCTAGCACCTAGCATTGTCCATCCTGAATTCTTTCTCTGTCTGAGCCATCGTGACACAGCCCTGGGCAGGGACCATTCTCCTTATCTGGCCCATCCAGGCAGAGTTCAGAATGCTGTGGTAAAAGTAACCACCTGGAAGGATGCAGGGCCTTTTAAGTTGGCTAATGGAATGTCATTAAGTGACATTTAAGAGGTTCATGAAGAATGAAAGAGAGTGCTCCATTTTTTAAAACATATTTATTTTTTAGTTATAGGTGGACACAATATCTTTATTTTCTTTTTATGTGGTGCTGAGGATTGAACCCAGTGCCTCATACATGCTAGGCGAGCGCTCTACCTCTGAGCCAAAACCCCAGCCCCAAGTGCTCATTTTTTATGCCCCTGGGCTCACTGAGAAGGCACCGTTTGGCCTTACATCCTCAGCAAGGTGCCTCTTACCACCATTTACCAGCTGACAGATCTGATTTTTTAAAAATTCATTTATTTATTTTAATTAGGTATATAGACAGCAGAATGCATTTTGATTCATTGTACACAATTGCAGCACAACTTTACATTTCTATTGTTGTACACGATGTAGTATCACACCATATGTGCAGTCATACATGTAAGTAGGGTAATGATGTCCATCTCATTTCACCATCTTTCCTGCCCCTAAGTACTCTCCCTCCCCTCCTTCCCCTTTGCTCAAAGTTCCTCCATTTTTCCCATGCCTCCCCGCTCCCCGTTATGGATCAGCCAACAGATCTGATTTTATTCATGGTTTCCCATGCTGGCCTCTCTGAGCTCCCCTTTCTCCAGTCTGTTTTAGAACAAAGTGTGGAGAAGAGCCCAAGTGGGGCTTTTACCCCACAGGGCACCCCCTATCATCTCCCCATCCTCCAGGGAAAGGAATTAGAGACTCAGGAACAGGCCAAAGGTCAGAGTCCTCTTTGGTTATTAGATAACACTCCGGAAAGAGAAAAGAACCACCTGGAAGCCTAGAGAGCTACAAAGTGGAGGACATGTTTGACCCTGTGCTTTCAACCCTAAGCATACAGAGCACAACCTCAGTCCTAGAGATGAAGGGAGAGAAATGACAGAGAAAGAGCCTCTGCCTTCAAGAAATTCAGTCTGTTCAAGGAGACACTGTATCCCTCTAGGGAATGGATATAAGATACAAAGAGAAAGAAACTGGGGCAAATGATTGTACTTGTGACCCATATGTTAAGTTTATTTATCGCCTAGAATTTAGAACAAACCAATAAATTTACTAATATAATAACTGTCTAAAATCGGGAGCTTCAAATTTAGGAAATGTGAAACCAGAGGACATCATATATTGGATATATACTTAGTGGTAATGTCAGATGCTCTGGTATAGTCCATTGATTATATAGGATACTGGAAATTTTCACCCAGACAGGGAAAGTGGGAAGTTAAAATTCCAGGAAGTGAGAAGCCAGGGATTCCCCAGGCTTTTGAGATAGGAGATGGGTAAGTAGATGGCCACCTCACAAGGACAACTCTAAGGGCTGAAACATTCTACACAAACATTCTGGTGGCAAACCTCATGCTAGGTGTCTAATCAGAGTTCATCCTCAATCACCTTCCCTAACCAAAAGTCCCAACTCAGGCTTAGGTAGCTTTTGTTCCATGGGAATTGCTCTTGTCATACTTTGGAAGTACAGGGGTGGGGGGAGCTTTTCAGGAATCCCTGAGCTGCACTGTTATCACTTTCATTAAAGTATGGGTTACCCACAGTGCAATCTGAGTACCTGAGAGCCGAGGCATGGGTGAGGTACATGGAACAAGACAGCCTTCCTGGAGGACAAGGCAGCTTGAATAAAGAAGGAATACATGCAGACAGTGAAAAGGAAACAACAATGGCTCGGAGATAGAAGACAGAAGTCAACAGGGCTATCCAGAATGGAAAATCTAGGCTGTGAGAAATGAGGTAGAGGTGGAGTTCTGCAAGCAGGAGGACTCTTGGAACACTGATGTGCCACTGCTGTGGGCCAAGACGGCCCTCTTCCCCAGGCTCAGCCTGAGACACCCACCAAGTCCAGTGGTGCAATCTTCTCTGAACCCTCCAAGAGAAGGTGGTCACTGTCTCTCCTGCCCCATAGTGTTTGTCATCTGGGGACCCAAGGTCATGCTTCCAATACCATTGAGGTAAAGACACATAGGCAAAGGCTAAGATTTACTGAATATCTACTACCTCATGCAGTCCTTAAAACTTAACCTGTGTACAGTTAAACATTTATGACAAGTGAGGAAATGGAGAATTGGATAAGTAAAGTATAACAGGCCCAAGGTCATACAGCTTGTCAGGGGTGAAGGGAGGATACAAGCCAAGATTTCTTCTTTACTCTGCCATTCCTTCTACCCCATGGGAGTTGACGATTCCAACACAAATCACTCTGTTCAGTTTCAAGCCAAGTCATTCCCACCAGGGGGAGGCGAAGTTAATGCCCTCGCGACGGCAGGTCACTCAAGGGTTAAGCATAAGCCCCTGGCCATGCAGATGCCTGGGAACTTCTCCCACTTTGTTTCAGAGAAAGCAAATGCTGCCTCTGCTTGTGGAATGACTGAGCAGACATGTTTCAGCACAGGACAAACACAGCAGGCCTCCAGCAGAAGGGCCTCCTGCTGGGCACGTGCAAACTGTGTGCTGTGCAGGGCAGAAGGGCACAGAAATGAAGGATTCTGTTTAGGACCTGGTTTCCTAAGTGCCTTTTCAACTTGTCAAGCTGAATCACCAAGTACCAGCCTCTCCTGATAAGAAATTCTATGACAGGCTGGGCGTGGTGACGCACACCTGTAATCCCAACTGCTCAGGAAGCAAGGCAGGAAGATCACAGGTTCAAAGCCAGCCTCAGCAACTTAGTGAGGCTGTAAGCAACCTATCGAGACCCTGTCTCAAAATAAAAAAATAAAAAGGGACTGAGGGTGTGGCTCAGTGGTTAAATGCCCTGGGTTCAATGCCTACAACAGGATTCAACGTACCATTTCTTGCCTTGCCTCCATCTTTCATGTGTGCCAGTCTATTTTAAACTCCTAGAAGGAAGCTGGGATTCTCTGAAGCAGGTAAGGCCTACTGTTGTCATAGTAACAGGAGAAGCCATTAAGGATTAGGCCTCAAAGGATGAGTCACTGCCAGACGCCAAGTCAGTGATTCTGGACGCTGAGGCAGGAGGATCACAAGTTCAAAGTCAGTCTCAGAATTTTAGCAAGTCCCTAAGCAATTTAGCAAAACCCTGTCTCAAAATAAAAAATGAAAAGGGGCTAGGGATGTGACGCTAGGGATGTGTGGTTGAGCACCCCTGGGTTCAATCCCTGGTACCAAAAAAAAAAAAAGAGCCACTCCAGAAGGGTGAGGGCACTGTACCCACCCCCTCTGCCTTTTCAAAAGGAGGTTACTCCGACTGGGGATATAGCTCAGTGGGTAGAGTGCTTACCTCCAATGCGCATGGACCTGGGTTCAATCCCCAGCACCACAAAAACAAAAGGAGGTTACTCCTAAAAGGTGAGATCTCAACCTGTTTTTGTGACATATAACCTTCAAACTTCATGCTGAAATATCAAAACCAGCTCCTCTTGTTTTACCCTCTTGAAAATCCTCTTTGCAGATATTTGTATGCAAACTTCCTTCAGCATTCCCTTCACCCACGTGGGACAGCTCAACTTCTTCATGGCTCTTTCTCAGACCCTTATTTGTGTGAATGGCTCCAATTCCAGATTTTCTCCCACCTTTAAAACTGCTCAGGCTTGGGCTGGGGATGTAGCTCAGTGGTAGAGTTCTTGCCTAACATGCACAAGACCTGGGTTCAATTCCCAGCACCATAAAAACAAACAAATAAAAAAAAAAAAAAAAACTAAACTGCTCAGGCTTGCATGCTTCTTGTGAGGACCCAAAAGATGACCCAGGATTAGTCAACACTTTGTCCTTAAGTGGTCAAATGAAATATCAGAGGTGGAGCTTCCACTACTGACTCTACTAGTGGGAAGGGAGAAACTGGCCCAGGTGTGTACCTCTGCTTCACTTCTACTCTCCTTGCACACATACACACAAACACGTACACAAATACAAATCACGTTCTGAGATAAGATTCTGGCTCAGGGGAAGGCAGTATTTTCTTTTTTTTTTTGGTACCGGGGATTGAACTCAGGGGCACTCGACCACTGGACTACATGCCCAGCCCTTTTCTGTATTTTATTAGAGACAGGGTCTCAATGAGTTGCTAAGTGCCTCACCATTGCTGAGGCTGGCTTTGAACTCGCAATCCTCCTGCTTCAGCCTCCCAAATGCTGGGATTACAGGCATGTGCCACTGCGCCCAGCGAAGGCAGTATTTTCTAGAAGGCAAGGACATACGATGGAAAGAACACTAGTCATCAGTTGATCCATATTTGGGTCCTCCATTATTTACTAGTGTAAAACTGGAACCAAGTCACTTCATTGATATTCAGCTATACAAGGTTGTGGTGCAATTCATAGGAGCTAATAATTGTGAAAGCATTTTGTTAACAATAAAGCATTTCTGTTATTGCAGAAAGCGCTACTGCATAGTGATGCTCATGCCACTCAGATTGGTCCACTAACTGGCAGCACAAGCATCATCTGGGAGCTGCTTAGAAATATATAATTTAGGTGGGCCACATGCCTGTATAATCCCAGTGGCTCAAGAGGCTGAGGCAGGAGTATCACAAATTCAAAGCTAGCCTCAGCAACTTAGTGAGGCCCTAAACAACTTATCAAGAACCTGTCTCTATGGGCTGAGGTTGTGGCTCAGCAGCAGAGCACTTGCTGAGCATGTGTGCAGCCTGGGTTCAATCCTCAGCACCACGTAAAACTAAATGCATTGTGTACAACTAAAACAAATAACAAATAAATATTAAAAACAAAAGAACCCCCGTCTCTAAATAAAATATAAAAAAGGGCTGGGGACGTGGCTCAGTGGTTGGTACCTAGGTTCAATGACCAGAAAAAAAAAAAAAAAAGAAAGAAAGGGCCGGGTGCAGTGGCGCATGCCTGTAATCCCAGCACTTGGGAGGCTGAGGCAGGAGGATCATGAGTTCAAAGCCAGCCTCAGCAATGGCAAGGCACTTAGCAACTCAGTGAGACACTGTTTCTAATAAAATACAAAAAAGGGCTGGGGATGTGGCCCAGTGGTCGAGTGCCCCTGAGTTCAATCCCTGGTACCAAAAAAAAAGAAAAGAAAAGAAAGAAAGAAATATAGACTTTAGAGCCAGGTGTGGTGGTGCACACTTGTAATCCCAGCAATTTAGGAGGCTGAGACAGGAGGATCACAAGTTCGAGGCCAGCCTCAGCAACTTAGCAAGGCCCTAAGCAACTTATCAAGACCCTGTCTCAAACTAAGAAATAAAAAAATAGCTGGGAAAGTAGCTTAGTGGTAGAGTGCCCCTGGGTTCAATCCCAGTACAAGAAATAAATAAACAGGGTAGGAATGTAGCTCAGTGGTAAAGTGCCTCTGGGTTAAACCCCTAGTACAACACACACACACATGAACACACAAAGAAATACAGAATTTCAAAGCTGAGTGTGGTGGTGCACATCTGTAATTCCAGCTACTCAGGAGGCTGAGGCAGGAGGATCATAAATTTGAGGCCAGCCTGGGCAATCTAGTGAGACCTTATTTTAGAATAAAAAGGGCTGGGGATATAGTTCAGTGGCACAGTGCCCCTGGGTTCAATTCCCAGTACAGAAAAAAAAAAAAAAAAAGAGAGAGAGAGAGAGAGAGAGAGAATTTCAGGCTGTTCCCTAGGTCTTCTGAATAAGAGCTAACACTTTAAAAAGATCACTAGATGCATGTCAAAGATTGGGAAGCATTTTTTTAGATATTAGGGACTGTCAGTATAAGAATTACAACACCTATCTAGGAATCCTGGATCATTATGACACTATACTCCTAAAGCCCTCTGACTCTATCCTGACTTGTCACTGGAGCTGGACACAATGAGGATCACCTGTTCCATTCCAGTCTTTTCAGTCAAACACTCCCACCAAATCAAATCACCTATAAACAACTACTGACAAGACACTCATGGGTTCCCACTTCTCAGATGTAAACAAGGGTAGATCAAGCATCCTCTATTCCTTCTGTACTTCCTACAGCATCTGCATCAAATCTCTGCATCCTGGAGCTATCTGCCATGTGAACGTGAATATATTTGCATGCTTGCCCACCTGTCCTGCTGAATATAAATTTCCCAGGCGATGCCTCGACCCCTTCTTCAAGATAATCTCCTTCCTCTGACATGGCAGCCTTCCTTGGTCTTCCATAAATACCCACGTGATCCCTCATCATAGACACCACATGACAATCCTCTCCACATACTCCACATGGCAACCCTGTTTATACAGATTTGGTCCTGGTCCCCAGCACAGTCAACTCTGGGACTTAGGACATGCTCCTCACAACGCTTCTTTTGCTGTCAGTGAATCTCATACTCCTCAGCCAGGAAAAGATGCCTCGCCGGACTTGTCCTTCATTCCCCAAACTGCAGGGTAAGTTCTCACAGAACCGCAGCCAGGCATCGCTGAATCCACTGCCCCCTTGGCAGGTCCGGGTCCTCAGAGACCTTCGCCCTCAGGCACCGCACATAGCCCTCGGGCACCGCTACTACCATAGTTTCTTACCTTCTCAGACCCCGGCGGTTCCACGGCGTCTGAGGCGAACTCCAAGCCCGGACCTCTAGGCCGCAGCCCCCGCTTCACCCTCCGTTCCCAGCGACTGCCGGCCTCCGGTCGCATCTTCCTCCATCTCGACTAGGATCCCGGTACTGCCGGAACCGGAAGCTGGGATGCTGTCATTGCCACCCGCATCAGGGGGCGGGAATGGTACTGGGTAACTGCACCAATGGCGTTCTGAGCCTTTGAGCCTCCCCCAGGAGCGAGGATGGACGGTCCTGACGGCCATCTTGCATTAGGGCGGTAGCCACGCCTTCTCTGCCTTCGCGGTGCCCCCAAGTCTAAAGCGCATGCGTGTTCTGTTTGGGCTGTTTCTTTTTTTTAAACATTTATTTTTTAGTTGTAGGTGGACACAATATCTTTATTTTTATTATTATTATTTTATATGATGCTGAGGATCGAACTCAGTGATTCTGAGCCTTTCTTGAAGATCGAGTTCTAAGTGGGTCATCTTGTGCTTTAGGATCCGCTGGAATCTTTATGTTCAAATCTGATCTTTCGAGTGCGATCCCCAGCAATGCAAGGGGGAAAAAAATGTAATCTTTAACTTTTGTGTAGCTTTTCTCATTTTTTAAAATAGAGCCCAAACAGTAAAGGTCAAAGTGCGGCAGGGAGGACTGAGGTTAGATAACTAATTTTGAGGTTTAGGAACTAAAAAAATTGCAGGAATGAGGGACATCTTGGAGATGGAGAAAATAAAATTAAGGGTCTCATCCAGCTCTGAAACTAGTTGTGTCTACATGTAGAGTTTTTTTTTTTTTTTATTATTTTTATTATTCTACACTTCAATTTTTCCCCAATTTTATTGATATATAAAAATTGAATATATTGGGCTGGGGTTGTGGCTCAGCGGCAGAGCGCTCGCCTCGCATGTGCGCGGCCCGGGTTAGATCCTCAGCACCACGTAAATGTAAATGCATTGTATTGTGTACAACTAAAGTAAATAAATTTTTTTTTTTTTTTTTGTGTGTGTGTGTGTGTGTGTGTGTGTGTGGTAGTACCAGGGATTGAACTCAGGGGCACTCGACCACTGGGCCACATCCCTGGCCCTTTTTGTATTTTATTTAGAGACAGGGTCTCACTGAGTTGCTAAGTGCCTCGCCATTGCTGAGGCTGGCTTTGAACTTGCGATCCTCCTGCCTCAGCCTCCCAAAGTGCTGGGATTACAGGCGTGCACCACCGCGCCCGGCTTAAATAAATATTTTTTAAAAATTGAATATATTGATAGGGTAACGTGATGTTTTTATACATGTATACATTGTGTAATATTGTGGGGTGGTTTTGGTTTTGTACTGGGGATTGAACCCAGGGTTACTCTACCACTGAGCTACATCCCCATCCCTTTTAATTTTTTATTTTGAGACAGGGTCTAAGTTGCTTAGTGCCTTGCTAAAATCATTAAGACTGGCTTTGAATTTGTGATCCTTCTGCCTCAGCCTGCTAGATCACTGGGATTACAGTCATGCACCACCATACCCATGTAATGTTTAAATCAAGTTAAACCTATTTTCTCAAACACTTATCATTTCTTTTTTTTTTTTTTTTTTTTTTTTTTAACCAGGGATTGAACTCAGGGCACTCAACCACTGGGCCACATCCCCAGCCCTTTTTTGTATTTTATTAGAGACAGGGTCTCACTGAGTTGCTAAGTGCCTCGCCATTGCTGAGGCTGGCTTTGAACTCGTGATTCTCCTGTCTCAGCCTCCCAAAGTGCTAGGATTACAGGCGTGCGCCACCGCGCCCGGCTCACTTATCATTTCTTGATGATGAAAACATTCAGAACACTTCTAGATTTTTGGAATATAGAGTACATATTATCATCTATAGTCACTTTACTGTGCATACCAAATTTTTACTCTTAACTTCAACTTAGCACCCATCAACTTTTCCCCTATCTCTCCTTTTCCTCCTTTCTGGCAACCACCATTCTATTCTCAACCTTCCCCCCCCCCCCCGCCCCAGTACTGGGGATTAAAACCAAGGCCTGTGAGCTACAGCTCTTTTTTTTTTTTTTTAATATTTATTTATTTGCTTTTAGTTGTACACAATGCATTTTTATGTGGTGCTGAGGTTTGAACCCCGGCCGCACACGTGGTAGGCAAACGCTCTACCACTGAGCCACCTCCCCAGCCCCAGCTACAGCTCTTTTTAATTTTTATTTTGAAACAGGCTCTCACTAAGTTGCAGAGGCTGTCCTTGAACTTGGGATTCTCCTGCCTCAGCCTTCCAAGTTACTGTGATTACAGTTCTGCACCACCATGCCCAGCTGTATTCTCAACTTCTATGAGATCAACTTCTTTATATTCATATGAGATCATATGGTTATTGCTTTTCAGTGCTTGGTGTTTTTGTTGTTGTTGTTGTTGTTGTTTTGTTTTGTTTGGTACTAGGGATTGAACTCAGGGGCACTCGACCACTGGGCACTCACCATTGCTGAGGCTGGCTTTGAACTCGTGATCCTCCTGCTTCAGCCTCCTAAGCTGAAGGGAATTCTCTTGTTTTACCTAGCAGTTTTTGGTTTTTCATTCTGAACTTAATGAAAATACACGTGGAGTTTTAGGCAGAATTTTTCTTTAGAAATATCTCTTTGCAACGGTTGATGTGGTACATACCTGTAATCCTAGCAATTGAGGCTGAGATGAGAGGATCACAGTTTGAGGCCAGTTTCTACACTAGACAGTGAAACCCTGTCTCAAAATAAAAAATAAAAAAGACTCATACCTGTAATCCCAGCGGCTCATGAGACTGAGGCAGGAGGATTGAGAGTTCAAAGCTAGCCTCAGCAACAGCAAGGTGCTAAGCAACTCAGTGAGACCCTGTCTCTAAATAAAATACAAAATAGGAGCTGGGCACATTGGTGCACGCCTATAATCCCAGCACTTGGGAGGGTGAGGCAGGAGGATAGTGAGTTCAAAGCCAGCCTCAGCAATGGAGAGGCACTTAGCAACTCACTGAGACCCTGTCTCTAATAAAATTCAAAAAAGGTCTGGGGATGTGGCCCAGTGGTCAAGTGCCCCTGAGTTCAATCCCCCATACCAAAAATAAAATAAAATACAAAATAGGCTGGGGTTGTGGCTCAGTGGATAAGTGCCCCTGAGTTCCATCCCTCGTACCCCCAAAAAATAAAATAAATAAAAGGGCTGGGAATGTGGCTCAGTGATCAAGCACCCTTGGGTTCAAACCCCAGCAACATGCCCCCCCACCATTTATTTTTTATTTTTGGAATATGTGGCCTTAGAGATATCTATGCTGTGTGCAAGTAGAAGTAACTAGAAGGTAGAGGGGGACAGGAGACCTGAGCTAGCCATACACTGACCCCCACAATACCTATTCCTCTCACCCTTGGCTCTGATAGTTGCCAATCATTGCATTCTTCTGGACTTTAAGCCCTGTGAGGGCAGGAAAGAGACCTGATTTGTGTGTCTCTCCAGCAGTATACGCCAGACTGTGAACCATAGCAGGAACAGAGTATGTGTTTACTGAATGAATGAATCATGGGCATCCTTGCTTAAGAGGTGGGTTTGAACTTTAAGCAATAGGCATGGAAGACATTGTCCTAGGGAACTTTTAAAGTAGATAAGTGCTTAAAGAAAACACAGAAGCAGTGATCAGAGAGGTAAGAAAGCAAGCAAGAGCTCTGTAACGCCAAAGGGTATACAGGAAAAATTGTTACCATATTGAGAATTCCTTTATCTCAACAACAAAATGAACAATCAGATCCAAAAAATGGGCAAAGAAGGTATACAAATGGTCAATAAGCACATGAGGAGATTTGCAGCATCACTAATCATCAGGTAAAGGCAAATCAAAACTAGAATGAGATACCACCTCACATCCATTAGGATGACTACTCTCAAAAAAAAAAAAAAAATCACACCAGAAAATAACTACTGTTAGCAAGGATGTGGAGAAAAAATTTGGAACTCTTGTGCACTGTTGCTGGGAATGTAAAATGGTGTGACCTCTATATAAAACTTGGCAGTTCTTCCAAAAATTAAAGATAGAATTAATAGTATATGGTCCAGCAATCCCACTTCTGAGCATAAAAAGAACTAAAAGTAATTTCTTCCTTTTTTTTTTTTTTTTGGTACTGGGTATTGAACCCAGGGGTACTTTACCACTGAGCTACATCTAAAACCTTTATAATTTTTATTTATTTATTTATTTATTTTGGTGTAATGTATTGAACCCAGGGATGCTTAACCACCAAGCCACATCCCTAGTCCTTTTTTTTTTTTTTTTTTTTTTTTGAGACAGGTTCTTGCTAAGTTGCTTAAGGCTTCGATAAGTTGCTGAGGATGGCCTCAAACTTGCAATCTCCTGCCTCAGCCTCCTAAGTAGGTGGGATTAGAGGTGTGCATCACCACACTGGACCCAGAAGTAATGCTTGCTTCTAATTATCCCTTAATCCAGTCAAGCTGACACCTTAACCATCACAGGGATGGTTCAAGGAGCCTCAGGGTCACTTGAATCAATATGTCCATTAGGATTGTCCTTTTACTGGCCAAAGCGCAGGACAGGAGAAAGCTCAACTCTGGAGCTGTACAGCTGGCAGTGAAGGATCCAAAATGCTTTCGAGTGGGAAGATTTTTCTGCCCATTCCTTTCATCCAGTAGGTGGAGAAATTGAGGTACAGATGGGAAGAGTCATCTGTATTAACAGCACATGAAAGTTCCAAGAGCCCAGTCTTAGTTCAAGGTCCTTCCCATTGTCCCAGGCTTCCCCACAGCCCTTGGTCTAGATGTCATTAGGGGAGTGGCAAGACAGGAAGCCAGGAATGGCAAAGACTGAGTCTTGGGGTGGAAGCATACTGGGGGAATGGGAAATGAAAAGAAGAAAATGAGACAGCAGGAAGAAAGAAACAGAGAAGCTAAATAGCTCCAATAAAAAAGTCACAGTAGATAGGATCTGAAAGAGATATTTATTTGCACACCCATGTTCACTGCAGCATTATTGACAATAACCAAAGGTGGAAGCAGCCCAAATAACAATTAGTGGAGGAATGTATAATCAAATATGGTATGTATACACAATGGAGTATCAGTCAACCTTAAAAAGGGAAATCCTCGGGGGCTGGGGTTGTGGCTCACCGGTGGCGTGGCCGCCTGGTGCGTGTGCTGCCTGGATTCGATCCTCAGCACCACATAAAAACGGATTGTGTGGGGGCTGGGGTTGTGGCTCAGCGGCAGAGTGCTGGCCTTGCACGTGTGCGACCCGGGTTTGATCCTCAGCACCGCATAAACATAAATGCATTTCATTGTGTACAACTAAAGTAAATAAATAAATATTTTTTTTTAAAAAAGGGAAATCCTGATGGGTGCGGTGGTGCATGCCTGTAATCCCAGCAACTCGGGAGGTTGAGGCAGGAGGATCAGCATATTAGGAAGGCACTTAGTAACTCAGTGAAAACTTGTCTCTAAATAAAATATTAAAAAGGACTGGACCGGGCGCGGTGGCACACGCCTGTAATCCCAGCACTTTGGGAGGCTGAGGCAGGAGGATCGCGAGTTCAAAGCCAGCCTCAGCAATGGCGAGGCACTTAGCAACTCAATGAGACCCTGTCTCTAAATAAAATACAAAAAGGGCTGGGGATGTGACCCAGTGGACGAGTGCCCCTGAGTTCAATCCCTGGTACCACACAAAAAAAAAAAAAAAAAAAAAAAAAAACCATATATATATATGTGTATATATATATATATATATATATATATATATATATATATAATCCAGTCATAAAAGGACAAATACTATATAATTTCACTATGAGAGTAATCTAGAATAGTTTAATTCATGAAAACGAAAAGTCAAAAGGTGGTTGGCAGGGCCCAGAGTTTCTGTTTTGCAAGATGAAAAAAAGTCTAGACACCTGTTGTACAACAATGTGACTATAATTGATGCTACAGAACTGTATACTGAAAGTGGCTAAAGGCCAGCATGGTGGTGTGTGCCTATAATCCCAGTGTCTGGGGAGGCTGAGGCAGGAGGATTGCAAATTTGAGGCCAGCCTCAGCAACTTTGTGAAGCCTTAAGCAACTTAGCAAGACCCTTTCTCAAAATAAAAAATAAAAAGGACTGGGGATGTGGCTCAGTGGTAGAGCACTCGCCTAGCACGTGCGTGGCCCGGGTTCGATCCTCAGCACCACGTAAACATAAATGCATTGCATTGTGTACAACTAAAGCAAATAAATAAATTAAAAAATAAATACTGGGGCCAGGTGCAGTGGCGCACGCCTGTAATCCCAGCACTTTGGGAGGCTGAGGCAGGAGGATCGCAAGTTCAAAGCCAGCCTCAGCAATGGCGAGGCACTTAGCAACTTAGTGAGACCCTGTCTCTAATAAAAAAACACACACAGAAAAAAAGGGCTGAGGATGTGGCCCAGTAGTCGAGTGTCCCTGAGTTCAATCCCCGGTACCACAACCAAAAAAAAAAAAAAAAAAAAAAAAAAAAAAAAAAAAAAAAAAAAAAAACAGGGGATATAGCTCAGTGGTAAATCATCACTGGGTTAAATTCCCAGTACTGTAAAATAAATAAATACAAATAAATAGATAAATAAGAGCCTATAGTAGAAGAGGGTTGTGCGAAAAGGGTGGCCAAAATGTGAGATCAAGCCAGGCGTGGGGGGCGCATGCCTGTAATCCCAGCGGCTCAGGAGGCTGAGGCAGGAGGATCGACAGTTCAAAGCCAGCCTCAGCAACTTAGTGAGGCCCTAAGTAACTTAGTGAGACCCTGTCTCTAAATAAAAAACATAAAAAGGGCTGGGGATGTGGTTCTGTGGCTAAGTGCCCCTTTAATCCCCAGTACCATACACACAAAAAAAAGCTTGAGGTCAAGGTTGAATTCCTCAGTTAAGGGCTTATAGGTACTCGTGGGAAGAGTCATTTGAGGGGGGAGGTGGGGAAAGAAACCAAATCACAGAGGATTAAAGAAGGAAGGTGACGTAGTAGGTGGTGGGGACCATAGCTGATGTCTGCCAGCATTGACATGACAGAGAGATGGAGTGGGGATGAGAGGGTGGGTGGAATAGGTGGAGTTCTGGGGAAGGTTATTGTCCTGTTTTGTGTTTTCATCCAGAGAACACCCAAGCATACCTGAAGATGAAAGAAAACAAAGTGGAGCCAGGCAGAGTAGCGCATGCCTGTGATCCCAACAACTTCAGAGGCTGAGGCGGGAGGATGGAAAGTTCAAGGACAGCCTGGAAAACCTAGAGAGACCCTGCCTCAAAATAAAAAATAAAAAGGGCTGAGGATGTAGATCAGTGGTAAAATGCCACTGGTTCAATCTCTAGCACCAAAAAAAAAAAAAAAAGAGGGAGTGGGTCAAGTGATGTGGGCATGGTGATCCAGGTCAAAGGATTTACAGGACAAACTCCCAGCTGTGATAGAGAGGAACACTGGTTGGTCTTGGTTGGAGGAAGGACATGTACCTCCTTGACAAGAGAGGGGGAAGGTGGTGTGGGGGTGTGGACAGAGCCTTGTTTGTCAGATATTGAGAGGGACATGGCCAGGATGGGGGTGGCTGCACAGTCTTTCTATAAATTCGTCTACCAAGAGTTGAAGCCAACTGCTGCTCAGGGGGCTGAGCTGGAGTCACGAGAAATGTGGGAGAGCTGGGGATGGCAACTGTGGGCGCCCTGCAAAGGAGTCGGTAATGACAAGGTGTCACCTGTCTAGCAGACACAAGCTGAGGCTGGTCAACACTGACTGTGGTGGGCATGCAGGAAAGGTTCAGGGTGCTTCCAAGAAACACCTAGAGTGAAGGAGAGGACTCTGGGCAGGCAGCAGAGGTACTCATGTCTTCAGGAGAGCAGTCATCCCACAAACCCAGTTGTCGGTCCTCCAAACTGTTCTCAGACCTCTTGCTGCACACCCTGGCTGTCCTCTGTGGGAACACTCTGCTCCTCCAAAAACAGCACCAGTCATGAGCTTTGTCTTTTTAATAAAAAATAAACTGTCTGTGACAAGCAGTGTTCAGAATCTCAAAACATAGGGAAGGGGAGAGGACAGAGGACAAGGGTCAGCGAGGGTAAAGAAGTGAACAAGGCTCAGATTACCCCTGCCCTTCTAGTCAGGGCAGAAAAGAATACAGTCTGCCCAAACGGAAGCAAGAGGGAATATGGTCTGACTTTAGGAAGACTTCCTAGAGTCAGTGGCGCATGGTTGGTAAGGGGAGCAGGAGTGGGCAGCTCCCTGCAGAATCCTGGAGACCCCTGGGAGAAGGGAGGTCAGTATCCAAGGTGGTAGCTGCTTTCAAGGTGGAGTTTCCAGGAGCAGAGTCTCGTCATGGTCATTTGGGTGTCCGGCATTTGTTACCAGGGTCCTGAACAGTCAGGCTTTCCATATCTCCTGGAACAGTAAGTTTCTGGAGGGTCCCTGGAGTGACCAGAACTGTAGGATCCTCTCCAGGTCCTCCTGTCGTAGGTGCAGTCTGGGGGGCAGCCTCCCATGAGACAGCCTCTGTGCTTGGTAGGAGGGAGTCCCATAGGGGAGGCAGGCTGCTGTGCATGGCTCCGCTGGATGCTATTGGTGGCACAGCGTGGCAGGAGAAGCTCCAATCATGACAGGGAGATAGTCTTTTGTGCTACTCCCACCCTAATCAGGGCCACTCTGCTCAGGTCCCCTAAGCCAGCACAGCCAGGAGCCTGCTCTACTCAACAACGGCTCCAGCCTGTGCCCAGAGTTTAAGCCACCTCAGTGCCAAGGCGGTTGTTGTCAGCATCCACATCACTGACAGAGGTCCTGCATTCCTTGGGGGGCTGTAGGCACTGCTCCCTGCTCAGGGGGGCCTTCTCCCCAGGGGGCAGGGTCCCACAGCCCTGGACCTTGCCCCGAGCCCGGAGTGCTCCCAGTGGAGAAGCGAGGAGGAAAATGAGGGCTCCTGAAAGCACTAAGGCAAGCAGGACAGTGACAATGAGAAAGTGAGGCCAGTAGGATCGCTGGGCGGCCATGGCAGCCCCACCACTGACCCTGGTCAGTGGGACCTCCACACGCTCCCGGGGAATACCCGCAAGTTCAGGATCCAGGGCCAGGGACTGTTCCTCGCTGTCCACCCAATAGGAGACCACAGGGTATGAGAAGCTGTTCTCGGTGGCCACGCACTGGTAGAGGCCCCCAACTCCATCCCGTGGCAACAGCAAGAGGGAGCCATTATAGACTGCAGAAGAGGCTTCTGGGATTGCCACCAGGCCGTGACTCCAGTGGTAAGAGGCCAGTGCTGACAGGTGGGGGCAGGGGAGCTCCAGGATGGAGTTGGGGACAGCCAGGACTTCTTTAACTGGAAGACAAGGAAAGGCCAAAACTGTTAAGGAAGCAGGGAAGAAAGGGGACAGGAGAGTTTCTAACCTATATCTAGACGCCATTCTCATCGCCAGTGGTCACCCCTTGTCTATCTTCAGCCTGGACCCCACACTGACTTCCAGCCCTTCTAACCACAACTTGGACACCAAAACCAATCTCCATCTCAACCCGAATCCCAGCTTAATCTCCAGCTCAAAATTTCTGCTGTTCGGGCTGGGATTGTGGCTCAGCGGTAGAGCGTGCGCCTAGCACATGGGCAACCCGGGGTTCGATCCTCAGCACCACGTACAAATAAAACGCATTGAATAAAACATATTATGTACAACTAAAAGCAAATAAATAAAAATATTTTAAAAAAAAAAAAGAATTCCTGCTGTTCCTCCTACAGCCAGGACCCAGATCTATCCCAGCTCAGAAGTCCTCCAGAGCCTTTGAGTCTCCCCTGGTCCCACACTCACTGATTTGCGGACGGCTCTGAGGCCGGTGACCACTCCTGCCCATGGGGCCATTGGCACATGCCCACCCTGGGTTTCCACGCTCCATGTCCTGCTTCCAGGAATTCCTGAAAAGGCAAAGCAAGCAAAAGTCATCCCTTGAAACAGGCAAAAATGGGAATGGGAAGCCAGGCATGTGGTGCACACCTATAATCCCAGCCATTCAGGAGGCTGAGGCAGGAGGGAATGGGAAAAAATGGGAAATGGGAAGCCAGGCATGTGGTGCACACCTATAATCCCAGCCATTCAGGAGGCTGAGGCAGGAGGATCACAAGTTTGAAGCCAGCCTCAGGAACTTAGTAAGGCCCTAACCAACTGAGTGAGACCATTCAAAATAAAAAAGTAAAAAGGGTTGGGGATGTCACTCAGTGATTAAGCAGCCCTGGGTTCAATCCCCAGTACCAAAAAAGGGGAAGGGATTGGGGATGTAGGTCAGTGGTAAAGCGCCCCTGAATTTAAAACCCAGTACCCCCCCCTCCAAAAAAAATTAAGGAACAGGAGAAGGAAGGAAGGGAAGTGCAGAGTGGAAGAAGGTGGGTCAGGGAGAGAAGGCAGAATAGAGGAGAGGATAAAGAAGCTAGGATAGCTAGAACAGCCTCAAAACTGCCTAGCCACACAGAGGTCCCTAGCCTCTTAGAGTGAGTGTGTCAGTGGCCCCAAGAGAGGGAAAAACAGTAGCAGAAGCTGGGTAAGAAGGGTCTCAGTGGGCCATCTTCAGCCACCATCCAGGACTGGCACTCACATGTTGGGGGCAGAGAGAAAGCGGCACATTCGAGACTCAGGGTCCCAGGCACAGTGGGGGTCTCGGGCAAGAACACAGTCTACACAGCTCTCGTAGACACTACAGTTGGCTCGGGGTACCCTCCAGACACCTCCTGAGGAGCCCACAAACAATGCGCCCTGGAAGAGAGATGAAGAATGTCAGAGAACCCAAGTCCACGGAGTCAGCCCAACCCAGCCCCCAAAGTCAGCCCTACTAGATGGCCATCAGAGGATCAGGTCCCTTCTCACCTGGGTGGGGGCCAGTTGCAGGTTACGAACAGGTTCAGGGTCAGGGAACAGCTGGATTTCCTCTACCAGATAGGCATCGCTATCCCCACTCACCACAGCCTTGTGCAGAGACCCTGTGGCTGTGGATAAACAGAGAGCTGAAACCTTCTCCCCTTATTCTTGAGCCCTCTCTGCCTTGGTGTGGCCTCCCCAGCTGCCAGACACTCCTGAAGTTTGGGGTGCACTGGGTAGAGATCAGCCAGCCACTCACTTTCCTCCATGCCCCACAGATAGGGTCTCTCTCTCTCTCTCTTTTTTTTTTAATATTTATTTATTTTGCTATAGTTGTACACAACGTGTTTATTTTTACATGGTGCTGAGGATCGAACAGGGCCACGCATGTTCTAGGCAAGTGCTCTACCGCTGAGCCACAACCCCAGCCCCCAGGAGGTCTCTTTTAAATGACTTAAAGTCCTTGAGGTTACTCCCCGTTCCTTTGCAACTGCCTGAAAACTCCATCCCTGGAGAAACCCATAGACATGGGGCAGTGGGCAGCTGACTGCCTTTGTTGAAAATCATATAACTGGCCTCCCTCACATGCATCAAGTGTCTCTATTCAAAGGTGCCATGGTGAGGTCTGCCCTGACCACCTTTTAAAAAATTGCAACCTACTTGCCTAGCAAGTGGGAAACCCTGGGTTCAACTCCCAGTACAAAAATAAATAAATAAATTTAAAAAACCCTGAAACTTGGGGCAGGGGTTGTAGCTCAGTGGTAGAGCACTCCCTAGCATGTGCGGGGTGCTAGATTCAATCCTCAGTACCACATAAAAATAAAATAAAGGTATTGTATTCAACTACAACTAAAACAAAATATTTTAAAAAAAATCTGCAACCTAATCAAGCAACATAGAGACCCTGTCTCTAATATACACACACATATATATGTATATACATACATATATATACACACACATATACATATATATATACATACACTCATATATATACACATATATTATATTATATTATATATAATTAAATATATCATATATTATAAAACATTTAATAAAATATCTTCTTAAAAATCAATGAACAATTTTATTTTTTTTAATATTTGTTTATTTACTTTAGTTGTACACAATGCATTTTATTTTTACATAGTGCTGAGGATCGAACCCAGCCCGCACACATGCTAGGCGAGCACTCTACCGCTGAGCCACAACCCCAGCCTCCAACAACTTTATTTTTTAAACATAAAGGCTGATGAAAACCATTACTGGTCCTATTTAAAAAAAAATCCAACATTTCAATTGAGAAAAATAGTAACTATTATTTACTAATTAAATACTACTTAAGTTTTCTAAAACACAACTTGAAAACACCCATCGTGATTCTTTAATTTCAGTACAATGGGTTCAAGGCCAAGTATGTAGGCCACGTGTGGTAGTGTACACCTGAATCCCAGCGGCTCAGGAAACTGAGGCAGGAGGATGGCAAGTTCAAAGCCAGCATCAGCAACATAGAGGCGCTAAGCAACTCAGTGAGACCCTGTCTCTAAATAAAATACAAAATAGGGCTGGGGATGTGGCTCAGTGATTGAGTACCCCTGAGTTCAATCCCTGGTATCCCCCCCCAAAAAAAGACTAAGTATTACATGCATCAAACCAGATTACAAATTATCATAGTCATCATCATCATCATCATCTTTACATTTTCTTTTCAATGCATTTGATGATTCATTGGCAGTATTTTGTGATGATACCATATTAGTGATAATAAGTATGTTTTGGAGGGGCTGGGGTTGTGGCTCAGTGGTAGAGCGCTTGCCTAGCATGTGTGAGGCACTGGATTCGATTCTCAGCACCACATATAAATAAGTAAATAAAGGTCTATCAACAACTCATAAAATTTTTTTAAAAAAAGAATGTTTTTTGATCCAATTAGTGATGGATTAATCAGAACATTCTGAAACTGCTGATCTTATAGGAATTGAGGCTTTTACAGCAGGGAACAGCAGGCATGTATAGTGTAAATCTTTGCCCTGTTAGAGACATTGGAATCCCAACTTTACTTGAAACAGACATGAGTTGTGGGGTTGGTGTGCCCAGTGGGAGTCCTTGGTTGGCTAGTAACTGAACCAACACTTAACTGTGGAACTGTTATTCTTCCCACAGAAGTATGAGCTTTTTTTGATATGGTAAAGACTTGAGCCTATACTTTGGAGCTGTTAAGCAATATCTATCAGGAGGCAATCTAGGATCTGAATATGGCTTGATCAATGGCAAAGGAATTTTATTTCTTTGCCTTGCAATATCTAATAAAAAATCTCTCTGGGGAGGAGAGACTGGTCAGCTCCAAACTAGATTGCCAATCGCCCATCATCTGAATCAACAATAGCTTTCTTAGCATGGCTGGAATAAATTTTAGCATCATTCTAGAATTGGGGTCACACATCAGAAGGCAATTCCAACATCTGATTTATAACTCTTGGCTCATATTCTGTAATCCCCATATCCTTCAGGATTTATGCCATCATCTGTGTATCTTTCTGCATGCTCTTGTGAGAAGCCATCTTGCCAGACTCCATGATATCCAGTGATCAAACTTCTCCAGCCAAATCACCCACATTAACCCCACATTAATATGTATTTCAGTCCTGATCTTTTTTTTTTTTTTGTTGTGTGTGTGTGTGTGTGTGTGTGTGTGTGTGTGTGTGTGGTGCTGAGGATTGAACCCAGGGCTTTGTGCATGCAAGGCAAGCACTCTACCAACTCGCCCTCAGTCCTGATCTTGATGCAAGTTATTTGCCTAGTGTAGTTTTTTCAACCCCTGGAGTACCAGTGAGCAGAATGTCCCATAACAACATAATCCACCACAGCAACCCTAAGAACACCAGGCACACTATGAAAAGGAGCCTAAAATAACTTTTTGTAATTGCAACCTCCACTGGCATTCCTGATTCCTCCTTAAGAGTGCTCTATTGGATTTTCTAAGTTAGTCACAACTAATATACTATGATATTATATAATTTACTTATTCAGGATGCTTATTGTCTGTCTTCACCTTCTCTATAAGGACACAGATTTGTGTCTGATGTTTTGTTTTGTTTTGTTTTGTTTTGTGATACTGGGGAATGAACCCAGAGTGCTCTACCACTGAGTTATATCTTAGTCCTTTTTATTTTTATTTTGAGATAAGATTTCAATAAGTTGCCCAGGCTGGCCTGGAACTTGTAATCCTCCTACCTCAGCTCCCACCAAACCACTGGGATTGCAGGTGTGTGCCACCATGCCCAACGCCTGCCTATCTTTTTACCATTCACCCAGTCTCCTTGATTCTTTTCTTTTTCTTTGTTTTATTTATTTATACACTGCTGAGAATTGAACCCAATGCCTCACACATGCTAGGCATGCGCTCTACCACTGAGCCACAGCCCCAGCCCCTCCTCGATTCTTTTCATCTTTTCCATCTATAAGAAAAAAGGCCGGGTGTGGTGGCGCACGCCTGTAATCCTAGCATTTGGGAGGCTGAGGCAGGAGGATCGCGAATTCAAAGCCAGCCTCACCAATGGCGAGGCACTTAGCAACTTAGTGAGACCCTGTCTCTAAATAAAATACAAAAAAAAAAAAAAAAAAAAAAAGGGCTGGGGATGTGGCCCAGTGGTTGAGTGACCCTGAGTTCAATCCTCAGTACCAAAAAAAAAAAAAAGAAAAGAAAAGAAAAAAGAAGGCTGACCACAGGTGGTGCTGGGGATCCAACCCAGAGGCTCATGCATGCTAGACAAGCACTTTACCACTGAGCTACATTCCCAGCTGAAGGAGTGATCTCAGGGCTCTTTCAGGGATGGTGTGTAGCTCAGTGGTTGAGTGCTTGCCTAGCATGCACAAGCCCTGAGTTCAGTCCCCAGCACTAAAAAGGAAAAAGAAAGAAAAGAAAAAAGGAGTGACCTCTATCGCTGTTTCCAATTCTCCTCTATGCACTCACTCTTCACCCCTCTAACTTGACTTTCGGCACAAGACAAGCAGCTCTTCCTAACACCATCAAAGACCTCCCTTTCTATGTCCCCTCTAAAATTGAAAGCACAGAAAGAGTAGGGACTGGATTGTCTTGTTCCCCTACTGTATTTCCAGAACAGAGTGCTGGAGAACAACAGAGCACCAGGCACACTAAACATTTGTAAAACAATGAATAAGTAACTGCACTTAAAGGTTTTCCCTCTTTAGCCCCTGCTCTAGGAAGTGCCCCAGAGCCCCTTACTCACAGGTGCCCAGGTACATGACCAGATGATCGTGCCCATCAAGGCCCTGGGCTGTCTCCACTGCAAGCTGTGTGTACTCCACACCAGACTTCACCAGCAGAGGCGTCCCCACTACCTGCTTATCCATCAGGAAATGGTCCTTCATGAAGGTCAAAACTTTATCAGAGGAGGGACCCACGGAGCACTGAAGGAGGAAGGAGGCAGATCAGGTTGGCTGGCCCATCTTTCCAGTTCATCCATTTTCCCTTCCCTCCTCCCCCTCTGCTATTTTCCTTTGCCTTCTCTTATCTCAGGATGGTGGTTAAAGCTCAGATTCTGGAGCTGCCTGGCTTTGAGTTTCAGCCTCAGCATGCCTGAGATTCCTCCCTCAATGGTAAACTGGGCATATTGCCAATACCCACCTCATAGGTTCACAGTGAGGATGAAATGCACTATGCACCAATATAAGTAATCAAAACAGTGCTTGGCATGTGGTAAGTCCTCAAGAAAGGTTAACTGTTGCTGGGCACAGTGACACATGCCTGTAATCCCAGCAAATCAGCAAGCTGAGGCAAGAGGATTGCAAGTTGGAGGCCAGCCTCAATAATTAAGCGAGGCCCTAAGCAACTTAGCAAGACCCTGTCTCAAAATAAAAAATAAAAAGGGAGCCGGGCGCAGTGGCGCACGCCTGTAATCCCAGCACTTGGGAGGCTGAGGCAGGAGGATTGCGAGTTCAAAGCCAGCCTTAGCAATGGTGAGGCACTTAGCAACTCAGTGAGACCCTGTCTCTAATAAAATACAAAAAAGGGCTGGGGATGTGGCCCAGTGGTCAAGGGCCCCTGAGTTCAATCCCCAGTACCAAAAAAATAAATAAAATAAAATAAAAAGGGCTGGGGATGCGGCTCAGTGATTAAGTGCCCATGATCTCAATGCCCAATACCAAAAAAATAAAAAATAAAAATAAAAAGGGCTGCCAGGCGTGGTGGCGCACACCTGTAATCCCAGCAGCTCAAGAGGCTGAGACAGGAAGATCACAAGTACAAAGCCAGCCTCAGCAAAAGCAGGGTGCTAAGCAACTCAGTGAGGCCCTGTCTCTAAATAAAAAAATACAAAATAGGGCTGGGAATGTTATTCAGTGATTGAGTGCCCCTGAGTTCAATCCCCAGTACCCCACCAAAAAAATAAAATAAAATAAAAATTTAAAAATTTTAAAAAGTAGAAGGGCTGGGGATGTGGCTCAGTGATTAAGCCCCTTTGGGTTCAATGCTCAATTAAAAAAAAAAAAAAGAAAAGAAAAGGACAGGTTAACTGCTACAACTGTCCTTCTTAGCATCTGCATCAGGGACGCCTGTCAGTCAGCAGGAAGCAGGAGAGGCTTCTTGCAAGTAACGACCATGTTTTACCTATGTCTGTAGTCCCAGGCGCATCACAGGACCTGGCACGAAGGTGCTCAGGAAATGTTTGCTGAGTCAATGACTGCATGGAGGATATGACAGGAAGGGGTGGTGTGGCACGCAGTGTTTCTCATCATGGTTTTGCATGAACTTGATGCATGACTCTGGGAGAGTCCCTTCTCCATTCTGAGCCTCCATTTTCTCACCCATAAATGAGGGGGTAGGACCAGCTGTTCTCTAAAGGCCCTGCCAACACAAGCATGCTGTGGCTCTGGGACACCTGTATCCTGATCATCAATCAGGATCCTTGTTTTCCACAACCAAGAGCATCTCTTATTGACAGCTCAAACTCTGTCATCTATAATTGTGTCCTCAGACAAGTTATTTCACCTCTCTGAACTTTAACTTCCTCATCTGTAAAGTGAGGTAACAGCATATACATCCTATTTTGATGCCAGTTAGAACACACACACCTACCTTCACCCCCTCCCAAAGGGATTTTTTTTTTTCAGTATTGGGGATTGAACCCAGGGACACTCTACCACAGCCTTTTTTATTTTGAGACAAGATCTTGCTAAATTGCCAAGGCTAGCCTCAAACTTGCAATCCTCCTGCTTCTGCCTCTCAAATTGCTGGGATTACAGGTATACACCACCACACTCAGCCCAAAGGGATTTCTTTTTTGTTTGTTTGTTTAGTTTGGTTTAGTTTTTTTTTTAAATATTTATTTATTTGCTTTTAGTTATACACAATGCATTTTTACATGGTGCTGAGGTTCGAACCCGGGCCGCGCACATGCTAGGCAAGCGCTCTACCGCTGAGCCACAACCCCAGCCCTTGGTTTAGTTTTGTACCAGGGATTGAACCCAGGGATGCTTAACCACTGAGCCACATCTCCAGCCCTTTTTAATATTTTATTTAGAGATAGGATCACTCTTAGTTGCTTTAGGGCCTCACTAAATTGCTGAGGCTGACCTGGAACTCACAATCCTCCTGCCTCAGCCTCCCCAGCCAATGGGATTACAGGCATGAGCCACTGTACCTGGAAGGATTTCTTTTTAAAGACATAAACCTAGCTGGGCGCGGTGGCGCAGGCCTGTAATCCCAGCACTTGGGAGGCTGAGGCAGGAGGATCGCAAGTTCAAAGCCAGCCTCAGCAATGACGAAGCACTTAGCAACTCAGTGAGACCCTGTCTCTAAATAAAATACAAAAAAGGGCTGGGGATGTGGCCCAGTGGTCGAGTGCCCCTGAGTTCAATCCCCGATACCAAAAAAAAAAAAAAAGACATAAACCTAGGGGCTGGAGTTGTGGCTCAGCAGTAGAGTGCTCGCCTCCCCCGTGCACGGCCCAGTTCGATCCTCAGCGCCACATAAAAATAAACGCGCTGTGTACAACTAAAGCAAATAAATAAACATAAAAAAAAAAAAAAAGACATAAACCTAGAGTAGTGTGGAGAACAGGAATGAAGGCAAACTGCATTCACATTTTAGAAGCTGTTAAGCAAATGAACAAAACTTACAAGAGAGAGAATCTTCTTCGGATAGCCCTGGGGGAAGACCCTAAACCATCTGATTTACAAGGTAGATTTCCTAAACTGTGTGAATTATGGACCCAGCTACCTCTGGAAGTGAAGTCAAAGGCAGAATAAATAAAGAAGTTTATTTGAAAGGCAGTTTAAGAAGTAGACAGAAGAGCCAGACATGGTGGTACACGCCTGAAATCCCAGCAATTAGGGAGGCCAAAGCAGGAGGATGACAAGTTTGAGGCCAGCCTCAGCAACTTAGTGAAACCCAATCTCAAAATAAAAAAATAAAAAAAAAAAAAATAAAAAAAAGAACTGGGGATGTGACTCAGTGGCAAAGTGCCTCCTGTTTCAACCCCCACCCCCAGTACCAAAACACATATGCAGAGTAGATAATCAAGGACTACCAGACTTCTAAGTAAAACTACAAACATGAAGGAAAGAAACAAAACAAAGGAATGGGGAAAAGAACAAAGAAATTACTAAGAGGAAAAAGAAATGATTCAGGAAGAAGAAAATATCACAGAAAAACTATCATTACTATCCTAAGAAAAGTGAGTAAAGATAGAATATTCAGAAGGACTGGGGTTGTGGCTCAGTGGCAGAGCGCTTGCCTAGCATCTGTGAGGCACTGGGTTCGATTCTCAGCACCACATGTCAATAAACAAAATAAAGCCAGGCGCGGTGGCACATGCCTGTAATCCCAGCACTTGGGAGGCTGAGGCAGGAGGATGGTGAGTTTAAAGCCAGCCTCAGCAATGGCAAGGAACGTACCAACTCAATGAGACTCTGTCTCTAATAAAATACAAAAAAAGGGCTGGGGATGTGGCCCAGTGGTTGAGTGCCCCTGAATTCAACCCTGGGTACCAAAATAAACAAACAAACAAAATAAAGGTCCACTGACAACTCAAAATTTTTTTAAAAAAAGGTTAAAAAAAATTCAGAAAACAAGAATAGAATTCTGCAAAAGAGGAATTTTTATTTCGTTGGCAGCTAGACATTGCACGTATCCAGAAGGAAGTACAAACAACCACAATGTAGCAATCTTGCCCACAAAAATCAAACCTGAGGGCTGTGAATATAGCTCAGTTGGTAGAGTGCTTGCCTCACATGCTCTAAGGCCCTGGGTTCAATCCCCAGCACCATATAAAATAAAATAGCTGTGGATATGATTTAAAAAACAAAATCAAACCTGAATCTGTTCAAGTCTCTAGATTCAATCACTGAACAATTTACAAGAAATACTTAAACTGCATCAGATGCAATCAAGATCCAGACTGTGGAAAAACTCTAAGACAAACAAATAAATTTCAAGAGAAGATGAAAAGGAAATATCCATATCTACACTGTGGGTGTGGTAGTATGCACCTGTAGTCCTAGCTACTTGGAGGCTGAGGCTGGAGGATCATTGGAGTCTAGAAGTCTGAGGTGAGCCTCGTGAGCATCATATCAAACCCCATCTCAAAAAAAAAAAAAAAAAAAAAAAAAAAAGAAAGAAAAGAAAAGAAAAAAAGCTGGGCATGGTGGTGCACACCTGTAATCCCAGCACTTTGGGAGGCTGAGGCAGGAGGATCGTGAGTTCAAAGCCAGCCTCAGCAATGGTCAGGCACTTAGCAACTTAGTGAGACCCTGTCTCTAAATAAAATACAAAAAAAGGGCTGGGGATGTGACCCAGTGGTCGAGTGCCCCTGAGTTCAGTCCCTGGTACCACAAAAAAAGAAGAAGAAGAAGAAGAAGAAGAAGAAGAAGAAGAAGAAGAAGAAGAAGAAGAAGAAGAAGAAGGCGGCGGAGGAGGAGGGGAAGGAGGAGGAGGGGAGGAGGACAGGAAGGAAGAGGATAAATAGTTCAATAGCACTTTTTTTTTTCAGTGTCAGAGATTAAACCTAGGACCTTTTCCTTAACAACGTTTAATTTAGTGGGGTGTGGTGGTACATGCCTATAATCCCAACAACTGGGGAGGCTGAGGCAGGAAAATTACAAGTTCAAGACCAGTCTTGGCAATTGCGAGAGACCCTTAGCAACTTAGTGAGACCCAGTCTCAAAATTATAAATAAATAAATAGGACTGGGAATGCAGCTCAGTGGTAAAGTAGCCTTGATTGTTCAATCCTTGGTACAAAAAAAAAAAAAAAAAGAGGAAGCCAATCACAATATGTGTCAGGAAAGATGTCCAGGGAATCCCCAGGATGATGAAGAAGGGGGATTCCAGGATAGCAGCTGATGCAGAGGGCCACTGGTCTAGACAGGAGTAGATGTGAAGGCTCTCCAGGAACATGAAACTGTTAAAATAGCTAATGGGTCTGTCTTCAGAAGATATTCAGATAATTCAGGAAGAGTTTGAGGTTGAAGTAAAGATAAGAACTTAGAAAACAAAGCAAGCGGGGCGGGGGGGGGGGAGAGATAATTACTAATCCCAGGAGAATGAAAATTTATGTAAAAAGGCAAAATAATAATTTTATATATTATTTTATAAATTTTTATATGTATTGTGTGCGTGCGTGAGCACGCACGCACATGTGCGCACACCCTGGATTTAATCCAGGGGCGCTTAACCACTAAGTCTCATCCTCAGCACCTTTTATTTTTTATTTAGAGACAGGGTCTCGCTAAGTTGCTTTGGGCCTTGCTATGTTGCTGAGGCTGGCTTTGAACTCAAGATCCTCCTGCCTCAGCCTCCTGAGCTTCTGGGAATACAGGCATGCACCACTGCGCCTGGCAGATCAATATTATATTATGCATCTTATTATTCACTGTTGAGCCACGTAGTAAGTTGCCCAGGTCTCACAAAATTACCTAAACTGGCCTCCAACTTGCGATCCTCCTGCTTCAGCCTCCCCTGTAGCTAGGATTACAGGCATGTACCACCATACCCAGCTAGGGCTGTTTTTTGGAACCAATTCTGTAGATCTTTTTGACTTTTTAAATCAGGTACATATATAACTCTGATTTTTAAGGAAAATTACATAAGAAATGCAGGTGAAGATGCCCAAGACAGTCTGGCACCCAGCCCAAGTTGCCTTAATTCCTCAGTAAAATATTCAGATATTTGGTGTGCACTTAATCTTGAAGAGGAGGTGCCTGCCTAGCAACTGTACTGGATGTAGGATGGCATCGGACACCTGTGAAATGTGTGCAGCGGGGCTAGGTATAATATAAATGGGCCAAGGTCAGCATTTGTAAGATACTGACCCAGTTCCAGACAGGACCGGTAGGTAACTAACAGTTATTGAGCATTTACCACAATACGATAGTTGCTTCTACATACACATTATATCCATGCCTCTTTGTTGAGGCTTTGCTCAGGGTAGAATTATACTCACGCTGCCTGGGCGGGGGTTGATCTCACTATCACTATAAGTAGTCCAGCGTGAAGTTTCTTTGTTTAACTCCTTGTACTTCCCCTTAAAGACGTTCTCAATATCCATGAGAGAGAAGGCACACACTGCAGAACTCCTGGTCCCGCCGACCTGCCTGAAGACAGCCAGAGGGGATAGATACTATCTGTGGTTTTCTCTGTTGTACAAGTCAGCAACCCCTCCAGCCCTGGCCCACCCTCAGTGAGAGGGTGGCATGCGCATGAAGCACTGGACCAACCTCCAACTGCCTCTTCTTCCCCTTGCAATGGTGATAAGGGTTGGGAGAGCCCCATAGAGTTCCCTGCATCTAGCCCAGGGCCTGGCTCTAGGCCCATCTTAGAACCTGAAATATGATTATCCTTAATGAGAATTAATTGGGGCACAGTCCCTGCCGTGGCTCTTGCCTATCTTGCTAGGCTGGCTGTACCCATAGGAAAGTCAGTACAAGCTGCTCCAGACCTTGGAAAAATCAGGGCTCCACATGAAGCCCTCTTCATTGGGTCCCTTGGATTCTTGGTTCTCAGAAAACCTACCACAGCCTGACTATCACAGTTATTTTGAGCATTTTTATCCCTTCAGTTGTGGTCTATGGAGATAGAAGATATCTCTCTCCTCTCTTTCTGTACTGAGGATTTAATCTATTTTACCATTGAATTACATCCCCAGACTTCTTTTGTTTTTATTTTTTTTATTTTGAGACAGGGTCTTGCTAGTTGCTTAGGACAACTTTAATTGCTGAGGTTGGCCTCAAAAACTTGCAATCCTTCTGCCTGAGCATCCTGAATCACTGGAATTACAGGCATCTGCCACCACACCCAGCTCTCTCTCTCTCTCTCTTAACCTGACAATGTACACACCAAGTCCTTAGCTTTGGATCTCATGGATACTAGACCCTATTTACACCAGATAACTTTGGTATTTAACACACTGTCTGTAGTGTGGTTGTCTGACCCCACTAAACACTGTGAGGTCTGACCATGGCTGAGAGGCTTTGGAAAAAGCAGTTAACAGTTCTTGGCCTCTAAGCAAAGACTTTATTTTTCTCTAATGATAGTGATGGTGTTTCCCTCTTTGCCCTGGCCATTAGGAATCTCAGAGATAAATTTGTGGTTAGCAGCCAGGGACTATACAATATCTTATGAAAAGTGTTTGTAATATACTGGCCTTAACTCTAGCTGATGCAGCTTCTTCTTCTTTTTCCCTTTGTCTTTCTCTTTCTGGTTTTTAAATTTTTTTTCAAATCATTTTACTTTAATGTATTTAACAATTTATTTAATCCACATGCATGGGGGGTGGTGCCTGGAATTGAACTCAGCCACTGAGCCACATCCCCAGCCCTATTTTTATTTAGAGACAGGGTCTCACTGAGTTGCTTGGTGCCTTGCCACCGCTGAGGTTGGCTTTGAACTCGAGATCCTCCTGTCTTAGCTCCTGAGCCGCTGGGATTACAGGTGTGCGCCAGGCCTAAATTCTTATTTAGCTTCTTGTATTCTCCCAGTTCTTCCCATTTTCTTATCTATTTTATTGATTTTAACATTTGCTTTTTATAAACTTCTTTCCATCATTTCAGAGCCAGTTAGAATATAAACTAGTCAGAGCCTCTCTGAGCTTTACTTTTCCCATCTATGTGAAGGACATGAGTGGAATTCCTGGGAGGTAGTGACAACCAAATGCCTTTCTATGTAAAGTACACTGTGTATGCTCAGCTCACATCAGTTCCTGTCTCCTTTCCGTGAGCCAGGGAGCCACTGGCCACAGATATTCTTCTAGCCCCGGTGTTCCCGCCCTCCAGCTCACCACTGGGAGGTGAAGACTGCGTAGATGTGGGGAACGGAGGGAGAATCGGCGGGCAGTAGAACCGCGTGGCGGATGACGTTGAAGGGTAGCTGCCCCGGTTGGGTGCAGAGCAGCTGGGCCTTCAAGAAAGTGGTCCATTTCTTCTGCAGCAGCTTTTCACCGCCCACGTCATTCTGCGGGCGCGCAAGCAATCAGGGAGCGCCTCGGTCCGCCCATCCCCCCTCCCATTGGGCCTCCGGAACCCCGCCCCGCCTCTGCTACCTCCCCATTGGCTCCCCTGCGGACAGACCCGCCTCCCGCCCAGGCAGCAGACCTTGCAGACTCTAGCCACCCGGGATGTATGGAGCTTCTCAAAGAATTCAAACTCGCTAGCTGTCTCCTCAAAGAAGAAGTAGACGACCTCAGTCGAAGGGATGGCTGCCACGAAGGAGGCGTCCGCTGCGGGGGAGAAGCAAAATGGGATTAGAGACTAAGCACCTCGATGGCGGGGGCTCCCCTTGGTGAAGACCCTTGGATTGGTTCTGGGGTCCATGAAATGGGCTGCCTTAGATCCCACAGCTTGTGATGGTGTGTATGTGTGCACGCCGCCTGTTTAATTTATTTACATAAGATGAAAACTTCATAAGAATTGGAAGTTTGTCTTCTTCCCTGCTAATCCCTCAGTGCCTAAGAGTAATAATGCACATAGTGTGTATTACTCTTAGTATGCACACAGTGTGCATTGAATTAACAACTCTGTGCGAGGTCTCCCAGGCTCGGGAAAGAGGCCAGACCCGTGCTGGCTGGAAGTCAGATCCTTACGGTGCAGCCAGCGGAGGAAGGTGTCAGTCTTGAGGACAGGCTGAGAGCCCAGCGTGCGCATCAGGATGGGCTCACTGCCCAGGAAGTTGTTCATCGTGCCAGAATAGAGCATCCCATCTAGGGCCAGAGGATAAGGGAGGAGAGGAGAACTTAGCAGATGGAGGGTTCCCTGCCCTGCGTATGACTGGAGCCAGCTTGGCCCCTTCACTCTTCCTACATCTCCCTGCAGAGCCCCAAAGCCCAGCTAACATGCACCCACACCCAGCACACACCAGACACGCTTTTTAGGCCCCTTTTTCCACAGGAAATAACCAGATTCATCTTTTGTGTTTGGGCACTCTTCCAGCCTTTCTCTGGCTACTACTCCCTCACATACCAGCTGACCTACTTGCATTCACTGACCTCAGAAGGTGACTGCATTTTCTGCTTTCACACCTTGGGTCCTACCTTTCTCTTCCTGAAACACCCTCCATGTCCCTCTACCTGATATCTTTCAAGTCCTGCTCAAAAGTCAAAGGCCACCTCCTCCAGGAAGTCAGAGTGGGAAGTCTGTAATGGTTTGTGTCTGGGAAGGCATGGGGCCATGATTTCTTCTTTGTAACCACTTTAATACCCAGCCCCATGTCTGGCATACCAGAGGAGATGTCTGCACAAGTACACATTTGTTGAACAAATGACTGAACCCCAGTTCTCTTTTCTGCCTGACACCCTTCCCAGGTATCATGCTTCTTGTCTCTCCACATCTATCTGTCTCCTTCCATCTCCTTATGTTAGTTCCAGTAGGAGTTGGTGGTTGAGATGCCTGATTCTCCTCTAAATCTTGGGTTCTGAGGCTCCTGGATCTCCTCTCTGTCCCCTGCCTTTTAGGAAATTCTATCATATTCCATATTTTACAGTGACTAGAAAAGGCAGATGTTGGGATGGACCAGGAGGCCTGACACTCACCCACCAAGACAGCTGTGTTCTTGTGAGCAGGGTCAAAAGGGCTTTGGCCTTTCCCTTCCATGACCTTGTCTGAGATGGGTAACAGGTTGGAATCTTGGAGTCCCTAGAGGGGGAGAGAGGCTGGGGGCCCAGAATGCCAGGGTCTCACGTCTGGGAAATGAGGGGCATGAGGGAGGAAGGGAAAGGGACAGATAGGGAAATCTGTCTGGGGCCAGGAAGCTCATGAGGGTCCTGAGGGACCAGAGTTTTCCAGAGCTACAGAGGACAGGCTGGGGTAGGTGTAAGAAATGATGTTTGGGGGCCTGTGAGCTGGGTGTCAGGTAACTCACAATGAAGGTACAAGCTGGGCTGAAGGCAAAGGTGCCACAGGCGTAGAGATGAGTGGCGTTGAAACAGACCAGGACACGAATGAAGTTAAAACACTGCGTCTGAGGGAGGCAGAGAATTCAGACCTCCAGATCCTTTCCCCAAACTCTTGGACCCCCAGAGGCTGTCCCCTCACTTCCATCTAAGGTCATCCAGTGATGGCCTTAGGGGTAGCAAGTTTCTCTACCCAGAGCCACCATGTCCCCACCTCCACCTACCTCATTACTCTTCTTAAAGGCACATTCACTCTTTTTTCTGTCACTGGCTGGCCAAGGTATCTGAAATAGAGAGTTGGGAAGGGGAGACAAACGGAAATGAGATCTTTAGCTCTTCTGTGACCTGCTATCCCCTTCTCAGATATGGCCTGAAATTGCCAGTAGGCATGGTGGTTAGTCACATGCTGATGGACAGTAACAACATCTATGATCAGGCTATTAACCTGATAATACTAATATTCATCAGGACATAGCTCCATGACAGAACATTGCCTAAGGAATCAGACAAACCTGAGTTTAAAATTAGGCTCTGCCACTTACTAAGTAATCTTGATCAATGTCATAGGCTGCAGTTGGATACACCAGATAGTCTGTGTAAACACCCAATGCAAAGCATCATATATAGCAACAGTTGTCAGATCACACATTTCCTGGAGATATTGTTAAAACATCAATTCCTGGGATACACCTCAGAAAATCTGCATTTTTTACCAGCACTGCATATACACAAGTGACTAAACCATGGAATTGATCCGTAATTGCTAACACCCTCTCTTTCCTCCTTCCTATTCCTCTCTTCTTCCCATAATAGAAGCTTCAGTGATTTCTACCAGTGGGTGGATATCAAATTATTGATATAATTTGAGTCAATGTTTATCTTATATGTCAATGATTTCCATATCAGCCATTTTAACAGTTGATATTATTCAACCAATATTTGTGATATCAATAAAAAGTGAGGCCACAATAACATTTCCTGTTATATTGTCAAAAAATATATATATATACATATAAAACAAGAATTTCTGCTTATTGCTGATGGTAAATAATGGCAATTGGGTTGTTATTCATCCACAGGCGGCCCCAGTGCAGGGCAGCTGCTGGCACTCTCCTGACTCCCAGCCCACACCTGACATCCTCACCATGTTCCTTAGCTTTGGAACTCCTGGATCCTGGATATTCAAGGCCAGAATGGACTCTCGAGCTCCCACATAGAGAGTGTTTTCATCACCACTCAGGAGCAGAGTGTCAAAGTCCTGGAGGCCCTTCTTGTGGAAGAAGCTCAATGCCCTGCGTCCATCCCCTGTGTTGTGAGAAGGAGACAGTGAGGAGAAATTGATGGGCAGCAGCTGATTCCCAAGACAAAGGCAGGACAAGGTCAAGGTTGGCAAGAGCAGTAGAGGGCCTGGGAGAAAGAGAGAACTTGAGAGCTGAGCACATCTAGCCTCAACAGCTGAACCCACTCTTCTCCGCCTGCAGTCCCTGCTCCCCATCCTGTTGGCAGTCACAGGAGCTTTGCATGTTGAGTCCACAGTAGAGAGAAGCTGCCAGGGACAGGGTAATGACAGCCTGGGACTGGGGGTGTGTGGCCAGCACCCCAGGAAGATGGAAAGGAAATGAAGAGAGGCACAAGGGTTGTTCTTTCAGGACTGGGGGGCTGCAGTGGGAAGGGCACCTTGATCCCCACTGGGAGGGGGTTCATGAGTCAAATGGACAGGTAGAAAGGTGTTTCCAACCACAAACAGGAAAGGGAGAGACAGACAGGACTGAGTGTCATGGTTGAAGAGTCCTTCTTGACACCTCCACCACTAACCCACCTCCTTCCCCTCCTCTATTACAGGAAATTTCCACCACTAGAAGCATGGTGTACAGAAAGGAGATATTTTTTCTCCCTTTCTGAGGTCTATGTGGCCACATCTGAACATCATCTAGGCTTCCATTTGTTGGAGGCTCATTTAGGTCCTGTACATTTCCTAAGTATAGCATGGTGGTGGTGGTAGTGGTAGTGGTGGTGGTGGTGGTGGTGGTATGTGTGTGTGTGAGTGTGCATGTCCCATTAGTACATCAGCGAGGGGGAAAGGAGCTCTTCACTTCCTCTCTCACCAGCACATCTTAGCATTAGAGGGCTGACTAGCTCCCTGTTACCTTTGTAGGCTCAGGGTATCTTACAACTAAGAAGAGGAGTTGAAAAATAAAAATGGGGAAGGTGCTAGAAGAGCTGGCCTCAGGGAGAGGTATCTCCTAGAGACCAGGACTCCCCCAGAACTGTACACACCCCTCAGTTACTGAACTGACCACCTGCAGCAGGATTGTCTGCTCATTCTACTCCTCAATCCACTTTGAGGCTGTGAACTCCTTTAGAGAAGGGCTAAGTCTTGTCCAGTTTTGTAGTCTTTCATCCAACACAGAGGAGGCCTCTCCATCAGTGGCAACTACAAGTCAGGCAAACTGGCTCACAACTGTAATCCCAGAGACTCAGGAGACTGAGGAAGGAGGGTCGCAAGTTCAAAGCCAGCCTCAGCAACTTAGCAAGACCCTAAGCAACTTAGCAAGACTAAGTTGTCTCAACAACAACAAAAAAAGGTTGAGATGTGGCTTAGTGGTAAAATACCCCTGGGTTCAAGCCCCAGTGCCAACATAAGCAATAACAACAAATCAACAACAAAAACAGGCAACTACATTTCCTTTACTAGGTTGCCCCAGAAAGATGTGAAAGATACAGCTGTGCCCTAGAGACCTGCCCCTACAATTCCTACAGGGGCCATGTCTTTCCCCAAATCTTCTCTCTGGAGATAAAAGGGCCAGCAGCCCCACAGCCTCAGTAGAAAATCAGCCAAGCTGTTCCTGCAGGGTTCCAGGGCCTACTTCCCACTCAGGCCATCCCAAGTGCTCATACTCCTAGTGGCTATGGACAGAGATGGTCCAGCATGATCTCCACAGGTTACCTCCACCTGGTATGCCCTGGGTCCAGATCTGTAGATGATCCTCTAGCATGGACCTTGACTTTGGGGCACCTGGGGGTGTGAAAGCAGTTAGGAATTTAAGGTGCCCCATATTTAAGGTGATAGTTAAGGAAAGAAAAAAAAATCACCAACTTTGCAGAAATTAAAGAAGCAGTGCCCTGGAGAACCTGGGGCAGCCTCTCGTCCATTCTCTGAATCTATTGGTTGCTTCTTGGTTTTAATTTCTATTTCTCACTGTCTCTCTCTTTCTCCCAGACCCTCAGATGCTCTCTGGCATGTCTCTCAGCCTCTGTTTCTTTCTTTTCTTTTTTTTTTTTTTTTTTTTTTTTTTTGTACTGGAGATTGAACTCAGGGGTACTTGATCACTGGTCCACATCCCCAGACCTTTTTTTTTTTTTTTTTTTTTTTTGTATTTTTGTATTAGAGAAAGGGTCTCACTGAGGTGCCACGCCATTGCTGAGGCTGGCTTTGAACTTGAGATCCTCCTGCCTCAGGCTCCCAAGTGCTGGGATTACAGGCGTGCGCCACTGTGCCTGGCCCAGCCTCTCTGTTTCTTGGGCTGGGGATATAGCTCAGTGGTAGAGTGCTCGTCTAACATGCACAAGGCTCAGGTTCAACACACACACACACACACACACACACACACACACACACACACACACACAAGGTGGTTGCCTAACACTTGCCTGGCATCCCTGTTTCTTCATGTCTATGTTCCCCCTCCCTCTCCTTCCTCCACTCCCTCCAGTTCATGTTCCCCATCAGACACTTACCTGCATAATATTTGACCCTGGGCATAGGTCCCTGCCCACCACTCTCTGCAGTCGGCGGTGACAGCAGCAGCAACAGCAGTTGAAAGAAGAAAAGACCCAGGAGGCTCCAGGGGTCCAGGCCCAGGGCTGGGAGGGCCATGCTCAGCCAGAGGCTATCACCAGATGGCTCTGAAGAAACAGGCACCAGGGCACTTTCTGGATGACCAGTTCTTACCACATCCTCCCTGAGAACCAATCGCACAGCCCCAGGCAGCAGAAGTGTGTGTGCAGGGGGCGGGGGATGAGGGGTTGCTACATGGGAGGGCACAGTTCCCTATCTGGAAGTGCCCTCAGTCTAGCTTCCATTACACTTGCAGGCCTGTTCCTTAACTTGTCCCCTAGGTGAGGGCCCTGGCACTCCCCATCCTGCCCCTTCCCACCTGTAGCCCTGCTCCAACTTTTTTTTTTTTTTTTTTTTTTTTTTTTTTTTTTGGTACCAGCAATTGAACCTAGGGGTGCTTAACCACTGAGTCACATCCCCAGCCCTTAAAATAGGCTTAGGGCCTCACTAAATTGCTGAGGCTGGCTTTGAACTCTAGATCCTCCTGCCTCAGCCTCCTGAGCCGCTGGGATTACAGGCACGCAACACTGCACCTGGCTGCTCCAACAATTCTTATCTTACTCTCAGGGAAGTCTTTGTGTCTTTTCTATCTAGTCTTCCCCTCTCCCACAGCCCAGAGCCCAAACCATTGCCTGCCCTAAGCAGGGACTTTCTGGGGAACAAGTTCCTATGCTCAAAATATAGATTCTTTGGACTTGACTCTCTTATCACTTCTAGATCTGTTGACACTTTGTGCCTCATACTCACCCCTGACCCAGGCAGGCGAAAGGTCTGAGTCAGCCTGCTCTCACCTCGCCCCCAGCCCCAGGGGGTTCAGGGTCTTTGACTTTTAGGCCCACCTGGTCCTCCTCTTCCAGGGAGGTGATGCCAGTCCGTCCGCCAGCTTGGCTACCAGTATTCCCTGAGGGGAGGACTGGCTGGCTGTGTCCCAGCCTCTGCAGCTGTCCCCTTTCGGTCTCATCTCTCTGCTCCTGCTGCTGGCCCCCCTGGGGCTCTGCAGCATCCTCCCCCAAGATCACCAATCCCAGTTGCCCATCTCACCTCACATCTCCTTGGTCACAGTGGGAACCCCTGGTGTGCAGACTCTGGGGTGGGGGTGCCACCCAAGAGAAAGAAGGAGGGGGTTCCCAGGCCCCAGGGGCAGGGGAAAGAAGGCTCAGCCCGGCTGGAATGGGAGCACGGCCCTCCAGGCACCCATCGTCCCAAAGCCAGCACAGGAGTTCTGGGCCAGAGAAACCAGAATTTCCACCTCGAGTTGTGACAGATCCTGGCTTGGGCGGAAGTCAGTGGGTTGGGAGGGGAAAACAAAAAGCTCAACCGCCTCCCAGGAAACACCTCTGTCCCTCCCTCCCTCCTCTTGCCTCAGTCTATCCAGAAAGTTTAAAAGGCCCTTCTAGGTCATTTCAGTGATTCTCCTGCCTCTATCATATCACACCCAGTCTAACCAGCCTAGCTGTGGTTTCTCCTGCTCAAGATTTCCCAGATAGGAGACACGGTATCATGATCTTTCATATTCCTCTTTTCACTTACCCATATGGTGGGATCTTACCACTCCTACCTACTGGGAAGTCCCTATAGCAGTCTAACCTTCAAACTCCCACTTTTGGTTGGGTCACTGTTTTTTAATTTAATTTATTTATTCCTGATTGAACACAGGGGCACTCTCCCACTGAGCTACATCCTCAGTCCTTTTTTTTTTTTTTTTTTTTTTTTTTGGTACCAGGATTGAACCCAGGGATGCTTAACCACTAAGCCACATCCCCAGCCCTTTTTTCATATTTTCTTTAGAGACAAGGTCTCGCTGAGTTGCTTAGGGCCTCGCTAAATTGCTGAGCCTGGCTTTGAATTCGTGATCCTTCTGCCTTAGCCTCCCAAGCTGCTGGGATTACAGGTATGTGCCACCATGCCTGGCTCCCCAGTCTTTTTTATTTTGAGATAGGGTCTAGATAAGTTGCCCAGAATTGCCTTACAATTGAGATCCCCTGCCTCAGCCTCCTGAGTTGCTGGGATTAAGGTGTGTGCCACCTATGCCCAGCAAAGCCACAATCTTTAAAAGAGCCGGGCATGGTGGTGTATGCCTGTAATCCCAGCACTTTGGGAGGCTGAGGCAGGAGGATCTTGAGTTCAAAGCCAGCCTCAGCAATGGCAAGGCACTTGGCAACTCTAATAAAATACAAAAAAGGGCTGGGGATGTGGCCCAGTGGTTGAATGCCCCTGAGTTCAATCCCCAGTAAAAAAAAAAAAAAAAAAAAAAAAAGATAAAAACAATTGTATCAGGCTCTTATTCACGACTTTGCTGAGGAAGTCCCTCCTGTAATGTAATCTCCATCATTCTCGGGAAGCATCAGGCCAAGGGGAAGCCCAGGAAATTTCCCGTCTGAGCTCATGTTTAATGAAATACGCTTCTGAGGCACCCAGCCCCTAATGGTGGCTGTTCATTCCTCCGTAAGCTCCAGGGGGACCTCATAATGCAGGGTTAATGAGGCACTGTGGCCTATAAAGTGAGTAGGCTCCTGCCCACTCATCCAGGTCAGCTGACTACAGGTTAAAGAGCACAGATGTCCCAAGGCCAATCCAACTCCAATAAATAACCCACCTCCATTTTAAGTGCACATTCCTCACTACCAGGAAGTCCTTCCTGTCGTTTAACTCCCATCCCTCTTGCCACAGCACCAGTCAACAAGGATGGTGATACAGGCCACTGCTTCTTAAAATTCCCTGTCAGAGCCCACTTGGCCATCTTTCTTCTCCCTGCTCCCATCATCTCTCAATTCCCCAGGGCTTGGTTTCAGACAGACCCCTCCTGACCACCCTTTTTGTTGAGACTTGCATAAGACTCCTGCGAAGTCTCTTGGAGACTGATTGCCAGGTCTCTGCCAGGCTCTCAGAATCAAAGGAAACTTCCATTCCCCTGACCCCATTTGCAAAGGCTCCTTGAACCACCCCCCCAGCTCAGATTTGGGAAGCCAACCTGCCCCAGGCCTTCTCCATTTGAGCAGATTAGCTTATCTGGGTCACTGGGAGGAGATCTGATGGGGGAACCAGAGGCAGGGAGTTCCAGCGCCACACTCCTCCCCTCTGATGCTCTGTTACCGCCTCTCTGGCAGCGGTAGACTCGATACCCTGTACTAGTTCCTCCTTGCAAGACCCAGGATTCCCCTTCAAACCAGACCTCCTCTCCCTAGCCCCTCCATCCAACATGGAGAGTTCACTGCAATCCCATTTTATTTTACTTATTTTATGCATACTTAGGATTGAATTCAGGGGTGCTTTACTACTGAGCTATATATGCAGCACTTTTTTTTTTTTTTTTTTTTTTTTTGAGGCAGGGTCTCACTAAGTTGCCCAGGCTGGCCTTAAAGTTGCAATCTTCCTGCCTCAGCTTTCAGAGTTGCTATATTACAGATGAGGACCACCATGCCGAGTCACAATCCCATTTTATCTTGTTTTTTATTTATTTATTTTGCAGTTCTAGAGATCAAACCCATGGGCTCATGCATGCTAGGCAAACACTACCAACTGAGCCACATTCCCAGACCTAACACAATCTCATTTTAGAGAGAAGAAAAGTGAGGACCAAGGAGGTGACATAACTAGAAGCCAAGTTAAATTCAGCTGTACTTCATTCAGAAGCTAATTCCTTAGCATTACAGTCTCTCTGGAGCCCTGCTCCCTCAGTCTACCTCCTCCCCCCTGATCCTCCACCCCACAAGGAAACAGTTCAGAGCCACTTGGAAGGAGAAGGTGAGTGTCGGGGGGGGTGGGAGGGTAGCAAGCTTCATCTCCTCTTAGCTAAAAAACAATATCTCTAGGGTGATTCCTGATTCAGAGAGAACAGAAACCTACCTAAAGAGAGGCAATCATAGCCGGGTGTGGTGGCGCACGCCTGTAATCCCAGCACTTGGGAGGCTGAGGCAGGAGGATCGCGAGTTCAAAGCCAGCCTCAGCAATGGCGAGGAACTTAGCAACTTAGTGAGACCCTGTCTCTAATAAAATACAAAAAAGGGCTGGGGATGTGGCCCAGTGGTCAAGTGCCCTTGAATTCAATCCCTAGTAGCAAAAAAAAAATTAAAAAAAAAGAGGCAATCATACCTCCTTGCCTCCCCACCACCACCTCCTGCCACCTCCTGCCTCCACAAGGGCCTCCAGGTCTAGTTCTTGGCAGAAGAGCCCAATGGGGAGGAGGGGCACTCTGTCCCCAGCAGTGCACCCCTCCCACCAGAGCCTCTGAAGTCAGATTCAAAGTCTCACAGGTTGCAGCTGGCAGAGCCCATAGCCAAGCCAGCGTCAGGGATGCGTGACCAGTACAGTCATACAGGGCCCTGTGCTCAGAAGGGCCCACGCTTGGCCTAATGCTGTTTTGAATGTCTTAGTAATTTTTGAACAGGGGACCCACATTTTCATTTTGCACACTACACAAATTATGCAGCAGGTCCTGCCCACAGGAAGCTCAGAGCCAGCAGGGTCCCACCTCCTCCCTCACTGGACAAATGAGGAAACTAAGGCCAGAGAAGGGAAGCACTCTGTCTGGGGCAGCAGGTCAGGTGGGGTGGCAATGGGGTTAGATGTTCAGGGGCCAGGCTATAAGGGCTATACCATATCCACAGCCCCAATCTAGGGGTTCCCCACCTTATTGCTTTACAAGCCTTAGAGCCCCACCTGGGGACCCCTACCATAACAATGCTGAGTTCAACCCCTCCCCCTGCTAGGGTCCAGGTCCTCCCCAGATTCCTCCTCCACATCCTTTAGACCACATGCGAGGATAGCCCTTTCCTGCCAGGCTTCATTGCCCAGAGTAGAGACCCAGATGTGCAAGCGGAGGTGGGAGGGGAGATGGAGGGATTGCTTCCCACCCTATCCCAGCTACCTTGGAACTTCAACCAACCCCCAGGTCTCGGTCTTTTCCGAGCCCCTGCAGAGCAGGGGTGCCTCACTGAAGGAAGGGCTCCTGGAGTCAGGACCAAAGCCACTCCAGGTCTCACCAATGACCTGGTAGGTTCAATTTCCCCCTCTTCCTCCTCCCTCCCAGCCTCAGGGGCAGCCCTCAAAAGAGCTCCGACTTGGGGAACATCTGCTTCCTGGCTCCCCTTCCTTAGACCCACCAGCCCTTCCCCTTGCCTGCCCTCCTTTTATGATCACGAGCAAGTCAAATCAACTTATTTGCCTTCAGTGCCTACTGTATGTAGGTACAAGGGGGTTTCCCCGGCATTCCCCCACCTCTTCCCACCCCAGCCTTCTTGCCACCCACACAGCCCAGTCCCTCCTAACCCCTTACCCAGTGCTTCCTAGGTCCCTTCCTCCAGTCTGACTAGTGCTGGAAGACTGCGCACAATATCGCACACAATGGCCCGACCCCTCTGTCTGCCCCCTCCTCAGGGCAGAGCCAGCACCAGACAATGGCCCGCCTCCTCCTTTCAGAACTGTCCATCAGCTCTCCCGCTCCCTTACCTGGAGCTGGGGAATGCCGCGTTTCCCTCCCCCTGGAATGCCAGGCGTTCCGTCTCCCAGTGCCTCGTCCCTGCCACACCCCCACCCCCATCCCCAACCCCATCCCGCCTCACTGGTCCTTAGTCACCATGGCGACCGCATCTCTAAGTGGGAGGGACTAGAATCTCCCCATATTCTTCCTCCTCCTCCCGCATCCCACTGTGCCCCACCTTCTGTGGTTCCTGGATCCACATGTGTGGAGGAGGAGGGGCTCCATATGTGGGGGCGAAGCAAGGAGAGAGCACATTAGCCCCCTCCATCCTTGTTCAGCACCTTGCCCACCTTCAGGCAGGCACCACCATGCAGATGTTCCCCAGCTGGGTTTTGGAAATCAGCTGGAGTCAATTCCCCTCTACGGCCAGTTTCTCTGGGTTTCCTTCTTCCCTGGGAACTCTTTCTTATCTAAGCAGTAGGTAGAGGTTTAGGCGGGTCTTTGTGTCCCCTCTCAGCTCTGATCCTAAGCAACCCTATTACCAGAGTTCCCATTTGTCCCTGCAGGGCCCCAACTTCTTCACTGGTAAATAAGGAGTTGAGAAAAAAGTCCCTTTTAGACTGGTCTCTCTCAGCATGCAGGAGGACTGTGAAAAAGTCACCTCCACCCTGAATCCTAGACCTGGCTGCCTCTAACTTCCTGTGTGAACCCAGGCAGGGCACTTGCCCTCTCTGACTCATGTAAGTGAAATGGTGGCTGATAGCTTTTCTGCCACCTGGGAGCAGCTAGGCTCTCTCCAGACTTAATAGTATTTTTAAGAAATAGGAAGTGAGTGTGTTGGAGCCTAGACAGGAGACTTCTCAGACCAGTTCTGGTTCCCTTTTAGGTCTAGGTTGCATGGTGGGTGAGCTTTCCTCCTGGGGTGGGGCAAGGAGGACATGGCTTGTGCTGAAAGCAGAAGTGAACTCTGAGCAGAGTTGCCATCACATCCGCCCATGCTTCCTTCCGGGCACCCCATCCTCTCTGCCTTTCAGCACCCAGGCCTGGGGGCCTCAAAAGTGCCAACTTCTTCAGAATCCTCACCCCAGGACTCCATGCAGTAGCAGGGGAAGAAATTATTTGGGATCAAGATGGAAGGAATTCGAGAAACTGTAACAGAAGGAGGAGGGTGGGACTGCAGAAAGTCTCCACACCCTCATTGGAAGTCCTTGGGTCCCTGTCCCCATCTTTTTCTCTTTTAGGAAAATTGGGTCCAGTCTCTGAGGCAGAATTGGAAGGGGCAACATTTCTGAAATGATCCAGGGGAGTCTACAGGTTTCTCCTGGCTCCGCTTCTCTCCAGGTTACCCAGCTGGACTTCAGGGGGGTCTCTCCTGGCCTTGACCTATGGAAGTCCAAACTTCCAGAAAAGAACTCAATTATCCTGCTGAGAGAGCAGGGATTTGGTCCTGGGCGGTGGCTGTCATGGGAAACTGGCTGGGGTGACCTGGATGCCAGGTCTGCTATTCCCAGATCTTCGGGAGTGAGTCTTTCAACAGCTTTCTACAGTCTCCATTTCTCCTGCTGCTGCGTACAGTCTGATTTCCTCTGGTTTACCTAGCCTCAGTTTCCCCTCCTTTGGGAAGACCAGGTGTTCCATTGTGTCTTTGATTGTGGAAGGGGCAGGAAATGGCTGGTGGAGTTTAGCAAATGATCATCATGGGGATAATGAAATAGGAGAGTGAGGGCTGACTAGGCCCAGGCATCCTGCCCTTTAGGATTTGCCCCTCAAGTTCTCTGGAACTGCCCTTCCCCCCCCCCAAGACTAAGAACAGAGGGCCACCCGCTACCGTTACCCACTGAAGTTGGCACATAGATATACCAGGTTCATAGTCCAGGAATCTGGTGTCCCATCCCTCCATCCCACCCCAGAGGACACGTTCCCCCGTCCCCACCACTTCCCAGCCTTACCCCCAGCCCAGGAGTGGAGACCCTAACCCAGGCGTCCAAGTCTTCCAGCCGAGAATCTGTACGGGGGCAGGGGGCGGAGCAGGGACAGGCAGGGGAGGGGAGGGGGGGATGCCTGCCAGCCCCCTCTGGTGTCCCAGTTCCCAGGCAGCTCTTAAAGAGACCAAGAAGAATTAGCCAGGGGCGGCTTAAGGGGTGACTGGAGAGGAAAGTAGGTGGTGGGGAAGAGGACTGGATTTCCCAGGGGCCAGAGTGAGGGGCCTGGCACCTTCCCACCTCCCCTGGAAACCCCCAGGATCCTCTGCCTAGCCTGTCCCTCATCCCATGAAACCCCCAGCTGTCCACCCAGTTCTGATGACAACCTCTTACATCTGGGTCTCTGTTCCCCTTGGGCCCCTGCCCACTCTCTCCCCCTCTCCCGTATTTGTGCCACCTCAGTCTCCGGTAAGAGCTGCCAACTGGCACTGACTGGTACTAGGCATGGAAAACCAGCCTAAGAAGCGGAAGGGCTAAGACCTGGCTCCAGGGGAAAGGGGAGACCACCCCCTCAGAGTCAACCTGGAGGGGCGGGAAAGAGGAAGCATCTTCCCCTCGCAGTGGCCTTCCCAAGTTCCCTCTGGGGATAGAATCAGGGACACTGAGGTTCTGCAAGGACTGAGAGACAAAGGATCCTAGTTCATCCCACCCTCTCCAACTGTGTGTGTGTGTGTGTGTGTGTGTGCGCGTATGCGTATGCACACCCGCAGTACTGGATACCAAACCCAGAGGTTATGGCTCTACCCCTGAGCTACATCCTCAACCCTTTAAAAAAAATTTTTTTTAAAATTTTCAGTTGCCCAGGTTGGCCTCCAACTTGGGATCCTCCTGCCTAAGCCTCCTAAATTGCTGGAATTATAGTCATGAGCCACTAGGCTTGACTATGCATTTTCTTTCTTTCTTTTTTATTTTTGGAACCAGGGATTGAATCCAGGGTTGCTTAATCACTTAGCCACATTCCCAGCCCTTTTTAATTTAATAAATATTTTATTTTTTTAAAATATTTATTTTTTGGTTATAGTTGGACATGATACCTTTATTTTTTTATTTATTTATTTATTTATTTATTTATTTATTTATTTTTACATGACCAAAAAGCACTCTACAAGGATCAAAAAGTACTCTACAAGGGCTGGGGATATAGCTTAGCTGGTAGAGTGCTTGCCTTGCATGCACAAGGCCCTGGGTTCAACCCCCAGCACCACACACACACACACACAAAAAGTACTCTACTGCTGAGCCACAACCCCAGCCCAATTTATTAAAATTTTGAGACAGGGTCTCCCTCAGTTGCTTAGGGCTTCGCCAAGTTGCTGAGGCTGGCCTTGAACGTGCAATCCTCCTGCCTCAGCCTGCTGGGTCACTGGGATTACAGGTGTGTACCACCACACCTGGCTCTGTGCATTTCCTTTAAATACTTATAAAGTCCTTACTATGTAGTTAGGCACTGGACTAGATACTGCGGATTCAGCATGAATTTTAAAAAAGTCCCTGTCCTCAGGCATGTGTATTTTGGATGGGAAACAGAAAATGAACAAATATACAAGTAGAATGTGTCTGATGGTATTAAATAACCTAGAGAAAAAAATAAATCAGAGTAGTTCTGATGTGCAAATATTCCCAATTGGAGCATGTTGTTATTTTATAAAATTTAAATAGGGAAGGCTTTGCGGGACGGTGACATTTTAATAGAGACTTGCAGAAAGCAAAGGGATGAGGCATACAGATTTTTGATGGGAAAAGCAGTCCTGGAAGAGAAAATCTTTGTTGTAAATGTACTGGGGCAGACATGAGCAGCGTACATACTAGATGTACCTAAGCAGTTGCTGTGGCTTGAGCAAGCAGAGAAGGAAGGGGACAGTAACAGATGAGGTGGCAATGGTGGGAGGGTTTTCATGTCAGGTTTTCTGTGCCATTGTGAGAACTCTGGCTTTTTTTTACATTGAGTGCTTTGGGAAGACTCTGAGGATGTTGAGCAGAGGAGTAACCAAGTGATTAAAGGGTCACTGAGCTGCTGTGTGGAGAATGAAATGTACAGAGCAAGGGCAGGAGAACAGCCTGGAGACTAATGCCATGATCCAGGCTAGAAGGGAGGGGGAGGGGACAGTGATGAGAATGGACTGGATTCCACACATATTCTAGAGATTTAGATAAATCCTTGGAGCTAGGCGTGGTGGCTCACGCCTGTAATCCCAGCTACTTGGGAGGCTGAGGCAGGAGGATAGATCGCAAATTCCAGGCCAGCCTCAGCAACTTAGTGAGGCCCTAAGCAACTTACTGAGAAACTGCATCAAAATTTTTTTAAAAAGTAGGGTCTGGACGCCAGGCATGGTGGCGCACACCTGTAATTTCAGCACTTGGGAGGCTGAGGCAGGAGGATCTCGAGTTCAAAGCCAGCCTCAGCAAATGGCGAGGCACTTAGCAACTCAGTAAGACCCTGTCTCTAATAACATGCAAAAAAGGGCTGGGGATGTGGCCCAGTGGTCGAGTGCCCCTGAGTTCAAACCCCGGTACCAAAAAAAAAAAAAAAAAAAAAAAAGTAGGGTCTGGGGTTGTGGCTCAGTGGTAGAGTGCTCGCTTAGCACAAGTGAGGCACTGGGTTCGATTTTCAACACCACGTTAAAATAAACAAATAAAAATAAAGGCATTGTGTCCACCTACAACTAAAAAAAATATTAAAAATAAATAAATAAGGGCTGGGGTTGTGGCTCAGTGGTATACTGCTCGCCCAGCACGTGCGTGGCCTGGGTTCAATCCTCAGCACCACATAAAAACAAACACATTGTGTACAAATAAAGCAAATTAACAAATATTTTAAATAAATAAATAAATAAAAATGGAGGGATGTGGCTCAGTGGTAGAGCACCCCTGGGTCCAAACCCAGTACCAAAACAAAACAACAAACAAAAACCCCACTGTGAGCCTAAAGGAAGTATCTTTGGGCTCAAGTATATATCTTGTAGAAGCCGGGCACGGTGGCACACGCCTGTAATCCCAGCACTTTGGGAGGCTGAGGCAGGAGGATCACGAGTTCAAAGCCAGCCTCAGCAATGGTGAGGCACTTAGCAACTCAGTGAGACCCTATCTCCAAAAAAAAAAAAATGCAAAAAAAAAAAAAAAAAAGGGCTGGGGATATGGCCCAGAGGTCGAGTGCCCCTGAGTTCAATCCCCTGTACCACAAAAAAAAAAAAAAAAAAAGTATATATCTTGTAGAGCCCAAGGAGAAGAGGAAGAATCAGCAATATAGGTTGATGAGCGTGAGTCACCTGTGACAAACAAGGTCAAGTAAGTCGAGGACTGAGAAGTGGTCACTGGGTTAGCAATGTGTAGGGCATTGGAGACCTTAGCAAGCGCAGTCTCTCGTGTAAAGTAGGAAACAGGACAGCAGCTGAGAGTGTGGGTGAGGTGGGAGACATGACATAGTCCTCTGGGGCATAATGGGGATGACTAGGCTAGGGACAGGAGTTCCAAGGGTATGTGATCATGAATTGAAAGACCAGTCAGCAAGGAAATCATCGGGATTCCATCCTAATAAACTACCTGAAAAAATTTTTTTAAAATATTTATTTATTTGCTTTAGTTTGTACACAATGCAATGCATTTATGTTTACGTGGTGCTGAGGATCGACCCCAGGTCGCGAACGTGTTAGGCGAATGCCCCAGCCCTGAAATTTTTATTTTTAATATTTATTTATTTATTTATTTTGCTTTTAGTTGTACACACTTTGTTTTTTTAATTTTTTATGTGGTGCTGAGGATCGAACCCTGGTCACGCACATGCTAGGCGAGCGCTCTACCGCTGAGCCACAACTCCAGCCCATGAAATATATATTTTTTAAAGGCATCCACCAGTTAGACTGGGATGTGGCACAGCGCATAGTGTTTGCTCATCATCCAAGAAGCCATGGTTTCGATCTCCAGTACTGCAAAAAGAAAGAAGAGGGGCTGGGTTTGTGGCTCAGTGGTAGAGCACTTCCCTAGCATGTGTGAGGCACTGGTTCAATTCTCAGCACCACATACAAATAAATAAAATAAAGGTCAATTGACAACTAAAAAAAATATTAAAAAAAAAAAAAAGAAAGAAGAAAGGAAGGAAGGGGGGAGGAAGAGAGAGAGAAGGAAGGAAGGGGGAAAAAGCATTTACTATAGCATAATTTATAGCAACAAAGCCTGAGAATTAATCTGAATGCCCAGAGGGGATCAGCCATTAAAAAGTATGTTGGGAGTTGGGCATGAGTGCAGTCTTGTAGTCCAGTGACTCAGGAGGATGAAGCAGGAGGATAACAAGTTCAAGGCCAGCCTGGGCAACTTTACAAAACCCTGTCTCAAAATAAAAAGCAAATTAGTAAAAAAAGGGTTGGGAATGTAGCTCTGTGATAGAGTTGTTGCCTCACATATGTGATACCCTGGCCCTGGGTTCAATCTTCAGCACCACAAAAAAGAAGGAGGAGGGAGGAGGGCTGGGGTTGTGGCTCAGCAGTAGAGCTCTTGCCTAGCACGTGCGCAGCCCGGGTTCGATCCTCAGCACCACGTAAAAATAAAGGCATTAGCCGGGCGCGGTGGCGCACGCCTGTAATCCCAGCACTTTGGGAGGCTGAGGCAGGAGGATCACGAGTTCAAAGCCAGCCTCAGCAATAGCGAGGCACTTAGTAACTCAGTGAGACCCTGCTTCTAATAAAATACAAAAAAAAAAAAAAAGGGCTGGGGATGTGACCCAGTGGTCAAGTGCCCGTGAGTTCAATCCCCGGTACCAAAAAAATAAATAAATAAATAAATAAATAAAGGCATTGTGTGCAACTAAAATAAATAAATAAATATTTTAAAAAAGAAGGAAAAAAAAAGTATGTTAGGCTGGGCATGGTTGTGCCTAAAATTCCAGCTACTGGAGAGACTTAGGCAGGAGTATTGCAAGTTCAAGGCCAGCCTCAGCAAATTAGCAAGATCCTTTTTTTTTTTTTTTTTTTTTGGTGATACCAGGGATTGAACTCAGGGGCACTCAACCACTGGGTCACATCCCCAGCCCATTTTTGTATTTTATTTAGAGACAGGGTCTCACTGAGTTGCTAAGTGCCTCGCCATTGCTGAGGCTGGCTTTGAACTCGCGATCCTCCTGCCTCAGCCTCCCAAAGTGCTGGGATTACAGGCGTGTGCCACCGTATCTGCCAAGATCCTGTCTTAAAATAAAAAAAATAGAGGGTTGGGGTTGTGGCTCAGTGGTAGTGTGCTTGACAAGCATGTATGAGGCACTGAGTTCAATTCTCAGCATCACATATAAATAAACAAAATAAAGGTCCATTGACAACTAAAAAATATATATTTTTTTTAATTAGAGAGGTCTGGGGATGTGGCTCAGTGGTAGATTGCCCTGGGTTCAATTCCCAGAATAAAAAAAAAAAAAAAGGTATATCGGGCACTATGGTGTGAGCCTATTGTGCCAACTAGTTAGGAGGCTGATGCAGAAGGATTGCTTGAGCCCAAGAGTTTGAGGTCAGCTTAGGCAATGTAGCAAGATCCCACTTCCAAAATAAATAAATTTAAAAAGTGTGTTGGGGAGCAGGCAACCAGAGATGTTGGCCAAAGTGTGCACAATTTCAGTCAGACAAAATGAAAAAGTTCTGGAGATCTATTGTATAGTATGGTGACTATAATTGATAGATGGGCTACCCTCCCCCCTCCCAGAGTTTTCCACATCCTGAGAGAAGCAACCTTGTTTCATTCTCCAGGCAGGATGTTTCTATTCCCTGGGCAAGAGCCAATAGGCTTAAAGGTCGCCCTGTTCTATGGGCAAAGAGCCAATGGCATTGGGGTTGCTCTGGTGCACCTCCCACCAGAAATCCCTATATAGGGCCCTGTTTGACACACACACACACACACACACACACACATACATACATACATACATACATACATCAGCTTGTCCCAGCTGAGAGAAGGAAGCCACTCAGACACATCAGCTTGTCACTGCAGAAAGGAAGAAGCCACTGCGACAGCTCCAGACCCATCGCCTCCAGCTGACGGCAGCTGCCCCAGCCGGCAGCTCCAGACCCATCACCTTCAGCCTGACGGCCGCTCCCAGCCAACAGCTCTAGCCTCCAGCCAGACAGCAGCTGCTTTAGCTGATAGCTCCAGAGATCCTAGCCGGTGCGACCAAGCACCTACCTTCTGTCCAGAGCTTGCACACTCCCCTCTCCCTGACTCCCCTCTCCCACCAGAGCTTGCACACTCCCTTCTCCCTAACCCCCCTCTCCCAGCACCTCTTCAACCCTCGACCAGAGCACCTCTTCTCCGGTTTTGCTACCAGCCACAAAGGCTGTTGAATAAATCTCTTGGCTGCACGGCTGTCCCCGGTGTGATGTTTTGCCCTTCAAATAATAATAATAATAATAATAATAATAATAATAATAATAATATATTGTATACTGAAAAATTGCTGGAAGAGTGGATTTTTTTTTTCTATCAGTACTGGTTTTGAACTCAGAGCACTTAAACACTGAGTCAAATCCCCAGGCCCCTTTAAAAAAAAAAAATTTTTTTTTTTTATCTTGAGACAGGATCTCTCTTGCTAAGTTGCTTAGGGGCCTCTCTAAATTGCTGAGGCTGGGGCTGGGGTTGTGGCTCAGCGGTAGAGTGCTCGCCTAGCACGTGCACGGCCCGGTTTCGACTCTCAGCACCAAGTAAATATAAAAAAGGCATTGTGTACAACTAAAATAAATAAATATTTTTTAAAAATTGCTGAGGCTGGCTTATTTTTGTTTTTGTTTTGGTACTCGGGATTGAACTCAGGGGTGCTTAATCACTGAGCCACATCCTTTTTTAAAAAATACATTTTATGGGACTGGGATTGTGGCTCAGCGGTGGAGCGCTGGCCTAGCACGTGCGCGGCCCGGGTTCGATCCTCAGCACCATGTACAGATAAACACATTGTGTACAACTAAAGCAAATAAATAAATATTTAAAAAAATACATTTTATTTAGAGGTTTAGAGACAGGGTCTTGCTAAGTTGCTTAGGGCCTTGCTGAGTTCCTGAGGCTGGTTTTGAACTCTCCATCCTCCTGCCTCAGTCTCCAAAGCCGATAGGATTATAGACTTGAGCCATTGAACCTACCTGAGAGTAGATCTTTGATGTTCCTTCTGATAGATAGGCTTGAGCTGACAGGCCACCTCCCCCATGGAAAATTCCATTAGGAGCAACCTGGTATCAATTTCCCCAGGCAGGAGCCAATCAGCTTAAAGGTCACCCTATTTACTGGGAAAAGTGCTAATAGCGTTAAAGGTCACCCAGGCACCCCACCACCACCACCAGAAATCCCTACTTAAGTCCCTGCCTGCCTGGCGCCCGAAAACAACAGTGCAGCCCTGCTGAGAGGAGGCAGCCACTGTGACAGCTCCAGACTCACCCTCTCCAGCCCAATGGCAGCTGCCCCACCCAACAGCTCCCAGCTCCAAAGACCACGGCCAGCACAACTAGGCACCGACCCTCTGTCCACAGCTTGCACACTTCCCTCTCCCTGACTCCACTCTCCCTGTACTTCTTCTGATTCCCACCAGCCATGGAGGCTGGTGAATAAATCTCTTGGCTGCACGGTTGTCTCTGGTGTGAGTTTTGACCTTCACCTTCCACACACAAAAATAATGTAAGGGGCTGGGGTTGTAGCTCAGTGGTGGAATGCTTGCCTTGCATGTGTGAGGCACTGAGTTTGATCCCCAGCATCATATACAAATAAATAAATAAAGGTATTGTGCCCATCTACAACTAAAACGTTTAAAAAATGTAAAGATATGGTTATATTAATTAGTTTGATGTACTCATTTTAATATATATACACACATATACATATATATAAAAACACTGTATACAATGCACATATACAATTTTTATTTGTCAATTATACCTTTATAAAGATAGAGGCAGAAGCCGGGCGCGGTGGCGCACGCCTGTAATCCCAGCACTTTGGGAGGCTGAGGCAGGAGGATCGCGAGTTCAAAGCCAGCCTCAGCAATGGCGAGGCACTTAGCAACTCAGTGAGACCCTGTCTCTAAATAAAATACAAAAAAGGGCTGGGGATGTGGCCCAGAGGTCGAGTGCCCCTGAGTTCAATCCCCGGTACCACAAAAAAAAAAAAAAAAAAAAAGAGGCAGAGGGCTGGGGTTGTGGCTCAGCGGTAAAGTGGTTGCCTAGCACAAGCGCGGCCTGGGTTCAATACTCAGCACCACGTAAAAATAAATAAAGGCATTGTGTACAACTAAATAAATGAATATTAAAAAAAAAAAAAAGCTGGAGGCAGGACTGGGGATATAGTTTAGTGGCATAGCACTTGCCTAGCATTTGAGAGGCCCTGGATTCCATCCCCAGCACCACCTAAACAAATAAATAAATAGCTGGGGGAATAAGTATGTTTATATGATAAGGATACTTTTAAAAATATTTGCGGGCTGGGGTTGTGGCTCAGCGGTAGAGCGCTGTCTAGCACGTGCGCGGCCCGGGTTCGATCCTCAGTACCACATAAAAATAAACGCATTGTGTACAACTAAAAGCAAGTAAATGAATATTTTTAAAAATTTTGCAAATCCTATGCTTTAATAGCTATAGACAGAAAATATTGAGGAAAAACTTTCTTAAAATTTTTTTTGGATATAACAGGGATTGAACCCAGGGGCACTTAACCACTGAACCACATTCCCAGCCTTTTTTATGTTTTATTTTTTATTACGTTTAGGGCCTCCCTAAGTTGCTGAGGCTGGCTTTGCATTTATGATCCTTCTGTCTCAGCCTCCAGAGCTGCTGGGATTACAGGCGTGGGCTACCACCCTGGCTCTCTTAATTTTTTTTTTTTTTTTTTTTTTTTTTTTTTTTTTGGTACCGGGAGTGAACTCAAGGGCACCCCAACACTGGGCCACATCCCCAGCCCTTTTTTTGTATTTTATTTGAGACAGGGTCTCACTGAGTTGTTAAGTGACTCGCCATTGCTGAGGCTGGCTTTGAACTCGCCATCCTCCTGCCTCAGCCTCCCAAATGCTGGGATTACAGGCGTGCGCCACCGCGCCCGGCCCGTATTACATTTTAACAACAAAAAATACTTTAGAGCTGGGCACGGTGGTGCACGCCTGTAATCCCAGCTACTCGGGAGGCTGAGACCAGAACCTCAGCAATTTAGCGAGGTCTTCAGCAACGGAGACCCTGTCTCAAAATAAAAATAAAAGGGGCTGAGGATGTAGCTCAGTAGTAAAGCGCCCTGGGTTAAATTCCTAGTACCAAACAAACCAAAACCAAAAAAAAAAAAAAAAAAAAAAAAAAAAAACTTTTAAAATTAACCATTGGCGGCCAGCTGAGCCCCGAGTTGTGCGGTGAGCATCACGTGGATTAGCCACATGTGCGGACGCATAAACTGCAGATTCTACCACTCTGCGGGCTTGCGGCAGTGTTTGCGCACTTGCCTGACTAATGCTCTCGGCCCTCCTGCTAAAGAGCAGAGGACCTTGCTTGCGGTCCAGGAGTTCCCCGACCCACAGCACCAATGCAACCTCCTCAGTCCGTTGCCTGCGCGATCCCCACCAGGCTCAACCGTGATGCTGAGGACCCTAGCCCACCGTGCGCATACGCCCGGCCGGCCGCGGTGGGGTTCTGGTGCCCCCCGGTGGCCGACTCGGGATGTGCACCTATCTTAGAGGACGCGACTCCTCCTCAGCCGCCGAAGTCTACTGGGTCCTGGGTGCTTTGGCAGAGGTATGGGAGAGAAAGGGTTTCCTTTTCTGAAGCTGCCCATCCCAGGCAGGCCTCGAGCCCCCTACCGGTTTCCTCTTAGGCATCCCTTCCCCAGAAGATCCATGGGTCTCAGCCTAGGGGACTGAAGGGTTTCCAGGCCCTTTTATTAAATTTGCTTTTCCCATCTGTTTTCCACAATCCCACTCCCCCCCGCCCGCCTTTTTTTTTTTTTTTTTTCTTTTTTTTTTGAGGTGGGTGTCACTAAGTTGCTGAGACTGGCCTTAAACGTTTGATTCTCCGAGTAGCTGAGATTACAGGTGCACATGTAATGCATGATCTCACTTTTTAAAAAATATTTATTTAGTTATAGGTAGACACAACATCTTTATTTTATGTGGTGCTAAGGATCAAACCCAATGCCTCACGCATGCTAGGCAAGCGCTCTACCTCTGAGCCACAACCCCAGCCCTCTCACTTTTTTTTTTTTTTTTTTTTTTTTTTTTTGGTACTGGGGATTGAACTCAGGGGCACCCGACCACTGGGCCACATCCCCAGCCCTTTTTTGTATTTTATTTGAGACAGGGTCTCACTGAATTGCTAAGTGCCTCGCCATTGCTGAGGCTGGCTTTGAACTCGCGATCCTCCAGCCTCAGCCTCCCAAAGTGCTGGGATTACAGTCATGCGCCACCATGGCCGGCTTCCTTTCACTGACTTTTTTTTTTTTTTTTTTTTTTTTTTGGTACCAGGGATTAAACTCAGGGGCACTTGTCCGCTGGGCCACATCCCTAGCCCGTTTTTGTATTTTATTAGAGACAGGGTCTCACTGAGTTGCTAAGTGCCTCGCCATTGCTGAGGCTGGCTTTGAACTCGCGATCCTCCTGCCTCAGCCTCCCAAGTGCTGGGATTACAGGCGTGAGCCACCGTGCCTGGCTTCACTGACTTTTTTTTAAAAATTTATTTATTTGCTTTAGCTGTACACAATGCAATGCATTTATGTTTACGTGGTACTGAGGATCGAACCCGGGCCGCACACGTGCTAGGCGAGCACTCTACCGCTGAGCCACAACCCCAGCCCCCCTTTCACTGACTTTTGAATGCTCAACTCCTCTGCCCAGGGAACATAAACTTATAGTTTATCATCCATATATTTTGCTCAAAGGGGAGCATATTGTAACAAGAGCGGGGGTCTGCAGTCAGACCCTTGGGATCTTTGCCACCTGTTAGCTGTGCAGCCTCAGGTATGTTTGCTGAGCCTTCATTTCAAAGGGGATAATAACTGCCTCTCAGGACAATATAAAGGTCAAATGAGATTGTACAGAAATGTTTTGGAAATTAGAAAGGGCAGGAGAAATGTAGGTTACCATAGCTCATTTTACCTGTTTGTGGTCCTTCCCCTCTGTCCAGTTCCTCATGTCCCCCTTCTTCAGATCATAAGACATCTCTGTCTACCTCAGAGGCTCCTGCTCTGCCTGACACATCCCTTTGTTCCCAGCAGTTTTCTAATCCCCACTTGAGTGGAAGTTCCCTGAGGATACTGAATGTGTTGTCTTGCTCGTTTCTCTGGTCCCCAGCTGAGCAGTGTGGCCCAAAGAGACATTAACTGCTTGCTTGCAAGGTCAGCCCTACTTTTTCCCTATTGCCCTTTTACCCAGCTTCTCTCTCTCCCCATTTGTTCTTGCCCTTTGGCCCCAAGATGTCCCCACCCTCAGACTAGGTCCACATATGTCTTTGTAGTCACGCTCAGCTCAGGACTCCATTTAGAAGGTGCTTGATCAATGCTTGGCTGGTTGAAAAAAGTTAGAATTGAAATGCCATCCTTTGGGCTCTGCCTCTTTGAAGGTTATCCACAGAGAAAGAGCCACCTGTGTATGGATGATGCTTATGTCATCATTGAGTGCCGGATGTGCCCCTCAAGTGCTCTGAGGATTTTATATCTTCCTGTGTCCCCCAGAGCAGGGGTGAGGCTGGTCAGCAATGAACATGAGGACACAGCCACCATGCAGCACGTTGTGTACATGATGACGCCCACCAACAAAGACCACACCAGAGCCAGGGATAGAAACAAATAGTGTATTAATTTGGGGAGGGAGAAAAGGGGTGCAGATGGGAAATGGGGAGGCAAGGGGCTGCTTAGTGTTTGCCAATAACTACTGCCAACCACCCTCTATCCCCTCACCTTCCTCCTCTGTGGTGAGGCCCTAGCAGGCTCTTACCCTTTCCAGTAGCCTCCCTCTGTCTCCTCCCTGCACCCCACTTGACCTTGACCTCCAGTGACTGGATAGAGCCTACCCAAGGCTCTTAAACTGGGAGAAGTTAGTCTAAAACTAACCTTCCTTCCCTCTTCTTCTACCTTCCACCTCATTCCCATCTCTTGTCTAAATAAAATACAGAAAAAGCAAGCACAGCTGGTACCTGGGAGAATCATTTCACCCCGGGGTTGGGGACAGGAGTAGGGACTGCGGGAATGGGGCAGGCAGAGGAGCCTCAGCCAAGTGTAGTGGAACCAGGGGAGGCCGGGCTCAGCTGTCCCCCCCCTTCTCTCTCTCTCTCTCTCTCTCTCTCTCTCTCTCTCTCTCTCTCTCTCTCAGGCTGTCATGGCAGTGGGACAGCTGTCCAGAGGAAGCTGATGGAGAAGACTCCATGCCTGCCTCTCAGGCACCATGTCAGAGGGTCCCCCGGGGTGGGGGCAGCAGCCAGGGCAGCAAAGCAGAAACTAAGTTTTGTAAAAGCACCCCTTTCCCTTGGTTCCTAGAGGAAGCCCTCTTTGGTTTTAAGGCAGATATAGAGTTTCCTGGAAGCAGGGAAAGGATGGAGGAGAAATTAGGATTGAGATAGAGGCTTTTTTTTTTTTTTTTTTTTTTTGCTTTTTTTTCCCTTCAGTATAAAACCACTGTAGAAAATAACTTCTCTTAGAAAAAAAAATACAGAAGAAAAAATACCAAGGGGGGTATTTTTCTTTGGCTTCAAGCCTGCTCCCATGAGGTGCAGGGCAGGTGGTGGGCATAAGGTGAGGAAGAAACAGGTGGCCTCAGCCCCCACCCCTGCCTGGTGGGTCCCAGATTACATGATGCTGCAGTTCTGGGCACTCTAAGAAAAAAGAGAGTAGACAGGTGTGAGCAGTGGTGGTTGGACAAGCCCCTTCCCAGAGATGTTGCCTCTCCCAAACCTCACATTCTAGCCCTGTTCCTGCCCTCGAGTCTGGGGCTCAGACAGGAGGGGCAGGATGCAGGAATAGGGTGTCTAGACTTGGGCTGCAGGGAGGAGGCTCCCACTCCCCCGGGCTGCGGGAGAGAAGGCTCTCCACCCACCCAGAGATTCTGCTTGTTCTAACCCTCAGTGGCCAGGGTCCTGCTTATGGGGAAGTGGAGGCGAGGGATGACTCACCTGGGTCCGGGGGCTGGAGTTGCCCAGGAGGTAGGAGCGGGTGACCAGGTTGTCCCCAAAGCTGCCACCCCCACTGCCCCCCACACTGCGGTAGCTGCGAGTGACTGTGATACTGGAGGCAGAAGAGCCAGAGGAGATGGATCCGCCCAACTGGGCTCCCGAGCCGCTGGCAGATGCCTTGTCGGCAGGCTGCCCACATGTCCCGCACAGCACAGTACGGGAGCGCAGGTTGTACTCAGTGGGGTCCCCCGAGCTGCTGCAGTGGGAGTCCTGAGGAGGGAGACAAGGCTCAGGCGGGACGGCGAGTCTGGGACTGGCTGTTCAGGCCCAGCACCCAGGCTCCAGGCTCCTATAAGTTCCCAGCCACCAGGCAGGAAGGTGGGGTTCTGTGCCCAGGGAGCCGAGGGCCAATAGGGACTTGGGAGGTCAGGGACTGGGAAGAAGGATGTGAGAGGGCAGAAGGGTCAGAAAGACCTGTGGACAGAGAAATATGGTTTGGACTCCCCTAAATCTCCTAAAATCAAGAGGAAAAGGATGAGGAGAAAGCAAGCTTGTAGGGCAGCAGGCATGCAAAATTTAATATGTGAGGGGACAAGAATAAGAGAAAACATTTTTGCAGGAAAATTAAGGAAAATGAGAGGCCATGCATGCAGCAGGACTGGGGAAGGGATGAGAAAGGAGATGCATGCAACAGGAGTGGGGGAGAGAGGCAGGGCTAGGTGCCCCACCTCTGTCCTCCTGTCTGCTTCCCAGCAGACAAATCCAGACCCTTGTCCACTGCTCCCACAGGAAGACTCCATGGCATCAGAAAGTTCCCGCTCCCTTCCTTACCAGAGTAGGGCACCCAGACACCTGGGTTCCCTGTTCAAGGTAGAGGGAGGAGAGAGAAGAAAAGCCAGGGCAGCAAGTGAAGTTCCAAAACATTCTTTAATGAAAAGACTTTGGCAAGGGAGGCAGGGAGAGGCTGCCCCAGGCCTGGCTGGGTGGCCCAGTGTGGGCAGGGCCTCAGCGGCGGCTGCCACTCACGTGGTGGTGATGGAGCAGGTCATCTCCATCCTCATCCTCATCGTCGTCAACCACGGTCACTGAGCGCACCAGCTTGCGCATAGCCACCTCCTATAGGGACACAGGACCAGGCCTAAGCATCAGAAGGTGAGGGCCAGAAGGAGGGAGGGTGCAGCATATCAACCCACAATGACCATGGGGAACCTTTCTGTGGCCTGGACTTTGTCCAGTCCTCTGCTCACTCTGTCCTCTGTGATGTTGGAGCTAGGGAACTAGCTTCTACCCCAAATGGACACTGTTGAGCTCTCTGGGGAGGGATGTGGCTCTGCCTTTAACAGCCCCTGCTTGCTAACTTCGACCCAACGTGCTGTTGGCATGTCCAATGAGGTAGGCCCCTAGGTCCGGAACCAGTGAACACAGATGAGTTCCAGTCCTGGCTCCTAGACTTGGGCACTGAGACCTTGTAGAGGATAAATGACTTGAGTAGCAGCTCAAGAGCCCAGGAAGGAAGCTCCATCTCCTCTGGCTCTTTTACCTCTAGGATCACAGATAAGCCTCAGTTTCCTCATATGTTTGCCTAGTGGGTAGGGACTCTGGGTTCTATACCACAGAGCTCTGGAAATTGGCCCTGAATAGGTCCCCTTGGGTTGGGGCAGCTGGCTCCCATTCTGACCACCTGGCGGGGGGGCCACCTAGGGGCCTATTCTGGGGAAGCCAGCAAGGGGCCAGCTGCAGCTACTCACTTCCCCAGTGGAGTTGATGAGAGCCGTGCGCAGGCTGTTCCCACAGCCCCAGGTGTTCTGCGCTTTCCACACCAAGTCCGTAGGGGGGCTATGGGTGGCTCCAGCTCCTGAAGCCCAGATCTGAGAAAAGAGAAGTAGAGAAGGGTGCTCACTCTAGCACTCCTGTCCTCAGGCCAACCCATCCCCACCTAAGGCCACACCAGAGTCCCCAGTACACTGCTACTCACCGTCACCGCCTGCCCAGCCTTCAGGGTGTACTTTGGTGGGAAGCGGTAGGTCAGCAAGGGATCGTCTCCATTCTGGCGCTTGATTTGCCAATTGGCCATGGACTGGTCCTGCCAGAAGGGGAGGAGAGAGGAAGGAAGAGGAGAAGCTCAGCTAGGCCCTTGAGCTTATCTTGCTCAAGGGCCCAGGAAGGTGAGGCATGGTGGTGTGTGCCTGAAATCCTGCTACTTGGGAGGCTAAGGCAGGAGGATGGCTTGAGCCCAGGACTTCAAAACCAGCCCGGGCAACATAGTGAGTCCCCGGTCTCAAAAATAAAACGAAACAAAAAGAGTCCAGGCAGACCTGCTACCACCCACATTCACAGGCCTCTCCCTCCATCCTCTGCCCCTGCCATCACTACCCTTCTTTCCAAGGATAACAGTTATGTGCCCTGTGGACACTTAAGCTGTGCCCAGCACACTGATACTTTTCCTTTCATCTTCCCAACAGCTCAAAGACTTGGGGGGTAATTATTTCCCCTATTTTATTTTTTATTTTTTTTTAACATTTATTTATTTGCTTTAGTTGTACACAATGCGTTTTATTTTTACGTGGTGCTGAGGATAGAACCCGGGCCGTGCACGTGCCAGGCGAGTGCTCCACCGCTGAGCAACAATCCCAGCCCCGCCTATTTTATTTTTTATGGTACTAGAGATTGAACCCAAGGGTGCTCTAACACTGAGCTACATCCCCAACCCTTTTTTGTTTGTTTGGTTTTTGGTACCAAGGATTGAACCCAGAGGCACTTAATCACTGAGCCACATCCCTGGCCCTTTTTATATTTTATTTTGAGACAGGGTCTCGCTAAGTTGCTTAGGGCCTTGCTAAGATGCTGAGACTGGCTTTGAACTTGTGATCCTCCTGCCTCAGCCTCCAGAGCCACTGGGATTATAGAGGGGCACCACTGCACCCAGCCCTTTTTATTTTTTGAGATAGGGTCTTGCTAAATTGCCGAGACTGGCCTCAAAACTTGTGATCCTCCCATCTCAGCCTCCTGAGTTTCTGGGATTGTAGGTGTGCACCACCATACCCAGCTTCATCCCAATTTTACAGATAAAGAAACTGATTCTCAGCCAGGTGCGGTGGCGCACGCCTGTAATCCCAGCACTTTGGGAGGCTGAGGCAGGAGGATCGCGAGTTCAAAGCCAGCCTCAGCAATGGCGAGGCACTTAGCAACTCAGTGGGACCCTGTCTCTAATAAAACACAACAAAGGGCTGGGGATGTGGCCCAGTGGTAGAGTGCCGCTGAGTTCAATCCCCGGTACCAAAAAAAAAAAAAAAAAAAAAGAAAAAAGAAAAGAAACTGATTCTCTTCACGGTTAAATAAAGTTCCCAAGGTTATATTGTTCCCAAGGTCTCACAGCCACTGACTGGAGCCAAGACCGGGACTCAGCTGTTACCTTAGACCCAATCCAGGGAGCCTACCTCATTGGATTTGTTGCGCAGCCGCACAAACTTGCCCTCCTCGTCCACCTCCTCCACAGCCACACGTCCACTGGTGCGAGCATGCTGGGAGAAGCTGCTGCGGCTCTCGGCAGACTCCAGCTTGCGCTTTTTGGTGACGCTTCCCCCACCCTGTGTCTGGGATGAGTGGGAGGAGGCACGGCCACGGCTGCGCTGTGAGGTGGGGCTGGGGGACAGGCGTAGCCTAGGGAAAGGAGACAAGGAACAGGACCTGGTCAGGGCAAGCGGAAGGCAGGAAGCTATTTGCTGGCACCTCCTGGCTCCACCCAACCCACCTCTCCTCCTCGCCCTCCAGGAGCTTGCGGTAGGCATGGATCTCCATGTCCAGGGCCAACTTGATGTCCAGCAGCTCCTGGTACTCATCCAGCTGCTGCTGCATCCTCGCCCGCATTTCAGCCATCTCCCGCTCTTTCTCTGCCAGCAGCCGCCGGCTAGTGTCCCGCTCGCGGGCCAGCGAGTCCTCCAGGTCCCGAAGCTTCGCCTCCTTGGCTGCCAGCTAGGGTGGAGTAAGCAGGGATCTGGTGAGCCTCCAACGGCTCCAGGTATGGAGAGGGAGGGACATGGGATACCAAGGACCCTCTCCAGGATCTCCAGACTCTTTTCAGCACTCACAGCAGGTTCTAATGTGGTGACCAGGAAGTCCTTCCCAATATCTAACTACAATCTCTTGCTCTGAGGCCAGAGCCCCTTTCCTCCTGTCACAAATGGCACAGCCAGGCAGAATAATGATGATTTAAAAAAAATTTTTTTTTTTTTTTTTAGTTGTAGATGGACACAATACCTTTGTTTTGTTTATTGTTTTTTTACGTGGTGCTGAGAATCGAACCCAGGGCCCCACACATGCTAGGTGAGCACTCCACCACTGAACCACAACCCCAGCCCAAATAATGATGATTTTAATGCCTCATGCTGCCAAGTATTATGGCAGATCTGTGAGTTAGTGAGGACAAGAATGATCTCCATTTTAAAATGGGAAGACGAATGTTCTAAGAACTGGAGGCAAGGTAAGAGGAAGAACCGGAACAGGGGACAAGCCATTGGATGCCAAATCCCAGACCCTGCCTCCCAGTCTGTGGTCCTGGGGGCCTGTTCTGTCACCCTACCCAGCTTCATCCTGATTTTACAGATAAGGAAAGTGATATTCTTCATGGTTAAATAACATTCCTTCCCCAGGGGGGTGGGGGGGTGCGGTTTCTACCTACATCTGCCCAGCCCAGTGGTCCCTGGCAAAAGGAATGAGCCGGGGCATCACCTGCTTCTGCAGCTGGCTGAGCTGGGCTGAGAGGCTGTCGATGCGGATGCGGGACTGCTGCAGCTCCTCATGGGCTGCCCCCACCAGGTTGCTGTTCCTCTCAGCAGACTGCCTGGCGTTATCCAGCTGCAGGGAGCACACAGAGTTAGGATCGCAGGCGTGGAGAAGGACAGAAGGAGGGGCCTGAGGACAGCATCATTGCTGCTGCCTCAGGTCCTGGGCCACCCTGAGTTCCCTGCACCATCTGTCTGTCCTCCCAGGCATATCCCAGTGCAGGCAGGGGTAGGGCTGCTGGGGGCAGAGCAGTGAGGGAACCAGGGGAGAGCAGGCACCTTGGCAGAATAGGTCTTCTCCAGCTCCTTCTTGTACTGTTCCACCTGGTCTTCATGCTGGGCTCGCAGCTCCTGCAGAGCATCTGCCAGCCGGCTCTCAAATTCACGCTGCTTCCCATTATCAATCTCCACCAACCGGGTCTCATGGCGGCGCTTGGTCTCACGAAGCTCCTAGAAGGGTTCGATCAAGGACACAGAGACTGAAATCAGAACTGGTCCCTTAGAAGTTTAGACAAGAAGGCCAAGCTGCGTGCCTATCCCTAACCCCACAAGCCATTGTCAGGCCCACTTTAACTTGGGAGCTAGGTACTGGCCATCCCAGACCCCCTGTCCACTGTGCAGGGGACTCAGGCAGCTGAGCTCTGCATACAGCTTATGTTCCAGCCCTAAGACCAGTTTCTGCCACCACCCAGCCCCAGCCCTCTGGCCTACAAAATGCAGTCCCCACCTCACTGTAGATGTTTTTCTGGAAGTCCAGTTCCTCCTTCAGGGTCTGCAGCCTGTTCTCGGCATCAACCCGCCGCAGCATCTCATCCTGAAGTTGCTTTTTGGCCTCACCAAGAGCTGCCTCGAGCTAAGAAGAAGTGGGAGAAGTCAGAGAGAGGGGTCTCAGAGCACAAGAACTGGAAAGAAGCTGAACAATGGCTGTTCGCAGGCATCCTTTATATATGAGGAAAGGTCCAGGGAAAGTGAGGGCCCTGGATGCCCCTGGAGGTAAGGACATCTACTCTGAGTAAGTATCATGCTAAGAAATCAAAGATAAACAAGGTGTGGTGGTGCACACCTGTAATACCAGTGATTCAGGAGGCTGAAGCAGGAGGATCACAAGTTCGAGGTCAGCCTCAGCTACTTAGTTGAGGCCCTCAGAAAGTTAGCAAGACCCTTGTCTCAAGATACAAAATAGCCGGGCGTGGTGGCACACACACCTGTAATCCCAACACTTGGGAGGCTGAGGCAGGAGGATCACAAGTTCAAAGCCAGCCTCAGCAATGGCGAGGCACTTAGCAACTCAGTGAGATCCTGTCTCTAATAAAATACAAAAGAGGGCTGGGGATGTGGCCCAGTGGTAGACTGCCCCTGAGTTCATTCCCCGGCACACACACACAAAAAAAGATAAAAAATAAAGAGGCTGGGGCTGGGGTTGTGGTTCAGTGGCAGAGCGCTCGGCTCGCTCGTGCGCAGCCCGGGTTCGATCCTCAGCACCACGTAAACATAAATGCATTGCATTGTGTACAACTAAAGTAAATAAATAAATATTTTAAAAAATAAAAATATAAAAATAAAGAGGCTGGAGTTGTAGCTCATTGGCAAAGGGCTTGTGTAGCATGCATGAGCCACTGGGTTTGATCCTCAGCACCAAATAAAAATAAATAAATAAGTAAAAGGTATTGTGTCCATCTACAACTAAAAAAATATTTTGAAAAGATAAGAAATAAAAAGGGTTGGGGATATGGCTCAGTGGTTAAGCATACCTGGGTTTTAGAGTGGAAAGGGGAAAAGAAAAAGAAGAGTTGCTATCATCTGCCACAAAAAGAGCCTCTGAAGAAGTCTGAGCAAGTAAACACCTGGCTAAGACATTCATTTTGGGAAACTCAGGTTAGTATAGCTGGGGAAGACTGAGGGAGGGTGAAACTGGAGGCAGGATACCATGGAGAAAAGGGTCTAGCCCTGGTTTTGGAGTTGACCTGCTGGCTTCTTTTTTTTTTTTTTTTTTTTGTGGTACCAGGAATTGAACTCAGGGGCACTCGACCACTGGGCCATATCCCTAGCCCTTTTTTGTATTTTATTAGAGACAGGGTCTCACTGAGTTGCTAAGTGCCTCGCCATTGCTGAGGCTGGCTTTGAACTCACGATCCTCCTGCCTCAGCCTCCCAAGTGCTGGGATTACAGGCGTGCGCCACCGCGCCCGGCTACCTGCTGGCTTCTTGCAGTCCCTACAGTCTCCTGTGGCATACTGTGGAGAGACCTGGGAGGGAGAGTGTCCAGATGGGGGCCTGCCTACTGACTGTAGTCTTGGCCCTGCTCTAAGCAGATGAGACTTTTAGGAATAAACCAGCTTCTTCAATTCTTTTTTTTTTTTTCTTTCTTTTCTTTTCTTTTTTTTTTTCTTTTTTTTTTTTTTTTTTTGGTACCAGGGATTGAACTCAGGGGCACTCTACCACTGGGCCACATCCCCAGCCCTTTTTTGTATTTTATTAGGGACAGGGTCTCACTGAGTTACTAAGTGCCTCGCCATTGCTGAGGCTGGCTTTGAACTCGCAATCCTCCTGCCTCAGCCTCCCAAGTGTTGGGATTACAGGCGTGCGCCACCGCACCCGGCTTAGCTTCTTCAATTCTGTTCCCTAGTTTGTACCATGAAAAATTAGAGAAGAGGTTGTATAGCAGTGTTTGAAAGTGAAAGCCACCATACATATGCAAAGCATTGTAAACATATGTCCCATATGTAATTGTGTCAGCTCCCCATGATAGCCACAGTGGATGGCCACTCCATTTCTCTTTTCCTCCAGAGAGGTCAAGAGCTGGCCATGGGAAGGCCAGACTGGGAGGGATCCAGGGCCAGTTCATTGCGAAGTTCAATGGAAATGTTTTGTGGATTACTTCTTTTTTTTTTTTTCCACCAGGGTCCACCCAGGACTGCTGAGCCACATCCCGAGCCCCCACCCCACCTTTTTGTTTTTTTGAGACAGGGTCTTGCTAAGTTGCTTAGGGCCTCATTAAATTGCTGAAGCAGGTTTTGAACTTGAGATCCTCCTGCCTCAGCTTCCCGAGCTGCTGGGATTACAGGAGAGCGCCACCGCGATTGGCTGGTGGACTACTTTCAATTCACCGATCCCACGAGCAGCCAAAGAAGGATCAGATATGGTCTGGCCAGGCAAAGTGATGCTAGTACAAGTGAACAGCTCTGGGACTATGTGACAGACCAGGCACCTCCTAGCACCGTAGAAGAATGAGTGTGCATGTGTCAGATGGGGGGGGGGGGGGCGGCAAAGGAGGTCCTTGGAGCATGGCCTACCTTGGCCACCTGCCCCCGAAGATCGTGCAGCTCGCTCTCTAATGTGCGTTTCTCACTGAGAGCAGTGCTCAGTGCAGCCTCCTTGGAGTTCAGCAGAGCTTCCAGGTCCTTGAGCCGAGCCTGGGCGGCCATCAAGTCGCCCTCCTTCTTGGTATTGCTAAAGAAAAAGGGAAAAGTGGGTCTCAGAGGAAACCAGGTCCGTGGAGAGGGCCGGGTTCCCAAGAGGTCAGCCCATGGGGCTGGCTTTGCAGTCCTCCTAACTGCCAGGAGAGGGCGCCCTAGCTTTAGGTTTGTTTACACTGCCTGCCTCTGAGGCTGGGCTTCCACCTCCCACAAGGTTCCCCAAAACCCCTTTCCTGCCTCTCCACCCTTCCCATGACTCAGGGCTCAGGAACGTGCCTGGGGCTAAGGGCAAAGCTAGATCCCATGATATGAATGCTTTTTCCCTCTCCTCCCATTCCTTCCAAAAGAGACAGGGGCACCTTTGTCTCCTGCCCCTTCCCACACAGGGCCTTAACTTTCCCCTCCCTGCCTAACACCCACTTTGTATTCAGTCTTCCCTCCCTCCGAAGAGCCAGACAATTAGGCTCCTGGCCCTGGGGGCCATGTGTACCTAATCCTCAGTTTGAGCCCCAAAGTTGTCAGTCCCTTCTCCTAACCCTTTTATACACATGGGACTATGGGAAAGGAAAGTCCAGTTAGAGCTCAGGAGACCTGGGACAAGGACAGTGAGGGGAAATTTGAGCCTCTCCTCTCTCAAGACTCAGATCTGGGCAGAGTAGAGGAGTCCCAGCCTCCATCGGAGCCCTGAGAGAAGGCTGAACCCTACTCATCTACCCATAAGCCTCAGCATCTGGCTCCAGATGTGGCTTCCAGGCCTTCAGTTCCATCTGCACTCCAGCCTTGAGCATCCCTACTCCTCAAACGGGGCAAAGCTTTAGGTGGAACCAACTACTCTGCCCTCCTGCACCTTCCTGGGGCCCTAGTTACTTCTGCTAAAGAACTTTCCAGATATGGCAATCCAAGATCCTGGTCAGCTGCCATATGAAATGCATCAGTCCTCAAGCACAAGCCCACCAGGGCAGATGGAAGAAAGGAAAACCAAACGTGGGCAGTCAGGAAAAACCTATCCTGGCAAGAAGAACAGCCCTGCCAACATACTTTTTCCTGCCACAAAAGCCCTAAGCTCCACACAACTCAAGAATTCACTCTGAAGCAGGAGAGAGAAGATGAAACTTGCAGAAGCTCTAAAGGGAGGAGGCACTTGGGAGATTCCAAATAAGGAGTCACCCCTCTCTAACTGGGCTCCACTGGGTGGGAGGGAGATAGAGGGACACCCAGAGGGGCAGGGGAGTTGCTTGTGTGCTTGCTCCATCCACCTCTCAGAACAAATTGTTAAATGCAACAGTGTCTGTCTTCTGCAAAAAGAGGCCCTTCTTGACCAGAGGATGTCTCCTCTCCTCCCTCGCAGCCTGAAAAGCTAAAAATAAAGTCAAAACCCAGCTCAGGTTTTGGCTGCCATCCGGCCCAGCCCCTGGCTGGGAGCACAGCCCCAACTTTCCATGACTTCAGAACTTTTCCGAACCTGAGGCAGCTGCGGGGGAGGGGGAGAATGAAGAAAAACTGCTGGTAAAGTGAAGCAACACAGCAGACTCCAGAGCTCATCAGGCCTACTCCCAGGCTGGCAGGGGGACTCCCAGAAGAGGCCTTTCTACCCTGAAGGACAACAGCTGCAGCTGGCTCTATGGAGAGACTGCCAGAATTTAGAGAACCAGCTGGGTGCGATAGTACACTCCTGTAATACCAGTAACTCGGGAGGCTGAGGCAGGAGGATTGCAAGTTTGAGGCCAGCCTTGGCAACTTAGCAAGACTCTGTCTCAAAATAAAAAATAAAAGGGCTGGGGATGTAGTTCAGTGGTAGAGTGCCTCTGGGTTCGATCCCCAGTACTTAAAAAAAAAAAGAGAGAAATTATCTCTTAGACTAGCTTAGACTCAGCTCAACTCAACATCCTGCTTGTACAGATAAGGAAACTGAGGGCAGAGGAAGAAGGTGAATGACCCAGTGTCAAACACAGGCTAGTTCAGGATAGTGTTCCAGTCTATTGTGGCTACTGGTTTGGGACTCCTCCTCCTCCATCTTACTGCCTTCCTAAGTCACAAGGCTAGAGAGAATGGAGAAGCCAGGAGGAAGGGAGCAGACATCCCGCAACAAAATGTTCCTCAGACAGGGCTCATCTGAACTGTGAGAGACAGGAAGGAGTGAAAGATACTTTCATGTCATGTCTCAAAGGCATCTCCTCCCTAGACCTGGCTCCAAGACCTCCTCAGATGCCAGAGGAGGAGCTCCTGGGGTTCTCCTTGGAAATACCCTTTCCTGGAAGTACCTGGCAGACACTGACTGAGGAAAAATGGAGATTCAAGGTTCCTGCCCTCTGGGCTCACAGTCTAACAGGCACAGGGTTGCTTTTTTCTTTTTTCCTATTTTTTTTTTTTTTTTTTTTTTTAAGATTTTTGGTTGTTGATGGACACATACTTTTTTTTTGGTACCAGGGATTGAACTCAGGGGCACTCGACCACTGGGCCACATCCCCAGCCCCCCCCCCCTTTTTTGTATTTTATTAGAGACAGGGTCTCACTGAGTTGTTAAGTGCCTTGCCATTGCTGAGGCTGGCTTTGAACTAGCGATCCTCCTGCCTCAGCCTCCCAAGTGCTGGGATTACAGGTGTGCGATAGGCAAGCATTCTACCACTCTACCACTGAGCTACAACCCCAGCCCTCTTTTTCCTTTTCTATGTTTTCAGTCTAACCTTTTTACTTCCTGCTGCTGCTCCCAACAGTGGTGGTGGTATAATAATGTACAGTCACAGTCAGTTGTGGCTGGCACATGCCTATAATCCCAGCTACTTAAGAGGCTGAGGCAGGAGGATTACATGTTTGAGGCCAGCCTGGGCAACTTAGTGGGAATTTGTCTCAAAAATAATAAATAAAAACAGTGTGGGATGTAGCTCAGTGGTAGAGCAATCCTAGTACAGCAAAAGAAAATAATAATAATAATAATAATAATAATAATAATATAGAGTCATGTCACACATCATTTAATGATGGGGTTGTGTTCTGAAAGATGTATCATTAGGCAATTTTGTCATTGTGTGAACATCATAAAATTTACTTATGTAAACTAAGCTACAATGTCACTAGACTATCAGTATAATCTTATAGGACAGTGATGGAACCACCTTGTTCATGTATGTGGCCAGTCTTTGATCAAAACATTATTATGGGTTGCATTATTATAATAGCAAACACTTATATAGAGCTTATTATGTACTAAGCAATTCTGTAGATATTACAGTATCAACTCATTTAATCTTCACAGCTACCCTCTAAGATAGACACTATTACTATGCAATTACAGAAACTGAGGCAGAGAGATAGGTCCAGGGTCCTGCAGCCAGTACACAGCAGTGCTGGAAATGGCTGCTATACTGATTGGGCACATGCTCTAATATATTGGTCTCCAACTAAGTTAAGGGAACCGTTTCCCTTTCCCTCCTGGAGGTTTTGACTAGCACCAGAAAGAGAGGCGATTAGAACTAAGACACGCCCTGCAGATGGGGAAAACCACGAGCAAAGAGAGGGAAGCAAGAAAGGGCCTTTGTGGTTTTCTTAGTCAGGCTTGGGGAGATCCCATCTGTGGGGAAGAAGCCACTATCACCCATGGGCTCATGACTCAGACCTCAGGAGCTCTGCAGCCAGGGAGCCACATGCACACACCCCAAGAGCTGGCTGGGGGTAGGACTGAACCCAGCCTTTCCTACCTCCTCCCTAGGCCTGCCTGTCCATCACCAAACACCATTTTCTTCCTAGGAAAGGGTTTTGGATCTAGCAGGGAACAAGGCACATATTCAGTCCCTGGGTGGTGGTACTGCCAGGCCCCAGTCCATTGGGGGTGGCAGAAAACAAGCTGGGTGCATGCTGAGCACCATCTTCCCTGTGCTGCGTTGGCAGGGAGGAAAGGGTGGAGCAGGGGAGCTGGGAATGGGTGGGAGCCTGGGGCTCCTCAGGTGACTCATGCCCAGGCAGACAATACCAGGGCAGGGGTCGGGAAATCCTCTAGTGCTCACAGGGGGCCTGGTACCATGCTGTGGAGGGCCAGCTCTTCCCTCTCACGCATCCTTCCAGCTTCTCCAAGCACAGGAGTGACTAAATCCCAGCAGCCTCTTGAGGCAAGAAGGGCTGGGCATCCTGTTTAACTCATCCCACAGTTGGCAAATCCCATGGCAGAAACAGGGAAGAGGGAGGGAGGGGAATGAGGGGAGGGGAAAAGAGGGGGATTTAAAAAAAAAAAAAAAAAAAAGAAAGGTAAAATGAGAGGTGGTGCTGGCAGAGGCCCGAGGCTGGGGTCTGCTAGGCTGAGGCTGACAGGGTAGGGAGCCGGGCTCTCAGTTGCTCTGGAGAAGAAAGACACCAGGCAGCAAAGAGGCTGACGGGCACAGGGCCAGGCGCTGACCCGCCCACTGAGTCACTCTCCTTAGCCCAGCTCATGCCAGATATGGAAGCCGGACGGCAGCTGGCTTGTTTGGGCCTGGTTGCTGGGAGCAACTAATTCTAGGCCCAGAGGGAGAGGCCTGCGTTTCCTCCCCTGGCCTGGGAGACAGACAGGCTGGACAGACTTTACACTGGGGCTAAAAATAATTAGTGGGCAGGGAAGACCGACAGGGAGGCGGTGCCGAGGGACAGACCCGCCCTGCAGGGGCTCCTGGAGACCCACGGCTCCGGCGCCCTGCCTCACCTGCCCTCGGAGTTCCCCATGGCTGGGCTGGCAGGCTTCTATCTGTGGAGGGCGGGGCCCGGAGAGCAAAGGTCTCAGAGCCCCTGGGCATTTCCTGCCTCCCTGGAAAGAGCGACCCCTGCGGCTGGGCAGGGCGGGTGAGAGCCCCCTGGGCTGCCAGATCTCTACCCAGGACCCTCTAAGTGTGACTTGGACATCTCCCACGACCACCCTAAGCCAGCCTGCAGGTCTCTATCACCCCTCTGCCCCTCTGGATTTCTTGTTTGCCCTTTTCATTAACAAAAGAGTAAATTCTTTTTTTTTTTTTTTTTTTTTTTTTTTTGCTGTAGGAGGGGTTGAACCCAAGGGGCTCTACTACTGAGCTACATCCTCAGCCCTTTTCCTCCTCCCCCCCTCTTCTTTTTCTTTTTTCCTTTTTTATTTTTTGAGACAGGGTTTCCCTAAATTGCTGAGATGACCTCGAACTTGCAATCCTCTTGCTTCAGCCTCTCAAGTAATTGGGATTACACGCCTGAGCCATGCAGTGCCTAGAAATTCCCTTTATTTTTAAAATTTTACACATACATATTATAATGTACATTCACTATAGAAAAGTTTATATATTTGACCCACCCAAATTGGAGTTTGTTCCAGGAACTCTTCCCACTGTAGTATACCCTCCCTCCCAGCCCTCTTCCTCCACACCCGCTCCCCACACCTCAGTTGAGCTCCACCTAGCAGAGTCCAGCCCTGCTGATTTCAGCTGGTGGTTTTTTTGGTTTTTTTTTTTGTTTTTTTTTTTTTTGGTACCGGGGATTGAACTCAGGGGCACTTGACCACTGGGCCACATCCCCAGCCCTTTTTTGTATTTTATTAGAGACAGGGTCTCACTGAGTTGCTAAGTGCCTTGCCATTGCCGAGGCTGGCTTTGAACTCGCGATCCTCCTGCCTCAGCCTCCCAAAGTGCTGGGATTACAGGCGTGCGCCACCGCGCCCGGCTCAGCTGGTGTTTTAACTATGGGGTCTGGGGATTTTTCTGTCTGACCCTGAATGCCCCAAGACTAAATGTTTTATATGCTCAGGGCTTTTAGAGGGACCTTCTGGATCAATTCCTGTACTTTTACAGACGAGAAAACTAAGGCCTGGAGAGGGTAGGGTCGGATACTAATAATCTATCCACTGAGTCACCTGAGGAGTCTCACAGCAGACAGGGACAGAACACAGAAAATGCCATGATGAGGCTAGGGATGTAGCTCAGTGGTAGAGTACCTGCTTAGCATGCCCAAGGCTCTGGGCTCCATCCCTAGCACCAAAAAAGAAAAAGAAAGAAAAGAGCAGGCTGTGCAGAGAGTAACACAGACTGGGAGACATGTCAACCTTTGCCTCCATTGCTGGGAGACACCCCAGTCAGAATGACAGAGACCTAGTGAATCTGTCACTCCCAACTACCCTCAACCATGTGCAGCCACCAGAGGTAACCACTACCAAGGGAACCACTGCTGTTTTCTTGGCTGGTCTGTTGGTCAGTGACCACTTTCAGGTAAGGGCAGAATGTGGGCAGCCAGCTTCCCCACCTTGGCATTGGAGGTGCCAGCCCTCTCTGGAAAGGAGATCTTAAAAAGAGGAACTAAGAGGGGGCAGGTGTTTCAGGGACTTAGAAGCTTCTTAAGCTTCTCCCAGACCCTACCCTGTGAAATTCTGGATGTCTCTCTTTTCATATATATATATATTTTTTTGTGTATATATATGTATATATATATATGTATACACACACACACACACACACACACACACACACATATATATATATATATATATATATGTTGTAGATGGACACAACAACTTTATTTTATTTAATTATGTGGTACTGAGGATTGAACCCAGTGCCTCACACATGCTAGGTAAGCGCTCTACCACTGAGCTACAACTCCAGCCCTGGATGCCTTTCTTTCTTTTTTTCTTTTCTTTTTTTAAGTTCTGGATGTCTTAAACCTGGAAAGCACATGCATGGCAGGGCCCATGTATGGACCACCCCTGACCTCCCCACACAAGCACATGTAAGCCACAACTGGTAAGGCTCGGTTTCCACATGCCTCTTTTGGGTGTGACACCAGCCAAATATGCTCAGATCCCCTTCCAGAGCAGCCAGGCTCCCAGTTGTCCTCTCCCAAGACAAAGCCGGTCTTAATTCCAGGCAGAGGGAGGAGCTGGGTCTGGGGGGGCGCTAGTGCTAAGAGAGGGGATAGGAGGCCTGTTGACATGTTCAGACACAACTCCAGTAGAGGCGCTGGGCCTGGCAGGGGGCCAGGCCTGAGTCACAGCTGCTGGGTGTATCAACGTGGCATTGTACAAAGGGGGAGAAGCCTGGGGCCAGAGTCCAGAGCTCTGGGGTCCTGGATAACAGGCAGGGCTGGCTTCCTCAACAACCAACACTACAAAGTTCTATGTCAAACTCCACTTTCCATCTTCCTGGACCATCTCTCCAAAAGCCACTCCTATGTTGTCATAAAAATGCAAGGGTGGGGCCTGGGGATAGACCAAAAGAAACAGAGGCAGGGAGGAGGGGAAAGATGGCCTAAGAAAGTCAGAATGTCCCTGTGGTGTCTACCTCTCCCCTGCGGGGAAGAAGGGAAGCTACTGGTTCCAGGGTGGGGCATTTAGGGGATCCTCACAAAAAATCAACTCAGCAGTTCCTTCTTGGGACTTATTAGCCCTCTATCTGGTGGTACAGCACCGGGTGAGTATAGGAGCCCCACCCCAATGTCAGGAAAGGAAGTGGGGAGGACCTAGCAGTCTGGTCCTGCCACATTCCTGCTAAACCTGGGAAGATGCAGTGCTCTCTCCCAGCCAGCAGGGGGTGGCAGCACCAGAGCTTTGGAAAAAAGGGGGAGCTTTCAGTCCCCAGAGAGCCTTCTCTCCTCTGCCCAAAGGCAAGGCCCCCTGAATGAAGAATCTCTAAAGCCTGATTAACCCCATTCCCCTCCACTTGTCCCCACAAAATATACCTACCATTGTCTTTTTTTTTTTTTTTTTTTTATACCAGAGAATGAACCCAGGGGTGCTTAACCACTGAGCCACATCCCTAGCGCTTTTTAATATTTTATTTGGAAACAGGGTCTCCCTAAGTTGCTTAGGTCCTCACTAAGTTGCTGAGGATGCTTTGAACTTTGAGATCCTCCTGTCTCAGCTTCCTGAGCTGCTGGGATTACAGGTGTGCACCACCAGATGGCTACAACTGTTCTTCTTGCCGCAACTTGAATTTAGTTTTCAAGGAAAGGCCACCCCTCAGACCTTTCTTGCCTGACTGGATAAGCTTTGGGTCTCCTGTCCATTCTACACTCTGCCCTCTACAGTGACTCAGCTCCCCTGCTGGGCCTGGGATCTCAGCCAGAATTATTCCTGGCAGGCGGGATTCCGGCTTCCTCTCCCACAAGTAGACAGTAGGGTGGGAAGAGCCCCCCTTTCCAAACTCTTTCCCTTTTCTAAAGGGATTAGGAAGGGCCAAAACCTCCTCACAGCCCAGCCTCAGGTTGGGGCTGCCAGTTGGGTGAAAGAAGGGTGGAAGGTAGGCAGGTCAAGGTCACCATGCACCTCCCTCTGCTCTAGGCAAATGCTGTCTAATCCTTGCCAGCTCTAGGTAGCAGTCCTGCCTTCCCTAGGGCCTCTTTTCTAGCCTCTACACAAGTCAATCAATGGGAGTCATTCCAGTGCTGACATGATACAGCCCTTTCCACTGTCATGAAGGAGAGGCACTGAAAACGAATTGTCCTTTCCTACCAGTAATGAAAACAAAGAACATGCCAAGAGGGTAATGTCACAATAGTTAACCATTTCTAACACACTCTCTTTGGGACATAAAGAAGAATACTAATGTTTTTAAGTCCACTGCTTATGGGGAAATTTCTACTGAAAATAGCACTGACTATTAATTATATTCACATTGATTATATTAGATTTTTCTATGAATAGCTTTTGTTGTTGTTGTTGTTGTTGTTGTTTGGTACTGGGGATTGAATTCAGGAGCACTTGACCACTGAGCTATATCCCCAGCCCTTTTTGCATTTTACTTAGAGACAGGGTTTCACTGAGTTGCTTAGCATCTCACCGTTGCTGAGGCTGGTTTTGAACTTGTGATCCTCCTGCCTCAACCTCTCAAACTGCTGGGATTACAAGCATGCACCACTGTGCCCAGCTGAATAGCTTGGTATTTTAGAGGACTATTTTCTCACTTTGTGGGTCACTGTACTACTTGGGGACCTAAGGGATCTCCGGAGACCTTTTGCTCTAATCCTATCTTTTATAGCTAGGGAAATCCAGAGAGAAGTGATTAGCTCAAGGTCACACACCAATTTATGGGCAGGGCCAATCCCAGAACTAGGGATATTGAGGGCCAAGGCTGTTTCTGCTGCTTTTATATCTGACCTTTTGTTGGTGGACCATGTAGCTTCTTACTAAGGGATAGGAGATCCTGTGACTTTTTCAGATATCTCTAAGATATTAGAGATTGGCTTGTGTCACCCCTGTACTGGAGGCCAAGGAGATGGTAGGAGAAACTGTCCCTAGTGTCTGGGCCTCCCAGATTTGGTTTTGTCTGCCACAGCTGCTAGAGCTGGTGAAAGGCTGGGGAGGAAGGAGGCAAGGGAGAAGAGAGCAGAGAGCACAGTTGGTACATGAAGACATCTCCTACCAGTTGTCACCCCAGCTGTCCCTGGCTTCAGCCCTGACCCTGAGCTACTGAATCACTGGAGGCAGGACAATGAGTGGGGGCAATGGGCACATCCCATGCAGTCTTAGACTTCCAGAGGCCAGAGGCAGGCACTAGGAGGCCCTATTAAGAAATGATTCTCAGCCAGGTTCAGTGGCGCATGCCTATAATCCCAGTGGCTTGGGAGGCTGAGGCAGGAGGATTGAGAGTTCAAAGCTAGCCTCAGCAACTTATTGAGGCCCTAAGCAAATCAGTGAGACCCTGGCTCTAAATAAAATACAAAAAAGGGTTGGGGATGTGGCTCAGTGGTTAAGTGCCCCTGAGTTCAATCTTCCATTTAAAAAAAAAAAAAAAAAAGATTCTCTTGTTTCCCTTGGGCTCCTTAAGTACTTTTTAGCCCTTGAGCTGTACCTTCTTGCCCTTTCAATCAGAATGTGGGCAAGGCTGAGGGTAGCTGGGAGAGGTAACATCAGGAGGCACAATTACATAAGGGTAAGGGCAATGCATGCTCAAAGACCCCCATCTCCATTAACCTAATGGCTCTGCCCTTCCCATCCAGGTAGACAATTCCCATGACAAGTCTTTAGACAGTCTCAAGACAGGAATCATCAGCCTCTAGAGCTCTGATTGTTGCATGATCTATGGCCTGCCAGGGTCCTGGGTCTTTCCAGGTATAGACTGAGACAAAGACTATTGATAAAGTGTTCACATGCCCTAACAGGACTGAAGGACATTAAGGGATCACTGGCCCCAGGACAGACTCTCCAGGATGTAGGAGTCTCAATCACCATTCCTTACCTTACCCCCCAGATCTCCAATCTGTCCCCCAAGTTAGAGAAGTGAGGCTTAATGGAAAAAGTACTCAACTAGAAGTCAGAAAGCCTGTGCTCAATCCTGACCTATCATCCCTTTCTGTGTAACATGGGACAAGCCTCGGCACCTCTATGGCCTTTGCTGTTCTTATCTGATCAGAACCTATAAGTACCTCAGCCTCCATCTCCCTGCTGGTCTGCATTGGGGCCGCAAGAGGCAGGCAATCCAGGAAATTGTAGAGCATGAGGGCCTCACGAGGGGAAGAGGTGCTTCTGCTTTGTGGGCCTGGGATCTCCCCATTTCTGACTCAGCCTTCCTACAATAGTTCCTCACTGTCCAGCAGACCCTGCACTGTCTGGCAGCCCGAGGCATAACTCTAGAATCAGCTCTGCATGCTAACTGCTTGTACATAGTGACTGTCCAGAGTTCTGGATCCAGACACCACCAGAGCCCAAGGAAAGAGGCAGGAAAGGGACCCCAGGATGCAGAGGGGTACAGATGCAGACATGTAGGCCCCCATCCCTCCCCTTTAAGACATCTGCTGTCTCCACCCTGTCTCCTATAAAGTCACCAAGGTGGGAGGGAGGGGGACAGCATCTGAGTCATCCACCCAGCTGTCTTGCCTGGGGTGGTGAGGCCTAGTTCTGAGCCTGGAACCCAGGTGGGCTTTTGCTGGGGCTTTTAGTCTTTCCATTCTCTGCAAACTGAGGTGTCCAAATACCATGGGTTCCATAATAGAAAGTGTGCGTGTGTGTTTGGGAAAATATTTTTTCTTGGTACCTATAACCCAGCCCAACAAGAGGGGTTCCAAATCTCTGGGGGTGCTTGAGGTGCTGAGGCTGAGGTGCTGAGGCTGGGCCAAGGATCACCACATGTCTTACAGACTGCTCAGCATCCCAATTCCAAATCTGGCCCTGACCTCTGAGCTCTAATTAAACATTAAACCAGACAACACCTTCTTTCTAGGCTTTGATGGAACAGGTTGGGACAACCTCCCCCCGCCCCCTGCCCGCAACTCTTCATTCTGGCCATTTCTCCACATCAACCTGAGCACAGAAGAAAAAAAAAAAAGAAAGAAAGAACAAGCAATCCGGGCTCCTCCTAAGACACCCCCACTCTGAGTCCCCTTTTTCTTCTACCCCACCTCCCACTACCCAGAGATCCAGGTGTGCAAACCCACCTCCCATTTCCGGAAGCCCAGCCTTCCCAGTTAGGATCAGTGGGGGAGAAAAGAGGCAGGTGGCTAAATATAACAAGTACACACACCACCCCCACCCCTACCCCACGTGGGCACACACCCGCCTGGTGTCCCAGGCCTGGACAGCTGCACCATGAGGCAGAGGAGTCAGACTGTTGTGGCTGTCTGAGCACAAGAGGCTGTAGTCTCCAATGGTCCTGTTCCCCAATCAGTCTTTTCCCCAGATCTGCTAAGAATGTCGTTCACAGGAATCTGAAAGCGGGAGGCGGGGGGTTGGTAGTTGAGTGGACTAGTTTAGAACACTAACTCACCGGGGTTCCTTATCTGTCTTGCTAAGTTGTTCATGTTACTAATGGAAAAGACAGGTGATCCCCTTTTGGCAGAAATAAAGGTTGAACCCATCTTTCCAGGCAATTTGTATCCACCCCTCAGGAGGCTGATGGATCTGCCAAGCCACCACCTAGAGGGGTTCTGGGAATCACATGAGTTTGGAGAAGATACTGCAAAGGGAGAGGAGTGGAAGTCAAAGCCATCAATCAGCTCCTTAGGGATGCCCAAGCATCTTCAATGCTCTTTGGTCTGGATCTTCATATAGGACCCAGGAGAAGGAAACCAAATTATTGGGGGCTGGAAGAAGAGGGCCTTAGCATCCAGGCTCTCCAAAGGCCTTTTTAGAAAAGAAGGTGGAGTCAAATAGGGTGTGGTGGGGTGGGGCTGGATGGGTGAAGTGGGAGTGGCCTGAAGATCCCAACGGCTGGATTTCAAAGTGTCACTGTATTTCAGCAGTTTAATAAAGCAAAGATCAAAACATCAGCAGCTGAGAGGATGGGCCAGAGCAGATTGTTTGGACTTGACTGGGAAAATAAAAGTGGTTCACCCTGAAGAGGGAGGGAAAGACAGAGCCCCTAACCCTTGAAGAAGCCAGGCAGAGGGCCAAGAGGAGGGTTATCCCAGACCTGGGCATAACACAACTTCCTGAGCCAGGAGCCTCTGCCCTTGGCCTCCCTCCCTCCTTTGCATTCCTGGGCCAGGCAGGCCAAAGGCTGTGGGAGCTGCGGGGGAGCCATTCTTCTGGAGCTGTTCTGGTAGGCCTCAGAGTCCAAGAAAGGTCCCAGACATGCAAGGAGTGAAGGAGAGCTTCCCAATTCTAAAAAGAACCCAGGAAAAGGTCACACCAAATGGCCACCACTGTGCCACTTGGGGAAGGGGTCTAGTACTACTGGACAGATGCCGGCTTGAGAGCTTTCTCAATGGAAATCATGTGTTCAGAGTAAGCCTGGGTGAAGCTGGCACAGTGCCAGGACTACCAAGAAACTTCTAACAGGACCCTACCCATTCCAATGTGCCCTAAGCACCCAGAGTTCTGATACCTGGTAAGGCCAGTTCTGAGTTGCTTAAGCCCCTCCCCCAGGCTCCAAATGGTTGTCAAATCCTACCCCAACAGAATGCGGCCCTGTCGCACGAGACCCCGCTTAACCCCAATGCCCCAATTATTCCTTACATTCCCACCCTCTCCCAGAGACCCCTTTCCTTTCTGTCCCGGTTTGACAATTGCTCTTGGTACTGCCAGTCACCCGCTGGGGCAGTTCCGGGGAAGGAGGAGACTATATAGCAAAGTTGTCAGCTGCCCAGAGCCCTCCGGCTCCCTTCCTGGAGTCGGCCAAGGGTGCCGGTCCGCCCGCCCTCTCCACTCTGCGCCCGGCACGCAGCCACCTGGCCTCACTCACCGCGCTTTGAGCTCCTTAAACTCCTCGCGCACTTTGCTCAGCTCCAGCTGTAGGCGGGCGCGCTCCTTGGCCACCGAGTCGAGGGTCTTGCGGGCATCCCCCAGCTCGGCCTCATAGGCGGCCTTGATGCCGGACACCTCGCGGCTGACCACCTCTTCAGACTCCGTGATGCGAAGGCGCAGCCCTGCATTTTCCGTCTCCAGCGAGCGCACACGATCGATGTAGACCGCCAACCGGTCATTGAGCTCCTGAAGGTCTTCCTTCTCCTGCAGCCGGGTGATACGAGTGGGCGACAGCGGAGTAGAACTGGCCTGCGCCCCACTGCGGGTGGCGCGCCGCTGGGACGGGGTCTCCATGGCCGGCAGGGTGGCAGCGCTGCCCGCAGGGCAGGGGTCCGGGGAAGAGCTAGGGGTTCGGACCAAAGGACAGAGACTGCTCAGGGGCGGAGCGCGCCGGGTGGCTGGCTCTCCGCTTGCTCTTGGCAGGCGTGAGATCTGGGCCGGGCGCTGTCGGACCTACGGATCTCGGTTGGCTGGTGTAGATGCGGCGCTCCCGCGAACACTGAGTCACTGGCGCCCGGGCAAAGGCTCTAATAGGTCCTCCCTACAGGGGGCGGGTCTACTGCTCTTAAAGGGGCAATCAACTGACCCACAGAGGCGGGGGTGGGAATGGTGAGGAGGGGCAAGAATTGCCGGGCTGTGGCGGAGTCGGGCTCCACCCTCTCCAGAGCGCCCCAGTCTGCCTGGGGCTCGCAGTCTTGGTTACTGCCTGCTCAGCGATCTCAGTTCTAAGCTTGCCCCCACTGCCTCAGGCCTTCTGGGGCAGAGGGCAGAGCCAAGGGACGAGAGTGGGTGGGCAAAGGGCGGCGGGGGGGGGATTGGTGGAGGAGGGGAAGGGGGTGCAAAGCAAGGGAGGGGGCCAGGCAGGGAGAGGGAGCACAGAAAGTGGGGGTAGGGCTGAAGCTGATGCCCATCGAAGTGACTCACTCACTCTTCCACTACTGGCTCCCCCTTGTCTCCCAGTAGTAATAGTGAGTCACCTCTACCCCACCCCCTCCACATGTGGGCTGCCCATTCAAAGATGCATCTCAGTATGCCAGCAGTGGGTTGGGGTGGGGAAGAAATGCCTAGGTTCCTTGGGGGGCAGCGAAGTTCTCTCAGTTGCTTTATGCTCTCAGTTTTGGGAAAGAGGTCAGAGGCCCCCTTTTTCGTATGGTCTGCCCCTATTTATCTGCCTTAAAAACTAAACACTGGGAGCTGGGCGCAGTGGCACACGCCTGTAATCCCAGCACTTGGGAGGCTGAGGCAGGAGGATTGTGAGTTCAAAGCCACCCTCAGCAATGGCGAGGCACTTGGCAACTCAGTGAGACCCTGTCTCTAATAAAATACAAAAAAGGGCTGAGGATGTGGCCCAGTGGTAGAGTGCCACTGAGTTCAATCCCCGGTACAAAAAAAAAACAAAACAAAACAAAACAAAACAAAAAAAAAAAAAACTAAACATTGGGTCTAAGACCCAAGCAAAAAACCTCAGTGTCCCCTGTCCCAGAGAAAACCAAGAATAGGACCCAGAGCCAGCTCAGGGGCTCATGGCTGGAAGCTGAGGCAGAAGGATTGTGAGTTCAAAGCCAGCCTCAGCTACTTAGCAGGGCCCTAAGCCGCTTAGTGAGACCCTGTCTGAAAACAACAACAACAACAACAACAACAACAACAAAAAAAAACATAAAAAGGGCTAGGGGTGTGGCTTAGTGGTTAAGAGCCCCTGGTACCAAAAATAAATTAATTAATTAAATAATAGGACCCAGGAGCTGTCCCCTTTCACCTCCTGTTCCTTTGAACCCAGGCAGTTGGAAAGAGAGGTGCCTCCCCCATCAGTCCCTTTCTGCAGCTTACCCCACCCAGCCAACTCAAGCACTGTACTTATTTTTTTTTCCAGAACTGTACTTATTTTAATGGATAATTTAAAACAGATACCAGAGCTGTGTGTGCATTCATCACGTTGCCAGGACACCAGGTCCCAGATTTTTGTGGTTCCTAGCGGGGCCTGAAAGGGGGAGTAGGACTGGAGGCTGGACAGTCGATACTGGGTCTACATTTTGGCTCCAGCCAGAAAGGGAGTAGTTGGGGACAGGAACAGCAAACACCAACAGGCCTTGTTGGCTACAAAGGCCACCACCACACTGATCTCCATATTTCTCTCTGGCCAGGTCTGCTTTTCAACGAGCTCTGGAGAGGAGTCATGCCAGGCCATCTCACAAACCAGTATCACTCAGATCCCCAAGTTTCCCTGTCCCAGGCTCTGGAGCCTCCATCCTCAGTCCTCACCAAAGACCCCTTAGATCTCTCCTCCTCTAATCCTGGCCCTGGCCACATCAACCAAGGCATCCTCTCTAAGAGGTGACAGTACTGAGGTTCTAGGGCCTATCCATCTCCATCTCCTGCCCCAGTGCTCACCCAGCTTGTTTTCTGGTGAGGAACCTGGGGGATTAGATTATGTTGCTAACTCCCACAGTTCAAGGGTATCAGAGCTTTTCCTGCACACAAGCAAAGTAGGACTGGACAGGTCCTCAGTTCTGGGTTCTGGACCAGGCCTCCAAGTGGACCAGGGATTGCTGAGAGATAAAGGCAAGGACTTTGAGTATTTAGGAGGGGACCTTCAGAGGTGATGCTTAGGTGGGGGGTGTCGTGCAGTGGTGAGAGCCCAGAATGAGGGGACCAAAGACGTGGCTCCCTCTCCCTGGAGCTCTCTCTCTTAGGGCGTGGCGCCCATCCTCAGCTTCCCAGACAAAACAAAAAGCCTGTTCTGTTTCTCCCCCTTTCTGTTCCCCCAACCAGAAGTAGAGGTGGGAGGGCTGAGGGCAAACCAGTGAAACGTGAGGGACGGGGATCACGCTGTTCCCGCTGTCTCAGCCCCCACCCTGGCACTGAGCTCCCCTCCCTGCCTGGCCTGGCTTCCCCTCCTGGCTAAGGAAGCAAAACCACACTTAACCCTTCCTATCCTAGACCTTCTCATCTTTGGGGGAAAGGTGCAGGAGAAAGAAAGAGATATTTTCACCTCGAATTTCACTCTGAACTCTTTCCAAAGGATCTCAACTGCCACCACCACCACCAAACTGGCACCTATCCTAAATCTGAACTTTAGAGGGGGGCCTTTATCTTGAATGTTCTATTCTAACTCTAATTAATGGATCCCAAATGCCATGAGTCTATTCTCCCTGTGCCAGGGTACAGATCACTAATACCAAAAGAAGCAGGAGAGAGTAGGGGAGGCCAGGTCTAGAGAATCTGGGCCTGCTGGGTCTGGGTTGGGGATTGTGACAGGGTGGTGACCAGGTTGATCATTGATCACCTGTCTTTCAGTTGATGTGTGACACTAGATCTGCTACTGAATTCTCTGGACCTCAGCTTCCTCATCTGTAACATGTACCAAAAACATGGAGATTGAGCTCTGGGGTGAGCACACCATGCCACAGCATAAAATGCTAGTCTTGCTCTCAAGAAAGCCTCCCACTGGTAGAGAAGATAGAAAGAAAAGCAAACCCAAAAAGTACAGTGGTTAAAGAGTAGCACAGTGGGTTGGGGATGTAGCTCAATGGTACAGTGTTTGCCCAGCCCAGAGCAAGGCCTTGGGTTCAAACCCAAACACGGGGGTGGAGGGGTAGGGGAGTGGGGGAGGCGGAGTGGGGGAGAACAGAATGGAACTCTAAACTGGGTAATAAATGAATCCCATAAATCTGGAAGCTGGAACATTAATGAGTAAAATTAGAATATAGGGGTTGAGGATGTAGTACAGTGGTAGAGTTCTCATCTATCATGTGAGAGGCCCTGGGTTCCATACCTAGTACTGGAAAAAAAAAAAAAAAAAAAAAGGCAGAGGGCTAAGGCCAGCTTCAGTGATGCACATCTGTAATCCCAGCTATTTTGGAGGCTGAGGCAAGAAGATCATGAGTTCAAGGTCAACATGGGCAAAACAGCAAAACCCTATCTTAAAAAAAAAAAAAATTGGACTGAGGATATAGCTCAGTGCTAGAACGCCTGCCTAGCATTCGTGGAGCCCTGGATTCCATTCCCAGCTCTGCAAAACAACAACAACAACAACAACAACAACAAATTTAAAAAAAATATCTAGGCCGGGCGTGGTAGCGCACGCCTGTAATCCCAGCACTTTGGGAGGCTGAGGCAGGAGGATCGCGAGTTCAAAGCCAGCCTCAGCAATGGCGAGGCACTTAGCAACTCAGTGAGACCCTGTCTCTAAATAAAATACAAAAAAAAAAAAAAAAAGGGCTGGGGATGTGACCCAGTGGTCGAGTGCCCCTGAGTTCAATCCCTGGTACCACAAAAAAAAAAAAAAAAAAAAAAAAAAAAAAACTACACATATGGAGCTGGCATTTCAACAGAGAAAGATAGTCACTAACCAAAGCGAGCCGTGCGTGGTGGCACACCTGTAATCCCAGCACCTCAGGAGGCTGAAACAGGAGGATCGTGAGTTCAAAGCAAGCCTCAGCAACTTAGTGAGGCCCTAAGCAACTCAGCAAGACTCTGTTGCCAAATAAAATATGAAAAAGGACTGGGGATGTGGCTCAGTGGTTGAGCATCCCTGGGTTCAATCCCCAATACCAAAGAGAGAGAGAGAGACAAAAAATTATAGTTAAAGATATAAGGGCTGGGTTTGTGACTCAGTGGTAGAGCACTTACCTTGCACTTGTGAGGCAGAGTGCTTACCTCGCACATGTGAGGCACTGGGTTCAATCCTCAGTACCACATAAGAATAAATAAAATAAAGGTATACACATGTAGATCAGATAGAGCACTAACTTCCAGGATACATATAGAACTCAAAAAACTTAATACTAAAAAAAACAACAACCCAATCAATAAATGGGCTAAGAAACTGAACAGACACTTCTCAGAAGGAGATATACAAGAGATCAATACATATATGAAAAAGTGTTCAACATCTTTAGTAATTAGAGAAATGAAAATCAAAACTAAGATTTCATCTCACCCCAGTAAGAATGGCAGTTTTCAAGAATACAAGTAACAACAACAACAACAAAAAAAGAATACAGGCAATAATAGGTGTTGACAGGATGTGGGGGAAAAGGTACACTCATACATTGCAGGTGGGACTGCAAATTGGTGCAAACACTTCGGAAAGCAGTATGGAGATTCCTCAGAAAACTTGGAATGGAACCACCATCTGATCCAGCTATCCCACTTCTCAGTCTATATCCAAAGTACTTAAAATCAGCATACTATAGTGACATAGCCACACCAATGTTTATAGCAGCTGAATCCACAATAGCTAAACTGTGGAACCAACCTAGATGCCCATCAATAGATGAATGGATAAAGAAACTGTGGTATATATACACAATGGAATATTATTCAGCATTAAAAGAGAATAAAATTATGGCATTTGCAGGTAAATGGATGGAGTTGGAGAATATCATACTAAGTGAAGTAAGCCAATCCCCAAAAACTAAAGATGGAATGTTTTCTCTGATTAGTGTGTGCTATCTAAAGATGAGGGGGACATGGGAAGAATGGAGGAAATTTGGATTGGGCAATAGGGAGGGTGGGGAGGGGTTATGAGGGCAGGAAAGATGGTGGAATGGGATGGACATCATTACCCTAGGTCCATGTATGATTGCACGAATGGTGCATCTCTACACCAGGTACAATCAGAGAATTGAAATGTTGTGCTCCATTTGTGTACAATGAATTGAAATGCATTCTTTTGTCATGTACAACTAAGTAGAACAAAAAAATTTTTTAAAATAAATGAAGGTATAAAAAAATCCCCCACCAGGCATGGTGGCGCACGCCTATAATCCCAGCACTTGGGAGGCTGAGGCTGGAGGATTGCAAGTTCAAAGCCAGCCTCAGCAATTGCAAAGCATTTAGCAACTCAGTGAGACCCTGTCCCTAATAAAATACAAAAAAGGGCTGGGGATGTGGCCCAGTGGTCCAGTGCCCCTGAGTTCAAGCCCCAGTACCAAAAAAAAAAAAAAAAGATATGAGTGCTATGAGAATAAAAATAAAAAGCAGGACAATGCTTGATCAGTGAGTAATTTACACTTTTTTATAGTCTTTACAGCTTTTGGTCCACAAAACAACCTTGTGGGTTGGAAATTGTTTCCCTACTTTACAGGCAAGGCTGATTTTCCCCAAACCAAACAGTAAGTAACAGGCGGAGCACAGAATGGAGCTGGCTCAAATCTGGGATGTGCTTCACTATCTTCTGCCACTTTGGCTGGACGTGTGGGAGGTGCGAGGGTGGACTGATGGCAGGAGGAAGTCTGTGCAGAGGTGCCAAAGTGGGAAAGAGCTGAGAGTGCAGTCTGACCTGGAGGAGAGCAGGGAGCCACCAGATGTGAGGCTGGAAAGTGTGGGCAGAGATAGGCGGGCAGAAGTGGAGGTAGAGACCTGGTGCTGGGATGGTGCCTGAGGAGAGGATTCTAGCTGCTTGATAGGGCTTGAGATTCAGGAAAAAGGGGAAGCATGATGACCAGTGAAGAAAAAGACATACAGCCAGCAGGAATGGCACTTGCCTATAGTCCAAGCTACTCAGGAGGCTGAAATCAGCAGGCTCACTTAGTTCCAGGCCAGCCTGGTAACGCAGCAAGATCTCATCCAGACTGTTATCCCAGGCTGAAGCTGGAGGATCACAAGTTCAAAGCCTGACTCAGCAACTTAGTGAGATCCTGTCTCAAATAAAAAAAAAATAAAAAAAGGTTTGGTGGTACATCACCCCTGGGTTCAACAATCAGTATCACAAAACAGAAAAAAAAAAAAAAAAAAAACCCTCAGCCTAGTGTTGTGGCTCATGCCTGTAATCCCAGCAACTCAGGCAGGTGAAGGAGGAGGATCACAAGTTCGAGGCCAGCCTCAGCAACCTAGCTGGCTCTGATCAACTTGGCCCTGACCCATTCATTGAGGTCCTGTCTCAAAATACAAAAAATAAAAAGTGCTGGGGATGTAGCTCAGTAGTAAAGTGGCCCTGGGTTCAATCCCTATTCCAAAAACAAAAAATCAAAAACCCTCATCTGGGCTGGGGTTGTGGCTCAGCGGTGGAGCACTCGCGTAGCACGTGCGCCGCGGCCCGGGTTCGATCCTCAGCACCACGTACAAATAAACGCATTGTGTACAACTAAAGCAAATAAATAAATATTTAAAGAAAAAGGCTACATTAAAAAAAAAAAAAAACCCCTCATCTAAAAAAAAAAAAAAAAAAATCAGAGGCATTGACCTTGTCAAGAGATAAGCCAAACTGGGATGAGGTGGGTTCAGCAGAAGAATGCAACTAGGAAGTATTCCAGAGGCATAGTAATAATGATTAATGTAGGGAATATTTATAGGATATGTACTATTATTAGGCACTAAGCATTTGTATTATCTTTTTGAAGGTATAAGATAGGTCTATAAGGTAGACACTATTATTAGCCCTATTTTACAGATGCAGAAACTAAAGACCAGGGATGTTAAATTATTCATGTGAGGCTGAGTTTCCTTGGCATCACAGACATTTCAGGACTGATAGTTCTTTGTTGGGGGAGAGTTTGTGTATACTGATAGATATTTTGCAGCCTTCCTGACTTCTATCCTCTAAATGCCAGTAGCACCTGTGTCCCCAGTTATAACAATCAAAAAACGTCTTCAGACATTGCCAGATGTCCCCAGGGAATGTCAAAATCACCCATAGCTGAGAGAAGCACTTATCTAAGGTCATACAATTATTAACAGAACTGGAATTTTAATACAGTTGGCCTGACTCCAAAGGCCCAGAGCTCACCATCAGACTATAATACTGAGTGTCAGGTGGGTGTCAGAGTGAGGAGTCATCAAATAGGATCCTAGGCCATTGGGGAGGCAGATTTGTTTCCCTGTGGGGTGGGAAGGAATGATTCTTTGCAGGAGAGTCTAGGGAGGTAGGGATGATTTGGAGATCCAAAGTCATGGCTAGGGAATCCCTTTACAAGTGAGTTATTTTCTTTTTATTTATTTATTTTTGGTACTGAGGATTTAAACTAGGGGTATTTTACCACTGAGCTGCTTCCTACATCCCCAATCCTTTTTTTGTTTGTTTGTTTTTTGTTTTGAGACAGGGTCTTGCTAAGTTGCTTAGGATCTCACTAAGTCACTGAGATGGGTCTTGAACTCGTGATTCTCCTGCTTCAGCCTCCTGAGTCACTGGGTTACAGGTATGACCACCAGGCCTGGCACAAGTGAGTTCTTGATGGACGGTGCTTGACCTAGTCCTCTTTTTTTTTTTTTTTTTTAATTTATTTATTTACTTTAGTTGTACACAATGCAATGCATTTATGTTTACGTGGTGCTGAGGATCGAACCCGGGCCGCGCACGTGAGAGGCCAGCGCTCTGCCGCTGAGCCACAACCTCAGCCCCTACCTAGTCCTCTTTTGATCACAGGGTCTGGCATTAAACAATGTTGAAGTGCTGAGCTATTTGTGCACAGGTAATAGTTATAACTTTGATAGTGTAAGACCTCACCCATTCTTTAAGTGGTTGCCCATGTGCCAGGCAGTGAGGAGGTAGGTCTCATTTAATCGCCATCTCCACTTAATAAGGTAGGTATTATTATCTGTTCTTTATATGTAAGGAACCCAAAACTCTGAGAGGCTGAGTAATTATATTGAAGTCACATAGCCTTCTTCCCACTCATACTCAGCAAAGAGGAAAGATACAGGCTCTTGCTGATTGGGAGAGTGGGGGTGCCTGGAGGCCATTACAAGGAGCAAGTGATTGACAACTATTTGTAAAGCCAGAGAATCCCTCATTCAAATGAAATTTCACCAGAACCAAAAACAATAGCCTAAATGACAGTGGGAGAGTCTCTATCTGGAAGATTGAGGGCCTCTGTCTGATAATCCTTTGACCTCCCTCTTCCAGGAGGCCCCTAGGGATCTGAGGAATCAGTCCTTCTCTTTTTAGCAGACTTCTGAGGCCAGAGGAGGAAAATTCTCATCCAAGGTCACACGGCCAAGAAGGGCCAGATCCTCCAAGTAGGGCCCTGACCTGGTGCCATGTTACTACAGGGAACAGGGCAGCAGGCTGGACAATTTTCTCTTTCTTTCTTTCTTTTTTTTTTTTTTTTTTTTTGGCACTGGGGATTGAACCCTGGGGCCTTAACCACTGGACCCACATCCCCAGTCCTTTTTTTTTTTTTAATTTTGAGACAGGATCTGGCTAAGTTATTTAGGGCCTTGCTAGCTAGACAGATTTTAAGAAGCCAGTCCACCCCAAGGCATGGGCATTGCTGTTCCTGTGATGTGGGAGGTGTCTGATGAGCTCACCGCTCCAGCCAGGCCAGAAGGGCCAGCTGGATGAAGAGCAGAGAACCAACCCCACACACCTCTCACCTGTGCAGGTGTCTCCCTGGTGACAACTCTTTCACAAAGATTGCTACCTTCGCCTTTTCAAATCTCTTTAAGGAGCACTAACAAATACCATGATCCCCATATTACAGATAAAGAGACGGAGACTTGCACAAGTTTAACTGATTTGCTCAAGGCCACATACCTGACAGGTGACAGAAGTAGGTCCCAGACCCCAGGTTTCTCTCCTTAGCCTAAACCGCAAGGAACCCAGTCTAATAGTAAGTCCCAAGGCCTGTCCAGGAACTCCGTTTCCAACATTCCAAATCACCTGCCCCAAACTACTGGGAGGAGATGGCCACCCTACCTGTGCGCCTCGAGCTCCCTAAACTGTCACAGCACTCACAATACACAAAATTGCTGCAATGCACAACAGACTAGAGCAAACAGAAATCAGACTGTGGGCTGCACGACATCCAGCAGTGCCATCTTTTCCTCCATCCTTGGCTTTGGCCCCTCACTACCTGCCAGGACTAGGGGTGGAAATGGGCGGGGCGCCCAAGGCTTGGGCGGGGCCGTGTGGTCGCCCGCGTCCTCAGGCAAATCCATGCAGGCTGGCTGTCTGGCTCGGTTCTGGCAAGGCTACCTCCCGTTCCACACCCCGGAGGCGGCGCTGAAGGCTGATGCTGACGCAGGCGGCTGCGTGTGGGCGGCCGCATGTGAGTCTGTGTGTATCTGTGTGTGTGGTTGCTGGGGCCTCCCCGGCTTCCTAAATGGGGGTTTCCTTTCCCTGTTGCCAAGGAAACAAACAGAAGCTCCACAACTCTAGGACTGGAGTTGGAGAAAAGAGTCCCCTCCCCCCGTCCCCACGTTTGCGTGAAGGGAGAGACAGAAAATGATTTCTTTTCTTGCTCTTTCCCGTCCAGGTGTGGACCAGATGTTTTGCGGGCCTGAAAGGAGGGTGGACAATTGTTTGGTCTGCTCGGGATAGGGATTTCCTAGCATAAGGGACGTTTAATGCTAAAATCCGGATGACTGGTCATCCTACCTAAAACACATACAGTTTTGTGGGTAGGCACTGGAAGAAATACAACCAGGGACTGGGCATGATGGTGGTGGTGCACGCCTGTAATCCCAGAAAATTGGGAGGCCAAGGCAGGGGGATCTCAAGTTTGAGGCCAGCCTGGACAACTCAGCGACTCTGTCTCAAAATAAGGACTGGCACGAGGTAGCTCAGCGGTAGAACACTTGCCTCACTTGCAAGAGGACCTGGGTTCCATCCCCAGGAACCAGGGAAGGGGCTATAATCAGATCTTGTGTGGATTTCACACAAACATATGGCTCTAGAGAGGAGCCATATGGTCTTTGTGGCTGAGAAGCCCTGAAGCTTCACATTCCTTAGCTCAGGGGCAAATTTGCCCCTGTCTCCAGCTCCAGTAGCCCACAAGTTCCTCAGAGTCCTGGTAGAAACCTCTCCCCTGGGGGCTGGGGTTGTGGCTCAGCAGTAGAACGCTGGCCTAGCACGTGAGTGGCCCGAGTTCGATCCTCAGCACCACATAAAAATAAAGGCATTGTGTACAACTAAAATAAATAAATATTTAAAAGAAAGAAAGAAAGCTCTTCCTTGGCATTCAGGCAAGGGGGGGGGGGCGCAATTGGGAGTGCAAAGTCTCAGCAAGGAGGGCTTGGAGGTTTCCTGATGGGAGGGAGCAAGGGGCACTTTGTGGAGAAGTTGGGAGGAGGGGCTGCCAAGTGCAAGGGGATGAGCAGGTTCTCTGCACGATCAGGAGCCCCCATGGGATGGGGAGGGGACTGCTGAGCTTGGACCAGTGTTTCAACATTCACTGCCTAGAAGCTAGAACTTTAGTGCTGGGAGGAGTCAGAGCATTGCACAGCCCAACCCCCTTGGTTCTAGACCAGAATTAGTCTAACTCCCCAGATTCCCCTTCTGCTATTCCTAAACCAGCCCACAGGCCCGCCCAAAGGAGCCCCCCTTAGCCTTTTTTTTTTTTTTTTTTTTGGTACTGGGGATTGAACTCAGGGGCACTTGACCACTGGGCCACATCCCCAGCCCTTTTTTTTTTTTTTGTATTTTATTAGAGACAGGGTCTCACTGAGTTACTAAGTGCCTCGCCATTGCTGAGGCTGGCTTTGAACTCGCGATCCTCCTGCCTCAGCCTCCCAAAGTGCTGGGATTACAGGCGTGCGCCACCGCGCCCGGCTCCCTTAGCCCTTTTTGTCCAGGGAGCTCATAGGGCATTCATAGAGTACACCTCACTTTGGCCCTGACCCCTGAGGGGCTCTTCATCGCAATGACAGGTAATGAGAAAACTGCTAGAAGAGGAGGGGTGGCAGGGACCTGGTTAGGAGGAGCAGGATGTAGGGCTGAAGCTGGCAAACTCTCCAGCCCTGTTCTGTCAGGCTGCCCAGGAAGGGGCTAGGGGGTATCTGGTTCCTCTTGGCCTTGGTACCCTCAATCCTACCCCACAGAAGGTAAAAATGATGCTGACTTCCTGATGGGGAACTTCCTGGCCTGAGGATGGAGAATGGCTTCCAGCAAAACTTTACTCCCCCTGCTCCCCTGCCCAGGGAACTTCATGGGGTAAAGCTAAGATTTAGAGGTGGGAGGCAAATTTCCCGTTGGAGGAAAGGGTCCTGGGGCTTAGTGAGCACCAACAGTGTACTAGAAGCCACAGCAGGCTGGGCTCCCTGAGGGCTACAGTGGGGGAGAGGAAGAAGATCCATAAGATCCATCTGGCTTAGGGGTGGCCCTTGCTCAGATTCCTTAGTGAATGGGTCCAGAGAGGGCAGATGGACCAGAGTGAGTTGAGCACAGAGTGAGTGGGAATGAAGGAGAGGTAAGAGTGGGGAAAGGGAGGAGGCTGGGGAGGAAGTCTTCTGTGAGGGAGGGGCTGGGAACCACATCTGGAGTCTAGGCTAGGGGTCTCTGAAGTGGGGAGATGGGCAGAGAGAGGTCCAGGAATTGAGGAGAGGGGCAACTACCCTGGCTGATGTTCGTGCTCCAGTGCCAGATCCTGGTGGGGCAAATATTTACCCAATGACAACGGTTGCTAGGCAGGGGGAGAAGGAGGAGCAAGGCCAGTAGCTAGAGGCCCTTCCAGGCTCCTCCCATCCCTCATGAAAGACAGCCTAGAGAGGGTGAGCCCTGGCACTCCCCTTAGCCCTTCAACCCCGCCCTGCTAGCCCTGCTATACCCGTTCATGCACATACATCTTGGGGTCTTTTCTACTCCCCTCCCAAGCCCAAGCTGGCAACAGGCCAGAAAGTTGGGCTAGGGGGAATTTAATCCTTGTGCTGCCAGGTCTTCCCCCTACCCTGGGACAGCTCTGGAGACTTGGGCCTTGCAAAACGCCACCTTCCCAATCCACAGTTCAGTGGGGGTTGGAAAGGGGTGGGGCCAAGAAGTCAGGATATGATGAGGGAGGGGGTAGCGAAGGACCCCGCTAAGATGTCCCAGGAATGGAGGCTGAGCGGGAGGAAGGAAAGGAGTGAATATTAGGAGCTTTAAAAGAGGAGGGGAACAGGGCTGGTGGAGCCAGAGAAAGGGGTCTTGAGGGGCACTCCCCATTCTGGACCCTGGGCAGAGGAGGGGGAAGAACAAGGGAGGGGAGTGTGGGGTGTGCTCAAATGGAGCCAGATGTGGCCCATGTGATGTGGGTTGTCTCTGGCATGGGCACAGCAGAGGCAGGATGTGCCACTGCAGCTGGAAAGGATTAGTCAGAAACTGGGAGGGGGCATCCCCCCAGAGAGAGAGCAGGAGAGAGGGGCAGCTAGTCGAGGACCCCTTTACCCCGCCCAAAGGAAGCAGATAAGGAGATGGTCAAAGTGCTCAGGGCCTGCAAGGAGGGGCTGACTAGGGCCTTGATCTGCCTTCCCCATCCCTTTCTCAAGGGGACCACCATCTGTTCATCATCCTCAAGGTTCCCACTCATTTCTCTGACTGAACTAGGTTTCTGTATGCAAAATGAGGATCCTGACACCTCTTCCCAGGGCTGCAGGAGGTCGTATCTGACACCAGATGTGCTAGGGGCATGGCCCAGAGCCCAGAACACAAGAAGGACATGCCGTGCCATCATGTTCTTTTTTTTTTTTTTCCTCCATATGTTCTCTTTCTTGCCCATTTCCTCAGGGTGAGGCCTCTCCTCTGTAGAGCTTCTCCCTGGGGGTCCACAAGTTTCCACCCTCAGCCATGGGCTCTCTGAAAATTTGAATGCAAAGGCAAGAGGGACTATGGGGGCAGAGAAGAGGTTCCTAGAGCCCAGGGCTTCCTGCCACCAATAGAAGTTCTCAGGTGTTGGAGGGTTGGCCAGAATGACTGGAGAGACAAAGTCCCCAATCCTGCTGCTGTCCCCATGGATCCACCTGGAAGCAGGGGTAGATGAAATGAAAAGAGAAGATACTAAAGCTATACCACAGGAAGATCTTCCCAATACCCCTACAATAGCACAAGCCCAGAAGGAGAAGTGGGAGGGGGGAGAAACAGAACACAGGACTCTATGTTGGAGAGGCAGGTCCAAGCTGGCAACCAAAGGACTGTTGTTTTCCAAACTTCCATTGGAAAGTTTGGAAAATACACATGGAAACGTGACTCACTGTCCCCTCCCCAAGGCCCCCCTTTCCTGGTTTCTGTGATTTTTCTCCCAAGAGTTAATTCAAGTCACATTTTCACAGAGAGGGAGGGAAAGGAACTGGCTGAAGGAGGCTGAGAGGCACTTTGGGAGGAGCTGGAAATGGAAGTGTGTGCTGGGGTGGGGGGACAAGGGTGCAGTAAATCTCCCACTGTGGAACTGGTCGGGGAGAATTCTACCTTCAAACACACTGGCACTCAAGGGTGGAGGTACAAGGGTATAGTCATGTGACCACCACCCAAACCAAACCATCTTGAAGGTACAGTGGTAAGACAAGAATGAGCCCTGTGGTGTTCATAGTCTCCCAACCACAGGGATAAGATCAGGACAGAAAGGTGGATGCTCTGCCTGCCATGTCTACAGCTTGTCATGACACCCTGCTGCCCTGTGTGCTCCAGGCCCAGAGAGTTACTTCCTGTTCTCTTCCCAAGTTACAACTAAGGCCAGAGACCTCAGAAGTTGAGAGTGGGATGCTCCCCTGAACTTACTCACTTCTGATGCCCCTCCCAACATGTGTCACCAAGGAACAGGCGTACAGGTGTGTGCCTCCCTGTGAGCTGGGGAAGATTCAGGAAAGCCTGCCCCAACAGGGTGTCTCTGGGCCAGGAATTCCCAGCCTATTCCAAGGAGGCCAGGGAGAGGGAGGGCCTGGTACTGGGCTAAGGGTGAGCAGCCTTCCACTCTTGTCAATTTTTAGAGAAGGACCCAAGCATTCCAAGTGAGTGTCAAGCTCTACCACTTGCCATCCCTTTTTGATGTCCCAGATGATATTTTTCCTTTTTTAGAGTGCCTCAGATTGCACATGCTAGGCAAGTGCTCTACCACTGAGCCACATCCCCAGCTCTAGATGGAGTTCTTCATGTCTTCCCAACACCATCCTGGCCCCACTCAGCTTCCTCAGACATAACCCCCTCCATCTCCCACAGCCAAGGATCCCCCAAGTCCTGTAGATCTTCCTACAAAACCTCTCTCCCACTGAGCTCTGCCTCTAGCTCCCTGTTCTGAGCACCATAGCCTCACCTGGGTGCCTGTAGGCACCTCCCATCGGGCAAGGGCCTTCACCCTTGCCTCTGCCTCATCCCACCACCCCCTCCACACCCAGAGATGATCTTTCCAAAAGAAAAATCATGTCATGTTTCCACAAGACTTCAAATCAAAAGTGGATCTCTGTTATATTTGGGATACACTCTAAATTCTATGACCTGGGTTGTAAAGCCTGCAGTGTCAGCCCCATTCCTTGCCTTTTAAATGCCATTAATTCTGACCTTTTGCTTCTTCTAAGCCAACCTTTCTGGACTTAGCCCTTTGGTCAACTCCTATCCATTCTCCAGGGTCATCTAAAAGTGCCTGGATCAGGTGTCTCCACTGAGCCTTCAACATCCCTTGTCCCATGATAGTGATGCTATCTATATACATGTCTTCTCCCTTTAGGGGACCTCCTTGAGGGTCAGGTTTTGTGAATCTTGTCTTATTCTGTATTTCCAGCACCGAGCACAGCCCCTGGTGCATGTTAGGAACTCAATACACATTTGTTTTTGTTTTTTGGTACTGGGGATTGAACCCAGTGGCACTTAACCACTGAACCATATCCCCAGTCCTTTTTTATTTATTTATTTACTTTAGTTGTACACAATGCAATGCATTTATGTTTACGTGGTGCTGAGGATCGAACCCGGGCCGCGCACGTGCGAGGCGAGCGTTCTGCCGCTGAGCCACAACCCTGGTCCCTCCCCAGCCCTTTTTTATATTTTATTTAGAGACACGGACTTGCTAAATTGCTGAGGCTGGCTTTGAACTCTTGATCCTTCTGTCTCAGCCTCCCAAGCTGCTGGGATTACAGGCATGCACCACCATACGTGTCCCTATCAAAACACATTTAGCGGGGCTGGGCTTGTGGCTCAGCGGCAGAGCGCTCGCCTCGCACGTGCATGGCCCGGGTTCGATCCTCAGCACCACGTAAACACAAATGCATTGCACTCTGTACAACTAAAGTAAATAAATAGATATTAAAAAAAACCAAACCACATTTATCCCTATGAATATATATCTTCCTCATAGCTCCCTCATGAACTAGCCCCCTCAAGGTTCTCAATTTCTCCCTCTACTTCTCCCACACAATCCACTCTTCATCACCTACTTCCAGCCTTACCTTCCTCCCACAAGTTCCCCCCTCACTGCCTTCATTCATTTGAGCTCCATGTGTGTACTGCAACTAGGCCTCTCTGGGCTCACAGCCTGGGGCATAGTCATGATAACAATAGTAATGAAGCTACCTATGTGTCAGGGCTTGTTCTAGGCTCTTTCCATCCATTGGCTCATTTGATTCCAAGCAGGAGCTAAAAGAAAAAAAGAGGTTGGCCCTAAAACTTAACTTATCTGATGGTTTGGGATGGTCTTTCCAGGAGCTTGTAATTCTGTATTCAACAGTGGGTAAAAGAGACAGGTATATGCGAGGACTTCAATAAATGTGTATCAAAGGGAGGAACAATATAATTGCCTACCTTTATAGCAGGTCCTATCCCTAGTAAAACATAATCTCCAGGAAGCCCTGGGAGGTGAGCATGGCAAGGTCATTATTTTCATTTTATTGAGGATTCCAAATGAGTGAGAAGGAACTGCTTCCAATTGCACAGGTGGTAATGGCCTCTCATCCAAACTGCCACTCCTCTGAGGGATAGGCAGTGGGGGATCTGATGTGGCACAGGGCAGAGAAGAGCTGAACAAGGCTGGGGAAGCTTTTGAGACCATCTATTCAGTGGTTTCAAACCTCGCTGGGCATCACAATTTCTTGAGGGAGAGGGCTTTCAAAACTGACAATGGAAGCTGGGCATGGTGGCACACACCTATAATCCCAGAGACTTGGGCAGCTGTGGGAGAAAGATTGCAAGTTTAAGGTCAGCCTCAGCAATTTAGTGAGACCCTGTCTCAAAAAGAACTTGGGCTGGGCTCAGTGGCGCACGCCTGTAATTCCAGTGGCTCTAGAGGCTGAGGCAGGAGGATCCGGAGTTCAAAGCCAGCCTCAGCAACATTGAGGCAATAAGCAACTCAGTGAGACCCTGTCTCTAAATAAAATACAAAAAAATAGGGCTGGGGATGTGGCTCAGTGGTTGAGTTCTGCTGAGTTCAACCCCTGGCACCCAAACAAACAAACAAAAACCTGGGGATAAGCTCAGAGGTAAAGTGCCCCTGGGTTGAATTCCCAGTACCAAACAAAACAAAGCCAAAAAAAAAAAAAAAAAAAAAAAAAAAACTGCCAGAGGAGGTGCTGAAGGAGTGGCTCAGAGGTAGAGCAAGGATATGTGTCTGTTGGTACTGAGAAGTGAACCTAGGGGTGCTTTTATCGCTGAGTCACACCTTCACTCATTTTACTTTTTTATTTTAAGACAGAGCCTCACTATGTTGACCAGGCTGGACTCAAATTTGACATCGTCCTGCCTCAGCCTCCTCAGTTGCTGGGATTATGGACATGTGCGACTGCATCCAACTTAGAGCACATATTTAACATGCTCTAGGCCCTGGGTTCCATCCCCACTACCACACATACTTTCACACACACACAACCTGTCAATGACCAAAGTCTTGGATATTTTGATTCAGTGATTATTCTGGGGTGAGATGGGAATTTTTCAATAAAAAGCACTTTGTCATTTTATAAATGAAGAAACTGAGTTTGGAGTGGGAATTATAACACAGCTAATAGTTATTGTTGTTTACAATGCCAGCCACTGTTGTGCATAGCGTGTGTTCAACTGATCTCACCATAGCCAGGCACGATAGGCCATCATCATCATCATCATCAGGTGAGAAAACAAAGCATTGTAGGTCCAGCATCACACAACCAAGAAATGGTGGGTCTGGGATTCAAATCCTAGAGACCTGGCTTCAAAGCCTACATTCCCAACCTTGACCCCATGGCCATCAAAGCCAAAGTCACAAAGAAGATAGTGGTGGAGCCAGACCCAGATCCCAGGTCTCATCTGGGCAGAAAAGTCAGAGAGCCTGTAAAAGTGGGTAAATTGAAGTTAGAAGCTGCAGTACAAGAGAAGGCTGGAGGGTCCAGGCCCCCTCCATCACAGGGGTAAAAGGGGGGCAGCCCAGCTAGGAGGCCATCCTTCCCCTACTTCCTTCCCCTCCCAAGGGGAGCCCTGACCAGTCCCAGCTGAGCTGTCACCCTCCCTGTGCTAATTGATGCAACCTCTTAATTGTTGATCACTTGGAAGCAATTAAGCCCAATTAGGGAGCCAGTGCTAATTAGTACTCAGCTTCCCACAGCCTCTGGGCGCCCCTGGGGTCTGCAGGAACCTGCAGCCCACTTCCCCCCATCCCCAAGAAGGAGGATTACGAAAGTATGGGACATGTTGAAAGTTCATACCCTTCTCTTACGCTCCCAAAGATCAAAGGTTGAGCATCTTGGTTTATCCCCCACCTGTAGACCATATGGCAGCTATCTCAGGTCCCACTAGACACGACTTGCCTTCTGTGACAACCGACAACATTCATATCACTCTGCAATTCACAAGTATTTGCCTCAGCCTCCCAAGTTGCTGGGATTACAGGCATGTGCCACTGCACCTGGCTCACCTCCACGATTCCTGATGGAACATGGTTGACAGGTGGGACATAAATTGGGCACCTTCTTTTCACATGCTACACTGTGCCAGGTTGCCCCATTTAATCCTGCTTTTTCTCTCTGTGCTCACCTGCCTGTTTCTGTTCCAGAGAACCCAGCACCTAATTCAAGAAGTTCTTTCTGGGATCACAGCATCTGGAATCTGCAGGCAGAGAATCTAGTTGACTCTTCCATCAACTTGTTCTGTGACTAAAAAAAAAAAAAAAAAAAATCACTGACTTTCTACGGGCCTCAGTTTCCACATCCACAGAGCAAGAGGACTAGACTGAAAGATTTTTCTACTCTTTTTTGTTCTTGTTTTCCTTCCAGTGCTGGGGATTGAACCCAGGGCCTTGCCCATGTCAGGCAAGCACTCCATCACTGAACCACATTCCCAATTCCTTTAGATTTTTAAGGCCCTTCCAACCTCCATCCATTTAGCTTCAGGAGAAGGAAGGATGAGGGGTTGGATTTCCCTCTTGCATGCCATCGAGGCCTAGGGTGTGATGGGGATACCCCATTTGTACTGAAACTGTGGGGGCCCCACAGATGAACAAGAATGAGACTATTCTGACAGGGACTAGAAGAGGCTGGGAACTCCCAGGTTCTATTAGGGGTTGGAAGTTTTGGGGTAAGCAGATATGATGATTATGATAATATCTTATACACACACACACACACACACACACTCAGGAAAAGGACAGAGAAAAAGTGAAAAGGGATGTTCGAGCCTGTTCTCTTGGTCTTGAAGGTGAATAGAAAGTTTCATGCCTACATCAGAAAAGCAGTTTGTTCGGCCTCAGCAATGGCGAGGCACTTAGCAACTCAGTGAGACCCTGTCTCTAATAAAATACAAAAAAAGGGCTGGGGATGTGGCCCAGTGGTCAAGTGCCCCTGAGTTCAATCCCCGGTACCACAAAAAAAAAAAAAAAAAAAAGAAAAAAAGAAAAGCAGTTTGCCAATCTCCCTATCAGTGTTGGGTTCACACAGGACAGGCAGGCAAGGGAGGCTGGGGGAGATGGAGGGATACTTTCTCCATGTCCTCTGAGGTTTTAGCTATACTCTATGTTCCTATTCATCCTTTTCTGCTTTCTGGATCTTCCCAAGAGTGCTTGAGTCAGACAATCCTGTGTTCTTTTTTTTTTTTTTTTTTTTTTTAAATATTTTTATTTATTTGCTTTAGTTGTACACAATGCGTTTTTTTTATTCAATAATGCATTTTATTTGTACGTGGTGCTGAGGATCGAACCCGGGTCGCCCACGCGCTAGGCGAGCGCTCTTCCGCTGAGCCACAATCCCAGCCCCTAATCCTGTGTTCTAATCCTGGTTCTGCAATTCATATACCTACCTATGTCACCATGAGCAAGAGTGACACTTTTCTATAAAATGGGGGATAACAGTATTTCCATAAGGATGTTGTGAGCAATAAAGTGAAATGTGCATATATGTGTGGGACAGAGGGTGTACCCCTTGTGGGGGCTCAGTTCCTCCATCCATTAGTTCCCTCCCTGGCAGAGCAGAAGCCCAGGGGCTATGGTTGGGAGAGTGCAGGAGCCACAAAGCATCCGGTCCCCAGCACCAGGTCCCTCTGCAGCCTTCCCTTTCCTGTGATGAATCACTGCTCATGGGCCCTGGGGACCCAGGAGTCCCCAGCTTGCCACAAACACTACCATTGTCATGGAAACCAGGCCTCCCCTTCCTCTTTGGCTGATTGATTTCACCGCATGGCCTCCCACACTGTGGTTCCTAGATCTCAGCTTTTGACTCTTGATTGACTTAACTGTCTCTCATTTCAAGTCCCCAAGAGAACACCAGTCTCATCATAACTCTCATGGTCTGCACTCACAATCCCTCTGGTGGGCCTCTTTCCTCCATGGTGGCCCCCCACTCCCTTTCTTTCCAAGTTCCTCTGGGAACTTCACAGGCAAACATCTTTCCAGAGGGGTGAGGAGATGCATGCCTGTAATCCCAGCGACTAGGGATGCTGAAACAGGAGGATTGCAAGGCCAACCTAGGCAATTTAGCCAGACCCTTTTTCATATAAAAAAATAAAAAGGGCTGGGGGTGTAGCTCAGTGGTCTAGTACTCCCGGGTGCAATCCCCAGCACTGTAAAAGAAGAAAAAAAGAAAAAAAATATTTCCAAGAGGGATGAGGGAGTCACCCCAGCTGCCTGGGGCCTGGACCCTTACTGGAGCGTCAGGATTCCATTTCTCCAGCATCAGTTTAGACCCCTCAGCTTGGAGGTATGAGATCAGCCAGGACAAGGGAGGTGGCCACGGGAAGAGACCGACAGGCGCTGGCGCCACCTGCTGGAGGGGGCCGGGGACCAACCCCACCTTCTTTCCAGTGGGCGTGTCTAGGCTAGCCGTGAGTAGCAAAAGGCCCTGGCCACGTGTCCTTTCAGGGGAGAAAGTAATCCATATATTTTGCTCACTCATTCATTCACAAGTATTTACTCAGTACCATCTGTGTGTCCTCGTGGTACAAGTGATGAAAGTTGCCAGGTGTGATGCACACACCTGTAATCCTAGCAACTAGGGGGGCTGTGACAGGAGGATCGCAAGCTCTGGGCAAATGGGAGAGACCTGTCCAAAAATAAAAAAGAGCCGGGCGCAGTGGCGCAGGCCCTAATCAATTTAGTGAGACCCTGTCCCTGTTCCAAAATAAAACACTTAAAAAAGAAAAGAAAAGAAAAAAAAAAAAAACGGCTGGAGATGTGGCTCAGCACCCCTTGGGTTCGATTCCCATACCAAAAATAAATAACTAAAAATAAAATAGGGCTGGGGCTGTAGCTCAGCGGTAGAGTCACGTGGGTTCAATCCCCAGTTCCAGAAAACACACACACAGAAAAACTTTTTTTTTTTTTTTTTGGTACTGGGGATTGAACTCAGGGGCACTCGACCACTGGGCCACATCCCCAGCCTTTTTTTTTTTTTTTTTTTTTTTTTTTTGTATTTTATTAGAGACAGGGTCTCACTGAGTTGCTAAGCGCCTCGCCATTGCTGAGGCTGGCTTTGAACTAGCGGTCCTCCTGCCTCAGCCTCCTAAGTGCTAGGATTATAGGCGTGCGCCACCACGCCAGCTCAGAGAAACATTTTAAAGTGGTGAAAGTTCTCAAAAGGGGAGGCTCAGGGTCAGGGACTAGATGCACCTGACCCAGCCTGCTGTTATGGAAGGGATGATTAAGCTGAATCCTGAATAATAACAAACAACATTTATTAAGCACTCTCTGTGTACTAGACACTATGTCAGTACTTTAAATGCTTTTTTCCACTAATTGTACAACAATCCCATAAGGTAATTGCTACCATTATCTTCATTTTATAGATAAGGAAAACAAGTTCAGAGGTGCTAAGGAATCTGCAGAGGGCTCACAGGTAGTAGGCAGGCTCCTGCTTGAAAAGTCAGGTGAAGAAAGTTGTATCCAGGACTGGAATCGTTGGCTATGTGGACAAATAAGGAGAAATGGGTGAAGGAGACCCAAAAGGAACACCCACACAGGTAGCAGAAAACTTAGGGAGGGACTAAATAAATTTTTTCTTCTTCTTCTTTTTTTTTTTTTTTTTTTTTTTTTTTTTTTTTTTTTTTTTGGTACCAGGGATTGAACTCAGGTGCACTTAACCACTGGGCCACATCCCCAGCCCATTTTTGTATTTTTATTAGAGACAGGGTCTCACTGAGTTGCTAAGTGCCTCACCATTGCTGATGGCTGGCTTTGAACTCTCGATCCTCCTGCCTCAGCCTCCTAAGTGCTGGGATTACAGGTGTGCACCACCGCACCTGGCTAATCTTTTCTTCTTTTTGCAGTACTGGGGATTGAATCCAGGGCCTTAGAGTATGCTAGGCAAGTACTCCACCACTAAGCTACATCCCCAGTAGAAGCAGAAAGAATTCTGAGAGGAAGGAGGCACCAAAGGGTCAGAGGTCAAAAGTCAAATAAGATAAAAACTGAGACTGGGCATAGCTCCTCACTGGGGGCTCCAGGCAATGTGGAAAGTTGGGGCACAGAAACATAGGGAGGCCAGAATAGGTAGTCCCTCTGCAAAGGTCTGAACATCAGGACTAGGTCAACCAGTAGGTCATGAGTAGTATATGAAGAATGCCTGAGAGAGGCAGTTAACAATCTGGAAAGGCATGGAAGTGCCTCTAGGACACTTGGGACTGGATTCAAGAAATAATTGGAGGTCTGGGGAAGTAATGAAAGTGTGAAACAGTTTGACCTCTGAACCACCAGTCTCCTGGGGACTAGCACAAGAAGGTGGAGCTAGAAAAGTAGAGCTGGTGTAGTGGTACATACCTGTAATTCCAGCTGCTTGGGAGGCTGGTGCAGGAGGATTGCAAGTTCAAGGCCAGCCTCAGCAATTTAGGACATGCTGTCTCAAAATTTAAAAATGTAAAAAGGGCTAAGGATATGGCTCTGGGCAGAGCACCCCTGGGGTCAATCCCCAGTACTATTTTTTTTTTTTTTTTTAATTTTTTGTACTGGGGATTGGCCCAGGGGGTCCTTAACCACTGAGCAAAACCCCCAGTCCATTTTGTATTTTATTTAGAAACAGGGTCTCACTGAGTTGCTTAGGGCCTTGCTAAATTGCTGAGGCTGGCTTTGAACTCTCAATCCTCCTGCCTCAACCTCCAGAGCCACTGGGATTACAAGCGTGTACAGCACCGGGCTCAATCCCCAGTACTTAAAAACAAACAAACCAAAAAAATGCCTTGGAGATCATCTTTACCTGCAGTGGTGAGCTGGAGGTAGCTGTACCTGCTAGTTAAAGCCCAGTGTTCACATTTGAAATCAGCCACAGTGAGAAAATTTATACCATAGAGGTTCATATTTGCCACAAATCACAGCTTTCACCCCTCCTCTTTATTAAACATTTACCAGCATAACAGTTCTACATTCTCCTGTGCCAACTTTACCAAAGAGGAAACTGAGAATGGCATGACTTATTCAGAATTATATATTCTTCTTTTCCCCCTTTGATTCTTTCAATCAATCATTGACTCAACAAATTTTGTAGCCAGGAGCAGTAGTGCACACTTATAACCCCAGGACTTGGGAGGTTGAGGCAGGTAGATCTCAATTTTGAGGCCAGCCTCCGCAACTTAGTGATACCTGTCTCAAAATAGAAAATAAGGACTGGGGATGTAGCCCAGTGGTAGAGCATACACCTAGCATGTGTGAGACCCTGGGTTCAAGTTCCAGTACTACCAAAAAGAAAAGAAAAATGGCTGAGGATCTAGCTAAGTGCTAGAGTGTCCCTGGCTTTAATTCCCAGTACCATACTGGGGGAAAAAAAAAAAAAAAAACACATTAATAATAATAATTACTATTATCATATCACATGCCGAGTGCCTCCTCTGAATTAGGTTTTGGAAAGAAACATCCACTGTCCTGGAAGCACTTTCAGTCTGGTGTAGCATGCAGAACATAGAAATTGGCTTTGAACACTGTAGGCTTATTACCAACAGGGACAAACACTGGGTGCTGTAGCCTTGTGGTGGTGCAGCATGGCCAGGAAGGCACTTCAGAGGACATGACAGAGGTCTGAAGGGTGCATTCAAGACAGAGGGAAAGCAAGTGAAAGGCCTAGAGAGCTGAGGGCCTGGCAAGAGCTTGCAAGCCATGCATTCTTTGTGCAAGTCTCATTTTGCCATCAGTGACCGAGAGGAGGGGTTTACATGTCTAGAGATACTTGCTGGGCCACCAGCCAAAAGCTATGTCAGTGAGTTAGCACAATGATTACATTCCTGAGCCCCAGTCTAGGTGTGGAAATTGAGGAATCCAGTGACAGTATATGCCAAGCCTCTTGCAGACAGCACCCCCTGGGGTCCAGATAGGGGTGCTGTGAGAGGTTAGGTGAGAAAAGGAAGGAAGAGATGAAGCAGGGTGTGGGAATGAGAGGTATGATAGAAAAGCAGAGGGAGAAGCTGAATATTTGGCAGTGTGTGTGGTGGGGAGGAAAATATAGATAAACATGAACAACTTCCAAAAAGCAAACATTTATTGAGCACCTACTATGTGCCAGGCACTGGGAACACAGGAGTAGACTAGATCCAGTTCTTGCCCTCAATGAGCTTCTGATGTATGGGGTAAAAACATAAACAGGAAGGGTGCGGTGGTGCATGCCTGTAATTCCAGCGGCTCAGGAGACTTAGGCACGAGGATCACAAGTTCAAAGCCAGCCTCAGCAACTTGGTGAGGCCCTAAGCCACTCAGCAAGAACCTATCTCTAAAAAAAAAAAAAAAAAAAAAAAATAACGGGCAGAGGATCTGACTCAGTGGTTAAGCGCTCCTGGGTTCAATCCCCGGTACCAAATAAATAAATAAATCGTTACAATATAGTTATCATGAATGGTAAAAAAAAAAAAAGACACAAAACTAACCAGGGGAGATTTCTGGGGGGAAAATGACATCGAAATGGAGTCCTCCAAGATGAACAAGCATTATCTTATCCAGGTGAAGGGTGGAGTAATGGGAGGGAGGTTTAGGATCAGCTGCACGGGAGGACAAGGGCCAGATCATGAAGAACATTATAATTACATGAAGGAACCTGAATCTAATGGCAAAGGAAAGCTAATACAGGGTTTCAAGCAAGAGGGTTTCATGAGTAGATTTTATTTATTTATTTTTTAGCAATATTGGGGATTGAACTCTGGGGCACTCTACCACTGAGCTACATCCCCAGTCCGTTTTTTTGGTGGGGGTGGGGTGGAGTGTGTTACTGGGGATGGAAAACTCAGGGGCATTCGACACTGAGCCACATCCCCAGCCCTATTTTGTATTTTGTTTAGAAACAGGGTCTCACTGAGTTGCTTAGAGCCTTGCTTTTTGCTGAGGCTGGCTTTGAACTCACAATCCTACTGTCTCAGCCTCCTAAACTGCTGGGATTACAGGTGTGCACCACCATGTCTGGCCCCCAGTTCTTTTATTTTTTTTATTTTTTAATATTTATTTTTTTAGTTGTAGTTGGACACAATACCTTTATTTTATTTATTTTTATGTGGTGCTGAGGGTGGAACCCAGGGCCTCGAATGGGCACGAGAGCTCTACTGCTGAGCCACATCCCCAGCCCTGGGATTTTTATTTCTTCATTTGTTTGGTATTCAGGATTGAACTCAGGGCCTTGCACATGCTAGACAAGTGTTCTACCACTAAGCTACATCTCCAGTTCTTTTTTTATTTTTTTCTATATATATATATATATACATATATATATATATATATATATACACCTTTATTTTATTTATTCATTTTTATGTGGTGCTAAGGATCGAACCCAGTGCCTCACATGTGCTAGGCAAGCGCTCTATCACTGAGCTACAACCCCAACCCCCAGCCCCAATTCTTGGGAAGTGTTATTGTGGTTTAGTGGAGAGAACTTGTTGCTAGACCGGATGGGAGGAAATTAGGTGAAAGGGAGGACTCAGGGATGGCTCCAGATTTCTGGCTTGAACAGCCAGGTGGATGGTGATGTCATTTACCAGAAGCTGGGGAGGAGCTAGTTTGGACTGTTGGAAACAGAGCCAGAAATTGGGCTTTCAGTTCCCAAGCCAGCACCTGTTTCCCTGCAGGTGTTGCTGGGAGGAGGCATGAAGAATTCAGGTCAGAGGAAGGGGAGTACAGGGAAGAAGTATGGCCGAAAGAAGGGAAGAAATAGTAACAATAGCTAACCTATGCCAGGCACTCTGCTACATGCTTTATATATGTTCAGTTAAATTCTCACAACATGATCATCTTTCCCAAATTAGCTACCTCAAACCCTTCTATCTTCATATCTCATATCCTGCTTTTTTTGTGTGTGTGTACTTTTAAAATATTTCTGCCAGGTGCGTTGGCGCACGCCTGTAATCCCAGCACTTAGGAGGCTGAGGCAGGAGGATCGAGAGTTCAAAGCCAGCCTCAGCAATGGCGAGGCACTTAGCAACTCAGCGAGACCCTGTCTCTAATAAAATACAAAAAGGGCTGGGGTGTGGCCGTGCACCAGGTAGATATTATTTCCCTTCAGACCCAGGTTAGTTGGACTCAGATTGAGTGCCCCTGAGTTTAATCCCCGGTACCAAAAAAAAAAATTCTTTGCTGGGCTGGGGATATAGCTCAGTTGGTAGAGTGCTTGCATTGCATGCACAAGGCCCTGGGTTCAATTCTCAGCACAACAACAAAGTTATTTACTTATTCAGTGGTATTGATGATTTAACCCAGGGGGCTCTACCACTGAGTTACACCCCAGCCCTTTTGGATTTTTATTTTCAGACAGGGTCTCACTAAATTGCCCAGGTTGGCCTTGAACTTGCAGTCCTCCTGCCTCAGCCTCTAGAATCACTGGGATTATAGTGTGTACCACTGCTATATTGTTGATTGAACCCAGGACTGTTTTCATGCTAGGCGAGCGCACTGCCACTGAGCTACATTGCCAGCCCCATTTTCTTTTTTTTTCTTTTTTTTGTGGTGCTGGGGATTGAACCCAGGGCCTTGTGCATAGGAGGCAAGCACTCTACCAACTGAGCTATATCCCCAGCCTTCCATTTTATTTTTCTTTGTAGTAATTATCACTTCTGAAATGGACGTTATCTCTTTATTTACCATTTGCCTCCCACCTCCATAGAATATTGGCTCCATGAGAGGAGGGACTTTGTTCTTTGGTGTATCTCCAATACCAAAACTGCCTAACATTAGCAGGCGCTCAATATATACTGACTGGTGAAAATTTCAAAATTCTTGTTAGGTAGTTTGTTGTTGTTGTTATTTGTTTTGGTGCCAGGGATTAAACCCAGGGGCACTCAACCACTGAGCCACATCCCCAGCCCTTTTTTGTATTTTACTTAGCGGCAGGGTCTAGCTAAGTTGCTGAGGCTGCCTTTGAACTTGCAATCCACCTACTTTAGCCTTCTGAGCCACTGGGATTACAGGTGCGCACCACCGTGCACCAGGTAGATATTATTTCCCTTCAGACCCAGGTTAGTTGGACTCAGATGCCTGTTTCCATAACTTTCCCCCTCAACAGTGACCCCCAGGGGGTCGGGAGGGAATTAACAACAAGCCAATCTAAACAGCTGGAGGGGAATCAGGATGACCAGAGGAACTGATCAGACCCAACAGGATCCCACAAGGATTTTCACCACCTGGGTGTTCATTCTAAATCAGGAATAGACTGATAACCTGATTGCCCCACCCATGTTGGATGTCCATCAGAAGCCAGAAGAGGGCCAGGTAGAAGCTTGAGATGACACCTGAGGAGTGTAGGGGAGAGCATGGAGCCCTAGCTCAGCAGCGGGAAAGCTCTTGGACCCTAGTATCAGAACCCAGCCAGGGGCCCCCTCCTGGTAACTGGCCTGCAGTGCCATCTGGTGGCCAAGGTTCAAAAACATGTTTTTTGAACCTGTCCCCTCCAGGGTCTACAAAAAGCTAACCACCTACCTAAACAGCAAGCCCCCCTGGCCACCTCTGCCACCAACCTCCAGACACCCTCCAGTTCTCTCTCTTAGAACTAACCTCATTCATCCTTCAGAGAGAACATCGGATACTTCATCCAGGAGGCCTCTCCAATCTGCTCCAGCTTCAGCAATTGATTCCTTCACAGCCTCCAAGCATTCACTGGGTTATCACTCTCTACCTTTGGGGTCCCAGCTCTGAAATCAGAAAGCTCTGGCTTTGAACACTGGAGTCTCCACTTACCGGCTGTATGACCTGGGCAAGTCACTTAACCTCTCTGAGATTCAGGTTTCTCATGTTAAGCAGAGACAGCAATTCCAGCTTCAAGGAGTTATGAAGATTAAATGCTATGAAGTCTGAAAAGGCTAAGCAAAGATCCTGCACCAAATATGCATTCAGGAAATAGTAAGTCCTTTCCCACCCTCTCTCTGACTTCCTCTTCCCTTTCCTGAAAAGGAAGTATGATGCAACAGAAGGCAGAAGGGAGTCACAGGACTTGGGTTCTCTGGGCCTTAGTCTCCTCTGCAAAATGAAGCCATTAGATAATGAACTATTCATTTACCCACTCACTCACTCAACTTCTATCCCCACCACCCCCATACAGGGGATGGACCCCTAAGCTACATCCTCAGCCCTTCCTATTTTTCTGAGACAGGATTTTGCTAAATTGCTCAGGCTGGCTTCAAATTTGCAATCCTCCTGCTTCAGCCTCCTGAGTTGCTGGGATTACAGGCATATGCCATCATACCCAGAACTCATTCAATTTCTATTCCAGCTGGGACATTCTATATAGAATATTCTGTTCTATACATCATATCCATCAATTCATCTGTGCCAGACTGGGTTTTTTGTTTGTGTGGGGTTTTTTTTTTTTTTTTTTTGGTACCAGGGATTGAAATCAGGGGTACTCGACCACTGAGCCACATCCCCAGCCCTATTTTTTGTATTTTATTTAGAGACAGGGTCTCACTGAGTTGCTTAGTGCCTCGATGTTGCTGAGGCTGACTTTGAACTTGCAACCCTCCTGTCTCAGCCTCCAGAGCCACTGGGATTATAGGCGCGCGCGCTACCGTACCAGGCTCAGAATGGGTTTTGTCCTTCAGAATCCCTTTCTAATACCTAGCTCACAGTGCCTGGAACAGAGAGAGCAGGAAAAACTGCCCTCCACAATCCACCTAAGTCATGTTTACTACCTACATGCACACACACTAACACACACACACACGTACACACATGCACACAGCAGCCAGGAGAGCACCCAACCCTGTCTGGCTCCAGGTGCCCCTCCCCCTTCCTCTCCTCAGCCAGAAACCAGAGCTGGCGCCAGTGGGTGAGGAATCTAGGGACCAACTGTCACAGGCTCCAGTATCACCTGCCTCTTGGACGCCTGAGTCCAGCCCTGAGTCCCAAAGGGACCCTGTCAGCCAGCTGTCCTGGGGGGGCCCAGGCTCTACCCCAGCCCCTTGGAGCAGCTCTCCCGGGGGAAATCAGACAGTGCAGGGGAACTGGTAGGGGGAATGCTGGGATAGTCTCAGAGGAGGAACAGACATGTTTGTCTGTCCAGGTCTAAACTGCAGGCTCACCCACAAAGCTCTTGGAGATCAGATGAACACAGGAACAGGAGCAGCCACTGCGAGAGATTCTCCTCCAATCTTTGGAGCCTTCCAGGTCCCAAAGACTGTTTTGCTCTCATATTTTCTCCTCATTGGCCATGTGATTTGGGTCATGTAGGCTAGTTTCTGTATCTGGACCAGAGGACAGGGTTCAACTCTAATACTTCTTTTGAGTGATCTACAGAATTTTACCCAATATATTGTCAGTTGAAATTAATTAATGCGTCCATGGCATTCCAACAAGACAGAGAAAATTTGGCAAGAAGGATGGAGATTAGATAGCCAGGTGGACTTCCCACAAGGAAGGGGTATTAAGAAAGGAAAATGGACCTGCCGGGCGTGGTGGTGCACGCCTGTAATCCCAGCACTTGGGAGGCTCAGGCAGGAGGATCACAAGTTCAAAGCCAGCCTCAGCAATGGCGAGGCACTAAGCAACTCAGTGAGACCCTGTCTCTAATAAAATACAAAAAAACGCTGGGGATGTGGCCCAGTGGTTGAGTGCCCCTGAGCTCAATCCCCAGTACAAAAAACAAAAAAAGAAAGAAAGGAAAATGGTGACACATATCTGTAATCCTAGCTACTCAGGAGGCTGAAGCAGGAGGATTGCAAGTTTGAGGCCAGCCTCAACAACTTAATGAGACCCTGTTTCAAAACAAACAATCAAACAAAAGTTTAGGGATATAACTTAGTGTTGGAGTACTCCCAGGTTCAATCCCCAGTACCACAAAAAATAAACATTAACAAGAAAGTAAAAGTGGCTGGGATTGTAGCTTGTGGTAAAGCACTTGCCTAACATGGATGAGGCCCTGGGTTCAATCCTCAGCACCACATAAAAATAAATAAATAAATAAATAAATAAATAAATAAATAAATAAATAAATGTTAAATTCATTTGGGGGGAAAAAAAGAAAGGAAGGAAGGAAGGAAAATGGAAACCCCATAAAGCAGGAGAGAGGAAGCTCAGCTGATCAGGAAAGATGGAGAAGGTATCCTGTGAGGAGCAAGGACAGGGGAGACATAAGCTCTTGTCTGGCTAGCCTGTTTGGCAGGGAGCCTTGGTAGCAGCCTCCTGTGTCCCCCTTCCTCCATAAGGCTCTGAGAATAGGACTAGGGAGGGACAAATTTTAGGTGTATGTCCCCAGCCCTTGGTACTTAATATGTAGACAGCAATAACAGGTGCTCAGAGAAGAGAAGGGACTTGACTCTACACAGACAAGCACAGTCTGGATTTTCCACTGCACTCCTGTCCTCTAGCTCCTACAAACCTCTCTCCACGGGGTCACCTTTCCTGCTCTGCAGCTAGGCGTGTTGTGTGTGTGTGTGTGTGTGTGTGTGTGTGTGTGTGTGTGTGTTGTGTATGTATGTATGTGTGTATGAGAAAGAGAAATAAAGAGAGAAGAAAGCAGAGAGAGACAGAGAGAGGAGAGACAGACAGACAGACAGAGTTCGCCTGCATGCCAGTGCATAATGGGAATTATTTTTGGAATTATCTGCTGTTTGGCTGGGATCATCTTATTTCAGCAAGTTGACCTAGAACTGACTTCAAGTGACACATGCAGGGTCAAACTCTTCTCCAGCACCTAGCATGTCCTATAGGAGCTCAATAGGAAGTGAGTGAGCCAGGCGGATGGCGCATGTCTGTAATCCCAGTGACTTGGGAGGCTGAGGCAAGAGGATTGCAAGTTCAAAGCCAGCCTCAGCAATTTAGCAAGGCCCCAGGCAACTCAGCGAGACCCTATTACTAGTAAATTATAAAACAGGGCTGGGGGACTGGGGTTGTGGCTCAGTGGTACAACGCTTGTCTCACATATGTGGGGCACTGGGTTTGATCCTCAGCACCTCAGCACCGCATAAATAAAATAAAGGTATTGTATCCATCTACAACTAAAAAAAGGGGGGGGGGCTGGGGTTGTGGCTAGGTGGTTAAGTGCCCCTGGTTCAATCCCTGGTAACCCCCCCAAAGAAAAGGTGACTGGCTGAATGAATGAATGAATGAATGAAAATTAATTAGCAAAGACCACAATCTAGCTAAAGTCAACTGCAAGGACAGAATAAGAAGGGCCAGGAAACTGACACTGACTGAACACCTGAGAGGAGCCAGGCACTGGGCTAGGGACTTGGCATATGATTTTTATCTTAGAGGTGAGGAAATTGAGGCTCAGTGATAAAGGACTACCCAAGGTGGTAGAACTAACAAACAGCATGTTTGGCTCCAGAGCCCTGTCCCTTCCTCTCACACCTTCAAATTTTAAAAATGCAGTTATACTCAATACATCCTTACTGCCAGGTGTGGTGGTACATACCTGTTATGCCAGCAACACAGGAGGCCCTAAAGCAATTTAGCAAGACACTGTCTCAAAATAAAGAAAGGGGGCTGGGCCTGTAGCTCAATGGTAAAGCACTTACCTCGCATGTGTGAGACACTGGGTTCTATCCTCAGCACCACATAAAAATAACTAAAGATAACTGTGTGTTCATCTACAACCATATATATATTATATACATATATATATTAAAAGAAATGCTACAATAATTTTAAAAAAATAAAGAAAGAGCTGGGGATATAGCTCAGTGGTAAAGCACCCCTGGGTTTGATTTCTAGTACCCAAAACAAATAAACACATACACACATATACATACACTTACTGAATCTCTGCTATGGACAGAGTTATGTGCTCAGTGCTGGGGCACCCAGGGTAGGGGATACAATAGTTAAGATGAGAAGGCTAGCTGGGCACTGTGGCACATGCCTATAATCCCAGCAACTGGAGAGCCTGAGCCAGGAGGATCGCAAGTTTGAGGCCAACCTAAGCAACTTAGTGGGGCCCTAAGCAACTTAGTGAGACTCTGCCTCTAAATAAAAAAAATAAAAAGGGCTGGGGATGTAGCTCAATGGTACAGTGCCCCTAAATTCAGTCCTCAGTACAGGTTTGTGGCTATGAACAGGTGAGAGGGCTAGGGGTGTAGTTTAGTGGCAGAACGCTGATCTAGCGTGACTGAAACTTTTGATTCCATCTTCAATACTAGGGAAGAAAAAAAAAAAAAAAAAAAAAGAGGAGAGATAGTTTGGTCCTCCAAGGTCCTAAAGGAGAAAGATATGCCACATATATACCTTTCTGCCATAAGGCCAAGAGTAGGGGTATTTTTTTTTTTTTTTTTTTTTTGTACCAGGGATTGAACTCAGGGACACTCGACCACTGGACCACATCCCCAGCCTTTTTTTTGTGTGTGTTTTACTAGAGACAGGGTCTCACTGAGTTGCTAAGTGCCTCACCATTGCTGAGTCTGGCTTTGAACTTTTGATCTTCCTGCCTCAGCCTCCCAAGTGCTGGGATTACAGGCATACACCACCACACCTGGCGAGTAGGGGTATTTTTAAAATAAGGTCTTCTGCTCTCATTGCTATAATTTTAGATTGAGCAGGGCTGGCATGACTGTCACTGGAGGTGGGAACTGAACAAAGGAGGCCATTGGATTCAGGAAGCCAGTAAGGAGCTTGTAAAAACCCACCCTGCCGGTAATCCCAGTGGCTCTGGAGGCTGAGGCAGGAGGATTGAAAGTTCAAAGCCCGTCTCAGCAACTTCTCAAGGCCCTAAGCAACTCAGTGAGACCCTGTCTCTAAATAAAATATAAAAAAGGACTCAGTGTGTGGCTCAGTGGTTAAGTGCTCCTGGGTTCAATCCCCGGTACCAAAAAAAAAAAAAAAAAAAGCAATAAAACAAAACCCACCCCAAACCTGGCTCCTTGAGGTGCCCACCCTCAGGTCCCTCTGTACTTAGGCATTCCGCCACATGATCTAAAGGCACATGCTACACATACCATGTACACTATGCCATACACCTTAGTGTGTGTGTGTGTGTGTGTGCGCACGCACACACACACACACACACACACACACACCCTGCCCTCCAGGTGCCAAGTTCACACATGCTCCTCTCCTGCCTTGGAGGATATTTGCCTGGAGTCACAGTGTAAGCCCCAGGGTGGATATTAACACACTCAGCAGGCTGATTTTTGCTTGTTGGATCAGTGATGTGGGTCCAGCAGGGACTTGCCTTGCCCACCTCACCCTTCGGCCTGTCCCTTTCCCATTTAGCAGTCATTCCCACTCATACACACTTGTTTCTGCCCTTTGTTTTCCACCCTAGCCAAATCCCGAAGCTTCTTTGGTCATTAACCTCCTGCTTTAATTGGCTTAGTGGGGAGGAAAACAGAGGTAGGGCAAATTCAGGGTGGGTGTCTGGGGGGAATCTCATTTCAATGGGGACAGGGAAGCTCAAGCCATCTGGTAATCCTACAAAAATGCCTGGCACACAATAAGTCCTATGCAACTATCTGCTATTTCCATTAATGTGAAAAATGGTCACCTGGTCTTCAATATAAACTTTCCCCATATGAGATGTAGTCTCTAGTACCAAGGTTCCTCCAATCCAGGTTTCTGGGGCAAACAGCCAGGGGACAAGTGTCAGAAACAGTCCACTCTCCAGGGCCCTGCCTTTCCAATTCTTCCTCTTGTACTCCTGCTTGATGGCAATAGCACCCAATCCCACAATAAGATTTGTTGTTATGTTAAACCCTCCATCCAGGGGACACCCTGCCCCAACTCTGGAGAATTCTGGGGTTCTGGGTCCAGGCTTCTCCTGCAGTGTGGCAACCCCTCAGCACCTCCAGGGATCCCACCCTTTCATTGGTGTGCAAAGTCAGTGTTTCCAATAATCAATTTGGGGAACTGAGTTTAAGTTGCTTAGCCTTTAGGGCCTCAAAGTACTGTGTCTATGAGGTCATGCCACCCATTCCCCTGCCTCCAAGCAAACTAGTTCAGATTTTCGATTCCCAAGGCACTCTAGAAAAGGACACCTTATCACTGTGGCTTACCCACCCATTCTTTTCTTTTTTTAGTAATATATAACATTATGATACATTTTGACATAATCACAAAAGCATGGAATATAATTAGCTCTAATTCAGTGTGCAGCATTTCCCCCCTCCTCTTTCTACCTCTCCCTGCTCCCCTCCCTCCACTGATCTTTCTGTAATTCATTTATGGGGTTTTTAAAAATCAGTGTCTTGTGGATATATTTGTTGTTGTCACAAATTCTTATAAAACTTTTGGGAAGTCTAATCTCAAGTCCTCAAGCTGCAGTGTCATTCCTTCTCTTGGAAAAGACCCAGAGATAAAAAGGGTGACACAAAAAAAAAAAAAAAAAAAAAAAAAAAGCCGAAGGCATGCGGTAAAGGGGAGAAGAAACTACTGCATTACACTTCAACTTCCCCCAATGCCTCCTGAAGGTGTCCAACTGTCTGATTCAAGCTTTTAAAAACTTATTTTCAACTCCCACCAAATTTCCAGCTTCAAACAGGCTAAACTAATGAGTGTTCAGGCTAAACTAATGAGTGTTCAATTGGACAGAGGCGAGTGAAGCAGAGTGGAATGATGCTTGGTGTTAAGAAACGAATCACCCCCAAACTGGATTCAGAGCCCAGGCCTGAAGGAAGCCTGGGTTCCCAGTTGATCCCAGGTCTTTCCTCCCTCCGTCTGTTACACCCGAAGTTCAAGGCCCTCACCCCGAAGTGTTAAGTCACACCATGCCTTTAAAGACTTTTCCTGCCTCCCGGCTCTCCAGTCCCTTCTCCTTTTCCCTCCATCCCTCATCTTCCTCACCTCGTCACTCCACAGTCTTCCCCGCCCATTCCACTATCAGAAGGACGCGGACTAACTCACCTCCCAGCCGGCGCCTCTGAGATCTTCGGGATAGGGGGGTCGAGGGGGGTAGAAGGGAGATAGTCTGCTGCTTAAGGATGACGGAATCCCATTCTTTGCCAAGGGGTCCCACGCCCAGCCCGGCACCCCTTCTTGGCCCCCGCAAAGCGCGGAGACCTGTTCTCCCCCCCATCGCGGCTGCGGGCTTTGTCTGCTCTGCCGAGAACCTCTCCCCGCGGCCGGGAGCCGAATCGACTCCGGGAGAGCGGGAGGGGGAGCGGAGAGGGAGCGCTGCAGGGAGGGGGAAGAAAAGGGAGCGAGAAAACCCGCAGTGACCGAGCGGGGACGCTCCCGCCCCGGCCCCCTTCATTACCATAAGAAAGAGGGCCCCCGGACAGGCCGGGACAGAGAGGTAGCCGATCGGAAGGGGGGCGAGGAGCAATAACCCTTTTCACACCCGTTCTGTTTCTGCACACTGTCCCCTGTCCCCGAATCCGCCCCCAGGAAAAATCAGGGACCTCGACTTCCACCCCATCCCTAGCTTTGCCTGGGAGCGGTGGGTAGAGACCAAAGGCACATCCCTATCCTCTTCGGGTCAAGGAATTCGTCCCCGCGCCCCGAGGGCGGGAAACTACAACTCCCGGCATGCCCCGGGCGCCCCCGGCGCGCCCCCCTCCCGTCAGTTCCATGCTGCTCCATCCAGTTCATTTAAAACAAAAGAGTTTGAGCGCTGGAAGGGGCTGGGCTCTATTGGGGGCCACGGAGCGCAGCTCCAGGACCGGGGCTTAGTGCGGGAGCCTAAGGGGGGCGTCTGGACGGCGGAGACTAGAGACTCCCGGGTCCGAGGCGGGAGGGGTGGGGGCCGAGATCCCGCAGCCCCCCGCCCCCCGTCACCCCCGGAGAGGAGCGGAGATCTGCTTTCTTGGTTTTGCTTCTCTTTACCCCCACCCCCACCCCGGGGGCTGGGGCGAGGGGAGTCGGGTTACAGGGTGTTTGGGGAGGGGGGCTTAGGGGGAGGGGCTATCTTTCTATCTCGCTTTCTTCCCCCCTCCCCAGTTCTTTGTTCCCCCCTCCCCACACACCCCCTCCTCTCCTCTCCCCTCCCCTCCTCTCTCCTCTTTTCCCTTCCCACCACCTCTCTCTCTCTCCCTCTCTCTCTCTCCCCCAGCTTTTGTTTCGCCATGCCTAGTCTAGTGGTATCTGGAATAATGGAAAGAAATGGGGGCTTTGGAGAACTAGGATGTTTCGGGGGAAGCGCTAAGGACCGAGGGCTGCTGGAAGACGAGCGCGCCCTTCAGCTGGCTCTTGATCAACTCTGCCTCCTGGGTTTGGGGGAGCCCCCCGCCCCCACGGCGGGCGAGGACGGGGGAGGTGGGGGGGGCGGCGCCCCCGCGCAGCCGGCCGCCCCCCCGCAGCCGGCCCCGCCGCCGCCGCCCGCGGCGCCCCCGGCCGCCCCGACAGCGGCCCCCGCGGCGCAGACGCCCCAGCCCCCCACCGCCCCCAAAGGGGCGAGCGACGCCAAGCTCTGCGCTCTCTACAAAGAGGCCGAGCTGCGCCTGAAGGGCAGTAGCAACACCACGGAGTGTGTACCCGTGCCCACCTCTGAGCACGTGGCCGAGATCGTGGGCAGACAAGGTAAGCGGGCACCGGGACCACGGAGTGGGCTGGAGTGGAGGGCACCCCATCCCCTGCGCGGAAAGTTCATTTCTAAGCTTCTTGCCCACCCCTGCTCTGTCCCTTCCCCACAAAGGGGGACCCGCCCCCTACCCAGATTTCAAGTGCCACAAAGTTCCCTGCTACCCTTAGTCGGGACGGTTCTCCAGACCCTTCCTTCCCCAGGGCTCTGCCCTTAGACAAAGAAATATCCTCTAACTGGGAAGAGGGACAGGGGAGGGAGATCGGTCTCCCAATCCAGGGAGGCTGTCCGGAGGGGGTGTCCGCTCCTAGCTGGAAAAACTGATGGAATGTGCAAAGAGTTACGCCGGAGCCCTTAGTTCAGTATCTTTTTGTAGGTTGGAGAGGGGGCACTCCTGGGACCCCCAGCCGCCTGGAGTTAAAGACTTTGGGGGAGACCTGGCCCGGGAAGCCAGTCTGAGTATCTGTCTCTTTGTTGGGCTGAGTGTAGGAATGGAAGGGGGTGTGGCTCACGGGAGGGTCCGGGTCTGGGGAAGAGGTGGAATGGGGGGCCGTTGGGAGGAGGGGTTCCTGTGGTTACCCACACACCAAAGTTGGAGGATCCATGGTGTTTTGGAAGGGGTGTCTCCAAGGAAGTGCTAGTCCTGGTGTGGACCGCTGCTTCCTCTCTGGCTTTTGTTCTGGGCTGGCCACGGCCTGGGGCCAGAGGCCTGGAGAGGGGTCTCTGAGTGAGAAAGTGGGACAGGGCCGGAGGGGAAATGCTGGGGTAAGGGTGAGAAGCCTTCACCTGGAAATTTGGCGAGGGGTGTGTGTCTGGGTGTGTTGGCAGGGGGGTGTAGTGTTAATCCACTGTAGAATGTCTGATACCGCACCCTCCTCAGCCCAGCATCCCTGGGCGGGTAGGTGGGTGGGGGTGTTGGTAAGGGTCCAAATTGAGCAGACGGATCTTGGGGACCCTTCCCTCTCCCTGTTTCCCAAAGGTGGGGCGGGATTTGGAAATTGCAAAGGGGCTGGGCTGGGGAGGTGTGGGGTGGGGGAGGAGCGGGGGAGGAGCTGTCCCACAGTGGGGAACAATAGAGGAGCTGCATTCCGGCCGGGAGTGAGGGAGGAGGCTGGCTTCTGGCGGAGGAGGAGGGGAAGCAGGCGGGCGGGGGCGGGGGGGGGGGGTGTTACTCCACATCCCACCTCATCCACTGGGAGTCTGGGGGCTGGGGAATTTAGGAGGGAGAGCAGAATGGAGGAGGGGAGGATGCCACTCCCCTGCACGGCCCTGAACCCCTCTGGGGCGTCTGATCTCCTGAGATTTCTGATTTAGAAAGTTGGATTTCCTCTTCTTAGAAACTGGGGATCCTGATCCTAGAATTGGGTGGGGACACTAATATCTTTTCTTGGGTGTGGGGGTGGTCTTGGGAGGACCCGGAATTTAATGGAGTCATTCTTTACTCTTCTGCCTCTGCATCAGATGGGCCTGCCCTTCATAAAAGTAGGGGGATTTCTCCTATTCAGAGAAGATATGCCTCCCCGTCCCCTCATTCCTTAAGTATATGGAAGTTCTCCCTCTTGTCTGACCTCCCTCCTCCTGCTGCAATATTAATGCTCTCTATTTGACCTCTAGGAAGGTGAGGCCCAGTGGGTTTTTCCTTCAAGACATACTTGTTCAGGACTGCAGAACCCAGGATGAGGCCCACCCTAGTTCTGTACCTTCAGGCCTCTAGATTTTCTCCTTAGTTGTGTGTCCTGGCCTCTCCTCACTCCAGCCCCAACTCTTAAATATACCTAGCTCCCACTTAAGTTACTGACCCCAAACTTAGAGCCTGAACCCAGGTGTCCATCAGATGGCATGTTAGTAGAAGTGGCAGGCAAGGGGACTTTACAACTCTGCAACCCTCTGAGCCTCACAAATAGAACAATCATTTACTGATATTAAAGCAGCACAGATCTGGGCTTGACAACAGGTAGGACTTAACTGCCAAGGGCTGAGGAAGAAGCCATCTGGAGTGGAGGAAGGAGATTTAGAAAAAAGAAACAAAGAAAGAAAGAGCTCACTTTGGCTTGTGGTTGGAGGGTTGGGGCAGTCAGAAAAGTGGACCACTTGGATTTGAATAGGTAGTGTGGTGGGAAGAGAGAAAGGGGAGAATGAATTGTCGGCGGAGATGGGTGTGAACACAACTCTGTGATAGGGGCCAAAGTTATTTGTGTGTTTAGGAATGTGCAGTTTGTGTGCTGGCTGGGGAGGATGGGAATAGAAACATCAGGACCCCGTGTGCAAATGAAAGGGACATATGAAAGTGTATTTTGTGCTCACCCCACAAGTATTGTTTAGATAAAGGCACACAGCATCACTGCTTAGTGCATGTATGCAAACTCACAGGCACATACCATGTGTACTTCAATGAAGAGTGTGGTTCTCTGAGGCTGGGGGCTGGCAGGGGATGTGGGGAAGGAGGAGAGGGACTCCTGGAGTCAGCCATCAAGGTCTCTAGCCTTTCCCAATGGTGTTGCATCCTAGCCTCCCTCACTTTTCTCTCTCCCCTTCTCCCTCTTTGTCTCTTTGTCTTGTATTTCTTTTTTCTCTTCCTGCCTCTCCCTCCAATCTCCCAGCTTCAACCCACTCCTCTTTCAAAGCAGAAGTATGGATCCAGAATACCCTCTTCCACCACCCTACTCAGCCCCTTCCCCATCTCAGCTCTCCTCCCCACAAGAGACTAGGGGACAGGAGTGACAGGGATTGCATGCTGCTTCTCCACACGTGATTTTCTTTATCTTCCTACTCCTCCTTTCTCCCTTGAAATTCTGATTCTCAGACCCTCCCCAGTGTCCCAGTGCACTAGTTGCTGCAAATGCATTATAATTTGGGGACCCTCAGAGAGAGACTAGTGGGTAGAAGGCATGGGGGGAGGTCACAGAGCAGATGGAGGTCAGTGTCCCTGAGCCAACTGGAGGACACTTGTGATGAATGGAGGCTAAATGAAGAGTAGATTGTAAGGTTACTGAATGCATTTGGGTTCAGTGTAAAGATTGGGGTTGGTGACAAATGGGGGTGGTAGTAAGTGATATGGAAGTTTGTGAGTAGCCAGAAAAATTGAGGGGACAGCAAACGTTTGGGGAGGAGTTTGTGAGTAGATAATAGGGCAGCAGTTTGTCTGGAGATGATTATTTGGGGGGTTGGAGGAGTGAATGAATTCTGAAGGTCTTGAATGGAACTTGAGAGGAAGTTGGTGCGTTTTGAAGTCTGTGGTTACAGAGACACTGGGTAGATCTGAGATCCCACGAGTGGATTGTTCAAGTTGGGTGGGCTGGGTGTGCGGTGGTGAAGGCTTCACTGGGCAGGCTGAAGGGTTTCAGGAAGGTTGGGGATCTGGGAAAGAACTGGGAGCTATCTAGTTAGTCCTAGCACAAACCTCCTTGTCCTGTAAGTTTATTTCTCTTCCCCTTCCCTACTGTATCCCAGGCTGCAAGATTAAGGCTCTGAGGGCCAAGACCAACACCTACATCAAGACACCGGTTCGGGGTGAGGAGCCGGTGTTCATGGTGACAGGGCGGCGAGAGGATGTGGCCACAGCCCGTCGGGAAATCATCTCAGCAGCTGAGCACTTCTCTATGATCCGTGCCTCCCGCAACAAGTCAGGGGCAGCCTTTGGTGTGGCCCCTGCTCTGCCGGGCCAGGTGACCATCCGTGTGCGAGTGCCCTACCGAGTAGTGGGACTGGTGGTGGGCCCTAAGGGGGCAACCATCAAGCGCATCCAGCAGCAGACTAACACGTACATTATCACGCCAAGCCGTGACCGAGATCCAGTGTTCGAGATCACTGGTGCCCCGGCAACGTGGAGCGTGCGCGCGAAGAGATCGAGACGCACATCGCAGTGCGCACTGGCAAGATCCTTGAGTACAACAATGAAAACGACTTCCTGGCGGGGAGCCCCGACGCCGCACTTGATAGCCGCTACTCAGACGCCTGGCGGGTACACCCACCAGGCTGCAAGCCGCTCTCCACCTTCAGGCAGAACAGTCTGGGCTGCATTGGCGAGTGCGGAGTGGACTCTGGCTTTGAGGCCCCGCGGCTGGGCGAGCAAGGCGGGGACTTTGGCTACGGCGGGTACTTGTTTCCGGGCTATGGCGTGGGCAAGCAGGACGTGTACTATGGCGTGGCCGCCGAGACTAGCCCCCCGCTGTGGGCGGGCCAGGAGAATGCCACGCCCACCTCAGTGCTCTTCTCCTCCGCCTCCTCATCCTCCTCCTCTTCCGCCAAGGCCAGGGCTGGGCCTCCTGGTGCACACCGATCTCCTGCCACCTCTGCAGGACCCGAGCTGGCCGGACTCCCCAGGCGCCCGCCAGGAGAACCACTCCAGGGCTTCTCTAAACTTGGGGGAGGCGGCCTGCGGAGCCCAGGTGGCGGGCGAGATTGCATGGTATGTTTTGAGAGCGAAGTGACTGCTGCCCTCGTGCCCTGCGGACACAACCTGTTCTGCATGGAGTGTGCAGTACGCATCTGCGAGAGGACGGATCCGGAGTGTCCCGTCTGCCACATCACAGCCACGCAAGCCATCCGAATATTCTCTTAAGCCCCCTGCCCCATGTGTCCTAGGCCCTCTCCCCAGGGGCTGGCCCTGGACCTGTTTTTCCACTAGGGCCTTTTGGAAATCATTGATTTTTGGGGGCTAGGTGCTTACAGATATTCGCTCGCTGGGGGGGGGGGGGAGGGGGGAGGCGATGGTGGCTGGAGGGTGGGCCACTTTCAGAGCCTCTGGTCACCCTGCCTTGGAAAGATTGGGAGGGGGGCCAGACCGAAAATTTTACTAGAGTTACAACTCTGATACCTCAACACACCCTTAAATCTGGAAGCAGCTAAGAGAAACTTTTGTTTTGCCAGAGGTGGCCGCTAAGGCGTCCTGACCCCCTCTGCCCACCTCCCCAACTATGTGTTACTACCCTATCCTCTGTGGAGGGAGTGGGGAAAAGGGAGAGGGAGAATTACCATCTGTACCTAGAGGTGCTCTTTGCAGTTCTTGGCCCTCTGGTCCTGACCTCCAACCTCCTAACGTGACCCTTTAGCAACCCCCCCAAACCCATATCCTGTTTGGGAAACTGTTCCCAGAGTTTCTTATATATAGGGGAACTGGGGCCCAACAGAAATCTGCATAGATCTTCTGTGGGGTAGGTGGGGTGGGGGGAGAAGCCTGTCAATCAATAAAGGGCTCAGAATTCATCTGTCCTCACAAAGCTGGGCTAGAGGAATCTGGAGAGAGGTACCCCTCTATGCCCCTCCAATTTTTCCCTATCTTTCCTTCCTTTGGGTTCTTTGCTTCTCCCCCCCCCTTTTTTTTTTCCCCTAGCTCTTTTTTCTTTGCTTCCCCTGGGCGGCTGTCACTCCCAGCTTTCTGGCTCCTTCTCTTTTTCTTCTCCCTTCTCTTTTGCTCCTGCTCCTTCCAGCCCAGCTTTGGGGACACCATCTGCCTGGGGAAAAGTGGGGGGAGAACATATTGATGGACCCCTCAGTTCCTCTTCAGACATTGGAAGGCCCTCGTCCCACTCCTCCAAAGAAACATCTCCAATTCTTGATGGAATGTATCCCCGTTCTCAGTCACAATTTGAGGGGGGGACAAATACTGGGGTACATAAAGGGTCAAACACCCACCTTCTTCATCTATGGGCATTATATTTAGGGAGCAGTTCCTAGGCAGGATTTTCTGGCTGTGGGAAAAGGGAGCAGAATCAGGAAAGGGCCTAGGGTAGGAGAGATGTGGTGGGAAGTGACCCCCCTCTCCTGCAGTGCTCCTTTTCCTGTGTTCCTCTCTGGACCTGACTGAACCTTTATTGAATCCTTGTTAGTGTGCAAATCATGAAATGTCTATCCTACCCACTGTGGTTGAGGAGAGAGGCCAGGTCTTAGGAGAGGGTTCAGGCCTGGGCAAAGCAGGATTGAGGTGCATCAGGGCTTGTTCCGAGAATCATGTATTGTGACAGTCCTGGCACCCCCCTTTGCTGCCTCCCTACCGCTCACTTGGGGCTGCCACCAGCCTCCCACCCTCCTGGTTCCGCTGGCCGGGCCAGGAGAGGATGGGGATGGGAGTCCCAGAGGGCCCAGGAGATCTTGTATATAATGGGGTGGGACTGTTCTGCGTGATCTCTGAGCACTTAAAGCTCAGGAGTCCCATTCTTCCAGAATGGAGAAGGGGTGCAGGGATGGAGGCACAGAGGGAATTCCCTCTCCTTTCTCCTGTTGTGAATTAATTCACCTCTCCTCAGCCTTCCCCTCCAAACCACCAGCCTGGGAGGGGAGAGGAAGGAGGTCACAGCCCAGAAAATTGGCCTGTGGCAACTTCCCTCCTTCCCGCCAATGTGAGCCATCCTGAGATGTCTGTACAATAGAAACCAAACCAAATGGGCACCCTCGGTCACTGAGGGGCGGGTGGGGAGGGGGGTGGGAAGAAGGGATGTCTGTCTGTCGATCCCCCTCCCCCTCTCCACTCCTTACCCACAAAGGCAAAAGACTGTTACACTAGGGGGCTCAGCAGTTCAATCCCACTCTTACTGAGTGAGCCAGACCTAGAAACAAAACACACATAGTTAGCAACAAAACAGGAGAGAAAGCAAGAGTAGGAGAGGGAGCGAGATGGGCGACCAACACAGGAGAGGAAACAAAAATAGCAAAAAAAAAAAAAAAAAAAAAAAAAAGCAGTTCTTTATAATTTAATATTCTATTTTAATAAAGGCGTTTATTACCGTATAAATGTAGCAAAGAACCTGGGCTAATATGAAAAAAAGACTTTTTATTAGGTAATTTATTATATGAAAAGGATATTTTATTTTATGATAAAGTGATCCTTAAAAAAAATAAAAAAAACTTTAGAAGGTTTAGAATATATGTAGGGAGAGAAGAAGAAAAAATACATTTGTATTCAGAGTTAAATCTTAAAAAAAAAAAGTGTTTTTAATATATGTTCGGGTTTACGTTCCTTTTTTCCCCCACTTTTTTTTTGGGGAGGAATGTCATTTGCTTTTCTTGGGGGAGCATCCTGGGATGGAGGGTGGAGAGAAGGACTGGGGGAACCTGGTCCCTTCTGGGGCCCTGCAAGTAGATTGGATTTCACTCGGTGGGCTCCCCCTCCCCTCTCCCCCTTCCCCCTCAGGGGAGCCGGCAGAGCCAAACAAAGAAAGGGATTAACTAGAAAGGAAGAAGCTGTGGGACTAAGGACTGAGGATCCTGGGGTGTCCCCCCCCCTTCCCCTGCCCTGTCCCAGGGGCTACTGCGGAGGGGAAATCCAGAACTGAGGCCTAGTAGGCCTACGGGAACCCTCAGAGAGGTGTGAGATTTAAGAGAAATAGATTTTTTTTTTTAACCAAAAAGAAGAAAGAAACCGAGGGGTTTAAAAGAAAAGAATACTACAAAATAATAATAATAATAATAATTCAAATTTATTTCATATAATCCTAGAGAAAGAAAGAAAGAATTACTAGTTACTTAGTAGACGATATTCAGATAGCTTAAAGTTTAGTAGCATTGAGGACCCCTGGGTCCAGTAGAATGTATAAAAGTCGTATCAAAAAGAATAGAGGAGGGAAATGGCTGAGTCCGCCCTGGTCGCCCCATCTTCAGGTATCAGGGTTGGAGCAGGTTGCTAGTTAAGATTGGGAGCTTCCAGTCTTCTGGGGTCGATTCTGAGAATCCTTGGATTTTTAAATTGTAGGAAAAATAGATGAGGGGCTTGTTCCCAGAGTCTTTGAAAGGGTGCAGCACACTGACCACCTCAACCAGGTGGGGGGCTGGGCTGGGGGCAGCAGAAGAGGGTGAGCACATTGACCTGCAGCCCCTGTACCTGGGGGCCTGGCCATCTCTATTGGGCAGTCCTTGCTGCAAAGAGAGCCATCCTTTCTGGGGGCTCTCAGGGAAGATGGAGACTGCTTGCTTCAATTCTCCTAAATCAGCTTCTCCCAGGCCTGAGGAAGTCCTTACTAAAGTGTAACCTCAATTCACTTCACTACAGATAAGAGCCAGGCAACCATTCCACAAACAAGTTAGTCATACACATTTCCACCTTCTTAGAGCCCTGAGGGGATCAGTCCCCCAACCCTGTTCCCTTTCAGCATCTAATGTTGCTTTTGACCTCTGAAAGTAGCAATCTCAATAATTATTCTCCTTTAAATCTGTATGGTGCTTTACAAGTGTGCAAATTATCTCAAGAAGGACTTTCTACCCAGTGAAGTGGAATGGAGACAACTATCCTCCAAGGCCTGGGAGAATAGCCTCCCAAGAATACAGAGACAGGGTAGGGGCACAGCGGCTTTGGGTGACCCCAGCTCTTAACCCCTTCTACTCCAGCCCACCTCCATTGACAAGGGTCATCCACTGTGCGCTGGAAAAGGGCACGCGGCCTTCCCCACAGAAAATCGGGGAACCTGGCTTTGCATGTGAGGAATAAACATTTAAGCACTTGCCTTCTACCAAACCCAGCAGTCAATCTGATCAGGCCCTTTCCTCCTATCCCAGAGGGTAGAGAAGCCTGTGGCTCTCCCTTTGGCAAGAGGCGCCTGTTCCTTTACACCGACTCTGCCATGCCGCTCCCTGACCCTAACCCCCAACATCTCCCTCTCCCCAATTTACTCTTCTTGCCCCGCCTAGGGACGGATTTCCCCCCTGCTCTTTTTGTCCTTGAACCCTCGCTAGTCTGGGATGGTAGTGTCTGGGATGGGGAGGGCCTGCCTCCCCTTCCCCACGCGAGGGTGCGGGTGGGGTAGGGTGGGTGGGTGGAGACAGCCCTGGGGCAGAGAGGATGGTCTCTCCACTGTAGAAAGTAGAGTAGGATTGTGGTCAGACTTAATTTGAGGCATCTAGTGAAGACACATCCACCATGGAAAAAGCAATTTCAAAAGCAAAATAAAAGCGGGAAATAAAACAGACCCATGAATAATCAAGTCAAAGTGATGTTGCACAAAATGCAGAGAAACCAAGAAGGGGGAGGGTTAATGTATTAAATGTGCTATTAAGAACTTAATTTTATTAAAAGTATTATTACTTAAGGCTTTGTCTTTCTCTGCATTTCACTCTGCACCGGCTTGGGGTGAGAGCGAAGGACTGCGGTGGGGATGACGATCCTGGGGTTCTCTCTGCTGTAACTCTGGGGTGCCCCTAACGTCCCTTATGGGAAGTGGGTGCCTCCAGGGTTCCCTGCCATTGGCTGCCCTCTCTGTTCTCCATAGTTCCCCTCTTGATCTCTAAGCACTCAATCCCGTCTCTTCCTTCCACGTTTACTCCCTTCTTTTCCTTAGAGATGTGTTCATACCTCCTTCTACCCTGCCCTGCAGAACAGGGAAAGTTGAAGCAAGGGGATGAGCCCTTGCCTAGACTCATCTCCCAGGCTCCATGGAGAAACACAGAGGGCTGAGAGATGGAGAGCCTCTCCTACTCACCCTGCAAGATTCAATTCATTCTTCTGGGGAAAGGAAGAAAACTGGATGGAGGACTCCAACCTTCAACCTCCCAGTCTTAAAAAACCCCTTTCTAGCACACATCCAGGACCAGGCCTGCCTCCCCTTCTCTCTTGTATCTCCCTCAGCCTCCTCCTCTTGCCCCTGGCATTGGTGTGACCTCAGTTCTTGGCACCAGGACCCTGGGCACCAGATGGTGCCCGCCGATGGTTTCCTTTGTCTCGCCTTCCAGATACCCCTCCCCTCCAGGCTGTCCTCCCTCCCCACCTGCCCTGGAGGTTGGCAGAGGGAAGGGTGGCACCTCCCTCTCCCTTGGCACTGTCCCCAGACCACAGAACTCCAGAGGCAGCTGGCCCTGGGGGACAGGATGGTGGGGAAAATAGGAGGAGGAAGTGGAGGAGGAGGATAGGGGGTCGGGGACTCAGAGGAGGGGCCAAAGTTTGGTAGGAGGCACAGACAAGTGGAAGAGGAGGAATAGACAGGAAGCAGCAAGATGGCCAGGCATTGATACAAAAAGCTTTATTTGAGGGTCCTAGTTTGTGTCAGGGTAGATAGTTCATGGAGATATGCATGAAGACCCGAGGGCTCTGGGGGGCTGTGAACAGGGAACCAAAGGGCAGAGAAAGTCCTGGAATAGGGGTGAAGGTGGGAAACATAGGAGGCATGGGGGTGGGGGGTAGGGTTGGTCATGGCCAAGGTCAGAGGCTGATACAACAGGCCCTCTTCTGCCCAGGGCCAGGCTCCTGCCCAGCCTGGGCACTGCCCAGGGTGATGGCATTGGTCCGGGTGCTATTCTGCCTCTGCTTGGACACCTTGGCAAAGATCTCTGAGAGGATGGAGAGCAGTGATCAGGCCAGAAGGTTTGGACTTGCACACGCACACACCCACATGCACACACACTCTGCATGTCCATTCTGAGCACTGGGGGCTGGCCACACATACAGTATAAGAGGTTCTGCTAGAAGGAAGTGGAGTTTGGGTACATGGTTCCCTTCTACTTACCTGAGTGGAAAAGGAACCAAGACTCACTTTCCCCTGGGAAATGTGGCTTTATCTTTCCTTCCCTAAACCGCAGGCCGAGTGGGAGGCCCTGGCGGGGAGGGGGCTGAGGGGCCTAGGCAGTGGTGCTATAGCTCTGAAGAGGGGGGAGCCCATAGTGGGGCTGAACTGAGTGTCTGCATTTCTACCACTGCCCTTTGAAGTCTCAGGGATGGAAGGAGGGTGCCAAATGGAGTCAGGCTCTAACCTTTGAGGACAGTCTCAAAGGCCAGTTCAACATTGGTGGAGTCCAGCGCAGAGGTCTCCAGGAATAGCAGCCCATTGTTTTCTGCCAGGAATGGAAACACTCTATTAATTGTCAGAATCAAAGGCAATAATAATAATAACAGCAACAACCTTATGTACATTTACAATGTGCTAAATCCTTGGTATAGAATAACTCATTTAATCCTTCAAACAACCTATGAAACAGGTAGTTAGGAAATTGAAACAGAATGAAGGAACTTACTCCTTGTCTCACATCTAGTAACAACAAGAGGAGATGGGAGGCTGAGCCATGGGGGAAACCCTAACCCATCATTTTGTACTGATGCTAAGCCCAGAAAAGTCCTGGGGAAAGGGCGACTGGAGGTGGTCAAGGGGAACCAACCAGGATCTTTGAGAATTGCAGAGTAGGACTGCCTTAAAATCAACTATGAATGATTGCTGATAAAGACCATCTCAGGGAAAGTAGAGGAATATGATGAAAGATACAGGGTCCTAGAGGGAAGTACTGGGAAATACTGAGCAAGAGTGGATGGAAGCCAGGCGTGATGGCACTAGGCTGGCCTGTAATCCCAGCAAGTTGGAAGGCTGAGGCAGGAGGATTGAAAGTTCAAAGCCAGGAGGGGCTGGGGTTGTGGCTCAGCGGTAGAGCGCTCGCCTAGCATGTGCGCGATCCTCAGCACCACGTTAACATAAATGCATTGCATTGTGTACAACTAAAGGAAATAAATAAATATTTTTTAAAAAGAAAGTTCAAGCCAGCCTCAGCAAATTAGCAAGGACCTAAGCAACTTAGCAAGACACTGTCTTAAAACAAAAAATAGAAAGGGCCCTCCAGGTAGGCTGGGTATGGTGGAGCACACCTGTAATCCCAGCGGCTTGGGAGGCTGAGGCAGGAGGATCACAAGTTCAAAGCCAGCCTCAGCAAAAGCAAGGCACTAAGCAACTCAGTGAGACCCTGTCTCTAAACAAAATACAAAATAGGGCTCGGGATGTGGCTCAGTGGTCCAGTGCCCCTGAGTTCAATCCCCAGTAAACACCCCCCCCCCGAAAAAAAAAGGGCCAGATAGAGTGACTCGGAAGGCTGAGGCAGGAGGATTCCAAGTTTGAGACCAACCTCAGCACCTTAGCAAGATCCTGTCCTGAAATAAACAAACAAAAAGGGCTGGGGATGTGGCTCAGTGGTTAAAAGACACTGGGTTCAATCCTTGTACCAAAAAAAAAAAAAAAAAAAAAGTGGATGAAGGTAGAGAACCAGGGAACCATAAGGAGGAAATCCACACTGGGGGCCTTGGGGTGAGAGTAGGGACTAGAAAAGCTGGAGCTGGGAGGGTGTGGGCAAACCCGGAGGAGTCATGCTGGGTTGGGGTGGGCTCTCACCAGCGAACATGCGGGCCTCATCAGTGGGCACTTCCCGGGCCTGGCTGAGATCACTTTTGTTCCCCACAAGCATGACAACAATAGTGGCCTCAGCATGGTCGTAGAGCTCCTTCAGCCAGCGCTCCACTACAGCATAGGTCTGGTGCTTGGTCAGGTCAAATACCAGGAGGGCCCCCACTGCTCCACGATAGTACCTGGGTGAGAGTGGGAGGGACAGACAGAAACAAGATAGGGGTGTTGGGCTCAGCTTCAGAGCAGAATCATGGAGCCAAAATGCCTGAGAGAGCAGAGTACCAGATATTGAAAAATATAGAAACTGGGGTTCAGGGATCCAAACCCCAACCGGGCAGCCCAAAGCTCCCATGTGCTCCAGGGGTGCTGGTCTCAGGGCCTCTGGAACTTCACCTCCCTGCTTCAGAACTTGCACTGGCCTCTCAAAGGCCCTCTACTCCTTCAGGTCCTTTCTCCCGATTTTAGTCAGTACTATCCACCAACGCACATCTGGGCTCTGGCCAAGTGTGCCTCCTGGATCACCCCTACTTCTGAGATCTTTTTCACATGGCTCCTCAACCCACAGTGCACTCTTCTTTCCTGTGGCCATTTCTCAAAGCCTAGCCTACTCCTTACAGAAGTCCCTGACCTGGCCACTCAGGGCATCCCTGCCAGCATCCAACCTCTCATTTGAGCTGGAATAGCCATCTTCAGCCTCAGTATGTCTAATTATTCTCAGTTTGTTGAGTAATCAACTAAGCTCACAAGATGTCAAGTGACCAAGAATGATGAGTATGTGTGGCTCTTGTGAGTAAGTGTGACTATAACCCTCCCTAACAGCTGCTATCCCCCACCACACATTCATAGAGCATCTTTTACTCATTTGGGTCTGATACTGGCTAGAAGACACTTTGAATGTCAGGAATCCTAACTTCCCGTGTGTCCCCTAAGATTTTATAAATTACTCCAATTCCATCCCTTGCTTAGCATTTGTGGTCAGATGAATATTGCCAGGTGGAGACCAAAGTGCTGACATCAGGGGGCGCTGTTGATCCACGCAGCCTGCGCCATCCCAGCTCCACCCTGATTTCATTTCACCTTGCCAGTATTTAAACAAGGATTAAATATAGCACCTTACTTCAGGGGTACTTGAAGGGTTACATAAAATTCCAAGTATAAATAAAGTCCTTTGAACCTTCCTGGGCACGTTGCAAAGGCTTAGTAAATTGTGGCAATGTACAGGGGATTGAACCCAGGGGCACTTTATCACTAAGCCACATCCTCAGCCCTTTATATGTGGTTGTATTTTTTTTTTTTTTGGTATGTTTTTTATATATTATTTTAATATTTATTTATTTGTTTTAGTTGCATACAATGCCTTTGTTTTTACGTGATGCCGAGGATCGAACCTGGGTCACCCACGTGCTAGACCAGCGCTCTACCGCTAAGCCACAACCCCAGCCCCCCTTTTTATATTTTATTTTGAGACAGGGTCTCACTTAATTGCTGAGGCTAGCCTCGAACTTGTGATCCTCCCGTCTCAACCTCCTGAGTTGCTGGGATTATAGGCATGTGCCACCAAGCCCAGTGTGGCAATGACTCTTACTTTATCATTATATCCTGTCTCACACTGTTGCTCAAGTACTTGTGTCTCCTGTGATCTCCTCTGGGAGCACAATGCCCAGTCTCCTGTGCCTCTCCTGCTCCTCCACTTCTCTAGAGGTGTTCCCCGAGTTCCCCCAGGGTTCCAGCAAGCAACCCACCATCCCCCCAGGCCCCGGGCTCACGCCGAGGTGATGGCTCTGTATCGCTCCAGGCCAGCTGTGTCCCAGATCTGAGCCTTGACAGCTGCGGTGCCCAACATGACTGTGCGGGTGGAGAATTCAACCCCGATGGTAGTGCGGCTGTCGTGATTGAACTCATTGCGCGTGAATCGGGACAGCAGGTTGGTCTTCCCCACACCTGACTCGCCAATCAGCACCACTAGAAGAGCAGAGAAATAAGGGCTCAGCACCCAGCAGAGTGGCCCTGAGTAACTTGAGCTGGGAGAGTTTGTCCAGCAGAAAGGCAGAACTGAGCTCCAAAAACTGAGGAGGGAGCCCGTTCTCCTGGCAAAGACTAGGATCAGCAAGTCTGCATAATGCACCTGTCCTGGTGGGCAGAAGGGTCAGAAGTTTTAAAACAAACAAAGGTGCTGCAAGGGTTACAGGTCTGCTCGGTTGAGCCCCGGTTGCCCTTAGCCTGCATTGCTGGAAATGGAGTGCAATCTGTGGACTGTTTATGGGTGTCATATGAAAAGGTTATTGAGGTGTCTGAATATGGACAGGGATGGGGCAGCACATATTTCTGGACTGAAAAGTACAAGAACATTGTGCATGTCTCTGTGCATTAGCTGGGAGGACAAGTGGGGAGGGAGGTTTAGTGTGTATTTGCATAGAGAACAAAAGTATGAACAGAAGTATAAGTAAGGGGAAAATATAATAGGTGACATATAGGTGGGCAAGGGTAAGGTATGGAGGTATGTGTGCCCATGACTGTGCGTAAGAAGTTAGGATCCAGCTGGGCAATGTGGTGCACCCCTGTAATCCCAGTGACTCATGAGGCTGAGGCTGAGGCAGAAGGATTGCATGTTCAAGGCCAGCCTCTGCAAATTAGCAAGACCCTGTCTTAAAAGAAAAACAAAAAGGGCTGGGGATATAGTTGAGTGGTAGAGTGCTCCTGGGTTTAATCTCCAGTACAAAAACAAATTTAAAAAAAAATAGAATTCAGTTGTCCCTAAAGAGATCCTGCACTGTATGTTTAAAAGTAGGGGACTGAGCTAGGCACAGTGGTGCATACCTGTAATCCCAGTGGTTTAGGAGGCTGAGATAGGAGGATTGCGAGTTCAAAGCCAGCCTCAGCAAAAAGCAAGGCACTGGCCGGGCACAGTGGCACACGCCCGTAATCCCAGCACTTGGGAGGCTGAGGCAGGAGGATCGCGAGTTCAAAGCCAGCCTCAGCAATGGCAAGGCACTTAGCAACTCAGTGAGACCCTGTCTCTAATAAAATACAAAAAAGGGCTGGGGATGTGGCCCAGTGGTCTAGTGCCGCTGAGTTCAATCCCCGGTACCAAAAAAAAAAAAAAAGCAAGCAACTCAGTGAGACCCTGTCTCTAAATAAAATACAAAATAGGGAAATAGGGCTGGGGATGTGGCTCAGTGGTTGAGTGCCCCTGAGATCAATCCCGGTGTCGCAAGCCAGCCATGGGCTGTGTGTGTGAGCTATGAGCATTTGAGCACGAGGGGACTGGACTGACCTTGCTGCTCTGACTGGGCTATGTGACATAAATGTCCTTTTTGCTTGCTCTGCCTTTGATCCCATACAGCACCTGAGATGGGTATGGCTTGCTAAGCTGTCAGTCTATCTGCTGACCGCAAGACATCACCAAGCAACCCCCTTAAGCCCAATCCCTTGCCTTATTTGGGTTGAACTTTCTTGAATGTCTTCCCCCCAATAAATAGGATGATTTCAAGTGTGCTCCCTCTCTTTTTGCCTGCCTCTTTTGACTCCCTTGTGGGAGCTGGGACAGAGGAGTAATCACTGAACCCCAAGAAAAAAGGCACTTTTTGTGTCTGTGTGATTTGTTTCTGGCAGCCCAATTCACCTGGAGTGACCATTTAGTAGTGTGTCACGGTACCCCAGTACCAAAAAAAAAAAAAAAAAAAAAGCAAGGGACTGAGGACTGGGTGTTGGACCTTCAGCAAGCTATTTAACCTCTCAGAACCTTATTTTCTTTTTTTTTTTCTTTTCTTTTTTTTTGGTACCGGGGATTGAACTCAGGGGCACTCGACCACTGGGCCACATCCCCAGACCTTTTTTGTATTTTATTAGAGACAGGGTCTCACTGAGTTACTAAGTGCCTCGCCATTGCTGAGGCTGGCTTTGAACTCGTGATCCTCCTGCCTCAGCCTCCCAAAGTGCTGGGATTACAGGCGTGCGCCACCGTGCCCGGCTGGAAACTTATTTTCATATGAAAAAGAGGGGGGGTTGGATAGCAGTAGTATTTACCTTATGAGCCATAGTAAGAAGCAAATTAGATATTGCCCAGAATATAGCGAATGTACAAAATTGCCAGGTGGGGTGGCACACACCTGTAATCCCAGCAGCTCAGAAGGCTGAGGCAGGAAGATCAAGAGTTCAAAGCCAGCCTCAGCTGGCAACTTAGCAAGGTCCTAAGCAACTCAGTGAGACCCTGTCTCTAAATAAAATACAAAAAAGGGCTGGGTATGTGGCTCAGTGGTTGAGTGCCCCTGAGCTCAATCCCCAGTACCAAAAAAACAACAACAAAAACCCCTTGTACAAAACTACTGATTTTTGTTTGATTGTTGTTTACCTCTCAGTGCTTTTGCCATGGGGTTTTCAAGGACAAGGATCACTAGAGGGGCCATAGAGACCTTTTAGGTTGATGAGCAGCATAGGAGCTGCAGCAGGGTATGAGGGGCTGATGTAAGCACAACCCACATGTGGCATGACACTGACCTGAGCACCCAGCATTGAAGGAGGCCACACAGGTGGTTCTGGAAAGGCAGCCTGGTGCCCAACCACTGGCAGTCACATATTTTGAACTCTGATCTCTGCTCAGGCTCCAAGTGGCTGTGTGAACTTGAACAAATGGCTCACCTGTTCTGGGCCTCAGTTTCCTTGTTTATACATGTATAAAGGCCTTTTCCAACTTAAAAAAAATTTTATTTGTACAGGAAAAGAAAGAGCCAGTAACTCTTTCTTGGTATGTGTGGGTAAAAGGGTGTGTGTGTGTGTGTGTGTGTGTGTGTGTTCCTACCTCTTCCTACTGGAAACCTCATCCCAATTTCATCCCTCCCAATGGGTGGGTTCTGGGCTCTAAGACCCCAAAGTTGCTCAAGATCAGGGTTTTAAGCCGGGCGTGGTGGCGCACGCCTGTAATCCCAGCACTTTGGGAGGCTGAGGCAGGAGGATCGCGAGTTCAAAGCCAGCCTCAGCAATGGCGAGGCACTTAGCAACTCAGTGAGACCCTGTCTCTAAATAAAACACAAAAAAGGGCTGGGGATGTGGCCCAGTGGTCGAGTGCCCCTGAGTTCAATCCCTGGTACCAAAAAAAAAAAAAAAAAAAAAAAAAAAAAAAAAAAAGATCAGGGTTTTAGAGACAGACTTAGGTTTAAGTACTACTGACTTTGTGAACTCCCCCCCCCCTTTTTTTTTTTTTTATGATGAATCTTTTTTTTTTTTTTTTTTTTTTGGTGGTGCTGGGGATTGAACTCAGGGCCTTATGCATGTGAGGTAAGCACTCTACCACTAACTAAGCTGTATCCCTAGCTCTCCCATTATTGTTGTTATTATTATTTTTAATTTATTTATTTGGTACCGGGGATTGAACTCAGGGGCACTCGACCACTGGGCCACATCCCCAGCCCTTTTCTGTTTTTTTTTTTTTTTTTTTTTTGTGTGGTACCGGGGATTGAACTCAGGGGCACTCGACCACTGGGCCACATCCCCAGCCCTTTTTTGTATTTTATTTAGAGACAGGGTCTCACTGAGCTGCTAAGTACCTCGCCATTGCTGAGGCTGGCTTTGAACTCGCGATCCTCCTGCCTCAGCCTTCCAAAGTGCTGGGATTACAGGCGTGCGCCACCGCGCCCGGCTCCTTTTCTGTATTTTTTAAAAAATATTTATTTATTTACTTTAGTTGTACACAATGCAATGCATTCATGTTTACGTGGTGCTGAGGATCGAACCCGGGCCGCGCACATGCAAGGCGAGCGCTCTACCGCTGAGCCACAACCCCAGCCCCCTTTTATTAGAGATAGGGTCTCATTGAGTTGCTAAGTGCCTCGCCATTACTGAGGCTGGCTTTAAACTTGCGATCCTCCCGCCTCAGCCTCCCAAAGTGCTGGGGTTACAGGCGTGTGCCACCGCTCCCGGCTCCATTTTTTTTTTTTTTTTTTTTTTTGGTGGCACTGGGGATTGAGCTCAGGGGCACTCGTCCACTGGGTCACATCCCCAGCCCTTTTTTGTATTTTATTTAGAGACAGGGTCTCACTGAGTTGCTAAGTGCCTTGCCATTGCTGAGGCTGGCTTTGAACTCGCGATCCTCCTGCCTCAGCCTCCCAAAGTGCTAGGATTACAGGCGTGCGCCACCGCGCCCGGCTCATTTTTTTTTTTTTTATAATATTCATTTTTTAGTTGTAGTTAGACTCAATACCTTTATTTATTTATTTATTTTTTGGTGGTACCGGGGATTGAACTCAGGGGCACTCGACCACTGGGTCACATCCCCAGCCCTTTTTTTTTGTATTTTATTAGAGACAGGGTCTCACTGAGTTGCTAAGTGCCTCGCCATTGCTGAGTCTGGCTTTGAACTCACGATCCTCCTGCCTCAGCCTCCCAAAGTGCTGGGATTACAGGCGTGCACCACCGCGCCCGGCTTATTTATTTATTTTTTAATGTGGTGCTGAGGATTGAACCTAGGACCTCACACATCGTGCTAGGCAAGCGCTCTACTGCTGAGCCACAACCCCAGCCTTCCCCATTATTTTTTATTGTGCATTATAGTTATACATCATGGTGAGATTTGTTATCTTTGTGAACTTTTCTAAGTTACTTATTCTGTCTGTAAGCCTCAGCTCCTCATCTGTAAAAATAGAGTTACTAGACAGGCGCGGTGGCACATGCCTGTAATCCAAGTAGCACAGGAGGCTGAGGCAGGAGGATCACGAGTTCAAAGCCAGCCTCAGCAACATCGAGGCACTAAGCAACTCAGTGAGACCCTGTCTCTAATAAAATACAAAACAGGGCTGGGATGTGGCTCAGTGGTTGAGTGCCCCTGAGTTTAATCCCTGGTGGCCCCCCTTCACCAAAAATGAAATTACTAGTAGTTAATGTTTATTGAGTGCTTACTAAGTGTCAGGCACCAGCCTAAAAGCTTTACACATATTAACTCATTTAATCCTCCTAACAATGCCCTGAGGTAAGTGCCATTTTTATTGTCCACATTTTTATAAACCTGGAACGCTCTTGGGAGGTCAAATGACTTGCCCAAGATAACACAACTAGTACGTTGAACAGAGATGTGCTCTCCAGATCCACCTTCAAGGAAGGGCTTACTACCACCCACCCCACCACAGGGAGCGCAGGCAGTGGACAGCCTCCAGCTGTCAGCTTCATCAGAGGCTGACTCTGATACAGACAGCAACCTCCCTGGAAATCATATCTTTCTTTGGCAGTGCCCTCTTGATGGGGGGCGCTGAGCAAGGTGAGGTCATCACAGAGCCCCCCAGCCTTGGCCCAGACTTTGCAGAGCTTCTGGTGTAGTTGACTTCTCTCTCATCCCAAGCCTGTTTCCTCCCTCTTGCTTTCCCAGGTGTTGGTCCCTAATCAACATTGAGCACGCCAAACTTCTCAGAGCCTGCTTCTGGTTGAGTCTAGTCTTCTACACTAACCTGTAAGTGACAGAACCAAGACCTGATGCTATACTTCCTCTCAGAACGAAAGATAACTTTTGGGGGATGTTATAGTGATTAATGAGATAGTGGCTGGTAGTAAGGGCTCAATAAACAGTGGTATCTAGCACCCAGACTCTTGTCCACCCTTACTCTGTTTCTCCTTCCTGGGAAAGATGCCAGAAGTACAGGTTCCCCAACTTGAACAAGGGTGGGGCCGAGGCCAGGAAAGGCAATGGGGTGAGGTGGTGTGGGGTGGCTAGAAAGGGAATCAGAGCTTTACCAGGCCACCCTGCCCTCAAGGAGGTAAGGAGGTGGGTTTGGGGAATCATAGAGGAACCAAACACAGGGGCCAAGATAAAGAAGCAGGAAGGATATATGCGTATTTCCAGAGACAGCCAAGTTGAATTCAGTGCCTAATATTCAGGTCCAAGGAATCTGCCAAGGGACAGGTAGCCCAGGTTTCAGCACCAGGAGTCCCATGGATTTTATCAGACCCTGCTCCAAATTCATTATACTTCTTCAGTGTCTTTCCTGTATATTTACAGACTAGCCCAATAATGAATAGATCTCTTCTTTCTCTCCTTTTCCATACACCTGCCCAGAAAAATGAGTTTATTCCTGTTAAATCTGTTTGTTTCCCCCTCTATCCAGAAAAAAAGTCCTTTTTAAAGTCTGACCAGCATCTCTTGTGCTGCAATGTCTGACTATTCCCAGGGATCTGGGCTTCTATTAAGAATGGGGACAATGGGGCAATATAAAGACAGGATCAGCATCGTTATTTACAACAGTGAGGCACACTTGGCAACTCCAGAACCTTTGCTCCCTGTAATCAGACCCTCCTTCACTCCCTGCAGCTTCCTTTCTTAGCTGGAGGGAATCGTGAGCCTTGGGGAGTCCTAGTAAGAGATGAAAGCAGGTGGGGAGTCCTCTCTGACTCTATTCATTTATTTCTGGTCTCTCTCAAGTTTCCTCTCTCTCTCCAAGGACCCCAACTTACCTTTGAAAACAAAGTTATAATCTTCCTCAGTCCCATTCCCCATCTTGGCTCCGCATAGAAGGTGCAGATGCCTTTGGTGGCAGAGGTCACAAGTGTGTGCGTCAGCTCAGAGCCCTTAACCCTCAGCTCTCAAGAGACCTGGACCCACTTCTCTTCTCATTGGGGGCAAGAAGATTTCTACAACCAAAGGAACTGAGGACCGACTCAAAGCTGCCAGGTCCAGGGAGGCTCAGTTCTGGCAGGTGGGGGTGCTGGGTGGAAACCGAGAAGACGGAAGCTGAGAACAGGAAGAGCGGGCGGCTGGAGACCTGGGGCCCAGGTGGGTGGAGAGAGGGTGACGTCAGACAGGTTGGACAGGTTGGGTGTCTGCCCTCAGCCTGGGCTCCTGCAAGCAGGACAGACAGATCTAAGGGGTAACAGGAAGCCTGGGGACAGGGTCTTTGGAGAGAGGCTGCCAAGAGCTGAGTTAGCATTGCTTGGCTCCTGGATCCAGCCCATGGTGAGAGGTGGGGGCAACCAACAGTGAGTGAGAAAGAGCTCCTTGGGAAGCAGAAACCCACTTGGCTGCCTACTTTTCCTTCAGAGGTCCTGGTAGGAGTCTTCAGGGGGAACCAGAGAAGGGCTGTTGCAGTAAGGGGCAGGGGATGATGGAATGCCAGTCACCCAGCTGTGGAGGAGAACTGTGGGAGCTGCATCTTGGCCAGAGACTTCTGCCCCTCCCTGACAGCCGGGGCCTGGGATGGGCAGTATTTCTCACCCAGGGTGGGGCTGGACTTTTTTTTTTTTTTTTTGGTACTGGGGATTTAACCCAGGGCACTTAACCCCTGAGCCACATCCCAGCCCTTTTTTTATATTTTATTTAGAGACAGGTCTTGCTGAGTTGCTTAGGGTCTTACTAAGTTGCTAAGGCTGTCTTTGAACTTGTGATCCTCCTGCCCCTGCCTTCCAAGCTGCTGGAATTACAGGTGTGCGCCACTGCACTCAGCTGGAACTCTTTAACTTACCACTTGCCTGGTCCCTTCCTATGGCACGGGGTAAGGGGCTTTCCAGCACAGACCTGCTCTAAGGACACTGAGTAGGGGAAGATGTGAGGCAGAAAGAGCAGAAGGGGTGAGTACAGAGGCAGGATCTGGAGATCAGAGCCTCTGAGCAGTCTTCTAGGATTCTACTCTTTGTCCAGGATCTGAGGTCTCATAACAAAGGCATTTTGTCTGCAAAGGGCTTCAAGATCTGGAAAGGACCAGGCATGATGTTGCAAACCTGTAATTTCCAGTGACTCAGTAGGCTGATATAGGAGAATTGTAAGTTTGAGACCAGCTTCAGCAACTTAGTGAGAACCTGTCTCAATTTTATATATGTGTGTGTGTGTGTGTGTGTGTGTGTGTGTGTGTGTGTGTATGGCAGATGGGGGTTACTTATTTATTTTTTCTGGAAAGAATCTGGGTAAGCCTATGAACATCCAGGAGAAGAGGAAAGGAATGACCCCTTTTGGACAGTCAAGATCACCCTCCCAAAACCCAGAATCAAGGACACTAAACTCCCAGGGCCCTCCCTATATTCTTTTCCCAAACCTAACCAGGTCTTTGCTTATCTGAGCTCACTCCTAAGGTTTTGCCAACCAGGTGGGTAAGATTCTGCTGAGTGGCAGACGCTAGGAAGGGTCACACCACTGGAGAGGCAAAGAGAGCTGGGCACCACTGCCAAGAACCATCAGGTTATAGGATGTCATGGTGAAGGAAGGATGGATGAAAATCCATCCTTGTAGAACACGAGGAATCCTCTAGGCCATCCCTGGTCCTTCCTATGGTCTTTGATTCCTTCCATCCAAGAAAGTAGCCAAGAAATAAGTCAGGAGTTAACATTTATTCTGGAAAATACAAAAGCCCGCCCTTCCCCCACAGTCCAGGAGGGTTTTCCCAGGGCCTGCCCCTCTGACTGGTCATCCCTCTTTTCTGATCCCAGCATCCATCAACACCCATTATGATGCTGCTACTTGGGTGAGGGGCTCCTCCAGGTACTGCACCAAGGCCTGGGCCTGAAAGAGGGGGAGCATACATCAGTCCACCCAGAGGGATCCCAAATCCAGGTCTGCTCCTCATGACATACTGAGCAACCACCTGCTCTTGGGAGTTCACCCACACCAGATATGGACTGAGAAGACTGAACTCCAGAAAGGGAATGTGAATGGGAGTGGACACAGTGACAGAGCACAAAGTCTGGGCCCAGAGTGGTGAAGAGATGGGCACATACATACCTTGGCCTTCAGCATTCCAAAGCCCACTGTCTCCTTGGCATACATGCACAGCAGAAGGTTGGCCACACGGGTGATGGCTACACGGCCCTCCTGTGGGGATGATAAGATGGGATGGGATGTTCTGCTTGGCACTTGGAGTCCCCCTTTCCCCAACAATTCCTCTGGCTCTAGAGAGACTATATACTCTAGGTAGAGCAAGAGGTTCAACTGACAAGCATTGGTCATTGTCCTGGATGTGAGGTTATTTACCCTAGGAAACAGTCTCCCAGAAACCTGACTTCTCTTTCTGTACCCCAGTCAGCAGGGACACTAACATATACATTAAAGATTTTTTTTTTCACTAGTCTTTTTTTTGTGTGTGTGTGTGGTTGTTTTTGTTTTTTGGTACTAGAGATTGAACACAGGGACACTTAACCACTGATCCACACCCACATCCCCAGCCCTTTTTTTTTTTTTTTTTTTGTGGTACCAGGGATTGAACTCAGGGGCACTCGACCACTGGGCCACATCCCCAGCCCTTTGTTGTATTTTATTAGAGACAGGGTCTCACTGAGTTGCTAAGTGCCTCGCCATTGCTGAGGCTGGCTTTGAACTCGCGATCCTTCTGCCTCAGCCTCCCAAGTGCTGGGATTACAGGCGTGTGCTACCACGCCTGGCCCCAGCCATTTTTTATTTTGAGACAATCTCAATAAGTTGCTTAGGGCCTCACTAAGTTGCTGAGGCTGGCTTTGAACTTATGATCCTCCTGCCTCACTCTCTTGAGCTGCTGGGATTACAGGCATGTACCACTGTGCCCAGCTGAGTAAAGTTTTATATCTTTCAACAGTTATCCAAACAGGTATGTTATTGTTTGTTTGTCTGTTTGTTTTCTTTCTGTACTGGGGATGGGACAGAACCCAGGCTGGTTTGATCATCATTTAAAAAAAAAAAAAAGAAAGAAAGAAAGAAGAAGCTGGGCATGGTGGTGCACATCTGCAATCCCAGCTGCTCAGGAGGCTGAGGCAGGAGGATGGTGAATTTGAGACCAGCCTCAGCAATTTAACAAGACCCTAAACAATTTAGTGAGACCTTGTCTCAAAAAAAAAAAAAAAAAAAAAAAAAAAAAAAAAAAGCCGGGCGCAGTGGTGCACGCCTGTAATCCCAGCACTTGGGAGGCTGAGGGAGGAGGATTGTGAGTTCAAAGCCAGCCTCAGCAATGGCCAGGCACTTAGCAACTCAGTGAGACCCTCTCTCTAATAATAAAATACAAAAAAGGGCTGGGGATGTGGCTCAGTGGTCGAGTGCCCCTGAGCTCCCCGGTACCAAAAAAATAATAATAATAAAATAAAAATTTAAAAATAAGTAAAAAGGGCTGGGGATGTGGCTCAGTGGTTAAGCATCCCTGAGTTCAATCCTTGGTACTAAAAAAAGAAAAAGAAAAAACAAAACTCATGTAGTAAGGGAAGTACTTTTTCATGAAAATTTTGTTTTAGTGGATGCATATATGTAGTAAGCTATGACTTAAAATGCATTTCTTTTTTTAATATTTATTTATTTGCTTTTAGTTGTACACAATGCATTTATTATTTTTACGTGGTGCTGAGGATCGAACCCGGGCCGCGCATGTGCTAGGCGAGCTCGCTACCGCTGAGACACAACCCCAGCTCCCTTAAAATGCATTTCTTATGGCTGGGTTATAGTCAAAACATTTGAAAATTATTGCCAATAGCACTAACTCCACACGATGAAATGGCAGAAGTCATTTGTTAAACCAAAATGGCATTGGTTGGGCATGGGATGGGGAACAGCAGGTAGTGGATTAAAGTGGAGATCCTTCCTGGGGCATTCACCTTTAGGGCCCATTCAATTTGGTTCTGCACACCTCCACTAGGTATTCCCCTGTTGGGAACCAGGTGCTGCACCCCTGCCTCTATGGCTTCATCTACTACTCTCTCCCATTCTCATGCCACTCTAGCCATACCAGTCTTGTTGAGCTTTGACCAGGCATCATTTCGCCCCAGAGTCTTTGTACTTGCTGTCCTGACAGAAACTTGCTATTCTTCCCCCAGATAGCTAAATGGCTTGCCCCTGACCACCCCCGCACACCTTCCTTCAGATCTCAGATCTTTTCGGGTCTCTTCTTCAGGCCCCTGATACAGGCCACCCTCACCCCATTCTCTCATTTTAATTTTTTTTACCTCCATTATATTTTCTTTTCTTTTTTTTGGACCGGGGCACTTGACCACTGGGCCACATCCCCAGCCTTTTTTGTATTTTATTATTAGAGACAGGGTCTCACTGAGTTGCTAAGTGCCTTACCATTGCTGAGGCTGGCTTTGAACTCCCGATTCTCCTGCCTCAGCCTCCCAAGTGCTCCATTATATTTTCAATATCTTTTTTTCTTTTTTAATCAGTACTAGGGATTGAACCCAGTGATGCTTAGCCACTGAGCTGAGCCACATCTCCCAGCCTCCCATCCTCCCACCCCCGCTTTTTTTTAAATTTTGAGATAGTCTTGCTAAGTTGCTTAGGGCCTTATTAAGTTGCTGAGGCTGCTTTTGAACTTGTGATCCTTCTACCTCAGCCTCCCCAGTTGCTGGAATTACAGGCATGCAACATGGTGCCCAGCCTAACATGTTTTACTTATTTTAAAATATAAGACTGTAAGTTTCATGAGGGCTAGGGGTTTTGTCTGTTTCATTTGCTAGTTTTTCACTAGTTCTAAGAACATTGCAGGACTCTAAATACTTGTAGACTGAACAGATCCAGAGATGAATGAGATAGTTCCTGTTCCAAAGAAGTTCATATTTCCTCTTTTTCCTTTCTTTGTAAACTGAAGGGGTCTAGAGACCCTGTTGTGGTTCTGTGAGTCAGAAAAATCAGATGACAACACTTTGATCACATTATCATTTAAATCCAACCATTCTTTCATCTGATTTTCAACACCTGAGGAGGTGGGGAGGGGCATAAGAAATTATTGTTTCCTCCTTATAGATGAGGTAAGGAAGCTCACAGAGGTTAAGTGATTCACCCAAGGATCCATAACTGACAAGTGATTGGATGGGACCAGAACCCAAAACAGACCTGAGGTCTCGGGTTCCTTCCTTACCATCACTTGACTCATAGGGTCCTGCCTATTACAAATGCTGCTGCAGACCAAATCTTAGTAATAATCTTCCGGAGACCTCCCTACCCCTCCAACCATCCAGGATGGAATCCAGTTCTCCCTCTTGGGATCCCCTTAGGGAGCAGAGTAAGTTGACTCCCCTCTTCATACCATGCAGTCCATGAGGATGAATTTGAGATTGTCTTCATTAAATGCTTGGTTCCCATTCCGGTCGTAGGCGGCCCAGATGTTACTCGCGATGGCTGCAGTAACCCGGGCGTCCGTGTCCCCGTAACCCGAGTAGGCCAGCAGGGATCCCTCGTTATTCAAAAGCCTGACGAGGGGCGGGGAGGGATACAGACATACTCAAGGGAAGGAGTTAAAACGCCTGGGTTCCTATCCCTACTCCCCGCCACGGACGCTTCTAGGAAGTAAGGGTCTGGGCTGAGTGTGTCTGGGAACGTGCCCTGCATGCCGGTACCCTTTCCGAGAGGGACCCTCATGCTGGTTCCCCCAGCGGCTGTCCGCTTCTGCCGCCGCCTCCCTTCGTGGAGATCCTTCCCTAACCCTCCCTCAACAGCCGCGCACGGCCCCACTCCAGCACTCGCCGCTTGGGTCCTCGCTGCGCACTCACAGGGTGCTCTGGACGCCTCCAGTGTTGGCTTGGCTTAGCACCTGAGTCAAAGCCTTGGGACGCAGCATGCCTGCGGCTCCTAACCCTGGGCTTCTGCACCCCAAACCCCCAAGCTGCTTGCTGCTGATCTCGGCCTGCCGCTTCCCGTAAACCTAGGAGCCCTGCTCCGCCTCACCCTGGGATTTGTAGTCTCCGCCAGGCTAGCGCCCCTCTGATTCAACCCCGCCCCGCGCGGGGAACGCTGGGAATCGTAGTTCCTGTGGCCTCGCGAGGCACTCTGGGAACTATAGTTTGCGTTCCAGTTACACCACGTGGCTGTTGGGGAGGTGGGGGGGGGAAGCGGGAGTGAAAGGACGGTGACACTTTTAACCCCTTCGGGGAGAGGAAATAATCTTGTCGGCTTGGCAACCCACGGTTCAATAATCATTTGAAAACCTCGCATTAGGTACACCTTTGGTTACTTTTCAAAGCAGTTTGCGTTGTGCACAATTCTGGGAGAAGGGGCGAGAGAAAGGCCACGTAGGCAAAATCCAGGTCTCTGAAAGCGTACTTAATAGACCGTTTAGGCCACGGGGGAGCAGTGTCAATCCCAGAGAGATCTTAAGTGGACTTCCAGCAGTGGGGGAAATTAACCTCCGGGTCGGGTCGGGAGAGGCCCCAGGTCTGGAAGAGGCTCGAGCTTCCCCAGAAAGACCAAGTTATCACTGGGAACGGAGATAAAGCGGCGACACAGAAAGTCCTTTGTCCCGGAGCGGGAGTTACCCGCGGAGAGGCGGGGGCAGCTTCGGCCGGGGGGCGGGGGGGACCGTGGCGCTGTTCCGGAGGGCTAGGGCCGACCCAGGTCTCTGGTCAGGCGCTCGCCCCCTGCCCTCGGCCGCTAAGGGCCCGCCCCGCGCCAACCCGAGCGCCGCTGGGGCCACAGTGAGGCGCGGCCCGGCCCAGCTGCGCGACCCCGGGCTCAGCCCTGGGCGGACCCCGCTGCAGTGGTCCCCCCAGTCCGCCCGGGGCGCTGTGGCTGCGGCTGGTCCGGAGGGGGCGGTGAAGCCTTGGGGAGGGGAGGGGGAAAGGAGAGGAGGGGGGTGTCGGAGGCGCCGGAGCCGGGCCGGGCCGGCGGGGCGGGCGGGGAGGAGGAGGAGCCGGACGGGCTGGCGGGCGGCCGGGTGGCGGCGGCGGCATGGCGGAGCCGAGTGGGGCCGAGACGAGGCCCCCCATTCGGGTCACCGTCAAGACCCCCAAGGACAAGGAGGAAATTGTGATCTGCGACCGAGCCTCGGTCAAGGAGGTAGTACGGCTGACTGCGGTGGGTGCTCGGAGGAGGGGGTCTAAAGGAGGTGGGGGGGCCTCAGTGACGGCCTGGCGTCCAGGACTGCCCCCGACAGGAGGCTGGCGCCGGCGGGGACTCGGAGCAGCGGGAGGAAGAGGCGGGTAGGGGGCGCCCTAGGAGGGTAGATCTGGGGGAGCGTGGCTCGTGTTTGGGGGACGGGTTTGGCTTGTGGTGGCCAGGGCTGGGGGCGTGGTGGAGAGTGGGGAGGGGACACCTTGCACCCGGACCGGGTGAGAGAGCCTGGGTTCTAGCGGTTTGCACACCCGTGTTTCTGGTCGGGGTTCGAGTCGCCGAGGCAGAGTGGGGCCCCCCCGCCAGGTGCTAAACCAAAGGAAACCGGCGGGAGGCCGGCGGAGCGCCGAGCGCCTACTGTGCACCTCGGAGAGCGCCCAGTGTACCCTGAGCGCCAGCGCAGTGGGGGAGGCTTTCCCGCTGCCCAAAGCCTTTCTACTTTCTCTGATTCCAGGCAGTTATTGGTTCTTGGTTCTTCTGGGATGCTCAGAGTGCAGTAGGTGCTCAATAAAATCTTGTTGAATGAGTGAAGAGGGATTGTTACCGTATTCACCACTGCTTGTGCCAGCTCCAGAATTTCACCGAGGCGGGGCTTAAGAAAGGCCATCTGGTTGGAAGACAGGGATCTGGAAGCTGCTCTTGCTTAGCAAGTGCACTGTTTTTACTTAGAATGTGTGTTTTGTTTTGGAGGGGCTGATAGAATTTGGAGAGTCTTAACTCATACTGCTCCCCCCACCATATAAAATTACTAAATACTGTAATTTAAATAGTATTCCCTGTAAGACTGAATTTGAAAACAGCTCTGAGACGGGGTGTTTCTGGTCAAAAGCCGGGACTTTGATGTCAAGACCTGAGTTCCCATCTCCCCAGGACAAGTTAACCTAACCTCTCTGATCTTCAGTTTTCTCGTATTTAAAAAGGAGACAATAATTAATACATTAGACAGCTAACCAGCGAATGGTTAGTGCTCAATAACGGGGGTCCATTGGTTGTAGTTGTTATGAGAAAGCTGGGAATAAAGAGAGAAGGATGAGGGCTGGGGTTGTGGCTCAGCGGTAGAGCGCTTGCTTAGCACGTGTGAGGCCTGTGTTCTATCTTCAGCACCACATGAAAATAAATAAAATAATGGTATTGTGTCTAACTACAACTTAAAATATATATATATATATATATATATAATTTTTTTTTTTTTTTTTTAAAGAGAGAAGGATGAAGAGAGACAGGTCCAAGGTTGGGGAAGGAGTTGGCATTGTCCATGCAGTACCCTTACTGAGAACTGGGTGGAGTGGCTGAAGCCGGCTTCTTAGATAGCAGCAAGGGCTTTCTAGGGTAGGAGACTCTGGGATGGAGTTGAGAGAAGTATCTCTTGCTAATCCATCTCCTTGATTAAAAGAGTTGCAGCTGGAGGGATGGAGTTGAGACTGTAGAAAGAACTTCCCTTGAGTAGCAGAGTAGAGGCAGGGTCTCTGGTGGGTGAAGCCCGGGGAACCTTCATAATGATCTCTGCCTCTTGATCACAGTTCAAAGAGGAAATCTCCCGGAGGTTTAAGGCTCAGCAGGATCAGCTGGTCCTGATCTTCGCAGGCAAGATCCTCAAGGATGGAGACACACTGAACCAGCATGGGATCAAGGATGGGCTCACTGTCCATTTGGTTATTAAGACCCCGCAGAAGTAAGTTCAGGAGAGGAACAGACCTAGCTGTGGATTGGGACTCCCATCCCATATTTCCCTATCCTTTCCTCCACTGTACCTGGAGGACCTGTGCCCAGGCCCAGGCAGGGGGTCTGGGATGGATATTTCTCATGTCTAGACAAGTGGACCTGACTTAGCACTTCTAGAACACCCTGAAAACATGATGCTAGTGCCGGGCGCGGTGGCGCACGCCTGTAATCCCAGCACTTGGGAGGCTGAGGCAGGAGGATCACAAGTTCAAAGCCAGCCTCAGCAATGGTGAGGCACTTAGCAACTCAGTGAGACCCTGTCTCTAATAAAATACAAAAAAGGACTGGGGATGTGGCCCAGTGGTTGAGTGCCCCTGAGTTCAATCCCCAGTACCAAAAAAAAAAAAAAAAAAAAAAACCATGATTCTAGTAACTTCCTCCCTTTCCCTGGTTTACTGACCACCCCCCAGTCTGAGGTGAGGGTGGGGTGATGGTTATTTAGGAGGTGGCTTAGGCTTGCAGTAGCTGTGCAGCACATAGAGATCACAGATGTCACTGTGGTACCTTCCCTCTTCTTGTGCCCACTCCAACTAGGAGTCTCCTTTCTCTGTCCTCAGGGCCCAAGATCCAGCTGCTGTCACTGCTTCTTCCCCCTCCACTCCAGACCCTGCCTCAGCGCCCTCCACCACGCCTGCTTCACCTGCCACCCCTGCCCATCCCTCTACCTCTGGCAGTGCCACTTCAGATGCTGGCAGTGGAAGCCGGAGGAGCAGTGGTGGGGGTCCCTCACCAGGGGCAGGAGAGGGACCCCCCAGTGCTACTGCATCTATTCTCTGTAAGCCCTTGGGGAGGAGAACATAATCCTGTGTTGTGCTGGGGTGTGGGGGAAGCCAAGAGGAGGGAGAAACAGTCCTTGCTGTTAGTGGGATGGACATAGGGTTCTCGACATTGGTGTTTGAGCCAAACTGAGGAGGAAGCCAGTCCGTGAGGGCTTCCCGGAGGAGGGGGAACATAGCTTAAGTGCTAGGAGGGAAGGGAGAGATGGGGATGGGATGGGATGTGGGGACCCCTGAGTGAGGAGATTGGAAGACCTTCTCAGTCAGGAAAAGATAGCTCCAACAGTAGGCAAATGGGTAGTACTTAATTTACTCATTGAGTGGTCCACTGCTGATGGACTTCTGTGCTTAGCTCAGCCTCTGCTATAAAGTGGTCTTAGTCCTCCCTAGGCTTACATCTATTTGCCTAAAGCAGATCAGGGCTGGGACTGTGGAAGTAACTGGAAGAGGGAGATATGAGAAGTAATGGGGGCCTACCCATCTGGGAGACCAAATTCAGTGACTGTGCTAGGTAGGGGAAGGGCTCTTGGGTAAACTGTGACCCTACCCCCTCCTCACAGCTGGCTTTGGGGGCATCCTGGGGCTGGGCAGCCTGGGCCTGGGCTCTGCCAACTTCATGGAGCTGCAGCAGCAGATGCAGAGGCAGCTGATGTCCAACCCTGAGATGCTATCGCAGATCATGGAGAACCCCTTGGTCCAGGATATGATGTCTAACCCTGACCTGATGCGCCACATGATCATGGCCAATCCCCAGATGCAGCAGTTGATGGAGCGGAACCCCGAGATCAGCCACATGCTCAACAACCCTGAGCTCATGAGGCAGGTGGGTAGGACAGAAAGCTGGCAGGGTGGAGAAGACACCTGGAACCCAGCCTTTCCTACATTGATTTGTTCATTTATTCATTTATCAGCTATATTTTGGACATTTGAGGTACAGGGATAAAAAGATGCAGGCCTAGCTTTTTAGGAACTCCTGGTCTCACAGGGAAGTGGACAAGTGAAAAGACAATTATAATACAATGTGGTCTGTGCTATCCTAAGCACAATCACCAGTGTCCTAAGGATAATCGTAGCCGAAGAAAGGGCTTCTGACCCTGTCGTGGGCTTGGAGAAGGCCTTGTGGAGGAAGTGTCACAAAGCTGAGACTCAAAGGAAGAAGGTGGCTAAATCAGGGAAAGAAAGAAAGAAAAGAAACTTCAAGGCCAAGGGACAGTAAGGGCAAAGGCCTGGGAATAAAAGATAGTAGGATGTTTGGAGAGCACTATTATGGCTGAGTAGGCTCGATGGAGAAGAGAGACCCAGCAGAGGCTGTTTTGGTGTTGATATTTTGGAACTTAATCTCATGGTCCAGTCCACCATGGGATGAGGATAGATGCTCCTCCCAGCAGAGTTGTGGGCGCCAGTGCAGGACTCATCAAAAGACAACTTCTGTTAGGAGAGTTGTTCCTTGTCTAAAACTGTGCCTGATATGTAGTAGTCACTCAATAAATATTTACTGAATGAATGAATTATGGGACAAATCAGAGTTCTGTGAAGCCAGGTGTATCAGTGTTAGAAGAGGCAGGTGTGGAACAGATTTTGTAAGAAGGAGAGGGAAGGTATTCCAAGTTGAATGGGATAAGAAGTAGCTTGCTTACTTTATCTTAAACTCCCCTGATGTTGATACAGGCCATGGGCACCAAAAAAGAAAGCCCCCATCTTCAATGTTCTTAAGGTTCAGTCAGGCCGAAAACCTGAGGTGGTAGTTAGAGGGTATGTGGAGCATTGTCCCAGCCAGAATCCTTTCCCTGCCCAACTTGTAGTTGTTTACTAGGAGCCATAGTATGGTCCTGGTCAGACACACCAACCTAGCCTTGATAGCTGCCTCCCCTACTAACTGGCTGTGTGTCCTGGTGCTGCAAGACCACGAACATCTCTGAACTTGTTTCCTCATCTGCCAGTTAGGGGCAGGAATACCCAACCTGCAGATCACTTAACCCAATGCCTGTAAGTAGTAGGTGTTCAACAGATGTCCATTTTCTTTGTGCTTCCTCTCCTTTTTCATATCCCTTCTTACTCAATTTCCTCCTGCTTCCTGATACCCTTCTCTGAGCCCCTGAACCTGAGAGAGGGAAACTTCTGCCTCACCCCGTCTGAGAGCCTTGTCCTCCATTAGAAAAAGCCAGCCAGAATACCTGTCAGAATACCTGGCAAGATGGGAGCCCAGATGACAACAGAGGAAGGAGGTCTGGTTTACCCTGCTCCTTGCAGCTTTGGGCAGTTCATGCATTCCTCATGCAGAGCCCCTCCCTAGGGCCCACTGTGTGCGTGTGTGTGTGTGTGTGTGTGTGTGTGTGTGTGTGTGTGTTAGTGAGGATTGAACCCAGGAGTGCTCTACCAAGCTATGTTCCCAGTTTTAAATTTTGAGACATGGTCTCACTAAGTTGCCCAATCTGGCCTCAAAGTTGCAATTAAGTAGCTGGGATTCCAGGTGTGTGCCACCGCACCCAGCTTGGTGCTCCCCTGGTTCCAGGGCCCATCGCGTCTCTCTCCCTTCACCAGACAATGGAGCTTGCTCGGAATCCTGCAATGATGCAAGAGATGATGCGGAACCAGGACCGGGCCCTGAGTAACCTCGAGAGCATCCCTGGGGGGTACAATGCCCTGCGCCGCATGTACACCGACATCCAGGAGCCCATGTTCAGTGCTGCCCGGGAACAGGTGGGGCCAGGGGATGGGGTAGGGGAGGGTCTGTCTGGGCTTAGGATTCCCTGCCCCTACCCAGGCAAGCCTGGGGTGTTGTCTGCCCCTCCTTCCTTCTGTAGCTCCCTGAGGGGTGGGACTTGGCTAGGAGGCATTCTTAAACGGTGCAAACCAGAGAGAGTCCAGCTTGTCGGGGACTGAGGGTAGAACATAACAGAGATCCACAGAGAAATGGGTGAGGTGGAGTGTTTGAGGGACTTGACATTGTTTTGACAAACTTGTATCTGGGGTTCAAAGTTGCGGGGCAGACCTGAGGTCAAATGTCTATCCTGGTACAGTGTGTCTCAAGTGTGGTCCATGGCTTACCTGCATCAGCATCACCTGGGGAGCTTGTTAACAATGAGATTCCTGGTCCCCACCTTTGAGCAACATTTTCAATTAATCAATTTCTTGCAGCATGGCCTGGGATTGTGCATTTTTAAAAAATGCTTTATGAATTTATTCGGAATATACAAAAAGTATAGATAAAAATTTAGCATTCTCTTGCATCCATGTTGCCACATATAATTTTTTTTCTTAGTTGTAGATGGGCACGATACCTTTATTTTTTTTATTTATGTGGTGCTAAGGATTGAACCCAGTGCCTCATGCATGCGAGACAAGCACTCTACCACTGAGCCACAACCCCAGCCTACCACATATAATTTTAATTCCTTTCTTGATTCTTTTTCTGGGATTGAACACAGGGGTACTTTACCACTGAGCAACAATCCCAGGACCCCCTCCTCACCCCCTTTTTCTTTTGAGACAGGATCTCACTATGTTGCTTGAGGACTTGCTAAGTGGCTGAGGCTGGCCTCAAACTTGCCATCCTCCTGTCTTAGCCTCAAAACTTAATTTTATATCAAACATATATCTGTATGTTTCAAAAATCTGAAGTTACATAAAATAAAAAGTATTCAAAAAATATGGAAAGTTATGCAAGCTAAAAAAGGTATACAAAAGGGATTCTCTTATTTCTCTCTCCAGCCACCCCTTTTCTGCCACCCATAGTGACTAATGTTAGTACCTTTGTATTTTCCTAGATGTATATAATATTTTCAAATAAGTCATTCTAGGTAGAGTTGTAGACTTCACTTATGACTCTCTAGTCCTTTTCCTCTTGTTCCCTCAGCAGAAGTAACTACTCTCCTGAGGGCAGGGTTTATCATTCTGATTCCTTTATTACTTTTGTATATATCCATAAACATCTGTAGTATTGCTTTGCATATTAAAACCTTCGAGAAGTGGTATCATGCTGTTCATATCACTCTAACTTGCTCTTTTTTTTTCTTTTTAAAAATATTTATTTAAGCCGGGCGCGGTGGCTCATGCCTGTAATCCCAGCACTTTGGGAGGCTGAGGCAGGAGGATCGCGAGTTCAAAGCCAGCCTCAGCAGTGGCGAGGCACTTAGCAACTCAGTGAGACCCTGTCTCTAAATAAAATACAAAAAAGGGCTGGGGATGTGACCCAGTGGACGAGTGCCCCTGAGTTCAATCCCCGGTACCACAAAAAAAAAAAAAAAAAAAAAAAAAAAAAAAATATTTATTTATTTGTTTTAGTTGTACACAATGTCTTTATCTTTACGTGGTGCTGAGGATCGAACCTGGGCCGCGCACGTGCTAGGCGAGCGCTGCACCACTGAGCCACAACCCCAGCCCCTCTAACTTGCTCTTTTTGAAACATTTTATTGAAGAATTAAGAGAACTACAGAAAAGTGCACATATCGTCAAGTGTATAGCTTGATGAATTTCCACAATTAACTAGCACCCTAGTGTGAGGGCAGGATCTCGCCTTATTTGTTCCTTGTGGAAAGGAAAGGCTCCATATCCTGAGTTGCCCTGCTTTCCCAACAGATCAATCATTCTTGAAGTTTCTTCTCTCTACCAAGTCTCCAAGCTGAGTTTTCTTTTGCTGGCTCTGCTATTCCCCTGCTCAGTTTCTCTCTCCCTACAATGATTCCTAATTGTCTTAATTAGCCTCAATATCTGGTAGAGTGAAATCCTCACCATATTCTTCAGTACCATCTTGGTTATTCTTGGCATTGCTCTTTCAAATTTTCAAAATTGCTTGTAGGGATCAACTATGAATTTATTTTTATTTTATTTATTTAGGTACTGGTGATTGAACCCAGGGGTACTTAGCCACTGAGCCACATCTCTAGCCCTTTTTTTATTTTTTTATTTTGAGACAGGATCTCACTGAATTGCTTAGGGCTTCACTACATTGCTGAAGCTGGCCTCCAACTTGTGATCCTCCTGCCTTAGTGTGCACTACCATGCCTGGCTAAAATAAATAACATTCTTTTGAGAAATAAGTGTTTTCTAAGACAAATAAAACTTTACAAGCCGGGCGCAGTGGCGCACGCCTGTAATCCCAGCACTTTGGGAGGCTGAGGCAGGAGGATCGCGAGTTCAAAGCCAGCCTCAGCAATGGGGAGGCACTTAGCAACTCAGTGAGACCCTGTCTCTAAATAAAATACAAAAAAGGTCTGGGGATGTGACCCAGTGGTCGAGTGCCCCTGAGTTCAATCCCCGGTACCACCAAAAAAAAAAAAAAAAAAAAAAAAAACTTTACAGGAAAATTGGCCTTGTTTTACATTTTTGCAGATCTCTCTTTTTTTTAAATATATATTTGTTTTAGTTGTACAGATGCGTTTATTTTTACATGGTGCTGAGGATCGAACCCTGGCCAGCGTTCTACCGCTGAGCCACAACCCCAGCCCCCGCAAATCTCTTTAATGCCTGGCTTTCTATACAAAACAGTTGGCTTCTAAGATCTGTACTTGTTCCATTGAATGTCATATGTTATACGGCCTCTGGAAAACTGCACTTTATCCTCATGAGAGGAGAATAAGAGTGAAAAAGGCAAATTGATATCTTAGAATTATGAAAATCATTTTAAACCTTGCAGGATTCTAGGACCACACTTTGAGAACTAGGATATTAGAGGGATCTTTTGAGCATTAGAATAAATGTGTCAGACACATAGTAGGTGCTCAATAAATAGCAGCTTCTATCACTATGAGTTGTTTAGGAAAAGAGAGTCTGTAGGGTGCACCAGGAAGAACAAAGCAGAGCTTAGAACTAGGTGGAGTAAGGTGCTAGGTGGATTACCAGAACAGGAAACCTGAAGCAGGGACAAAGATTGAAATCATGGCATGTGAACCCTGGCCTGCAAGCCCTGTTATCTGAACAGGCATCTGGTAAAGCAAAGGAACCACTGCTCAGAGTAGAGTCCTTGATCATTTGTGTTTCCATGACCCACTTAGAATAACAGGAAAAGTGACTGTATATAAAACCCCATAGTGGGGCTGGGGTTGTGGCTCAGCAGCAGAGCGCTCGCCTCGTACGTGCGCGGCCTGGGTTCGATCCTCAGCACCACGTAAACGTAAATGCATTGCATTGTGTACAACTAAAGTAAATAAATAAATATTTAAAAAAAAAAAAAACCCATAGTGGAGAGGGGCTGGAGCTGCTCAGAATACTCCTGCTTCCTTGCTTCTGGACCACCTGGGAGCTCAGAGAGGGACTGCTGAGCTCTGCGACCCTGAGGAAGGCTAAGCAAGTGCAGTAGGGTCTGGAATGCCCACAGCAAGTACACCCCTGGCCAGAACTTTGTCCTGAATGCTGGAAGGCTGAGAGAGGGCACACCTCATTCTGTGAGGTGCAGAGCTGAGCCATCCTCGGGAACACAGTGGGGACCCTGGTACTGAGGCATGAGAGGAATCCAGACCTGTTGGGCTGAAGACCCAGAGTTTAGGAGGTTCCCTTTGGGGCCTCTTCTAGGAGCTAGAAGAGGGTATGTGCAGCTAGAGGTATACTCCACTAGAGGGCGCCACTGTGGTGGGCCTGAATGGACAGAGAATGCCTCTTAAGGACCTGGAGAGTGAGGGAGAGGGTTCTGGGGATTTAGCACTAGACCAAGATGGCTGGGAGAAGGGGAGCTAGAGGCAGATCAAGGTTGAATTAGAGGAGAGCCGGCTCCCATCAAGTCGACAGTTTTATTGAGCATCTACTAATATTGGAGTTGAAGCTACAAAGGTAGATCTTTGCCCCTTGAAAGCTATAGGAAAACAAATATCTCATTACATAGTAGGAAAGATGTGTATAAAGTGCTTCAGGTTACAAAGAGATAGAGACCAATTTAGAGCCACCAAGAGAGGGAAGTTCCCAGTTATCTAAGGGATTCAGTTACTTGGTCATTAGCATCAGCCAGCTCCCACCCTGCAGGGCAAGGGTGGAGCTGTCCATTATTGGGCAAACTACTGAGACCAGGGAGTCTAAGTTCTTGATCTCCCTCCCTTTTCTGGGGGAGGAGAGTCTATTAGGTGAGAGAAGAGAAAGGGCATACATAGCTCTTGTCCCTAATTTGTTTCAGTCCTTAACCCAAAACCTTTCCCTCCTCCCAGTTTGGCAACAATCCCTTCTCTTCCCTGGCCGGGAACTCCGACAGCTCATCCTCCCAACCTCTGCGGACTGAGAATCGAGAGCCCCTCCCTAACCCCTGGAGCCCCTCGCCCCCCACCTCCCAGGCCCCCGGGTCCGGTGGGGAGGGCACCGGAGGATCGGGGACCAGCCAGGTGCACCCGACAGTCTCGAACCCTTTTGGGATCAATGCGGCTAGCCTGGGGTCAGGTATGTCCTAGGGTGGAAGTTTAGTGGGGTCACCAGGGCAGTCCCCTGCCCCCAGGACTAAATGGGGTTCATGCTGTTCCGGGATACTGAAAATAGGTGAGACTGTATTAAGGCTATGGAGGGGGGCTCAGCAGCCTAGAGTCGTGGCCCCACTGTTCAGAGGGTGAGAGTTTGATTTTGGCCATGTCCTGATATCCCTGGGAGTGACCTGAACAATGGCTCATGAATAACCAGGCCCCAATTCCCAGGCTCCATGAGCACCTTTGGTACCATCCAGTGTAAATGGGTCAGAGTGGGAGGCTAGAGTGGGGCGGGATAGGCAGGGGTGGGGTGGGGTAGGCAGGGGTGGAGAAGAATCAGGGCAGACCCGGAGACAGGCAGATGTGTAGCTGAGGGAGATGGATGTGCAGGGCTGCCATATATAGAAGGGCAGGTTAGGCCCTGTGCAACCCTATGGAATGCCCCATTTATCTGGACTATGACTGTACACGTGGCCCCGGGGATGTCTTTGGTGGATGCCCTGATTTCTCTGCACACTAGGGGCTATCTTGATTGGGAAAGTCCTTTCCCCTCCATGTGCTTCAGTGTCCTTATTTATAATATAAGGACTGAAATTTGATCCATGGTTTTAAAATTGTGTTCCTGAGTCCTGGGGAGTCTGGACCATCTATAGTCCCATCTCCAGGATGAGGAAGAAGCAAATAGGAGAGGCCTAGACCTCCTGCCCCAGCTCCAACCAGACCATTGACATACTTGATTTCTGAGTAAGATTTGGCTTGTGGAAAGGGTCTCTATTACTAAGACAAGTTTGAAAAACATCTGTCTGGGTGACATTTAATCCTTTCCAACTCAGACATTATCTGAGCTTGTGGCAGGAACAGTCCAGAAGGGCATCAGTCAGACCCAGTTTCTAGCTGACTTGGCCTTAGAAAAGTAGAGAAACACAAACTAACCTCAGGCTCAGAGACCTGGAACCCATGCCACAGTACTTGGGTGCCCATTTGAGCATTGCCTTTCTGAGTTTCATGACCATTCAGTGTCCACAGTAAGGTAGATTGAAGTGAAGCATATGGTTTCCATCTGGACCCCTTCTCTCCTGTTTTATTTCTCCTTCCTCACCCTAGGGATGTTCAACAGCCCAGAAATGCAGGCGCTTCTCCAGCAGATCTCTGAGAACCCCCAGCTGATGCAGAATGTGATTTCAGCCCCCTACATGCGCAGCATGATGCAGACACTTGCCCAGAACCCTGACTTTGCTGCTCAGGTATCAAACTGGCACAGGGGAATGTTGCTGGGGAGGGCTCCCCTGAGTGAGAGCAGTGTCTTGCGGTCCAAACACTGGTTCACCGGGCGTGGTGGTGCACACCTGCTATCCCAAGGCTCAGGAGGCTGAGAAAGGAGGATCTGGAGGTCAAAGCCAGCCTCAGCAACTTAGCAAGGCTCTAAGCAACTCAGCAAGACCCTGTCTCTGAATAAAATATAAAAAGGGCTGGGGATGTGGCTCAGTGGTTAAGTGCCCCTGGGTTCAATCCATGGTACCCCCCCAAAAAAAATAACCCCCAAAACAGAAAACACTGTGATTCTGGGCACAGTGGCAAAAACCTGCTATCCTAGGGACCCAGGAGGCTGAGGCAGGAGGATCACAAGTTCAAAAGTAGCCTCAGCAACTTAGTGAAACCTTTTCTCGAAAAAAGGATGGGGAGGCGCTGGGGTTGTAGCTCAGCGGCAGAGCGCTCACCTCGCACGTGTGCGGCCCGGGTTCAATCCTCAGCACCACGTAAACATGAATGCATTGCATTGTGTACAACTGAAGTAAATAAATAAATATTTAAAAATAAAAAATTTAAAAAAAAAAAAGAAAAAGAAAAAAGGATGGGGATGTAGCTCAATGGTAGAGCATATGTTGGGATGTGTGAGGCCCTGGGTTTAATCCCCAGCACAACCAAACAAAACACTGGAACCACAAGACTGCCTGAGTTTGTATCCCAAGTTCTGCCACTTCCCAGCTTTGTGAGCTAAACAGTTATTTAACCTCCCAATTTCTTCATCTGCAAAATGATGGTAACAATAGTTCCTGTCTCATTGGGTTAAAGGATTAGAGGAGTTAACACATGTCAAGTGCTTAGAAGCTAGTGTGGCACAAAGTAAGCATTATGTCCTTGGAAATGTTAGATAGTGTCACCATCATCCGACCCAGACTGAGCAGCCTGACATCTGACCGACTCTTCATTTCTCAGAGCATAGTTCCATTTCCTTGCTGTCCCACGTGGGCCTTTAGGATAATTTAAGGGCCTTGGAAACCTGGCCAGATTTCCTAGAGTGGTGGGGGTAAAGAGGGGACTGAGGCTGTGGGGGAATTCTTAGGGTGGGAAGTTCCAGGCCTCCCCCTTCTACCTTCACTCTGGCAGATGATGGTGAATGTGCCACTCTTTGCCGGGAACCCCCAACTGCAGGAGCAGCTCCGCCTGCAGCTTCCCGTCTTCCTGCAGCAGGTGAGTAAGAAGCCTAGAGGGGCAGAGGTGGAGGCAAGGTGTGGACTGTTAGGCCCACCAGGTTCTGTAGGGGCAGAACTTGGCTCTGGACTTAGGCCTTAGGCTGCCTGCTCTTCCCTGCCACCTCCCGTTGCCTGTCTCCGTTTCCCACCAGATGCAGAATCCGGAGTCACTGTCTATCCTCACCAATCCCCGAGCCATGCAGGCCTTGCTGCAGATCCAGCAGGGACTGCAGACCTTACAGACTGAGGCCCCCGGGCTGGTACCCAGGTGAGGGCATGGTGATGGAGCAGCAAGATCTGGCTAGTGCTCCCCTTCATCCCTTCTCTCTGCCCCTCTTCGGCAGCCTTTGTGTCCCTGAGGATCTGCTGTCCTATTGCCCCCAACTGTTTTCCTTCTGGATCTCACATTCCCACCTTTCTTGAATGCTGGCTCCTACCTCTCGGTCTTTCCTGCCTGCAGCCTTGGCTCTTTTGGGATGTCCCGGACCCCAGCACCCTCAGCGGGCAGCAACTCTGGGTCTACAGCTGAGGGCCCCACCTCTTCGCCAGCCACGCCAGCCACATCTCCTCCCACAGGGGCTTCCAATGCCCAGCAGCAGCTCATGCAGCAGATGATCCAGCTTTTGGCTGGAAGTGGAAACTCACAGGTACATGGGGCAGCAGGGATGGTATTGGGCACAACATTTCCATTTTGGGCAGTGTCAAGGGTAGCAGTAGAGAAGAGGCAGCAGGGCAGGCTTTGTAGTCAGCCAGAGCTGACTGGTCTACCACTCACTAGAGGTGGGCAGGCTACCAGTCATCCCCCAGTTCAGTTTCAACAGCTGTAAAGTGGAGTTGAGAATAGTAATAGTACTATTCCATATGCTCTCTGCTTACCTTATTCTTTACAACAGCCTTAGGAGATAGTTATTGTTAGTATTATCTCTGTATTACAAATGGGGGAAACTGAGGCCCAGAGAGGTTTAGTGGATTGTTCATTTTCATAGCTGGTAAGTAAGGGAGCCATGATTCAAACCCAGCCATTCTGGTTCCAGAATTTTGACTCTTCCCCCAACACTGGGGATTGAATCAGGGGTGCTCAACTATTGAGCTACTTCCCCAGCCCTTTTATTTCTTTTTAAATTAATTTTTAATACCTTTGTTTTATTTATTTATTTTTATGTGGTGCTGAGGATCGAACCCAGTGCCTCATGCGTGCTAGGCAAGTGCTCTATCATTGAGCTACAGCCCCAGCCCTTATTTTTTATTTTGAAATAAAGTCTTGCTAAGTTGCCCAGGCTGGCCTTGAACTTGCAATCTCCTTGCCTCCACTTCCCATATTGCTGGGATTACAGGCATGTGCCACTGTGCCCAGCCAGAATTACACTTTTTTTTTTTTTGGTGGTGCTGGGGATTGAACCCAGGGACTTGTGCATGTGAGGCAAGCACTCTACCACTGAGCCACAACCCCAACTCCTGTTAATCCTCTTTTGGGAAGAGGAAGGGTTAGAGATGAATCCCATGGCCTTGCATATCCTAAGCACACATTCTTCCTCTGAGACCTTGGAAAGGAGGAATCTGGAAGGATCCCAGAGTCTTGGGCCACAAAGTCAAGGCCAGGGCTTGGAGGAGGAGAAGAGATGATCTGGAGTGTCTCTGACACTCTGTCTCTGGAGTATGACACATGGGGAAAAAACTGTTCACCAAAAGTGTGCATGAAGCCAGTCATGATCGTGCACACATGTAATCCCGGCACCTTCAGAGGCTGAGGCAGAAGGATCGCAAGTTTGAGGCTGATCTCAGTAACTTAGTGAGGCTGTTAGCATTTTAGCAAGACCCTGTCTCAAAATTTAAAAATAAGGGCTGGGGATAAAGCTCAATGGTAGAGCACTTGCCTAGCATGTGCATGGCACTGGGTTCAATCACTAGTATTACAATAAAAAGAGATAGATAGATAGATAGATAGATAGATAGATAGATAGATAGAAAGACAGATAGAGCTGGACATGTGGCTCAGTGAGTGGTTAAGCACCCCTGGGTTCAATCCCTGGCACCAAAAAAAAAAAAAAAAAAAAAAAAAAGTGTGTGTGAAGCTACTCAGCTACTCAGGAGGCTGAGGCAGAGTATAACAAGTTCAAGGTTAGCTTCAGCAACTGAGCAAGACCCTGTCTAAAAATAAAAAGGGCTGGGAATGTAGCTCTGTGGTAGAGTATCCCTGTGTTCAATCCCTACTACAGCTTAATATATAATACATACATACATTCATACAGTTTTTTTTCCTGAGACCCTTCTCTGGCCTTTTAATATGGCTGTATGTGTGATGACTATCAGGAAGGAACATGTTTGGCATGCCTTTTATTTGCCAACAGAGCATTTGGCTTTTGGAGCACTTTTTTTTTTTTTTTTTTTTTTTTTTTTTGTGGTACCAGGGATTGAACTCAGGGGCACTCAACCTCTGGGCCACATCCCCAGCCCTTTTTTTTGTATTTTATTTAGAGACAGGGTCTCACTGAGTTGCTAAGTGCCTCACTATTGCTGAGGCTGGCTTTGAACTCGTGATCCTCCTGCCTCAGCCTCCCAAAGTGCTGGGATTACAGGCGTGCGCCACCGCGCCCGACTGGAGCACTTTTTAATACCTCCAGAGTATTTATGGGAAATAGGAATATAAGGTGACCCAGGCCTATTAGGCACTTTGAAATTTTAAGTAAGATACTCCCTGCCCTTTTATTATGGTTCTTTAGTGACTTAGGAACTAGTCTCAGTGGCCTTCATTTGCAGCTTATTCTTCCCTACCCCACTGACTAAGGATGTTTGGGACCTGTTGGTGTTATAAATCCTTCAGCTTCAGATACTCCTCTGGGGTGGGTCCCATGCCCACTTCATAAGGACTGTCCCCTCCAGGTGCAGACGCCAGAAGTGAGATTTCAGCAACAACTGGAGCAGCTCAACTCCATGGGTTTCATCAATCGTGAGGCCAATCTGCAGGCCCTGATTGCCACTGGAGGGGACATCAACGCAGCTATCGAGAGACTCCTGGGCTCCCAGCTCTCCTAATCCTTTGGCCCATGCCTCCTGTCTCTCCCCTGACTCAGTACCAACCTTTGGTTCCTCTGTCAGTCCCTAACCTCTGCAGCTTATCCCTCTGTCTTCTTCCTTGTCCTCTCCAAACAGCAAGGTGACCTTAGAGGCATGGGCCCAATCCCATAGCTCTGTCTGAGAATTTTGGTCTTACTGTTATCTCTAACAGAATCTCTCTCCTGGTCCTCCTTGAGCAGAGCTATTTAAACAGTTTTCACAGTTCTGTTGATTGACCCCCACTTCCTTCCCACACCACCTTTTGCAATCTTCAAACTTCTCAGTGGGGACTGCAAAGTTGAAGGAGGACCCAACTATCTGGTTTACTGGAACAGTCTTCCATCCATACCACTAGGCTTTAGCTTCTCTTAATTTACTTTTGGTAACTGTCTTCTCCACTGCCTCCCCTCAGCCCTCCAGTGCTAGCACTGCACACTCTGAAGGTGAGGGGCAGGTGAAACAGGCTGTGATTTTTCTCCTCAAATCCTACTCTGGTCATTTCATCTAGTACTTTTTCTTTGGCTCTGTTGGGACTTCTCATTCAAAGGGGAACACAAGACACAGCACTCTGGACAGAAATTAACAGGCCCTGGACCAGAGCAGTGAAGACTATTACAGCAGAGGAGGGATTGAGATTTCCTAGAGGAAGGGAATGGGGAGGCAGCCTAAGCAAAAGGCTTGAAATTGGAATTGACATTTGGGGTCTGGGAGCTCTTTGAGGCAAGAGAATCCAGGCCCAGGCCTGACAGAGGTATACTAATGGAATTTGAATTGAAGAAAGGGGCTCAATGATGCTAAGCAGTATCACACATACACATGTTCCCATGAACCCAAGACCTCCCTGTCTCTCTAGTCCCCAGTAATTGTGAGCTCCACTCAAAGGATGTGAAGGGGATTGGAGTCTGCCTGTTCAGCAGTGAGGTAGTATCTGTGTGCACGTGTATCCACATGTGAGTTGGGTTAAGTTGGGTTCTTTGTGGATTTCTGGTTCAGAGCTGCCTCTCACAGGGACAAGTGAGTACAAGGGCTGGTCTAGAGCAGCAATGGGGACATCCAAGAGAGCTTAGGCCTCTGGATGCTGGATCACAGAAAGGCAGTGTGGGGACCCTTGTGAAGCTGTTGGGGTGTGACTGGTACCCTTACCACCCACCACTGTTGTGAAGAATAGTACAGGGGTTTCTCCCTCCAGAGCCCCTGGTCTTTCAGTTTTTTACTATTTTCCCTCCAGGCCAGAAAGTTCTATTTGAGGAGGGAGAGGGGATGGTGGCAATGATGCTTTTAATCTGGACTGGACATTGCTGTACTGGAGCATGGAGGAGGCTCTTACCACCTCCTGCCTCAGCTGTGTGGCCCCGCTGCTTGGAGAATATGGAGGCAAGAGGAACAAAATTTTGCTCCAAGTGGGAAAGGGTCCCAAACAGTCCAGAGAAGATGTCTGCCTTTTTCCTCCCTACCTCCCCCAACTCCCACACTGGCCTTTGTAAATAAATGGTGTGATCTTTGTTGTGAAAGTGTGTTGGTGTGTTTTCTGCTGGAGAGCAGGCTGGCTAAAGAACATATTGTGGTTTCACCAGGCATAAGGTGGGAGCTAGAGGAATTTGAAGTTGGGTTCAGTTACCACAGGTGTTAAGGAACATTGACAGTTAAGAGATAACTGGCTGGGCGCAGTGGTGCACACCTGTAATCCCAGCAACTCAGGAGGCTGAGACAGGAGGATTGTAAGTTCAAAGCCAGCCTCAGCAATGCCAAGGTGTTAAGCAACTCAGTGAGATCCTGTCTCTAATAAAATACAAAATTGATGCCGGGCGCGGTGGCGCACGCCTGTAATCCCAAACTTTGGGAGGCTGAGTCAGGAGGATCGCGAGTTCAAAGCCAGGCAATGGCGAGGCACTTAGCAACTCAGTGAGACCCTGGCTCTAATAAAATACAAAAAATGGGCTGGGGATGTGGCCCAGCGGTCTAGTGCCGCTGAGTTCAATCCCCGGTACCAAAAAAAAAAAAAAAAAAAAAAAAATACAAAATTGAGCTGGGGATGTGGCTCAGTGGTTGAGTGCCCCTGAGTTCAATCCCCCCCCCAAAATGAATAAATAACTGATTAGCCAGGCACGTGGCGCATGCCTATAATCCTGGCAGCTCAGGAGACTGAGGCAGGAGGATTGCAAATTCAAAGCCAGCCTCAGCAACTTAGGACTCCCTAAGCGACTTAGCAAGACCCTGTCTCTAAACAAAATATTTAAAAAGGCTGGGATGTGCTCAGTGGTTGAGTGCCCCTGGGTTCAATTCCTGGTACCAAACAAGAAAAAAAAAAATTAAACTGATCATGGAGGTATCAAAAACATGGTTTAGGAATGAGGAAGATTGCATTCATCCATTCCCATCCCTAGCTCATCTGACATCTGAGATCTGCCCCTTCTGGGAGGAAACTGTATGAGGCATTGGGCAGATAGATGGCTGGGCTACTTCCTCTGTCCTCCTGATCTGTTGGGAAGACAGCTCTTCCCTTAGCTCAGGCAAGAAAAGCCACAAACCCTGTATCTGGATCTTCATGCAAGTGAAGTTTAGTAGTTATGAATCTTTTTTTTAATGTTTATTTATTTACTTTAGTTGTACACAATGCAATGCATTTATGTTTACGTGGTGCTGAGGCTCGAACCTGGGCCACGCATGTGCTAGGTGAGCTCTCTACCGCTGAGCCACAATCCCAGCCCCAGTAGTTATAAATCTTGAGCTCTGAGACTAAACCTGGTTATACCTCTACTCATGCAAACTCTAGGAAGTCTTCAGACCTAGGAGGTTTTTATCTTTAGTAGAGTGAAGTTACACACTAGAGTTCTGTAAGAAGGGAATGAACTGTGTGGGAGGTTCCAGTTTTGAGAATGGTAGACAAGATGCTTCAGACCCATACTCTAACCGGAAATCCAAAAAGCTGGGTGAAACAAGAAAAATCAAGGGGTTAATAAGCTTGCCTTGGAGCCCAAAGGGTAAAGAAAGCCCTACAGACTGCCTCTGATCTAGAGGAGTTTACTAATTGGGAAAATGTGGTTGAGAGGCTGGGCTGTATGTTTGAGGGCCTTTGAAGAACCAGGAGCTAAGAGATTAAAAAATTGGGATCTGGCTGGGCACAGTGGTGCATGCCTGTAATCCCAGCTACTCAGAAGGCTGAGGTAGGAGGATATGAAGTTCAAAGTTGGCCTGGGTTACTTATTGAGACCCCCGCAACTTAGTGAGACCCTCTTTCAAAAATAAAAAAGCGGGGCTGAGGCTATAGCTCAGTGGTAGACCGCTCATCTTGCATGTGTGAGGCCTTGGGTTCAATCCTCAGCACCACATAAATGAAATAAAGGTATTGTATCAACCTACAACTTAAAAAAAAAAAAAAAAAAAAAAGAAAGGAAAGAAAAATTTTAAATAGATAAGTAATAAAAAATAAAAAAGGCCTGGTTGAATGCTCCTGGGTTCTATCTCTAGTACTGCAGGGTAAAGAAAACCCAAGTACAATAAGTGAAATTAAGATCTCAATAGGTGGATTTCATTGCAGATTCAAGATAGCCAAGCAGTCAATTATTAAAAAAAAAAAAAAAAAAAAAAAAAACAGGCCGGAAGAACTATGACAATGAAACCTGGAGTCACTAGAGGATGAAAAATACAGAAGACAAGACATAAGAAGCAACATAAGTTGAGCTAACTATTCTTTGTGTGTGTGCGTATGTGTGTAGTGCGGGGGATCAAACTCAGAACCCTTCACACAGGGTAGGCACTTGCCCCTCTACCATTGAGCTACACACCCAGCCCCTGGGTTAACAGAATTTTAATTGGAGTCTTAGAAGATGAGAGAAAAGAGGAAGACACAATCTTTAGAGGAGCAATATCTGATACTTATCTAGAATTAACAAAAACCATCAATTCACATATTCATGAAGCCCAATGAATTACAATAAGCCTGCCTTCTAAAAGTAGGCAAAAGAAAAAATATTTTAAAGCAACTAGAGAATAGACATTTTACCCTCAAAGGAGCAACAGACTGTCATTCACATCTCAACAGCAAAGGTGAAAGCTGGAGAATAGAATGGCATTTTACCCGTGGCCAAAGACTTTAACTGCCAGTCTAGAATACTATGTCCAATAAAAATGTCTTTCAGCTGGGTACGTGACACATGCCTGTAATCCCAGTGATTCAAGAGGCTGAGGCAGGAGGATCACAAGTTCAAAGCCAGCCTGAGACCCTGAGCAATTTAGTGAGACCTGTCTCAAAATAAAAAAATGTAGCCGGGCGTGGTGGCGCACGTCTGTAATCCTAGCACTTGGGAGGCTGAGGCAGGAGGATCACGAGTTCAAAGCCAGCCTCAGCAATGGCGAGGCACTTAGCAACTCGGTGAGACCCTGTCTCTAATAAAATACAAAAAAGGGCTGGGGATGTGGCCCAGTGGTCGAGTGCCCCTGAGTTCAATCCCTGGTACCAAAAAATAAAAAAATAAAAAAATAAAAAATAAAAAATAAAAAAATGTAAAAGCTACCCGGGTGAGGTGGCGCACGCCTGTAATCCCAGCACTTGGGAGGCTGAGGCAGGACGATCGCGAGTTCAAAGCCAGCCTCAGCAATGGCAAGGCACTTAGCAACTCAGTGAGACCCTGTCTCTAATTAAAAAAAAAAGGGGGGGAGCTGGAGATGTGGCCCAGTGGTCGAGTGCCCCTGAGTTCAATCCCCGGTAAAAAAAAAAAAAAAAAATATATATATATATATATATATATTATATAAAGGCTGGGGATGTACCTCAGTGGTAGAGCACCCCTGAGTTCAATCCCCAGTACCATAAAAACAAAACAATAATCATTTAGGGCTGGGGTTGTGGCTCAATGGTAGAGTGCTTAGCACCACATATAAATAAATAAAACAAAGGGCTGACAACTAAAAAAAAATAATTATTTAAAATAAAATGACCAGGCTGGGCATGGTATGTACACCTGTAATTTCAGCAGCTTGGGAGGCTAAAGCAGGAGGATTGCAAATTCAGTTAGCCTCATTAATTTATCGAGGTCCTAAGCAACTTTAGTGAGACCCTGTTACAAAATGAAAAAGCAAAATAAGGTGCCGGAGTTATGTCTCAGTGGTAGATCGCTTGCCTGGCATGTGTGAGGCACTGGGTTCGATCCTCAGCACTACAATCAATCAACCAATAGGGCAAGTTATTGTGTTCATATACAACTACAAAAAAAAAAAAAAAAAATAGGGCTGGAGATGTGGCTCAGTGGTAAAGCACCCCTGGGTTAAATCCCCTAGTACCAAAATAATGATAATAATAATAAAAGGCAGGTGAATCCCAGGATAGAATTTTAAAAAGTTACTACAGAATGTATTACAAATGTATGAAACAACCTCACTAGAGTTGAGCATGTAACTTGGAAGAGAGTAGAACCTGCAAGACTAAAGCAAAAGGAGCTGTACATAAACACTGTACGCCAGTTGATATAGTCTTTTCCTTCTGATGTACCGTTAACAACTTTTTTTGGGGGGGAGTACTAGGGATTGAACTCAGAGGCACTCCACCACTGGACCACATCCCCAGCCCTTTTTCTGTATTTTATTAGAGACAGAGTCTCATTGAGTTGCTAAGTGCCTCGCCATTGCTGAGGCTGGCTTTGAACTCGTGATCCTCCTACCTCAGCCTCACAAGTGCTGGGATTACAGGCATGCACCACAGCGCCCGGCTAACAACTTTTAATACCACCATACATGCAGGCTGGCATATATGGGGCTGGATTTCTCACTCTTGGAGTAAGAATTTACAGATAAGGGAGGAGGCTAGAATGATCTATGTAGTAATGGATTAGAATTGGAGTCATCAGTGTTAATTCCTGTTTAGGTTAATACATACAAATATTCATAGATATGTTTATATACATGGATTAGTATATATACATGTATTTCCTTGTTCAGTCAGTTGAAAGGGCATAGAAGTAATGACACCTGATAGCAACAATTACGAGTACTCAGATCTTGGTTTCTAATATCATTCTCAAAAAAAAAAAAGAAAAGAAAAGAAAGAAAAGAAAAGAACTAGGAATTTCTTTGAGAAATGGCTAAATGGCTGATTGATTCTAGGACTGGGACAGGAAATGCAGAAGATGAGCCTGAAGCATCTTTATTTAAATGTCCCCCAGCATACTGTGAATTGAACCCAGGGTGCTCTACCACTGAACAACATCCCCAGCCCTTCTTATTTTTAATTTTTTAAATTGTTTTTAATCTAGTTTTTAAATTTTTGGTACTGGGGATTGAATCCAGGGTCAATTTACCACTGAGCCACAATCCCGGCCCTTTGTTTTGTTTTGAGACAGGGTCTTCCTAAATTGCTTAGCGCCTCACTAATTTGCTGAGGCTGACCTCAAACTTGCAATCTTCCTATCTCAGCCTTCTGAGTTGCTAGGATTACAGGCATCCATCATTTTGCCTGGCTCTTTTTTTTTTTTTTTTTTTAATATTTATTTATTTGCTTTAGTTGCACACAATGTGTTTATTTTTACGTGGTGCTGAGGATCGAACCCGGGCCGTGCACGTGCTAGGCGAGCACTATACCGCTGAGCCACAACCCCAGCCTGGTTAGTTGTTTTTTTAAAGTATTTTATTAGGCCAGGTGTGGTGGCACACACCTGTAATCCCAGCTGCTGGGGAGACTGAGACAGGAGGATCACAAGTTCAAAGTCAGCCTCAGCAATATAACAAGACCTTAAGTGATTTAGGAACACCCTCTCAAAATAAAAAATAAAAAAGGCTGGGGATGTGACTCAGTGGTTAAGCACCCCTGGCTTCAATCCCTGGTACAAAAAAATAAAAATAAAAAAAACAACCTAACCAGGGCTGGTGAGGTAGTAAAGTGCTTCCCTAGCATGCATGAGGCTCTGGGTTTGATCTGTAGTATTGCAAAAAAGAAAAAGAAAAAGACACTAAACTAGCCGGGCGCGGTGGCGCACGCCTGTAATCCCAGCACTTTGGGAGGCTGAGGCAGGAGGATCGCGAGTTCAAAGCCAGCCTCAGCAATGGCGAGGCACTTAGCAACTCAGTGAGACCCTGTCTCTACTAAAATACAAAAAAGGGCTGGGGATGTGGCCCAGTGGTCAAGTGCCCCTGAGTTCAATCCCCGGTACCAAAAAAAAAAAGACACTAAACTAACCCAAAAAATCACTTATAAACTCTGGTGGAGCCGGGCGCGGTGGCGCACGCCTGTAATCCCAGCACTTTGGGAGGCTGAGGCAGGAGGATTGCGAGTTCAAAGCCAGCCTCAGCAATGGCGAGGCACTTAGCAACTCAGTGAGACCCTGTCTCTAATAAAATACAAAAAAGGGCTGGGGATGTGACCCAGTGATCGAGTGCCCCTGAGTTCAATCCCCGGTACCCACAAAAAAAAAAAAAAAAAAAAAAAAAACTCTGGTGGAATTCAATTAAAGCAGTATGTAAAGGGAAATTAATTGTTTTTAAAATGCATATATTAGAAAATAAGAAAGGTTGAAAAGTAATGAGTTAAACAATCAACCAAAGAAGTTTAAAAAGAGAGAGTACGCCAGTAAATTAAGCTCAAGGAATGTGGAAGGATGGAAAATGAAAGAGAAGAGCAAGAGTCAATGAAATAAAAATTTTTAAAAAGCCAAAAGGGAAGCTGGGTGCTGTGGCGCACCCCTGTAATCCCAGTGGCTCTATAGAGGCAGGAAGATTGAGAGTTCAAAACCATCTCAGCAAAAGCGAGGCTCTAAGCAACTCAGTGAGACCCTGTCTCTAAATAAAATACAAAATAGGGCTGGGGATGTGGCTCAGTGGTCGAGTGCCCCTGAGTTCAACCCCTGGTACCAAAAAAAAAAAGGTTGGTGGGGGGGAGACACAAAAGAATGTATACTGCATGGTTCATGTATATAAATTTATAAACAGACAAAATCAAGCTACTTTTTTTTTTTAATCTGTCTGTTTAGGTAAAAACTAGTCTACACTTTTCAGGATGATTGTCTAAAAATAAAAATGAAAGAGAAAAAAAGGACAAAAGAAACAAAGTGGAAGTGATTGCCATAAAAAGTCCTCAGAGTTGTTACCTCAATGGGAAGATAGTTATTTGTGATTAGGAGAATTCAGTGGTGTAGAAAATGTAATGTTTCCTGATTTGAGTTGTGGCTACCATAATTCCTTAAATTGAATATTTATTTATTTTGAAAAAATTTTTTAATTTTTTTTGGTTGTCGATGGACCTTTATTTTATTTATTGATACGCAGTGCTGAGAATTGAACCCAGTGCCTCACCCAGGCTAGGGGAGAGCTCTGCCACTGAGCCCCAGCCCCAGCCCTTGAAATAATTTTTGACTTACAGAAAAGTTGCAACTTCTCTTCCAACTTTCACCCACTAATTAATTTCACCACCAATTTTGAGTCTTGCTGCAATAATTTTTTTTTCTTTTGAAGTATCAGGGATTGAACTCAGGGGCACTCAACCACTGAGCCACATCCCCAGCCCTATTTTGTTATTTCATTTAGAGACAGGGTCTTACTGAGTTGCTTAGTGCCTCGCCTTTGCTGAGGATGGCTTTGAACTCAATCCTCCTGTCTCAGCCTCCTGAGCTGCTGGGATTACAGGCATGCGCCACCATGTCCAGCTTGCTGCACCAGTTATGACTGGTAGTTTAATAGCAATTTTCTGTTCCCTTCATTTCTATTTCCTCCTCCTCCTCCTCCTCCTCCTCCTCCTCCTCCTCCTCCTCCTCCTTCAGTACTAGGAATTGAACTGAGGGGGCCCTTTACCACTGAGCCACATTCCCAGCCCTTTTTATCTTTAATTTATTAATTTATTAAATATATTTTTAGTTGTAGGTGGACACAATACCTTTATTTTATTTATTTTTATGTGGTGCTGAGGATTGAACCCAATGCCTCATGCATGCAAGGCAAGTGGCTCTGCCACTGAGCTACAACCTCAGCCCTTATCTTTTATTTGAGACAGGATCTTACTAAGTTGCTTAGGGTCTCATTAAATTGCAGAGGCTGGCCTCAAACTCACAATCCTCCTGCCTCAACCTCCCAAATACTTGGGATTTCAATCATGCACCACCAAATCAGGTTATTTCCCTCATTCATTCTGGATTTGTTAGTTCCAGATCTTCTGTAAGAAAGAAACATAATTTCTCCCCATTTTTATTTATTTTCATGCACTTTACTATAATCCAATTTTCAATTTATTGAAGGTTTACGAACATTAAGCATACTGGAAAGACAACAATTACAGAAGTTGCTGTCATGGTTCCCTGCTCAGATTCCCTTTATGAGGCCATATACCCATGCCCTAGCTGCTCTAGGGTTGACTGCTGACAGGTCACAGATGACCCTTTCACTGGAGAATTGCCCTCTGTCAATAGCCTTGCTGGAGAAGCAATGGTCAAACCCCTACCTTGGGCAGCCTCCAGCCAATGGTTGACTGATATGAGCATACAAAAGGCCAACCTCTTTCCTCAAAAGTGGGACCAATTTTGTGGCCTGGGATCAGACTGAAGCAAGCTGTCACTGAGACAGCATCTTTCCTTATCTTTCTTACTTTATCCTGCTTCCCTCTCTCCCCTACTGAGAGCATACTCTCAACAAATTACTTCCATAAGAAACTCCATCCTGCTAGCTGCAATGGTGCACTCCTTGTGGTAACTCTGGAGGCTGAGGCAGGAGGATGGCAAGTTTGAGTCCAGCCTGGGCAATTTAAGACCCTGTCTCAAAATGAAAAAAATAAGAAGGTATAGGGATGTAGCTCAGTGGTAGAGTGCCCCTGGTTTCAATCCTCAGAATAACAAAAATAAAAAATAAGCTGGGCATGGTGGCACATGCCTGTTATCCCAGAGGCTCAGGAGGCTGAGGCAGGAGAATTGAGAGTTCAAAGCCAGCCTCAGCAACTGAGCAAAGCCCTAAGCAACTTAGTGAAACCCTGTCTCTAAATAAAATATACAAAAGGTCTGTGGATGTGGCTCAGTGGTTAAGTGCCCCTGGGTTCAATCTCTGGTACCATAATTAATTAATTAATTAAAAATAAAAATAAACAACAAACAAACAAAAAGAAACGAAGCCTTCATCTCAAGCTTGGCTTCTAGGGAAGCTGGCCGAAGACAATTAAAGATCCTGATGTGTAGGATTCCTTCCAAATTATTAGTGAATATTTGGAGCAGGGCGGGAGTTGGGGAGGTGATGGAGGGTAGGGGCCCATTTCTCCTTTACTCACACTGAGGAAGGAAAGGGAGATGGTAATAAACTTTGTTGTTGGAGCAAACACAATCTTAAAAATGGTTCTTAAGTTCATTCTGGCCAAATAGTTTTTCTTGTGCTCTTATTGTTTGCTATAACTAGAAGCGCAAAAGCTTTGTTTTAGATCGTTGAGATACTTGGAAGAAAATGGAGGTGAAAATCCACAAAATTCGTCCTTGAAGCCTCCCCATTTAGTCACCTCAAGGCTTTTACACTTTTTTTTTTTTTTTTTTTTTAACTTTTTTTAGTTGAAGTTGGACACAATACTTTTTTTTGTTTTGGTACCAGGGATTGAACTCAGGGGCACTCGACCACTGGGCCACATCACCAGCCCTTTTTTGTATTTTATTAGAGACAGGGTCTCACTGAGTTTCTTTTCTTTTCTTTTCTTTTTTTTTTTTTTTTTTTTTTGGTACCGGCGATTGAACTCAGGGGCACTTGACCACTGGGCCACATCCCCAGCCCTTTTTTGTATTTTAGTAGAGACAGGGTCTCACTGAGTTGCTAAGTGCCTCGCCATTGCTGAGGCTGGCTTTGAACTCGCGATCCTCCTGCCTCAGCCTCCCGAGTGCTGGGATTACAGGCGTGCATTTTTATTTAGCTATCTATTAATTTATTTATTTTTATGTGGTGCTGAGGCTCTAACCCAGTGCCTCCTTCATGCTAGGCGAGTGCTCTACTGCTGAGCTACGATCCCAGCCCTCTACCACTGAGCTACAACCCCAGCCCCAAGGCTTTTACTCTTCAGGTTGATTTTCATTTTCTTGGAATCCCAGGCATCTTAATGAGACCCTGACTTGAAATGAAAAATAAAAAGTAATTGAGCACGGTGGTGTACACTTAGCTAGGCATGAGGATCACAAATTTGAGTCCAGCCTCAGCAACTTCGTGAGAACCTGTCTCAAATAAAAAATGAAAATTAAAAGGGATGGGGATGTAGCTCAGAGGTAGAGCACTTGCCTAGTGTGTTTGAGGTACCAGGTTCCGTCCCTGGCACCAATGAATAAACATAAAGACTTTCTTAACGTCTCACACATCTCCACCCTAGCTTCATGTCTGAGACAGTTCATTGAAAGTTAAGAAGTTGGGTATGGTGGTCCCAGAGGCTCCACAGGCTGAGGCAGGAGGATCACGAGTTCAAAGCCAGCCTCAGCAATTTAGCAAGGCCCTAAGCAACTCAGTGAGACCCTATCTCTAGATAAAATATAAAAAGGCTGAAGATATGGCTTAGTGGTTAAATACCCCTGGATTCAATCCCTGGTATAAAAAAAAAAAGTTAGAAAGAAGGAAATGCTGGGGCTGGAGTTGTGGCTCAGTGGTAGAGCACTTGCCTGGCATGTATGAGGCCCTGAGTTTGATCCTCAGCACTGCATATAAATAAATTAATTAAATAAAAGATCCATTTACAACCAAATATATAATATATATATATATTAAAAAGAAGGAGGGGCTGGGGTTGTGGCTCAGCGGCAGAGCGCTCGCCTCGCACGTGTACGGCCCGGGTTCGATCCTTAGCATCATGTAAACATAAATGCATTGCATTGTGTACAACTAAAGTAAATAAATAAATATTAAAAAAAAAAAGAAGAAGGAAATGATGTAATCCCAGCAGCTCAGGAGGCTGAGACAGGAGAATCACGAGTTAAAGCCAGCTTCAGGGGCTGGGATTGTGGCTCAGCAGTAGAGCGCTCACCTAGCACATGCGCAGCCTGGGTTCGATCCTCAGCACCACATAAAAATAAATGCATTGTGTACAACTAAAGCAAATAAATAAATAATAATAATAATAATAATAATAAAGCCAGCTTCAGCAATGGTGAGGCACTAAGCAACTCAGTGAGACCCTGTCTCTAAATGAAATAACAAAATAGGGCTGGGGATGTGACTCAGCGGTCAAGTGCCCCTGAGTTCAATCCCCAGTACCAAAAAAAAAAGAAGGAAATGTTTACAGTTAATGGTTAGTGGGGTGTGTGTGTGGGAGGGGGAGTGAATATAGTGAATATATACACCAAAAAACAAAAAAAAGATCAAGAAAGATAAAAACCATTACACGCAGTGGCCCATGCCTGTAATCCCAGCAACTTGGGAGGCTGAGACAGGAGGATCACAAGTTCAAGGCCAACCTAGGTAACTTAGTGAAAACCTGTCTCAAAATAAAAAATAAAAAGATCTGGGGATGCAACTCAGTGGTAAAGCATCCCTGAGTTCAATCCCTAGCACCAAAAAATAAATAAATAAAAATAAAGATAAAATCCTGGAATCATCATAATCACACATGCCATTTACAAAAATAAATTTTGCTTTATTTACAAGCTGAAGGGTTGCACTCTCCTTTCTGACTCCTTCCCAAGCCCACCCTTGGAACTTCTAGAGGAGCCACTTGGACCTCTAGACCATCACTCATTAGTGGTGCCTTGGATTGCAATGCCCTGCCTTCCCCTGTGGACTTCTGTGCCTTCCCCTGTGACTTCCCCTGTGGCAGCAGTGACATAGGTATTGACGAAAAGTAGCCAAACTACAGCAGGACACCTGGAACTCATCATTAGATATGCTTGAGGTGCTTTCTGTGATGTTATCCTTGGGTGTGGGTTGGGAGGTCTCTGAGATTGGGCATTGCCTCCATTTCAGCCTAGGGGATTGCAAAGCAGGAGGAAGCCCCCCGACCTCATCCTCCTCATCTTCCTTTTTCACTTCATTTCTCCTCATCTGGAGAACAGCAGTCTTGTTTCGCTTTCGCCTCTTGGAGGGGGCAAGGCCCGGGTCTTCTTCCTTGGGAAATCGAGAGCAAGGTCTCCACTGACCCATCCCATTACCCAAGGGACTTGGTGATGGAGGGATGGGAGTGACATAAAGAAGTGCTAAGATCAGAGGGCAAGCGTGAACCATGTAACTACTTGTATGTGAGTGCAGAATGGGCAGCACAGATAATAAAAGTCTGTCCCTCAACTGACCAAATCATGTTATCTGCATGTAATGGTGCACAAGTACATAATGATGAATCCTACTATGATGTTCAATTACAATGCACAAATAAAAAATACTTTTTAAAAAAACATTTACTTATTTGCTTTAGTTGTACACAATGCATTTATTTTTATATGGTGCTGAGGATCGAACCCAGGCCGCACACATGATAGGCAAGCACTCTACCACTGAGCCACAACCCCAACCCTAAAAAATACTTCTTGGTACTTAAAAAAGAAAAAAGATTGTGCCACTCCAGAAGAGACTTCATTTAAAATTACTAAAGATAAGCTAGGCATGGTGGTGCATGACTCTAACCCCAGCTATTCAGGAGGCTGAGACATGAGGATCACAAGTTCCAGGCCAACCTGGGCAATTTAGACTCTATTTCAAAATAAAAAATAAAAAGGGCTGGGGATGTAGCTCAGTGATAGAGAGCCCCTGAGATCAATACCCAAAGTAGTATCTGCAGGCACATTCTAAGTGCAGCAGGAAAGGTTGTTTTTTGTTTTTTGGTTTTTTGTTTGTTTGTTTGTTTTGTTTTGAAAAGATTCAAATGGGAATACTCTGGTTAAATAAAAAGTCATCCTGGAAGACAAATAATCACCCTCTAATTTATCTGTTCTAGAAAACCTTCTTGTTCTTTGGCATGTTTATTATCCAGACATACACTTGAGGCTGATATATGTATATTCTCATGAAACCATATGTTCATGTTATACTCATGGTTTCATATGTCAGAATTTATCAGATTGTAGTGTGTGTGTGTGTGTGTGTGTGTGTGTGTGTGTGTGTGTGTTTGGTGCTGGGGATTGAACCCAGGGCCTTGTGCATGCAAGGCAATCACTCTACCAACTGAGTTATATATCCCCAGCCTAGATTGTATACTTTAAATATGTACAGTCTACTGGGTGTCAGAGCTAGATAACAAAAATTACCATTAGCATTTAATCTCTCTAAGTGAACAGACAAGAAGTTCAGCCAGGCCAGGTGGTGCATGCCTGTAATTCCAGTGTTTTGGGAGGATGAGACAGGAGGATCTCTAGTTCAAAACCAGCAAAGATGAGGTGCTAAGCAACTCAGTGAGACCCTGTCTCTAAATAAAATACATAATAGGGCTGGCAGTGTTGCTCAATGGTCGAGTGCCCCTGAGTTCAACCCCTGGTCCCCCCAACCCCAAAAAAATTCATCTGTCAGTTATTGAAAGGATACCATGGAGGAATAAAAAATGGAGTTGCTAATTGGAAGGCAGTTCTCTGTGTGAAATTTTTGTTTGTTTTGGTGGCAATAATTGAACCCAGGAGCACTCTGCCACTGAACTACATCCTCACCCCTTTTTACTTATTTTTTTTAAATATTTATTTATTTATTTATTTATTTTAGTTGTACACAATGCAATGCATTTTATGTTTACGTGGTGCTGAGGATCGAACCCGGGCGGGCCGCGCACTTGCAAGGCGAGCGCTCTGCCGCTGAGCCACAACCCCAGCCCCGACTTATTTTTTGATACCAGGAATTGAACCCAAGGACTCTTAACCACTGAGCCACATCCCCAGCCCTTTTTGTTTTTTATTTTGAGACAGGATCTCACCAAGTTGCTTAGGGCCTCCATGAGTTTCTGAGGCTGGCTTTGAACTTGTGATCCTCCTGTCTCAGCCTCCAGAGCCGCGGGGATCACAGGTGTGTGCCACCACACCCAACTCTGTTTTGTTTTGTTTGGTTTGGTACCAGGGATTGAATTCAGGGGCACTCGACCACTGGGCCACATCCCCAGCCCTTTTTTGTATTTTATTAGAGACAGGGTCTCACTGAGTTGCTAAGTGCCTCACCATTGCTGAGGCTGGCTTTAAACTCGCGATCGTCCTGCCTCACCCTCCCACGTGCTGGGATTACAGGTGTGCGCCACCGCGCCTGGCTCCCAGCTCTATTTTTTATTTGAGACAGGGTTTCTCTGAATTGCCCAGCCCAGCCTTGAACTTGCATTCCTCCTACCTCAACCTCCTGAGTGGCTGGGATTACAGGTGTGTGTCACTGCATCTGCTCTGTGTACACATGCTCAAGTCAGACAAATTAAGCTCAAATTTTAGCATCTATGCCTTCTATTTGTATGCTTTTGGGAGAGTTACTTAATCTGCCTATGCCTCAGTTTCTTCGTCTGAAAAATAGGAGTAATAGTAGTACCTATTTTCCATGGTTGTTATGACATTTAAATGAAATATAAGTTCTTAAAAATGGCATGTAACAGGCTGGGGTTGTGGCTCAGTGGTAGAGCGCTCGCCTAGCACGTGTGCGCCCCAGTTCGATCCTCAGCACCAGTAAAAATAAAGGCATTGTGTACAACTAAAGCAAATAAATAAATATTTTTTAAAATGGCATGTAACCCTGGGTTAAATCCCCAGTACCAAAATAAAAATGTCATGTAGTATGTACTCAATAAATAGCTGTGATTTCTATTACTGTTAGTATTTTTTTTTTTCCTGGAAGGCATCAAGTTGAGTCATGTTTAGTAAAGATGTGAATTGGAAATATATAGGGCAGGTACAGAAAATTGCACAGGCCATCTTAATGGAGGGGAAATCAGTGGCTAAAATACCCAGCTGGTGGTAGAGGGGTGCAAAACCTCAAAGGCCGGGGGACAGGGGATGTGGTACTCACATTGGACAGCTCCTGGCTCCCCTGGTATCCTAATTCATCAGTGAGGCTATAGATGGATGTTAAGGACGTAGCAAAGTTGATTAAGGAGGGATGTTCTAATTGTGAAGGCCCCCAATCTTCTTTGGGCTCCTAGGGGAGAGAAGGACAGGTCAATTCTTTTTTTTTTTTTTTTTTTTTTTTTTTGGTGCTAGGGATTGAACCCAGGGGCACTTAACCAATGAGCCACAACCCTAGTTCCCTCCCCCACTTTTTTTTTTTTTTTTTTTAATTTAGAGACAGGGTCTAGCTGAGTTGCTTAGAGCCTTGCTAAGTTGCTGAGGCTGGCTTTGAATTTGTAATCCTCCTGCCTCAGCCTCCCTAGCAGCTGGAATTATAGGCATGCTCAGTTCTGAGAGGAGCAGCTCACATGAAGCAGAACTTCAGGATCACCTTGCCCCTGATCCCTGGCTTGTGCCATAGCCTGCCCTCTTACACTGAAAGTGGATGAAGGATCATTTTCTTTCTTCTGCATTTCTATAAAGCTCTATGATCACTAGTGCAATGGGACACTGGTGTGTCTCTTTCCTCCCTCACCACACACACACAATACTTCAGTTCCCATGTCCTCACAAAAGTGGTTGTTATAGCAACAGGAGGGTGGGGTCCCAAGACAATGGGTTCAAATGAGTGCTCCTCTGTAGGATGAGAGAGGACACAGTCTCTCTCTCTCTCTCTCTCACTCACACACACACACACCCCTACTTCACTTTCTACAAGAAGAGGCTGGACCTGCTCAACATTCTCCCCTCTACTCCTCACAAGGGAGAACAGAAGTCTCTAGCTAAATTCTGAAAACAGAGTTAGGTGCAGTGGCCCATGCATGTAATCCCAGGGACTCAGGAGGCTGAGGCAGAAGGATCGAAATTTGAGGCCAGCCTCAGCAACTTAGACCCTGTTTCAATAAAAAATGAATAGGGCTGAGGATGTAACTTGGTGGTAGAGTGCTTGCTTAGCATACACAAGTCCTGGTTTTAACCCACAGCATGGTATGTGTATATGTACATGTATGTATGGTTTAGAAATGAGGTGTCCCCCAAAACTCATGGATGAGAAAATTCAAGGACGATCAGAGAGGAAGAAGGAAGTAGGTCACTGGGGAATTGCCTTTGGGGTTTATGTTTTGTCACTGGTGAGTGGAGTGCGCTGTATCTCTCTCTCCCCCCCCCCCCCCCCGGCCCCCGCCTTTCTCCTTCCTGGTTGCCATGTCCTGAGCTGATTTCTTCTGCCATGCCTTTCTGTCATGATGTTCTGCTTCACCTCTAGCCTAGACCTATAGAATTAGCCAACCATGGACTGAACCAGCTTTGTGAGCCAAAAGGAACTTCTCCTTCTGTAAGATTTTCTTGTTGAGTATTTTGGTCACAACAATGCAAAGCTGACCAAAACTACTCTCTCTCCTCTCTCTCCCTCTCTCTCTCTCACACACACACATACACACACACGCGCAATTTTTTTGGTGCTAGGGATTAAACCCAGAGCCTCAAACATGCTAGGCAAGGATATATCCCCAGCCCCTAAGTAATTTTTTGAACTGTATATGCGGGGGCATTTATTGAGCACCTACTGTATGGTAAACAATGTTTTAGCTCAGTAATCTGGCCTTTTCCAAACTCTTCATTTCCAGCCAAATCTGCTTTTCGTGTTCAGTCACAGAGCTTTTCTTTTACCACAACTCAACTCTGTTCAGGGGCTTTTTATGGAGAAGTCACTCAACAAACACAAGATGTATCTTTTTCCTCCATGTGTTCACAATCCACTAAGGGAACAGACTTGGCACAAGTCATCTTACTACAGGGTGGCTGCAGTGTCAGTGCAGCTTAGGGCAGGAGCCCACCAACCCAGCCAGTTATCCCCTGTTGTCTGGAAGGGTGGCAGGATAGCCAGAGTTAACTGTTGGAAAGAAACAACCCCATTGAAGCCAGGCACGGTGGTGCACACCTGTAATCCCAGCAGCTTGGGAGGCAGAGGCAGGAGCCAGCCTCAGCAATTTAGCAAGGCGCTAAGCAACTCAGTGAGAGACCCTGTCTCTTATATAATACAATACAAAAAAGGTCTAGGGATGTGGCTCAGTGGTTAAGTGCCCCTGAGTTCAATCCCCGGTAACCCCTCCCCCAAAAAAGAAAGAAACAACCCCACTGAAAACATCTATCTGTGATACATGCAAGACTGTTTGGAGGTGAAAGCCAGCAGTGTCGCATGCCTATGAGGCATGCTGAGGCAGGAGGATCGCAAGTTCAAAGCCAGCCTCAGCAACATCGAGGCACTAAAACACTTGTGAGACCCTGTTTCAAACTAAAAAATAAAAAGGGCTGGGGATGTGGCTCAGTGGTAAGGTGTCCCTGGGTTCAATCCCCAGTATGGAAAAATAGAACAAAAAACTTTGGGGCTTTCTTGGTGATTCACTGGGAATTGTCCCATGTCTTGTGTCTCAGACCCTGAGCTCTCCAAGTGACAGAAAAGTATGTTCCAGAGAAAGCAAAGAAAGACTTTCTGTGTAGCAAAACCCTGGGCTTTTGGGGGCTGGGGTCATGGCTCAGCGGTAGAGCACTCGCCTAGCACGTGCGCGGCCCGGGGTTAGATCCTCAGCACCACGTAAACATAAATGCATTGCATTGTGTACAACTAAAGCAAATAAATAAATATTAAACAAAACAAAACAAAACCCTAGGCTTTTGGATCTCAGAAGCCGAAAGCCGGAAACTGTGCTGTTCAATACACTAAACCTCATATGGTTACTGAAAAGTGTTAAAATGAAGTAAAATTATAATTTCAGTTCCTCAGTCTCAGCAGCCACATTTTGAGGCTGAAGTCTACTTTATTGGACAGTGGAGACATTATAGAACATTTCCATTGCCACTGAGAGTTCTGCTAGCCAGTACTGCATTAGAAAGAAAGGCATGGAAGAATGGGGGTGTAGCTCAGTGTAGAGTGCTTCCCTAGCATGGGCGAGGCCCTGGTTCAATCCCCAGCACTTCAAAACAGCAAAACAATGAATAAATGAAATTAAGAAAGAAATGGAGTTAGGTGTGGTAGTGCACACCTGTAATCCCAGTGACTTGGGAGGCTGGAGCAGGAGGATTGCCAGCTCATAGGCCAACCTCAGCAATTTAGCAAGACCCCATCTCAAGAAAAGAGGAAATAAAATAAAAGGGATGTATCTCAGTGGATAGAGCACCCTTGGATTTCAATCTCCAGTTCTACCAAAAGTTGGCGGGGAAGGAAGACAGGGAGTTTTTAGACGATAGCAGCCTCGTTCACTGCTATTTGCGCCAGGGTGCAGAAGAGCGTCTGGTGCATGAGAAGATAATTGGTAAACTTTAATTGAACTAATACTAGAAAAGTTAGAACCAGTTTTCCATCACATATACTCCTTCACCCAGCTGATCTCGGATAGAATTTGTCCAAATTAGGGAGGAAGGAAAAAAAAGAGGCAAAAATTGGGGCAAAGAGGGAAATCCAAATATTTTGGTGATTCCAAGAGCAAGAGGAGTCTTGTGTTTGCTCCCAAAGAGTGCAATGAACTTCCCCTACACCATCATAGGTGCTGGGGCCAAAGGGTAGGTGAAACTAGAGTAAGCCCAGGGAGAGGGTCTGAGATACTCCTTAAAAGAGTTCTCAGCCGGGCACGGTGGCGCACGCCTGTAATCCTAGCACTTTGGGAGGCTGAGGCAGGAGGATCGTGAGTTCAAAGCCAGCCTCAGCAATGGCAAGGCACTTAGCAACTCAGTGAGACCCTGTCTCTAAATAAAATACAAAAAAGGGCTGGGGATGTGGCCCAGTGGTCGAGTGCCCCTAAGTTCAATCCCTGGTACAAAAAAAAAAAAAAAAAAGGAAAAAAAAAAAAAAGAGTTCTCACTCCAGGTCCCATCCCGGTCTGTGGAATTGAGGAATGACTCTGATTAGCAAGGAAGAGGTAAAGGATCTTAGAGAACCCTCATGGAGTTTCCTGTGTCTCCAGAGAGGCATGAAGAAGTAGGGGAGGGAGGGTTGGGGATATATAGCTCAGTCGGTAGAGTGCTTGCCTGCCATGCACAAGGCCCTGGGTTCAATCCCCAGCAACACACACACACACACACACACACACACACACACACGGAACACGGAAAAAAAAGAAAGAAAAGAAAATAGGGGAGGAGTGTAGCTCAGTGGTCAGGCTGAGAGGAAAAACCTGTGAATTCAGAGCCAGGGAGTTCTGATTGGTGTGTTTTAATGGATACCAGCAAGGAAAGGTACTGATGACCAAGATCAAAACTCCCTAATCCCCTCTCCTCATGCCTCTGGCACATCAGGAGCCCCCTAAAAAGTAAGAGGCAACCCCCCAAAATGGGTGGAGAGTCCCTGCATTAACTAAGTTTATTTATTTTTTTATTTTTTTTGGTACTGGGGATTGAACCCAGGGTTGCTTAACCACTGCACCACGTCCCCAGCCCTTTTTATATTTTATTTAGAGACAGGCTCTAGCTACGTTGATTAGGGTCTCGCTAAGTTGCTTAGAGCCTCGCTAAGTTGCTGAGGCTAGTTTTCAACTTGCGATCCTCCTGCTTCACCCTCCTGAGCTGCTGGGATTACAGGTGGGCACCCCTGCACCCAGCTCAGATTAAGTTCTTGCTACTGATAGAAAAAAAAGTAGAAGCAGCAATTAGATGTAACTATAGAGAAAACAAGGAACATAACATTTATGGGGCATCTGTATTTGCAACCTGACAATTATATCCACTATATCAGAATTGTTTTATTTTTTCAATGAGAATATATGTATGTATTATTTGTGCAAATTAAAAGTGAATTTATTTATCGTATAATTCCATTTATCTTAGGTAGAATCCACTACCTAAAGTAGTCAAATTCAGAGACAGAAAGTAGACTGATGGGGCTGGGGTTGTGGCTCATCGGTAGAGCACTCGCCTAGCACGTGTGCGGCCCGGGTTCGATCCTCAGCACCACATAAAAATAAACACATTGTGTACCACTAAAGCAAATAAATAAATATTAAAAAAAAAAAAAAAAAAAGAAAGTAGACTGATGGCCATCAGGGCTGGGGGAGGGGTTGAAGGGAGTTGTTTAATGGGTACAGAGTTTCAGTTTAGGAAAGTTAAGAAAGTTCTGGAGATGGGTGGTGGTAATGGTTGCGCGACAATGTGAATATTAATGTCACTGAAATGTACACTTCAAAGTGGTTAAAATGGTAGATTTATTTATTTATTTGGTAACAGGGATTGAACTGATGGGTGCTTAACCACTGAGCCACATCCTTAGCCCCTTTTTATCTTTTATTTAAAGACAGGGTCTCACTAAGTTGCTTAGAGTCTCCCTAATTACTGAGTCTGAACTGAAACTTGAGATCCTCCTGCCTTAGCCTCCTGAGCTGCTGGGATTATAGGCATGTGCCACCGCGCCCAGCTGACATGGTAAATTTAATGTGTTGTTTTACAATTTAAGTAAAAGAGAAAAGAAAAACTATTGTAATATTACTTTAACAGATCTGATTCGGTGCAGTTTTTTTTGTTACTGAGAATTGAACCCAAGGATGCTTAACTACTGAGCCACATCCCCAACCCTTTAGTTTTTATTTTTAAATTTTGAGGCAGGATCTTACTAATTGCTGAGGTTTGCCTGGAATGTACAATCCTCTTGACTCATACTCCTGAATCGCTGGGATTACAGGTGTGCACCACTACACCTGGTGTGGATATTTCTTGAAAATTAGCACAGTTCCTATTTGATCCATTATAGAGTGCCCTTCTAGCTAGTTTATGCCCATCTGAGGGTCCTAGATTTGGAAGCAAAACTCTATTACTGGGTGCCCACTCAGCCACCAGTCAAGAAGCTTGCCTCTTACTGCTCAAATTAACCACACACTATCCTGTTTTGCACTCTTGTTGCAGATCCCAAAAGAGACATCAGTGGGCTGCTGAAGCTTTCTCTTACACATCAAGAAACGCAGCATGAATGTATGGTGGCACATTTCTGTAATCCGAGTAACTCAAGAGTTTAAGGCAGGAGGATCACAAATTGGAGGCCAGTCTCAACAACTTAGCAAGATTGTGTCTCAAAATAAAAACAAAGGGCTGGGGTTGTGGCTCAGCGGTAGAGCGCTCGCCTTGCACGTGCGCGGCCGGGTTCAATCCTCAGCACCACGTAAACATAAATGCATTGCATTGTGTACAACTAAAGTAAATAAATAAATATTTTTTAAAAATAATAAAAATAAAAAATAAAAATAAAAATGGCTGGATATATATATATAGCTCAGTGGTAGAGCACCTCTAGCTACATCCCCAGTACTACAAAAAAAAAAAAAAAGAAAGAAAATTTAAAAATAAAAAATTTAAGCCAGGCATGGTGGCGCATGCCTGTAATCCCAGCACTTGGGAGGCTGAGGCAGGAGGATCGCAAATTCAAAGCCAGCCTCAGCAATGGCAAGGCACTTAGCAACTCAGTGAGACCCTGTCTCTAATAAAAATACAAAAAAGGGCTGGGGATGTGGCCCAGTGGTCAAGTGCCCCTGAGTTCAATCCCCAGTACCAAAAAAAATAATAATAATAAAATAAAATAAAATAAAAAATAAATGCATATTGAATGCAGTAATACTACAAATGGAGACACAGAGTAATATTAATACTGATAGTTACCATTTATTGAGCACAATCTGTCTGTCTGCCAGGCACTGTACTAAGAATTTTTTGTTTGTTTTTTGAGACAGGGTCTCACCATGTTGCCAGGTTGGCCTCAAATTCCTAGGCTCAAGTGATCCTTCCACCTCAGGCTCCCAAGTAGCTAGGATGACTCTGCACCCAACCCAGTTTTATATATGGGATCTTATTTGATCCTCTGACCTTTTGAAAGTACTGTGATTCTCTCATTTTACAAATTTGGGAACCAAGGTGTTATATAAGTAACATTTGCTTCAAGGTTACTTTACCCAGTAAGTGACAGAATTGGGACTTGAATTCATGGCTGCCTAACTTCACAGTCCATTTCTGGAATCTGGGGTCTACTGTTCAAAAATGCGGTTTGGAGAAGTTTGCTGTGAACCGATTGAAAAGCACAAGAAAAGACCTAAGATGGGAAGACTACTTAAATAAAACCAGCATAGAGTAATGAGCATGAATTAAAGTAGTTATAGTGGGAATGGAGGGAAAAAAGAACTTTTTTTTTTTACACTTCATAGGGCTTCTAAATAAAGCTCAGAGCTTGGTGACTTGCTGGATGAGCATGATGACTAAATTCCTCACCTGGGAATAGGAAGAATGCTAGTAGGAGCTTTTCTGTAATTCCCAGTTTGACAGTACGCTGGACTTGGATGATCCAAATCTCTAGGTCTGCTATTTTCTAAAAGCACCTAATCAGGTGCTGGTCACATACAGTAGTAAAAACTAGCTTGAAAAGCCACATTGAGGAGGACAGAATAAAAGTGTGAGGCCAAGTGAGGAGACACACGCCTGTAATCTCATCCACTCGGGAGGCTGAGGCAAGAGGATCACAAATTTGAGGCCAGTATGGGAAAGTTAGCAAGACCCTGTCTTAAAATATAAAATGGGAGCCGGGCGCGGTGGCGCACGCCTGTAATCCCAGCACTTTGGGAGGCTGAGGCAGGAGGATTGCGAGTTCAAAGCCAGCCTCAGCAATGGCGAGGCACTTAGTAACTCAGTGAGACCCTGCTTCTAATAAAATACAAAAATAAGGGCTGGGGATGTGGCCCAGTGGTCAAGTGCCCCTGAGTTCAATCCCTGGTACCAAAAAAAAAAAAAAAAAAAAGGGAAGGACAGGAGATGTAGCTCAGTGATAAAGCTCTCCTGAGTTCAATCCCAAGTACCGCAAAAAAAATAAGTAAACCTGAAAAAAGAAAAGCGCGGAGAACGCACAGTACACTGCTCCGGCGGCGTTCAAATCCTCGAGCCTTGGCAGGCGCTACAAAGGGAAAGAAGTGGCTTGTCCAGGAACTACAACTCCCACAAGGCATTGGGCGGAGCACCAGGGTTTCCGGCCAGAGCTTATTTCCGGTCTTTCGTGTGCTGACGTCCTCTTCCGGTCGTGGCGGCTCGCGAAAGGCGTTAGGGATGCACACGGTGAATCCTGAGGCTTAGGGGGTTCGACCGGGAGAGGTGATAGTCTGGTGTCTGCACTGCACTCAGCAGCTGGGGGTTCGCGCGGGGAGGGCGCATCGGCGGGAGGACGTGTAACCTTGACAGGAGTGAGTGGGGGGTTGACTGGAGGAGGCACATCAAACCGAACCCGAGAGACCCAGGAAGGGATGTGGGGGCCAGGACAACGGGATCCCCGGGATGGACTGGTGGGGGCGGGGGATACAAGACTTAAAGAGGATCCCGGGAGCGAGGAGAGTTGCTGCGGTAAGGCTGCAGCCGTGGGGGAACCCCGTGTGAGGAAAAACGAGAGGCTGCTACACATCTGAGGTCCGCCAAAATCAGACACCACAAGAAAAACCCTATTTTGCCCTATGCTAAGAACACCCCACCAGTTGATGAGCACCTGGGCCACAGGAAGAGGGCAGTGGTTAATGGTGGTGTTTGGACCGGCTTTCCAGCACTGCAGGCAGAGATGAATCTGAACAGTGGGTCAGCGCTGGTGGCCTACACACTGCTTTGTGAAAGAGGCAGCTTCTTTGATAGGGGATCAAAAAAGCTTTGATGGACCTAGAAGGGAGGGCTTTCAGGAGGATTTTGGTGATTTTACCTACTGGCTTGACTACTTACTTTGCTTTTTTTCCTCCAAAGATGAGGCTGCTGGCATTTGTGGTGTTGGCTCTATTAGCCGTCACTCAAGCCGAGGAAGGAGCCAGACTTCTGGCCTCCAAATCCCTGCTGAACAGATATGCAGTGGAGGGGCGAGACCTGACTTTACAGTACAACATCTACAATGTTGGCTCAAGGTAAGGAGGCCCTGGGGTTTCAAACTGGGCCCTTTTCTAGATTCTTAGTTCTTAGATGAGCATCTTGGTGAATAGTGATTTCTCTCTGGGAGATCTCCTGCATTAGATCTTACTGGGCCTACTTTTGGAAGTACAGGACATTTTTACCTAAACTGCAAAACACCATATTCCAGTTTTTATGTTGGAACAGTTTCAGAGTAGACACAAGAATTGTGAAACAAGGGGGCGGGAGATGAAGACATAGAAAATATACAGTCCTTTGTTACCTCAAGGGTTCAGACTTTCAGCTTCCTTCTTTCACTACCCCAGGAGCATTTTTGTTGCCATTCTTTCATTTTATTCCATTTAAACCCCCCCCCCCCCATATTTATCCTCTCTTCCACGCCCTCCCCGACACACGAAGAAATCGAGACAAGAATTTGGGCCCATTCCCTTTTAGATACTCAAATATTTTGATATTTCTGAGTGGTAGAATCTAGTCCTTAACATAAATCCTTCAGTGCCACAGACTCAAATTATGTGAATCTCTTTTGAGTTCTGACTTTTTAGCGTAGACTTGATTGTTGACTGTTTAAGATTATTAACCTTACTTACTCTTTTTGTTTTCTCTGTTTTTTCAGTGCCGCATTAGATGTAGAATTGTCTGATGATTCCTTCCCTCCAGAAGACTTTGGCATTGTCTCCGGTATGCTTAATGTCAAATGGGACCGGATTGCCCCGTATCCTCTTGGCTCTGGGTGTTGAAGACTGGGGAAGGGAGCTGTTGCCTGCAAAGCAGCAGGGGTACTTGAAGCAGACTGGGAATATGAGGCAAGAGAGACTAGTGTAAATTGTGTAAGCATGATTTAGAGAAGACCTGAAGGGGGGGTTCTTGAAGTTTTGGTTGTAAGGCCCTGAAACATACTATATTAGAAGGTTATAGACACTTACAAAGATGTCTGTGGCCAGGCATGGATGTTTAAGATGGTCACCCCCAGCCCTAAGATGTTTTTTTAGAAGAAATTCAATGGATCTGGGCACAGTGGTGCACGTCTGTAATCCCAGCTACTGAGGAGGCTGAGACAGGAAGATCACAAGTTCAGGGCCAGCCTGGGCAACTTAGTAAGATCTTGTGTAAACAAAAAATTTAAAAGGCTAGAAATATAGCTCAGTTGTACAGTGCCTCTGGGTTCAATCCCCAGTGCAGAAAGAGAAGAAGAGAAGGAGGGAAGAAATTAAATGGGATGCTAGTATGGAGAACCTGGGTGACCATTTTGAAGTCTAATTCAAGAAGTTTCTTTTTCTGATCTACCAGTTATTTCCTAAGTGTTGAATTAGACACATGATGTTTTTATTTCTCTCTCTCTCTCCGTATCCCTTCCCTTTTCCCTCCCTTCCTCCCTCCTTCCCTCTTTTGTGGTATTGGGGATTGAACCCAGGGCTTGGTGCATGCTAGGCAAACACTGCTGAGCTACATCCTCAGCCCTTTTTTCTCTTGTGAATTAAATTATATTTATATTTTTCTCAGAAGGGTAAATGTACTCTTTGTATTTTTTCTCATTTTCTGTTCTTTTTTGTATTTTCAAGAACTTTGTTCACATATAGTTGATGAAAGAGTATCTATGAGCTTAAGTGAGTATGATTTTTCATCTATAATATATTTGAAAGTTTACTTTAAAAACCTTGATATAAGCCGGGCGCGGTGGCGCACGCCTGTAATCCCAGCACTTTGGGAGGCTGAGACAGGAGGATTGCGAGTTCAAAGCCAGCCTCAGCAATGGCGAGGCACTTAGTAACTCAGTGAGACCCTGTCTCTAAATAAAATACAAAAAAGGGCTGGGGATGTGGCCCAGTGGTCGAGTGCCCCTGAGTTCAATCCCCGGTACCACAAAAAAAAAAAAAAAAAAAAAAACCTTGATACTAAGTATATCATGGGCCCCTCAATTTAGCAAAGACATCATATTATACCACATATTAGACTTTTTTTAAAAAGTGTTTTTTTTTTAAATTCCTATGGCATATTGCAGATATGAAATCACATGTTGGCAACTATTTTAAGAATGGTGCACTTAGTCTGCAAACTGAAAGGTTGTTACCACCTCAGCTTCATTTTTTATCCCCTTCCTTAACTCTTGGACCAGTGCTAGCAATGTCTCACACACCGTAGTCCTGCGTCCTCTCAAAGCTGGTTACTTCAACTTCACCTCAGCTACAATTACTTACCTGGCCCAAGAGGATGGTCCTGTTGTGGTGAGTTGTCCAAGTCCTGAGCTGGATGGGGCTCGGATCTGCCTGCCCTTAAGAACTCTTACAAGCCGGGCGCGGTGGCGCACGCCTGTAATCCCAGCACTTTGGGAGGCTGAGGCAGGAGGATCGCGAGTTCAAAGCCAGCCTCAGCAATGGCGAGGCACTTAGCAACTCAGTGAGACCCTGTCTCTAATAAAATACAAAAAAGGGCTGGGGATGTGACCCAGTGGCCGAGTGCCCCTGAGTTCAATCCCCTTACCACCAAAAAAAAAAAAGAACTCTTACAGAAAATCTCCACAGTAGCCTCTAAATTGTGAAAGAGATAAGACTGACCAGAAACTTGGTATTGTCCTAAGGAAGTATAATTCAAATTGTAGAGATCTAGAACAGAGTCATTGAAATAGATGGAAAAGGAGTTCCATAACATTCCCTTCTTCTTCATTCCTTCTGCATTCCTTTTAATCTGGAATGTGTCATTTGCTGCCCAGTTTTTTGCTGTCCTTGCCTTTCTGGTCATTTTTTTGTTTTTGTTTTGTTTTGGGTGCTGAGAAACCAAGGCATGCTGGGTAATTTTTAGTTATCTTCTAAGCCACTGTCAGATTATTGACAGGCTCCACTGTTTTCATCTTGCCCTTGCTTAGAATGTCCTGCCAATTGCATTGAAGCTAAGATCTCCTGCCTGTCATTGCATACCCTCCAATAGTCTTGTTGTCCTGTCTCTCCAGCTTTCTTTCCCACTCCACCCACACAGACTCCAATCCTAAATAGTTCAGGCTTCTTCCTGCACTTCCTCCCCCTCTCAGTGCTTATTCTTTTCCTTTGTTCTTATTCTTTGCTTTTGTTCTGTTTGAAGTATTCTCTCTCCTGCATTTCATTAGCTGAAGTCTTCTTAAGACCCAACTTTGAGCTGTATCTCCTTGTTACTGTCTTCTGCCAAATGTAGTGGCACAGGCCTGTAATCCCAGAGACTTGGGAGGCTGAGGCAGGAGGATTGCAAGTTCAAAGTCAGCCTCCGCAAATTAGCCAGGCCTTCAGCAAGATCCTGTCTCAAAATAAAAAATAAAAAGGGGTGCTGGGGTTGTGGCTCAGCGGTAGAGCCTAGCACATCTGTGGCCCGGGTTCGATCCTCAGCACCACGTAAAAACAAAGGCATTGTGTACAACTAAAACAAATAAATAAATATTTTAAAAATTTTTTAAAAATAAAATTAAAAGGGCTGGGAATGTGGCTCAGTGGTAGAGTGCCCCTGGGTTCAATCCTTGTTACCCCTCACCCCTGCCAAAAGGTTTTAGTTGCTTACTGTCTTCATTAGATTTGTTTCTTATATATAGGTCTTCCCTTCTTTCCATCTCCCAATTTAAGTATAAACTCCTGGAGTCCAGGAACTCCAATCTTTTGATTGATTCACGTAAAGATCAACAGACATATCTTGAGCCCTTGCAACGCGCTAGACTCTGGGAAATATCAAGAAGATTAGGACACCATCCCAGTCCCAAAAATCTTAGATCATAAATTTGAAATTTACGAAGGTAAAACATATGGTCCTGTCCAAGGAACTAAAAGAAATCTAAAATTCTGTAACAATGCACTTTCAAATTGTTCATTTTTTCATAAACCACATGGGCCCATGTTCTTGTAATCTTAGCTATGTTTTCACATCTTGTGTCATTTATGTTTTCAGAACCAGCTTCAGGACTCCGGTTCTACCGATACTTGATGGGTTAATAGATACAAAATCCAAGACTCAGCTGCTGTCTTAGAACAAAGTTGTTTGCAATGTGCTTCAAACTTTTGGCCTCCTCTTCAAAGCAAAGGAATGTGGGCCAATCCCAGCCCTCCTCTTGTAATATCCATTTGGGGAGGGCTTTATGCTTTTCAGAATTCTTCTCGTTATTTCACTTGAACCTCATGTTAGCCCTGTGAAGTATAGAAGAATATATTTGTTTGAGGAATAATTAAATGATTGCTGAAGGCAAGTCATTCCATTGCACATTTGGCCATGCAGAGGGGCCAGTGGTGGTGAGCAGTTTCACTCTCCAGAGTCTGAAGCTGTGACAGAATGATTGAGCTTTCATTTCAGGTGCATACCTGGCCTACCCTGTTTAATAAATGCATATCCGCTGGTGTTTTTCAGGTCTTTTGGCTCCTAATTTACTCTTCTTTCCAACACCCAATACACTTAAGAGAATCATCTGACTCTTCCTAGTTCAATTACTTTTCCTCTTTTTTTTTTTTTTTTTGATTGAACCCAGGGTCCCACACATGTGAGGCAAGGGCTCTTCCTGTGAGAAGGCCATCCTCATCTTTTTTTTTTTTTGGTACCGGGGATTAAACTCAGGGGCCCTCGACCACTGGGCCACTTCCCCAGTCCTTTTTTGTAATTTATTCGAGACAGAGTCTCGCTGAGTTGCTAAGTGCCTTGTCATTGCTGAGGCTGGCTTTGAATTCGTGATCCTCCTGCCTCAGCCTCCCAAGTCGCTGGGATTACAGGTGTGCACCACCATGCCCGACCTTCCTCATGTTGAAGCACTCTTTGGGGTACTTTGGGAACTAAGAATCTGATGCTGGGGACTGCTCCCTTCCTCAGATGAGATGACTTAGAGATTGCCTTAATGTCTTTCTTTTCTTTTTAGGTTGGCTCCACCAGTGCACCTGGACAGGGAGGAATCCTGGCTCAGCGGGAGTTTGATAGAAGATTCTCCCCTCATTTCGTAAGCCTTGTAATATTTTCTCATTCTCCTAGGGTGAGAGAACACTTTTGGTTCTGGAGCCTCTTGGCTTCCTTAAAAGACTTCATTGGGCCAGGCGCGGTGGCGCATGCCTGTAATCCCAGCACTTTGGGAGGCTGAGGCAGGAGGATCGCGAGTTCAAAGCCAGCCTCAGCAATGGTGAGGCACTTAGCAACTCAGTGAGACCCTGTCTCTAAGTAAAATACAAAAAAGGGCTGGGGATGTGACCCAGTGGACGAATGCCCCTGAGTTCAATCCCCAGTACCACAAAAAAAAAAAAAAAGAAGAAGACTTCATTGGTTGGCTTACCTATGTGGCTTTTTGTTGTTGTTTTGTTTTTTAGTATCTGATATAGACAGTAATCAAATATCCTGATTTAACCATGCTCAGATTTTTATCAATGAGATTGCTATTGCCAGAACTATAGAACTGGCCTTTTTATCTATTCAGCCTTGAGCAGAGCCCAGTCTTAGAGTCCTTGGTCTATTTAGAGGATCTTTTTTTGTGGGGGACAGGTACCAGGGATTGAACTCATGGGCACTCAACCACTGAGCCATATCCCCAGCCCTATTTTTTATTTTATTTACAGACAGGATCTCACTGAGTTGCTTAGTGCCTCACTTTTTGAGGAGGCAGGCTTTGAACTCGTGATCCTCCTACTTTAGCCTCCCAAGCTGCTGGGATTACAGGTGTGTGCCACCACGTCTAGCTTATTTGGAGGTTTAAAAGGGTATCTGGTTAGGTTTAAAGAGTCATAGCATGCTGGTCATGGTGGTGCACACCTGTAATCCCAACAATTCGGGAGGCTGAGGCAGAATGATCACAAGTTTGAGGCCAGCCTCAGCAACTTAGCAAGGTCCTGTCTCAAAAATAAAGAGCTGGCTCTTTATTTTTATTTACTCAGAGGTAAAGCACCTCTGGGTTCCATCCCCAGTGCCAAAAAAATAAAATAAAGGGTCATAGAACATTGAGAAAATCAAGCAGGAAAACTTTGTGGTTTAATCTAGGAGAGAATGTTTTGAAGATTTGACTAAAATACTGAATGAGATAATTCATTGATTCAGTGAGTAATTATAAAGTTCCTAATTATGTGCTTATTCTGAGCTTTGCTTTGGGAAGGCATGGCCATCAAGGCATAGTCCCTCCCATTAAAAGATTGTTACAGGCTTACATAGGCCCCAATAAGTAAATAGGGAAGACGTCATGAGACACGTTTTGTGCAGGGCGCCAGAGGAGCACACTGCAGGAGCATTGAACCTGTTTTTAGGAGCCAAAGAGGGTTTGTCTAAGGAGGAGGCTAGGAAAGGCAGGTGTTCTAAAAAGAAGGAGTAACTCAAAATTTAAGACAAGACAGAGTGTGGTGTGGGAATGGTAAGTTGTTTATTAAAGCTAAAGGGCAAAAGTGAGGAGAGGAGGCTGAGAGGTAATCAGGGAAAGTCAAAGGAAGCCTGATGTTAGGGGCAAGACCTGGGTACCTCCATTCTCAAACATTGTCTGGGAGCCAGTCTGGAAGCCTTTGGTTTCACAGCTTGAATGATTGGTCTTCAGAAAGCCATTCTGTATCAGGAGTTGTCAGAGGAACTTCGTGGCCAAAGTTCTGCTTAAAATCTGGGCTAAACCACTCCCTTTTCTGGTTGGTCCCACTCCTTCCCTATCCTCTCCTGTGTGCTTATCTAGACTTCTGAGCAAGGCCTTGGTTTTTCTCCACAGCTGGATTGGGCAGCCTTCGGGGTTATGACCCTTCCATCCATTGGCATCCCCCTGCTCTTGTGGTACTCCAGCAAAAGGAAATACGACACTCCCAAAACCAAGAAGAACTGAGCGAGGCTTCCATGGCCCTCCTCTTCCCAAGAAAACAGGTGCTTTCCAGACTCAAAAGGGGATCTCAAATGCAATCTCTTCTCCCTTATCCCTTGGCCACCTTCTCCTGGATCCTGCCCTGCTCTCAACCAGAGTGAAGGACCAGGCCTGGGAGTCTGTGAGAGCCTCAGTGGTTCCACTGTGAAGCCATACAAACAGGAATGCCTTCAGCCCCAGCCTTGAGCCTAGAGGGCCCTCTGGGGCCCCACCAAGGTGCTGTTGGTATATTGCTGGCAATGTGAACTCTCAGGGGTCCAGGAGAGGCCCTTCAGAGACTGCCTGACACCACCCCCATCCCCTATCCTCTCTCAGAAGAGGGTGAAAGATGAGATGAAAGCTGTGGGACTCTCAGAGGCTACCCAGTCTCTCTTCTGGGTTAGGGAAGCGCTTACCAAATGGGGTTTTCTAATAAAAACAAATGCCACACACTGACTGTTCTTTTTTCATCAGCCTGGTTAGCAAAGGTTGCTGCAGGAGCTTAGGCTCTGAGTGCCCCCACTCCTGGGCAAGCAAGCTAAGTTCTGGTCTCCTTGCCATAGGATTGTGGGTCTCTGCCCCGTCGTGAATCCCTTCTTTCTCTCTGAGTGTTCCTGTCAGTCACCACCTACTCTCCTAACCCTTCCTTGCCTGTTAGCTCTCTCCACTGCTGGGGAAGATGGAGGAACAGCTGTTTTCATGCCCTGGAGTCCTGATCCATATCTATTTAGCATTCTTTTATTTTTGACACCAGGGACCAAACTCAGGAGCATTTTACCACTGAGCTACATCTCCAGCCCTTTTTATTTATTTTATTGTTTTAGTTGTTGATGGACCTTTATTTTTTTAAATTTATTATATGTAATGCTGAGATAAACCCAGTGTGTCACACATACAAGGCAGGCACTCTGCCAATTAACCTATTTTATTTATTTATTATTTTTTGAATTTTTTTTAGTTATAGTTGGACACACTACCTTTATTTTATTTATTTACTTTTATGTGGTGCTGAGGATCGAACCCACTTCCTCACACATGGTAGGCAAGTGCTCTGCCGCTGACCCACAACCCCAGCCCCCTATTTTATTATTTTGGGAGCATGTCTCTCTCAAGTTGCTGAGGCTGGCCTTGAACTTGCAATCCTGCCTCAGTCTCCTGAGTTGTTGAGATTATAGGCATGCACCACCATGACCAGTTTACTGATAATTCTTTTTTTTTTTTTTTTTTTTTTTGTGGTGTTGGGGATTGAACTCAGTGCCTTGTGCATGCAAGGCAAGCACTCTACCAACTAAGCTATATCCCCAGCCCTCTGCTGATAATTCTTTAAAAAAGCTTTCTCTTATGCCTGTTTCTAGCCCATTCTCTAATTAAGAACTAGCGCTTTTTTTTTTTTTGTACTGGGGAGTGAACCCAAGGGCACTTTACCACTGAGCCATATCCCCAGTCCATTTTGAGACAGGGTCTTGCTAAGTTGCTTAAGGCCTCACTAAATTGCTGAACTTTTTTTTTTTTTAATATTTATTTATTTACTTTAGTTGTACACAATGCAATGCATTTATGTTTACGTGGTGCTGAGGATCGAACCCGGGCCGCACACGTGCGAGGCGAGCGCTCTGCCGCTGAGCCACAATCCCAGCCCCTAAATTGCTGAACTTTGAACTTGCAATCCTCCTGTCTCAGCCTCCTGTGTTGCTGGGAATTACAGGCATGTGCCACTGTACTCAGCCAAGAACTAGCTTCTCTTGAGCCTTAATTTATTTTAATGCCTCTGTGCTTTGAACTCAGGCCAGAAAGAAGTGCTGGGTCCCTGACTTGGGCCCTCAGCATGGCTTATGGAAAGGCAGTGGCTTTGGCTGCAACAGCAGTGGGGAGAAGCCACTGTAAGCTGACTCTGTCCAACCCAGGAATGCCGTGGTCCGAGAACAGCCTCCCAGGCAGGAGGGAAACCCAACAAACACCCGCTTTGTTCCTGCCACCAAGTTTCCCCGTCTAGATTCTGCTCCCCCTGGTTCCCCTGCCCAACTGGTTTAACCTTTCCTTTGCCCAGCACTGGGAGCCTCTGGGCCTCTGGAAGATGAAAAGGACATGGAGACAACGGGATGCTCCAAATGGAGTAGCCCTGGGCCAGCTCACATCCCTCTTTCAGGGGCTGCGGCTTGGACACCCCAGGACTGGCCAGGTCAGAGGGCAAGAAGGCTGTATTTACTTTTTTTTGTTGTGTTCCTGGTGAAAGCCTGGAATGCTCAGAAGACTGGGGTAAAGGGGGCAGTGGGTCAGAGGCTCAGGACAAAAACAGGTGTGGGGAAGGGCAGGTGAGCTACTTTGCTATCTGTTGACTTGTTCTCCAGGGCTCTGAAATGTCTGTTTCTGGAGGAGGGAGGACTGTTTTCCATCTGTGCCCTCTCCATTGGAAACCTGTAGTTTAACCTATGAGCTAACCTATAGGAGGAGGGGTTCTGGTTTAGGGCATGGGATGAACTTCGTAACTCTCAAAGGGAATATAAGAGAGTTTGATCTTGGAGGTACTCCTTTTCCAAAATCTGGGGAGACTTGTCTTTATCATTCCAGCACCCTGTGTCCTAGGACATGTTACAGGGAAGACTAGAAGGGAATCCAGGAACCCACAGATGACAAAAGAAGCATTGTGAAGTCAGTGTGTGTCACAGGCACCTTGAGAAGAAGCCAAAATCAGATACTTCATTTCTTGAGAGTTTAACTTCCTTGAGTCAGGATGGAATTTGAACCTCCCTTAAGTAGTGATATTGGGGAATATAAGAGTTTCTCAAATCTATGGACAGAGACTTAGCTGGAATAGTTGGCTTTAGGATTGAGCCTTCTTCTTAAGGTAATCTGATAGGAGGAAAAGTGGCAGACTGCACTCCTATACTCTAATAGGAAACCACCATAGGGCCGTGCCACTGTAGCACATGCATGCCTGTCATCCCAGCAACTTAAGAGGCTGAAGCAGGAGTATTGAAAGTTTGAGGACAACCTAGGCAACTTAATGAGACCCTGTCTCAAAATGAACAATAAAATGGGCTGGGGAAGTAGCTCAGTGGTAAAGGACTCCTGGGTTCAATCTTGAGTACTGAGAAGAAAAACAAAAGCAAGCCACTCCAGGAAGGTGGTGTGAACCCTGATCCTGGGATTGCAAGCAGATTTGTGAGGGGAGGGGGAAAAGTGCACACTGATCCCACATCCCTCCTAGAGATTGGGTACTCAACTGAGGCTCCTCCCTGAAAGGCAATACCAATAGTAACCCCAGCTGCCAGCATGTCCCAGATCCTCTCCACCCTCTGCAGACCAGCCCTTTAGCCCTCCCACATCGTCCAAACTTTGGGTGTGTGGGCATATACTCGCCCACACACCCAGCCCTGGTACCAGGAGGAGCTAAGTGCTTTGATTTCCACCCCCTTCCTGTACTAGGCCTTCAGAGTGTACCTGAAGAAAATGAATGGGAAACATGTCTGAGGACGAATTTCCACCCACCTGGGAGTAGTGAAGTAATTCAGTGAAAGGATGGAAAGTGGTTCAGGGTTAACCCCTTCAGAGAGCAGACCGGGAGGCAGCAATGACCACAGGGGCAGGAGCACTGGATCCCTGCTCCTCACCAGCCATCTACTGGCTGTGTGACCTCAGGTAATCACCACCTGCCTCTCAGAACCTCTTTCCTCATCTGGACAACCACAGGATTGTTTCTTTTTATTTTTGAATATATTTTTTTTCTTTTAAAAATATTTTTTAGTTATACTGGGACACGATACAATTTTCTTATTTTTATGTGGTGCTGAGGATCAAACCCAGGGCCTCACACATGCTAGGAGAGTGCTCTACCATTGAGCCACAAAACCAGCCCAACAATCATAGGATTGTTTAATGAGAGGATTTCTGCAGGCCCTTCACCAAAAAGATGGCATAAACCTTTCTACTGTTTATTTATTTATTGGTACTGGGGAATGAACCCAGGGGCACTTACCACTGAGCCACATCCCCAGCCCGTTTTATTTTTTATTTTGAGTCAGGGTCTCACTAAGTTGCTTAGGACCTTGGTAAATTGCTGAGGCTGTCCTCTAACTTGTCCTCTTGTCTTAGCCTCTTGAGTCTGGGATTAGTCATATGCCACCATACTCTACTCCTGTGTTCTTTTTTTTTTTTTTTTTTTTTTTTTTTTTTTTATTTATTTATTTACTTTAGTTGTACACTATGCAATGCATTTTTATGTTTACGTGGTGCTGAGGATCGAACCCGGGGGCCGCGCACGTGCGAGGCGAGCGCTGTGCCTCTGAGCCACAACCCCAGCCCCCTACTCCTGTGTTCTTATGTAGTAAGAAACAAGCACTGCTGGCATGGTTTTGTAGCTCAGTGGTACAGCACTTACCTAGCATATGTGGAATCCGGGTTGATGTCTAGCATCACAAAATAAACAAACAAAAAGCACAGTAACTTTCTCATCATGTGGTTTGAGCCAGGCCAGGAAGCATCCAGCATTTCCCTCTTACCTAGAATAAGAATTGTAGAGCAAGGATGGACCACAGATCACCCAACTTAATCCTCATTTAGTAGATGAGGAAAGACAAAGTAAAGTGACTTATCCAAGGTCACCAGCAAATGACAGCTAGCATATTTGAGTAGTATAGATCTGCATTTGTGTTCCACCATTTCTCATTTAACATTCTCATTTACAGATGAGGGAATGAGCTGATAGGTTACTCTTCAAAGTCCCCATAACTAGTGAGTTGGCAGAGCCAGCTGACATCTCCCATCTCCCGACAGTCCCTTTCCATTAGACCATGGGGTACATCAGAGAGGGGTCAGCCCACTACCTCAAGAAGGCCCATGTCTGCCCAAGCTGTCCTCTGCTCTGGGGGAAGAAGTGAGGGGTGAGTCAGCCACCCCTCCATGCTGTTATCAGGGAAAGGGGTGGAGGAGCTGGTCAAATATCCTGCTGACCGGTATCCACAACAAGCCAGGCTGTGATCGCTTGTATGCTGAGTTGCTTGGTCACCCCTGTTCCTGTTGGCTGAAGCTAGAGCCCTCCTCAGATGTGGCTGCCCTTGTAATCGCTCCTCCCTGCACTTTCATTTAAAAAAAAAAAAAAAAAAAAAAAAAAAAAAGATATTTCCTCCTTCACTTCTATAACCTGCCTCTTAAAGGGACCGACAAGCAGTTTTGAAGCCAATTTTTTTTTTTGTGTTTGCTGGGGAACACAGGGGTGCTCTACCTCTGTGCTATATCCCCAGCCCTTTTTATTTTTTATTTTGAGACAGGATCTCATTAAGTTGCCCAAACTGATCTTGAACTTGGGATTCCCCTGCCTAGGCCTCCTGAGTAGCTGATATTATAGGTGTGAGCCAGTGTGCCCAGCTCTTTTCCTGAGATATGCTCTTTCTCCCCTCCCTAGCTTCTCCGTGTCCCTTTTGGATGGAGGGTGAAAGTTCCCTGGGATGTCAGGTTCCCACATCCTTTCCCCTTATGGTGACCCCAGCTTGGTTTCCTGCACCTGTTTCCATGGGAATCTGATTCCTGTGGCCGCCCTTTTTCAGGGAATGGTGAGGTCAGGGCATTGGAAGGGTTAAAGTCCTGGGTACAGCACTGTCTAGGGTGTTTGAAGTAGGGTGGGGAAGGGAAGGGCTAGGGGAGTTGAAGAGGCAGCTGGTCTGGACTGGAATGAGTCCCCCCTGTCTCCTACGCAAACTTCTGGACCATGAACAGTTCCCTTAGCAGGAATAAGACAGAGGCGCCCCCAAGAAGGCCCCGGACTGCATGCTCAAAGGGGCTACCTGAAGCAGGACTTTTTCTCATATTGAAGTCACCAACTGAGGGCAGGAACAGGTGCCCCATCTTTGGGATATCTCCCAATTCTGGTGAGTTTCCTTCTTCCCTTTCATGTGTCCTTCCATGATGAATGGACATTCTCCCAGAAGCAGAGAGATGCCCAGGAATCCCTTAGTATCCCAGGAAGTGGCAGAACAATCCATAGCTTCTCCAAGTGTGTGTGTGTGTGTGTGTGTGTGTGTGTGTGTGTGTGTGTATGCAAGTAGGGAAATAATCGCAATAATGGTCAATGGTTAATTAACACAACTTGTGCAGCAAATAATGGTAAATTCTTTATATATATTATTTTTTAATCCTATGGGGTTAACATACCCAACCCCTATATTAAATACCTATATTAAATAAAAGGCTTAGAGAAGTTAAATAAATAACCCATGCCAATTAAGAGGTAAATTGTAGGACTGAAATTCAGACAAGTTCATCTGACATCAGTCCATTAGATTGTCTTTTAGTCTCTTTTCTTACTTGGGAGATATGGACACCAAGAATGGCTCTGGAATCTTAAAACCTTGATATTCTAGTTCGCCCAAGGTCCCCTTCCTCTTGTGCCTAACACCGATCCTTTTATGGTGGCGGTGGAGTAGGGGGGGTAATTGTGAGATTTAAAGGGCCACCAACTCTGAGAGCCAGGGGCTTCCAGGTTCCAGATTATCTCATTCACATTAAGGGGTTCCCTGTTCCACTGACTTTCTTCAGCTGTTTCCTGGGATCTGACAGGTTAATTCCCTGGGTCAGAGTGGCCAAGTCTTCTCAGGTGTGTCCCTCTGAATCTCAGACCCTCTCGTGCCCCACCCTTCTGGCACAGCTCTCAAAGTGCATGCCAAAAAACCGGCAGGAGGTAGAAGAGGACTGGCGGGCCTTACCTTTTCTTCCCTGTCCCCCCACATATCATGGGCTAGTCTGGGTCTTGAGGCCCTGGTAGAGGAAGAACACAGACACAGGCCCAGGAGAAAGAGGGTACTATCCCTAAATTCAGTTTGCAAACCAGTTAAAAACAAAAAAACATTCTGGCATAGTGGCACACACCTGTAATCCTAGCTACTTGGGAGGCTGAGGCAGGAGGATCACAAGATCAAGGCCAGCTTGGGCAATTTAGTGAGACCTTGCCTCAACAGAAAGAAAAAAAAAAAGAAAGAAAAGAAAAAGGGCTGGGGATATAGCTTGTTGGTAGAGCATGCTGGAAAACCCTGGGTTCAATTTCCCAGTAACGCAAAAACAATACAAAACAAAAAAAGCAGGTGGCTACTCTTGTAAGCCCAAAGCAGTCAGATTCCCAACTGACTCATGCACATAGTATATCATAGAGATGGTGGAGACTTAAGTGTTTGAGATGCCTATTTGCTGACACAGTAGAGGGGCTATGGTTAGATTAGACTTGATTGTCTTTCCAGCTTTGAACTTCTAGAATTTACTAATAATAAAGTCCATAACTCTGCCTTATAGGCCCTGGATGTAGGAAGGTACTATCAAGAGTCAGCCAGAGGGCTGGACTGTAGCTCAGTGGAGAGCACTTGCCTAGCATGTGTGAGGCACTGGGTTTGATCATTAGCACCACATAAAAATAACCAAATAAGGGGCTGGAGTTGTGGCTCAGTGGTGGAGTGCTTGCCTGGCACATGTGAGGTCCTGGGTTTTTACCTCAGCACCACATAAAAAAATAAATAAAATAAAGGTATTGTGTCCATCTACAACTAAAATGTATACATACAAAATCAAATAAAATAGCCAGGCGCGGTGGCGCACACCTATAATTCCCAGCACTCCGGAGGCTGAGGCAGGAGGATCACAAGTTCAAAGCCAGCCTCAGCAATGGTGAGGCACTTAGCAACTCAGTGAGACCCTGCCTCTAATAAAATACAAAAAAGGGCTGGGATGTGGCCCAGTGGTCGAGTGCCCCTGCATTCAATCCCTGGTACCAATAAATAAATTAATTAATTAAATAAAATAAAGGCATACTGTTCATCTACACTACAAAAAAATAATAATAGCCGGGCGTGGTGGCACACACCCGTAATCCCAGCACTTGGGAGGCTGAGGCAGGAGGATCGCGAGTTCAAAACCAGCCTCAGCAATGGCAAGGCACTTAGCAACTCAGTGGGACTCTGTCTCTAATAAAATACAAAAAAGGGCTGGGATGTGGCCCAGTGGTCGAGTGCCCCTGCATTCAATCCCAGGTACCAATAAATAAATAAATTAATTAAATAAAATAAAGGCATACTGTTCATCTACACTACAAAAAAATAATAATAGCCGGGCGCGGTGGCACACACCCGTAATCCCAGCACTTGGGAGGCTGAGGCAGGAGGATCGCGAGTTCAAAACCAGCCTCAGCAATGGCAAGGCACTTAGCAACTCAGTGGGACTCTGTCTCTAATAAAATACAAAAAAGGGCTGGGGGTGTGGCCCAGTGGTCGAGTGCCCCTGAGTTCAATCCCTGGTACCAAAAATAAATAAATAAATTAATAATAATAATAATAGTAATAATAAAAAAGAGTCAACTCAGAAGCTGATATGGGTAGAGCTGATCTGGGAAGATGGCCGTCCTTTGTATTTATGTGTAGATCTTTCTGGGTCCTCTTCTCAGTGGCTGACAGTTTATGCTATAGTAATGTTTGATGATTGAACAAATTCTCTATATCCCTTTCCTTCCCTTTTTGGGACTATACTGTTCTCTGGCAGTTGATGGGAAAGTCAAAGAAACAGAACATTTCCAGAACACTACTGCTCAGCCAAGGAAGGCTGGGGTGATCCTGCCATGGATTGGGTATCCAGGGTGCAGGAGAAGGAAGGGACTGCTGTCACTGGGGCTTTCTTCACCTAAGGCTAAAAGAAGCTCTGCTCTAACCCTCTTTGTGGGGTGCTGTGGGATTAATGGTTTTCTACGGAAAAAGAAAGGGTAGGTTAAATTTTGAACCATCAAAGGGTTTTCTATGACCCTGTGCCCCCAGGGCCAGGAGATATGGAGAAGAAGCCAGTAGAAAATGTCATCTGGCTTCTCTCTTCCTTCCCAGTCTTTATTACTGGTTTGTTTCAGGTCTGCTCTTTTATTGCCCCCTGGGGAGATTTAGGAGCCTAGAGTCATATGCAGGAAGCCTCTCAAGCTTCCAAAGTGCCAGCCAGCATTGACCAGCATTGACCCAGCCCACCAGGCCTCACTGTTTGATTGCTATTGGCAGTTCTTACCCCCAGTGTTTGCTGGCAGCAAACAAAACCAGAGCACTGCCCGCCCCATCACCTCATCACATTTCTAAGATAACAGAGGGAACAGAAAGGACAAATTTAACTTCTTTGGTACCCCCATCTAATTTCTTTTGGAAGCCTGCTGCTTTTCTTTGGCTGGGGTCATGTAGGTGGCTTGGGAAGTGAATGACAATATCAGCTGGATTTCTTCCCAAGCTAGTCACTTGCTCTCTTTGGGAATTTATTTTCTGGTTTCAGAAAAGAACTCAGTGTGTGAGGGCTGGGGTTGTAACTCAGTGGTGGAGTGCCTGCCTAGCATGTGTGAGGAACTGGGTTCGATTCTCAGTACCACATATAAATAAATAAAATAAAGGACCATCACATATATGCATATATATACATATATATACATACATATATATGTATCATATACTACACATATATATAAAAGAAAAAGAACTCAGTGTGGTGGATGGATCAGCTTTGAAAGATCATCTCCACCTCCAATCCAGCAGTGTGACCTTACGCTCAGGGGACTCCTTATAAAATAGGAAGAATAATGTCTATTTCAAGAAATGGTTGTGATGAGCCGGGTGCGGTGGCGCACGCCTGTAATCCCAGGTTGAGGCAGGAGGATCGCGAGTTCAAAGCCAGCTTTAGCAATGGGAGGCACTTTAGCAACTCAGTGAGACCCTGTCTCTAATAAAATACAAAAAAAAAAAAAAAAAAAAAAAAAGCCTGGGGATGTGGCCCAGTGGTCGAGTGCCCCTGAGTTCAATCCCTGGTACAAAAATAAAATAAAATAAATGGTTGTGATGACCACACCGACTGGATGTGGACACTCATGGGTTAAACCTCTTTCCCTGTGGGCTCCAGAGGATACTTAGGAAATATATATGTTGAGATTCTCATGTCCCCTCCTCCCCTAAATTTTTGCAGAATGACTAGTTGGTATGCAGTGTCCCTCTTTGGTCTCTTTTGTCCTTCTTGAGATTTTGAAACCCAGTTGCTTTATATCAGGAGTCTGCAAACTTTCTGTAAAGATCCTGAAAAAAATATTTTAGGCTTCGTGGACCATATGGTCTCTGTCACAACTATCAGCTTTGCTATCTATCTTAATGCAAAAAATAGCCACACATACTACGTAAAAGAATGAGCATGGCTGTGTTAGGGGGGAAAAAAACTTTATTTATGAGTACTGGAATTTGAATTTCATGTAGTTTGTATGTGTCTCAAAGTATTTTTTTATTATTTTTTCCTCAACTCTTTAAAAAAAGATAGTAGATAGCCAGGCACAGTGATATACTCCTATTGTTCCAGCAACTTGGGAGGCTGAGGCAAGATTACAAGTTCAAGGTCAGCCTGGGCAACTTAGCAAGACCCTGTCTGGGGAAAAAGTGGGGGGAGGCTGAAGATGAAGCTCAGTGGTAGAGGGCCCCTGGGTTCGATCCCCAGTACAGAAAAATAAATAAATAAATAAATGCTGCTCTTTTATTGCCCCTGGGGAGATTTAGGAGCCTAGAGTCATATGCAGGAAGCCTCTCAAGCTTCCAAAGTGCCAGCCAGCATTGACCAGCATTGACCCAGCCCACCAGGCCTCACTGTTTGATTGCTATTGGCAGTTCTTACCCCCAGTGTTTGCTGGCAGCAAACAAAACCAGAGCACTGCCCGCCCCATCACCTCATCACATTTCTAAGATAACAGAGGGAACAGAAAGGACAAATTTAACTTCTTTGGTACCCCCATCTAATTTCTTTTGGAAGCCTGCTGCTTTTCTTTGGCTGGGGTCATGTAGGTGGCTTGGGAAGTGAATGACAATATCAGCTGGATTTCTTCCCAAGCTAGTCACTTGCTCTCTTTGGGAATTTATTTTCTGGTTTCAGAAAAGAACTCAGTGTGTGAGGGCTGGGGTTGTAACTCAGTGGTGGAGTGCCTGCCTAGCATGTGTGAGGAACTGGGTTCGATTCTCAGTACCACATATAAATAAATAAAATAAAGGACCATCACATATATGCATATATATACATATATATACATACATATATATGTATCATATACTACACATATATATAAAAGAAAAAGAACTCAGTGTGGTGGATGGATCAGCTTTGAAAGATCATCTCCACCTCCAATCCAGCAGTTTGTGACCTTACGCTCAGGGGACTCCTTATAAAATAGGAAGAATAATGTCTATTTCAAGAAATGGTTGTGATGAGCCGGGTGCGGTGGCGCACGCCTGTAATCCCAGGTTGAGGCAGGAGGATCGCGAGTTCAAAGCCAGCTTTAGCAATGGGGAGGCACTTTAGCAACTCAGTGAGACCCTGTCTCTAATAAAATACAAAAAAAAAAAAAAAAAAAAAAAAAGCCTGGGGATGTGGCCCAGTGGTCGAGTGCCCCTGAGTTCAATCCCTGGTACAAAAATAAAATAAAATAAATGGTTGTGATGACCACACCGACTGGATGTGGACACTCATGGGTTAAACCTCTTTCCCTGTGGGCTCCAGAGGATACTTAGGAAATATATATGTTGAGATTCTCATGTCCCCTCCTCCCCTAAATTTTTGCAGAATGACTAGTTGGTATGCAGTGTCCCTCTTTGGTCTCTTTTGTCCTTCTTGAGATTTTGAAACCCAGTTGCTTTATATCAGGAGTCTGCAAACTTTCTGTAAAGATCCTGAAAAAAATATTTTAGGCTTCGTGGACCATATGGTCTCTGTCACAACTATCAGCTTTGCTATCTATCTTAATGCAAAAATAGCCACACATACTACGTAAAAGAATGAGCATGGCTGTGTTAGGGGGGAAAAACTTTATTTATGAGTACTGGAATTTGAATTTCATGTAGTTTGTATGTGTCTCAAAGTATTTTTTTATTATTTTTTCCTCAACTCTTTAAAAAAAGATAGTAGATAGCCAGGCACAGTGATATACTCCTATTGTTCCAGCAACTTGGGAGGCTGAGGCAAGATTACAAGTTCAAGGTCAGCCTGGGCAACTTAGCAAGACCCTGTCTGGGGAAAAAGTGGGGGGAGGCTGAAGATGAAGCTCAGTGGTAGAGGGCCCCTGGGTTCGATCCCCAGTACAGAAAAATAAATAAATAAATAAATAAAGACAGGTCTGGCTCACAGGCTATAGTTTGTTAGTTTGTCAACTACTGCTCTAAATTATCTGAGGCTATTTTTTTTTTTTTTTTTTTTTTTTTTGGTACCGGGGATTGAACTCAGGGCACTCAACCACTGGGCCACATCCCCGGCCCTTTTTTTTTTTTTTTTGCTTTTAGTTGTACACAACATGTTTATTTTTACGTGGTGCTGAGGATTGAACCCGGGCTGCGCACATGCTAGGCGAGCGCTCTACCCGAGCCACAACCCCAGCCCCCCCAGCCCTTTTTTGTATTTTATTAGAGACAGGGTCTCACTGAGTTGCTAAGTGCCTCGCCATTGCTGAGGCTGGCTTTGAACTTGTGATCCTCCTGCCTCAGCCTCCCAAGTGCTGGGATTACAGGCATGCACCACCACGCCTGGCTATCTGAGGCTATTCTATCCCTCCCTTCTCTTTGGAGGGTTCATCAGGGTCTCAAAGGACAGAAAAGCTATTGCTTATTGTTCTTCTCCCCATGGTTGCTGCTGTGGTTACATGCACATTTATCCATCAGATGTTGTTTGCAACTTGTCCCCACTGCAATTGTGTTAGTGTCCTTGCTTGTGGGTTATTAATTCTCTCCCCACCCCTCTCTCAAGATAAAAACAGTGGATCACTATCATATGCTGCCTGTTTTCTTCTCGGTCTTAAGTCGTCCTCTCCAGCTCCCTATTTCAACATGCCTTGCCTTCTCTTTGTCCCTAAATAACAACAATAATAGTAGTATTTATTATTAATAGCATAATGTTAATTGCATTGCACAAATTATCATCAAATCTATCAACAACCTTACAAGGTAGGTATTATTGTTCTCTTTTTGTAGATGATTCTGAGGCTCAAAAAGCTAAGCAATCAGCTGGGCATGGTGGCGCACGCCTGTAATCCCAGCACTTTGGGAGGCTGAGGCAGGAGGATCGCGAGTTCAAAGCCAGCCTCAGCAATGGTGAGGCACTTAGCAACTCAGTGAGACCCTGTCTCCAATTAAAATACAAAAAAGGGCTGGGGATATGGCCCAGTGGGTGAGTGCCCCTGAGTTCAATCCCTGGTACCACAAAAAAAAAAAAAAAAAAAAAAAAAAAAAAAAGCTAAGCAATCAGGGCACAGTGGCACATACCCGTCATCCCAGCAACTTAGAAGGTTGAAGCAGAGCAGGAGGATCACGGGTTCAAAGCTAGCCTGAGCAAACTAGCGAGGCCCTAACCAACTTCACAGGGCCCTAAGCAACTTAGCCAGACCGTCTTTAAATAAAACATATAAAGGGCTGGGGATGTGACTCAGTGGTTGAGCGCCCCTGGGTTCAATTCCCAGTACAAAAAAAAAAAAAAAAAAAAATCTAAGCAAGTTCCCAAGGTCATGTGGCTTATGATTATGAAAGCAGCAGAACTTGCAAAACTAACAGACCTCTTTTTTTTTTTTTTTTTTTTTTTCCTTTTTCTTGGTACTTGGATTAAACTCAGGGGTGCTCTACCACTGAGCCATATTCCCAGCTCTTTTAGTTTTAATTTTGAGACAGGGTCTCCCTAAGTCGCTGAGGCTGGCCTCAAACTTGCAATTCTCCTCCTCCAGCCTCCTGAGTCACTGGTATTACTGGCATGTATCACCACACCTGGCAAAACAAACAGACTTTAAAGCCATTATTACACCCTAAAGTAATTATGCTCTCAAAGTTTTTAAACAACAGACGTCTCTTTCTATTACAACATAAGTTTTCATCGTATTACCCAGCAGAGTGTGCAAGAAGTCATTGATGGCTAGTGCAATCAGTGAAGATTAGACACTCACAGGAGGGGACCGCAGATACTGATGGTTGGTGATGGTAGGGAGACAGGAAAATAAATGAAATGACTCTTCAGAGTCCCTTCCTGGCCACCCCCTCCCATCTCAAGTGTCTGATCCCAGAACTATTTCAGAATCTCCTATCTCTCTGCTCAGCAGAAACAGTGATGTGACATGATGTGATCTCATACAGAATCTAAAAAAAGCCATTGTATGAGACTCAGTCCTGGCCACTCCCTTGCACCATTTCCTGAGCTCAGGAGGCTCGGGAAAGTGGGAGGGGACTGGGAGAGAGCTGTTGGAAGAAGCAGGGAAAAGACCCAATGATGCATGGGAACCTCAGTTTGAATTTCAGAAAAGAAAAGAGGGAAATCTCTGCGAGGTAGTTAAGGAAAACTTGCCAAGCCTCATCTCTTTGAAGAAAAGAATAAAAATTATTGGTGTTATAGCCTGGGAGGAGGTGAAGGTTAGAACGCAGGAAAAACTCTTGAAAAATGAAATGAGGATGTGAGAGGAAAGCTGTCCAACAGATTCATTTTCACAGAGGGCAGAGACCATGAATGAAATGCTGGGAAAAGGGTGGATCTTTGAGAAAGGGTTGGACTCCAGTTGGCATGATATGGAAGAATAGAGCAGGTTCACAAAGATCTCAAGCTGGGCAGTTGCAGTGGCACATGCCTATAAATCCCAGGGGCTTGGGAGGCTGAGGCAAAAGGATCCGGAGTTCAAAGCCAGTCTCAGCAAAAGCGAGGTGCTGAGGGGCTGGGGCTATGGCTCAGTGGTAGAGCACTCCTCTCACATCTGTGAGGCCCTGGGTTTGATCCTCAGTACCACATAAATAAAATAAATAAAGGTATTGTGTCCACCTACAACTAAAAAAAAAATTTTTAAAAAAGTGAGGTGCTGGGCTGGGATTGTGGCTCAGCGGTTAGAGCGCTCGCCTAGCATGTGCGCGGCCTGGGTTCGATCCTCAGCACCACGTACAAATAAACGCATTGTGTACAACTAAAGCAAATAAATAAATTAAAACAAAAGTGAGGTGCTGAGCAACTCAGTAAGACTCTGTTTCTGGGGCTGGGGTTATGGCTCAGTGGTAAGAGTGCTCGTCTAGCACGTGCGTGGCCCGGGTTCGATCCCCAGCACCACGTAAAAATAAAACACCTTGTGTACAACTAAAAGCAAATAAATAATTAAAATAAAAAAGACTCTGTTTCTAAGTATATACAAAATATACAAAACAGAGCTGGGGATATGGCTCAGTGGTCAAGTGCCCCTGAGTTCAGTTCCTGGTCCTCTCTGGCCCCCCAAAAAAATCTCAAGACTAGTGGGGGTGGTGGGGGGTATAGCTCAGTGGTAGAGAACTTTCTTAGTCTACCCTAGACCTTGGGTTCGATCTCCAGCACTGGAAGGGGTGGGTGGATAAGCAGCATCTGTCAGCGGGGCTAGGGTTGCAGGGTACTGTCTGTTCACCCTTCTTCCTCTAGCAATGCATCTTCCAGGAGAAGGAAAAGAAAGGGCTTCAGTTCACTACTTTTTTTTGTACCAGGAATTGAACTCAGGGGAGCTTCACCACTGAGCCACATCCCCAGCCCTTTTTATTTTTTATTTTAAGACGGGGCCTCGCTAAATTGCTTAGGGCCTCTCTAAATTGCTGAGGCTGGCTTTGAATTTGCGACTGTCCTGCCTCAACCTCCCAAGCCTATTACAGGTGTGTGCCTCCATGCCCAGCTAGTTCACTACATTTCATTCATCTTGCCAAAGTCAATCCTGCAAGCAGGATTGGTTGAGGTAGAGGTTGAGTACTGCAGCTCAAGATAACTTTCTGCTTCTGGGAAGTCACTGAATATCAGAGCACCCAAGATCCTTCTGGTTCCTTTCCATTTCTGTCCTCTTTCTAGCCCTTGTTCCTCTTTTCCTAGTGAACATTTACCATTCTTACTTTTCTCCCACCCGTGCTTCTTTGCCCCTAGAGTGCATCTAAGAGGCTGCTGTTTGTCGGGGACCATACCCTGGTCCTCAGGCTGCATCTGACCATCCAGATTAACCCAGAATTCCTGATGGCACAGAGCCCAGGTACATAAACAAGAAGGGAGATGATTTCATCTGGGGACTGGCTGAGGAATCCCCCAACACTGCTCCCAGATAGGAGAGCATGGTTGGGCACAGGGCCTGGGCCAGTCTCCTCAGCCTCTCCTTTCTCTCCTTCAACCACACCATGAGGAAGCAGAATGCCACCTGCAGAGATTGAGCACCTGTCTCCCTTCCACCCTTGGGTGGGGTGGGAGCAGTGGACAGATTGTAGCAAGGGAAGGGGAAGAAGATTGAAGGACCACCTTTCCCATAACCTGGACTTTTCCTGGGGTAGTTACAATTGGGAGAAAGAAGGCCTGGGAAGAAAGCAAGGTTCTGACTCATGACCTCCTGGTCCTCTGTGCACTTCAACATCATAGTAACTAGGGGTGGTCCCAGGAGAAAGGGTGCCTGGGAGACTCCTTTCAGCATTAGGTCCAGAGAGTCATGGCCTGGGAGGGAGGTGTGTACAGAGGTATGCAGCACATGTTACTCCCCTTCTGCCCCTCCACCACCTTAGTACTCTGGAATTGGGTATTTCTTTCTTTCTTTCTTTTTAAAAATATTTATTGATTTGCTTTAGTTGTACACAATGCATTTATTTTTTACATGGTGCTGAGGATCGAACCCGGGCCGCACACATGGTAGGCGAGCGCTCTAACACAGAGCCACAACCCCAGCCCTGGAATTTGGCATTTCTTTCTGAAGAGGGACTTATTTTCATCTTAAGAGCACCTGAGTATTCTTCCTTTGAGACACACTGAGGTGGGTCCTGGTACCAGCCAGGATGTTTGGGTGGTGAGAACAATGCTCCTTTGGGATTGGGAGAGAGGCTAGGAGATGAAGGTGATGTGGCCGATGCTTGGAGCCCTTCTCTTTGTGACATGGGGACAGGTCAGAATGGCTCTTACTCCTCACATGACCAGGGTCTTAGAAGGAAGAAATTATAATTCTTTCACTTATGAACCTGTTTTCCTTGTTACTTTACCAGTCTGGAATCCTCTCCCCACCCCACCTTGGCTACATTCTAATGCCTCTGTCCCTCTAGGCACATCTCAAAAACTATCTGCTTACTTCTGTTTCCCTTTTTTATTCTCTCAACTGGTAATATGTGCTCACTCTTTTGATAACCCAAAGTCTTTGTGTGTGTATGCAAGTGCGTGAGATACTGGGAACTGAACCCAGGGACATTCTACCTCTAAGCTACCTCCCCAATCCTTTTCTTTTTTAATATATTTTTTAGTTGTCAATGGATCTTTATTTATTTATATGTGGTGCTGAGAATCGAACCTCATGCCTCACACATGCCAGGCAAGTGCTCCATCACTGAGCCACAACCTCAGTCCCCCTTTTCTTATTTTTTAATTATTATTATTTTTTATTTGTTCTACTTAGTTGTACGTGACAGCAGAATGCATTTCAATTCATTGTACACAAATGGAGTACAACATTCAATTCTCTGGTAGTACATTGTGTAGAGATGTACCATTCAAACATGTACTTAGGGTAATGATGTCTATCTCATTTCACCATCTCTCCTACCCCCATAATCCTTCCCCACTCTCCCCTTTGCCCAGTCCAAAGTTCCTCCATTCTTCCCATGCCCCCAACCATCATAGGTCAGCATTCACTAATCAAAGAAAACATTCAGCCTTTAGGCCTTTTTCTTTTTTAAGTTGTAGATGGACACAATACCTTTATTTTTTTAGGGGCTGGGGATATAGCTCAGTTGTTAGAGTGCTTGCCTTGCACACACAAGGCCCTGAGTTCAATCCCCACCACCAAAACAAAACTTTATTTATTTTTTTATGTGGTGCTGAGCATCAAACCCATTGCTTCACATGTGCTAGGCAAGTGCTCTACCACTGAGCTATAACCCCAGCTCCTCCCCAGCCCCTTCCCAGCCTTTTTGGAAATTAAAAAATATATATATGTATGTATATATATATATTTTTTGGTATTGCTGGAGATTGAACCCAGGGCCTTGTGAATGCAAGACAAGTGCTCTACTGACTGAGCTATATACCCAGCCCCTTTATATTTTATTTTGAGACAGGGTCTCTCTAAGTTGCTGAGGCTGACCTGAGACTTGGAATCCTCCTGCCTCAGCCTTCTGAGACACCGTTATAGGCATGTGCTATGACACCCAGTTCAAACAAGGGTCTTTCTGTGTACTAGAAAGATCATTGATCTGTAATCCCAGTGACTTGGGAGTCTGAGAGGAGGATTTCAAGTTCAAGGCCAGCCTAAGCAATTTAACAAGGCCCTAAGCAACTTAGTGAGACCTGTCTCAAAATAAAAAATAAAAAGGATTGGGGACATAGCTCAGTGGTAAAGCATCCCTGGGTTCCAGTACTAAAAAGAAAGAAAGAGGGCTGGGGTTGTGGCTCAGCAGTAGAGCGCTCGCCTAGCACGTGTGAGGCCCTGAGTGTGATCCTCAGCCCCACATAAAAATAAATAAAATAAAGGTATTGTGTCCAACTACAGTTAAAAAAATGTAAAAAAAAGAAAAAAAGAACATTGAGCCAGGCATGGAGGCACATACCTGTAATGCTAGCAACTTGAGAGGCTGAGGCAGGAGGTTCGCAAGTTCAAAGTCAGTCTGGACAACTTAGAGACCTCGTCTCAAAATTAAAAGTATAAAGGGGTTAGGAGTATATCTCAATGGTAGAGTATCCCTGAGCTCAATCCCAGTACTAAAAACGAAAACACACACACACACACACACACACACACACACACACACACACTGGACTGGGAGCCAGAAAACCCACAAACTTGACTCTGTATGTGGCTTGACTCTGAGCCAGCCATTCTCCAATTTTGTGCCTCAATAAAGTGAGGGTGACTAGGTTGCCCTGAAGCCTGGCTGACTGTGACACCCTTCCAGTTTCAAAGTTCTAGAACTCTGCTCACCCTTCTCTTCTTGACTCAGACTGGCTTGTGTGTGCCGCCCATGAACAGAGCTGTCCCAGAGGAGTTCCTCGCAGGTGGAAACCCAGTGCCCCAAGGCCGTACTCGCCGTTGCCTGTCCGTGGTGGAATCCAGAGAGCAGCTAGAGGAAGAGGAGAAAGGAAATGAGGAGGAAGAGGAAGGACAAAAACAAGAGGGGAATGGTTTCCGTGCTGTACTTCTCCGAAGATCGGGGGCTTTCCGTGCTCATAACCACACCTATGACCCCTTCAAAAGACACAGTTGGGAGCCTGGCAGGGAGTTCCAGGATCCCCTGAGCAGGTAAGCATGAAGTCCTCCTCCCTGCTTCCTTCACACCCTGGACCTTGAAGAAAGTGGTTGAGAAGAAATATTCTGGTGTCCTTACCCACCACCCAATGATCTCCCCAGAGAGACAACTATCCCAGAAGAATGACAGTAGTTGGGCCTCTAGTCTTCTCCCTGGATAATGGGAGCTCAACTACTATGAGCCTTGGGAGGATGGAGCTTGTCTTGCAAAATGGTACTTTCCCAGTGGCTCTAGCTCCTCCTTCCTACCCGATCTCAAGAGCAGGTTGGTGTGGGAATGGAGATGGGGTGAGTAAAGGACACTTGCTTCCCACTTTGGGTTTCAAAGAACCAGACAATAGTGTCAGAGCTGAAAGAAACTCAGAAATCAAATGACCCAATTCCCTCATTTTACAGATGAGGAAACTAAGGCCCAAAGAACTTCAGGGTTTTAAAAAAAATTTTGTTTGTTCTTTTTTTTATATATTCATTACAGTAGAGTGTATTTTGACATATTATACATACGTGGAGTATAACTTCTCATGCTTGTGGTTGTACATGATGTGGAATTATGGTGTTACATGGGTGGTGTACTCATATGTGAACATAAGAAAGTTATGCCTGATTCATTCTACTGCCTTTCTGATTCCCATGCCCCCTCCCTTCCCTTCATTCCCTTTGTCTAATTGAATGAAGTTCTATTCTTCTCTCTTCCACCCCCGCCTTATTGTATGTTAGCATCCACATATCAGAGAGAACATTCGGCTTTGGGGTGGTTTTAGGGATTGGCTTATTTCACTTGGCATGATAGCCTCCAGTTCCATTTAGGAAGTTTCTTGAGAGAAGTGGGCTCACGGTTGGAGCATTGGGCTTGTTCCATTTCCAGTCCTGCTGGTTCCAGGTTGAAGCAGACCCAAGATGTCTCAGACTGATTTGCAGTTCAGTGCTACAATGGGGGAACAGCTATTCTTTTCTTTTTTTTTTTTAATATTTATTTATTTACTTTAGTTGTACACAGTGCAATGCATTTATGTTTTACGTGGTGCTGAGATTCGAACCCGGGCCGCGCTCTGCCGCTGAGCCACAACCCCAACCGGAACAGCTATTCTTGCTCAGAGTTCTGCATATGCTTGGCAGACTGGGGGAAAGGGACCCAACTCTTCCCCCTCCCCTGGAAAATCCCTGACCACTTCCCCAAACACAGAGGAAGTCAGAAAGAAAAGGTCCCAGGGGTCCGCATGAAGAATTCAGTGTGAGTGGTCATCGTGGGGACCTGCTAGCCATGGAGGTGCACTGTCCCTCTGCTTTGGCAGTGGTCCCCTTGGACAAGTTCCCTTAGCACTGGTGAGTGGACCACCACCTTCTCTAACTCCTGGGCACAGCTGGCTGGGCTGAGTAGGCAGAGAGCACGCTGAGTCTTGTTCCTGAACTGGTATGGGTGGAAATTCAGGTGACAAGCAATGCCTGAAAAGCTCATGGCACCTTCCTATGAGCAGATAGTTGAAGGCAGAAATGTCCTGGGGACCCCACATGTGGTGTCAGCTGCATTTCAGGGTTTCACAGTGTCAGCCGCCTTTTATGATCAGGCATTAATACTGCAAGTTGGGTGGAAAGGGAAGGGAGCCCTGAGCGCATTATTTAGCTGAGTAAGAGGAAAGGTTGGCATCAGAAACCAGAGAAGTGGGACTTGAGCATGCCCTTCCCCTCCCCCCCTCCAACGCAGACAGGTTTTCTCCTGGAGTGCAGTACTGTCCGTTGGCCAGCAGGGGCCACCCTTGCCTGCAGCTAGCTCTGCAGTTCTGCCAAACAGAGCCCCGAAAGGGACGCCAGTTTGAGTCTAGGCTGCACCTATGCCAACAGGAAGGGCTGGGCTGGGGGCAAGCAACAGGGCTGGGCTGAGGCAGTTTTCCTCCCTGGTGCCCATCACTGGCCACTGATTACAGAGGGCAGTGGTAGCAATGTGTGTTTCAGGAGCAGACTGCAGGCATCGGAATGCCCAGGCCCCCAGGAAGCCCCCTTACTACAGAGCCAAGAGGAACTGGACACCATTCTGGGATCACAGCAGCAGAGCGGCCAACCCTCCCACCTGGTATGGACAGACAGATCTCCACTGAGGCTCTTGTCTTGCTTTCCGCCCCTCCCATGCCCCTTGCCTGACCAGTCACCACTCTGTGCCTCTTGTGTTCTGCCAGCTGCTGGGTCTCTCTGTGTCCAAGCATTGCTCTGACTTTATCTGACCAAACTGAATCTGTCATCTATACCCCTCTGTCTGCTTCCCTGGGTCTGTATACTCTGGCCCTGACTCTTAGCATCCCGCCTCTGTTTCTTTCTCTAAGACTCTCTGTTTCTCCCTTTCTGTGTCTCTGTGTTAATGTGGATATTTCTGTTCCTCTCTTCTTAAAAGGGCCCTGTTTCCCTCGCTCTTATAACCACTTCTTTTTCTGGGCCCCAAGTCCCCATAGTTGAAACTGGACTTTGTTATTTGTGGGATGAAACTAGGCATGTAGTACTGCAAAAGATATAAAAGTTCTCTAACAAGATAGCCATGAGTACCAATTGAGAAAGGATATAAAGATTGTCTAGCCTTCTGGCTTAAGGGAACATAACTCAGGGTTAGTGTCTTAAACCAGGACCTAAGGACCACTGAGGATACACAAGAGCTTTGGAGACACCACTGGGTCTGCTAGGTGAGAGTCCCTGAATATATCCCTTGAGCTCATCCCAGGCTTTCCAATCCTGACTTCATTTTTGGGGTGCCTATGACTTGGAAGAAAGGCTGAGAAAAAGAGGCTATGTATAGCCTGTCAGAGAACTAGCAAGAATCATCTTAACCCATCAGCAGCTTTTTACCATCAGAATCTGCATGCCCCACCCAATCTGCTGCCCCTTTTCAAAGAGATACAGTAGAAAGAACAGGATTTTGGAGTCAAATGACTCCTATATCCTTCATTTTTCTTCTCTCTCTCTCTCTCTTTAAAAAAATATTTTGTTTTTTATTAGTTGTCGATGGACCTTTATTTATTTATATATGGTGCTGAGAATCGAACCCAGTGCCTCACACATACTAGACAAGCACTCTACCACTGAGCTACAACCCCAGCCCTTCTCTTTTCTTTTTGAGACAAAGTCTTCCTTTGTTACCCAGGCTGGTCTAGAATCCCTGGGTTCAAGCCATCCTCCTTTCTCAGCCTCCTGGACCTACAGGAGTATGTCACCATGCTTGGCCAATAAAACTGTCTTTTTTTGTGTGTGTGTGTGATACCGGGGATTGAACTCAGGGGCACTCGGCCACTGGGTCACATCCCCAGCCCTTTTTTGTATTTTATTAGAGATAGGGTCTCACTGAGTTGCTAAGTGCCTCGCCATTGCTGAGGCTGGCTTTGAACTCGCGATCCTCCTGCCTCAGCCTCCCAAAGTGCTGGGATTACAGGCGTGTGCCACCGCGCCCGGCAAAGCTTGTAATTATTAAATTAAAAAATGTGTAGTTGGGCAGGAGATGCACACCTCTAATTCAGCAACTCTGGTGGCTGAGGGAAGGATCTCAAGTTTGAGTCTAGCCTGGGCAACTTAGCAAGACCCTGTCTCAAAGGAAAAAATAAATAAATAAATAAATAAATAAATAAATAAATAAATAAGGGCTGGGAATGTGACTCTGTGGTAGACTGCTTACCTAGCATACCCCAAACCTTTGGGTTCAATCCCTTGTACCGCATACATAAAAACACATACATACATAAAAACATAAATACGAACGAAAAAAAAAAAAAACTTGTTGAGATGCCCAGCCCCAAATTCCACCCCCTCTTTCTCTATTTCTCTTCCTTTCCTTTATAATGTTTTCCCCTCTCTTCCATCATTCTCTTCTCCTGCCCATTTTCCTGCTTTTTGGTATTATGAGTTTTATTCTAATTTTTCCCTAGTGTTTTTTGCCCTCTCCTATTATGCCTTTCTGCTCCAATTCCTATTCTCTCTTCATCTTTAAGCCTTCTCCTTAATATTCTTTGTCTCTATGTTTGGGTTTATTTTTTCTCTCTTGCTGTAGTACTCCACCAGGGCCCACAGACTAAAAGCTTGGGACTCACTGAACTCAGGCCTGGGGCTACAGGCTGTTCATGTGCCAAGTCTTGCTCCAACCTTTATTTTGTTTGGCCACTATGATGCTTACAAACTTTAAAAAAATTCTGATGTCCTTAAATGTGCTCTCCAGTTTGTCTGAGTAGCTAATATTTTCTATTGTATTTTTCCCTTTGTCTTTTTTTAATATACTATTTAAAACAAATCCCCAATAAATCAAACACCCATCTCAAGATCTAGAACATCACCAATACTTTTATCTTTGTTTATGTGATACTCCTGTCTCTTATTTCCCTGTCTCCTGACAACTATCTTGAATTTATCATTTGTGTACCTTAATTTTTACTTTAAAAATTTTTACCTCTTTTTTTTAATGGTGCTGGGGATCAAACGCAGGGTCTCATACATGCTAAGTCACTGAGCTATTCTCCCAGCCCTTAACAGCCCTTAAAAATTGTTTTAACACAGATATATGCCTTACCGACTAATATATTATGTCTTGTTTTTGTTTCTGAGTTTTAGTTTTATTATTTATTTATTGGTACTGGGAACTGAACCCTCGGGCACTTAACCACTGAGCCATATCGCAGTCCTTTTTTTTTTTATTTCGGGGTCGGGGAGTATCAGGGATTGAACTCAGGGGCACTTGGCCACTGAGCCACATCCCCAGCCTTATTTTGTATTTTATTTAGAGACAAGGTCTCACTGAGTTGCTTAGCACCTCAAAGTTACTGAGGCTGGCTTTGAACTCGCAATCCTCCTGTCTCAGCCTCCTGAGCCCCTGGGATTACAGGCGTATACCACCACGCCTGCCATCTTTTTATTTTTTATTTAGAGACAGGGTCTCTCTAAGTTGCTTAGGGCCTTGCTAAATTGCTGAGACTGGCTTTGAACTCCAATTCTCCTGCCTCAGTCTCCTGAGCCACTGGGATTACAGGTGTGTGCCACTATGCCCAGCTGTTCCTGAGTTTTAAAGCAATGATATCATATTGTATAAAATTTTCTATAACTTGCTTTATTTTCCACTTAAAATAATTGATCCGGAACTGGGCGCGGTGGCGCACGCCTGTAATCCCAGCACTTTGGGAGGCTGAGGCAGGAGGATCGCGAGTTCAAAGCCACCCTCAGCAATGGCGAGGCACTTAGTAACTCAGTGAGACCTTGTCTCCAATAAAAATACAAAAAAGGGCTGGGGATGTGGCTCAGTGGTCGAGTGCCTCTGAGTTCAATCCCCGGTACCAAAAAATAATAATAATAATAATTGATCCAAGCTGGGCGTGGTGGTGCACACCTGTAATCCCAGCACTTGGGGAGGCTGAGGCAGGAGGATTTAGAATTCAAAGCCAGCCTCAGCAATGGCGATGCACTTAGCAACTCAGTGAGACCCTGTCTCTAATAAAAAAATACAAAAAAAGGACTGGGGATGTGGCCCAGTGGTCAAGTGCCCCTGAGTTCAATCCCCCTGGTACCAATAATAATAATAATAATAATAATAATTGATCCAAGGAGTGCTCTGCTACCCAGCCACATCCCCAGTTGGGTTCATCCTGACAAACTCATACACGTGTGGAATTCTATTTCAATTCATGATTGCCCTCCTCCCAGCCCTTCCTTCCTTCCTTCCTTCCTTCCTTCCTTTCTTTCATTTATTTTGTACTGGGGATTAAACTCAGAGGCACTAGACCACTGAGCCACATCCCCAGTCCTATTTTTTGTATTTTATTTAGAGACAGGGTCTCACTGAGTTCTTTCGTGCCTTGCTTTTTGCTGAGGCTGGCTTTGAACTAGACATCCTCCTGTCTCGGCTTCCTGAACCACTGGGATTACAAGCGTGTGTCACGGCACCAGCCCAGCCCTTTCTTCTTCTTCTTCTTCTTCTTCTTTTTAATATTATTTATTTGCTCTTAGTTGTACACAATGCGTTTATTTACATGCCTTTTTTTTTTTTTTTTTTTTTTTTTTTTTTTTTGGTGGTACCGGGGATTGAACTCAGGGGCATTGGACCACTGGGTCACATCCCCAGCCCTTTTTTTATTTCATTAGAGACAGGGTCTCACTGAGTTGCTAAGTGCCGCGCCATTGCTGAGGCTGGCTTTGAACTCGCAATCCTCCTGCCTCAGCCTCCCAAAGTGCTGGGATTACAGGCATGCGCCACCGCGCCCGGCTATTTACATGCCTTTTTTATTTATTATTTTGAGATAGGTTCTCACTACATTACCCAGGCCGATTTTAAACTTGGTATCCTCCAGCCTTAGCCTGGGATTATAGGCCTGTGACACTACTCTTGACTTTAACTTGCATTTTATTCAACACTGTTTCTATTTTTTTATCCATGTGTTATAAATAGTTGTAGTTTGTTCATTTTAATTCCATTCTGTTGACAGACATTTGGATAGTTTTCATTCTTTGCTATCATGAAGAGTCCTACCATGAATGGTCTCTTATCCAGCTTTTTGTCCACATTTGTCAGAATTTCCCCTTGGAGGTTCAGAATTGTTGTGTCTTAGAGTGTGCAGATGTTCATTTTTACAAGATAATGGGAAATTGTTTTCCACTTCTGTCAGCATGATATAAGAGTTCCCTACGATCCACACCTTCCTCAACATTGTGAGTCCTCAGTCTTTGTTGCTGCCTCAAGCGATTGCCACTTGGAGCAACGAAGCCCTGGGAATAAGTTCAGAGGCAGACTGGAAACGAACAGGCTCTTTATTCTGGTAGCTTCTCTCTCTGGCTCAAACAACTCCCGCACACCAAAACCACACTCATCCAACCAACCAACAACCAATGGTGCCCACCCGATCTGCCAAGTCCCAGCTCAAGTCCCGCGAGATCCCGGGCCAACTCCCGCGAGACCACGGAAGGCGGCAATGCCCAAACATCTCCATGGCCCGCAGCCAACCGCAATCTCAGCCATCTCCCCAATCAGGGCTCCTACAAGTCTTATCTTTTGTTTCTTTCTTTCTTTTTTTTCTTTTTTCTTTTTCTGTTTTTGGTATGTGGATCTTAACCCAGAAGCACCTAACCACAAAGCCCCATCCCCAACCCTTTATATTTTGAGACAGGGTATCATTAAGTTGTTTAGGCCCTTGTTAATTGCTTAGGCTGGCCTTGAATTTGTAATCCTACTGCCTCAGTTTCCAGAGCTGCTGGAATTATAGGCATGCGCCACCGTGCCCAGCAATTTATCAATTTTTCAATGGTTACTGTGTTTTGGTCATGTTTCAAAGATTTGCCTACCCCAAGAATGTGATGATTTTATCCAATATTTTCTTCTAGAAGGATTATTGTTTTAGTTTTTCACATTTTAGTGTTTGTTTTTTTCCCATATAAATACCCAGTTGTTCCATTATCATTTCTTTTAAAGACCCTACTTTCCCCAGCAAATGGCTGTGGTGCCTTTCTTGAAAACCAAACAACTGTATTGATGTGAGTCTATTTCTGGACCTTTTCTATTCCACTGAGCTACTTGCTTCTCTTTATACTAACATCACATTGTCTTAATGAATGTAGCTTTAGTTGAAGTCTTTAAAATGGAACAGTATAAGTCCTCCAACTTTATTATTCTTTTTAGGATTATCTTGGCTCCTCTAGGTCTTTTGCATTTCCATGTAACTTTTAGAATCAGCTTACAAATTTCTTAAAAAAAAAAAAACTGCTGGATTTTGATTGAGGCTGCACTGAATTTAAAGATTAATTTAGGGGTTTGGGATATGACTCAGTGGTAGACTGCTTGCCTAGCATAAATTAGACCCAGGGGTTGATCCCCAGCACCGCCAAAAAAAAAAAAAAAAAAAAAAAAAAAAAGGCTAATTTAGGATGAATTGACATGTTTCCTATGCATGAAAAAAATTCTATTTATTTAGGCTTTTCTAAAATTATGTCTTTTGATAAAATATTGGTTTTCTTTCATACTCATCTTGCCAATCATTAGATTTATTTATGGGTACTTTATAGGTTTGCTTGCTATTATAATGCTTTTTTATTTTTGTATTAAATGCTATAATTATGTTTGGTTTATAGAAATAGAGTTGAAAATTAATCAACGCACAGTGTCTTTTTTTTTTTTTTTTTTTCTGTACTGAGTATTAAACTCAGGGGTGTTCTACTGAGTTAGATCCCCAGCCTTTTTTGTTTTATTTATTTTATTTTTTAAATTTTGAGATAGGGTCTCACCAAGTTGTTAAGACTGGCCTGAATTTGTGATCATCCTGCCTCACGTTCCTGAGTACTGTGATTACAGGTGTGAGCTACAGTGCACAGCTAGGGGTGGTTTCTAAATGGACAGTTAGCCATCTTCAAATGAACTTCATTTCTCCTTTTTTTTTTTTAATATTTATTTACTTGTTTTAGTTGTACACAATGCCTTTATCTTTACGTGGTGCTGAGGATCGAACCCGGGCTGCGCACTTACTAGGCAAGCGCTCTACCACTGAACCACAACCCCGGCCCTCTTCTTTTCTGCTGAGTAGAAATGGTGACAATAGCCATCCCTGTCTTGTTCCTGATTTTAGAGAGGGTATATCTTAGGTTTAACTTTTTGTTATTGTTGTTTTCTCTTTGGTGCTGGATATTGAACCCAGGACCTCATGCATGCTAATCATAGGCTCTACTGCTGAGTTATACTCCCAGTCCAGGTTTCTCTGTTGAAATTGACTTTTGGCTGTAGTCTGTGAAAGTTTCTCTTCATCAGATTAAGGAAAATTCCTTCAATTCCTAATTGCCAAGATTTTCATTTTAGAATGAATGAGCACTAGATTTTATCCTTATGCTTTTTTACAATTACTGAGATGATTATATTTTTTTCTCCTTTAATACATTATTGAGGTAAATTACATGAGAAGTTTTTCTCATGTTAAACCATCCTTGTAGTCTTAGGATAAATCTAATTTTGTTATGACAGATTGTCTTTTTCTTTCTTTTCTTGGGGGGAGGGTGTTACTGGGTATTAAACCCAGGGGTGCTCTATCACTGAATTACACCCATGGCCCTTTTTAGTTTTTATTTTGAGACAGGAACTCATTAAGTTGCCCAGGCTGTCCTAGAATTTGTGATCCTCATGCCTCATCCTCCCAAGTTCCTGGGATTACAGTCATGTGCCACTGTGACTGGCTAGATTATCTTTTTTGTAAACTTTCTAGGTTTTTTTTTTTTTTTTTTTTTTTTTTTTTGTGGCATTTATACTGCAGTATAATAAACCAACCCCAAATTTAGTGGCTTAGCAAACAACCTTTTTTGGCTCCAATTTAATAAGTGGGCAATCTGGCTGGGTTCAGCCTGTCCACAGTTCTTCTGTGTGTGTGTGTGTGTGTGTGTGTGATGATGTACTGGGGATTGAACCCAGTGGTACTCTACCACTGAGCTACATTCACAGCACTTTTTTTTTTTTTTGAGACAGAGTCTTGCTAAATTACCCAGGCTGGCCTCAAACTTGTGATCCTCTTAATTCCAGAGTCGCTGGAATTATAGGCATGCACCACTATGCCCAGCTAGATGACTTCTTTTTTTTTTTTTTTTTTTAATATATTTTCTTTGTTGTAGATGGACACAATACCTCTATTTTATTTACTTATTTTTATGTGGTGCTGAGGATCGAACCCAGTGCCTCACACTTGCTAGGCAAACGTTTCACCACTGAGCCACAACCCCAGCCCCTAGATGACTTTTTTTTTTTAACTATTTATTTATTTGCTTTAGTTGTACACAATTTATTTTTACGTGGTGCTGAGGATTGAACCCAGTTCCTCATATGTGAGAGGCAGGCGCTCTGCCACTGAGCCACAATCCCAGCCCCTTGTTTGGGATTTTTGTACTTACGTTTACAAGAAAGATCAGCCCATATTTTTCTTTGTTGTATTATACATGTGTAATTTTAGATTCAAGGTTATTAGAGAGTTGAAAGCTTCTGTTTTTATTTTTGTTTTCTATTCTTTGGAAGAATTTGTGTAATTCTTCATGTATAACATGTACAACATGTTAGTGATTTGTTCTGGAAAGATCTGTCCAAAACAGTTTGGTCTGGTATTGTTTTGTTTTGCTTATGGAAGATTAACTACTGATTCCATTTCTTTAATAGGACCATTCAGACTATCTATTTCTTCTTGATTCAGTTTTGGTAAGTTATGTATCTATTTCTTTCTTTTGGTAAGAATTTGTCTATTTTGTTTGCATTTTCAAAATCGTTAGCAAAAAGTTGTAGGTAGTATTCTCTTTACTTTTTTTTTTTTTTTTGTGGTTACCGGGGATTGAACTCAGGGGCACTCGACCACTGGGTCACATCCCCAGCCCTTTTTTGTATTTTATTTAGAGACAGGGTCTCACTGAGTTGCTAAGTGCCTCACCATTGCTGAGGCTGGCTTTGAACTCAGGATCCTCCTGCCTCAGCCTCCCAAAGTGCTGGGATTACAGGCGTGCGCCACCGCGCCCGGCTTTTACTTTTTAATCATTGCTCTTTCTGTAGTTAGATCCACCTATTCATTCTAATTTTATTTATGCCTTCTCTCTTTATCACTCTTTTGTGTTTGTGTATTTTATTCACCTGTTCCTAAAACATGAGTTTTGTTTTATAGTATTTTTATTTTTGTAGAGTTTTTTTAAAAAGTGTCTTTTTTTAAAATTTATTTTTTTAGTTGTAATTGGACACACAATACCTTTATTTTATTTATTTTTATGTGGTACAGAGGATTGAACCCAGGGCCATTCATGTGCTAGGCGAGCACTGTACCACTGAGCCACAACCCCAGCCCAAATTGTTTTGCTTTAATTGTCGTTCTAAGGATTGAACTCAGGGTCTATCACATGCTAGGGAAGTGCTCTACCACTGAGCTGCACCCCCAACTCTAGAGGGTTTTTTTCTGGTTTTACTTAAGGGCTTCCCACCACACATACTTGAAAAAATTTAAATGTAGCATATACATAGAAAAATATAGAAAACTTACTTTTAGAGTACAGTGAATAATTAGGGAGCAAATACCTGTGTAACCACCCTGGGTTAAAAAAAATAAGTATAAAATTAGTAGGGCATGGTGGGGGCACCATGTAATCCCAGTAACTGAGGCTGAGGCAGGAGGATCTCCAGTTCAAAGCCAGCCTCAACAACTGCGAGGTGCTGAGCAACTCAGTGAGACCCTGTCTCTAAATTAAAAAAAAAAAAGGGGCTGGGGATGTGGCCCAGTGGTCGAGTGCCCTTGAGTTCAATCCCTGGTACAAAAAAAAAAAAAAAAAGAGTAAAATTAAAAATAAAAACCAGATTCCAGCACTGCAAAAATACATATATAAATATGTGTATATATATAATAACAAATAAAACGAACAAACACAAAACAACAGATCAGGGGCTGGGGATATAGCTCAGTCGATAGAGTGCTTGCCTTACATGCAGAAGGCCCTGGGTTCAATCCCCAGCACCACAAAAAACAAAACAAAACAAAACAAAAAAAAACAGATCACTAAAGCCCAGAAGCCCTCTGTGTTCTTTCCCATTCAATAACCCTCTCTCTCACACAGATGACCATGTACTTATTTTTTGAAATTGATTTTCTTTATAGGTTTCCATATATGTGTGTGTGTGTGTGTGTGTGTGTGTGTGTATGCATCTCTAAACAGAATCAATAGTTTGTTTTAAAATTTACATGAATATAATCATACAGTATTACAGTATATAAATCTTTTGGGTCTTGACTTTTTTCAGTCAACATTGTGTTTTCAAGATGCATCCATGTTGTTAAATGAACTGTGGTTTGTTTGTTTTTAATGGTCAAATAATGTGTAACTATATCACATTTTTTTTAAGGTATTGGGGATTCCAGGGGTGCTCTACCACTGAGCTATATCCCCAGTCATACACACACACACACACATATATATATACATATATATATATATATGTATTTTAGTTGTAGGTGTGTAGGTGGACACAACACCTTTATTTTATTTATGTGGTACTGAGGATTGAACCCAGGGCCCCACACTTGCAAGACAAGCTCTCTACTGCTGAGCCATAGCCCCAGCCCCTATCCCCAGTCCTTTTTAATTTTTTATTTTGAGATAGAGTCTTGCCCAGACTGGCCTCAAACTTTTGATCCTCCTGCCTCAGCCTTCTCAGTCACTGGGATTACAGACATATGGCACTGCAACCCAGATTATATTACAAATTCTTTTCTTTTTTTTTTTAATATTTATTTATTTGCTTTTAGTTGTACACAGTGTGTTTTTACGTGGTGCTGAGGTTCGAACCTGGGCCGCACACGTGCTAGGCGAGCGCTCTACCGCTGAGCCACAACCCCAACCATATTACAAATTCTTTATCTAGTCCACTGAAGTAGGACTTCTGGGTTATTGCTCTTGGATACATATTATTTGAAATGTGTTAAGATTTACCTTATGACATAATATGTGGCCAGTTTTTGTAATGCTCCATGCAGATTTGAGGAAGAAATAAAAGATTCTCTAAAAGAACACACCATCTGTATTTCCTATTCCCTCTAGCCTTAAATCCAGACTGCCCAAGTTTATTTCATTCCCTACCTGGCCTCTATGGTTGAGTTTCTCATCTCTGGAAATCATTCAGACTAAATATTTTCTCTTCAAAAATATTCTCTAGCTGGGCGCGGTGGCGCACGCCTGTAATCCCAGCACTTTGGGAGGCTGAGGCAGGAGGATTGCGAGTTCAAAGCCAGCCTCAGTAATGGTGAGGCACTTAGCAACTCAGTGAGACCCTGTCTCTAATAAAATACATAAAAGGGCTGGGGATATGGCCCAGTGGGTGAGTGCCCCTGAGTTCAATCCCCGGTACCAAAAAAAAAAAAAAAAAAAAAAAAAAAAAAAATCTCTATATTTAAAAAGCCTGATAAACAATATATAGATGTATTGAAACATCACATTGCATAGTATTAATATGCAGACTTATGATGGGGGTCACTTTAAAAAAACAACTTAAGAAGAAGAAAATTTACTACAGCACAGTGATGATCTAAATAGCAGGAATAACTTCTGAACTATTTCAAATGGAATATCCCAGATGTGGGTAGTGGAGCCTGGGGGAGGGTCTGAATTTGTAGAAATGCCAAGCTGTGGGAAAGCGAAGAACATGCTGGGAGATGGTGAAGCATGACCTTTGTATAAGAACTCCTGTTATGATTTTAGGGTCAGGGTTCCTGTCATCCATCTGCTGGCTCTTTGGACCAGTCAGTCACTGGCATGCTTTCCAAGTCTGTATCCATGAGCGCCATCAACTGCCTCTTGGAGCACTCAGATCCAGATGGTAAGTAAAGGAGGGGAGAGAAGCAAAGATGGACCTTTCTCTAATCCATCTCATCACTAGTCCTCCGTCAGCTGTTCAGCATCCAGATGTCCTGGATTACCTCCAACCACACCCCTGGAGCCCCCAGAATGCCATTACTCAAATGAGAGATCTTAATTCAGGACTTCGGCATTTTGAGACTCTTCTGCCAATAAAAGGGGACATAGGGCAGAGTGAGGCTCTCCAGCCTCCTCTGTCACCAAAAATGGAGGACAATTATCTGAAATGTACCTTTTCCTCAAGATGGAGTTCTGGGAACTCAGTGTGAATCCTTTGTCCTCCCCATTCACCAGAAACAGAGCTAAAACATCAGGCCCCTTCTCCCACTTCTTCACATAACCCTGGTTCCTAAGTTCTTCAGCTGTGCTCTGCTCAGAACCCCGCCCTCCCTCCCTGCTCCCCACTGCCCGCCCTCAGGAATGGCGTCACATGCACCTGCAGCTTGGGAACCTGATCCAGGTGGAGGGGGTGGGGGAGGCAGCCCTGGGCGCCTTTGTCTGGCTTTAGCTAGACACTTCTCTGCTCCTTCTTTGTTGGCAGGACATTCTTCCCAGTACTCTGCCACTGACCTCAGCAAACCGTGAGTTTGGGGTGCTGGAATCCCTTCAAAGACCTAGATGGGGGAGGAGCGATGGGTCAAGGCCATGGATTTTGTAGCTCCCAGAGTATCTGCTTCCGGACACATACTTTCCTTAACATTTCTGATTAAAGATCTACAAATATCCTTCTCCCTGAGATGCATAAAATTCACCTTCTTCTCTGGGTTACGATAGCCCCATGGGATGGAGGAGAAATCAGGAAAAGAAAAGGAGTAACGAGATCACAGGGTGTCAGCTGAATAAAAGAGAGTTGTTTGATGTTGTCAAAGATATAAAGGTGGATGGGCAGATGCGCCGTTGGACAGTTAAGGAGAGACAGTGACCAAGGACCATGGGTGGGCTTTGGATGGTTCAGATAATTAACCATTGGGTAGTGGCCCTAAGGAGAGCTATGCAAGAGCTGTAGGGCTCCCAGAAGAGGGCAGGGCCTGCAGGCAGAGTTCAAGAACTCAGACAGAGGAAGCCAAGAGATTTCAATAACTATCTAAATAAGCATGCAAAATTAGCACCTGTTCATTTGGCTCCTGTGACTGAAGTCTGATCAGAGTGGGACAGTATTCTAAGACAGTGTGCCTGTGTGAGCAAGTACTGGGCCCTTTAAGATATCAGGCTCTGATTTGTGGTCCTGAAATTCTCCAGCTGACACATCCTCCTGGCTCTGGGTTTGGGATTAGCTCATGGGATGGGGCTGATGAAATCCCAGGAAATTCAGTCCTTATTGGCATTAGGCCCAGAGGCTCTTTCCAAACAGCACAGGGTCTACACAGGGCTCTTGTTTTGAGGGGGAAAATGCCCCCCTGGAGGGCCCTCACTCCACTCCACTTCCTTTGGGGAGCATCATGAGAGCAGAGATTGGGTCCGCCCATCCTGAGCCTGGATTAGGTAGGAAGGGGGAGTCTGCATGTATCTGGGAGGAGCCTGGAGTTTTCCTCATAAATAGAGGGGCCTGGAAAACTGAAGTGTCCACATCCAGGAAGCTGTAGGAGGTGTGTGTGGGGGTGCCTTTCTGTCCTTCTTTCTCCTTTACCCTTCCTTTCAGCGTCTTCCCTCCTATTTCCATTTCCTATCTGTTGGCCATGGCACCTTCACCCGCTCTCTCTCCACCATCTCTCTGGGAGTATCTTTTTCTTGTTTTCCAGCTCCATCTCCATCTTCTCACCTCTTCTTTTTCTCTCTGCAGCTGGAACCAGCTGGAAGGGAACTCAGGTACCTGGGCAGGCTCCTCCCTGCGACGGACCTTCAGCTTCCTCTTCCTCATGACTGGCAAGTCAAAGGTAAGAGTTAGAAAGGGAAGTAGGGGCATGGACTTGTTGTCCTACCCAGTTCCCTTCCTCCTGAGCGCCCCATGCTACCCCCTCCCCCACCCTCCCTATTAGAGATTCAGGGCAACAGCTCAAATTTTAAGAGAACATATGCTCACTCTTCCAGCCTCTGTGTCTGTGTCCCAGTAAATCGCCTTTTCTCTGCTCTAACCCACGCCTCCAGCTTAGCAGCCAGCTGTGGACAGCTGGAAAAAGGGAAAAAGGGGTAGGAGTCCCAGAAGCTGAGGCATGGCATTGCATTCCCTTACTTTAAGCCTCACATAACTAAGAGGTGGGCAGTAGAAATCTTATGTCCATTATTATTGGACATAATAATGATAATAATTACAGCAGCAAGACTTTTTACTTCTTCATAGAGTATTAGAGTTTGCAAAGGACTTTTTTTTTTTTTTTTTTTGGTACCGGGGATTGAACTCAGGGGCACTCGACCACTGGGCCACATCCCCAGCCCTTTTTTGTATTTTATTAGAGACAGGGTCTCACTGAGTTGCTAAGTGCCTCGCCATTGCTGAGGCTGGCTTTGAACTCGTGATCCTCCTGCCTCAGCCTCCCAAGTGCTGGGATTACAGGCGCATGCCACCGCACCCAGCTGCAAAGGACTTTTACACTCTTGATTTTATGGTTGGAAATGACAGCTGAAGGAGTTGAAATAAGATCATAGTGGGAGTGTAAGCTAGGAAAGTATATGATTATAAAGGACGTGTACATATGTGGCTATGTGTGTTCTGATCTCGGTAAGTAAAAGCACATTGCTTTCTTCCTTGTAACCAACCCTCTTCTCTGGTGCCTACAGCTTGAAATTCATTTCCATTTTCTTTATTTACTGGCAGAATGAGCCACCTTCCTTTTTCTCTCATAGCCTCCCCAGGCATACATGTGTTTTTTCCAATCTGGGGTGGCTTCTGAGCATTAAGAGGAACTCCAGAGAAGATATCCTAGTCATCTTGAAGAACCATTGGATTTTCCCACTGTAAGGTTGCTCAGACTCCTCCTGGCTCCCCCTGAGGGCCTGGTGCTCTTCCCTGGGCCAGCCTCTGAGCCAGATTCCCTTCCTCTGAGTGGGCTGGGAAAGTAGAGATAGATGTAAAGAGGTTACCTGTTTAACATCTTCTTACTACTGGCATTAGGTAAGGAGTTGAGACTGATGGATTCCCACCTGACCAGAGTCTCTGTCAGTTTGGGGCAGGTGAGTCTGCTGGAGGAATCACCCTCTCTTCTTTTCTTTAGTTATAGGTGGACACAATATCATTATTTATTTTTTTATGTGGTGTTGAGGATTAAGGCAGTGACTCACACGTGATAGGCGAGAGCTATACCATTGAGCTACAACCCGGCCCCTTGCCCTGTCAGTACTGTGCAGGGGCTGGCTAGGCCCCAGTTAGTCTGTGTGTGCTCACCCTTGGCCTAACAGCCAGCCGTGTGGGAGGCTGAGTAACCTGATGAATGTGGGCAGACTTTGGAGCCCAGACAAGGAACAGGAAAGAACCTGAGTAAGCCAGGACATTGTCCAGTTTGGCCTTTCTTCACCAGGGTCTCTGGTCCTGTCTTCCTGTTTCCCCCTGTCATGCCTTGGTCCAGCTTCCTTCCACCCTCTCGGGAACATGTGCTCCTGCTTCACTTAATCTCCTCCAACTCAGGGCAGGTAAACATCAGGGGGTAGGGCTGGACAGCAGCTCAGTCAGGCAGTGAGAGAAGGAAGCAGTTCATCCCGCTTCCCCAGAGGTCATCTCATTTAATTCTTGTAAAAACTCTGAATAAATGGGTTATTTTTATTTGTTTGTTTTCTTTCAGTACTGGGGCTTGAACCCAGGGCACTTTACCACTGAACTACATCCCCAGCTCTTTTTATTTTTTGAGACAGGGTCTCACTAAGTTGCCAGGGCTAGCCTTGAACAAAGATAAGTATTTTAATTTCCATTTCATAGACAAGCTAACCCAAAGCTAAATTACTTGCCCAAGATCCCACAGCTAGTAAAAGGTGGAGCTTTGACATAGTTGCCTCTGCCCCTCTCAGTAAACCCAACATAACAGTTGGTCCCCTCCCTTCTTCCATCAGCCTCTGCTGGGTGGCATCAGTTATGCCTTAATCCCTCCTCACCTCCCTGAATATCTAAGATCCAGAGTAATGAGAAGAAACAGAGCTCTTCTGGACAGTGCAGAGGCTGGGTCCAGACATCTCCAGGGCTCGCTCTGTTCACCACTGGCTAAGCCTCTGGCAATTAAGCCCTTCTCTATGGTTCCTCTCCAGGGAAATGGGAGGGACATATCTTGCCAAGTTAAATGGGCTGAAGAAGGTGGTGGCTACTTCTAGATTCTGGCAGAAATTTTAATTTTTGCATGCATAAAAAATTATTTCTGGAAATCTAAAAGATATCATTAGAAGGGCAGTTGGAATAAAGGAATAGATTTGGGAAAGGCAGCATGGGAGGAGAAGGAAAAGTGTTCATTGTTCCAGAAGATACAGAAAATGGAAACCGAGTCAAGCTGCAGACTTAGCTCACTAATGTAGGCATTTTTAAAGGTAGAACAGCTTTCTTTACCTCCCTCCCACTTCATTTTTGTGTTTTTTTTTTTTATTATTATTATTTTTTTTAATGGTACCATGGATTGAACCCAAGGGTGCTTTACCACTGAGCCACATTCTTGGTCCTTTTTTTAAAAAAAATATTTATTTATTTGCTCTAGTTGTACACAATGCGTTTATTTGTACGTGGTGCTACGCACCGTGCTAGGCGAGCGCTCTACCGCTGAGCCACAATCCCAGCCCTCTTGGTCCTTTTTATGTTTAATTTAGAGACAGGGTCTCGCTGAGATGCTTAGGGCCTCATTAAGTTGCTGAGGCTGGCTTTGAACTTGCGATCTTCCTGCCTCAGCCTCCCAAGACACTAGGATTACATATGTGTGCCACTGTGCCTGGCTCATGGCTCATTTTTGTCTTCTAAGAGGATAATGAGGATCAGGATAACAAACAGCAAGGAGATAAAAAAACTTAATAGACTATTTTGAGACAGGGTCTCACTAAACAGAGACAGAAAAGGATTAGGCTAGTCAGTCTTCCTTCCTTCCTTTTCTCTTTCCTTTGTTTTGGTACTGGAGATTGAACCCAAGAGCACTCTACTACTGATCTACATCCCCATCTTTTTAATTTTTTTTTTTTTTTGTACCGGGGATTGAACTCAGGGGCACATGACCACTGGGTCACATCCCCAGCCCTTTTTTGTATTTTTATTAGAAGCAAGGTCTCACTGAGTTACTAAGTGCCTCGCCATTGCTGAGGCTGGCTTTGAACTCCGGATCCTCCTGCCTCAGCCTCCCAAAGTGCTGGGATTACAGGCATGCGCCACCGCGCCCAGCTACCCCATCTTTTTAATTTTGAGACAGGTGTTACTAAGTTGTGCCACCATGCAGGGTCCAGCCTCTTCTTTCTTTCTTTCTTATACCTTATTTTATTTATTTATTTATATGTGGTGCTGAGAATCTAACCCAGTGCCTCCCACATGCAAGGCAAGTGCTCTACCATTGAGCCACAACCCCAGCCCAACCAGCCTCTTCTTTCAATAGACTTTCTTTTAAATATTTTTTTTTAGCCGTTCATAGATGTTTTATTTATTTACTTATTTTTATGTTGTGCTGAGGATTGAACCCATTGTCTCATACATGCTAGGCAAGTGCTCTACCACTGAGCTACAACCCTAGCCATTTTTTTTTTTTTTTTTGGTGCTGGGGATTGAACCCAGGGCCTTATGCATGCAAAGCAAGCACTCTACCAACTGAGCTATGTCCCCAGCCCCTAGACTTTCTACATTGTGTTTATGGACTGCAAGGTCCCTCAAAGAGCCTGGGGTTCAGCTGGGCATGGTGGCTCACCCAGGTTATCCCAGTGACTCAGGAGGCTGAGGCAGGAGGATCACAAGTTCAAGGTCAGCCTCAGCAATATCATGAGATTCTCAGCCACTTAGTGAGATCCTGTCTCAAAATAAAACATTAAAAGAACTGGGGGGGGGGGGGCTGGGGTTATAGCTCAGCGATAGAGTGCTTGACTTGCACATGTGAAGCACTGGATTCAATCCTCAGTACCACAATAAAACAAATGACTACAATAAAGATATTATGCCCATCTTCTTTAAAAAAAAAAAAATAGGGGACTGGGGATGTAGCTCAGTGGTGAAGCACCCCTAAGATCAATTCCTACTACCAAAAGAAACAAAAAAGAGCCTGGGGTTCAAATGTTAGGTTTATCAGGTACTCTGGTAGAGTTTGGCCCTTTAAGATTCTATCCTCTGCTTGCAGAACCCTGGGAGAAAAAGCTGAGGTTCCAGTCAAGTCTTGGTCTCTGAGCCCCCAGTGGGTGGAGCCATGAAGCTGGGATTCTGGCCTTTGGCTCCCTGCTTTTAAATTTAGTACATTCCAAAGTCTTGGCTGACCACTGAGGGGAGGTAAGTCTAGAGTTCTGGGGCCAGGAACCTCAGGACTGATGGTTTGGGAGAGTTCTTGCAGCCTTTCCATAGGTCTCCCCTGCAGGTGCAATCCTGGAGGAAATAGCCTGGGCCCTGGGAAAGCACTTTCTTCTTCCAGTTGTCATCCAGCCTGGTCTGGGTATGATTTATTTCCTCTCCTGCCTCCCCTTTGCCCCCATTCTGAGAATGTAATCTAGGCAGGGGTGCTCTACCACTGAGCCGTTCTTTAAAATTTTGTGATAGGGTCTTGCTAATTTGCCTAGGATGGCCTTTAACTTATTATCCTTCTGCTTCAGCTTCCCAAGTAGCTAGGATTACAGGCCTGTGCCACCAGGCTGGGCTCCTCTCCTTTTTTTTTCTGATCTTTGCTATATAAGGATCCTAAACAGGAGAATGGGTGAAGAAGGTGAAGAAAGAGTTGCTAGGCAGGGGGGGAAACCAGAGGAGCAGTGTGGGGGTGGTGCTAGGGGTGAAGAGCCCAACCAGCTCAGCCAGTGGTGAGGCAGTGAAGCCCAAAATAGAGGCAGAGGCTAAAATTGGCATCTACAGGAGTGCTGAGTTGGGCTTGAAACCTCCAGCCTGGTCCTACTGATGAGTCCAGCAGCTCCTGGACCTGGGCTAGGCCTCCTCTCCCTCCCTACTCCTCCCACACCACTTGCGGGCAGAATCAGGCAGGACCTTGCAAACATAGTATGCTCTGTCTTAGCGCTCTTTGTTTGTGCTTCTGATTTCTACATAGAAATGGGACACCCTGAGAGGAGGAAATGAACTGCAATATGAGTGATTACAGTTAGACTGGAGGAGGAAAATAGCAGGAAACTCACCAAGGTGCAGGTTGGCACACGTTGGGGCAATCTTTTTGGTAAGGAGGATTTAACCTAGGGGCACTTTACCACTGAGTTACATTCCAGTCCTTTTTATTTTAAGAGGGTCTTGCTAAGTTGCTGAGGGTCTCACGATATTGCTGAGGCTGACCTTGAATTTTTGATCCTACAGCTTCAGCCTCCGAAGTCGCTGGGATTACAGGCTGACCACGGTGCCTGGCCCCATCTTCCTTCTAAGGGAGACATTTGGTCGTGCCCTAACTGTTCCCTGATTGGGGCAGGCTGTTTTCTAGTCTTCTGGTTCCGGTTTAACTTGCAACAGAGAGAACTAAGGTTAGACACATGGAAGGACTTCCTCAGCTTCCTAGCTTTCAGGAAAGCTTGCTAATTCCCACCTACACCCTCCAAAGTAGCTGGCAGAGGCGGAGCTAGGAGGAGGATGGGCAGAGTGTGGTCCGGAAGGGCCCAGAGAGGTGGAGGCTTGTGGGAGAATTTTGTCCTCTTGACTCTTTTGACTTTTGGGAACAATTATTCTCCTATAAACCTACTGAAGATTCATCTTTTAGTTCTCCTTTAAGGATTTGCCCTCCCTCTCGCCACCCCTGCCTTCAACTGTAAAAGGGGTCTTGTTTATTCTGGCCTACTTTGATGGACCCTGAAGGCCAGGAAGGAACTGGTCCGGGTTCCCTGGAGAGCTGGGGGCGGGAGGAATCCTTTGGCCTGAAGGTCTTTAAAAACTGAAGTTAAGTGGTGGAGAAAGGGGGAGGGGAGGAAGACGGTGGTCCGGCGGGGCACCCGCGGGATTTAGGAAAAGCCGAGCTAAGAGGCGGGTCACTGGGGCGAGGGGGTCACAGGCGCTGGAGGGGAAACTGGCAGAGGGGCCCCTCAGGTCGGTCCGGGGAGCCCTGTCCTCCAAATTGCCCCAACACACAAACCCTAGCGTCCCGTCCCGCGCGCCGGTACCCCGCCCTCGCTCCGCTCCGCCTTCCCCCTTCCTGAGCTCGGGCGGGGGAGGAGACAAGGGTTTGAGGAACTGGCGCTGGGTGCCGGGCGAGGGGAGTCAGACTTCCTGTCCCCGAGACCAACGCGTGCGGGCCGGACCCCTCCCCCGCCCTCCCCCCACAATAGCTGGACGCCTGGGTCCGCGCCGCGTCCTCCCGGCTGCCCCCATCGGATTATGTCTCGGATCGAATCCCTCACTCGGGCGCGGATCGACCGGAGCAAAGAGCTGGCCAGCAAGGTGGGCTTTGCAACCCCTCTTCCCGCGCCACGGCCCTCAGGGTGCCCTCCGACCCCGCGCACTCGCCGCGCACCCCCTTGTCTCGGCGTCTGCTTTCTGGGCGCCAAAATCGGGCGGAGCGGTGAAACGGAAAGCAGCGGGACGGGGTGGGTGGGGACTGTGAGTGAGTGGGGAGGGGGTTGGGGGAGCCGGAGAGGAGACGCGACCCGCGCCTCCAGCTCCGCGGCGCAGATTCTGTGCCAGGATCCCTCTGATCGGGCGGGACCGGGTGTTTTTTGTCGCTCAGAAGAAAGTTGCTCCGGTAAGGGACCGAGCGGGAAGAGGGAGGCGTGTGTATCGGGGTCCGGATGGTGGAATCTCTCTGGCACCCCTCTGTGCCGGGCTATTACCGGGTTGCTCTCGGCGGTACCCCCACCCCAGTCGCTGGCTAGGTCGTTCCCCCTTTGTCCCCGCCATCCGGCGGAGGGGGCGGGAGGGGGTGGTTTCCCAGCTTCCTCCCACCACCACCACCACCATCACCACCACCCCTCCAAGACAAAAGTCAGCTCCTCCTCTCCTCGCAAATGGACTTTCCAGCTGTGATTCAGTTCTCCCCTCAGGGTGGGCGGGGTGGCTGGGGTCAGGACCGCTGAGCGACGGCTTATTCCCTCTACCCTACTCCCGGCCCCCAGGCCATCACCTCAGGTGAAGGGAGCCGAAGTCTTTGTGTAGCTGGGATTCTTTCCTCCTTACTGAGCACCCCTGTGCCTGGAACACGGGGTGGTCCCCATCCCTCTCTGCCCCACCAGCCTTCCAAGCTCCTTGTTCTCCCAGTCTAAAACAATCCCGAAAGCCTTAGGCTGACAGACCTGGGCACTGTGTTCCTGCCCCTCTCTGCCTTCCTCTGCCCCTATTCTCTTATTTCCTGGTGCTGGAGGCTCTTTACCTGTCATCTCGAGTCTGGGTGTATAATTACACACACGCGTGTGTGCACGCACACATGCACACACGTCATGACCTCTTGGCCACTGCTTTCAAAGTATCCTTTATCCCTGTCTTTGTATCCAGACCCATTCCCAAATGCCATGACCTGTCTATACCCCAGGCCTCAGAAAATGATCAAACGGGCTTTAGCTAAATAAATGGGAACTGGGAGGAAGGTGGTGTATGTAGACTGCACCTTCCAGCTCAGTGGGGGCTCCCACACTGTGCTGGTTCTCAGAAAGGCCAGAACCATGCCCAGAGCTGCTTTAATCTTCATCTCTGGCTTTCCTCCCATGTCTGGTGGGTGGCCAGCCTAGCTGATCACCATCTTCAGGCAAGGGAGCAGTACTCCACTGGAGCCCTCCAAGGGATGGAAACCCCTCACCTCCATCTCCCTCCTGATTCTTAGCCAGGCTACCTGTCTTGGTGCTAAATTGGGAGAAGATGGGGATGGAGACAGGGACAGAGAAGGAAGCTTTAAGATTTTCCGTAGGGAATTGGTATTAGATTCTGCTAACCGGAAAGCAACCGGAGATTTGAGTAACCCCTAAGACAAACAGAGGGCCAGGGTGAGATGGCTGAAGTGTGGTGGAACAGTGGGGTGGCAGACAGGCTCTTCACAACCCTGCGCCAATCCAGGCCCTGGCTCCAAAAGTCTGTTTATTTTTTCAACCGTTTGAGCTGAGACCCTGGAGTAGAGCCAAGGGGGGGTGGCGGGAGAGGCTTTTTGAAACCACGGAAATATGGTTCCACCCTAAAAAGGAAAGCCATGGGTGAGCTGGTAGGAGGGGGGCAGACCTGACCAGGGGGTGTAGGGAGAGATTCTGGGAGGATAAATACTGGGTCCTTTCTCCATTAATGAGGGAGCCAGGAACCAGATACCTGGATCCTTGTGCTCTATTTTTTGTTGCTGTTTGTGTTTTGTTGTCACCTCCCCCAGTAGGGAACTGGGCATCCAGAAATCCAGAAGCCTAGTTCTTCTTTCTGCTCTGGAACTGGCCATGGAAGGGGGGGGATTGGGAATTTGGCAGGGGGATGGGGAATGGGGGGCTGAGTGGGTGGATCTGAGAGGGCAAGGAGGCCGCAAGAGGAGGGTGTCAGTTTTGGCTGGTCGGAAGGGGAGGGCCACCTCCGGAAAGCTGTGGTTACAGAAGGGGGGAGTTGGTTCTTAGCCAACAAACCCTGGGTCCCCTCTTCCCCCCTCCCCCCAAGCACACCAGCTGTCTCCTTTCTTTTTATACTGTGGTGGGAAGTGGGGGGGACACTGGAAAGGAGATTATTTGAAGAACATGGTCTCTTCCCTGCTACCTGTGTGGGGGGATGGGTCAGGGCACCCCACTGCTCCCCATCCCTGCCTTACTCCCTGGACCTCCTCCTAGAAGGAGGAACTGAAGTATAACCGGCCTCTTTCTCCTTGCCACCCCCTTAGGATCTTTCCATGTACCCACCCCCTTCCTTTTTCTTTTCATTCCTATTCTTCCAGGCTTGTCTTCAGTTCACCACCCCCTTAATTCTCTCTGCTCTACTTCCTACCTCCTCAAACCCCAAAGCCCACAGATCCCTTTCTCTCCCTTTAGTCCCTTGCTCTTCCCTCCCTCCTTTCCCAAGTCCTAACCTTCAGGTCCCTCCCAACAAAAGATTCTTTTCTGCCAAACAGGGGCCAGAGATGTAGGGATGGCTCTGGAGGCTGTCGGTCCTCTCGGGATCTCTGGGACCCCAACATTGGGGTGTGCGGTGGGCAGGTGGAATGGGGAGTAAGGAGGAGAGATTCTTTCTTTGTTCTGAGTACTACAGAGGTGGCTGGCTTTGTGTGCAGGACCAACGGTGTAGCTAGAGAGGAGGGCTGGGGGCGCCCAGGAGGGAATCTGGAGGGCTGATGGCTTTGGAGGAGAGTTGAGGAATTGGGGTCCTCCTGGAGGTAGAGGCTTTGGGGGGCATAGAAGGACTCTAGGGGTTGTGGAGGTTAGGGAAAGAACCTGGGGGGGGGAGGGGGAGAAACAAGGATGGGGGAAGGGAGCTGAAAGCTTAAGTCACCAAGGGACTGCAAGGGGGTGTCCATGGTGCCTAGGGTGCCTAAGGTAGGACCTGCTGGGGTTGACTAAAGGAGTTCAGGAAGCATCTATCTGTCTGATCTCAATCCCCTGGCTCTTGGAAACCGGATAGGGACTGATTGGAATGTGTGAATCCCTTGTGTGCATGTTACCTGTATGTTGGGGTATGTTCATCTGTGTGTCTGTCCCCTGATGCTCTAAGTTACTGTTTGCAATAATGGACACCAGAGTATGGGGATCATGCCCTCTGGACATGAGGAAGTAGTTCCATTCTTAGCTTTGGCTTCTGGTTTGAACAATCATGGAGAAACCCAGTGAGTGGATTGGTCAGGGTTTCTGGAGCCGGTAAGAGAAATGGCTGAGAAATGCTGGCTGTCTGGGCTGTCTGGGTTTGTTTGTGTCTCCTTGGGAGAGGGGGGAAGGCTGCAGGCAGCAGCTGCCCCCCTCCCAACTCAGCCGGCCTGCCCTGTGCCAGGAGGGCAGGGAGTCCTGGCACGGCTATTGTTCACTTGCACAAATGCCCGTCTGTTTGCATTGCTCTCCCCCCTACCCCCGCTTGTCTCTCTCCTGGCCTGACAGGTGTGGCTGGGTGGGAGGCAGGCTGGGGTCCAGGGTGACTGGGTCTCAGGGTCTTTAGCCTAATTTTATTCCCTGTGGCCCTGAGTGCCCTTCTTTTCGCTTAACCAATGTGCTCATCCCCATTATCTGGTCTCATCTTCATTCATTAAGCAAGGATTTATTAAGTGCCTTTGTGTGTGTTCAGTGTTATTTTCTGTGTTGTTTCTGCCCTTGGAACTAGTGTTTTCCATTTGGCCGCCTTTTCTTGGCCTCCTGTCTTCATCTTGTCCCTGGAAGCTCCTAAAGGAGCCTGGCCTCGCTGAGAGCACAAGTTCTTTTCTCAGTCAGTGGGGCAGGAAGCTTCTGGCTCTTCCCCCCTGACTTAGTGACTCTGCACCTTTCTTTGCTGTCTAGGGACTGAGCCACAGGTGACTCGAATCCCAGTGGACCCCTCTATACTTTCTTCGCTCTCTAGTCTGGGCAGAGGCCTCACCATCTTGGGAAAGGGGCTGCTGCTAACTGCAGCTGGAACCAAAGTGGTTGAGGAGGAGGGGAAGTCTTGGGGACTCGCATAAGGAATGAATGGGGTCCCCAGAGCAGGGTGCTGCTGAGATCCCATATCTTGATGTCCTTCTCTTCCCTGCCCTTCCTTTCCTTTTCCTTCCTTTCTGCTTCCCTCCTGTCTCCTTCCTTCTCAAACAAGTGTTGGGTACAGTTATATACAGCATATATATATATATATATATATATTTTTTTTTTTTTTTCTTTTCTTTTTGTACCTGGGATTGCACCCAGGAGTGCTTAACCACTGGGCTACATCCTCAGCCCTTTTTTATATTTTATTTAGAGACAGGGTCTCACTGAGTTCCTTAGACCTTCGCTAAGTTGCTGAGGCTGGCTTTGAACTTGTGATCCTCCTGCCTTGACCTCCCTGAGCCTCTGGGATTACAATGAGCCACCATGCCTGGCTGTTGTATAGTCTTTTTGCTAGGTGTGCTCACACTCTTTGATCACTTAATCTTTGAAGTAGCGGTGGCATAGAGGAAAGTTAGTAGCCTGGAAAGACTGTTCATGAGGTTTGTGAGAGACAGAATGACCCTTGGATGCTAGACAGCAGAGGGCTGGACCAGGCAGGAAGGGCCTCAGAGCCTTGAGGGCGGTGTTGTGAATTGTAGATGGGCATTTTCTCGGTGGACAGGTTGGGACATGGAGATGAAGGTCTGTCCTGCTTGGAAGTAGGTAAATGGGAACCAATGTGATTTTCTTTTTCTTTTTCTTTTCTTTCTTTTTTTTTTTTCCCCAATTTTTTTAGTTATAGATGGACACACTTAGGATCTATCCCAGTGCCTCACATGTGCTAGGTAAGCGCTCTACCATCGAGCCACAACACCAGCCCAATGTGATTTTCTTTTATTTGGGGGAGGGGGGGGGTACCAGGGATTGAACTCAGGGGCACTCAGCCACTGAGCCACATCTCCAGCCCTATTTTTTTTTTTTTTTTTTTTTTTTAATTTAGAGTCAGGGTCTCACTGAGATGCTTAGCACCTCGCTTTTTGCTGAGGCTGGCTTTGAACTTGCAATTCTCTTGTCTCAGCCTCCCAAGCCTCTGGGATTCCAGACATGCACCACTGTGCCTCATTCTCAATGTGATTTTATTTTATTTATTTTTAAAAATTTATTTATTTGTTCTAATTTGTTATTAATGACAGCAGAATGCATTTCAATTCATAGTACATATACACATATAGAGCAGAATTTTTCAAGTCTCTTGTTGTATACAAAGTAGAGTCACACCACTCGTGTCTTCATACATGTACTTAGGGTAATGATGTCCGTTTCATTCTATTGTCTATCCTACCCCTATGCCCTCTCCCTTACAAATATTGAACACTTCACGAATTTGCATGTCATCCTTGCATAGGGGCCATGCTAATCTTCTCTGTATCATTTCATGTGCTGCTGAAGTGAGCACCCAATGTGATTTTTTTTTTTTTTTTTTTTTAATACCAGGGATTTAACCCAGGGTCGCTTAACCACCAATGTGATTTTATTCAAAACAAAACCTGGAAGAGCCAGGTATGGTAGTGCATGCCTGTAATCCCTGTAACTCCTAAGACTGAGGCAGGGACCAAGCAACTTTGTGAGACCTATTTTAAAATAAAAAAGGGCTGGGGACATAACTCATTGGCAAAGTGCCCCTGGGTTCTAAAACATAAAAAAGGGCTGGGGATATGGCTCAGTGGGGTCACATCCCCTGTAGGAAACAAACAAACCTGGAAGAGAATAGGACAAAGAACCAAACCAACCCACTCATTCCACCTTTGGAGCAGATGCCCTTGCTAAGCAGGCTCCTTGTCCTTCCATCCTCAGTAGCTGGAGCCCTGGGGCGGGCACAGGCCACCTCTGGGACAATAGTGCTAGGCAGTGCCAGGGCCGCCTGCTGCTGGGATGTGTGCAGCTGCTGTGGCTGCTGCCCACTGCTGGCCCACCTGGAGAGAGGATCACTCCAAGAGAGGGTGAGTGTTGAGAGGTGGAGCAGGCAGGGCCCAGGGTCCTGGGCTGTCAATGGGGCATCTATGCCAGAGAGGAGAAGGGCCATTAGAGTCGACTTTCTGGTTGCCCTAGTCCTCTCCCTTTGCTATGCTCATCAGAGCTGGCCAAGCAGGTGAATACCAAGTGTGAAGAAGGGAAAGAGAAGGGAGGGGAGAGGGCTGTGCGGAAATTGGGAAAGGGGAACTCCTAGAAGCATTAGGACAGATCTGAAACCCTGCCCCTTTTGGAGTTGCCCTGGCCAATTACATTGTTCTTTTGAATGGTGTCTTCATGTTTGTTGCTTGCTTTGACTTCAAATGTCATAAGTGCTTATACTTTGGAAGGGCAGGAGATGAGGAAAGTAGGGACAGTACATGGTAGTGGGACGAGAGATTTGGACTTGGTCTTTGAGGGGTCCTACTAGATTATTATTCAGAAGCAAATGTGATCTTCTGAAAACATTTAATCAATTAAAGAGCTATACCTTGGAGCAAGACAGATGATTAGATCTACAGGAGACTGTTCTGGTGATTGAAGTAGGTAGGTACCAATATAGAAAAAGGGAGGTTACAATGTTGGATTCTGGAGTTGGAGGACTAGGGAAGGAGGCGTGGCCTACAAGACAGAGGAGGAGGGGAGGGATGGGATGGCCCTCACGTGGTCACCTGGGGGCGGGAGCAGAGCTGAAGGAGGCCACCTAAGAAAGGAAGACAGAGGTGAAGGTGCAGAGGAGGGAGAACCTGAAGGAAAAAAAACATAATGAGGACCAGGCGATAAGACCAGGAGATAGGAAGAGAAGGGGGAGATAGGAAGAGAAAGGGGAGAAGAGCAGGATAGCCAGGAGAGCCAGATGCAGGTGGCACATGCCTGTAATCCCAGCCGCCAGCGAGGCCTTAAGCAACTCAGCCAGACCCTGTCTCTAAATAAAATATAAAAAAGGGCTGGGGATGTGTGTCAGTGGTTAAGCGCCCCTGGGTTCAATCTCCAGTACCACCACCACCACCCCCCCCCCAAAAAAAAAAGAAGGCCTGGAGGAAAGAAAACAAATTTGAGGGGGGTGGGGAGGGTGCATGAGGAGAGGAAAAATAAAGGACTGGCCTCTGGGCCTCTGGGCTCTGTTCAGTGTCAGGTAATGGCTGGCTGAGGAGAGGCTGGGGAGGAGGATCTGGAGCCACCAGAATGCCCTGGGACTCCAGGTCACTGCAGCCCTGTGCCCTCTGGCCTCTGTACTGTTGACTCAACCCCCTGTACTTCCCTTTTCTACCCTCTTCTGCCCTGAGCACTGGTCTGTGTCTTTCCCTCCCCCTGGAACTAGTCAGGACCAGCCTCCTCAGGCCCAGGTTTGTCTCTGTCCCAGGATCCCAGCCAGTGTCCCCAACTTTGGGGCTCATATCCTCAACAATCTGAATCCTGCCTTTGATTTTTTTTTTTCTTCTTCTTTGTCCTGGGAATTGAACCCAGGGGTGCTTAACCACTGAGCCACATCTACAGCCCTTTTTATTTTTTTGTTGAGACAGTGTGTCTCTCAGTTGCTGAGGCTGGTCTTGAACTTGTGATCCTCCTGCCTGAGCTACCTAATTCACTGGGATTACAGGCATGCACCATCATGGCTGACTCTTATGTTTGATTTCTGAAAGGCAAAGGGAACCTTGAAGGGAGTGGTTAACTTCCCTTCCTGCTTTGTCCTCCACTCTTGGAGAGACAAAGATCCAGAGACCTGAGGTGATAAGTGAAGAAGGTTCTGGAATCAGTCTAGTGGTCTCCCAATCTTCTCACCTTCACAAGCTCATGGGCTTGAGGAAGGACAGAAAAGAAGTCAGAGAGAATGACTTGACTCACAGAGGCCAGTGGGAAGCTGGAGAAGAGAAAGCCAAGATGGGAAAGGCCCGCCTCAGAGGTTGGAGGAGGGATACATGGTGTGCCCCATCTCTGCAGAGACCAGGGCTGGAAGGATGGAGGGTAGATGCCAGAAAGGACTTCCTAGAATGAGGGAGACTAGTTGGTTTAGGAGCAGTTGAGAGCTCTTATAGGTTTTGTCTCTGGAGTGTAATTTGAGAAGGATAAAGTTAGACTGCAGGGGGAATTTTTTTGGTAGGACAACAAGCTGGCTGGCTGGGTTTCTGTCCTGAAAGGTCCCAGAGAGGAGGAGTGACCTGAGACCAAACCCAGATTCCCCCTGCCTAGAGATTAGTAGGGGACATGCTGCCTACCAGACAAGAGGCAGAGAGGAGGCAGGATGTGACCTTGACTAAGTGTGGGTAGAAAAGGTAAAGGTTTGGCATCCTGACCCCTGAGTTGGGGGTGGCCCTGGAGGTATTCTGTCCTTTCAGCCAATCTAGTAAGGGGATCTCCTGCCCTTCCATCCCTGACACACACACATACTCCCACCCGTGACTGCCACAGAGACAGTCGCTCCAACACTGGTTGTCATGGTTATGAGAGGAGCTCACTCCCATAGATTGGAAAGCGCTGGTGAGCTGGCACCCTCTGCTTCGCCTGCTCTCCCCTCCTCTCTGCGCATCTTTCCCCCAGTACAGAGAAGAGAGTACAGCAGCTTGGGGGCGAGCAGAGCTAGGGCTGGGAGGTGGAGTGAGGACGCGGAGCTCCAGAGCCAGGGAGATGAGTGGCAACAGGAGGCAACCCAGCCGCAGGGGCCAGGTAGGTCAGGGACCCATAAACCCTTTCGGGACTGGCCATTCCAGGGCCTGGTTACTCCTGGACAGCCACCTCTGACACCCTGTGGCAGGTTCTGCTGAAGGAATTGGTATCTTTCCAGCCTCCTCAGGCTGGCATTTCTCCCTTATATCTGTCCTCAGCCTGTCTCTCTGGACTCCAGGCATTGTCCAACTTCACTTCCTGTGTCTCTTGCTCCTTCCACAGACGCGGGAAAAGGAGAAGATGAAAGAAGCCAAGGATGCCCGCTATACCAACGGGCACCTCTTCACCACCATCACAGTTTCAGGCATGACCATGTGCTATGCCTGTAACAAGAGTATCACAGCCAAGGAAGCCCTCGTCTGCCCAAGTAAGTTATTAGGCCCCTGTCACTCAGACTTGGTGCCCACCGACCCTGTCTTTCCATCTGTCCTATCTGCCCTGGATCCATATGGGGGACTTTCCTTTCTGAAACCCCAGCTGGGCCCAAGTGCTGGGGCCAGATGCTTGCTCCTTTTCTCACACTGAGGGTGGTGGCTGTTGGAATGTGGCATGAGCGGGTCTCTAGGGGAATGTGGATGAGGGGAGGTTGGGAGGACTCTCCTTGCAGCTGTCACCCACTGGGTATCCCTCTTGCTCCCTGAACAGCTGTTGAGGTTTAGGGGAACTGATTGGAGGAGAAGCAAGAATGTGTCTGCAGAGGGGGGTGAGAGGATCTGGGGAGAAAGCTACCAACCTTGCAGCTGGTTCCACCTATCTTCCTGGGCAGAACTGGACATTCGGGGTCCCTTTGCCCCTTCCTGTCTATTGACTATGGGTGGAGTCTGTGAAATCCCTGTTTCAAGGAGAGGGTGGGATTAGTCCCTCCATCTGATCCATCTAGATCAGTTTCCAATCTGATTAGACAGCACAGGAAGCCAGCAGGGATGTGTGGTTGAGGGGAAGGGGCTAGGACACCCAGTTCTCACCCAGGTCTGAGGGCAGCCCTGAATTTGGAGCAAGGACAAGGAGTTCCTCCTTTCGCTGTGACTCCTATGCGGTTTCGCTTTTGCCCCTCCCCCAGTTCCTCCCAATTTATGGCCCAGACGCCTTTGATTGGTACTGACCAGCATAGCAGAAGCACTGCCCTTCCAAATCCCTGTGGAATTGGGGGTAAGAAACCCCCAGAAAGAAACAGTGAGGCCGCCCCTCTCTACTTCCTCAGTGCTTGATTTAGAGTTAGGAGGGCGAGGAGGGAACCCCAATCTAGATCCCTCTAGAGACCTGACAAAATATCCAATCCGGAAGCTTGTTGCCAGGGGAACTGGGGAGGCAGGCAGCCCTATTTTGAGAGCGGGTGGAAAGCGGAGGTTCGATCCAGAGACACTAGGTGTTGGGGGTAGGAAAAGGGAGCTCCAGTGGGGGTGAGCACCGCTGCAGCCCCCACTTCTGTCTGCCCCCTCTGCCCCACCCTGTTTGCCTTGTATTTGTGGAAGTGAGCTTGGTGCTGGGTATTGTATGAAGGAGTTAGCAGAGTTTCCGGTGTTGGATGGGGGAGGGGAAGCTGGAGAGGGCCAAGGCCTGAGGGCATTTGGGGAAGGGGGTGGCAGTGGTCCTGCACTTAAGCTTGGCTACGCCTCCTCTCCTCTCTTCTCTTCTCTCCTACCCTGTGGCAAGGTGGGGTGGGGGGTGGGGAGCAGCAGATGGAGTGTGGGAGCTGTGGGTTTGCCTTACTTACATGGGGAATAGGACTTCCCAGGCCTGGCAGGGAGAAGGCAGACTGACTGGAAGCCACATAGAAGGCCGGCAGGCATGGCAGTGCAGGGCATAGACTTGTCCCTACTCCCCCATTGGATTCATCCACCTTGGAATTGCTTAGACCCAGCCAGAGTCTTTGGCATCCACATGGAACAACGGGAGGAGTTTGGTCTTTGAATTCAGGCCTGCTTTACCACCAGCAGCTGATTTAGCCTCTCCAGGACAGGTTCCTCATTTATAAAATGAGGATAGTTGAGTCAGCCTCCAAGGATTGATGGGATAAATTAAACGTTGGGCATTTGCTCTGGGAATATTAATGTCTCCCTCTGCCCTAGTTCCCATCCCAGCTGCCTCAGTGCCATCTCCTCTTCTGTGGGAGTCCTGTATCCCATCTGCTGTTCTCAACCTCTTTTGTGCTTGAGCTCATCCCTGGCAGCAGTAACCCCTTCTTCCTTCTAGTCCCCATCATGGCCATCTTTGGTTCAGGGTTGTCCATCTCTCCTGATTACTTAATTTTATTTCACCCCCAGACCATCCTCTTTCTTCATTTCCTGCTTGAAGGAAAAGGGCTGTGGGAGGAGAGGGAATGGGGTGTGGTAATGGCTGAGGAGTCTGGGAAGGGGGAGAGTGTCTGAGGACTGTGTGGCTAGGGGGACATGGGTGTCTGCATGTGGGTGTGTCCCCTCCTGTACCACCCGGCCCTCCCTTCACCCTCTCTACCCCACCCTCCCAGCCTGCAATGTGACTATCCACAACCGCTGTAAAGACACCCTCGCCAACTGTACCAAGGTCAAGCAGAAGGTGAGACGGCAGGGAGGGCAGAGGGCTGGGGGAGAGGGTAGGAAGTGTGTGGTACCCTCATGCCTTTTCCATTCATTCCCTGCCACCTCCCTCTGCACCACAGGGCAACCCAGAACCTTGACCCCCAGGCCTTGGGTCCCCTGAGTGGGCCAGGCCTATTGCTCTAGACATAGCCCCACAGAATTGGAGTTATGTCAGCTGCCCCAATGCCCTTAACCACAGTGCCAGCTTTCTCCTGAGGGGGCCAGCTGCCCAGCTCTTGCCCCATGCCTGGGGGGTGATCCTTGGGTGACAGCTGTTCTTGGTGTCTCTCTTGCTTTGTCTCACAGCAACAGAAAGCCGCTCTGCTGAAGAACAACACTGCCTTGCAGTCTGTTTCTCTTCGCAGTAAGAGTGAGTAGTGGCAAGTGGGGGAGCCCCCTTAAGACCCTAGACCTCAGGCAGCTCAGCCTACAGGCTCTGCTGCCCCCCTGAGGTCATTCCCAGGCATGGCACCTTCCTCTCCTTAAGTGGAAGCAGGTGTGGGGGCGGGGCATAAGGAATGGTACAGATTCATGGGTTTAGGGGCAGAACAGGAGAGACCCAATGTGATAAGGGATGGGATGGTTGGTCACCTGAGTTTGGCCACATCCTTTGTTGTTATTGTCAGTTGTGCATACAACATTTGGGGGAGTGTTGGCAGTGGCTGTCAAGTATCAGTTCTGACAGCTTTGGTATAACAGAAAGAACATGATGATGCTCAGGCAGGAAAAGCAGAGCTGTGTCCCTACTCGCCATCCCCTGGGCCACACTGGACAGATCTTTCTGCTTTTCTGAGCTTCAGTTTGCTGTTTGGGGGAGGAGATATGTTACAAAAACGTGAACACTGGAGGATTGCACAAATGGACAGTGGCATTGTTGTCATTGTAACCATCTCTCTTCTACAAAAGAGAAGGCGGGAGAGGACACTTCCTTTCCAGTGAGGAGGAGCCTGGGAGCTCCAAATCCTAGGAAGGCACCAGCATTTGATATTTGCCTGCTCACCATTTCTCCCCAACAGCAACCACTCGAGAACGGCCTTCCTCTGCCATCTACCCCTCTGACAGCTTCCGGCAGTCCCTCCTTGGATCTCGCCGTGGCCGCTCATCCTTGTCTTTAGCCAAGAGTGTCTCCACCACCAACATTGCTGGGTGAGCCTTTATTTGGGGAAGGGGGAGCCAGGCAGCAGAGAATGTGGAGCCCTAGGGAGCCGAGAGGGTCTTCTCTGTCCCTGAGTTCAGAATTGTAGGCAGAGAACCAGGTATGGTGGGGTGGTGCATGCCTGTAATCCCAGCAATCAGGAGACTGAGGCAGGAAGATTGAAAGTTGCAGTCCAGCCCTGGGTAACTTAGCAAGACCCTGCATCAAAATAAAAAAACAAGAAGTGCTGAAGATGATGTAGTTTAGTAATAGAAGAATTGCAGGCAGAGGAATAAGGAGAATACAGGGTGACTACCTCTCAGATCAGCCTTGGTTCTCCACCTGGGAAGGGATCTTTTCTTTTGCCCGAGTGAGGGTGATTCAGACAGCCTCCACTCCCTTCAGACATTTCAATGATGAGACACCCCTGGGGCTGCGTCGGATCCTCTCACAGTCTACAGACTCCCTCAACATGCGGAACCGAACCCTATCAGTGGAATCCCTTATTGATGAAGGTGAGTGTTCCCAGGGCCTGGGGGTGACCTGGAGGAAGATGAAGAGGGGATGGAGATGAGTGGCTGGTGGAAGCATCCTGGGAAGGGCCCAGGATCCACTGAAGAGAATCTGGCTCATTTGCCTCCCCCCACTTGTGTCCAGGTGCAGAGGTGATCTACAATGAGCTGATGAGTGACTTTGAAATGGATGAAAAGGACTTTGCTGCTGATTCCTGGAGCCTTGCTGTGGATAGCAGCTTCCTGCAGCAGCACAAAAAGGAGGGTGATGAAGCAGCAGGACGTCATCTATGGTGAGCACGCCCACTCTTGTCTTCCTCTTCCTTCACCAGGTACTGTTTCTCTGTGTCCTACTTTCTGCCACCTCCCACCTCTTGAGACCCTTTGCCTTCTAACCTGTTGGGCCTCTATGACCCTGCCTGGCATCAGGTATTAGGTTTCCCTCTGGGCCTCTATTTCTTGGTTCTATGGGTAAGGTCCCATCATTTTTTTTTTTTTTTTTTTGGTACCAGAGATTGAATTCAGGGGCACTTGCATTTAACCACTGAGTCACATCTCCAGCCCTTTTCTTCTTCTTCTTCTTCTTTTTTTTTTTAATATTTATTTATTTACTTTAGTTGTACACAATGCATTTTATGTTTACGTGGTGCTGAGGTTCGAACCCGGGCCGCACACGTGCGAGGTGAGCACTTTGCCGCTGAGCCTCAACCCCAGCCCCGCCCTTTTTTTCTTAATGTTTTATTTTGAGACAGGGTCTTGCTAAGCTGCTTAGGGCCTCACTAAATTGCTTGTGCTAGCTTTGAATTTGCCTCCTGAGCCACTGGGATTACAGGTGTGTGCCACCATACCTGGCTCCAAGGCTCCACCTTTATCTTTTCTTCAATTCGGTCCCCATTCTGTGCATTTTCTGTACTCAATGCTGTGCTGGGGACTATGGGAAACCTAGACATGTAGAAGACACATGGTTCTTGCCCCTAAATAGTTTATCATTGATGACATGGCATAAAGATAAAAGATAATTAGAAAATTATCTAAGTAGGGTGCAGTGGCACACACCTGTAATCCCAGTGATCTGAGAGGCTGAGGTGGAAGGATTGCAAGTTCAAGGCCAGCCTTGGTAACTTAATGTCTCAAAAATAAAAAGGGCTGAGGTTGTAACTCAGTGGTAGAGCACGCTGGGTTCATCCTCAGTACCAAAAATATTATCTAAGATCACAATAATGCAGATATTAACCTGGAAGGGACCAACCTAGGGCCCCACAAATCATGGCCAAGCCAGAGCAGAAAACCAAATGTACCACTGTCCCTACAGAGCTAATCCAGACAGAGCTGCACCATGTAAGGACGCTAAAGATTATGACCCGCCTCTTCCGCACGGGGATGCTAGAAGAGCTACAGTTGGAGCCAGGAGTTGTCCAGGGCCTGTTCCCCTGTGTGGATGAGCTCAGTGATATCCACACACGCTTCCTCAGCCAGCTGTTAGAACGCAGACGTCAGGCTCTGTGCCCTGGAAGCTCCCGGAACTTTGTCATCCATCGCCTGGGTGACTTGCTCATCAGCCAGGTGGGAAAGGCAGGACCCCTGGGTAATGTTCATGGAGGTGTAACTGGGGCAGGGGTGGGGAGCATTTCTTGCCTCCAACAGAACTTTAGCTGAAGGGGCACTGGGGGGAGCTGGAGGGGCAAGAAGCCAGCCTGTTGGACAGGAGGCCAGAGGAGGTGTGTCCAGAATATAGGCTATGACTTTGGGGAGAATGCTGACATAGCCTCACTCCCCTGACTTCTAGTTCTCAGGTCCCAGTGCGGAGCAGATGCGGAAGACCTACTCAGAGTTCTGCAGCCGCCACACCAAGGCCTTAAAGCTCTATAAGGAGCTGTATGCCCGAGACAAACGCTTCCAGCAGTTCATCCGGGTGAGCAAGCCTCCCTAGGACCCATGCTCAGAGCCACCTCTCATGGTCCAAACCCAGTCTCACCATTCATGAGCTGCACCCACGAAGGTCAGCCATTCATCCCCTTTATGGACCTGTCCACTCCTGGATCCTATCAACAGTCACTCCTCATAGTGGCAGAGCACTTTGTGCTAGTTCCCACATACTTCTCACTACCTTATCAGGTTGGTCCTCGCTATAGACCCATGGTGTTGGTTCCCCTTGTCCAGATGCTGTCACCTAGCATGAGGTAAATGGCCAAGGCAGGGCCATTGCCAGAGCTCAGACTCTAGGTCTTTCTGTTGCCCCAAGCCTTGCCTCTTCCCTTTCAGAAAGTGACCCGCTCAGCTGTGCTGAAGCGGCATGGAGTCCAGGAGTGTATCCTCCTGGTGACGCAGCGCATCACCAAGTACCCAGTGCTTATCAACCGGATCCTACAGCATTCTCATGGTGAGCAGGACTCACAGGGTGTGGGTAGATAGGGCTGCCTTCGATGAGGAAAGGCTCATGGTGGCTCTACAAGGTGTGGGACCCTGGGCAGCCTCTACAGATAGAATCCAGACCCCTGGGAATTGGGGCTGGAGTGAAGCCAGGTGTACCATGCCCTATGCCCACCCTCTGGCACCAGGGGCTGAGGAGGAGCGCCAGGACCTAACAGCGGCACTGGGGCTAGTGAAGGAGTTGCTGTCCAATGTGGACCAGGATGTGCACGAGCTGGAGAAAGGGGCCCGTCTGCAAGAGATCTACAACCGCATGGATCCTCGGGCCCAGGCCCCAGTGCCTGGCAAGGGGCCCTTTGGCCGAGAGGAACTTCTGCGGCGCAAGCTCATCCATGATGGCTGCCTTCTCTGGAAGACAGCAACAGGGCGCTTCAAAGGTCAGTAACCTGACCCAGCAAGAGTCCAGACTCGGAGGGTGGGAGATGTATCCACCTTTAGGACCTCTGTGTGCAGTCCTATACCAGGGGTGAGACTCAGTGGGAAGAAAAGACATGGTGTTTGTTGTAGGAAAAGTCTCAGTTGTGCATTTAACATCATGGACCAGATAAGGACTTATCAGTATGGATTTATTTCTGTGGTCCTTGCATACTCAGAGAGCCACCAGCTTTATATATTATTTATTTAATGCTACTTAGGATTGAACACGGGGATTGAACTTTGGGATTGAACACATGCTAGGCAAGTGTCCTATCACTAAGTTACATACCTGGCCCAAGAGCCATCAGTTTTGGTGAAGAAGACATAGAAACACTCAGAGCAGAGGACAAGATCAGGACAGTTGATTACCCCTTCTGGAATCTCAGCCACCAGAGCTTTGGGAATGTAACCAGGGAAGTCCCACAGGAAGGGACTGAGCCCAGTGAAGGACGGACAGGGCAAAGGAGAGGGGCCATGTTGGAGGGCAGAGCACACTTTCCCAGGAGTACTTTCTAGAATTTGTCTGTACCTGCAAGCCTTTCCTAACTAAATCAGGGCAAGTAAAGAGCAAGCCTTGGTTTTGGGGATGAGGAATGGGGGCTAAAGGTAAATGTGATACCTGAGGTCGGAGTCTGCCTGAGCTTCTGTACGGCTGTCATGAAATCCCTCCTCCCTGGGCCTGGATATTTGTCAGTCTTCAGCAGCTTTTTTTCCTCCATCCCTTTCTCTCCTTCCCATCCCTCCCACACAGCAGCTAAGAATATAAAGCAAGGGGGGGGGGTTAAAAATAGCAAGGCTGGAGAGCTCTATTTCTGAAGCATTTAGCAAAAACCCTCCTCTTCTATGTGCCCACAGTTAGTAAGATCCCCAAGGGCAAAGGGTGTGTGTGTGTTTTCTTGACTGTGACATCCAAGTGTTACAGAACTGACCTTTGTTTCCTCCCTTCATCTTCCAGTGCAGGCCCCACAAAGGATCTGAGATCCTAGAGGGTGGGGCAGGGAAGGAAAATGAAGCAGATCCTGCTGGGATTGAAGGAGACAGGAATGTTCAAAGATAGATGCATGAGGGTTGGCCTTTCAGTCCTTCTTTAGTGGGAAGAAACTAACTTTTTTCCTCCCTACTGAGCACAAAGTGGGAATATGTTAGGGTAGGGGGAATTTAGGTCAGATACCTAAAAAGATCTTAACACTAGGTAGATGTTAGACTTAAAGTCTAAAGAAAAAAAAATATATATATAACAGCCCCTCTTGTTCTGGGAATCTTAAGACTCAAAAATCTTGGACCTACTGGGTGTACCACTGTGATTCAGAAGTCTGGGGCAGAAGGATCAAAAGTTAGAGGCTAGCTTTAGCAACTTAGCAAGACCCTGTCTAAAACAAACAAACAAAAAATTTTATAGGGCTGAGAATATAGCCCAGTGGTAGAGTCCCCTGGATCAATCCCCAGTATAAAATATATATATAAAATCTTGGGCCTCCTTGGAGGTGGTAGCACATGCCTGCAGTCTCAACTACTAGGGAGGCTAAAGCAGGAGGATGGCTTGAGTCCAGGGGTTTGAAACCAGCCTGGGATGTGAGACCTACAGAAAAGAAAAAGAAAAAAAAGTAAAAATAAAATAAAAAAATCTTAGACCATTTCACCCAGAAAAATACACGTGCATTCTATTAATATGTGAAACTGTGTTTCTGGGGGCTGGGGTTGTGGCTCAGCGGTAGGTAGAGCGCTCGCCTAGCACGTGTGTAGCTCGGATTCGATCCTTAGCACCATGTAAAAATAAAGGCATTGTGTAGAACTAACACAAATAAAAACATTAAAAAAAAAAAAAACTGTTTCCAACTTCAGAGGGTTTAGAGAGCCCCTGAAGTATTGGATACCCTAGGGGCGTGTAGAACCCTTGGCCAATAAACCTGAGTTTCTTAGGGTCAGGAGTTTTTTCCAAAGGCAGTGTGTGATCCCTTGTGGTCTCTACCAGCCCAAGAAGCGTTTCATCTGATAGCATCTTTATTTGCCCCTCCCTTTCTATACTCCAAAAATGGGGAGGTAGGAGGTCTTGAAAAGGTAGGGTTAGCAACCAGAGGGAAGAGAGAAGCCAGGGTGAAAGTAGTTGGAAGTTCTAGCTGACAAGGTAGGCCTAGTCCCCAGGAAAGAGGGGAATACCTGCTTAGACCCTTCAGTGCTGACTGTTTTTCTGCCTTCATTCCCCAACCAGATGTGCTGATGCTGCTGATGACAGATGTGCTGTTATTTCTCCAGGAGAAGGACCAGAAGTACATCTTTCCTGCCCTGGTAAGACCTTTGTTTTTCTTTTCCCCATACCATGAATTGAAGCCAGGGGCACTCAATCACTGAGTCACATCCCCAGCCCCTTTTATTTTCTATTTTGAGACAGGGTACAGGGTCTTGCTTAGTTGCTTAAGGCCTCACTAAGTTGCTGAGGCTGGACTCTTAACCTGCAATCCTCATGCCTCAGCCTCCTGAGTTGCTGGGATTATAAGCATGTGCTACCATGCCCGGCTCATTCTTCTTTCTTTCTTTTTGGGGGTGGGTGCCAGGGATTAAAACCATGGGTGCTTAATCACTGAGCCACATCTACAGCCCCCCCTTTTTTAAAATATTTATTTATTTGTTTTAGTTGTATACAATGCCTTTATTTTTATGTGGTGCTGAAGATCGAACCTGGGCCACACACATGCTAGGCGAGTGCTCTACCTCTGAGCTACAACCCCAGCCCCTCCAGCCTTTTTTTATATATATACATATGTGTGTGTGTGTATATATATATATATATATATTTTTTTTTTAAAATATTTATTTATTTGCTTTTAGTTGTACACAATGCGTTTTTACGTGGTGCTGAGGTTCAAACCCGGGCCGCGCACGCACTAGGCGAGCACTCTACCGCTGAGCCACAACTCCAGCCCCTACATATATATTTTTTTAAGTTTATTTTTTTAATTATAAATGGACACAATATCTTAATTTACTTTTATGTGGTGCTGAGGATTGAACACAGTGCCTCGCATGTGTGAGGCAAGCACTCTACCGCTGAGCTATAGCCCCAGCCCCACTTTTTTTTTATTTATTTAGAGACAAGGTCTCTCTAAGTTGCTGAGACTGATTTTGAACTTGTGATCCTCCTGTCTCAGCCTCCTGAGCCCATAGGTTTACAGGCATGCACCACTGCACCCAGCTTTTAAGTTTTTTCTAGATGGCACTAAATTCTGCCTCTTAACTTGTATTGTAGGATGTCTTCTTCAATTCTTAAGGCATTCCTGGATTGAAGACCCAATTTTGTCAGTATTCCTAGGCTTAATCCTTCCTTTCCACTGATTGGCAGGACAAGCCCTCAGTGGTATCACTGCAGAATCTGATAGTGCGGGACATCGCCAACCAGGAAAAAGGAATGTTCCTGATCAGTGCAGCCCCGCCTGAGATGTATGAGGTGCATACAGCATCCCGGGATGACCGGAGCACCTGGATCCGTGTCATTCAGCAGAGTGTGCGCGTGTGAGTGTTGTTTGCTACCTGTATGTGCGAATGGCCTCTGTACCTACAGTATTGGGTCTCAGGCCATGGTACTCACTGAGAATAGAACCAGCATTCAGAGGTAGGGTCAGAGACTTAGGGAGAGGTAAGATGGGCCAGAACAGAAAGGTCACCTATGGTCTTTATATCCTATATGCTGACAAGCCTCACTACCCTTCAAATGCAGCATAGACTGAAAAGCAAAAGCGTGCTCAGAACTGTCTCATGTGGCAGACCTGCCAGCCAGCAGGACTGTACCACTTGGTATGTAGGTAGAGGGCCATTATTTGGATTGAACTGCATTTTACTTTTATTTTCTCTAAGAGTGAATGAAAAAGAGGCTGAGGAGAGCACTGATACTGATACTAGAGAGAAGAGCAAGTCTTATCAATAGACTCAAAATAATAGAGGCAAGAAGGAAATTGGTTAATGTGCTAAATCAGCAAATCTTTAGGGCACACACTAGATTTCAAGGCAGATAACTCTATGTTTAATTGTGATGGCAAAGAAGTCAACACACAGTGAAATGTTGAAATTGAGTTCTTAAGCCAGGTGTGGTGGCACTTGCCCATAATCCCAGCAACTTGGGAGGCTGAGGCAGGAGCCTCAAAATAAAAAACAAAAAGGCTGGGGACGTAGCTCAGTAGTAGAGCACTTGTTCTAGTGTTGAAAAAAGGAGAGGTTGGGGTTGTAGCTCAGTGGTAGAGTACTTGCCTAGCATGTGTGAGGCTATGGGTTTGATTCTCAGCACCACATATAAACAAATGGATAGATGTCCATCAATAACTAATAAAATTTTTTTTAAAAAAGGAAAAGAAACAAGGATACAATGAATACAAAGAACTCAAGTATTTTGTTTATATTTTTTCACATGCTAGAACCTGAGCTATACCCATAGACAGGATTTTTTTTTTTTTTTTTGGTACCGGGAATTGAACTCAGGGGCACTGGACCACTGGGCCACATCCCCAGCCCTTTTTTGTATTTTATTAGAGGCAGGGTCTCACTGAGTTGCTAAAGTGCCTCGCCACTGCTGAGGCTGGCTTTGAACTCACAATCCTCCTGCCTCAGCCTCCCAAGTGCTGGGATTACAGGTGTGCGCCACCACACCTGGCCCTAGACAGGATTTTTTATAATCTTTATATCCTTCAAACACAGATAATCAGTGAAAAGAAAAGGAGAGGTTAAGAATGAATGACATTGGGCTGGGGTTTTGGCTCAGTGGTAGAGTGCTCATCTAGCATGCATGAGGCACTGGG